>OX451738.1:1065851079-1067254013 GCA_948472305.1 Vicia faba
GTCAAACCGGTTCTGGATCCATTCAGCCTCTGACAACTTGGTTTCCATTATCACATGCAAAGAGGGAATCTCAACCTCGACTGGGAGTACAACTTCCATTCCATACACCAGGGGGAACGGGGTTTCTCCTGTTGAAGTGCGGACAAATGTTCGATATCCATGCAAAGTAAAAGGGAGCATTTCATGCCAATCCTTATAAGTAACGACCATTTTCTGGATAATCTTCTTGATATTCTTATTAGCAGCTTCAACAACCTCATTCATCTTTGGCCTGTATGGAGATGAATTATGATGGACAATCTTGAATTCTTCGCACAGTTCTGTCATCATGTTATTGTTCAGATTCGAGCCATTGTCGGTGATAATTCTGCTCGACACACCATACCGACATATAAGATTATTCTTGATGAAGCGCACAACCACCTACTTAGTAAAATTGGCATATGAAGAAGCTTCCACCCACTTGGTGAAGTAATCAATTGCTACCAAGATAAAACGGTGTCCATTCGAAGCTTTGGGTTCTATCATACCAATCATGGAAATACCCCCACATAGAGAAAGTCCATGGGGAAGAGATCACATTGAGAAGTGTCAGAGGCACATGGACCTTATCTGCATAAACCTGACATTTATGACACTTCTTTGCAAATTTATAACAATCAGATTCCATTGTCAGCTAATAGTAACCTGCCGTTACCATCTTTTTAGCCATCGAATGTCCATTGGCATGAGTGCCAAATGAACCTTCATGAACTTCATGCATCAACATGTCTGCTTTGTGTCTATCCACGCATCTGAGCAAGACCATGTCATAATTTCTTTTATACAACACATATTCACTGAGGAAGAAACTGCCAGTCAATCTTCTCAGTGTCTTTCTATCTTTCTTCGAAGCACCAATCGGGTATTCCTGAGTCTGAAGAAAATGCTTGATATCATGATACCAAGGTTTTTCATCTGCTACCTCCTCTGTTGTAAACACATGAGCGGACCTATCCAGTCACCAAACTGTAATTCGAGGTATATCCTTCCAAGTATTCACTTGGTACATAGAAGCCAGAGTTGCCAGAGCATCCGCCATCTGATTTTCATCTCTAGGAATGTGATGAAATTCAAATTTATTAAAGAAGGGTAACAATCTTCTAGCATAATCTTTGTAAGGGATCAATCCGGGGTGACGAGTATCACATTCTCCTTTAATCTGATTTATTACCAAAGCTGAATCACCATACACATCTAGATTTTTAATTCTGAGATCAATAGCTTCTTCGAGACCCATGATGCAAGCCTCATATTCTGACATATTATTAGTACAATCAAACGTTAACCTTGCGGTAAAAGGGATGTGCGATCCATGTGGAGTGACAATCACAACACCAATTCCTTTACCATAAGAATTCACAGCTCCATCAAATATCATACTCCAACGAGATTCAGGGTCAGGACCTTCCTCGGGGAATGGTTCATCACAATCTTTCACTTTCAGGAACATCACATCCTCATCAGGTAATTCATACTCTATAGACTAATGATCCTCCAGTGGTTGGTGAGCAAGATAATCTACCAACACACTGCTTTTAATAGCTTTTTGAGTGTGGTATTCGATATCATATTCAGATAGCAACATATGCCAGCGGGCAATTCTCCCAGTAAGAGCAGGATTTTCAAAAATGTACTTGATTGGATCCATTTTGGAGATTAACCAAGTAGTGTGATTCAACATATACTTCCGCAAACGCTTTGCCGCCTAGGACAAAGCACAACATATCTTTTCTAGCATGGAATACCGCGACTCATAATTAGTGAAATTTTTACTGAGGTAATAAATGGCGAACTCTTTCTTCCCTGTTTTATCCTGTTGCCCCAAAATACAACCCATGGAATTATCTAACAATCTCAGATGCATAATCAACGATCTTCCTTCGACGGGAGGGAGCAAGATAGGAGGTTCAAGCAGATATTCTTTAATACTTTCAAATACCCTTTGGCAGTCACCCGTCCACACACAACCTTGATCTTTCTTTAACAACTTAAAGATCGGTTCACATGTTGCAGTCATGTGGGAAATGAATCTGGAAATATAATTCAAACGCCCGAGGAAACCTCTGACTTGCTTTTCGATTTTTGGCACTGGCATCTCTTGAATTTATTTGACTTTATCAGGGTCAACTTTAATTCCTTTCTAGCTAACAATGAAACCCAACAATTTCCATGATCGAACACCGAAGGCGCATTTATTTGGATTCAAGCGGAGATGATACTTCCTCAAACGCTGAAACAACTTCAACAAATCTTCTACATGCCCTTCTTCAGTCTGGGATTTTGCAATCATATCATCAACATATATTCGATTTACTTATGCATCAGATCATGGAATAGGGTTGTCATAGTCCTCTGGTACGTTGCACCAGCGTTCTTCAACCCAAAGGGCGTCACTCTGTAACAAAATTTTCCCCAGGGTGTGATAAACGTTGTTTTTTCCATGTCCTCTGGAGCCATTCTTATTTGATTATACCCAGAAAATCCGTCCATGAATGAGAATACTTTGAATTTTGTTGTGCTATCCACTAACATATCAATGTGTGGCAATGGAAAATCATCTTTTGGACTAGCTTTATTTAGATCTCTGTAATCTACGCACATGCGGACTTTTTCGTCTTTTTTCTGTACTGGGACAATATTGGAAATCCATTGAGGATACACTGACGTCACAAGAAAACTAGTATTAATCTGCTTTAGAACCTCCTCTTTTATTTTCACTGCCATATCTGGGTGAGTTCTTCTCAACTTTTATTTAATTGGGGGACACTCTAGCTTCAACGGCAAACAATGCTCTACAATATCTATATCTAGACCAGACATATCTTGGTAAGACTAAGCAACAATATCCACATACTCTTTCAACAGCTCAATCAACCTGCTCTTCACATCAGGATGCAACAATGCTCCAATCTTGACTTCTTTCGGATCTTCTTCTGAACCCAAATTAATCACTTACAATGGCTCTTTATATGGCTGAATGGTATTTTCCTCATGCTCAAGCAACCATGAGACCTCTTCTAGAATCTCATCATAATCTTCTTCTTCAGCCCCATACACAGGACATTCAAAGTTGGGAGAGTGTGCAAGGTTATTGTATTCAACGGGTTTTTTTAATTAATTTGCACATATGACTTATGATTGCTTTTAGAAACTGACACATATAACAAGTGATCATACATATTGAATTTCAGTTATTATTTATTTTGAAGGTTTTTTTTATTACCATTTTCCGAGAAAAGCAGAAAATAAAGACACAATTTGGGAAACAAAGACAACTTTTATTATTGATTTTAAAAATCAAAGCCAACAGATAAGCCCATACAATATTAATACTTTCACCTTGGGCGGAGTGAAAGCTTTTCAAAAAGATTAACAAAACAAATTACTTTGAATGTATGCAAGAAGGAACATCAAGGGTGATCCAGTTCTTGACCCTAACCCCGTGCGTCACATAATTCGGCCTTTCCTGCTCTGCTTCATCTTCCACAATTGCATTGATCCTAGAAACAGTTGGATGAAGATAACCCCTGCTACATAAGATGTCTTGATACTTGCTTGCAGAAGACTTCGGCTTCATGCCCTTACCTTTGTCATTCTTTAAAGAGAACCCCAAGCCAGCTATGTTCTTATTCACAGGTGGATCCACAATCCGTCCCCACACTTCACTATGACCCTTACGTACAACCTGCTGCGCATCCTCAAGTGAAACCATGGAATTCTCATTTCCTCTTATATTGTCAATGGATAAGGCTTGGAACTGGGTTCCAACAACAGCTTCATCTGACTCTTCTGCCATCAAACAAACCTCAACCATATCAACTTCATGGTAATCATCCCTTTGACTTATAGCCTTGATAATTCCATTGTCTAACAATAACTGAAAACCCTTCTTCACGATTGAACATCCTCGGGAATCTCAACAGCAAACTCGGCAAGATCCATATTGGTGTTCCACCTGGTCAGCCATATGGCAGAAGGTAGCATGCAATTGCACAAGGTCTTCATTCATATAGACTACATTAAAAATTCGGAATTCTCTAGGACATCCAGAAACCATATTCACCTCCTCTTCATACTCTACGCTAGGCCTGATTATATGGATTAGGCCCTCATCCATCATCTCTTGTAAATCAGCCTTTATCTATCACAACCCTGTATATCTGTACTGCAAATAGCACAACCGGCATGGTCATGTGTATAGTATATAAATTCACAAAGGTCTGCATACATTTTCACCAAATCTCCTCTAACCAGATTAATATCAAAAATCTGTAAGTCTCCTGGACAACCGACCACCATATTCACAGCATTTACTCCCTCATGCTTGGGTAGAGGATTGTCTTTCACATTAGGTCCCGCGTCCTTGAAAGATAGAACACCAGACTTCACCAACTTCTGCACCTCAGTCTTCAAAGGATAACAATTCTCAACATTATGCTCTGGTGCTCCCTGATGAAAAGCACATGTATGGTTTGTTTTGTAATACCAAGTCAATGGTGATAGTACGAAGGGAGGTGGTCAGGTCTGAACCAGCTTCTTCTGAATCAATGTCGGTAGTAACTTTGTATAGATCATAGGAATAGGGTCATAACTCTCCCTTCTCTGATTATACCCTTGATTCCCCTGTTGGGACGGTCTCTGATACGCAACGGTAGTTAGAGCGACACCCACAACTGGAGTAACTGAGGAGACCTGTTGATGACGCTGATAATTCCTTCTAGGAGTATTAACCCTCCTCTCTTGCATAATAGCATTTGCATCCCCTTCCTTCTTCTTGGTAAACCCATAAGATGGTTTCTTCACGCCTCTAGAACTTTCACTCTTCGTTAAGCAACCCTCTCTTACAGCCTCTTCTAAGCGGATACCCATTCCTACCATTTTAGTAAAATCATTTGGCGCACTTGTCACCATCATTTCGTAGTAGAAAGCACCCAACGTTTTCAAGAAAATCTTAGTCATCTCCTTCTCTTTCATGGGAGGAATCACTTGGGCAGCTACCTCACGCTATCTCTGTGCATACTCTTAGAATGATTCCCTTTATTTCTGAACCATGGCCCTGAGTTGATCATGGTCAGGCGCCATGTCCATGTTGTACTTGTATTATTTGATGAATGCTTCTCCCAAGTCATTGAAAGTATGGATATTGGCATTGTGCAAACTCATTTACCAATTTAGCGCAGCACCGGTCAAACTATCCTGAAAAAAGTGAATCAGCAGACTTTGATCATCAGTATGGGTATACATTCTCCTCACGTACATCACCAGATGAGCATGAGGGCAAGTGTTACCCTTGTACTTCTCAAACTCCGGGACCTTAAGCTTAGCAGGTATCTTAACATTCAGGACCAAGCATAGCTCATTCACATTCTGCCCAAATAGCTCGTTTCCCCTGAGGGACTTCATCTCTCTTTGCATCTTGTCAAACTGCTCTTGAAAATCATCCATTATGTCATAAAGACCCAAGTTTTCACTCGATGGAGGGAAAGGACGACACACATCATCATTAACAAACAGAACCATATTCACCGAAGGAGGCACAACAGGAGAAGCATGCACCACAGGAGGTGCCGGAGTAACAATAGTCTGAACAATCGGAGTATCTTGAGGACCAAGATTGAAACCTTCGGGTGTAAAATTCTATGGCATTCCCCATGGATAACCTTGAGGCATGCGATTCTAACAGCAGTTGGAGTAGCAAATACAGGAACAGTCGGAGCTTCAGTAGTTGCCCTTGTTGGTTGAGGTTGAACACTCGGTGGCGGATTCTGAGCAGCCACCAGAGCTTCCATCAGAGTAGTCAGATTGGACATTCCGGCCTTCAAAGCAGAAACCTCCTCGTGCAGCTCGTGATTCTCTTATTCTAGGTTGTCCATCTTCTTTATGAGATTAGCCCGAGTGTTGTAGTGGTGAGTCAGCTTGCTGAACGAAGTAAAGAAGCTTGGTAAGACACCTGTGTTGTACCCCAAAAATTTTCCCTCTCATTTATTAAGATTTTTCTTACAAGACTTCTTGGACTCAAGACAAGATTAGGGTTTGGTCAGCTCAAGACACCTCATCTTGCATTGATGACCTAAAATTAGGGTTTGAGTTTGCACAAGGATCTTTGGACCACCAATTCTTCATGTAACTTTCATACACCATCTTGGACCCCTAAGATTGCTCATGTTAAGTTTCAAGCCTTGAATCACATTTTGATCAGTCAATTGGACAGTTGACCTAAAAATCAGCTGTATTGGGGAAAAAGTCAACTATGGCCAATTTATAGTCAAACTTCATAATTTTTGATCCACAACAACATTTTAGACTCATATGTACCATTTGATCAAGTTTGGACCACAACTCCTCAAGAAATTTGATCAAATCATCAAAAGGGCAAAATGGTCAAAATTAGGGTTTTGACTGAGAAAGGGCAATTTCTGATTTTTAACCTAGCCAATGACCAATTTAGTTCAAACATGATTTCAAGGGTTCAATGGCATCATCTTTACCTAATTACATGGTTCAAAAGATCTCAAGTTCATTGGATTGACAGATGAATTTTGCAGTCAACTGATCAAAAGTCAACTGTGCACTGAAAAGTCAAACTTTGACTTTTTGGTCAAAATCCAGAGCCAAGGGTTATAATTCATCAAGATATGTGAAAATATGAAACTTTTTCACCAAGAAAACCAATTTTGAAAATTAGGGTTTTGAATTTGAAAATTTTCATAACTTAGAATTTTTCTAAGTATGGAAATTTTCTTATTTTTTCCCAACTTTCCACAACTTTTTCACCATGATGCAATTTGATTCAAAGAAAAATTCCAACATCAAAGTTGTAGTCCTCCATGAAATCTACAACTTTGCTTCACAAACATTTCCCAAAAGATGCCTTGATCTCAAGTTATGAATTTGTGAATATAGGTCCATGAACTAAATAACTTAGTGAAATTTTGCCCTAATTTAGGCAGGTTTTTGACCCAACTTCATGGACATTTTTAACCTAGTTCCAAGAGGTATCTCAAAATTCATTTCAAAGATGGATTATAGATCACATTGCAAGATTTCCAAAATGTCCAAGAACTCTCCAAGATCATTTTTGCTTAGAGAGAATCGAAGAAGAGAAGTTGGCATTTTATCACTTTTGTTCAAGCCATTTTTACATGAGATCAAGTTGCAAATCAGATCTATGTTGATTGTACCTTGCTTTACAGGTCCTAAACTCATTCTACACTACATAATTAAATGCTAACTCAGAATACAAAGGCATTATCTTGGCTTTTGGAGCATTGTATAAGAGATAATTCCATTAATGGCATAAAGGTTACAATGCCATTTTCATAAAGGTGAGCTTTTGCAACTTTGTCCAACTTGAGCCTTGGACCTGTCCCTTTGGTGCAAACAATTTCTACAGGTCACAAGCAATGTATACCAACTCTCTGCAGCTCATAAACTAGCCAGTACAAGCATGTTGCATAAGTCATTTCACTTTTCTTAAGATACAAGAAAGTTTGCCAAAAGGTGGAAAGCTTGTACAGCTAGTAGGAGTGGACTTTGTATCCATTCTATACATATTCACAAACTTGTTACAAACTAGAACATGACTGCTTCACATCCAGAACTCACTCAAATACAAAAACTTCATTTTTCTGTCCAAACATCCAGTTGCTGCAAAACCATAGCCAATTCATTTTTTGCTCGTGCGTTTTGTGGCTTGACACTTGAAGCACTTCATAAACATCCTACCAAAGTTGTCTAAGCACTCATCCTGCATCTGTAAGCCTTGTTTCAGCCATTGCCATTTTCAAACTTAGAGCTTGCAGCTTGACTTGTGGAGAGACTTTTGGCCATCCACAAAGCAAACTAGGCATTGGAATAGCTTGAAGGAAGTTCAAGGAAGCTCACACGATCCTCAGGCCTCCATCAAAGTCCCTACATTGCTCTATCCAAATCCAGCTGAATGAGGTATTTTTCAAAACTCTATCTCTCTATTTAGGCATCCTTAAGCCACGATTTATGAAGAAAAGATGTAGTCTATAACATGGTGAAGCTGTACATATGCATACTTTTCATTTATATTAACTGTGCTGTGAGAATTTGAAGTTTGAAGTTCATAAAATTTCTAGGTCACGAATTAGGGCTGACAAAATTCTCTCTGATCTTTGAGAGTTAGGTTACAAATTTTATATGGTTGGAATCGTGAGATTAAATGCTACATGTTTCATGTTATGAGATTTTGTTTTTGTGCAAGCATGAGAGAGATACAGTTTGAACCATGAAGCGCGCGCAAAAGTTGGCTGGAGGACAGGGACGAAGCTGTGCCTTGGGCTTTTTGGCGCTTCTGGCCTTTTTGTTTTTGCTTTTTGCACCCCCTGGATTACTTTTGCACCCCCTGACTATTTTCTTATATTTTGGCATTTTCTTGCATATTTTCATATTTATTACTTGTATTTATTTTTTCTAATGATAAAAAATACCCAAAAATAATTTATTTATTTCCACACTTTTATTTTATTTTATTTTATTTATTTTCTCACATAAAAATAATTTATTTTGACAAATAGTTTTTATTTTCTTAAATAACTTGTAAATATATTTAAAAATACTTAATATTTTTATTATATTTTTTATACTCATAAAACACTTATTTTCTATACATATTTAATTTTTAATATTTGCACATAGTATTATTTATTATTTTCTTGTACAAAAATGGACAAAATAATAATATAGAACATATATTTTCTTTTAATTGAAAATTAGGTTTTCATCCCTTTCAAAAATAATAATATTTTTTCTCTTATTTTTAGGGTTTAAATTAAATCATTTTCTCATACAAAAAATACCAAAAACATTTTTTGCATAAATACATTTGCATTGCATTTTAATATTTGTATATTTATTTAATGCGCACTATATTCGATTGGGTTATAATAGTATTTTTAGGTTTATATTTGTGCAATATCCCCATTCAAAAACTTGTATCCCCCCTCCCATAATAATTGTTGTAATAGCTTAGTTTACATTTACGCAATTTATTGCTTTCATATACCATGTTTAGTAAACTAGGGTTTGCATGACAAGAACAAAATCAAAACAAATAGAGAATACCTAATACAAGACAAATCAAATGCATGAAAAATGACACACATTGCACACAAGCACCCTTAGGGTTTCTCCCACTTGGTTGCCTAAAAATAAATGGCCATGTTACGCACGCGAAGTATCTTGGCAAAACAAAACAAATAAGATCATAGTCCCTTGATGACGTTATCAAAAGGTTGCCTAAAACAAAATGATCTTGGTCCCTCAAACATGCTAATATACTTGGCAACATTGCTATCATGGTCATACGATGACCCACGCCTGTCCCGTTTACATCCAAAGATGGGGTTGTTTACCAAATCAATGGTAAATCAACAATATCAAAGGAATAAAAATGCACAAGAAAGACATTTGAGTAGGTAGATAGCTTCTAGTTACTTGATCAATTTCAAAACAATCCTTGCTACTTTCAAAAACAAACACACACACATTTCAAAACATCTTACAAAACATTGAAACATTTTTCAAAAGACAAACATCTTTGTATACATTCTTACGAACTAGAATCATTACAAAGATTACCTAAACAAAGGCCTCTTTTCAAAATACTTTCAAAACCACACCAAGCATCATTTCAAACAATTTCAAAGCAAAGCAAGTGATCTAAACAAGTAACTAAGAGCCCATGGAAAACCATGGATGAAAAGGGTGCTAGCACCTTCCCTTTTCATAATCTACCCCCCGAAATCAAGAAAACATCTCAAAGGTCTTTCCTGTGCTTTTTTACCTTTCCTTTTGGATAAAAGAAAAGTCGGTGGCGACTCTTGCTAACCGCAACATTTGTGAACACAAACGCAAAACCTCAAGTCAGTTCTCCCACCGCATCACAACCTGGATATGCATAACAAATGCAAGAAATATGTGCAATATGATGCATGATGTGCAACACACATGATTTTATTTTGTTATTTAATATTTCAAGGGATTTAAAATTTATAGACATATTGCGAACATCAAATTAATAATGCATTTGTAAATACTGGAAAAAAGTTTATTATAACAACTTTAAAATGGATTACAAGTTTTAATGATCCCAAGTACAAGATGAAAATAAAATCTAAAACCATGAAAAGCGAAGCTAATGGAGATCACTATACACGCTGGCGCTTCCCTGTGAGCTTGGCAATCTGAGCCTTCAACCTTTGGTTTTCTTCCACATATCTGGTGGCGACTTCCTTCCAATCACCTGAATCGGGAAGTGAGTAATCAGTGTATGATTGAGGATTAGGAGAAAATAAATCCCCTTGACTCTCCATAGTCTCTACCGCTGGACTCTCAAGGATCTTAATCAAGTCGTCTTTCTCCTTCAAGTCTGCTCTATAGGAAATCTCTAAAGTTTGGAACTTGTTCTTCCAAGCGTCCTTTTCCTGTTGCATCCTAACCAAAGCAAGTTGCAGCTCTTCTAGATCATCTAATAAGGGAGGATTTTTATTCACAAATATATCATGCATAGGTGTTTCCTGGGAATACATCATCTTTAACTGAATAGCTCTCGTTCTGAACCACTGAAGATATGGCTCCAAAGAAACAGCACCCCTAGGTCCCAAATCCTTCCTACTCTTCTTATGAATGTGACGTCAAGCCTTCATAATCTTCTCCCTAGCTTCCCTATGGTATTATCCATCCTTCACAAAGAAACTACTCAAATGAATACTATTTGGTTTATCCCTCATCATATAACCAAGCTGTCGTCGTGCAAGAACAAGGTTATACTTAATTCCTCCCTTTGTACCAAGAAGAGGTACATTGGGGAAACTACCACAATTGTCAATAATATATATATATCCTGGTAAGCTCGATGGTACCAATCAATATCCGAATAAGTAAGTTCCATGATCTTAGGAGCCCAACGGGGTTCCTTTTTGACATCCCAAGAATCATCAGACTGAGGCATATGAGAGATAAACCACTGGTACAACAGGGGCGTGCAACAGAGAGTCATCCCCCCATGATAAGAATTCTGAAGATGAATAGAGTAATAAGCATCACCCAACAAGGTAGGAATTGGGTTTCCAATCATGAAGATCCGTATAGCATTAATATCAATAAACTTGTCCACATTAGGAAATAAGAACAACCCGTAAGCAAGTAGAGCAAAGATGGCTTCAAAAGCGACTGTACTCTTCATCCTAGCGAAGTAACGAGCTTTCTCCAATAAGAATTGAGCTGGTAATCCTCTAATCCCTCCTTTAGTAGTCATATGGGCTTCAACCTCAGACTTCCCCAGATGAATCAAAGCAGCAATCTCATGTGGTTTTTGCTCACCCTCTAAACCAGTAAAAGGAACACGATCGGTAACAGGTAAATCCAACAGATAAGAATACTCCTCCAGTGTAGGCATCAACGGATAGTCAGGAAAAGTAAATAAATGATACATCGGATCATAGAACTGGACCAAGGTCGCGAGAATACGATCCTTCATCTTCAGCTTCATGAGAGGAATAATGGATCCATACTTCTTCCGAAAGTCTACAGAATACTAAATCTCGGGAATTAGACTGATCAACTTGTCTATCTTGGGATCCTTGAAATTGTACTTCCCGATCTTTCTCTTTCCAAAATCCATGGTTAAAAAGTACTTGAGATATTCACAAATGGTCAACTTTTAAATCCCTTGAAATAAGATTTCTCCAAAAGATGCTTATGAGTGCATGGATGCATGATGCAGGAATCACACACAAGATCACACATATAGGGTTTATAGGTTCAACGTCATGAGCATGAGGTCGAACATACTACCCATAAGGTATTGGTCTAAAACTTATCACCTGCCGAACAAGGTTCTAGAGGTTCCCAAAGTCTACATCCTTCCTTCAGATATTACCAACTTCCCGATTAACTCGGTAATTAGTAATATTCTTAAGAAAAACTCGTCTGAGTGTAGTATCGTGTGACAACTATTTCTGGATTACTCTGTTATGGCTTCCGCACTACACCAAAAAGGCCAAGATGGGTTAGGTATTCTACGGTACTCAGTTTCAGCAGGCTCCCAGGTTGAAAGCAGTACGTCTTCCCGATTACTCGGTAAACGACACCACAGTCAAATGGGCCTCCACTGGGTGGGGGATCTCATGCCTCCTTTTTTGGGATTACTCCCTCAAAGTTAACATGACTATACCGCCCGTCCTATCTTAAAGTTTTCCCAAGTCCGGGTATATGACTTATAAGTAATCATCAAGCACCCTGAAAACCAGGAAAATCCAGACAAACATATATACAACATATAATACAAAAACAATAATAACACATATACAGATACAAACAAATATAGGCTCAACCCACTTAGGGATGGACCAGCAAAAGGTCAATCTTTCCCCAGTGAAGTCGCCATTTTTTTGTAGTGGTAGAAATGTTCAAGACTAAGCCATTGGATTGACTAGACTTATACAAATCAAAATGAAAATCGCCACAGCGCTTTATTGTTTCCAAAGGAATGGGAAAAGAGAGAATAACCCAAAAAGAGGGGGAAAGATTCAAGGTAAGGGGGTTGGTTATGCAAAGGGAAGGTATTAGCACCCTAAACATCTACGGTGCTCCGCAGGAACCTCTTTGAAAAATCTGTATATTTTGGCTATGAAATATGTTGTATAAAATAGATGGTGGAGGTGAGAAAAGAAATATATTTATCATTTTTGCACTCGCCCCGGTTGCGAACCTGTAGTGCCTACGCACCACCTTTTCGTGCAATAGGGGATCAGGGTACTCCGCAAGAACCTCTTTTAAAAATTTTAAAACACAAATGTGTTGGTCAATTTTATGAGATAAAACATCATGTCATTGTCTGTGTGGAAAACATACCTACTACCCACAATCATGAGAAAGGAGAATTTGCATCATTGCAAAGTGAAGGATATGGCTTGGATTTTAAAATCAACAATGCCTCACTCAACACCCAAGTGGAAAATATCTCTCTTTACTACATATTATAGAAGTATAGTTGTTTGCTTCACTACAAGGATTGACAAGAGTTCAATCTTTTGAGAAAAGTTTAAAGATAAAAGCCAAAGTGGCAAAATGGTTTGAAATGAGATTGATTGACTTTTAGTCTTCTCACAAAAATGTCAAAGTATTGTTAAGTTTATTGGAGTTTATTTATTAAAATGTTTGAAAATACATGGACCTAAGTCCAAGTTTATTATAAAAGTAATCCAAGTTTAAAACAATAAGAATTTTCAAAAGGAGGGAGAAGATTTTTGAAATTAAAGAAGATGGGAGGAGAAGAAGAGGCTATCCTAAAGCATAAGGTAAAAGTTAGGGATAAGAACCATCTAACCAAAATAAGCCAATACTTGACATTATGAGCCAAAATAGAATTCCCAATCTTTGGATTAAAACCAAACAAGCAAATGTACTAGACCTCTTGAGAGAACCAAACTTCAAGTGTATTAAGTCTTCATAAAAATTAGGCAGAGTAACGGCTGTATACGGGTGAATTCCAGATTATAAACAAAGGGTGTAATCACAATAACCTCCACACAAAATAAACAAACAACCCAATGTCTTGAGGTAAAGCTCAAGAGTTCTAGACAAAATAATCAGATAAGATCATAAGGTCTCCAATCATAGGCCAAGGTTTCTAATCCTAAGTCCAAAAAGTCCAATGCTCCATAATGCCAAGGGTAGTAACCAAATAGTCCAAGTATCATTAAAGATTTTTAGGGTTTATATTGATTATTAGGTGTCTTTAAAAGAAAAGAAAAGCTCAAGTGAGCAAAATAAAAAAATGACAAGAATATAAAGGGGCTCAAGTGAGCAAAGATTAAAAATAACATGAAATGTAAATGTTAAAAGTAAATGGTGTATAAAGTAAAGAATATAAAATAAAAACACAAAAATAAAATCAATTATTAGTGATTAGTGGTTAGTTGGATGATCATCTTGAAACTTGTATTTGGAACTCATTAGAGAATTGGTAGAACCAAAGCCTCCACACAACAAGTTGCATTTGCTTTTTGTCAAGTATATCATCCATTTGGAATCCTTACGAGTATCATTTAATGATCAACGATGTTTAAGTGATCCGCGTTGACCAAAGATATTGTATATCCATTAGAGGATTGGTAGAACCAAAGCCTCCACACAATGAATCTCAAGGTTATTGTTTCAAAGAGATCAAATTAACATACTTGGGCTTGCAAATAGAAGTTTGGGCCACGAATGATCATTTATTCGAATCGGGACAAAATTTAGTGTTATGTTAAGCAATCGTAAGTGGACTTATATAGAAGTCACACCTATTTTGAGGCCGATCTATAGAAATCTATGCACCATTTATTTTGAGACATGATATAGAGATCATGCTCCAACAACATTTAGTGCAATAAGAAGGGGGTGAGATGAAGAGGGATGGGAGAGAATATACAAACCACTTTTGGATTAAATTTAATCAAACTATTATTAAAATTATTCATCCATTTTTGTGGAGTTAGACTCAACACCATGGATCTAATGATGTTAATAAAATTCATGATCAAAAATTTAATCCAAGATCAGCCAGAAAATAATCACAAAATAATATTACATTTTAATATATACAAAAAGGTTTAAAAATAATGTTTAAAAATAGAAATAAAAGAGAAAAATATCAACTATGTCCAAATTAATCAAGAAATAAAAGTAAGACCATAGAAAAATCAGAAATGAACTAAAATAATTTTATAAATTTTTTACAATCAGAAACTATTTTTAAAATTAAAAGAAAGGGGTAAAATAAACCTAAAATGATAAAAAAAAATAGCAAAGTCAGAAACAAAAATAAAATGAGGTCACCAATATTTGTCATAATATCATTGCATCATTCCATAATTTTTTCATAATTTAAAAATGCATAAAAGTATTTTTAAACATTTAAAATAATTCCAATAAAGTGTAAATTTATTAAAAAAAATACCAAAACACAAAATTAAATTGTGAAAAAATAAAAATCAGAAAGAGAATAATTAAAAATATTTTTCATAATTTTTTCAGATTTTTTGGACTAAAAATGAATTTTCTATGATTTTTTGAAGTTTAAAATAATTAAATATAAAAAATCAGAAAATAAAATAAAAGTCAAAAATATGTGGACCTTTGGACGAGAGTCAAAATGCGTTAGTAATCAAATCCAAGGGATCTAGAGCGTTGTGCATATCATGGTCATTAGTGAATAAAGCACTGAATCAATTATTAAATCAGAATTCAAAAATAACCAGTGGCGTGCCATCATTGGTTGGAAGATGACACGTTGGTCATCTTCAACCTCCAGCCAACGTTAATTACAAGTCTCTCAAACTGTAAAAGCAGAAGCTCAGACCTATGTCATTCGCTTCGTCTCTTCAAGACGAAGACAACCACACCCTAGCGCCAAATTTATATAAACTGTAGCTCAAGCAATTTGGAAAGAAAATTTTGAAAAGGGATTTGAAATTTCATGGTCAAAATGTGTTTCCAGTAAGAAGTAAGTGTTGTGACTAGAACCAGGGCAATGAGAGCATCACAATGATATCAAAGTTTTGAAGAATTGATGAAGGAATCTACCTATTGAAGTTGAGTTGCAGAGCCCTGAAACTGGACTTCTATGGAGCAATATAGGGCACGATTCTTGAATGTAATTATATGTTTAGCTTCAGGGAAGATCAAGGAAGGTGAATTGATGAAAAAATTGGATTGAAAAAGGCTTGAGAATGGATTTCAAAGTTGCTGAATTCTGAGTTAAGGAACAAGTTTGGCAGGGTGATTCTGGCTATCTAAGCTTGAGGAAATGAATGGGGAGTGACCCTCTATTTATATGGAATCAAATGGAATATCCAAGCGTGTGAAATGATGAAGTTTGGAAGGAAATTGTGTGAAGTTGCAAACAAGAAAAGTGTGACTTCCAATTTGATCAAAACTCATCCAAAACGCGCGTTTTGTTGTGCTAATCAATTCTGGAACTTCATTAAACATGTTTAGAGGAATAAACGCGTGGAAAACTTGTGATTAGAAACCAAAACAAAGACCTCAAATTCTGACTTATGGGAAAACATCAGTTCCAAGTTACCAAGTCCAATCCAATGGCATTCTCAGCTCAAGGGGTCTTAAGGCATGATTCTTGATGCTTTAGAAAGATGAGGTTACAAGCTTTGCAATGGAAAAAGAATGGAATCAAATGGATGCTTGAGATGAAAGTTGTGTTGAGTCAAAGTTGGAGAAAAAGGGTTGACTTTCCATACTTGGAAATATTTCAAATTCTTCTTCAAAAGTGACCTATAATGTCTTGCATCCAAACATAGCCTTCTACTTGGAATTTGCTCTTGACCAAAAAAGATGGCATGAAGTAGATCTCTTGAATGACATTTTAGAACTTGAACCATTCAAAATATCAAAAAATTGAGAGAGTTATGAATTGTTGAAGTGGGCAAAAAATCATAAAATGACCTATAATCTTTTGTATCCTTAAGGAAATTTCCATCCATTTTCTCACTTTGCACATAAAAGAAGGAACAACGTTCACATCTTCAAGATCGTTGTGGAAAAGTAATGGGCTCAAGGTGATATAAATTGACCAAGTTATGATCATTTGAAGTCACACATGGAAAATTGGGGATTCATCTGGAGGACTTGTAATCTTTCTTCTTCATCAAGTTTCTTCCACACGAAAACTCCTTGGAACTTTTGAAGTGATTTGTTGATAACCCTTTGAAGAGAATGATGTCTTTGGATTCACTCAAAAATACTAAAAGATGAGCAAGATATGCTTCTTTGAAGTTCAAAACCCTAACTCCTAGATCAAGTAAAATGCCTTGAGGAACTTTGACAATTTTGAACAAACTTCTTGTACCAAAACAAATGCTTTGTAAATATAAGTATCTGAGGATGATAATGAGAACTCATAGCAACCACAAGCACTTCCATATCTTGAAAATTGAGATAAATATGCACTTGTGACCAATGGGAACAAGGCCTTGTCCAAGCATGACAACTCCTTCAATCAACCCCTTGTACTTTTTGAATCAACCTTGATAATTTGGAAATGTAGTGAACCAAAATAACCTTGCCATGCCATCCCTCCCAAAACAACTTCAATGGTGAGGTTTGAACTTCTCAAACTTCATTGTCTAGGTTATGGAAATAAACTCATGAACCCATGGATCAACTTGCCAAGCCCCATTGCCTTTATCTGCATTATTGACAAGTAAGATAAACCAACATTGCATTTTAATAATTAAAAGGAAAGTCAAACAAAACATGAATGATTACACAAGAAAAACAAGTCAAGGTGCTTGGTGATTCCTCAAAGAGCAAAGCTAAAGATAGGGAGGAGAACCAAAAGCCCTAATGTGATCTTGTTGTGATTGAATCAATATGGTATGGTGAAGGGATCTTAGGGGGAAAATTGAGGTACAACAATTACCACCCTAATGCTCGTTGTGCTTACCATTCAGAAAGTCCAGGCCATGATACCAACAACTGCTGGGCTTTGAAAAACAAGGTGCAAGACCTTCTCAAGGCAAAAAAAATTGAATTTGATGCTCCTGAGATCCCAAATGTTATCACCGCTCCTATGCCCAAGCATGGTCGTGATGTTAACGCTGTTGAAGATGATGTGTTCGTTACTGTCATTGATGAACTTGTTACTCCTCTCCTGACTGTCAAGAGGAACCTGTTGAAGGCCAGTTTATTTCTGGGTTGTGGCGAAGGCTGCCACCTCTGTTTATCCCTACCAACTAGTTGTCATTTATTGAAAGCAGGTGTCCAGCGCCTAATGGATGACAAAGAGATTTTGTTTGAAAAGACTCTCGTTCCAACCATTTCTTACAATGATGTTTCAATAGTAACCATTTCTGCCAATCCTTCCAGGGTCTCCACCAAAAGACCCGTTAGGATTACATCAGTATCTAAGGTGACTCCACTGATAATTACTAGGCCAGGACCAATCCCGTACTCATTAGATAAAACTATCCCCTGGAATTATGGGGGTGACGTATACTATCACGGCGTCAAGCAGGATTGGCTGGCTGATGAAGACTCGATTTTTGAGAAGGCTAACCCCGACATTGGCAACATTGCGGGAACCAGCAAGATAACCCGAAGTGGAAGAGTATTCTCCCTCGAGATTGCTCCTCCAAAGACTGTTATCGGTTCTGTGATCATCCCTGCTTCTATTCCTGTTGAAACTACTACTACAATCCCCATGGTTACCCCTACTGACACCCTTACCACCGAGTCGACTGAGACTCGGGGCAAAGGCATTCTGGTTGAGCATGTCTGGATGAAGGTGCAATCAGTATCTATCCCGGAAGCCTCCAAAAAGGAGATGGAGGAAATTCTGAAAATTATAAAGAGAAGCAAATACAACGTAGTCAAACAGCTAGGGCAGACTCCGACAAAGATTTCTATGTTGGCTTTATTGTTGTGCTCCGAGACTCATGCGAAGGTCTTGGTGAAATTTCTCAAAACTGCCCCTGTGCCATAAGAATACTCTGTTGATCAGTTCCAAGATTGTGCGGCCAGTTTGACCGCTGACAATGGTTTAGGCTTTTCTGATGCTGACTTGACACCTAGAGGGAGGAAACACAACGAGGCATCGCATGTCTCTGTCAAATGCAGGGGTACAACTTTGGCTCATGTCCTGGTTGATACTGGCTCATCTTTGAATGTGCTACCTAAGAAGGCTCTTGATAGACTAGACTGTGAAGGTCTGACCTTAAAACCCAGCAACATAGTGGTAAGGGCCTTCGACGGTTCAAAAAGAATGGTGCATGGGGAGGTGGACATCCCCATAAAAGTTGGAACTCAAACCTTTGATTCAACTTTGTATGTGATGGACATTCGCCCTTCATATTCCTGTTTATTGGGCCGACCTTGGATTCACAACGCTGGTGCTGTCACCTATACATTACATCAGATGCTGAAATATCCAACCAAAGGGAAAATCATTATTGTCCATGGGGAGGAGGAATATATGGTCAGTCACCTGAACTCCTTCAGATACATGGAAATGTATAGTGAATTCATCGAAACTCCGTTTAAGCATTTCGAGGAAGTACCACAAACAGTGGCAGCAACCAAGATTGTTTCCCAAGTCCCATAGATTACAAGACCTCCGCTAAATATGTCTTCTCTGAAAGATGCCAAGGCAGTGGTCGAAGAAGGTGGGTGTACTATTTGGGGCCAACTCCCAGATATCCCTTACAAATCTGACAAATTTGGTTTGGGTTTCAATTCAGGAGCCTAGAAAGTTGTTCGTCGTGCTTGTGCCGGGGGACCACCTTTGAAGATCAACAACCATGCAGTCAACACAGTGGAGGATAGTGATGACAGTTGTGACCTGGAAGAATGGATTTTCCCAACCATCAACGGAGGACTCACCAACTGGGAAGCTAAAGGTTTTGTCCCAATTACTTTTATCCAACAGTAATTGTCTTTAAATTTTTGTCGGACCTGTAATAATTAAACAATTCAGACTTTTAAAACCTTATGTCTTACCCAAGGCACAATGGTCCATTTGTAAGGGTTGTTACTTCATTTTCATATGTCATCAATGAATCATGGACGTTTTTGCATGCAAACTTTGTGCTCTTTGTCTTTTTTTCTCTACATTTTTATTTTCTTTCAATAATAGTTATGCTCTTACACATACTCACATATTAAAATGCAGATCTACATCCACTCAGGATCCCATGGGTAATGATTCTGCTATGGCCTTTTGTGACTTTGAAAATATAATCTACCAAGCCGAAGACGAAGGTGAGGAAGATTGTGAAGTGCCAGGGGAACTATCCAAGTTACTACAACTGGAAGAAAGGACCATACAGCCCCACGAAGAACCAGTAGACACAATTAACCTAGGTACTGAAGAGGACAAGAAAGAAGTCAAGGTAGGAGCCAATCTGGAATCTAGTGTCAAGAAGTGCTTAATTCAGTTACTACATGACTATGCTAAGGTCTTTGCTTGGTCGTACGAAGACATGCCAGGATTTGACGCTGATATCATGGTCCATCGTCTACCGATAAAAGAAGACTACCCTTCGGTAAAACAGAAAGTCTATCGCATGCGGCCAGACATGTCAGAGAAGATCAAGACGGAAGTCGTGAAATAATTCAACGCATGATTCTTATCCGTCACCTCCTATCCACAATGGGTCGCCAATGTTGTTCCAGTGCCTAAAAAGGATGACAAAGTACGCATGTGTGTGGACTACGGATATTTGAATAGGGAAAGCCCTAAAGATGACTTCCCACTTCCCCGTATCAATATTTTGGTTGACAATACCGCACAACATAAATTATTCTCATTCATGGATGGTTTCTCAGGCTACAATCAAATCAAAATGGCACTTGAAGACATGGAGAAAACGACCTTCGTCACACAGTGGGGCACTTTCTGTTACAATGTTATGCCATTTGGGTTGAAGAACGCTGGGGCAACTTATCAGCACGCCATGGTAGCTCTATTTCACGACATGATCCATCACGAAATAAAGGTCTATGTGGATGACATGATAGCCATATCTCAAAATGAAGAGAAACATCTTGACCATTTGTAGAAACTGTTTGAGAGGCTAAAGAAATACAAGCTAAGGTTGAACCCGAATAAATGCACATTTGGGGTAAGGTCTGGTAAACTCCTAGGCTTCGTCGTCAGCGGTAAAGGTATCGAAGTGGACCCTACCAAGGTGAAAGAAATACAAGAAACGCCCGTTCCTTGCACTAAGAAGGAAGTCAGAGGATTCTTAGGACGACTAAACTACATTGCCAGATTCATTTCTCACTTGACCGCTACTTGTGAATCAATCTTCAAATTACTGAAGAAAGATCAAGTAGTAAAATGGAATGATGAATGCCAAGCTGCCTTCGAAAAAATCAAGGAGTACCTTCAAGAGCCTCCTGTTTTGATGCCACCAGTCGAGGGAAGACCTTTGATCATGTATCTAACTGTCTTGGAAAATTCAATGGGGTGTGTGATGGGGCAGCATGACGAGTCTGGCCGAAAAGAGCATGTTATTTATTACCTGAGCAAAAATTTTACCGACTGTGAAATAAGATATTCATTGCTCGAGAAAACTTGTTGCGCTCTGGCATGGGCTGCTCACCGGCTAAGACAATATATGCTGATCCATACTACCTTATTGATATCCAAGATGGATCCAATTAAATACATATTTGAGAAGCCTGCCCTCTCTAGGAGAATAGCAAGATGGCAGATGATCCTGACTGAATACGGCATTTAGTATACTACTCAAAAAGAAATAAAAGGCTGTGTGTTAGTCGATCACCTTGCTCATCAAGCTGTGGATGACTATCAGTCCATGAAATTCGAGTTCCCAAATGAAGACATCATGATGGTAAACAATTGTGAAGAACTCAAACCATATGACAGACCTGAACAAGGATCCCGATGGACCTTGGTTTTTGACGGAGCCTCCAACGCACTCAGCAATGGCATAGGTGTTGTAATTATATCCCATGAAGGATGTCATACTCCCTTCACCGCAAGACATTGTTTCAACTGTACTAATAACATGGCAGAATACGAAGCGTGTATTTTTGACCTCAAAGCTGCCATAGATTTGGGAATCAAGTCCTTAAGTGTATTTGGATATTCAGCCTTAGTCATCAGTCAGATCAAAGGAGAATGGGACACGAAGCACCCTAACCTCATCCCCTACAAAGAACATGTGTTTACATTAATCCCACATTTTGAGGAAATCACCTTTGAGCATTTTCCACGAGAGGAAAATCAACTAGAAGACGCGCTAGCCACTATCACTACAAGAAAAATGATAGATTGGGACGGTTATTTTGGCTGATTACGACGGTTAAAACCGTCGCAATTTACAATCTACGACGGTAGAAGTACCGTCGCAGAATCGTGCGTCCCCAGCCTATTTCGCGACGGTTGCAAAAACTGTCACGCACAACAGATAGCGACGGTTATATACCGTCGTGAATTTGACTTTATTTTTTGTTTTTGTTGTTGTTTGCGACGGTTATTCTACCGCCGTAGGTTAGAAATTGCGGCGGTTTTAACCGTCGTAATCTGATTTATAAATTTCAAATAATATTTTTATTTAAATTATTATTTAGTAAAATAATTTTAAATATAATATTATTTTACTATAATATTTTACTATTATATTTAAATTATTATTTACTTTAATATTTTTTTATTTATAGTATTTTTATTTTATTTTCTATCACTTTTCAACATAATAAAGTTAATTACAATAAAAACATTTAATATCAAATAATCATCAATAATATCAAAAAAATGTGATAAAAGGTAAAAAGAAGTGCAAATTTTACCAATAAACAAGAAAAATTCAAATATCATCAAAGGCCAAATTTCATTTTAATATTTACATTGGTTTGCTACAACTTGAGAGAATTACAAAAAATGTTACAATATTCTACAAAATTCATGAAAGTCCTTAGTGTTAAGTGATTTTGTGTTAAACTTCCATGCTAGGACCATGATCCTTCCTTGACTACCATTTGGTCCAAGCTACGCATACCTAGCAGCCTGCAAGATTCACACAAAACATATTTTTGTACTCACAAGAACATGTGGCAGGTTTTTGGCATCATAATATGCCTCAGATGGCTTAGTCAATGTCTTTGTGATGACATGTTTTTCCAATTCTACTTGTCCATTTTGCGCTTCTTCTTGTACCTGCATTACAAAACTAACTGTCAATTATGGGCTGGCAGAATAACTCTCACAATCAAACTCCAATTGTATGAAAAGTTATAAGGTACAGAAAAATCAACTACAACAAAATCTCCAATAAAATAAAATTCACGTGAACACCTACAACTAATATTCATAGCTTGTTTGGATTCACGTTTAGAATGAGAAACGCACGTCTAGAATGGAGTCTGCCGTGAAAATAAAAAATAAAAGCTAAGATTCCTAGCTTTTGGTAGACGCTAGAGGCATATTTGACGCGGAAACAAATACTAACTCAGTATTATTAATTTGAATGAACAATCCAATTGTTTTGAAATATTTACTATTGGGAAACCATTTGTAAAATAATGCAAGGAGACATTGCTTTTGCTATTGAAGCGTGAGATTTCCGTGAGATACCAGTACTTATTATTGGGAGAAAAGATTTATGAATTATTGCACATTGTAATATGCTTATACCACCTTATAACTTTGCTACAAGTTACCTATAACAAGTGAGATTTTCCGATTTTCAGGAACTATAACAAAAAGAGGTTAGCTTCGGAAAAATATGTTTGAAATATTCAAAACCAAAGGAAGTGTGAGTGTGTAAAGAGAAATGAAGAGAAAAAAATCATCTACCAGTCAAGCAGTTTACATTTCTATTTAAATTATTTGTAAGCTTGATCCAAGATCACTAATGCTTAGATGATAAGTTCATACTTTTGAATTTATTTCATGGAACAGTGAGACCGAAATTCACTTCATTCCACTAAAGAGAGTAGTAGCAAATTACAGAGCATCTTATGCAACGTATACTCAGAAAAGTGACATATCGAGTTGAAAACAATGAAATCTGAATTGACTGCAATCACTACCAACCAATGAGTTGAGGTGAATGTTGTCGCATGAATTGCAATTACAACTTGGCAATCAGTAGAAAGATAGCTAACATTATGCTTTTATCAAGTCCATTGATTTTGAATGAGCAAAACACAGATCCATAAATGCAGCTAAAACAGTTGATGAAACAAGAAAGAGTATTTCATTATGATACTACTTTTTCTCATACACCGAAATCTCTTGATCAAGTCATTATAGAGCACAATTTTAGCCTATATCTCTTGAATGCAAAGGTGTTTAATAAATTAAAACTTAATCTAGATTTATAGAATATTAGATAATTACACAATAGTTAAGGCAAGAAAAATAAACACAAATCAAGTATGTTAAGCTTAAGAAAGAAAAACAGCAATTTGATAACAAGCTTTCTAGAGCATCAAGGAAACTAAATTCATTAACTGATCATTAATACGAAACACTGAATAAGCATATATAAGACACAGACGCCAATCTCAGACCTGATACACAACTAAAATATGAATGAAATAAGCTGAAATGAAATAAAATGACATAATAATACTGATGATAATCCGAGTAAAATTAAATAATTACCTAAAAGTAGTAAATTACACCACCGCATATACCCAAAAGCAAAACGCGCCTCATCCAACAGACAGAATTTTGCATCCAAAAATGAGAAAGACAAGCTGAATCAGTTCTGAATCAGTTCTGGCTGTCGATCTTCCTTCCAGTCCCTTCTCCGTCTCTCTGTTCCAACAACCTTCCAGCCTCTTCATCATTCTGAAGAGCCTTCTTCTGCGTCTCCGAAGCCTTAAGCGCCTGCAACTTGGAATGATTATAATACGCAACCCCCAAAAACGCCAACCCATAACCAATCAAATTAACCGGAGTAACAATATCCTTAATCAAATTAACTTGGAATGATTATATTAGCAAATTGTTGTATTGAAAATGTATCAATCAGCTTTTGTATTGTTAGACTTAATACCTGTATCCTTTTCTGCAGAAGCTTTTAACCATTCTTTAACTAAAGATTTTATAGACAAGAAAAATCATAATCTAAAATTAACAATCATTATTAATTTTATTGATTTGTATAAAATGTCAAATTGTGACAATTAAAAATATTTCTCAAGAAATTTTATGACTTAATTAAAACTATCATGAAGGAGTACTCTATAGAAAATATCAAAACATCCATGATATACATTGAAATAAAAACTTGTGGTGCTATTAAAATGTGGAGGTGTGCGTAACCCAAATTCAATCAATTTTGACCAGGGCTTTAAACATCACGAATTCAGTATAAGGAGATAGCTAAAAGCAAAGCAATCATATATAAATTATGCTCTGCAAAATATGCTTATCACTCCAGAAAATTCAAAATTTTGCATTTTATAAAAAAAGAGGCACTAAAAAATTAATGCAAATATAAAAAAGAATTGATAGAACGAAGTGGTTGCTCATATTCTATGGGTGTAAAGTGTCTGTCATGCCAATAGCATTCAGTACGAGGAATTTTTTATAATCATCACAACCACCAAAACATCCATTAACAAAAAAGTAACTAACCATGTCCATAAAAGTAATATGGTGCTGTTATTTAACTCCAAACTCGTAGGATACAAAAGATGAAGCTGATAGACAACACAAAATATTTGAGTTTGTTCAGACTCTTAATCCAATTCAATAGAGAAAAAGAGTACAAATAATTGAAAAACTCAATACAAAGAATTAAAATCACAATGTTAAAGTTAATTCAAAACGCAATAAATAATAAATTGAAAAGGCTCAGAGTATATATTACAGCTCTATCAATCACGATTTTTCAGAAGCAGAACTGGCATAAAGCTGATTAAATTGTCATCACAGCCATATAACATTATAACAATTGAAAATAACAAAAAAAAAATTAACAAAAATTAAAAGATCTTTTGGCTCATATCAAGAAATTCAACCAATTATTCCAGTATACTTCATACAGAAAACTCAGAAGCGTGGATAATATGTAATCATAGCCAAATTGAAGAGATATATGTATTAAATAAAAGAGGTGTGGCGAATTTCTTTAGAGGCATAAACATTGAAAGGTTAAAGCACCACGTGAAAACCGCCAGAAATTCAATTTACGCCTCTATGACTAGCTTTGATTTTCATGTAATCAATTCGAAATCAAGCTAAAGGTGTAGTGAGGCAAATTCAAAACAGAGTGAATAATTGCTCGCCAAGGGAAAGCAAACGAACAAGATATTGAAAATTTACAGATCTAGAAATGCCAATAATGCAGTGCTTAGGTTGAAGGCTATCTATTAATTTATATAGGCGTGTGAAACCCTAAAAACCCGAAGTTCAAGGGCCAACATCGTGACCGAAGAATGGGTCTAATAGAATTGGTCAAAAGCCCATTTGGAGGAAGGACAACTTCCTATGTTTAAGTCGAGTTAATGAAAATGTATCAATCAGCTTTTGTATTGTTAGACTTAATACCTGTATCCTTTTCTGCAGAAGCTTTTAACCATTCTTTAACTTCCTTTGCACCTGGGGTGGAAGGAATAATGCGGAAAAACTTATCCATTTTCCTTATGATTTTTTCTTTGCTATCTACCGGCTCTGAACGAGTGCGAGCTATCGATCCCTGGCTTCTCTGCAAAAGGATCAAATTGGTTAAAACAAAGGATATACATGCAAGATTTGGCAACCACTAAAGAATATAAGAATTAGGACTAGAAAGTGGAAAGCATGCTCATTCACACAAACACGTTTAATTAAACTGTTCATCAAAATAGGACTTAACAAGTTAATCAAAAGACAAAATAACCACTATTTCAAAATTGATATTATAAGTTAAAAGCCTTACATATGGAGAAGCACCAAGACATCCACCAAAAGCAAACTCATTATTAACACGCCCGATTTCTTCAACCGGTAGCGAAGAAGTTCTATAAATCTTAGGAGCAAACAGCTTACTCAAAGACACTGATCCTGATCCAGAGACAAAAGGCTTCTCACAAGGACTTTCCGGAGCCAAACTTATCGCCTTTTCAACATCAGATGATGAAGTCCTATTATACGGAAAGTTCAATTTCGGCATAATACTTCTAGCACTCGACGATTTTCCTCTTGTGGTCAAATTCCCTAGATTGTTACTATCACTATCCACAATTGGAGCAGCATCAACAGAATGTGAAGTCACAAGAAAATTCACCTTCTTGTGAGTCGGAGTTGGACTCGGTGTTAATGGCATCTTAATCGCAGCAAATTCGTTCGAAAATGATGATGATGAACCAGACGATTCTTCTGATGTTTTGTAGGGTATTTCCATTTGAGTTCCGCTACACATCACTGCCGCGAATCCACCTAATTTTACACAAAACCCTAACAATTTGTTCAAATTATACTATGTAGTGCAACAATTCTACTATGAGATCCAAAACCCTAATTATGGTAAATTAGCAGCAACAACAAGAAGAAGTAGAAAAAAGAATTGAAATCGAGAGAATGACGTACCAAAGATACATCCAACAAACCAGATATCAACTCTAGTAGAGTAGGTAGTAGATCCAAGCAAAACTTCAGGAGCTCTATACCAAAGAGTAACAATCTCATGAGTATAACTCTTAAGCGGGACGGTAAAAGCCCTCCCAAGACCAAGATCAGCAATCTTCAAAATCCCTTGCTGTTGATCGAGAAGCAAATTCTGCGGCTTCAAATCCCGATGAGATTGAAGCGAAGAAGGTGGTGGTGGTTGTTGTAGAAGATGGAGAGGGAAGTGGGGGAGAAGGAAGAAATGTTGTTGGTGGTGGTGAGTAGTGGAGATGAAGATGGAGGGAGTGGATGGAGGTTGAAATGAAGAGAAGACATGGTTGTGGTGGAAGCCGGTGATGTCGGGCAGCGACGAGAAGAGAAAAAAGGAGAAGCTTTTGGACCTGTTATGTTCTTTTGTTAGAAAATCTTTTAATTTTTTTATATTAATTTAATTTGATAAATATATTATATTATTATCACTTTTTTGTAGTGTACGGGGCGACGGTTGTTATACCGTCGTGATGTGTATTTTATGGCGGTTTGTTAACCGTCGCGACATTGATTTTAGGACGGTTTAATAAAAAACTGTCGCAATATTTAATAATTTTTTAAATATATAAGGATGATTGGTGTATACCATCGTGAAACGTGTCTCTATATTAGAATTACGACAGTTATCAAGTAACTGTCGCAATTTTTGTGTCGTAAAATCCTAATTTTCTTGTAGTGTATGTCATCCATGTTTAAACTCGAGTGGGGTAACGAGGCTCCCCAGATCACCATTGAACAGATGGATGAACTAGATTACTGTCACGAGATCGATAATGAAGAAGTAGTGGACAAGCCTTGGTTCCATGAAGTCAAGAGGTATCTCGAGGCTCAAGAGTATCTAGAAGGAGCTTCAGTCAATGATAAGAAGTTCTTAAGAAGATTCTCTGCTAAGTTCTTCCTAAGTAATGGCATTCTCTACAAGTGCAACCACGACTCTGTTTTGCTTCATTGCATAGACAAGGTTGAGGCATACAAAATCATGGTTGATCTACATGAAGGCAATTTTGGCACCCACTCTAGTGGGCACACGGTGGCTAAAAAGATTCTACGGGCATGGTACTACTGGCCTACCATAGAAGCAAATTGCTATCAACATTCACGAACCTGCCACAAGTGTCAGATCTACGCTAACAAAGTGCATGTGCCTCCAGTTCCTCTAAACGTCCTGACTGCTCCCTGGCCATTCACGATTTTGGGCATCAATATGATTGGAGAAATCAAACCTACAACTTCTAATGGACACCGCTTTATCTTGGTGGCCATTGACTATTTCATGAAGTGGGTTGAGGCAGCTTCTTTCGCTTTTGTTACCAAGAATGTTGTGGCCCGGTTCATCAAACAGAATCTCATTTGTCAGTACGGTATCCCATAGAGAATCATCACAAAAAATGGTACGAATCTCAACAATACTATGATCACCGCACTATGCACGTAATTCAAGATCTAGCACCATAATTCTTCTTCTTACCGACCAAAGATGAATGGCGTTGTCGAAGCCTCAAATAAAAACATCAAGAAGATCATACAAAAAATGATAGTAACCTACAAGGACTGGCATGAGATGTTACCTTTTGCTCTCCACGGTTACCGTACCACGACGCGCACATCAACAGGGGCAACTCCCTTCTCCTTGGTATACGGCATGGAAGTTGTTCTACCAATTGAAGTACAAATACCTTCTCTAAGAATCATAAAGGATGTAGGGCTGAATGAAGATGATTGGATCAAAACTTGGCTTGACCAGTTGAACTTAATTAATGAGAAGAGGCTTACGGTTGTCTGTCATGGCCAGATGTACCAAAAATGTATGATCAAAGCTTTTAACAAAAAGGTAAGACGTCAGGTATATCAGGTTGATGAATTGGTAATCAAGCGTATCATATTACCACAAGGTGATCCCAGGGGCAAATGGACTCCTACATACGAAGGACCATTTGTGATCAAAAACATATTCTATGGTGGAGCAATGATCTTAACCACAATGGATGGCGACGACCTTCCAAACCCTGTAAACACGGACATAGTAAAAAGATACTATGCATAAGAGACCCTCTAGGTTGACACACCTAGGAAAAATAAGGGCATCCCGACGAACCACAAAGGTTAGGGCAAAAATTAGGGATAAAATATTAAAAAAATTGTACACCCGGCAAGCTGAAAACGCGAAAGGGCGGCTTGGGCAAAAAAGGGTATCCCGGTGGACTAAAAACCCGAAAGGGAGGTGTTGTACCCTAAAATTTTCCCTCCCATATTTCTCAAAACATTTCAAGAAAGATCCCCAAGTTGCTCAAGGAAGTCCAAGGGTTGACCAAACAAGCCCTCTCCTAAGGCAGTCTATCTCAAATTAGGGTTTCATGTTGCATCAAGATACTTGAGTCCAAGGGATCCAAAATGCTCACCAATTTCCAAATATGTTCTCAAGATCATCCATGTCAAGTTTCAAGCCCTACAGAGAAAGTTTGCTCAATCAATTGCTCAAAGGCCTGAAAATCGAATGTGCTAGGGCAAAAGTCAACTATGGCCCACATACAGTCAAACTCCAAGATTTTTGGTCAACATCCTCATTTTGAAGTATATTTCATCATTTGATCAAGGGTTGATCATGATTCATCAAGGATTGCTCATAATTCATCAAGAACCAAAAGTTGTTAAATTAGGGTTTTGTAGGAAAAGTCAACTCAACTTTGACCAAGCATAACTTTCTCATACATTATGATAAATGACCCATACAAAGATTATTTTTAATAGGATGCAATTCTATACAATCCATCTTCATCTCCCAAGTTCAAAATATGCACTCACAAGACGTTATGAATTTGGACATTATAGGTCATTTTGAAAAGTCAACAAAAACACCTTTTTTTGTCAAAGCTTCATACATGATCATGGAATACCAAATTTAGATAGGACCAAAAGGTTTGCTTAGAGGACATTTCCAGATTTATAAAAAGTCCAAGAACACCTTCGAAGAGTCAAAATTGAGGAAGTTATGCATTGGTGAAGTTGATCCTTTTTGCAAAATTGCCAAAAGTAAACTATGCCTAAAAATGCAATTTTTGCCAAATGGACCCCATCTTTTGCACTTGTTTTGAGTTGGCACCATGGTCCACGAGCCCTAGCCTTTGCCACTTGTCATTATTTTATTTTTATTATTTATTTTGATTTTGATTTGAATTAAATTAATTTAAATCAAAACAAATCATAGAAAATCCAAAATATTGAAATCTCAAGATTTGATACATGTTTCAGGTCTTAAATCCAGCTAGCATGAGATCAAATTCGTGTAAAGGCATGAGGTGCACAAAAAGATTGGATTTGGACTATTTTTGGAAAGATATTCAAAGGAATCAAATCAAAATCAAATGCAATGATGGAGGAAGATTGAGGACATTCTTTCAACCCTAATTCATTCCTCAGTACATAAGGATGATTTGCAGACCTAAAGCAAGGCGAGAGAGGGGCGCAGCATCAAGAACAAAACTTGGAAAAAACCATAAAAAGTGAAAACACGAATTCATACTTTGAGGCAATTTCAAGATCCTTTGACCATCCCAATCGCTTCCTGGGATCATAAGGGACCTAAACCAATCAAGAACAAGCACTCCCAGGCCTTGAAACTCACTGTAAGTCAGCCATGACCTTGGGCTTTTCTTGAATTCGAATTTCATGATTTAGACATTGTTAGCACGAATTAACCATATATTCTTGATCCTTGGAACATTTGCAAGCTTTCTATATTGTTTAATTGCATTTATATGGACTGTATAAGATTTCACCATTATTAGGGTTTGTAGCTTCAATTTAGGATTTTTGTTTACATGCAAAATTGGGCCATGAAAGGGTCCCCATTGAACTCAGCAGGTCTAGACGAAGCTATCCATGGCCTTCGTTTTTATTTATCACGCTTGCATTGAGTTTTGAGATTTACAGGACCTGTAGCTATGGACAAACCTCCGTAGGTAAAAGTCTGGGACTTTTACCAACGGAATAAGGTTGAAGATGACTAGTTGGCAAGTAACCATTGGTCCATTCAAACTTCTGGCGCACATTTTTTTATTATTCTCCACTAATTCTTGTTTTTGTATATTATTATTATTGTTTATTTTATGTACAAATCAGAAGCGTAGCTCAGCTGGTTGCCAAGCGTTGGAAAGTCCCATGGGGCCTGGGTTTGAATCCCAGGTCCTCCAATTTCTTCACATTATTTTGCTTTCAGGAATTGCATGCGCTTACAAAGCCAAGGTCCACCATATGACCTCACCAACCAATCAGCCAAGTGTCTTGAGATCCAGATCCAAGGGCCATCCATGAGGGAACACCAAACGCCTAGTCAAACGCATGGCATGGAATCTCAAAAAGTCAAGCGTGGACTTCATGGTTTTGGGCCAAGGCTTGCTATCTACACCCCCCTCAGATTACTTCTAGACCCAATAACTCTTTCTCTATTTCTTTTTATATTTGTTTTATTTAATTTAGTTAATTCTTTTACTAACACAATTAATTATTTCTTTTATCAAAAAATCATAAAAATAATATTTTTCACCCAATTAGGATTAAGTTTATTTTTTTTATCAAAAAATAATTAATTTAATTAGGTTGTTAATTATAGATAAATTTAATTTCTTTTTGTAAATAAATTTAAAAATAATTAGAATAATTAGGGTTTTATTTCTAACTTAATTATATTTTCTTTTCCTAAAAATAACCAAAAACACAAGATTAGGCTAAATATTTATTTTCATTAATTAATTTAATTAGCTAATTAATTGTGCATTTAATTTAGAAAACCTAATTCTTTTCTTTAAAAAATAATTAAAAAAACAACAAAAACAATTTTTCTTTTAATCAGGTTAGAAAGGGTCAAAACCCTAGTTCTCTCCCAATCTAATTTTCATCGCGCGCTTTAGTATTTTATTTTTACCATATTGATGTAACTGCCCACAAGTTGTAATAGTTTAATTAGGTCTTTTATTTTCATTTACCGCTTTATTTTTTAAGGGTTTTTTTTTTGCTATGTAAATACCTGAAGCCTTGTAATAGCGTAGTTTAATTTCCGCACTTTAAAATTCTGCAAAATATTTAACTGTTAGATGTATGAATATTAGGGATGCATGACAAGAATGTATGACTAACTTTAAAACAGTTAGATAACCCTAAAATGTGCAAAGATAAATAATCTGAAATTGAATCACTCGCACATGCGCACTCCTAGGGTACACTCCCACTTGGTTACCTTTGGTAAACGATCATTGAGTATAGGATGCTTTAGTGGACATCCTTTTTGTCCAAAGATCAAAGTTACCTCAGAAAGGTTGCCTCGGATATTATTGCCTCGGATGATTGATCTAAGATATTAGGGTTATTACTAAGACGTCCTAACATTGCTTTAGTGATCGTACGTCCCTTTTTGAATTGACCCTCAAAACTCCAACGATGGTGCTACCTACTCACTAATAGTGGGATAGCGCTGTCTAAAGGAAACAAACATAGAACGATTCTTTTTACGAGTAGGTAGATTAGCTCTTAAGTACTTGCTCAATCCAAACAAACTTTTCCACACTTACACTCCTTTAGAAACAAATTTTTCAAAAACACTTCGTAACAATCTTGAAGACAGAAGCAAGGGTTAAATCGAAGTCAAAACAAAAACTTTTCAAATCACACAAACACAAAGAAGAAATTTTGAAAATGATGAGCAAGTACCTAAGAGCCCGTAGATAACTACGGATAGAAAGGATGCTAATACCTTCCCTTTCTATAATCTATCCCCCGTACTCAGAAATATCTCAAAAAAGGATTTTTTCTGTGCTTTTTTCCTTTCCTTGTTGGATAAAATAAAAGTCGGTGGCGACTCTTGCTTACCACGACATTTTGCAAACACAAAACACAAAACGCAAACCAGCATTCCTAAAAAACAAGTCCCGGTTCTGGCCACCGTATCACAGAACTGGCGACTCTGATGGGGAGTTAATAAGTGGGGTGTACCTTAGGATTAGTTCATCATATTGTTTTCTATTGTTTGATTTGATTGCTTTATCTTTGTGGGCTTTGTATCGGAGTTACTATAGATCCTAACCCGGATCTAGGGGACACCTTTTAGGTAAGTAGCAATAGATTGTGAGGGAACTGTATGGCGTAGACTGATACGGTTGAAGCAGTAGCTACGTTGATGTGGCACATTAGTTGGTACCGATATCCCTTGTGGAGCAACAAGGAGAATATGGGGCTGCTATATGGGTCATTAAGCATCAACTGACCTTAGAACCTATAATTGACCAACTTGGCCATAAGAAGTAGTGAGATGCTACACTCATTGAGACCATACTCTCGAGATGGTTCCGGCTGCAAGAAAAGATTGCGTGAGCTGAAACTATGACCGATGGAGGATGGTCAGTGATATTGAGAACCTCTAGAACCCGGTTACTTTTATTAGGACAGGTTGAACCAACTGAACTTCAAGAGGGTAATACCTAGACCCCATGCAAGCCTAAACCTAAGGTTGTTTGTATGACTTGTGTGCTTTCAACTTGAACTACTTGCACATTTTTATTATCTGACAACAGGAGTTCCTTGCAGGTTTTATTTACAGTCCTTATCCAATAACTTGGATTTCTTGCCGGATTTACTTGTTTACATCACCTCGCATTTTTGCTTAAACGCATAGCATACCCATCATAACATCATGCCTTAACATTTCCTTAACCATTTCAAGGATCTCAAGGGTTTGTGATGCAGGTCATGGTAAATCAAATGGCCAGCAAGGGGCAAAGGGGATTTACTTTCCTCTAGCCAATGTCATCAAGAGATCAAAACATGATAACTTGAGTCAGGGGCTATGACTCACTCGATATGGTGAGCTTGATTCTTGAAGGAGGACTCTTAACGACACGAAGTTTCTTCAATCAAGCTGCAATCAAATTCTAACAGTTTCTTGTTTACCCCGCGATATCCTTAAAAACATTGCATACATATCATACATATTATTTCATAAGCAGGTTTCAAAGCAGGTCTCTCATGTTCTTGATGTTTATTTCAGCAATGGCTCTCCAACAAAACAACAGAGATCTTCAAACTCAAGAAGCTCAATTTAGGGACATATTCCTAAACCTATCCAAGGGGCAGGAAGAGTTAAAAACACTCCTTATTGGGAATTTGGTCAAGAAAAATCCTGAAGACAATAAGGACGAGAGGCTGGAACAACTGCAAGCTGAGGTTGATGCAATAAGAACCCAGATGCTGGGGCTGATGGCTCTTATCCAAGGCTTAGCCCGGGAACAAGAAGAGTTGAGAATGACTATCAACCAGTGTTGTAACCCAAAATTTGCCCTCTTATTTCATCAACATTTTCTCATCATAAGACTCTTGGAGCTCAAGATCAAGTTAGGGTTTGCTCTGCTCAAGACCCCTCCTTGCACTGTTGACCCAAATTAGGGTTTTAGTTTGCACAAAGATGTTTTGACCTAAAATTCCCAAAGTGACTTTCATGCTTCATGTTGGACTCACAAGTTTATCCATACCAAGTTTCAAGCCTTGATTCCAATCTTTGCCCAGTCAATTGGACAGTCGACCTAGAAATCAGTTGTATTGGGGAAAAAGTCAATTGTGCCCAATTGACAGTCAAACCTCATGAAATTTGACCCACATCAACATAATTAACTCATATGAACCATTTGGTCAAGTTTGGATCACAATTCTACAAGAAATTTGATCAGATCACCAAAAGGGCAAAATGGTCATTTTTAGGGGTTTGACTGCACAAAGGCAATTTTTGACTGTTTGACCTAATCAATGGCAAATCAAGCTCACATATGGACTCAAGAACTCAATGGCATTGTCTTGACCCATTCAACAAGTTCAAAAGATCCCAAATGCATAGGATTGGCAGATGAATTTTTCAGTCAACTGATCAAAATTTGACTGTATACTGAAAAGTCAAACTTTGACTTTTTGGTCAAAATCAAGTGCCAATATTCATTCTTCATCAAGACATGTCAAATTATGAAACTTGTTCATCACGAAATCCAAAATTGCAAATTAGGGTTTAAAATGAAGAAATTTCATAACTTAGAAATTTTCTAAGTTATGAAATTCCCTTATTTTTCCCTAACTTTGTCCCATTTTTTCATCAATATAAAAATGGATTCAAACAAAACTAAAAACATTAAAGTTGTAGTCCATTGCAAAATCTACAACTTTGATTCACAAAGTTTCCTCAAAGGAAGCTTGTAGCTCAAGTTATGATTTTTGGAACAAGGGTGCAAAATATTTTTAACTTAGAAAATTTTTGACCTATTCTAGGCAGGATTTTTGTCCAACTTCTTGGCCATTTTTCACATGCTTCCACTTGGAGTTTCAATTTTAATTACAAAGATGGATTGTAGTACACATTCCAAGCTTTCCAAATTATCCAAGAACTTCTCAAAAACCCTTGTGGTTAGGGAGAATCGAATTTGCAAAGTTGGGCAAAATTCACTTTTGTTCATAACCAAATGCATGTTCATACAAGTCTCATTTTCAAATCAGCATGCTTGGAACTTGTTTGCAGGCCTCTAAACCAAGTTTTCACTCCATAATTAAATGCCTAACCTTTGTGTTCAAGCATTGTTTTGTGCATTTAGTCATTACACAAAGAACTAATCCATAATTAGAAAAAGCAACTTTGCCATTTTTGAAAAGTAATGCTTTATGTCAAATTCTGAATCTTTGAAGTACAAGCCAAATCTTTGAGGCAAGGGTTTGTAAGCAAATCCCACTGATCAAGAACAAAGGGTGCAGCATAGATAGAGAGGTTATACAGGCCTGCATAAGGACTTGAACTTACTTACTTCAAAAACAAGCAAGTTTGCAAAAGATATACAACACTCACTTCCTGCAAGCATAAGCCTAAGCAAACTTTGTTCTCATCTTACATACACCCTAAATGACCTAAAACACGATTCCTTCTTCCTCAATCCATCCTCATACCCAAAATCACAGTTTTTCTGCAAAACAGAGTGCCTGTTGCAGATTGAGTTCCACAATCTATTCCACTCGTGCACTTTGGCTAAAAACCTTTCAAACACATTCCATATCATCCACACAAACTATCCCAAGCATTAAATCCAAGCTGTAACATCCCTAACATCACTTGCCATTTTCAATTTTCAGTTTTGCAGGTGTACTTCCATAGCACGATTCAGAGTGATTCAAAGCAAGCTAGGTGTTGGAGAAGCATCCTTGGACTTCAGGCAAGTTGTACCAAAGCTCAAACTCCATTGAAGATACCTACATTGCTATGTTCAAGTAAAGCTGAAACAGGTAAAACCATGGACTTCTATCTCTCAATCTAGGAAGAGTTAGGCTTAGGTTTGTGAATGAAACATGCTCTACTCATAGCCCTGAAGCCATACATATGATTACTTTTAATTTATATTATGCGTGCTATGGGAATTTTGGCCATGAACATTGAAGAAAAATTAGGTCAGAAATTGGGGATGAACAAATTCTCCCTCGTTTCTTAGAGTTAGGTCAAGTGTTTTATATGTCTGGATTCGTCTCTTGATGCTCTATAATATTGGTGTTATGAGTTTTGCATGAAAGTCAAATAATCAGGAGTTAGCTGTTGTACAAGAAGCGCGCGTTTTTGATGTTCAAACAATGCTGAAGGTTGAAGATGACTGGCTTGGGCTGGGCCTGAGTCAGTCCTGCTTTTTGCACCCCCTTTTCCAATTTACACCCCCCTGGCCCATTGTGTGATATATTTGTCATTTTTGATTTTTTCTTTTTGATTCTGATTTAATATTTTTTGCTCAAATATAAAAAAATATCAAAAATATTTTTCCATACATTTTTTCATTTATTTGGCATTTATTTGTTTTATTTAACATATGCATGTAAATAAATATAAAAACCTTTTTATTTAAAACCCTAAAAATAATACAAAAAATAAATATTTTTCAGTTATTATTTTTTGTTTATATTTTGAAAAAATTTTCTAAAATATAATTTTTTTTGTAAATAATTAATATTTTATTCTTCTATATATTTAGTATATTTAATATAATATATAAATACTTGTATATTTTATTAGATATTTAGGATAAAAATATGAAAATAATACATTTTTATTTTTATTAATATATAACACTAAAAAATACTTTTTTTTACAATATACTTCTTTTTTTATTTTTGTATAAATAAATATATAAATATTGTATATAATTAATAAATAAATACTATTTATTCAAAACAAAACTAGGGTTTTGCCCTAAACCATAAAATATTCAAAAGTTGACCTTTTTATTTTTGTTTATATTTCACATTGAAAAGCACTTTCACATACATAAAAAATCCTTTTTGTGCATAATACATTTTGCATATTTATTGTATTTATTCCAATATTGTACAATTAAATATTTGTATATTCGATATGGATGTAATAGCTTTAGATTTAATTTCTTGCCAAATATCCCCCCATTCAAACATTTGTACCCCCATCCCCATAATCACGTTGTAATAATTTAGGACTTTAAATTTGCGCATTTAAAAGCTTTCAAATTATGCCATGATAGACTTAGGGTTTGTATGCAAATCAAATAACAAATAGCTTGGCTAATACAAAGATAAAAAAGCATGAAAATGGACAACACAATGCACACTTGCACCCCTAGGGTTACTCCACTTGTTGCCTTCAAAAATGGGCCATGTTGCATGTTGAGTGTCTTTGGAAAAACAAAAACAAATCAAATGATCATAGTCCCTCGATGACGCTTTCTCAAGTTGCCTAAAAAATGATCAAGTCCCTTAAAGAAAATTGCCAAAGATACTTGGCACTATTGCATTCATGGTCTAAACGATGACCCGCGCTCGTCCCGTTAACATCCTAACACAAGATTGTCCACCAAATATAATGGTGGAACAATACTGTTAAAAGGGTTAAAACATAGGAAAGATCTTTGAGAAATTTAGGGGTAGACAACTCTTAGTTACTTGATCAAACTTGCAAAACACACTTGCCTACTTTCAAAACACACTCCAAAACACAACTTCAAAACAACTTTCAAAACATTGAAAAACTTTCCAAAAGACAATACACCTTTGTATACATTCAAACATGGATCATTACAAAGGTTGCCACAACCATGGCCTCTTTTCAAAATATCTTTCAAAACACACACAAAGCACTATTTCAAACAATTGAAAGCACCATTTCAAACAATTGAAAATGCAAGGCAAGTGATCTAAGCAAGTAACTAAGAGCCCATGGATAACCATGGATAGAAAGGGTGCTAATACCTTCCCTTTCTATAATCTACTCCCCGAACCCATGAAAACATCTCAAAGGCTTTTCCTGTGCTTTTTAACCTTTCCTTAGGATAAAATAAAAAGTCGGTGGCGACTCTTGCTAAACCGAAACATTTGCGAAAACAAACGCAAAACTCAAGTCAGTTCTCCCACCGTATCACAGAACTGGCGACTCTGCCGCGGAAGAATTAAAAGTGGAGTAACCTTAGGGCTTAGATCACCCTTTTGCATGACTAATTGTTTGCTTTGATTGCTTTACATTTTTAGTTCTCTTGTTTAGGCTTGAAATCCTACACCCGGATTTGGGAAACATTCATAGATAGCAATACGTTGTGGAAATTGTGCGGGGTATACCGACACGGTTGAAGCAATAGCTATATTAGTGTGACATATTTGTGAGTATCGGTAACCCTTGAGTTCAATCAAGGAGAGTACGGGGCCGCTGAGTGATGTCACTAAGCACTAATGACCTAGAACCTTACTTGACCATCATTGGCCTTTTATTAAGGGTAGTGAGATGAACGGCTTTGGTGCAGTCCGAAGTTGGTAGATACTCGATACTACACTCATTGAGGGTTGTTTTCTTGGAATATTTTGGTTGCTAGTTAAGTGGCTAAACTAAAACAATGAACATGGAAAACAATCCAATGATATTGAGCTCCTTAGAACCCGATTACTATTTATAGGATAGGTTTTTAAGCCAACTACACTCAAGAGGGTACTTACCTATGAAACCCCATGCAAGCCTGAAACTAGGGCCTTGTGTGACTTGCTTGTACATGTGTTTGTGCATACATCATGAACATCATAAAGCATCATATGCATCCACTAACCATTTCAAGGGTTTGGATCTTCATCTTTGTTCTTGTTTTGTAGGTCATGGAAATTCTTCGCAGGAAAACTATCCAAGTCAACCTTGTGAGAATCTCTCCTCAACTCAAGGAGCTTACATCCAGAATTCCAGAAAGCTCCCTCTTCAGTGAAAGACATGGTAGACTGCTCAGCCTAGTCAACACCAACATTGAAGAAGACATGGTGAAAGTGTTGTTCCAATTCTTTGACCCCCTTCACCACTATTTCACATTCCCCGACTATCAATTGGTGCCTACTTTGGAGGAATTTTCTCAACTCCTGAGAATTCCTATTCTTAATCAACTACCCTACAACGATGCGGAAAAAGAACCAAAGCCTAAGGATGTTGCTCAAGCACTACACTTGCAACCATCTAACATCAAGGGGCATTGGGAAACTAGAAGTGGTGTCAAAGGCTTCTTGGCAAAATTCTTGTTTGAGAAGGCACAAGAGTGTTGGAATTCTTTGGATCTACAAGCCTTTGAAGAAATTGTGGCACTCCTTATTTATGGGTTGGTCTTGTTCGCAAATCCTGACCAACTTATAGATGTCAACTCCGTCAATATCTTCTTATCCAGGAATCCCATACCAACATTGCTTGGGGATATCCTCCACTCATTTTACACACGAACAATGAGAAAGAGAGGTGTTCTCATGTGATGTACTCCTCTCCTTGCAAGGTGGTTTATTTCTCACCTTCCCCAATCTGTTTTGAAGAATGAGCAAGGCTTAAGGTGGTCACAACGATTGATGACCCTCACGCATTCTGATGTACATTGGTGTTCTCGGTCCAGAGAAAATGTCATCGTCGTCGATTATTGTGGCGAGTTCCCTAATGTTCCATTTACTTGGCATTAGAGGGGGCATTACCTACAACCCTTGTCTAGCTTTGAGACAATTTGGATATGCACGGAGGGATGGCCCTCATGACATGCTGAATCCTGACCTAGTTTTTGACTTTGACAACGATGCGCAAGGACTTCGCCAAAGATTCATCAGAGCTTGGAGGATGCCTAACAAGGTAGATAGCAAGACACTGGGGTACAATAACTCCATCCCTCTTGAGCCTTACCTTAAGTGGGTACGAACCCGCGTCCAGAGTCTTATGATGCCTTACCCTCACATTCTCCCTTTGATCAAAGAGCCTGTTAAGGAAGGAAAGGTTCCCTACACCATCCTACATCTTGACATGCCAACATCATGGGAGGAAATGCAGAAGAGTTGGATCCAACTCAAGGAAGAAAGGGATACTTTTGAAGCCAGCTTCTACGCCAGTGAGAAGAAGGTTTTGGAGCTTACCCGCCGACTTCACGAGGAGGAGACCCTCAACACTTACATCGCACCAAAGAGGATGCGCAACGTCCTTTTACCTTAAGAAGTTTTTGTAATATTTGGCCCATGGGGCATTTATGTACTGACAAATTTCTTCTTATTAATATGACGTGTGTTCTTTTTGTCTGCAATAATTTTGAATTTCTAAATCCTTGAATACATTGCATAAATAAACATATCATTCATCATATGCATAAACAGGTCTTCACGCCAGGTTTCCTTATCTCTCTGCTGTTTATTTCAGTAAGATGGATCTCGAACAGATGGTCAAAGATCTGCAGGCACAAAACTCGCAGTTTCAACAGCTCCTAATGACCTTAGCAAAGGGTCAGGAGGATCTTAAAGCACTGTTAGGGAATAAAGAGCCAGAAAAAGGAAAACAGAAGAAGAAAAGAGTTGGGGTAGCTACACTGGGAAGAAGATTTGAGAATGAAGCTAGGAGAGTTCTTGAATTCCCCTCCACATCTGATGAGGGGACCGGTAAAGGAAAAGGGGTTGCATTACCTTCTGAGTCCGAGGCTGAAGAGGAAGAGGTTGAGGAAGATGAAGACTACTCATAGTAGCAATACCCGCCAGCGGACGAAAAATACAAAAACTTGGAGGATAGACTGGCAGCTATGGAGCTGCAAAGGGTTCCCGGGCTAGATTTTGAAGAATTGGGATTGATTGCTGGGATTGTGATCCCTCCAAAATTTAAGGTGCCAACTTTTGCAAAATACGACGGTCTGTCTTGCCCAAAGATGCACCTGAGGTCGTATGTCAGAAAAATTCAACCTCATTCATCCGATAGAAATCTTTGGGTACACTTCTTCCAGGATAGCCTGTCTGGTACACAGCTAGATTGGTTTTACCAGCTGGAGAGGTCAGAAGTGCATAGTTGGGAGGACTTGGCAGCTGCCTTTTATCGCCAGTATCAATATAACACTGACTTGGCGCCAACCCGTACTCAGCTACAAAGTATGGGAATGGCCTCAAATGAGGGATTCAAAGAATACGCCCAGAAATGGCGCGACTAGGCCGGAAGAGTACAACCACCTCTTTTAGATAGGGAACTAGTTGATATGTTCTTGGGGACCCTATCTGGCCCGTTCTTCAACCATTTGATCGGGAGCTCTTCCGCAGGGTTTACTGAATTAATTTTGACTGGCGGACGGGTGGAAGCTGGTATTAAGAGTGGGAAGATTCAAAGGGATGCCTCTGCATCTACAACTGTTAAAAAGCCATTTCTTACCAAGAAGGAGGCAGTTGTTGTGTACTCTCAAAAAGGATTGGGGAGAACTGAGCATCAGCCAACTGTAGGGGCCGTGATGATTCAAAATTCGTCAAATGATCAGCCTCGTACCAATCAGTCTAGACCTAACCAGCAACGGGTAGAATGGCCACCACGGCAGTTCACCCGCATTAATATAACACCTGCACAAGTTCTTCCCCATTTGTTGAAGTTGAATCTGACTGGTTTAAAGGAGGCACCGAAAAACCCTAACACCACATCTCCATACTATCATGCCAATGCCAAATATGCCTATCATTCTGACAGCGCCGGACATGACACCAACAATTGTTGGGCGCTAAAGAATAAAATTCAAGACTTGATAGACGCAAAAGAGGTTGAGTTCGACGCCCCCGAGAAGCCGAACGTAATATCCACTCCGATGTCAAAGCATGGCCATCATGTTCATGCTGTTGAAGAAAATCTGTATGTTTCTGCTGTTGATGATCTGGTAACTCCATTACTGACAATCAAGTTGAATCTGTTGAAAGCTGGGATTTTCCCAGGTTGTAAAGAAGATTGCTACTTTTGTTCCTCCCGACCAACTGACTGTCCATTGCTGAAGATAGGCATCCAAGGCCTAATGGACAACCAACAAATTCTTTTCAAAAAAACTCCCGTTACTCCAACCCCTATCGAAGATATTTCAATAATCACCATTTCCACCAATCTTTCCAAGGTCCCCAAAAGGCCTGTTAAGATTACATCCGCTACGAAGATTGTTCCTCTGAAAATAACCATGCCTGGGCCCGTTCCCTACAAATCTGACAAATCAATACCATGGAATTATGGTGGAGAAATCTATTACCATGGTGTTAAACAAATTGAGATAACTGAAGAGAGCTCTGACGAAGGAACTACCGACATTGGAAACATTGCTGGTACGAGCAAGATTACCCGAAGTGGGATAATTTTCTCTCCAGAGATTGCCCCCCCAAAGGCAATCTTTGGACCCTCAGCTGCTGCCAAGGTTACTCCTGCACCGATAAAACTTTCTGCAAGAACCCCGTTGATTGAAGAAGCTGTTACTCCTGTGGTTGTCCCTCCTACTTCTGCTGATAAGGGGAAAGGGATCCAAGAAGAGCTCGTTAGGATGAGGGCTCAACCCTTGGTTATCCCCGAAACCTCTAAAAAAGAGATGGAGGAGATTCTGAAAATAATTAAGAAGAGTGATTATGATGTGGTAGAGCAATTGGGGCAAACCCCCTCGAATATCTCCATGTTAGCATTGCTGCTTTGTTCGGAGGCTCATGCCAAAGCATTGATAAGATTTCTGAAGACAGCCCATGTTCCCCAGGAAACCTCAGCTGATCAATTCCAGGATTGTGTAGCTAGCCTTACCGCCGACAACGGCCTGGGTTTCTCTGATGCTGACCTGACTCCGAAAGGAAGAAAGCACAATGACGCATTGCATGTGTCAGTTGAATGCCGAGGAACCACTCTCGCCCATGTCTTGGTCGACACTGGTTCTTCCCTAAACGTGCTGCCTAAGAAAGCTCTGGACCGATTGGACTGTGAAGGCTTGGAGCTGAAACCAAGTAATATCATTGTCAGGGCCTTTGACGGGTATAAAATAATGGTGCATGGGGAGGTCGACATTCCCATCAAGGTAGGCACTAAAGTATTCCACTCAACTTTCTATGTGATGGACATCCGTCCGTCATACTCTTGCTTGCTGGGGAGGCCATGGATACAAAATGCTGGGGCAGTCACTTCCTCTCTACATCATATGCTGAAATACCCTGTCAAAGGAAAAATCATAATTGTACACAGTGAAGAGGAGTACATGATCAGTCATTTGAATTCTTTTCGGTATGTGGAAGTGGATGGCGAATTCATTGAAACACCCTTTCAACACTTTGAGGAAGTTGCTCCCGAGGTGGCAGTAGCAAAAGCAGTAGCTGAGGTACCCAAGCAGGTGGCCAGGATGGCATCTCTAAAAGACACAAAGGCTTCAATGAAGGAAGGGAAGAGCTCAACATGGGGTCAGTTGCCTGACTTTCCCCACAAGACAGACAAGTTTGGGTTGGGATTTACCGCTGCGGGGCAAAAAGCTATGCGTCGCTCAAAAATCAAAAGGACACCCATCAAGATTTCTCCTCATGGAATCAATGCTTTAGAAGACGAAGACGAAGAGGGTAACATGGAAGATTGAATCTTCCCAACCATCGAAAGGGGACTACACAACTGGGAGGCGAAAGACTTCGTTCCCATTACTTTCACTAATCAGTAATTTATCTTTCGAACATTTCCTGTTGGTCTGTAATAATTACTTTTAAACAATCTGCACACTATTTTTCACCTCATGCCTTGCCCGGGTATGTAGGTCCATTTGTAAGGGCTTGATTTTCCTTCATAATCATATGCCATGTTTAATGAATCATTGGATGTTTTTCACTTATAAACTGCTGTGTTCATTTTCTTTCCTTGTGCATTTTTGTTGTTTAAGGATGACTATCCCTTACATACACCCACACTCACAAATGCAGGTACCCATCCACTCCGGATTCCATGGGTGACTATTCTGCTGTATCCTTCAATAACTCTGAAGATTTGGTCAACCAGGCTGAATACGAAGATGACGAAGATTGTGAAGTACCAGGAGAGCTAGCCATACTTCTACAACAAGAAGAGAGGGCCATCTTGCCTCACAAAGAGTTATTGGAAACAGTCAACTTAGGAACAGAGGAAGACAGGAAGGAAGTACAAGTGGGCGCCAATCTGGAACCAAGTGTCTAGGAGCACTTAATACAACTGTTGAATGAATACGTTGAAATCTCCGCCTGGTCTTATGAAGACATGCCGGGTTTAGACACAGATATTGTGGTTCATCGTCTCCCTACAAGAGAGGATTGTCCACCGATCAAGCAAAAAGTCCGCCGAATGAGGCCCGACATGTCTGAGAAGATTAAAGTTGAAGTAATGAAGCAATTCAACGCTGGCTTTCTGGCTATTACATCCTATCCACAATGGGTTGCTAACATTGTGCCAGTTCCCAAAAAAGACGGCAAGGTCAGAATGTGTGTGGACTACCAGGATTTGAATAGGGCCAGCCCTAAAGATGATTTTCCGCTACCGCATATCGACATTTTGATTGACAACACAGCTCAGCACAAGGTGTTTTCCTTCATGGACGGATTCTCGAGCTACAACCAGATCAAAATGGCCCCCGAGGACATGGAGAAAACAACCTTTGTTACACAGTGGGGTACCTTATGCTATAAGGTGATGTCGCTCGGACTGAAGAACGCAGGGGCAACTTATCAACGCGCCATGGTAGCTTTGTTTCATGATATGATACATCATGAGATCGAAGTTTACATAGACGACATGATAGCTCGATCACAAACAGAGGAGGAACACCTTGAACATTTGCAGAAGCTGTTTGCCAGGTTGAAGGAGTACAAACTCAGGCTGAATCCAAGTAAGTGCACTTTTGGAGTTAGGTCTGGTAAACTTCTAGGATTTATTGTCAGTAACAAAGGCATTGAGGTCGATCCAGCAAAAGTGAAGGCTATACAAGAAATGCCTGCCCCCCGTACTGAAAAGGAGGTTAAAGGGTTCTTGGGGCGCTTGAACTATATTGCCAGATTCATCTCTCATCTGACGTCTACCTGTGAGCCAATTTTCAAACTATTGAAGAAAGATCAGGTAGTCGATTGGAACGACGATTGCCAAGCTGCTTTTGATAAGATCAAGGAGTATTTGCTAGAACCTCCTATTCTGACGCCACCCGTCGAAGGAAGGCCGCTGATCATGTATCTGACCGTTTTGGATAACTCAATGGGGTGCGTACTGGGCCAGCATGACGAGTCTGGTCGAAAAGAGCATGCCATTTATTACCTTAGCAAAAAGTTTACCGACTGTGAGACTCGCTACTCACTGCTCGAGAAAACTTGTTGCGCTTTGGTATGGGCTTCTCGCCGACTAAGACAGTATATGTTGACTCATACCACTCTGTTGATTTCCAAAATGGATCCTATCAAGTATATCTTCGAGAAGCCTGCTTTATCTGGAAGAATCGCTAGATGGCAAATGATCCTGACTGAGTATGACATCCAGTATACTACCCAAAAAGCTATAAAAGGGAGTGTACTGGCTGACCATCTAGCTCATCAAGCTATCGAAGATTATCAATCCATGAGATTCGACTTCCCGGACGAGGACATCATGACTCTAGACAACATTGAAGGGAAAGGACCGTATGAAGGACCTGAAAATGGATCCCGATGGACCCTGTACTTTGATGGTGCTTCAAATGCACTTGGAAACGGTATCGGTGCGGTACTCATTTCCCCGGAAGGTTGTCATACAACTTTCACGGCCCGACTTTGTTTCAGCTGTACCAACAACATGGCCGAATATGAAGCTTGCATCTTTGGTCTCAAGGCTGCTATAGACTTGGGGATCAAATCTTTGATCGTATTTGGGGACTCGGCTTTGGTTATCAGTCAAATCAAAGGAGAGTGGGATACCAAACATCCTAATCTTATCCCATACAAAGAACATGTCCTGACATTGCTGCCTCATTTCGAGCAAATCACCTTCGAGCATTTCCCGCGAGAAGAGACTCAACTAGCAGATGCTCTGGCTACAATGTCTTCCATGTTTAAACTCAACTAGGATAATGAGGCTCCCATAATCACCATCGAGCGAATGGATGAACCTGCGCATTGTCACGAGATTAATACCGAAGAAGTAGTGGAACAACCCTGGTTCCATGAAATCAAAAGGTATCTCCAGACTAGAGAATATCCCGAGGGAGCTTCCGTCAATGACAAGAAGTTTTTAAGGAAATTTGCAGCCAAGTTCTTCCTAAGCAATGGCATCCTCTATAAACGCAGCTATGATTGTGTTTTACTCCGATGTGTAGACAAAGCTGAAGCAGAGTTGATCATGACTGAGATACACAGCGGTACATTTGGCACCCACTTGAGCGGACATACGATGGCTAAGAAGATTCTAAGGGCAGGCTATTACTGGTCTACCATGGAAGCTGATTGCCATCAACATTCCCGTACTTGTCACAAATGTCAGGTCTATGCCGACAAGATTCATATTCCTCCTGTTCCTCTCAACGTTCTGACAGCTCCTTGGCCATTCGCAATGTGGGGCATTGACATGATTGGAGAGATCAAGCCCACAGCGTCCAATGGACATCGCTTCATCCTGGTCGCTATTGACTATTTCACCAAGTGGGTCGAAGCAGCTTCCTTCGCCTCCGTTACAAAGAATGTGGTTACCCGCTTCATCAAGCAGAACCTCATATGCCGGTATGGTGTCCCCGACAGGATCATCACAGACAACGGTACAAATCTAAACAATACTATGATCACTGCTCTATGCGAGCAGTTCAAGATTTATCATCACAATTCATCTCCCTATCGGCCAAAGATGAACGGTGTTGTTAAAGCTACGAACAAAAACATCAAGAAGATCATTCAGAAAATGACAGTGACCTATAAGGACTGGCATGAGATGCTACCGTTTGTTCTACATGGATACCGTACCACGGCACGTACTTCAACAGGGGCAACCCCATTTTCTTTGGTATATGGCATGGAAGCTGTCCTACCCATGGAAGTTCAGATTCCTTCTTTAAGGATTATGAAGGACTCTGGTTTGAGTGAAGACGATTGGATTCAGACCAGACTTGATCAACTCAATTTGATCAACGAGAAGAGACTCACTGTTGTTTGCCATGGTCAGGCGTACCAAAAACGGATGATCAAGGCTTTCAACAAGAAAGTCAGACGTCAAGTATATCAAGTCAGAGATCTCGTAATCAAGCGGATCATCTTACCGCAAAGTGATCCCAGGGGCAAATGGACTCCTACTTACGAAGGACCATTTGTAATCAAGAGCAACTTTTCTGGTGGTGCAATGATTTTGACCACCATGGACGGCGACGATTTGCCACACCCTGCGAACGTAGACATAGTCAAAAGATACTAAGCTTAAAACAACCCGACAAGTCGAAAACCCGAATGGGCGACTTGGGCAAAAATGGGCATCCCAGTGAACCGAAAACCCGAAAGGGCGGTTTAGGCAAAAATTAGGGATAAAACAAAAAATCTGTACACCCGGCAAGTTGAAAACCCGAAAGGGCGGCTTGGGCAAAAAGGGGTTTCCCGGTGGATTGAAAACCCGAGAGGGCGGTCCAGGCAAAAGTTAGGGAATTAAAGCGTATGACTATGTCTCATCGGATCACTTTAAAGAACAATCTCTTCACCAACAAGCTCCGAGTTTCTGATCAATCCAATCATCGGCGGACGAAGCATTGAATGGACAAGATATTCAGAGTTGTGAAGGCTATAGCAGAATGGGGATCCCATGGAATTGTTTCACATAGCCATCTTTCTTTTGTATAAATTTTTCAATTTTTACGACAACATCCTCTTACTAGGATGTTTGTCTTCTTTGTACAAAGATACTCATAAAAAGTTAATACAAATACCTTTCCAAATACAGAAATTTGTTTTGTCTTCCTTTTTCTCTTTTGCACTTATGTTTTATTTGAGAAACGTCCAATGTTTTGTTAAATAAGCATATGCATTTGAACATAATCATTTTCTTACAAACCAAGAAAAGATGATTACTGATAGGTGGAAGGTACAAATAGATATCTTGATGCCCTTTCGGAAGGAATCCCCAGCGGTTCTAAACTCCAAATTCCTCAACAAGGTTAAAATCCAAAACTTAACTCCCGAAACAGAGTTAAACTTCAGGATCCTCAGTAGAACAAAAGCTTCCTCAAAACTGATTTCCCCAGCTAGGAGAGCCTTCCAGAACTTAATTCCCCTCAGAGTTAAGTTTCAGTATCCCCAGAAGAGCCCTAAAATCTGAAAATTCTATCCCCAGTTAAAGTCAAAAACTGTTAACCCCCAGCGGAGCTAAAACCTCCAACTATCGATCCCCAGCGAAACCAGATTAGTGAACCTTCTCCCCACAGAGATACTTCCCGTCAGATTGAAGATTCTCAATTTTACTTCTCCAGCTTAAGCCTACCAAGTTCTGGACTCCCCAATAGAGATCGTCAGAAGTCTCATTCCCTACAAGTCACCAAGGAGTTCCAATCCCCAGCAGTGGTCCTAAGATCCCTCAGCAATTGAAGATCTTGTTCCCCGAGCAGTCAGCAGTCAACAAAGATATCTCAGCTTTAGCACTCAGAGATTCTTGCAATCCCCTGCAGCAGTCAATGATTCACTTTCCCCGACAACAGTCAAGATTCTCTCATCTCCGGCTATCCAGGATTCATCTATCCTCAACAAGACAGTTCATCAGCTTACATGCGCATTCATTACATTCATATATCATAAACATTGATATAACATATATATTGCATCATACATATCATGCAACATAACTTTGTGTTTTAGCTAACATTTCATCCTTTTCAGGATAAGATTAAAAGGATATCATTAAAAATTATCCAAATACAGTATGGATACACCCCAGACAAGGTGGTCATTCTATTACTCATTCAAAATTTCAAGTCAGATACAGTACAGATACACCCCAGACATGACGGTCATTCTACTACTCATTCAGACTACAGCAATCAGATACAGTATGGATACACCCCAGACAAGGCGGTCATTCTATTACTCATTCAGAACTTCAAGTCAGATACAGTACAGATACACCCCAGACACGGCGGTCATTCTACTACTCATTCAGACTACAGCAATCAGATACAGACTAGATACGCTCCAAACACGGCAGTCATTCTATCTCTCATTCAGATTCATTTATCCACCTCAAGGTTCAGTGCATTCCAAACACGGATACCATTCTGACCCTTACAACAGCAGTTTGATTCTCCCCAGTGCATTCGCCACGGAAGTCATTCTGTCATTTATTTAGATCCCAGTTACAGTTTCAGATACCCTCCAGACACGGAAGTCATTCTATTACTCATACGGATATCAATCCCAGTTACAGTTTCAGATACACTCCAGACACGGAAGTCATTCTGCTATTCATACAAATCTCAACTTCAGATACAGTCCAGATACGCTCCAGACACGGTTGCCATTCTGTCGCTCGTTCCGAATTTGTCCCCAGTACACAATTGCTCCATATACAGATGTTTCTCTGTTACCCAGATACCATACAGATACACTCCAGACACGGCAGTCATTCTGATATTCATTCTACATCCAAACACAGTTACAGCTCAGATACGCCCCAAACACGGAGGCCATTCTTTTGCTCATACAAACTCAGTCTCCAGATACAGTTCAAATGCATTCCAGACACGGATACCATTTTGATCCTCATTTTTTCTGATCTATCACATTACAGTTCAACAAACATTCCAGATGGCATCCTTAAGCCCATCTCCAGATGGCATCTTTAAGCCCATCTCCAAATGGCATCTCTAAGCCCATTCCCGCATCCGTGTTTTGACGAGTGCAAATTTAAGGGCACTCTAGTGTCCAATCTCCTTTTACCTTCGAGACGTGAAAGGCAAACTTGCCAATCTAACTCTTCAGGTGCAAGAAGATTGAACAGGGGCAACTGTTGTAACCCAAAATTTTCCCTCTCATTTCATCAACATTTTCTCATCACAAGACTCTTGGAGCTCAAGATCAAGTTAGGGTTTGCTCTGCTCAAGACCCCTCCTTGCACTGTTGACCCAAATTAGGGTTTGAGTTTGCACAAATATGTTTTGACCTAAAATTCCCAAAGTGACTTTCATGCTTCATGTTGGACTCACAAGTTTATCCATACCAAGTTTCAAGCCTTGATTCCAATCTTTGCCCAGTCAATTGGACAGTCGACCTAGAAATCAACTGTATTGGGGAAAAAGTCAAATGTGCCCAATTGACAGTCAAACCTCATGAAATTTGACCCACATCAACATAATTAACTCATATGAACCATTTGGTCAAGTTTGGATCACAATTCCACAAGAAATTTGATCAGATCACCAAAAGGGCAAAATGGTCATTTTTAGGGTTTTGACTGCACAAAGGCAATTTTTGACTGTTTGACCTAATCAATGGCAAATCAAGCTCACATATGGACTCAAGAACTCAATGGCATTGTCTTGACCCATTCAACAAGTTCAAAAGATCCCAAATGTATAGGATTGGCAGATGAATTTTTCAGTCAACTGATCAAAATTTGACTGTATACTGAAAAGTCAAACTTTGACTTTTTGGTCAAAATCAAGTGCCAATATTCATTCTTCATCAAGACATGTCAAATTATGAAACTTGTTCATCAAGAAATCCAAAATTGCAAATTAGGATTTAAAATGAAGAAATTTCATAACTTAGAAATTTTCTAAGTTATGAAATTCCCTTATTTTTCCCTAACTTTGTCCCATTTTTTCATCAAGATAAAAATGGATTAAAAAAAAACTAAAAACATTAAAGTTGTAGTCCATTGCAAAATCTACAACTTCGATTCACAAAGTTTACTCAAAGGAAGCTTGTAGCTCAAGTTATGATTTTTGGAACAAGGGTGCAAAACATTTTTAACTTAGAACAATTTTGACCTATTCTAGGCAGGATTTTTGTCCAACTTCTTGGCCATTTTTCACATGCTTCCACTTGGAGTTTCAATTTGCATTACAAAGATGGATTGTAGTACACATTCCAAGCTTTCCAAATTGTCCAAGAACTTCTCAAACACCCTTGTGGTTAGGGAGAATCGAATTTGCAAAGTTGGGCAAAATTCACTTTTGTTCATAACCAAATGCATGTTCATACAAGTCTCATTTTCAAATCAGCATGCTTTGAACTTGTTTGCAGGCCTCTAAACCAAGTTTTCACTCCATAATTAAATGCCTAACCTTTGTGTTCAAGCATTGTTTTATGCATTTAGTCATTACACAAAGAACTAATCCATAATTAGAAAAAGCAACTTTGCCATTTTTGAAAAGTAATGCTTTATGTCAAATTCTGAATCTTTGAAGTACAAGCCAAATCTTTGAGGCAAGGGTTTGTAAGCAAATCCCACTGATCAAGAACAAAGGGTGCAACATAGATAGAGAGGTTATACAGGCCTGCATAAGGACTTGAACTTACTTACTTCAAAAACAAGCAAGTTTGCAAAAGATATACAACACTCACTTCCTGCAAGCATAAGCCTAAGCAAACTTTGTTCTCATCTTACATACACCCTAACTAACCTAAAACATGATTCCTTCTTCCTCAATCCATCCTCATACCCAAAATCACAGTTTTTCTGCAAAACAGAGTGCCTGTTGCAGATTGAGTTCCACAATCTATTCCACTCGTGCACTTTGGCTAAAAACCTTTCAAACACATTCCATATCATCCACACAAACTATCCCAAGCATTAAATCCAAGCTGTAACATCCCTAACATTACTTGCCATTTTCAATTTTCAGTTTTGCAGGTGTACTTCCATAGCACGATTCAGAGTGATTCAAAGCAAGCTAGGTGTTGGAGAAGCATCCTTGGACTTCAGGCAAGCTGTACCAAAGCTCAAACTCCATTGAAGATACCTACATTGCTCTGTTCAAGTCAAGCTGAAACAGGTAAAACCATGGACTTCTATCTCTAAATCTAGGAAGAGTTAGGCTTAGGTTTGTGAATGAAACATGCTCTACTCATAGCCCTGAAGCCATACATATGATTACTTTTCATTTATATTATGCGTGCTGTGAGAATTTTGGCCATGAACATTGAAGAAAAATTAGGTCAGAAATTGGGGATGAAGAAATTCTCCCTCGTTTCTTAGAGTTAGGTCAAGTGTTTTATATGTCTGGATTCGTCTCTTGATGCTCTATAATATTGGTGTTATGAGTTTTGCATGAAAGTCAAAGAATAAGGAGTTAGCTGTTGTACAAGAAGCGCGCATTTTTGATGTTCAAACAATGCTGAAGGTTGAAGATGACTGGCTTGGGATGGGCCTGAGTCAGTCCTGCTTTTTGCACCCCCTTTTCCAATTTACACCCCCCTGGCCCATTGTGTGATATATTTGTCATTTTTGATTTTTTCTTTTTGATTCTGATTTAATATTTTTTGCTCAAATATAAAAAAAGATCAAAAATATTTTTCCATACATTTTTGCATTTATTTGTTTTATTTAACATATGCATGTAAATAAATATAAAAACCTTTTTATTTAAAACCCTAAAAATAATACAAAAAATAAATATTTTTCAGTTATTATTTTTTGTTTATATTTTGAAAATATTTTCTAAAATATACTTTTTTTGTAAATAATTAATATTTTATTCTTGTATATATTTAGTATATTTAATATAATATATAAATACTTGTATATTTTATTAGATATTTAGGATAAAAATATGAAAATAATACATTTTTATTTTTATTAATATATGACACTAAAAAATACTTTTTTTTTACAATATACTTCTTTTTTTATTTTTGTATAAATAAATATATAAATATTGTATATAATTAATAAATAAATACTATTTATTCAAAAAAAAACTAGGGTTTTGCCCTAAACCATAAAATATTCAAAAGTTAACCTTTTTATTTTTGTTTATATTTCACATTGAAAAACACTTTCACATATATAAAAAATCCTTTTTGTGCATAATATATTTTGCATATTTATTGTATTTATTCCAATATTGTACAATTAAATATTTGTATATTCGATATGGATGTAAAAGTTTAGATTTAATTTCTTGCCAAATATCCCCCCATTCAAACATTTGTACCCCCATCCCCATAATCACGTTGTAATAATTTAGGACTTTAAATTTCCGCATTTAAAAGCTTTCAAATTATGCCATGATAGACTTAGGGTTTGTATGTAAATCAAATAACAAATAGATTGGCTAATACAAAGACAAAAAAGCATGAAAATGGACAACACAATGCACACTTGCACCCCTAGGGTTACTCCACTTGTTGCCTTCAAAAATGGGCCATGTTGCATGTTGAGTGTCTTTGGCAAAACAAAAACAAATCAAATGATCATAGTCCCTCGATGACGCTTTCTCAAGTTGCCTAAAGAATGATCAAGTCCCTTAAAGAAAATTGCCAAAGATACTTGGCACTATTGCATTCATGGTCTAAACGATGACCCGCGCCAATCCCGTTAACATCCTAACACAAGATTGTCCACCAAATATAATGGTGGAACAATACTGTTAAAAGGGTTAAAACATAGGAAAGATCTTTGAGAAATTTAGGGGTAGACAACTCTTAGTTACTTGATCAAACTTGCAAAACACACTTGCCTACTTTCAAAACACACTCCACAACACAACTTCAAAACAACTTTCAAAACATTGAAAAACCTTCCAAAAGACAATACACCTTTGTATACATTCAAACATGGATCATTACAAAGGTTGCCACAACCATGGCCTCTTTTCAAAATATCTTTCAAAACACACACAAAGCACCCTTTCAAACAATTGAAAGCACCATTTCAAACAATTGGAAATGCAAGGCAAGTGATCTAAGCAAGTAACTAAGAGCCCATGGATAACCATGGATAGAAAGGGTGCTAATACCTTCCCTTTCTATAATCTACTCCCCGAACCCATGAAAACATCTCAAAGGTTTTTCCTGTGCTTTTTAACCTTTCCTTAGGATAAAATAAAAAGTCGGTGGCGACTCTTGCTAAACCGAAACATTTGCAAAAACAAACGCAAAACTCAAGTCAGTTCTCCCACCGTATCACAACCAGCTTCATCAAGACAGACACAACAGTATAAAGCAAACAGTCGAGGCTGGGGACCAAATTATTGATCAACCTCCAAGAAGACAAGGGTTGGGTTTGGTGAAGAATGGACCTCTCCAAGTTGCTATTACCATACGGGTCCAACAACAACCTCGCAAAAAACAACGGGTTAATCAGAGTAAGCCAGATACACCCAAGAGGAAGTTTACCAAGTTCAACATGCCGCTGTCTCAAGCTTTATAACATATGTTGAGGATGAATCTGGTGACGTTGATAGGACCTCATCCGAATCCCAAGACTTCTTCACCTAACTACGATCCTGATGCAAGGTGTGCATATCACTCCAACAGCCCGGGGCATGATACTGACGACTGTTGGAAGTTAAAATACAAAATTCAAGACCTGATTGACGAAGGAGCATTGGAATTCACACAAGATGGTCAACTGGAATGTTTTTGTCAATCCTCCAAGGCTCACCATTTGAAGTGACAAGTTTTGTCAAGAGAGGGCTTTTGTTCATTAGAATTTTCAATTTGTAATTTTCTTTTGATTGTTCGAATATTTATTCATGTCAAACTTTGTTACTTTATCAATGCATTGCATATGACTGTTTTGAATCCATCCATTCGTATTCACTATATTTAAATTGCTTTCCATTTTGTGATGTTCAACTCTCGATTAAAAAAACTCTAAGCCTTTATAGGGAGGATGACGAAAATGATATCAAAATCTCTACAGTATGCTCTTGAACAGACCCCGCTGACGATGTACAGGCGTTGTTTCAAATCCTAAACAGTGGAGTTATAAGGAAGATAATCCCTAGTCAACCCCTTTGAGCCAAAGAAGTAGGAGTTTTTCTTTTCACACAAATTAAAACCCTTAATCACAACCTGGGGCAGGGTAGTTTTCTCAGTTAATTCAGGTGCACAATGAATGGCTTCAAAGAGTTCCTTCCAAAACAAATACGGTGATGGTTCCGCATAATTATCCAAGCAGGCAGTCATTATCTCTCTAAATAAAAGCCCATTAAATCAAAACCTATGAAGGAGACTTAAGAAAAACGGGGGCATCCCGCTGACTGTAATCACAAAAAGAAACAGTTCAGGCAAAAGACAGGGATAATAAAATCAAAAGGAAAGAGGTCTTACAAACCCTAAACAAAAAGGGAAATGACTGCCTGTTCAAAATAAACTGTCAGTATCCGAACCATCACTGGAATATCAGAGCAGAGACTCAAACAGGATCTAAATGCACAATCAGCTGAGTTTAGGATCGAAGAACATCACGAAGAACGGGTGAGTACAAATAAATTTTGAGCCTTTATCCTTTATTTCTTGAACCGTGAACCAGGCCACGTTATAACCCTTAAAAGTCTTAGCTAAAGCATGGGTTAGTTCAAAAGCATACTGTTACAAAAGGTATCCTGACTCCTGTAGGACTTGCTGTAAATCCTGAGTTGACATCATTTTACAAAATTTGCCTATTTTATTGAAAAAATGCCTTTTCAAAAATTTCAAGACAGACATAAGCTTTTCATTCTTAAAATAACATTGTTTGCATTTGACTATTTGTTCAACATCAGAGAAATTCACACGACTAATATCTAATGAACAAAAACCTTCTCAATAAAAAGGATCACCTCAAGTGGAAAAAACACTTCCAACAAAGGGGGACGGCATGATCATTGTCCCTCATCTGGGGCAATCAAGTCAAGATTCAAGGAATCTCTCAAAGATTCCAAATAGCCAGGGGCAGATCTCCATCTGAATCACTTGGGGCATTGGACATGAATTCCAACAACGATTCTTGTATGATCAGACGAACATCTTCTGGTAGTGTGGCAACACAACCGACAGTGACAACTCCCTACATTCTGAGAGCGTGGACATAGTCAGAAAATATTGTGCATGAACAAAGACCCGCTAGGTTGACTGGCCTAGGCAAAAATAAGGGCATCCCGGCGAACCAAAAGGGTTAGGGAAAAAATTAGGGATAAAAACAAAACAAATATGTACGCCCGGCAAGCCGAAAACCTGAAAAGGCGGCTTGGGCAAAAAAGGGATATCTCGGTGGACTGAAAATCTGAAAAGATAGTCTAGGAAAAAATTAGGGATTAAAGTGCACGACTATGTCCCGCCATCTCGTTATTTGCCTACCAGAAGAAGACTTATCATTCCGATCGAAAGTTACCAAGCACCTCATAGGTTGGGATAACACTCGATCCACAAGGCCTCCGCAGGCACCTTCTCTGGTAGATACAGGGGCTAAAAAGTCTCGATGCAAAGTCATCATCATATCCTCAGCATGCGTCCCAGTAACATTCACTCCCCGCAGAGTAAGAAAAGGACAATGATGTTAGCAGTCCCGGACAGGACACCACTCTCCCTAGCTGAGGCTCGCAACCGCGAATAAATCGGCAATATTCTCCCCAAGCAGAGTTTATCTATCATCAGCACTAGAGGATTATCCCCAGTAGAGTCTGGAGGATTGTCCCCAGTAGAGTCTAAAAGATTATCCCCAATGAAGTCGCCACAGGAAAATCATCCCCAGCAGAGTTCATTCTTTTTACAAATAGAAACTCAATCCCCGACAGAGTTCATTATCGCCAGCGATGATAATTCATCCCCAGCTGAGGTTGTTCCTCTAAATCAACAGATTCTCTAGCAAAGCATATCTTCCCCACAGAGTCATTTCCTCGTCAGTCTATTCCCCAGCGGAGTTAACCTCTCCTGCAGAATTATTCTCACAATCATCTTCATTCACTATCCCCAGCGGAAACGAAGAATTCAATTATTTTCTCCAGCAGCAATCCGGGATTTATTTTCCCCAGCTAGAGAATGTCATAAAAACATTACACATCCATACATCATGACATACATATACGCACCATACAACACAATCTCATTTATTTTGAGAACATCATTACTCAATACATGTCATGCATCATGGCATTATATACGACTAATTCTTTACATTTCAGGAAAAAGATACAATCAAGTTCTCACCAAGTTCAAGCTATGAAGCCCAGATCTGACCGGATAGTATCTTGATTTCTACATCATATTGTGAAGCCCGGATTCGACCGGATAGCAGTATCAAACACCGCGAAGCTTGGATTCGACCAGATAGTGGTTTATCTTCAAGCTATGAAGCCCGAATCCAACCGGATAGTACCTTGATTTCTACATCATATTGTGAAGCCCAGATTCAACTGGATAACAGTATCAGAATGCCGCGAAGCCTGGATAGCGACCAGATAGTGGTATCTCTTAAAACCATTCTCTGTCAACAGTCACCTTTGGATTGCATCTACAAGCCCATCTCTAGCAAATCTCTACCATTCCTCCAAATGGAATCTATAAGCCCATTCCCACTTCATCTTCGAGTGCAAATTTCTAGGCACTCTAGTGTCCAATCATCTTCCACCTTCCAGCCATGAATGACGGATCTGCCAATCTAACTCTTCAGGTTTAAGAAGATTGAACAGGGGCAGCTATTGTACCCCAAAATTTTCCCTCTCATTGATCAAGTATTTTCTCACAATGTCTCCTTTGGTTCAATACTATACAAGGATTGATCAGCTCAAGACACCTCCTTAAGCATTGATGACTGAAATTAGGGTTTGAGATTGCACAAGGATAATTGAAATTTTAATGCCTCATATGAATTTCATATATCATTATGGACCCTCAATATTTCTCATGTCAAGTTTCAAGTCTTGGATCATATTTTTGCTCAGTTAATTGACCAGTTGACCTAAAAATCAGTTGTATTGGGGAAAAAGTCAATTATGGCCAATTTACAGTCAAACATCATAATTTTTTATCCATATCAACATTATAAACTCATATGTATCATTTTATCAAGTTTGGACCATAATTCCTCAAGAAATTTGATCAAATCATCAAAAGGGCAAAATGGTCAAAATTAGGGTTTTGACTGAGAAAGGGCAATTTCTGATTTTTGACCTAGAAAATGGTTAATTGGTTTGAGGCATGATCTCAAGATTTCAATTTCATCATTTTGACCTAATGGCATGACTCAAAACATCCCTCAAGATCAATTGATTGATAGTTGATTTTCAGTCAACTGATCAAAAGTCAGTTGTATACTGAAAAGTCAAACTTTAACTTTTTGGTCAAAATCAAGTGTCAAAGATCATAATTCATCAAAACATGACAAAATATGAAACTTGTTCATCAAGAAATCAAAAAGTCAAGATTTCATTTTGAAAAGTCAAAGTTTCCAAACTTAGAAAATTTTCAAAGTGTTGAAAACTTCATATTTTTTCACAACTTTGAGCCAATTTTTCACCATGATGCAAGATGATTCAAAAGAAACTTTCAACATGAAAGTTGTAGATCTCCATGAGATATAAAACATTTATTTAAACAACTTCTCCTAGAAATTATTGGATCTCAAGTTATTAATCCATGAAGTCATGGTCATGAAACTAAACACTTAGTAAAAAATTTGCCCTAGTTTAGGTAGGATTTTGACCTAACTTCATGGCAATTTTTCACATAGTTCCAAGGAGAATTTTCAAAATTGATTCAAATAGGGGTTATAGATCACATTACAAGCTTTCCAAAATGTCATACAACTCCTTGAGATCATTCTTGAGCAAGGAGAATCGAAGAGAGGAAGTTAGGGTTTCAAACTGAAATTATAAGTCATTTTTGTGATGAACAAGAATTCAAATCTCAAGCCTATGCTGCACAATCTTGCTTTGCAGGCCTCTAAACCTCAAGATCTCTCCCTAATCAGAATATTTCACTTGCTTTTGAGCTATTAGCCATTTGACTCAAGCTTTATCCAAGATAATTTTCTATTAATGGCACAAAGGCACCATTGCCATTTACATAAAGCAAGTTTTATGCAAAGTCAACTTGCATTGAGCTTTCCACTTGTTCCTTCTACACAAACTTCCTCTACAAAGTAAGATAAGCATATTTAAAGTTGGTAACCACTCTAGATAGCTTTATACTATTCATTGAAACCATATTTGTCAACCTTACTTCAAAAACAAGCCAAGAAGCCAAAACATGTGATCTTGTACTTCTGACCACCTCAAGCATCCAAACCTTTTCCATACATATACACAAGTTGTTTGCAAGAAAACACACGCATACACAAGCCCTAAAACATACAAGAATTCAGAACTGAATCAAAAATCACCATTGTTGCACATTCTGACCAAAAACTTGAAACTCACATCTCCCTCGTGCGTTTTCAAGCCTTTTGGTTCCTAAAGCTTCCTTACATCAAATACAACTCGTCCATGTCCCTGTTACACGACTGTAACTCCATTTCCATCATCCTCCATAACCAAAAATAGAGCAATGCACATTGACTTCTCCAAGCCATTTCAGCTACTCTCAACTCAAGCTAACCATTGCATTAGCTTCCTGGGAACTTGAGTAAGCTAACCTAATAATTGCAGCACCTTGAATCAAGCTCATTTGCATTTCACGATTTCCAGTTTTGAGGTATTTTTCTTGAACTTCTATCTCATTACTTAGGCATTATTAGGCTTGCATTTGTGAAGATAAAATATAGACATCATTGCCCTGAAGTTGTACATGTCCATAGATTTTATTTATATTGATTGAGCTAGGAGAATTTTAGGATTGAACCTCTCAAAATAATTAGGTCAGAATTTGGTACTTTCAAAAATTCTCATTCATCTTTGATTTATAGCTTATGGTATTTATATGGTTAGATTCGTATGGAAAAATGGAGCAACTTTCATGTTTGCATATTTCATTTTTATTGAGATATGGTGAAGTTACAGATGATCTGGCTGGAGGTTGAAGATGAAGTTCCATATTCAGGACTTGTTGTGTATTATGTATTTATCATTTCAGTTAAGTTAACGGATGTACATCCACCCCAGTGGTAAGGCAGCGCACGTTATTGTTAGAGGTCATGGGTTCGAACCTCAGCGCTGCCTTTTGCATTTTTTCCACTTTTTTGTCATTTTTCCTTTTAGGTAGCGCTTGGGCCAGCAGAACCTTGGGCCTGACTTTTTTCTTAACATTACCCCCTGTTTCACTTTCTAACTCCCCTGACTTTAATTTTATATTTTTATTTTCTTTATTATTTTTTATTATTATTATTTTTATTATTATTATTATTATCTTTATCAATAAAAATCTAAAAATATTTATATGTTATTATTTACATTTATTTAGTTTATTTTTCTTCATAAATACTAAAAGAACAAAAAAAAATATTTCCTTTAATAAATTAATTTACTTTTTTTAAATATTTAGATAATTAGTTTTAATCATTATATTTTTTTCTTATAAATTAAAATCAATTTAGAACTTAGGACTTTTATTTGATTAATTTTATTTACTAATTAAATTCACAAAAACCCTAAAAAACTTGTTTTCTTTAAATTAATTTATTTCATTAACTTAATCTTAATTTTCTAATTTTTAGTTAATTATTTTATTTTAGTTAACTAGGTCAAAAAACCCTTTTTATGAAAATCAAACAAAAATCACATTTCTTTTTACATTTACATTCTTGCATTTTTACTCATTCATTTTTGTACATTTATTCAAATTCAATATGGTTGTAATAGATAATTAGGATTTAATTTTCTTGTAATTCCCTATTTGTAAATTTGTATACCCCCTCCCCTAAATGATGTAATAGCTTAGTATTTTTATTTTTCGCAATTTAATGCTTTATATACAAATGCTAGTAATTAGGGTTTGTATGGAAAGATTAAAATCAATACATAGAAAACCCTAACTCAAAGACAAAAAAATGCATGTAAATCAACACACTTGCACACTTACACTCCTAGGGTAAGTCCACTTTGTTGCCTTACAAAAATGGCCATATTATACATGTGAGGTATCTTAGCAAAAACAAACAAAATACAAGATCATAATCCCTCGATGATGCTATCAAAGTATCCTTTCAAAGATGATCTTAGTCCCTTAATGAAAATGCTAAGGTATCTTACAACATTGCTAATCATTTCTATACGATGACCCATGCCCGTCCCTTTTACATCCAAAGATAGGGTTACTTACCAAATCAATGGTAAGATGACAATGTCAAAGGAAAGAGGAAATAAACATGAAAGACTTTTGAGTAGGTAGATTGTTCCTAGTTGATTGCTCAATTTCAAAACCAAAACATCCTTTCTATTTTCAAAACAAACACCAACACTTTCAAAACACCTTTCAAACTTGAAAACATTTTTCAAAAGATTGACACTTTGTATACATTCTTACAAACGAGAATCATTACAAAGTTTGCCTAAACGATGGCGCCTTTCCAAAATACTTTCAAAAACCACACAAATCACATTTTCAAACAAAAGCAAGTGATCTAGCAAGTAACTAAGAGCCCATGGAAAACCATGGATGAAAAGGGTGCTAATACCTTCCCTTTTCATAATCTACCCCCCGAACTCAAAAAAACATCTCAAAGGTCTTTCCTGTTCTTTTCATGCCTTTCCTTTTGGATAAAAGAAAAGTCGGCGGCGACTCTTGCTAAACCACATCATTTGCGATCAAACGCAAAACAACCAAGTCATTTCTCCCACCGTGTTACACATACGAACTACGATTTGGGACTATGATTCCTCATAAGAGGATACGTAGGCATACGATCAAAAATCGTAGCGAGTTCCCCTATAAAAAATTTAAACCCTTTCCCTAATAAAATTTAAATCCTGTTTCCCCAACTCAAACCTAAAACCTAGTATCCTTGTGAGCAAGGTAGATGAAAGGTGTCTGACACCTTCCTTTCGTCTAAAGAAGTCTGAAACCTAGATTCTCTGTCTGTGAACTAGGGTTTTATGTTAGATTCCCTTCCCTAGTATAAAAACTAATAGTGGCGGCTCTGATTAAAAAACTAGTTGCTACAGCTGGCGACTCTGCTGGGGACGTCTAACTTTAGGTTTAAGGGTTTTTTACTTTGGGATTTTTATTTATTTATTTATTCATTGCATTTATCTATTTACTACATTTATTTATTTATTGTCAATCTCTCTTATTATCATATATTTACTGTGTGGCGGGAATTTTTATTTCAAAAAAAAAAATATTTTCAATAACCCTTAGAAAGAAGGTTCGTCTATTAGCTTAGGGGGTACATCATCCCTGCAAGTTTATGTGACGACTTTGCCTAGAGTCGGTGAACTTCTGAAAAAGGAATACTTATCGAGAGATATCCTCTTGACGAGTAGCACTTTGGAAGGTCACCCATGACTCTTTGTAACGACCTTAACCTAAAATCTCATGACGATACCTTTCACAACTTTGAGACGGAAGTCTCGGTCCGTAAAGAGGCTCCACCTAAGGGAGGCCCTTGTGCCTTTTCCCTCTGGTGTTATTTATGATACCCTTAAGGAAACCACCTTTTGGGAGGGTAGATTAACCGTAGGTCAAAATTGAGGAGTCTACCTTCTAAGGGTACTTATCACAAAAACCCTATCACTAAACCATATACCTCTACCTTATAGGGGTATCTGTCACAAAATCCCGTCACTCAACCCTACACCTATGCATCCATACATTTCATATAATCATCATACATTTCATATATTCGTCACCTATTTCTATGCCTTATTCACAGGGTACAAAAAATAATAATAAACTCAAGATCTCGGTGACTGTCTTTAAAAATGGATACCAAAGGAAACAACTTGTCTACACCGATGCGCCAGACGTGTTTGAAATCAAAGCCACAAAAGGGAAATAATATGTTGAAGACTTTCTCAAGCTTTGTCAAGCAATGGTGGATGGTTTCAAGAGCAGATATCCGCAGGCGCACCTAGAAGACTTATTTCCCTTTGCTTGGTTTTATGTAAATAAAGTTTTGGTTTAAGATTGTAATATTTTTCAATATCTGAATTATGTTACCTTCAATAAAGGAATTTTGTTTCCACATCTCCTTTGCAAAGATAGTCACCAAGTAAAATAATAAGCAAAAGACAAGCATGTACCCAGACAAATAAGACATGTAAAACAAGCAACCATTTCATATTCATACATAATCATATGCATGTATGGATTCATAAACACTTACATATCATATCAAAACTCATCTCAATTTTTCAAAAAAAATCTCTATAGTTAAGCCATGGGTAGAAGAAGATCACCACCTCCTTGGCCTCTATATCAAACAAAGGCCTATCAACAAAGAATCTAGGAACAGATCGAGGAAAAGCAGGCTGCATTCAAGGAAGGTCTAGACCAAGTCAAAGGTGATGTGAGTTTGATTAAAGGAGATCTGAGTCAAGTTCTCCTAACCCTAAAGAACTTCATTGACAAACAAGACCAGATTCCCAGGGTAGATTTTTGAGAAGTAGCTTAAATGATTGGTGCATCAAGCGGTCACCAACTAAGAAAGGAGCCAGAAGCAGGACCCCTCAATCAAAAAAGGCCTGTAAATGTCGTAGCCTCACAAGCAAGGATACCACGACCATTAGTGATCCCATAAGGACAACAGCAAGGCAGAAGGCAACCCAAAAAATTTGATTTGCTCCCTATGCCACCTAACCAGTTACAGCAACAGCTGGTTAAGACATCCTTGGTGTAAATCAAGGCTCTAGCTCCTCCAGTCGGACCACTCCCACGAAGGTACAATGTCGACGCCAGATGTGAATACCACGCTAACTCTCCTGGGCACACCATTGAATAATGCTGGGAATTTAACCATAAGGTCCAAGACTTGTTAGAATCTCAAGACATCACTTTTGAGGAACCTAACATCAAATTAAACCTTATGCCTCCACACAATGGACCAACAATAAAGGCAATTGAAGTAGTTGCTGACTGCGGAGCAACCAGACAAGCAAAAGCCCCGATAAGCTTGTTGAGGGAATATCTATGGGAGTGTGGATTCCTATTGGAGCATAATGAAGCCTTCGAGAAAACTCCACTACAACTAGTGGACAAGGGGATAGTCCAGTTCGGACAATACCCTGAAGAGGAATACGTAGCTAATCTAAGGGATAAAGCATGGGTTCCTCCAATCCAAGAAACCTCTGTCAACAAGAGAATAGAGCAGGGCGGACATGTGGCAAAGATATCCAACAAAGTCAATACCAAAAGGGGCCAATGACTTCATTCGAGAATGCACCCTAGGAGAAGAACTCAAATGATGGTCGGCCGTGGAGATTCCTGAGATATTTTTTCTTTCCTAATTAATTTTTCTTGTTTTTGAAAGAACCTATGTCAAGCCCGAGGCATAGCTTGTAAGGGTTCCCCCGTTTTGTTTCAGACAATATTTGCGATTAATAAAAATTATATTTTATTTTCAATTAAGATCCCTTTATTTATCTTGCATTTATATCTCAAATTTAAAAATGGCAATACTTTCTATGCATATGCATTTTCAAATTTCATATACTAAGTCTGCGCAAATTCATGTCCAAAAACACCAATAATGCTATTGCTGCGATCCAATATAATTTTGATGTTCCTATCAACCAAGCTAAAGAGGAAGATGATAAAGATCTTGAACTCTCTGAGAAAATGGCGAGGGAAATAAAAGGCTAACAATATACAACCATATCAAGAGGCTACTAAGACCATTAATCTAAGCACAGGGGAAGACCCGGAAGAAACCAAGCTAAAGGGAAATGTTAGAGCGGAGCCACAAAGAAGCTAATCAAGTTATGGCACATATCTACGGAAACATGTCAAGGTCAAATACAGACGGTGCTGTAAAATATAAGCAACTACGAAATACCAAGATCTGACGAAGAACCCGAGCCAGGGGCACGTCGGATACTCGCGCTCAACGGGGTTTCAAATGCACTAGGGCACGATATAGGGGCAGTACTAACTTCTCCAAGGAATGCTCACGAGCCATATACCAAGTCAACGGTGAATGGGATACTAAACACCCAAAACCGGTTCCACATCGGGATCATGTTTTGAAAACTAACTGCGGAATTTACAAAAATCATTTTTCAGTCACGTCCCATGAAAAGGAAATCAAATGACAGACGCCTTGGCAACTATATCGTCTATATTCAAAGTAACTTGGTCAAACCACGAATTGCGCATCACAAACAGACGCTTCGAAGATCCCGCACATTGCCTTGATATTAAAAAATAACAATATAACAAGCCTTAGTTTCATGACAACCGGAAAATGCCTCTAGCATTGGCAAACAAACCCTACGAGAATTATCCATGAAATTCTTTCAAAGTAACGGTATATTATACAAGATGAACCAGGACATGGTCTAGTACTCAAGAAGATTTTGCTACCTCGCCTCGACTCATGTGGTAAATGGACACCCAATTATGAAGGTCCATACGTAGTCGAAATAACATTTTCTAGTGGTAGTTTTATCTCCACAACAATGGATGGGGAGGAACTACCGCATACGAAAAAACTCAGACGCAGTCAAAAATACTATGTATAAGAAGCTCGCTAAGCTAGAACCTTAAACAAGCGACTTAGGAAAAAAGGAGCGTCACGGTGGATCGAAAAACCTAAAGGGAGATCCAGGAAAAAATTAGGGGCATATAACAAAAAAATCATCCCGGTGTATTGAAAACCCGAAAGGGAAATCCAGGAAAAAAATTAGGAATCACTCCAAAAGATATAAAGAACAAAAAGACTGCAATCTAAGAACTGCGACTATGAACCACAAAGGGAGAGATAGATCTGAATCACACAATTCAGAAGCAAAGGAGATAAGATCATTAAAAGAATATTGGGGAGCAGTAGCAGCAATTATCATTTTTCATTTCCATTTACAGCTTCAAATTTTTTGTAATTACCTCTTTCTAGGAATTGCATCTTGTACTCTCGCCTATTCGGAGGCATATTAATAAAACACTTGCTTTCTTTGCATTTTTCAAATTGCGTTTTTTCTTTTCTCAGACTTGTTTAGAAAATACTACAATCATTACTTGTGAGTATTGTCTTGAAATCATTTTGGGGGATTAACAAAATAAAAGCATTCGACAAAACATCGAAAAAGCATTTTGGTTAGAAAAATATCGAAAGAAAATCCAGATCTACATCCACGCACATGGCTACTCTTACGTCTTGCAACACAAAAATCTATACACATGTCTACGCCTATATCTATACTCACGACGCAAAAAGTCTACGCCCACACATACATCTGCACCTATACTTGCACTCAACAATACAAAATCTATACATATCTACTCCTATATCTACGCGTCCGTACACAAAGTCTATGTCCATGTCAGCTCCTATGCCTACACTTGCAACACGAAGTCTACATTCACACGCGTCTACGCACATGTGTACTCCTATCAATTATATACGTACATCTACGCTTACGCATGTGCTCACAACACACGAATCTACATACTTTTACACTTACGTCCGCGCCTATAACATACGAATCTACATACGTCTACACTTATGCCTGATCTTACAACACCAAGACCATACATATGCTAATACATACGTCTACGCCTGCGCTTACAACATACAAATCTACGTATAGGCCATTATCTACGTCTACGTCCATGCCCGTAATACAAAATCAATGCTCAAATTTTGCTAACATTGTCCACTGTGTTCAAGTTCAATAATACTACGACGATACAACATACAACGCCAGGAGTTGGTAACTCTCAGCCAATGGTTTAAAGGAGAGAATGCCAGAAATGGTCTTCATTTTCAAGGCATACACGCATCTTACACACATTTCATACATACATACACTATACATTTCAACATTCAATATTCAATACACCCAGGGTTCCATATCAATGTCGAACATCATACGTGGCGCATAGATACAACATTCAATACGCATGCATACAGCGGTATCACATAGTAAACAGACGAAAAAATCACCCTCGGTTCGACTATAAGGATCAACCAACACAATACTCCTCCTACGATTCAACCTGTCACCTCAGTCTTCATACCATGACACATTCATCCCATCACCTAAGTCTTCGTGTAGTGATGAGTTCCTTACAAACCCAGTACATTGCCTTTAAGCTGCAATGTATTCTCAAAACTCGATACATTGCCTCTAAGTCGCAATGTATTTGCAAAACTTATTACATTGCCTCTAAGCCGCAATGTATTCACAAAACTCAGTACATTGCCTCTAAGTTGCAATGTATTACAAAACTGAGTACATTGCCTCTAAACCGCAATGTATTCGCAAAACTCATTACATTGCCTCTAAGCCGTAATGTATTTGCAAAACTCAATACATTGCCTCTAAGCCACAATGTATTTGCAAAACTCACTATGTTGTCTCTAAGCCATAATGTATTCTCAAAACCCAGCCTATCGCCTCAGACTTCACGCAGCGATTCGCGAACCAAGCCTGTTGCCTCAGACTTCATGCAACAATGTGTTTCTTTATTCTGCAACACAGATCATCGCCTCAGACTTTATGCAGCAATGCTCGAAAAATACAAAACCCATCCCATCGCCTCAGACTTTATGCATCGATTTGCGAACCTAACCCATTACCTCAGACTTCATGCAGCAATGTGTTTCTTTATTCCAAACTCCAAACCATCGCCTCAGACTTCATGCAGTGATGTTCGAAATAACACATTTAGCTTATCACATCAGACTTCACACAGTGATTTGCGAATCTGACCCATTACCTTAGTCTTCATGCAGCAATGTGTTTCTTTAAAAATCCAGCCTATCGCATCAGACTTCATGCAACGATTTGTGAACCAAACTCATTGCCTCAGACTTCATGCAGTAATGTGCATCTCTTTACTCTGTAACACAGACCATCGCCTCAGACTTCATGCAACAATGTTTGCAACCAAATTTAGCTTATCATATCAGACTTCAAGCAGTGATTTGCAAAACTGACCCATCGCCTTAGTCTTCATGCAACAATGTGTTTCTTATTCCGCAAAATCCAGCCTATCGCATCAAACTTCACACAGCCATTTGTAAAACTGTAGCCCATTACACCAGACTTCATGCAACAACACATCCTTTATTCCATAAACACCAATCATCGCCTCAGACTTCATGCTACGATTCTCAGAAGAAAAATACTTTAACCTATTTCATGCAGCAATATGTTTCGTTATTTTATAGCACGGATCACCGCCTCAGACTTCATGCAGCGATGCTCAAAATAAAACAAAACTTTAACCCATTACCTCAGACTTCATGCAACAATGTGTTTCTTTTACTTTGTAACACAGACCATCGCCTCATGTAGCGATGCTCCAAAATACAAGGGTTAGCCTATCGCATCAGACGTCATGCAGTGATTCACGAACATAACTCATGGCCTCAGTCTTCAAGCAGCCATGCATCATCAATCATTGATACACTCATCCTCCAAATGGGTGAATGATCAAAACCAAGCCAGGACGTACGAAATTGCGCTCTTAAAACCACCTGTCTCGTAATCAAACCCCGGTAAGCGATACGCCATCGGCTTTGCCTACTTCCTTAAGACTCTTAAGGGTATGCTATATCAGTGTAATCTTATGTTTGTCGGACAAATTTTAGGATACTTCAAGTATTCAATAAACTTCCAATCAGAATGTGTAAGACTCGAGTTTTCTCACGCTATTCGACTGGAAGATGATTGAATAGGGGCAGCTGTCGTACCCCAAATTTTTCCTACCTCAACGATTTTTATTTTTTAAGATTAAAATAGAAGAAATATTTAATTAAAGATGGTACATCAGAATCTGATGGTCCGTCTTTACCCGACTAGGGGGTGTGTATTTTTAATTCAGGAAAGCGGGGCCTTCTAAATCAGAAAGACTCGCGTATCTGTGAATCCATTCGCGAGGCATGTTGTCCATTGGCCCATGCGATTCGTAAATGGAAATTATGGGAGTAATTGTAAAGTTCTAAAATTATTAAATAGTTATTAGTAAAAGAGAGTTTGAAATTAAGTTAATCCCACTCAAGTTTAAATTGCATGGGCTTACTTAGGTTAAGTTGGTTTTAGTAAAAACAAGAGGTGTAATTACAAATAGCAGGCCCAATAAGGCTTTGTAAGTCGGCCCATTTTTCTTTTTGGGATTTTTGTCATCTCATTTGCAAAAATAAACATTATTAATAAAACAATTTGTTATTATTATCTTAATTCAAAAGAATGTATAATAAATTACATATACCTCTTTAAAGAAAATGTGATGCACATTTTATTGTCGTTAGACTTTTCATAATCATTAATTTTTGTTTAGTGAAAATAATATTTTTATTTATTCCAGTTGTTACATCTTATTAGTAAAAAAAAGTGTTGCTAATTACAATCATTAAAACTAGACTTGGTATTAGTTTTACTGTAAAAGGATGATTGGGCCCGGAAACCAAAACACAGTGCAAGCCCATATTTAAACTAACAGCAGGTACTGTGCAAATCTTTTTTTCCAATCAGATATGTTACAAGGAATTAGGCAAACGTATATTGTCATCCATAAAACAGAGTCAAAGCAATTAATCCCTATCAATCCAACCCCAGAAAAATTTGCAGATTCAATGACAGAATCAAATATATCCCAGTCTAGAAATGCAAGATCTCATCGTGAATTTCCAAAATCAAATCTAAACAAAACTTAAACAAATCTCCAGAATAAAATCAAATCTACACAATCAGATCTTTATTAAAAATATATTACAAAATATCTATTGACAGTAAATCAAAACAATTACAATCAATTTACAAATCACTAAATCCCTAATTTCTATCTAACTCCTAAATCTATGCTAAAATTGATTAAAAAAACCCTAAAATACTAAGCTATATAAGTACAAAAAAAATTTACAGAAGGAGGGGGCGAATATTTTACAGAAAACAGAGGGGGGATCTTGATAGAAATAGAGCTTGAGACAAAGATAGAAGCAGCGGATTTCTTTTACAGAACAAGAACAAGGAGAAGAATGGATATACAGAGAAGAAGGTGGAGAGCCCAACTTGTTGATACAGAAGAAGAAGGAGCGATTAGGGTTTCAAGATCTGAAACCCTAATCGCTAGCCGTCGTGATCTCCCTCACCGCCGTCTCCCTTTCCTAATCACTTCGTCGCTCAAACACCATCTTCAAGCTCTCCAATCACCACCGGAACTGTATATGAAAGGAAGAAGAAAGGTAAGGTTGCATAAATTTTAGCATTGTTATTTGATCAGGAACACATAAGGGGTGAGGAAGAGAGAGGGGTTAAGGTTTAGCTGATTACAGCGCCAGCATGGTGGTATGTTGTTAGGGTTTGGGGTAGGTAGGTAAGGGTTTATGTTTTGAGAGAGTGGAGAAGACAAGGATTCTGTAGAAAGAAGAAAAACAAAAAAACAATAAAAAATGAAAACAAAAAAAATGTAAAACATTATTAGTATTCCGTAGCGATCCTATGCACGTATGTACATACTAATTATCATACTCCCTCATTATCCTCTGCGTGATTTCAATCAGACGGCTGCTAGGCCAAGTCTGCATGGTAACTAGTATGCACCTCGCTTACCCAACCTTTCGGACCCCTCCCAATTTTCTGAATGGGCCAGGCTCGATTAATATTTGCACACCCACTTGCCTGTTTTGCTAAATCATCAAACGAAACACACCCCCGCGGGCCAGCAAGTGTAGTGGGCTGAGCCCAGATTCCTAATTACACCCCCATTATTTACTTCACAACTGAAAACATACCCCCCTTGAAATTACTTATTTTTATATTTTGTTTATATAATTCTATTTTTTTATTTACTTATTTTATAATATTTATTATTATTGGTAATATTAAATTTCATTAATATTTTATATATTTTTATATATCATTATTTATTAATTTTTATTATCATATGTTTGCTATTTATTATATTAGCATATAAATTATTTTATTCAAAAAGCTCATGCATTATTTTCTATATTATTTGTATTAAAACATTTTCTAATCATACATTAATTAAGATCTTCGCAATTAACTCAGTTAAAAAATACCAACAAATCATCAAACTATTTTTCATAATAAACTAAGCTAATCAATTGTTTTTGCAAAAGGGTTTCAAACGGGTCTTGACTTACTGCGCATTCAGTCAAAATCTCCGCAATCACTACTCCCGACTGAGTGCAAAGTGATTCAAAATATGTTTGCAAACCCTTAAAAATCACCAACCCATACAAACTACGAATTGGGACTCTGATTCCTCATAAGAGGATACGTAGGCATACGATCAAAAATCGTAGCGAGTTCCCCTATAAAAAATTTAAACCCTTCCCCTAATAAAATTTAAATTATGTTTCCCCAACTCAAACCTAAAACCTAGTATCCTTGTAAGCAAGGTAGATGAAAGGTGCCTAACACCTTCCTTTGGTCTAAAGAAGTCTGAAACCTAGAATCTCTGTCTGCAAACTAGGGTTTTCTGTTAGATTAGCTTCCCTAGGATAAAAACTAATAGTGGCGGCTCTGATTAAAAAACTAGTTGCTACACAACACTTTTGATTTGTAAATAGAAGTTGTTGAGGATGATAATGAGAACTCATAGCCACCAAAACCACTTCCATATCTTGAGAATTGAGAGAAATATGCACTTGTAACCAAGGGGAACAAAGTCTTATCCAAACATGACTACTTCTTCAATCAACCCCTTGTACTTTTGAATCAATCTTGATAAATTTTAAATGTGGTGAACCAAGATAAACCTTGCTATGACATTTCTTCCAAAACAACTTCAATGGTGAGGTTTGGACTTCTCAAGCTTTATTGACTAGGGCATGGAAATAAACTCATGAACCCATGGAGCAACTTGCTAAACCTCATTGCCTTTACCTACATTATTAACAAGTAAGACAAACCAACATTGCATTTTATTAATTAGAAAGAAAATTAAGACAAAATATTCATGATCACAAAAGAAAATAAGTCAAGGTGCTTGGTGATTCCTCAAAAAGCAAAGCTAAAGATAGGGAGGAGAACCAAAAGCCCTAATGTGATCTTATTGTGATTGAATCGACATGGTATGATGAAGGGATCTTAGGGGCGAAAATTGGGGTACAATAAGTCCCTACCACTACTTCAACTCCACTAGTTCAAACTTGATCTACTCCTCTGTTAATTCAGGCTTCTACTGATCCTGCTCCTACCCAAGTCTTAGCTCCTCTTGCTCAAGTTTTAGTTATTCCTCTAACAGTTCAAACTTTGCCTTTTTCAGCTCTTGTTGTTACTTCTCATGTTAATTCAAGAGTTGTCCCTTATGATTACAATGTTGTTTACATCCAATGACAGAAGGTGGATTATCCTCTAGTAGGTGTTACGAATATTCCAACATTGCGGGAACTAGTGGTATTACCCACAGTGGCAAAGTTCTCACTCCAACTCCTGCATGTCCTCTAAAATAAACTGGTAATGGTGCTTTGGTTCAAGACAGAGGAAAGCAAGTGGTGGATACCTCTGATAAAACTTTTGAACAAGATACAAAACAACTTTTGAGATTAGTAAAGATAAATGACTTCAAAATAATGGAGCAGCTTAATCAAACTCCCGCCAAGATCTCTATCTTGACTCTCATGTTATATTCTGAAATACACCATAACGCTCTCTTAAAGATTCTAAGCAAAGCTCATGTGGTTCCCGACATTATTTTTCTCAATTTGAAGGGATTGTGACCAATATCTCTGCAGGAAATTGTTTGGGTTTTTATGATGATGAACTTCCCTCCCAAGGACGAGCCTATAATAAAGCTTTTCACATCTCTATTAGATGCCTGGATACTGTGTTGTCACAATTTTGGGTAGATACATGATTGTTTCTCAATGTGATGCCCAAGAAGACGTTGTTTAAACTGAATTTAGATGGGGTGATGATGAGGCCCATTAATTTATCTATGCGAGCATTGGATGGATCCCACTGAACCGTAGTAGGGGAGGTAGACTTGTCTATCAAGATTGGACCCCATGAGTTTTATCTATCCTATTATGTCATGGATATTTTCCCTTCTTACACTTTCTTGTTGGGAAGACCATGGATTCACATGGCAGGAGTTATGACTTCGACCCTCCATCAACACCTGAAATTCGTCGTTGGTTGCAAGATTGTCATGATTTATGGATAAGAGGATGTAGTAATTAACAATGTGACTTCCTTTTGGTACGTCGAGGTCAATGGCGAAGTACAAGAAACTCCTTTTCAAGTTCTTGAGATTTAGTTAGGTGAGATGTTTCCTTTTGTTGATGAAAAGAAGAAACATGAGAGTCCACTCTCTTCTCTTAACGATGCTAGAGCCTTGTTGGGATCTGCTAATCCCCATGATGGTTGGGGAAAAGTGATTGAATTAATAGAGAAAAAGGACAAGCATGGTCTTGGTTATCAGGCTTCCTCCCAAAGCAGTTCATCTTCCAAAGGAGCACATATTCCCCTAATCTCCAATATATTCACAAATGCTAGTACAAGTCATAAAGGGTAGATCCTGGCAGCAGATGATGAAGTTGGCGATGATACATACATTTCTTAGTTTATCTACCAGATTGCACCAGATCAGGAGCTCGACAATTGGACCGTCATGGATGTTCCATAATTTATTTCTATGAAGTGTAATTTTCTTGATCATAAGTCATATGCTCTGCCCAAAGCATATTGACAGCTTGTAGAAGGTCCCCTTTGTTTCAATCATTGCTTAATATGGAATAAAAATCATTTTTTGCATACAAATTTTTAATCTTTGTCTTTCAATTTTTTACTTTTACTATTTTTTTTCAAAATGGCAATGCTTTTCCTTCTTTTTCTAAAATAGAGCATGATACATTTAAACATGCAGATTCGCCTCAATTTCCATTAGAAATGATAATGCTATATTCCCTTACATCAATATCCTTGAGAATCCGAATGACCAAGCTGATGAAGATAGTGGGGAAGATTGCGATGTTCCTGAAGAATTGGCCAGACTTGTAAGACAACAAGAGAAATATATCACGCCTCATTAAGAAGACATAAAGATCATCAATATTGGTACTGAACAAGTTAAGAAGGAAATCAAGATAAGTGTTGCCTTACAAGATGATGTAAAGAAGGGATTAATTGAGTTTCTTTGAGAATATGTTGATATATTTTCTTGGTCGTATAAAGATACGCCTGGTTTAGACATTGACATAGTTGTACACAAGTTGCCACTTAAGCTAAAATTTCCTCCTGTAAAACAGAAGTCGCACCGAACTCGACCAGATATGTCTCTCAAGATCAAAGAAGAAGTTAAAAAGCAACTTGAGATGGGTTTTTTAGTCGTGGCTGAGTATTCTGATTGAATTGCAAACATCGTGTTTGTTTTGAAGAAGGATGGAAAGGTGCGTATGTGTGTGGATTATTGAGACTTGAACAAAGCGAGCCCAAAATATGATTTTATGTTGCCTCATATTGACATCTTGGTTGATAACAGAGCTTAGTTCTCAGTATTCTCTTTTATGGATGGTTTTTCAGGCTACAATCAGATAAAGATGGCTCCAGAGGACATGCTGAAAACAACGTTTACTACTCCTTGGAATACTTATTGCTGCAAGGTCATGCCTTTCGGATTGAAAAATGTCGGTGCAACACATCAAACAGCTATGGTTGTTCTATTTCATGATATGATTCATAAGGAGATTGAGGTGTACGTCGAGGATATGATTTCAAAGTCACAAACTGAATCAGAACATTTGGTCCATCTTCTGAAGTTATTTGATCAATTGAGGAAATTCAAGTTAAGGCTTAATCCAAACAAGTGCACCTTTGGGGTGCGATCTGGAAAGTTACTTGGTTTTATTGTAAGTCAAATAGGAATTAAAGTCGGTCCCAAAAAAGTAAGAGCAATACAAGACATGCCAACACCAAAGAATGAAAAAGAAGTCATAGGGTTCCTTGGGAGATTTAACTACATTTATAGATTCCTTTCTCATCTCACGGCTACTTGTGAACCCATTTTTAAATTGTTGCGCAAGAATTAAGAAGTATATTGGAACAACAACTGCCAATAAGCCTTTGAAAAAATTAAACAGTATCTTCAAGAGCCACCAATCCTTGTTCCACTAGTCCCTGGGAGGCCTTTCATTATATACTTGGCGGTATTGGAGGGATCTATGGGTTGTGTGCTTGGACAACATGATGAAACGAGACGTAAGGAGCATGCCATTTACTACTTGAGTAAAAAGTTTATAGATTGTGAATCAAGGTATTCCCTTCTTGAGAAGACTTGTTATACTCTCGTCTGGGCTGCTCGACGTTTGAGGCAATACATGTTGACACATACAACACTCTTGATTTCTAAGATGGACCCAGTAAAGTATATTTTCGAGAAACCAGCTCTCACATGAAGGTTGGCTTAGTGGTATATGTTATTGTTTGAATATGACATTCAATATGTTACGCAGAAGGCTATTAAAGGTAGTATTCTTGTTGATCATCTTTCTCACCATCCATTGGAAGAGTATCAGTCAATGAAGTTTCATTTCCCAGATTTGGATATTCTGAAAGTAGACGAAGATGAAGAATTCGAACTAGGAGAGCAATGGGCTCTCACATTTAATGATGCATCAAGTTCTTTAGGCCATGGCATTGGGGTTGTTTTCATTTCTCCTTGCAATACTCATATACCTTTCACAGCTAGGCTATGCTTTGAGTGCACGAACAATATGGCAGAGTACAAAGCTTGTATTATAGGCCTTGAAGCAACCATTGACCTGAAAATCAAGATCCTTACAGTATTTAGGGATTATTCTCTAGTCATACATCAAGAAAGAGGTGATTGGGAGACACGACACTCTAATTTAATTCCATACTAGGATTAAATTTTGGAGTTGTTGCCCGCTTTTTAGAAGATCACCTTTGAGCACATTCCTAGAGAAGAAAATCAGTTGGCAGATGCTCTGGCTACCCTTCTAGCCATGTTCAGAATCAGTTATCTGAATCACGCACCAGACATCAGGATTCGTCATTACAAAGAACTAGAACATGTCTTTCCTGCTCATTTCCTCTCAACTGAAGACATGTCTGAAGAGAAGATGTGGTATTTCGACATCAAAAGATATCTTGAGAAGCAAGAGTATCCTGAGGGTGCATAATTTGTGATAAGCATACACTTAAGAGGTTGGCATCCAAATTCTTCTTGTCATGAGACGTCATTTATAAAAGAAACTATGATTCAGTTCTGATCAGATACGTGGATAGACACGAAGCAGAACCAATCATAAAGGAAATCCATGAGGGCTCTTTTGGAACATATTCTAGTGGTCATGCCATGGCCAAGAAAATTCTATGAGCAGGTTACTTTTGGTTAACAATGGAAAGTGATTATTGTGTGTACACAAAGATGTGCCACAAATGCCAGGTGTATACTGACATGATTCATGTTACTCATACTTCTTTGAAGGCTTTGACTTCTCCATGACCCTTTGCAATGTGGGACATCGACATGATTGGAATGATTGAACCTAAGGCTTCCAATGGGCATAGATTCATCCTTGTAGCTATTGACTATTTCACCAAATAGGTTGAAGTTATTTCTTACAAAAACGTGACTAAGCAAGTCATGTTATTGTGCAATTTTTTGTTGGAATTGATGCTTGAAGGTATGATAAGCTCAAGGATAGTCTTCTAAAGGCTTGAGAGGCATTTGACTTCAATTAATCATCTTGATCTTCTCTTTGAACATGATGCATCTTGTGCTTCTTTTTGCTTATCCTTTCTTCCTTCTTATTTCTTGTAAGATAACATGTTCCCTTAGGATGTTAGTCTCATCTCCTTTAAGATGTAAACAAGTTAGACCTTAGGCTCTCATCCATGTACGCAAATTTAGGTATAAGTTTTCCCCTTTCAAACTTTAACCTTAGGGCCACCATTGTATGATAACATTATGGCTAGAAACTAGGTTAGTCTCCCTTAGATTTTTTCATTCCCCCCTTTTGCATTCTTAAAACTAAAACTTGTTTTTCTTTATCAACTTCTCATAAAACACTCTAACATTACAAAACCCTTTTTCAAGGTAAAAAACACAAACCAATTCAAACTTCTTTTGCCACTTGGATTTTCTTTTGAAAACTCTTTCCATAAATGAATGTGTTTTAGCCATTCCAATATGAAGCGAACTCAACAACTTAAGCCTTTTCAAACGAGCACCCAACAAGTCAGTGTTCCGATGTTTGGAATGTCTAACGCATCATTCTCATAAAAAATACACAACAAGCAAAAAAAACATTTTCTAGAAGAACTATGAGTGCCATGATCCTCCATTGCACGAAGCGCGGTACGTAGGCACTAAAGGTTTGCAACTGCGGAGGACACAACTAATAAAAACCTTATTTTTTATATATACTTTGCATTGCATATATTCCCTTGTAGCATTTAGATTTAGACGTATATTTTTCACCCTTATATTAGAACAAACTTGAGTGGATCCCGTGGAGTACCACACGCGTGAGGGATGCTAATATCTTCCCCTTGCATAATCGAATCCCTTACCCTTTTATCTTGGTCGTAAGACCATGCTTTTTCCTCTCCTTTAGGTTTATTCAGTGTTTCCTTTCCCTCTTTTCAGGATAAATAACATTGATGGCGACTCTTACGTGTTCTGCTGTCATTCGCGCTTCGACTGAAAAATCTGAGACGCGACACGTGCATTGGCATGTAAGTAGTCACGGTATCGTACCAACATTGATATGGGATAAAACTAGAAAGAGTTAGAGGAATATCTTTTAGACGGTGTGGCAAGTGATCGGGAGGGGGTGAATAGATCACCACTTACATTTTCAAGGATTTAAAATTATTTTATCAAAACGTGTTAAAAGCAGCGGAAAATTAATGTCCTGAATCAATTCTGTCTACTTTGAACCGACTACTAGAAAACTTGACATATGAAAAACTTTCTGGATTTTATTAAATGAAATAGATGAATATACAACTCAGATTTCTTAATGTTTCAATGCACTTATCATTAAAGCACTATTTCCAATGAATTAAGAAATTTGTTAGGAATTTTGTCAAACACTTGGCATATGCTTGTTTAATGATTTAATAGTGGTGGTTTGATGAAAGTGTTTGAACCACTATGTTTATCATTAGACAGAAAAACTTAACAAGCCAATTGAATTACAAAATTATGAAATATGTAAAAAGATAAAGAGAAAGAAAGAAATAATGATACGCAGGCAGTTTGGTAAGGAAGTTCCCCACTGTCGTCCTCGCGTGTGGGTACATCTCCCTCTCAATTTCACAATTGAAACTGAGAAATTTTATAATAATTTGCTGAATGTTTGATAAGAAGGTTACACTACACAGAAAAATAGAAATCCCTATGATCTTCTTATTCTTGTAAAAACCACCACTTGATATGAGATGTATCAAGATTCCATGCAAGGTCCATAAACGATCCTCCGCTTCCATGACCTGTTTGCAAAAATCCTTCCAATTTCCAAACCCCTCGCTCCGGCTGAATCCGACTCGTGTGATCGTGACTAACAAAACCCTCAAGAACACACCCGTTATTGAAGGACAAACCCCTTGGTTTATTTCTTGAAGCCTCCTTTTCAATCTTCAACTCAGCTGAGATTCTTTCAATACACAGCTGAACGTTATCTCTGACCTCTTGATCCACTTCAACAAGGATGTTTGATTTTCGTTGTTGTTGTTGAATGAAGATGATTGAGAAGATGATGAACATGAAGTTTCTTTAGGCTTCTGGCTGCTCACAAATGTTTGCACACAATTCTAATATGTTGCAATGATATCCTGCTGAGAAAAGTACTTGCTTATATATGTAACAGAAAAAGGTTAGCCAAAAGAAAGTATTATGAGTCGATGCATGTTGGTTATGAGTCGACTCATGTTAGTTATGAGTTACAGGATGGGTCGACACATGTTGTTTTGAGTCTATACAAAATCATATTATAACATTTCACAGAACCAACAATTTTATATCCTTCGATGCATAACACGTATGTGTCGATACATACTGATTGTAATTTTAATTTTTGAACATAAAACGTGGTATGAGTCGACGCATGATATTATGTATCGATGCATATAAATTCAAAAATGTTTTCCAAGAGCACCAGAATGTCATGTGTCGATTCATGAGGTTTTGTGTCGATGCATACAAGTTTAAGTTTGCATTACAGGGGCATCAAAGTGTTATGTGTCGATGCATAAGATTTTGTATCGATGCATGCAAGTTTAAGTTTACATTACAGCGGCATCAAAATGTTATGTGTCGATGCATACGATTTTGTATCGATGCATGCAAGTTTAAGTTTGTATTACAGGGGCATCAAAGTATTATGTGTCGATGGATAAGCCTTTGTATCGATGCATAATAGTTTGGGATAGTATTCCAGGGACTTTAGCAAGTTATGGATCGATGCGAAACCTGTTGTGTCGACTCATAATGATGCATTATGAGTAAAATGCATTTTTAGCTTATTTTAAACATGTTATATTATATTTTTGTAATGCACACATGTATTTATTATTTCACATATATTTGCAATCATTCAAAATCAATTATGAAGGGGTTTCTCACAAACTCCCCCTTTTTGATGATGGCAAATATCTGATGATGTGTGGTGATATAGTGTAGATAAATAAGCTTGCTCCCCCTGAGTTTGTGCATCTTCTTTCTAACACTAACACAATCTTCACTAACACAATCTTCTTCTCCCCCTTTGACCACATCAAAAATAGAATAAGCAATATTTTCAGCAATCTTAGCACATAAGAAAATTGATATACAATTTCAGAAAATATTGTCTTGGCATTCACACAAAATGTCTTGACATAATGTTATCAATAAGGAAAATAGATTGTTTGAAGGAGACATTAATACAACTATTCGAAAAAGAGGCATGAATTATAGGTATGCAATGTATGACATGGAGATATAGACTAGGGATTATGCCCATCACAGGATTCGTCATAGTTGTAGGGTGGAGGAGGCGGTGGAGGTGGATTGATGTTAGGATTCTAAGCCATGAACCGATATCGTCGAAATCTGTTCTGGATATCGATATTTTTGAAATTTTCCATGATTCCAGGATTTTGACGACAGTCATCCATGAAGCTTGTCATCTCATTGTAGAATACCTGGTGCCATTTGACCAAATCTAAATGCCACGAATGCTGATATTGGTACATTTGTGTATGCTCATCATGCCATTGTTCATGCTCTTTGTGCCATTCATTTTGCTGGTTGTGCCACTGTTTCGCTTCTTCATGTCGAGAATCATTGGCAACCTGTATTTGTTGAAACATGGCAGTGAGGTAAGCAGGAGCTTCCAAGGAAGAGCCTGCTGTAGCAGTGGGAGCATTATGAGGTTGTACGATTTGATCAAATTGATAATTTGTTGGAGACCAACGGTTTGGCACCCACTCACCCCAACCGGTTCCAGCCTGATTTGCTTCAGGTTGGAAATTTTCATTAATATCTGGCATGTCTGCATCAATAGGATCCTCATCCTCATAAATCTGTTCAGAGGGTATATCAAAGTTATATACCCTTACATTTGACCCTTTCTCCTTAAAATAAAGGCATTGATAGTTTTTGTCCCATTTGTATCCCATGTGAGATAGAGTAGCCTTATTAAACTCTTGGGCAGCAGTAGGAGAGATGAGAGTAACAAGAGGAATAACAAGGTTCCAGAACTTGATAATTATCATAATTTGAGTCGTATATCCAAGGGTTGTATTCTTATGAATATTTCGCATAAGAAACATGCGTTCGACAAAGTAGTTTGGCCAGTTTAGGGGAACCCTATCTAGCAAAATATGCAGAAGATGAATATCTGACCTGTCTAGCCTAGAGTGGCCACCGGATCTTAGACACAATATATGTGAAGTTATCCAGTGAAGCATTCTAGGAATGCTTTTGATTGTGCCAGTGGTTATGGGCTCAAACTCGCCTAGAGGTCGATCAAGTTTTAGAATTGAGGTTATGAAGGCTTCTTCATCATAGTCAGTATCAAAACTCTGGTCATGATAGCTCTTCATTATTGACCTTCCAAATGGAATGCCAAAAACACTTTTCCAGTCAATGGCTTCAAAAACATATCTTCTTGTCTCGATTTTAACTTTAAAACACCAGCCCTTATTTGTTTCTAAACCAGCATAAAAAGCTCTTATAAAGTCTTCATGGTAGTCTTCTCTAATGTTAAGAAATGACCCTAGTTGTTGAGAATATAGGATATCACAGACATTTGTGATATGAAGAGATAGAACCTCAGCCTTATCAAAGACATGAGGCTTCATAACTAACCTTGTTTTAAAGGATTGCTCTAATTCTTCTGCGATAGCGGGATGCATGATAGACAAAGCGCTCGGAGGGATATCTGTGACAGATCTGGATGGTCCAACACTAATTTTTCCCTTCCCTTTTTTTTTGGAGGCATTCTTGTTTGTAGAAGAAGGGTAGTTAAGAGTTTGGGGATGAGGGTTTTTGGAAGATGAAAGAGTGATGAGAGTAGTGAAGGATGATTAGGGTTAGATGCAGTATGTGATGAGACAACTAGTTGGAGGGAGTTTAAATTGGGTAGATGGGTAGGCCCAATTCAAATTAATGACATTTATTACTCTTATGTGTCGACACGAAATTTGTATGTGTCGATACATCCTGTGTTAAAGAATAGTTTTTTTTGTTTTAAATGTTTTGCATCAACTCAAGAATCCTATGAGTCGACGGGAAGTAATATGTGTCAACGCAAATCTTGATGTGTCGACCTGAAACCAATTCTTACTTTCTGTTTTTATAATTTTTTTATATGAGTCGACTCATAACTGTATGTATCGACTCATAACACAGATTTTGACAGAAATGCAGTTTTTTACAGGTTCTTGTTAACAGATGAATATGGTACCCAATTCTAATTTAAATGATTATGAAAAATGAATCATCTGAAGAATATTATGCATGTGTAATGATGTAATGCAATTTGCATATGTCAAGATCAAACAATTTATGTAAAAGAGATATACGTAGACATTATCAATGGAACATTAAGGTCAACTTATAAGTGATTGAGAAAGTAGATAGGAAGGGTATTACCTCGTTTGATGAGATGTTAAGACACGTGTACTAAAGCTGAAAAACACATCTCAACAGTATGGTGAGACATGGATATATTTCAACTACATATATGCTTAAGACATCACGTAAGAAAGATCTAAAATCCCTAGCTCACAACGAATGTTGAAGAAGAGTTATGTTGCTAGTGGTTTTGTAAAGATGTCAGCAAGTTGATTTTTAGTATCAACATGCTCAAACGTAACATCTTCCTTTTCAACATGATCGCGAAGAAAGTGATGTCTAATCTCTATGTGTTTAGTGCGTGAGTGTAAGACTGGATTCTTAGTGAGATTTATAGCACTTGTGTTGTCACATTTGATTGGAATACGTTTTAATTGAATATCATAGTCTTGTAATTGTTGCTTCATCCATAAGATATGAGCACAACAACTACCAGCTGCAACGTATTCAGCCTCAGCAGTTGACAAAGCAACAAAAACTTTCTTTTTGCTATGCCAACTTACTAGAGAGTTTGTAAACAAGTGACATGTTTCACTAGTGCTTTTCCTATCTGATTTGCAGCCAGCAAAATCAGAATCGGAGTAACCTACTAAACTGTAATTGGTTCCCTTGGAATACCATAGCCCATACTTAGATATATTATTGAGATACCTAAGTATACGCTTCACAGCTTTCAAGTGGGATTCCTTAGGATCCGATTGATATCGTGCACACATGCAAACACTAAACATGATGTCAAGCCTAGATGCTATAAGATACAAGAGGGATCCGATCATACCTTTATATTTTTTGACATCAACACTCTTACCATGTTCATACTTGTCTAAATTTCCATTGGTAGGCATGGGGGTGTCAATTGGTTTTGAGTTGTTCATTCCAAATCGTTTAAGAAACTCTTGGCAATATTTTGTTTGACATATAATTGTGCCTTCATTGAGCTTCTTTATTTGGAGACCGAGGAAGTATTTTAGCTCCCCCATGAGACTCATCTCAAATTCACCCTGCATGACTTTGGAAAATTCCACGACCAAGTGTAGATTAGTTGAACCAAAAATAATATCATCTACATATATTTGAACTAAAAGGATGTGCTTTCCTTTACGTTTAATGAAAAGAGTGGTATCCACTTTACCTCTTGAATAACCATGATCAAGTAGAAATTTACTAAGTCTTTCATACCAGACCCGAGGGGCCTGTTTAAGACCGTATAAAGCTTGTTTTAATTTGAAGACATGATCTGGATATTCGCTATTCTCAAAACCGGGAGGTTGTGAGACATACACCTCTTCATTTATGACTCCATTAAGAAAGGAACTCTTTACGTCCATTTGATAAAGCTTAAAATCTTTTGCACACGCATAAGCGAGCAAGAGACGTATAGCCTCAAGGCGAGAAATTGGAGCATAAGTCTCCTCATAATCAATGCCCTCCTCTTGGTTATACCCTTGTGCTACTAAGCGTGCTTTATTGCGGGTTACCATTCCATTTTCATCAAGTTTATTTCTAAAACCCCATTTAGTGCCTATGATATGATGGTCTCGCGGACGAGGGACAAGTTCCCAAACTTCATTTCTTTTAAACTGATTTAGCTCTTCTTGCATGGCCATTAGCCAAAATTCATCAATCAAGGCCTCTTTAGCGTTTTTAGGTTCTACTTGTGAAACGAAAGCAAAATGATAACAAAAATTACTTATCTTGGAGCGAATCATTACTCCTTTTGAGATATATCCCAATATGTTGTCAATGGGATGGTCTTTGGAGGATTTCCAAGCTAGTGGAAGATAATTAGCTTCCATTTGCTCTTCTTCCTCATCTTTTGAAAGGCTTGTATCTTTTTCTTCCTCATCACCAATTGTTTTGGACTGAACAATTTCCTCAATAGTTTCTTTGAGTATATCTTCAGTAGATACACCTGCACCATCAAGAGAAATACCTTTTCAGACATGTTTCAGATAAGATTCATCAAAAGAGACATGAACTGACTCCTCAACCATAAGTAAACGTTTATTGTATACCCTATATTCTTTGCTTGATTGTGATTATCCGAGAAAGATACCTTTATCTGCTTTTGCATCAAATTTTCCAAGATTTTCTTTTCCATTATTTAAAACAAAACATTTGCAATCGAATACATGAAGATGTGACAAGTTTGGCTTTCTTCCTTTTAAAATTTCATAAGGTGTTTTATCCAAAATAGGACGAATTAATATTATGTTTAAAACATAATAGGCTATGCTAATTGCATCAGCCCAAAAATATTTTGGTAATCCACCTTCATTGAGCATTGTTCTCACCAACTCCTCTAAGACTCGATTTTTGCGCTCCACAACTCCATTCTGCTGTGGAGTTCGAGGTGCTGAAAATTTATCCTTAATACCATGCTTGTCACAATACTTATCAAAGATATGGTTTTTAAATTCACCTCCATGATCGCTTCGAATTGCAATTATTTTCAATTCCATTCTGTTTTGAGATAGTTTTGCAAAACTCTTAAAAGCAGAAAAAGTTTCATTTTTGCTATGAAGGAATATAGTCCAAGTAAATCTAGAGTAGTCGTCAACAATCACAAAACCATAATAATTTCCTCCTAGACTTTTTGTTCTAGAAGGTCCAAAGAGGTCCATGTGGAGAAGCTCAAGGGGTCGTGAAGTGGAAATCATATTTTTAGATTTGAAAGAGACCCTTGTTTGCTTTCCCATTTGGCACGTATCACATAGGTGATCCTTTGTAAATTTTATCTTTGGAAGACCTACTACTAGATCCTTGGATACAACCTTATTAAGCAAATCAAAGTTAACATGCACTAGACGTCTATGCCAAAGCCAAAAATCATCATTCAAGGTGACTAGACACTTAGTGCTTGTTAAGGATACATCAAAAAGGTCAAGCATATAGACGTTTTTTACTCTAATGCCCTTAAACACAATATCCTTTTCAGTATTTTCAATTATGCAGCAAGTGTTTGTGAAGGTAACTTTATAACCCTTGTCACACAATTGACTAATACTCAGCAAATTATGTTTAAGCCTCTTTACTAAATGGACATCATAAATAGTAGTGGTAGAGGGATTACCTACACTACCTCTACCGAGTATAGATCCTACAAATCCTTTCTTCTTTGCTTTGAAGTCAATGAAGAGCGATATGTCACCGGCCATGTGCCTTGAACACCCATTGTCTAGAAAAAATCTTCTATCCATGGATGTAAGACACTTTTCCCGCAATATTAAAAGAGAGAGGTAGGTACCCAATTTTTATTGGGTCCATGTGGGTAAGTGGTAACATGGTTGCCTTTAGGCCTCCATTGGTAAATGCCTTTAGGAACAAGAAACCTCCTAAACTTGCATTTTTCCATGGTATGACCAAAACGACAAAAATAATGGCATAAACCATGATGATGATGATGTATTGTTTTACTTCTTCTCATTGAATCCTTTGGTATCTTTTCAACAAAAGAATATTTTGAATATGGTGGATTCAACATTTTCTTAAAAACTCTAGGATCGACTGCAAAAGTAACCTTGGGCTGTAAAGCTTTTTCTAATTTGGCATTAAGAGTTCTAACCTCTTGTTTCCAAATATGAAAAACTTCACATTCCCTTCTGGGAATACATCCTGTAACATCCTTATCTTTTGAACTTTCTACAATACTAGCTTTTAGACTTTTTAAGTCTTTTTCAGCTTTATAGGCTTTACTCTCCAGAAATGAAAATATTTGTTTATCGGAGGATAATCTCTTAAAAGCATCTTCGGCTTTGTATTGTAGTTTTTCAAAAGCTATTTTTAGTTCAGAAAAAGTCATAGAAGAAAAGTTGTTAGGATATGCTTGTCTTACTTTCTTGTTGTGGTTGTCTTTCTTGTGGTAGGATTTATTTTTGGTATGTGCCATCAGACATAAATTTTCACTTTCATCACTACCACTTGAATTGTCATCGTTTGATGAATCACTATCGCTTTCCCACGCAATTTAAGCTCTTCTTTGTTTGTTGAACTTCTTTGGCAGAGCTTTTCCTTTATCCTTTTTCATCTTTAGACAGTCTGGTTTGTAGTGTCCAACTTTACCATAATTGTAACAAGGTTTTTTACCTCTTTGATTTTTATTTTCTTCTTGCCTTGGCTCTTTGGATTGTTTTCGAAAGCTTATGAGATTCTTATCAGAGTGCTTGATTCCATTGTTTCAAATAAACCTATTGTATCTCCGAACAAAAAGTCCCATTTATTCATCATCAGAATTTTCATCACTAGTAGAGTCATTATCATCTTGCTCTTTGGTTGAGGACTTAGAGATAGAAGCCATTAGAGTTATTGACTTCTTCTCACCCTCCCTGTCTTTGTTCCTCTCCTTCTTACTCTTATTTTCATATTTTTCAAGACTTTGCAATTCTTGTTGATGTTCTTCTAGCTTTCCAAACAGAGTTGTAATGGTAAGCGTAGTGAGGTCATTTGCTTCCTTGATAGCTGTTAGTTTAGGTTGCCATTCCCTGCTAAGACATGTCAGAATTTTATTAGTAGCAATTTCATTGGAAACAGGTTTTCCAAGTGCATTTAAACGGATCACAAGATAAACAAATATCTTCTACATGTCAGGGACAAATTCTCCTTGTTTCATACGAAAGAGCTCGAACTCTTGATTGAGTGTATTGATGCGGGACTGTTTAACTTCAGTAGTGCCTTCATGGGAAATTTCTAAAGCATCCCACATTTGTTTGGTGGGAATGCAATGAGACACCCTATAATACTCATTATTGTACCCCAAAATTTGCCCTCTCATTTTATCAACATTTCTCATCACAAGGCTCTTTGAACTCAAGATCAAGCTAGGTTTTGCACTGCTCAAGACATCTCCTTGCACTGTTGACCTAAATCAGGGTTTGAGTTTGCACAGGGATTTTTGGACTTCTAATGCTCAAAGTGACTTTCATACTTCATGTTGTACTCCTAAGTTTGCCCATACCAAGTTTCAAACCTTGAATCAAATTTTTGCCCAGTCAATTGGACAGTTGACCTAGAAATCAGCTGTATTGGGGAAAAAGTCAACTGTGGCCAATTTACAGTCAAACCTCATGAATTTTGACCCAGATCAACATTATGAACTCATATGAACCATTTGATCAAGTTTGGACCATAACTCCACAAGAAATTTGATCAGATCACCAAAAGGGCAAAATGGTCATTTTTAGGGTTTTGACTGCACAAGGGCAATATCTGACTTTTTGACCTAGACAATGGCAAATTGGGCTCAACCATGGACTCAATGGCATCATCTTGACCTATTCAACAAGTTCAAAAGATCTCAAGTGCATTGGATTGACAGATGAATTTTTCAGTCAACTGATCAAAATTTGACTGTACACTGAAAAGTCAAACTTTGACTTTTTGGTCAAAATCAAGTGTCAAGGGTCATTTTTCATCAAGATATGTCAAAACATGAAACTTGTTCATCAAGAAACCCATTTTTGCAAATTAGGGTTTGAAATTGAAAATTTTCATAACTTAGAATTTTTCTAAGTTATGAAATTTTCTTAATTTTTCCTAACTTTGCCCAACATTTTCACCATGATGCAATTGGATTCAAACAAAACTTCCAACATTAAAGTAGTATTCCTCCACAAAGTCTACAACTTTGATTCACAAAGTTTTCTCAAAATAAGCTTGGATCTCAAGTTATGATTTTTGCAACAAGGGTCCCTAAAACTTTTAACTTAGTGAAATTTTGCCCTAGTTTAGGTAGGATTTTGACCTATCTTAATGGCCATTTTTCACATAGTTCCACTTGGAATCTCAAGTTTAATTTCAAAGATGGAATATAGAGCATGTTTCAAGATTTCCAAAATATCCAAGAACTCCTTAAACACATTTGTGGTTAGGGAGAATCGAAGGCTTGAAGTTGGCAAAAACTCACTTTTCATCCATGGCATATTCATATTCATCCAAGTTGCAATTTCAAGTCAGCATGCCTTGCACTAGATTACAGGCCTCCAAACCACTTCACACTCAATAATTAAATTCAAATCCATCGGTCTAAGCCATTGTTTTGGTCATTTGGACATTGTACACAAAATTAAGCCCTAAGTAGAAAAAGGCACATTTCCATTTTTGCTTAAATGTGCTTTATGTCAAACCACAATCTTTGAGCATTGGTCCAAGATCTCTTGAAGCTAATCAAATCCACAAATTGGAGGGGCCAAGGGAAAAGGTTACAAGGTTTTGGATAGCCTATACAGGCTTGTTACATATCACTTCCACATTTTGCTTCAAAAACAAGAAACTTGTCAAAAACATAAAAACTTGAACATCAGCCAAGAAAAACTTATGCAAGCATTTTGAACATCTTTCACACATCCCTCTGAGCCAGAAACATAATTGCTTGAGCCTCTAAACACCCCATAGCCAGAAATCACCTTCCATTGGCAAAACAGGGCAGAACCTGCAACTTGAGTTCCATAGCTCAATTGGCTCGTGCGTTTTGCCCCAAGTTGCTTCAAACACCTTCCATTCAACTCATCCAAGCTATCCCAAACCTCAAACACCAACTGTAACTCCATTTACAGAGTTTTCCATTTTCATTTTGAGCTTGTGCAGGTTGAGTTCTATAGGCTGATTCAAGTACATTCAAGGCAAGCAGGCTATTGGAGAAGGTCAAGTGAAGTTCAAGCAAGCTCCCAGACATCTCAAGCCTTGTTGAAAAGCTCTACATTGCCCTACACGAAGTCAGCTGAAACAGGTTTTTGTCCACTTCCTATCTCTCTATTTAGGAACATTTAGCCTTAGGTTTGTGAATAAGAAATGTAGTATTCATTGCCATTAAGTTGTACATATGCTCAGTTTTCATTTATATTAAGCATGCTAAGAGAATTTCATCCATGAACATGCTAAAAAAACTAGGTCAGATTTTAGGGCCAGAGAAATTCTCTCTGGTCTTTGAGAGTTAGAATAAGTTGTTTATATGGTTGGAATCGTCTTGAAATGCTCTACAAGTTTGATGTTATGTGTTTTTGCAATAGAGCTCGTATATAGGATCTGGTGGTTGTACAGGGCACGCGCGCGTTTTCAAAAAATCTAAAGGTTGAAGATGAAGTGGTGGGCTGGGCTTGGCCTGGCTCACTATTGACACCCCCCCCCCCCCCCCTTTTCCCTTTTTGCACCCCCTGGCCCAATTTCTTGTTATTTTATATTTTTGAATTTTTATTTTCATTTCTGACTTTATTTATTTATTCCCAAATATAAAAATACTCAAAAAAAATTTCATAATTTTTTCACTTTTATTTTTCATTTTATTTTTATTTTCCAAACATAAAAAACAAATTAATTACTTTTATCTTATTTATTAAAACTTGAAAATAATATATAAATTATACTTTAATTTTTTTTTTATTCACACTGAAAATATTATGCTAAATATAATTTATTTTTGTATATATTTTATTTATTGTACATATTTAATATAATATACATATATATATATGTATATATATATACTCTTATTTTATTATATATAAAAAATAAAAATATAAAATATTACACTTTTATTTTTTTTTATTTTTTTATTATCAAATATACTTAATAAATACTTTTTCTAAACATATTTTATTTTTTTACATATACTATTTTATTTTTATTGTATATAAATAAAATAATTAATATATTTACTTTCTTAAAAGAAATTAGGGTTTTACCCTTAACCAAATAAAATTAATCTTTTTATTTATTTCTTTACTTTTTACATTAAATATTTTTACATACAAAAACCTTTTTGCATAATTCATATTATTTGATATATTTATTTATTTATTTTATTTAAATATTGTCCATTTAATATTTATGCATTTGAATTCAATTTGGATGTAATAGTAAATTAGGGTTTATATTTCTTGTCAAATACACCCCCATTCAAAGATTGTACCCCCATCCTCATAATCATGTTGTAATAGCTTAGACTTTTAATTCTCGCACTTTACGCTTTCAATTATACCATGATTAGAGAATTAGGGTTTGTATGCAAAAATCCAAAATCAACAAGTAACTTGACCTAATCAAAGATAAAATGCATGAAAATCAAACACAATACACACTCGCACCCCTAGGGTTACAATCCATTTGTTGCCTTAAAAATGGGCCATGTTATGCATGTTGAGTATTTTGGCAAAAACAAAAAACAAAACAAAAGATCATAGTACCTCGATGACGCTATCTTGGTTGCCTAAACAAAATGATCAAGTCTCTCAAAATTTTGCCAAAGATACATGACACAATTGCTATCATGGTCTATACGATGACCTGCGCCTGTCCCGTTTAACATCCTAACACAAGGTTGTTCACCAAATGCAATGGTGAAATAACACTGTCAGAAGGGTTAAAAACATTAGGAAAGATCTTTGAGTAAATTAGGGTAGATAGCTCTTAGTTACTTAATCAAAAGCTTGCAAAATATCCTTGCTATTTTCAAACACACAATTTTAAAACATTTCTCAAATCAAATTTTCAAACATTGAAATCTTTTCAAAAGACAAAACATCTTTGTATACATTCAAACAAGAATCATTACAAAGGTTGCCACAACGATGGCCTCTTTTCAAAACATCTTTCAAAACCACACACAAAGCACCATTTCAAACAATTGAAAAGCAAAAGCAAGTGATCTAAACAAGTAACTAAGAGCCCATGGATAACCATGGATGAAAAGGGTGCTTGCACCTTCCCTTTTTATAATCTACTCCCCGAACCCAAGAAAACATCTCAAAGGTCTTTCCTGTGCTTTTTGACCTTTCCTTAGGATAAAATAAAAAGTCGGTGGCGACTCTTACTAAACGAAACATTTGCGAGTACAAAACGCAAAACCTCAAGTCAGTTCTCCCACCGTATCACAGAACTGGCGACTCTGCTGGGGACAATTTAAAAGTGGAGTAGCCTTAGGGTTTAGATCACCTTTGCATGCTTATCTTGTTTGCTTTGTTTGCTTTAAATTTGGTTCTCTTGTTTGGGTTTTGAATCCTCCACCCGGATTTTTGGGAAACATTCATAGGTAAATAGCAATACATTGTGGAAATTGTGCGGGGTATACCGACATGGTTGAAGCAATAGCTATATTAGTGTGACATATTTGTGAGTACCGGTAGCCTTTGAGTTAATCAAATAGAATACGGGGCCGCTGAGTGATGTCATGAAGCACTAATGAACTCTTAGAACCTTACTTGACCATCTTGGCCTTATTAGGGGTAGTGAGATGACCGGCTTTGGTGCAGTCCGAAGTTGGTAGATACTCGATACTACACTCATTGAGGGTTGTTTTCTTGGAATATTTTGGTCGCCAGTTAAGTGGCTAAACTGAAATAATGAACACAGAAAATAATCCAGTGATATTGAGCTCCTTAGAACCCGGTTACTATTAATAGGACAGGTTGAGCCAACTAACTTCAAGAGGGTACTTACCTATGAAACCCCATGCAAGCCTGAAACTAGGATCTTGTGTGACTTGTTTGTACATATGCTTATGCATACATCATGAACATCATAAAGCATCATATGCATCCACTAACCATTTCAAGGGTTTGGATCTTCATCTTTGTTCTTGTTTTGTAGGTTATGGAATCTCTTCGCAGGAAAACAATTCAAATCAACCTTGTGAGAATCCCTCCTCAACTCAAGGAGCTTACTTCCAATATTCCAGAGAATTCTCTCTTCAGTGAAAGACATGGTAGACTCCTCAACTTGGTCAACTCCAACATTGAAGAAGACATGGTGAAAGTTCTCTTCCAGTTCTTTGACCCCCTACACCATTGCTTTACATTTCCTGATTACCAACTAGTACCTACTTTGGAGGAATTTTCTCAACTCCTGAGGATTCCTATTCTCCATCAACTACCCTACAACAGTACGGAAAGAGAACCAAAGCCTGAATATGTTGCTCAAGCCTTACACTTGCAACCATCTGATATCAAAGGTCATTGGGAAACCATAAGTGGTGTCAAGGGTTTCTTGGCAAAGTTTCTGTTTGAGAAGGCACAAGACTGCTGGAATTCTCTAGATCTGCAAGCTTTTGAAGAGATTATAGCACTCCTCATCTATGGGTTGGTTTTGTTCCCAAACCCTGATCAGCTTATAGATGTGAATGTTGTCAAGATTTTCATATCTCAGAATCCTGTGCCTACATTGCTTGGGGACATCCTACACTCATTTCACACACGAACAATGAGGAAAAGAGGTGTTCTCATGTGTTGTACTCCTCTTCTAGCAAGGTGGTTTATTTCTCATTTTCCCCAATCAGTTTTGAAGAATGAGCAGGGTTTAAGGTGGTCACAACGGTTGATGACCCTCACACATTCCGATGTTCATTGGTGTTCTCGGTCCAGAGAAAATGTCATCATCATTGATCATTGTGGGGAATTCCATAATGTCCCACTACTTGGCATTGGGGGAGGTATTACCTACAACCCCTTTTTAGCTCTAAGGCAGTTTGGATATGCCCGAAGGGATGGCCCTCATGATATGCTGATTCTTGACTTGGTTTTTGACTTCGACAACGATGCGCAAGGACTTCGACAAAGGTTTATCCGAGCTTGGAGGATACCCAACAAAGTGGATAGTAAGACACTGGGGCACAAGAATTCCATCCCCCTTGAGCCTTATCTCAAGTGGGTACGAACCCGTGCCCAGAATCTTATGATGCCTTACCCTCACATTCTCCCCGTGATCAAAGAGCCTGTTATGGAAGGAGAGGTTCCATACACCCTCCTGCATCCATACATGCCAACATCATTGGAAGAATTACAAAAAAGTTGGATACAACTCAAGGAAGAGCGGAACACTTTTGAAGCCAGCTTCTATGCCAGTGAGAAGAAGGTTTTGGAGCTTACCCGCCGACTTCACGAAGAGGAGACTCTTAACACTTACATCGCACCAAAGAGGATGCACAACGTCTTTTTACATTAAGAATTTTTGTAATATTTTACCCATGGGGCATTTATGTACTAACAAATTTCTTCTTAATTAATATGACGTGTGTTCTTTTTGTTTGCAACAAATTTGAATTTCTGAATCCTTGAATGCATTACATGAATATCATATCATTCATCATATGCATAAACAGGCTTTCACACCAGGTTTCCTTATCTTTCTGCTGTTTATTTCAGCGAGATGGATATAGAACAGACGGTTAAAGATCTGCAAGCATAGAATTCGCAATTCCAACAACTCCCCATGACCTTGGCAAAGAGTCAAGAGGACCTTAAAGCACTGTTAGAAAAGGAACCAGAAAAGAAGAAAAAGAAAAGAATTGGTGTGGTCACTATGGGAAGAAGATTTGAGCATCAGGCTAGGAGAGTTCTGGAATTCCCCTCGACGTCTGACGAAGGGGTTGGTAAAGGAAAGGGAGTTGCAATGCCCACCGAATCTGAAGCTGAAGAAGAAGAAAAGGAAGAGGATGAAGATTACTCCGAACAGCAATACCCTCTGGCGGATGATAAGTATAAGAATCTTGAGGATCGGTTGGAAGCCATGGAGTTGCAAAGGGTACTTGGGCTAGATTTCGAAGAACTGGGGTTGGTTGCTGGGATCGTCATTCCTCCCAAGTTCAAAGTACCTACATTTGCTAAATACGACGGTTTGTCTTGTCAAAAGATGCATCTGAGATCCTACGTCAGAAAGATCCAACCTCACTCTTCTGATAAGGATCTTTGGGTCCACTTTTTTCAAGATAGTTTGTCGGGTACGCAATTGGACTGGTTCTATCAACTTGAGAGATCGGATGTCTATAACTGGGAAGATTTGGCTGCTGCTTTCTACCGACAATACCAATACAATGCAGATTTAGTGCCTACTCGTACTCAGCTACAGAGTATGGGTATGGCCTCTAATGAGGGATTTAAGGAGTATGCCCAGAAGTGGCGAGATTTGGCTGGAAGGGTGCAGCCACCATTGTCGGATAGAGAGCTGGTTGACATGTTTTTAGGGACTCTGTCAGGTCCATTCTTCAATCACTTGATCGAGAGCTCATCTGCAGGGTTCACCGAAATAATTCTCACCGGTGAAAGGGTCGAAGCTGGCATTAAGAGTGGTAAAATTCAGAAGGATGCCTCCGCTTCCACTACTATCAAGAAGACCTTCCCAACCAAGAAGGAAGTTTCTGCTATTTAAACCTAGAGAAATCAAGGGAGAATAGAGCATCGACCAGCGGTAGGGGGCTGTGATGATCCAGAACTCCTCAGCCGATCAACCTCGCAACAATCAACCAAGAGCTAACCAGCAAAGGGTAGAAAGGCCACAACGGTAATTCACCCGGATCAATATGACACCGGCTAAAGTCCTCCATCATCTGTTAAAGTTAAACCTTACCAACTTGAAAGAAGCGCCGAAAAACCCAAATACCTCTTCTCCCTATTATCATTCAAATGCAAAATGTGCATACCACTCGGACAGTGTAGGGCATGATACCAACAACTATTGGGCTCTTAAAAACAAGATCTAAGATTTGATAGATGCCAAGGAGGTATAGTTTGATGCCCCCGAAAAACCTAATGTGATATCCGCTCCTATGCCAAAACATGGTCATAATGTCCATGCAATTGTGGAAGATCTTCATGTTACCGTTGTTGATGACCTAATGACTTTGCTGCCAATGATTAAAGTGAATCTGTTAAAAGTCGGGATATTCCCAGGTTGTGAAAAAGATTGTTACTTTTGTTCAACCATGCAATCCGACTGTCTACTGTTGAAGTCAGGCATCCAACGCCTGATGGATACTCAAGAGATCCTATTTCAGAAAACTCATGTTGCTACTATCACTCATGTTACTCATGTTACCTTTGTTACTCCAATCAATGACATTGCTATAATCACCATTTCCGACAATCTTTCCAAGACCTGTAAAAGGCCTGTTAAGATTACGCCTGATCCAAAGTTTGTACCGCTGAAGATTACCATGCCGGGGCCTATCCCATATAAGTCCAACAAGACGATACCATGGAATTATGGAGGAGAGATCTTCTACCATGGTGTTAAGCAGATCGAATCAGTCCAAGAGAATTCGATGAAGAGACTCCTGATGTGGGGAATATTGCGGGGACAAGTAAGATAACTCGTAGCGGAAGAATCTTCTCTCCGGATATTGCTCCTCCATGGACAGTCTTCGGACCCTCAAGTGCTTTTGTGCCTGTCAAGATACCTGTGCGAAGTCCGGTTATTGAAGAAATTGATGCTCCCGAAGTTGTACCCTCTGTTGTTACTGCTAATAAAGGTAAGGGGATCCAAGAAGGGCCTGTCAGGACGAAGGCTCAGACATTGGTTATCCCCGAGACCACCCAAAAGGAGATGGAGGAGATTTTAAAGATAATTAAGAAGAGCGACTATGATGTCGTAGAGCAACTGGGGCAAACCCCTTCAAAAATCTCTATGATGGCTCTCTTACTCTGCTCCGAGGCTCATGCCAAAGCCTTGATCAAATTTCTAAAGACAGAACACGTGCCTTAAGAAACTTCTGCGGATCAGTTTCAAGAGTGCGTGGCTAGCCTTACAGCCGACAATGGTCTTGGTTTTTCTGATGTTGATTTGACCCCTAAAGGAAGAAAGCATAATGATGCGCTGCATGTCTTGGTAGAGTGCAGAGGGACCACACTTGCTCATGTTCTGGTTGATACCGGTTCATCTTTAAATGTTCTACCAAAAAAGGCGTTGGACAGATTGGACTGTGAGGGTTTGACCCTAAAGCCCAGTAATATCATTGTTAGAGCCTTCGACGGTTCTAAGCGGATGGTCCACGGAGAAGTGGACATCCCAATTAAGGTGGGAACAAAAATTTTCAACTCTACATTTTATGTGATGGACATTCGTCCTTCATATTCATGCTTGTTGGGAAGGCCATGGACCCACAAGGCTGGGGCAGTCACTTCTTCTCTACACCAGATGCTAAAATACCCAGTCCAGGGTAAGATCATAACGGTTCATGATGAGGAGGAATATATGATAAGTCACCTTAACTCTTTCCGCTACGTGGAGTTAGATGGCGAATTCATAGAAACACCTTTCCAACACTTTGAAGAGGTTTCTCCTGAAGTCGCGGTAGCCAAAACAAGGACTGATGTGCCCATCATTACCAAGCCTGTGTCCCGGATGTCATCCCTTAAAGATGCAGAGGTTGTAGTCAAGGAAGGAGGAAGTACATTGTGGGGTCAACTGCCAGATTTTCCTTACAAGACAGACAAGTTCGAATTGGGTTTCACTGCTGCTAGCCAGAAAGTTGTGCGTCGCTCCCGGGCTGGAGGACCACCCTTAAAAATCACTCACCATGGAGTTCATGCTTTAGAAGATGATGATGAAGAAGGCAACTTTGAAGATTGGATCTTTCCAACCATTGAAGGGGGACTGAACAACTGGGAGGCGAAAGACTTCATTCCCATTACTTTCATCAATCAGTAATTTATCTTTTGAACATTTATGTTGGTCTGTAATAACTTTTAAACAATTCGTACACTCTTTTCGCCTTATGCCTTACCCGGGGCATGTAGGTCTATTTGTAAGGGTTTTGATTCTTCATTTTCATATGCCATTTTTAATGAATCATTGACGTTTTCATCTATAAACTTTTGTGTTCATTTTCTTTCCTTTTACATTTTATTTTGTTTAAGGATGGATATCCCTTACACACACCCACACTCACAAAATGAAGGTAGCCATCCACTCCGGATTCCATGGGTGACTATTCTGCTTTGGCCTTCAGTGACTCTGAAGATTTGGTCAATCATGCCGAGTACGAAGGTGATAAAGAATGTGAAGTGCCTGGAGAGTTAGCTAGACTTTTGCAATAAGAAGAAGGGGCTATTCTGCCCCATGAAGAGTTGTTAGAGACTATCAATTTGGGTACAGAGGAAGACAGAAAAGAGGTTAAAGTGGGTGCCAACCTGGAGCCGAATGTCAAAGAGCGCTTAGTTCAGTTGTTGAATGAATATGTTAAGATCTTTGCCTGGTCCTATGAAGACATGTAGGGACTGGATACAGATATTGTGGTTCACCGTCTCCCCACAAGAGAAGACTGTCCACCAATCAAACAGAAAGTCTGCCGAATGAGGCCCGACATGTCCGAAAAGATCAAAGCTGAGGTGATGAAACAGTTCAATGTTGGCTTTCTGGCTGTTACTTCCTATCCACAATGGGTTGCTAACATTGTGCCCGTACCTAAGAAGGACGGCAAAGTCAGAATGTGTATGGACTACAGAGACTTAAATAGGGCTAGCCCTAAAGATGATTTTCCGCTACCACACATTGACATTTTGGTCGACAATACAACTCAACATAAGGTGTTTTCCTTCATGGATGGATTTTCAGGGTACAACCAGATCAAAATGGCCCCCGAAGACATGGAGAAGACTACTTTTGTTACGCAGTGGGGTACCTTCTACTATAAAGTGATGCCATTCTGATTGAAGAATGTCGGGGCAACCTATCAGCGAGCCATGGTAGCTTTGTTTCATGACATGATACATAGTGAGATTGAAGTCTATGTATACGACATGATAGCCCGTTCACAGACAGAAGAAGAACACCTCGACCATCTGCAAAAGCTGTTTGTCAGATTGAAAGAGTACAAGCTCAGACTGAACCCTAACAAGTGCACTTTCAGAGTCAGGTCCGATAAACTTTTGGGATTTGTTGTACCCCAAAATTTGCCCTCTCGTGTTTTCCAAAGTCTCCCCCCTGCATGGTTGATCACAAACCCTTGCCTAAGGAAAAAGAAAATTTTTTAGTGGTGCTTTAAGTATCTTTCGATTGGCATTCTGAAAGACCCTTCGATTGGTATTCTGAAGGAGCATTTCGATTGGCATGGACAAGCACTTCGATTGGCATTATGGACAAGCACTTCGATTGGCATTTTGAAAGACCATTCGATTGGTATTCTGAAGGAGCATTTCGATTGGCATTATGGACAAGCACTTCGATTGGCATTCTAAAAGACCCTTCGATTGGTATTCTGAAAGAGCCTTTCGATTGGCATTATGGACAAGCACTTCGATTTGCATTCTGAAAGACCCTTCGATTGGTATTCTGAAGGAGCCTTTTGATTGGAATTATGGATAAGTACTTCGATTGGCATTGTGTCAAGGTTTTCGATTGGGATTCTGAAAGACCTTTTCGTTTGGAACCCTGGGCCAAGCCTTTCAATTGGCATGTCAAGGGATCCTTCGATTAGCATGAACAGCACCTTTCGATTGGCCTGTTAACAAAGCCTTTCGATTGGAATTTCAGTAAATACCCTTCGATTGATGTTTGGACAAGGGCCATTTGAATAACTCCTTCCAGGCCATTCGAAAGAGGCCATCAAGAGGGCACTCAAAAAACATGTCCAGGTACACTGAACATGAGAAGATGGCATGTTTTCCTTGCAAATATGGCAATAATTAAATGCTGATTATGGATTTAATTCCTGAGTTAAAGGCCAGATTCTTGCCTTTTCTGTTCCTAAAGAGCTGATTCGACCAGAGTGACTCTTTTCAAATCAAGCAGTCGAAGCAGAAGAAGTCCATTCGAAGGAGGCAACTTAGGACCAATCGAAGAGCAGGGCCTGAAGGCATTCGAAATTCAAAAGTGTCCAGGTTCATTCAAGAGACACGAATATTTCAAAAAAGGAAATATTTTAATGTGTCTGATTCTTGTCTCATGGCTTTAATGGCCTGTTTAATTGGATGTCTCTTGCCGTTACTAGACCCCCACACTCCTATAAATACAAGGGCCAGTGGCACATTACAGAGGACGAAAAAACACACAAAAAATTGCCTCAAAGAGCCACACGCATACACTTCCTCAGAAAACCATCTCAAAAACTCTGAAAAATCTTATAAGTTGTCTAAATACAAAACCAGCTTTGCAAGCTCCCTCAGTATAAACGAATACCAGATTGGTTCTCCTGAGGCTTCCAGGAAGCCATACCCAATCCTTGCACAAGCCATTCCATGCTCAGAACTACAGATCAAAGCACCTATGTTTGGTAAAAAAAATCTAATCTCAAACTCATTCGATCTCTGATTTAAATTCATTTTGATTGCATATTCACGTTATTATTGTTGTTTGTGAATGATTTAATGTGATACATGTAAGTTGCAGTGTCCAAATGACAGGATACCATTGTTAGGGCCTTCGAAGCTTATTACTTTCGAAACTCGTGATATAGGCCATTTCAGGCCAAAACAACCCAGATTCGGACTCAGGGAGTTCGAATTAGGGGGGTTAGAATCAAGGGGAAGAGGCCTGGGTTCAATGCCCAGGTCGTGCACTTCATTTTTCTAACAATTATCTTGCAGATCAAATGCTTGCAGATTCCACGCGTACACCATACACCACATGATCATAACCAATGGATCCTCATCTGATCCAGATCTGAAGGCTTCAAACGTATGCCTCACCATGAACCTTCGAAGGACTCCTTAATTGGATCGAAAGGCAACCTGGGCCTTTTTTTGATCCATGCCTGTACTCCACCCCCTGTTTACTTTTCCTACCTGGCCCATTTATACTTGTTTACTTTGTTTTTGTTTATTTCTTTTAGTTTGTTTTTTTAATCAACATAAAAATCATAAAAAATATAAGTAACTTAGAATTAGGTTTTATTTTTTAAAGATTTAATTTAGATAATTATTTTAACTTATTTTCTTCAATTTTAAAATCAGTAGACTTAGGATTTATTTGAATTCAATCCTTTTCATAAACAAAAAAATGCAAAAAAATATTAGGTATGTTTTAGAGTTAATTTTAATCAGTATTTTTAAATTAATTAAATTTGACTTAATTGAACATTTAGCATTTCCCAAAATAAAATAAAACAACAAAAAGATTTTATTTTTAGGATTTTTAGAGGTTATGTTCAGATTCGTGCGCGTTTATTTTATTGTAATTGCCTACTGGGATGTAATAGCTTAACTAAGACTTTTACTTTACTGCTTTTATTTCCCCAATTTTGGACATGTAAATAATCCCCCTCCATGAATCCTTGTAATATCGTAGGATTTACAGTTCCCGCACTTTAAATTCCTGTACATATATTAACTGTTTAGATGTATGCTAACTAGGCTATGTATGACAAGATTAACTCTTAACTTAAAACCAACAGTAGCTCACCATGACATGCAAAGATAATATAACTGAAAATTGACACACTTGCACATGCCACTCCTAGGGTACACCTCACTTGGTTACCTCGAATGTGGTCATTGAGTATAGGATATTTTAGAGGTCGCCCTCTTGTCCAAAGATCAAAGTTGCCTCGAAATGGTTGCCTCGAAAAATAATCTAAGACATTAGGGTTACCGCTAAAGCGTCCTAACATTGCTTTAGTGACCACACATCCCTTAAATCGAATTGACCCGAAAACTCCAACGACGGTGCTACCTACTCCTCAATAGTGGGATAGCATTGTCTAAAGGACATTTGCACAGTTTAATTCCTTTTTGAGTAGGTAGAGGTTCTTAAGTACTAGCTCCTTTTTAAAACAAAACAAAACTTTTCGCACTTACACTCTCTTCAAAAACAAAACTTTTTTTTTCAAAACCCACAAACACAAAGAAAAGAAAACTTTTGAAAACATAGTGAGCAAGTACCTAAGAGCCCGTGGATAACCACGGATAGAAAGGGTGTTAACACCTTCCCTTTCTATAATCTACCTCCCGAACCCGAGAAATATCTCGAAAAGGAATTTTTTTGTGCTTTTGTCCTTTCCTTGTTGGATAAAATAAAAGACGGTGGCGACTCTTGCTTACCGCGACATTTTGCGAAAACAAACGCAAACGCGAACCAGCATTCCAAAACAGTCAGTTCTCATTCCCACCGATCACAGAACTGGCGACTCTGTTGGGGATAATCCATAAGTGAGGTGTACCTTAGGATTAGATCACTACTGTTTTCAATTGTATGCTTTAATTTTGTGGGCTTGTATCGGAGTTCTATAGATCCTAACCCGGATCTGGGGATACCCTTTAGGCAAGTAGCAATAAACTGTGAGGGATCTGTCCGGCATAGACCGACACAGATGAAGAAGTAGATATGTTGGTGTGGCGCCTTAGTCTGTACCGATATCCCTTGTGTTGGAACGAGGAGAATATGGGTCTTCTAAGGAGTCATTAAGCACCAACTGACCTTAGAACCTTAAATTGACCAACTTGGCCATAGAACAGTAGAAGTATGCTACACTCATTGAGGCTAAACTCTCGCGATGATTTCGGCCGCAAGAAAAGGTTGCTAAACTGGAATTATGACCGATTGAGGGTAGTCAGTGATATTGAGATCCTCTAGAACCCGGTTACTATTTTTTAGGACAGGTCTTAACCAACTGAAACTGAAAGAGGGTAGTACCTGAACTTCATTCCAGCCTGAAATCTAAGGGCTCTTTTGTGTGACTTGTATGCCTTTACCATGTTTGCCTTTTGTGAATATTTGTGGTGTGCCTTTACCATGACATCATAACATCATAACATTGCATACATCTTGCATAAGGACTAACCTATTTCAAAGACAAGAGGGTTTCATCTTTGCTTTGTTTTGTAGGACATTATGACGCCCATGCGTAGGAATACTATTCTGATCAACTTTGTTAAAGTACCTACTTTGCTTAAAGAGTTGGTTGTCAGGATTCCAGACACTACTTCCTTCATCAGGAGGCATGGTTCTCTTCTCAGTTTAGTCACCTCAAAATTGGACGAACAAATGATGAGCGTCTTGGTCTAGTTTTATGATCCGCTATACCATTGCTTCACCTTTCAAGACTTCCAGCTGGTCCATACCCTGGAAGAATTCTCTAAGTTGCTTGGTATCTCTGTTTTGGAGCAGACTCCATTTACTGGTTGGGAAAAGACTCTCAAGCCCGAAGAAATTGCTGCAGCCCTTCACTTGACCAAAGAAGAGGTAATGGCTAACTGGGAGACTGGAAGTGGAGCCAAGGGCTTTTTGGCTAAGTTTCTGGTTGACAAAGCAAATTACTTCTGGGATGGCTTAGACTTCAAGGCGTACGGGGACATTCTAGCTCTCTTGATTTATGGTCTGGTATTGTTTCCAAATCCTGACACTTTTGTTGATGTTAATGCCATAAAGATCTTCATCTCTCGGAACCCTGTACCAACTCTCTTGGGTGATATTCTTCATCAACTTTATGCTCGTATTGCCCGAAAGCGGGGAACTTTGATGTGTTGTGCTCCTTTATCGTCGAGGTGGTTTATTTCGCACCTCCCTAAATCCGTACTGAAGAACAAAGAAGGAATGGGCTGGGCTCATAGGGTAATGTCTCTTACTAATAATGACATTATCTGGACTCTCAAAGGCTTGGATGAGGTGACTGTCATTGATCGTTGTGGAGAGTATCCTAATGTTCCATTGATCGGAACCCATGGAGGAATTTCTTATAACCCATGTTTAGCTCTCCGTCAGTTTGGAAGAGCCAGAAGAGAAGGGCCTCATGAGATGTTGATGCCTCATATCATCTTTGATTTTCAGAGAGACAATGATGAGCTGCATCGTAGATTCATCAGGGCTTGGGATAGAGTTCACCAATCTGACCCACATGAGTTGGGACCGAAGACTTCTCTGCCAATGGAGCCATATCTCAGATGGGTCCGCGTCCGTGCCCAGAAGTTAGGTATGCCATATGAAGCTGTCAGGCCTATTACTCTTGAAATTGCTGATAAAGACGGGGTTCCTCCAACTATTCTCCATCCTCATACGCCCACTGAAATTGGCACACTGAAGAGGTCTTGGATGCAACTGCAGGAAGAACGGGATTCTTATCGGGAGAGTTTCAATGAGCAAGAACAGAAGATCCAGAAGCTGACTAAGCAACTGGAAAATGAGCGAATCATGAATGATTATGTACGCACTGAGAAGAAGAGACCATGAGAGCATTGATAGACCTTTAGTGATTTCTTTTACAGCTTTTATTGACTTTTCAGTATTCCCAATCTTGTAACGCCTAAGGGCAATTTGTTGAACAATTTAAATTCTGAAGTTAAATCTAATAAAGCATGTTCCTTTCTTGTTTACAAATTTGAATCCCGATCGTCTTTGAAATCATAAATCATACGCATTTCATCTCATGCACTTCATAAACAAGTACCCTTTTACAGGTCTCTTATCTTCTTCGCTGTTTATTTCAGCAATCATCATGTCTACTGAACCTTCCACTGAGCAAGCTATCAAGGCCCTCCAGGCCCAGAATGCCCAATTTCAAGAGTTGGTCATGAGCCTAGCTAAGGGTCAGCAGGACCTGAAGACCCTGATTCTGAAAGAGAGGAAGAAGAAGAAGAGGACCATCTTGTTCAATACTGGATGCAGGTTTGGAAACGGGCTGCAGAGTGAGGTTGATCTGACCACCCCATCCGAGGGGAAGGATAGTCCACAAGAAAGGAGGGCTCCTAGCCCTTTGGTCTCCGACAACGAGACGGACTATGATGAAGATTAGTATCCTCCTGTTGAGGATAAGTACAAACAGCTGGAGGACCGTTTGAACGCTATGGAAATACAGAAGGTGCCCGGTCTGGACTTCAGAGATCTGGGTCTATCATATGGGGTGGTGATTCCCCATAAGTTCAAGGCACCTGCCTTTGCCAAGTATGATGGAGCTTCCTGTCCAAAGTTGCACCTCCGGTCATATGTGAGGAAGATCCAACCTTACACTGTTGATAAGAACTTGTGGATCCATTTCTTTCAAGACTGTCTTTTAGGGACTCAACTTGAGTGGTTCTATCAGTTGGACGGAACCAGTATCCGCAACTGGGAGGATTTGGCTGCTGCATTCTATAGGCAGTATCAGTATAACTCCGACCTCGCTCCTATGCATACCCAACTCCAGGGTATGTCAATAGGTACAGGTGAAGGATTTAAAGAGTATGCTCAAAAATGGAGAGACCTGGTCGGAAGGGTGCAACCACCTTTGGCTGATCATGAACTGGTTGATATGTTTCTAGGGACCCTGTCTGGTCCATTCTTTAACCATCTGATTGGAAGCTCTTCAGCCGGGTTTACAGACCTTATCTTGACTTGTGAGAGGATTGAAGCTGGTATTAAAGCTGGGAAGATACAGAAGGGTGCCTCGTCGAGCACCGAGAAGAAACCATTTAAGAAAGAGTCCAGTGCTGTCTACATTTCAAGAAGACAGAATAGACCTGAACACCGCCAAGCTGTCAATGAGGTTTTTATTTCAAAACATGCTGGTAATCCTCAGCATCACAACCAACAAAGGGACGAGAGACCTCGAAGGAAATTCACCCGTCTCAGCATGACTTTGTCTCAGATTCTGCCACAGTTGCTGAAGACCAATCTGGTGACTCTAAGGGAAGCCCCAAAGAATCCAAATACAACGTCATCAAAGTATAACCCCAACGCCCGCTGCGCTTATCACTCTGAGAGCCCGGGGCATGATACGGATGATTGTTGGACTTTGAAGAATAAGGTCCAAGACTTGATTGATGCAAAGGAGATTGAGTTTGAGGCGCCTGAGAGGCCCAATGTTGTAACTGCTCCCATGCCCAAGCATGGAGTGAATGCTGTAGAGGAAGACTTGTTTGTAGTTTCTGCGGATGATATTGTTACCCCTCTGATGACTATCAAGAAGAACCTGTTGCTAGCCGTTTTATTTCCGGGTTGTGGTGAAGGTTGCCATATGTGCTCTGTTTTACCTACTGGTTGCCCATCTTTGAAGTCAGGTATCCAAAACCTGATGGATAGCAAAAAGATCCTGTTTGAAAGGACTGATGTTCCATCCGTTATTTCTGAAGAAGTTGCCATCATTACCATTTTCAACAATTCTCCCAAGGCTTCTTCGAGGAAGCTTGTTAGAATTAAGCCTGTTCCGAAGATTGCACCCATAATCATCACTGTTCCGGGGCCCATCCCCTACACCTCTGACAAAGTTGTCCCTTGGCATTATGGGGCAGATGTTTATGTTCTTGGAGTTAACCAAGAGTTCGGTGCTGATACCGGCGTCAGCAACGTTACTGGACCTGCTAAAGTCACCCGCGGCGGTAGACTTTTCTCACCTGATATTGCTCCACCAGCTGTCCGAAGACCTGTTGTCATTAAGCCTGCAAGTGTACCTACTGTCGTTCCTGATCAAGTTCCTATTCCTACCCCTGTCTCTGAGTCGTCAGACGCTCGGGGCAAAGGGATCGCCACTGATATGCCTGCCCAGACGGAGGCGCCAAAGACAATCACTGTTGAAGCTTCCAAACAGGAGATGGAAGAGATTCTGAAGATTATTAAGAAGAGTGATTATAATGTAGTTGAGCAACGGGGGCAAACCCCATCCAAGATTTCTATGTTATCACTGTTGTTGTGTTCAGAGGCCCATGCCAAGGCTCTGATTACCTTCCTGAAGACAGCCCACGTGCCACAAGAGACATCAGCTGATCAGTTTACCGATTGTGTGGCCAATTTAACTGCTGATAATGGTTTAGGTTTCTCCGACGCTGATCTGACTGCTAAAGGGAAGAACCATAACGATGCCCTGCATGTCTCCATTGAATGCAGGGGCACTACTCTTGCACATGTGTTAGTTGACATTGGTTCCTCATTGAACGTCTTGCCAAAGAAAGCTCTAGACAGGCTGGATTGCGAAGGTTTGGAGCTAAAGCCGAGTAACATTGTTGTCCGGGCCTTTGATGGGTCTAAAAGGATGGTGCATAGTGAGGTTGATATTCCTATAAAAGTTGGTTCTCAGGTATTCAATTCTACATTCTACGTGATGGACATTCGGCCATCCTATTCTTGTTTGCTGGGTCGTCCATGGATCCACAAAGCTGGAGCCGTAACCTCAACGCTCCACCAGAAGTTGAAGTACCCGATCAGAGGGAAGATTGTGACAGTACAAGGGGAGGAGGAATACATGGTCAGCCACCTCAACTCGTTCTGGTACATAGAGATGGATGGGGATTTCATTGAGACCCCATTTCAACACTTTGAAGAGGTTCCTCAGACATTGACATCAGTTGAGACTGTGATTGAAGATTCTCCTATGAAGATGGCTTCCTTAAAGGATGCTCGGGCTGTTATTGAGAAGGGTGAGTATGCAAACTGGGGCCGACTTCCTGATTTCACTCAGAAGACTAACAAGTTTGGGTTGGGTTTCACTATAAAAGCTCAAAGGGCTGTTCGAAGTGCAAGGATTGGAAGACCTCCTGTGTTCATCAGCAACTCAGGAGTAAATGCCATCGAAGATGACGTGGAGGAGTCTGAATTCGACAACTGGATCTATCCTACGACCAATGATGGACCAAACAACTGGACAGCAAAGGATTTCATCCCTATTACTTTTGTTACTCAGTAATGAAGCTTTTTGTTTTAAATTTGTAACAGACAATATTGTGAAACTTTATGGCCCGGTGTCTTACCCGGAACACCGTGGCTTCATTTGTGAGGGCTTTTGTGTGCCATTTTCATATATCATTAATAAAAGCATTGGACATTTTCGCATTTCAAATTTTGCGCTCCTTGTCTTTCTTTATTATATATTGCAAAACAGCTATTTTACACACACTCACATATACAGGTCCCAGTCCACTCTGGATCTCACTGGTAACGACTCTGCTACTGCCAGTTATGACTTCGAAAATCCGATCAACTTAGCCGAAGACGAAGGTGAAGATGATTGCGAAGTGCCTGGTGAGCTTGTAAGACTGCTACTTCAGGAAGAGAGGTCCATTCAGCCACATGAAGAGCCAGTGGGAACGGTGAATCTGGGTACCGAGATAGACAAGAAGGAAGTCAAGATCGGTGCAAATCTGGAGCTTAGTATGAAACAGCGGTTGAATCAGATGTTGCATGACTACGTGGAGATCTTTGCCTGGTCTTACGAAGATATGCCTGGGTTGGATACCGACATTGTGGTTCATCGCCTTCCTACCAGGGAAGACTATCCTCCGGTAAAATAGAAGGTTCGTCGTATGCGTCCAGAGATGTCTGAGAAAATCAAGGCTGAAGTTATGAAACAGTTTGACGCCGGTTTTCTAGAAGTAACTTCTTACCCTCAGTGGGTTGCCAATGTGGTTCCGGTACCGAAGAAGGATGGTAAGGTCCGAATGTGTGTTGACTACAGGGATTTGAATAGGGCAAGCCCTAAGGATGACTTCCCTCTGCCTCACATCGACGTTCTGGTTGACAATACTGCTCAGCACAAGGTATTCTCCTTTATGGATGGTTTCTCCGGTTATAATCAAATCAAGATGGCTCCTGAAGACATGGAAAAGACCACTTTCGTTACCCAGTGGGGTACCTTTTGTTACAAGGTCATGCCTTTTGGGTTGAAGAATGCTGGGGCAACATATCAGCGTGCCATGGTTGATTTATTTCATGACATGATCCATCATGAGATTGAAGTATACGTCGGCGATATGATTGCGAGGTCCCAAACTGAGGAGGAACACCTTGACCATCTACAGAAGCTGTTTGACAGGTTGAAGTTATACAAGCTGAGGTTGAACCCGAACAAGTGCACCTTCGGGGTGAGGTCTGGCAAACTGCTAGATTTCGTCGTGAGCGACAAAGGTATTCAAGTGGATCCTGCCAAGGTGAAAGCCATATAAGAGATGCCATCTCCCAAGACAGAGAAAGAGGTCAGAGGCTTTCTAGGACGTCTGAACTACATTGCCCGATTCATCTCGCACATAACTGCTACTTGTGAGCCAATCTTCAAACTGCTGAAGAAAGATCAAGTGGTACGTTGGAACGATGAATGCCAAGCAGCTTTAGAAAGAATTAAAGAGTATCTCCAGGAGCCACCCATTCTGATGCCACCAATGGAAGGGAGACCTCTAATCTTATACTTGACAGTACTTGACAACTCAATAGGGTGTGTGATGGGGCAGCATGATGAGTCTAGTCGAAAAGAGCATGCTATTTATTACCTTAGCAAAAATTTTACCGACTGTGAGACCCGATACTCACTGCTCGAGAAAACATGTTGTGCTTTGGCATGGGCTGCTCGCCGGATGAGACAGTCTATGTTGACTCACACTACTCTGTTGATTTCAAAGATGGATCCAATCAAGTATATCTTCGAAAAGCCTGCCTTGTCTGGAAGAATAGCAAGATGGCAGATGATCTTGACTGAATATGACATCTAGTACACGACTCAAAAAGCAATCAAGGGAAGTGTATTGGCAGACCATTTGGCACATCAGGCAGTGGATGATTACCAGTCTATGAACTTTGAATTTCCAGACGAGAATATCATGGAAGTGACTGATTGTGAGACACCTGGACTGGATGAAGGACCTGAGGAAGGATCCCGATGGTCTATGTACTTTGATGGAGCTTCAAACGCTTTGGGTAATGGAATTGGAGCTGTAATCATATCTCCTAAAGGCTCTCATACTCCGTTTACCGCCCGATTGTGTTTCAACTGCACCAACAACATGGCAGAGTATGAAGCATGCATTATGGGTCTTCGAGTTGCAATTGACATGAGGATTAAGTTTCTGAGTGTCTTCGGAGATTCCGCTCTCGTGATCAGTCAGATCAAAGGAGAGTGGGATACGAAACACCCAAATCTTATTCCTTACAAGGAGTATGTATTGACGTTGCTTCCCCATTTCGAGGAGATAACCTTTGAACACTTCCCAAGAGAGGAGAATCAGTTGGCGGACGCTCTGGCTACGATGTCTTCTATGTTCAAAGTCAAATGGGACAACGAGCCCCCCCAGATCATTATTTGGAAATTGGATGAACCTGCACATTGTTGCGATCTTGAGACTGAAGAGGTAACAGAAAAGCCTTGGTATCATGAAGTGAGGAGGTACCTTGAAGCTTAAGAATACCCCGAGGGTGCATCTGTTAACGATAAGAAGTTTCTGAGAAGGTTCGCGGCAAAGTTCTTCATCAGCAATGGCATTCTTTACAAACATAACCATGATTCAACCTTACTGCATTGTGTGGATAAAATCGAAGCAGAAAGGATCATGGTATAGCTGCATGAAGGTACTTTCGGAACTCATTCCAGTGGACATACCATGGCAAAGAAAATCCTTCGACCAGGATATTACTGGTCCACAATGGAAGCCGACTATTATCAGCATTCTCGGACATGTCACAAGTTCCAGGTCTATGCTGATAAGGTGCACATACCTCCAATTCCTCTGAATGTTTTGACAGCACCTTGGCCTTTTGCAATATGGGGCATTGATATGATCGGCGAGATCAGACCTACGGCATCCAACGGGCATCGTTTCATCCTGGTAGCAATTGATTACTTTACGAACTGGGTTGAAGCAGCTTCCTTTGCTACCTTAACCAAGAACATCGTGGCACGGTTCATTCGGCACAACCTGATCTGTCGATACGGTGTACTAGAGAGAATCATTACGGATAATGGTACCAATCTTAACAACAAGATGATCACTGAGCTCTACGAGCAATTCAAGATACAACATCATAACTCTTCTCCCTACCGGTCGAAGATGAATGGGGTTGTAGAAGCAGCTAATAAGAACATTAAGAAGATTGTGCAGAAGATGATATTGACATACAAAGACTGGAACGAGATGTTACCATTTTCTCTTCATGGGTACCGTACCTCAGCACGAACTTCGACAGGGGCAACACCCTATTCCTTGGTTTATGGAATGGAGGCAGTCTTGCCCGTTGAAGTTCAGATACCCTCTCTTTGGATCATGAAGGATGTAGGTTTGAGCGAAGACGACTGGATCCAGACCCGACTTGATCAATTGAATCTAATCGACGAAAAGAGACTTACTTCTATGTGTCATGGTCAGACGTACCAAAAACGAATGATCAAGGCATTTAACAAGAAAGTCAGACGACAAGAGTATCAAGTTGGGGACCTGGTAATCAAGCGCATTATTCTACCTCAAGGTGATCCCAGGGGCAAATGGACCCCTACTTACGAAGGGCCATTTGTGGTTAAGAACATCTTCTCAGGAGGAGCGATGATTCTAACCACCATGGATGGTGATGACCTTCCTCATCCCGTCAATGCAGACATAATAAAAAGATACTACGCATAATCAAAGACCCACTAGGTTGACTGGCCTAGGCAAAAATAAGGGCTTCCCGGCGAACCAAAAGGGTTTGGGCAAAAATAAGGGATGAAAATAAAAAATATGTACACCCGGCAAGTCGAAAACCTGAAAAGGCAGCTTGGGCAAAAATGGGTATCCCGGTGGACTGAAAACCCGAAAGGGTGCTCCAGGCAAAAGTTAGGGATTAAAGCGTAACACTATGTCTCATTGGATCACCTCGCATCCGGACTTCGGTATCAACTCTCAGGCTCGGACGACGCCAGTCAATCAGATTCATCTTCAACTAAGAAGCAAAGTGATGAGATTCTTGAAGATATAAAGGCAATAGCAGAGCTGGAACCCAGTGGGACTATTCACATAGCTGTTTTGTTTTCTTTTCACAAATTGTATAAATTCTATTTTGTTCAGCGGCGTTCTCTTACTAGGACGTCAGTCTCTTGTACAAAACGCCTATTTACGGGCCAAACTTCAAAATCAATACAAATTCATTTTCAAACAAATTTTAAACTGTTTTTCCTTTATCCGTTTTGTTTTGCAAAGAACTTCCAATGTTCATTTTTGATATATGCATTTGACGTTAACTGCTGATCATAAATACTTACATGCGAAACGAAAGATGAATTACTAGTAATATCAGAAACAGGGGCAATAAGAATTATCCGAGCTGTCTAGTTGCTCTGTCCACCAAGGTACTAAGATATATTCAGCTGAAGAATATGGCTAAGATACCTTCACTCCCCGCAGAATAAAAACATTAATGGTAGCTCTCCCCACTGAGACTTGCAACCATGAACAAATCAGCAAGACTCTTCCCAAGCATAGTTGATCTACCATCAGCCCTAAAAGGCTTGGTGTCCCCAGAAGGTCTTAATATTCCTCAGTGGAGTATAAGAATGTTCCCCAGCGGAATACAAGATACCCCCATTGGAGCCATTTCCCCAGCGCAGTCTAAAAAAGGGCTTCCCCGCCAGGATTAAGTCATCTTACCCAGTAGATTCTGGAATCTCATCCCCTGCAGAGTACAAAATAAATCTCCCCAGCCAAATTCAGAAGGTTATCCTCACAAGAGTCTAACTGGGTTATCCTCAGCAAGTTTCAACTGAAAGATCATCCCTGGCGAAGTTCTTTCTTTCCCCGAGCAGGACTTCTATCCTCAACAGATTCAATATCGCCAGAAACGGTAATCCATCCCCAACGGAGTTCATCATTAAAATCCCCAACAGAGCTTATCAATGGAATCCCCAACGGATTTATCGTTAAAATCATCAGCAGAATATCTCTCCCCCACAGAGTAATTCCCCTCGGAGTAATCTCCTCATCAGTTTATTCCCCAACGGAGTCATCCTCTCCTGCAGGTTTATTCTTGCAATCACCTTCGTTCGTCATCCCCAGCGGAAACGAAGAATTCAACTTTATTCTCCAGCAAGCTATCCAGGATTTATTTTCCCCAGCTAAAACATTACATTTCCATACATCATGATACATGCATAAACGCATCATACCACACAATCTCATTTATGTTGAGAACATCATTGCTTGATCCATATCATGCATTGCATATGACTGACCTTTATCTTTCAGGAAGGATGCAGTTAAATTCTCAGCCATATCAAAAGGGCTTCTCTGGTCCAGTTAAATCGATTCCTAAAGATTTTTCTGATGCGGATCCAGCTAAAGTTATTCCAAGGCCTTCTCTGGTCCAGTCAAATCGATTCCTAAAGATTTTTCTGATGCCGATCCAGTTGAAGATATTCCAAGACCTTCTCTGGTCCAGTTAAATCAATTCCTAAATATTTTTCTGAGGTGAAGCCAGTCAATGGAGACAAAATCAGTTAAATCGATTCCTAAAGATTTTTCTGAGGAGAAGCCAGTCAATGGAGACAAAATCAGTTAAATCGATTCCTAAAGATTTTTCTGAGGCGAAGCCAGTCAATGGAGACAAAATCAGTTAAATCGATTCCTAAAGATTTTTCTGAGGTGAAGCCAGTCAATGGAGACAAAATCAGTTAAATCGATTCCTAAAGATTTCTCTGAGGTGAAGCCAGTCAATGGAGACAAAATCAGTTAAATCGATTCCTAAAGATTTTTCTGAGGTGAAGCCAGTCAATGGAGACAAAATCAGTTAAATTGATTCCTAAAGAATTTTCTGAAACAAAGCCAGTCAGACAAAATCAGTTAAATCGAATCCTAAAGATTTTTCTGAGGCAAAGCCAGTCAATGGAGACAAAATCAGTTAAATCGATTCCTAAAGATTTTTCTGTGGCCAAACCTGTCAAAGGAGACACCCCATCAGAAGTGACAACCTGTCAATGGAGACAATTCGTCAAAGGAGACACCCCGTCAGAAGAGACAACCTGTCAACGAAGACAAAACCACCTACCAACAATCTCCAAATGACATCTGTAAGCCCATTCCCGACATCACAATGCTGATACTACACCATGCGAGTGCAAATTTCTAGGCACTCTAGTGTTCAATCATCTTCCACCTTCGGATCACGAAAGGCACGCAAGCCAATCTACATCCTCAGGTTTAAGAAGATTGGACAGGGGCAACTGTTGTACCCTAAAATTTAACCTCTCATGTTTTCCAAAGTTTTCCCCCTGCATGGTTGATCATAAACCCTTGCCTAAGGAAAAAGAAAATTTTTGAGTGGTGCTTTAAGTATCTTTCGATTGGCATTCTGAAAGACCCTTCGATTGGTATTCTGAAGGAGCATTTTAATTGGCATGGACAAGCACTTCGATTGGCATTATGGACAAGCACTTCGATTGGCATTCTGAAAGACCCTTCGATTGGTATTCTGAAGGAGCATTTCGATTGGCATTATGGACAAGCACTTCGATTGGCATTCTGAAAGACCCTTCGATTGGTATTCTGAAGGAGCCTTTCGATTGGCATTATGGACAAGCACTTCGATTTGCATTCTGAAAGACCCTTTGATTGGTATTCTGAAGGAGCCTTTCGATTGGCATTATGGACAAGTACTTCGATTGGAATTGTGTCAAGGTTTTCGATTGGGATTCTGAAAGACCTTTTCATTTGGCACCCTAGGCCAAGCCTTTCAATTTGCATGTCAAGGGATCCTTCGATTAGCATGAACATCACCTTTCGATTGGCCTGTTAACAAAGCCTTTCGATTGGAATTTCAGTAAATACCCTTCGATTGATGTTTGGACAAGGGCCATTTGAAGAACTCCTTCCAGGCCATTCGAAAGAGGCCATCAAGAGGGCACTCAAAAAACATGTACAGGTACAATGAACATGAGAAGATGGCATGTTTTCCTTGCAAATATGGCAATAATTAAATGCTTATTGTGGATTTAATTCCTGAGTTAAAGGCCAGATTCTTGCCTTTTTTGTTCCTAAAGAGCTGATTCGACCAGAGTGACTCTTTTCAAATCAAGCAGTCGAAGCAGAAGAAGTCTATTCGAAGAGGCAACTTAGGACCAATCGAAGAGCAGGGCCTGAAGGCATTCGAAATTCAAAAGTGTCCAGGTTCATTCAAGAGACATGAATATTTAAAAAAAGGAAATATTTTAATGTGTCTGATTCTTGTCTCATGGCTTTAATGGCCTGTTTAATTGGTTGTCTCTTGCCGTTACTAGACCCCCACACTCCTATAAATACAAGGGCCAATGGCACATTACAGAGGACGAAAAAACACAAAAAAAATTGCCTCAAAGAGCCACACGCATACACTTCCTCAGAAAACCATCTCAAAAACTCTGAAAAATCTTATGTTGTCTAAATACAAAACCAGCTTCGCAAGCTCCCTCAGTACAAACGAATACCAGATTGGTTCTCCTGAGGCTTCCAGGAAGCCATACCCAATCCTTGCACAAGCCATTCCATGCTCAGAACTACAGATCAAAGCACCTCTGTTTGGTAAAAAAAATCTAATCTCAAACTCATTCGATCTCTGATTTAAATTCATTTTGATTGCATATTCACATTATTATTGTTGTTTGTGAATGATTTAATGTGATACATGTAAGTTGCAGTGTCCAAACGACAGGATACCATTGTTAGGGCCTTCGAAGCTTATTACTTTCGAAACTCGTGATATAGGCCATTTCAGGCCAAAACAACCCAGATTCGGACTCAGGGAGTTCGAATTAGGGGGGTTAGAATCAAGGGGAAGAGGCCTGGGTTCAATGCCCAGGTCGTGCACTTCATTTTTCTAACAATTGTCTTGCAGATCAAATGCTTGCAGATTCCACGCGTACACCATACACCACATGATCATAACCAATGGATCCCCATCTGATCCAGATCTGAAGGCTTCAAACGTATGCCTCACCATGAACCTTCGAAGGACTCCTTAATTGGATCGAAAGGCAACCTGGGCCTCTTTTTGATCCATGCCTGCGCTCCACCCCCTGTTTACTTTTCCTACCTGGCCCATTTATACTTGTTTACTTTGTTTTTGTTTATTTATTTTAGTTTGTTTTTTTTTAATCAGCATAAAAATCATAAAAAATATAAGTAACTTAGAATTAGGTTTTATTTTTTAAAGATTTAATTTAGTTAATTATTTTAACTTATTTTCTTCAACTTTAAAATCAGTAGACTTAGGATTTATTTGAATTCAATCCTTTTCATAAACAAAAAAATGCAAAAAAATTATTAGGTATGTTTTAGAGTTAATTTTAATCAGTATTTTTAAATTAATTAAATTTGACTTAATTGAACATTTAGCATTTCCCAAAATAAAATAAAACAACAAAAACATTTTATTCTTAGGATTTTTAGAGGTTATGTTCAGATTTGTGCGCGTTTATTTTATTGTAATTGCCTACTGGGATGTAATAGCTTAACTAAGACTTTTACTTTACTGCTTTTATTTCCCCAATTTTGGACATGTAAATAATCCCCCTCCCCGAAGCCTTGTAATAGCGTAGTGTGATCGGTAGAAATAGAACTGACTGTTTTAAAGCTGGTTCGCGAAATGTCGCTGTAAGCAAGAGTCGCCACTGTCTTTTATGTTCTCCAACATGGAAAGGACAAAAGCACAGCAAAATTCCTTTTTCAAGATGTCTCTCGGTTCGGGAGGTAGATTTATAGAAAGGGAAGGTGTTAGCACCCTTTCTATCCGTGGTTATCCACGGGCTCTTAGGTACTTGCTCACTATGTTTTCAAAAATTTGTTTGCTTTTCAAGTGTTTGTGGGTTTTGAAAAAGTTTAGTTTGAAAACTTCTAGGTAACTCTTGTATCAGTCCTCAAGAGTGTATGAAGCATTTGTTTGAAAACTTTTTGAAAGTGTAGGTGTGAAAAGTATTTTTGTTTGTTTTGAAAGAGCAAGTACCCGGGAGAAATCTACCTACTCTAAGGAATTAGGCTGTGTAAGAGTCCTTTAGACAGTACTATCCCACTATTGAGAAGTAGGTAGCACCGTCGTTGGAGTTATTCGGGTCAATTCGATTATAAGGGACATGTGTGGTCACCAAAGCAATAGTAGGACGCCTTAGCGGTAACCCTAATGTCCTAGATCCTTTTTATCCGAGGCAACCGTTTCGAGGCAATTGGATCTTTAGACAGGAGGGCGACCTCTAAAACACCATATACTTGACGACCACCTCGAGGCAACCAAGTGAGGCGTACCCTAGGGGTGGCATGTGCATGTGTGTTAAATTCAGTTAAGATTATCTTGTACATGTTATTTGTGAGCTACGGATTGGTTTTATTTTTCAAGCAAGTCTTGCATGCATATTAACAGTTTATAGTTGTACGAGAAGTAAATTACGGAAAGGTAAATCTACGCTATTACAAGGCGTGGGTCTATACATCGCCAAAAACATAACCCGTTTGGAAATAAATGCGAGAAAAGTAAATAAAGCGGTAAAAGACCTAATTAACTATTACATCCTCGAAAACAGTTACATCAATATAATCAAAAAGAATTAAAGCGCGAAAAGAATTGAATCGGAACGTCCTAGGGTTTTGACCCTTTTTGAGAAAAGAATTGAAATTGGTCCTTTTTTGCAATTAAATTAAATATTAAACCTAATTTACTAATTAATTAATTATTTACAAGAAAAAAGTATTTTTGTGGTTTTATGTTTTTTAATGAAATAAAATAAAAAGGAAATTAAAAGTTAAGAGAAAAACCCTAATTCTAAGTTTGTTTTATTTATTGTGAAAAGAATCAAAATTAAACCTAATTTAAACTAAATTGGTTTGTTAGCATTTATTTACAAAATAATTAAAAATAATAATAATAATTAATAAAAATATTTACATTTTTTAATTGTCTGAATTTATTATGAAAAATATTAATTTGTTAATTAATTAAATAATAATAATAATAATAGTTATTAAAGAAAATAAAAAGAAAAGGAAAATAAAAAAGAGAATAGTAAACCAGGGGGGTTGATGGACCCATTAGAGGTGAATTAGCAATCTGAGCCCATTAAGAATCAAGCCTGCGTTGACCTTATGGATCCTCTAAAGCGCTTGTTGACTGGGAGCATGATGTTCTTCATCTTCTGGCCTTTGGATTGGTATTGTGAGACACATGGCGCCTGATTGCCTGAAGTGCGTGATGGAATCCTTGACAAGCGCTGCATATGAACATGTTATGAAAAATAATAGAACTATTTTGGGGGACCTGGGAATCGAACCCAGGTCCCAATGATGAACGTCCAGCACACCAACCACTACTCCACTCGCCTGCGTTTGATATTATAGTGGCCATTGAAAATAATATATAAAAACAAAACATATGTTGTACAACAAAACAAACGCGCGCATTTTTTGAATGTTCCAATGGCATGCTTACACGTCTCGTCTTCTTCCTTATGCCTGCAACAAAACAAAACAAATAGTGGGGGTTTTTAACCCCCACAACCTGCAAGCACGATTAATAGCGATTAGGTCCCTGATGCATATAAATTGTTCGCGAGGGTTGGGTTTGATTCGTCTGGCCTTGACGAATTCAACCATAGGTCTTTCAAGGTCTGATTTTTCTTGTGCAGCAAAGCCCTAAATTTGAAACTTGGAAACCCTAAAATCCATTAATGGTGATTTCTGTTTCAGTACACCATAATGCAATTCACCTATACCGTTAGCTTCAGAAAGGTGTTAGCAATGCAAAGCAACGATTATAACATGTTAATGATGCATAAAATGTGAGTTTCGATTCTGAAAAAGTTAAGCAAACCGTATCACTGTTCTTGCGCATTTCTTGAGCTTTAAGGCTTGATTTTGATTGTAAATCGATTCTCACACCTCCAACAATGTATTGGAATCAAGAAAAGGCTTTGAATTGTGTTGGAACTTGGAAAACAAATTTCAAGTTTTCTTTGATTTTTTTGAATATGGTTCTGGCTTTTGACAGCAGCTCTCACGTGTATGGCATTAGGGTTGGCTTGCTTGCATATAATGGAGTGAAGCTAGGTCAAAGTTTGGGCCTTAATCCATGTGTATGGGAGAATTAGGTTTACACTTTCCACCATTGGCAAACTTTCCATATTTAGTTCAAATCTAAGATTTCATGCACAAAATAGCCCTAGCACGAATTTGTTAGCTGGCACATGATTTATGAAAGCTATTCAAATCACAAAGATGTTATTCCATTAATTTTTAGATTTTCTTTGAATTATTATGGATTTAAAATGAATTAAATCAATAAAAATTAAATAAAATGGAAAAATAAATGTTTGATCTTGAAATTAATTATGGGACACGTGTGTGGCATGACAAGGCTGAATCAAGTGGAAGAAAGTGGGCCCTTTTGTCAAAAATTGAAGTTTTAAGGATAGTTGACTTTTGCATATTCATAAAAAATTTCCAACTTCTCCAATGCATATCTTGCTCAATTTTGATCATATGAACATGTTCTTGGACATTTTGGAAAGGTCTTGAAGTCCTCTAACCAATGCCTTTAGTCCCATGTCATTTGGATTTACCAATCTCAAGTTATGGTCTTTGACTTGAAATGCCTTTTTGTTGACTTTTGAAAATGACCTATAATGTAGAAATTGATAACTTTTTGTGAGGGCATTTCTTGGACTTGGAATGTGAAGATGAGTTGTAGGAAATGTAATCCCATTCAAAATGAGCATTGGATGGGATTTTTCTGATGAACCATGAAAACGTTATGCCCTGGTCAAGTTACAATTGACTTTTCAGATGTCCCAAAATGGAAACTTTTGCATCTTTGATGATCTTTGAGTCATACTTGTGGAATCATGATCAAGACTTGATCAAATGATGATTGTGAGCTCAAAACAAGATGTTGACCAAAAATTCTGACTTTTGACTGCAAAATGACCATTTTGCCCCTGCAGTTGATTGTGAACCAAATAGGGCTTTTGACTGTGGACTTTGATGCTGTGAGTCTTGAAACTTGACATGTAGATGCTTGACAATGTATATGGGCCTATGGGACTTGATTGAGCCATTGAAAACCTCAAATTCCGTACAAGAACCAAAACCCTAATTTTGACTGGCTTAGGAGGATGTTTGACTGTGCAACCCTTGAGTAGTATTGAACCATTTGAAGGTGATTCTTGACATATCTTGAGGAATATGGCAGGGAAAATTTTGGGGTACAACAGTTTCCCCTGTTCAATCTTCTTAGACCTGAGGATGTAGATTGGCTTGCGTGCCTTTCGTGATCCGAAGGTGGAAGATGATTGAACACTAGAGTGCCCAGAAATTTGCACTCGCATAGTGTGAATATCAGCAATGTGATGGAGGGAATGGGCTTATAGATGCCATTTTGAGAGATGATGGATAGGGGGATGGGCTTATAGATGCCATTTGGAGATGTGACAGAATCTTGTCGGGAATGGGCTTATAGATGCCATTTAGAAATGTAATGGATAGTTGTGGAGATGGGCTTAAAGATGCCATCTGGAGATGTCGATCGCGTAAGAGATTCCTTAGCGAGAACTTGCGTACTTGAGAAAGAAGGATAATTTCCTGGCCTATTACAGGTGTTGATCTTCAATTTCTTCATGTAGATATGCCCTGGCTAGATACAGGTATCGAAACCGGAATTAGTCGTCCACATATATGCCCTGGCTAGATACAGGTATCGAATCCGGAACTGGTCGTTTACAGATATGCCCTGGCTGGATACAGGTATCGAATCTCCAAACTCTTCATGCAGATATGCCCTGGCTAGATACAGGTGTCGAATCCATAATCAATCGCTCACAGATATGCCCTGGCTGGCTACAGGTATCGAATCTGGAACTGGTCGTTTACAGATATGCCCTGGCTGGATACAGGTATCGAATCTCCAAACTCTTCATGCAGATATGCCCTGGCTAGATACAGGTGTAGAATCCACAATCAATCGCTCACAGATATGCCCTGGATGGATACATGTATCGAATCTGGAACTGGTCGTCTACAGATATGCCCTGGCTGGATACAGGTATCGAATCTCTAAACTCTTCATGCAGATGTGCCCTGGCTAGATACAGGTATCGAATCTACAATCAATTGCTCACAGATATGCCCTGGCTGGATACAGGTATCGAATCTGGAACTGGTCGTCTACAGATATGCCCTGGCTGGATATAGGTATCGAATCTCTAAACTCTTCATGCATATGTGCCCTGGCTAGATACAGGTATCGAATCTACAATCAATCACTCACAGATATGCCCTAGCTAGATACAGGCGTCGAATCTGGAACTGGTCGTCTACAGATATGCCCTGGCTGGATACAGGTATCGAATCTCTAAACTCTTCATGTAGATATGCCCTGGCTGGATATAGGTATTGAATCTACAATCAATTACTCACAGATATGCCCTGGCTAGATACAGGTATCGAATCTGGAATTGCGACAGTTGATAGTAATTATCTTTGGATTGACCTTTTTCCTGAAAAGGCAAAACGTCAGTTGTATGCAATGTCATGATGTATGAAATGCATGATGTCATGATGTTCAGAGGTAGTGTAGTATGCACTTTATCATGTATGTAAGCAGGATGTATAAAATGTGAAATGTTTATGAATGTATTTTCGTCTAGGAAAATAAATCCTTGACGAATGTCGGGTAGTTTGTTGAATCCTGGGCTGATGTTTGAAGAGTAGAGTTCTTCGTTTCCGCGGGGGATGATGGTTGCAAGAATAAACCGGTAGGAGAAGATGACTCCGTTGGGGAATAAACTTGTTGAAGAGATTATTTTGCGGGGAATTACTCTGTGGGAAGAGATACTGCACTGAGAATTTGATGATAACTCTGCTGGGGATTCCGTTGATGAGCTCTGTTGAAGGATTTTGATGATGACTCCGCTGGGGGATAGGAAGAATTTCGCCGAGGACGATCTTTCCGTGGTAATTAGCTAAGGATAACCCAGTTATACCCTGGTGGGGAATAACCTTCTGAATAAAGTCGGGGAGAGATGCATGTACTCTGCAGGTGACCAGCTTCCAGAATCTACTGGGGATAAGCTTCCAGAATCTACTGGGGATAAGCTTCAACTCTCCTGGGGAAGCTTTTGGACTGTACCGGGGAAGTGGCTCCACTGGGGTGTCTGTATTCCACCGGGGAACAATCTTATATTAAGACTGCCGGGGATGCTTGTTGAGGAACATCTGTATACTCCGCTGGGGAATATTGAGATTTTCTAGGGATACCCAACTTCCTTAAGGCTGACAGTAGGTTAACTCTTCTCGGGGAGAGTGTTGCTGACTTGCTGGAGATATTGTGCCTTTTCAGGGCTGAGGAGACCAACTCTGCTTGGGGAGAGTATTGCTGATTTTGGTCCTACTCTGCGGGGAGTGAAGGTATCCTGGTCAAATTGTTCAGTTGAATCTACCTTGGTACCTTGGTGTACAGAGCGAACTAGATCGCTTAGACAATTCTTATTGCCCCAGTTTCTGCGGGAGAAGGTACCTGTGGAGGTGCTTGATGATTTCCGGTTGACAAATCTTCTTCTGGTAGACAAGTGACGAGATGCCGGGACATAGTCGTACGCTTTGATCCCTAACTTTGCCTGGACTGCCCTTTCGGGTTTTCAGCCCACCGGGATACCCATTTTTGCCCAAGCCGCCTTTTCAGGTTTTCGACTTGCTGGGTGGACAGATTTTTCATTTTCATCCCTTATTTTTGCCCGAACCCTTTTGGTTCGCCGGGAAGCCCTTATTTTTTCCTAGGTGTGTCAACCTAGCGGGTCTTTGTTCATGCGCAGTATTTTTTTTTACTATGTTTGTTTCCTCAGGATGTAGGGAGTTGTCACGGTCAGTAGCATTATGTTGCCCTACCACCAGAAGATATTTGGCCATGTCAGATTCGTCACTGGAATTCATGTCCAATGCCCTAAGTGACTCAGGCGGAGATTTGCCCTTGGCTGTTTGGCATTTGAGAGATTCTCTGAATCTTGACTTGACTGCCCCAGATGATGGACAATGATCACGTCTGCCCCTTGGTTGGAAGTACTTTTGTTCACTTAGATATTCGTCGTGCGAATTTCTCTGCTGTTCGAACAAATAGTCATATGCGAACAATGTTATATTAGAAATGCAACGCTTATGTCTGTCTTGAAGGTTTTTTTTTTGAAAATGCAGTTTTTTCATAAAAACAAGCAAATTTTGTAAAAATGTGATGTCAACTCGTTATTTTACAACAAGCCTTAAGGAGTCGGGATACATTTGTAACAGTATGCTTTCGAACTAACCCATGCTTCAGCTAGGACTTTTTGAGGGTTATAACGTGGCATGGTTCACGGTTTAAGAAACAAAGGATAAAGGTTCAAATTTCATTTATACCCACCCGCTCTTCGTGATGTTCTTCAAACCTAAACTCAACTGATCGTGTGTTAGACCTTGTTTGAGTCTTTTGCTCTGATATACCAGTGATGGTTCGGATATTGACAGTTTATTTTGAATAGGCAGTCATTTCCTTTTTTGTTGAGGGTTTGTAGGACCCCTTTCTTTTGATTTCTTTATCCCTGTTTTTTGCCTGAACTGTTTCTTTTGAGATTACAGTCAGCGGGATGCCCCAGTTTTTGTAAGTCTCCTTCATAGGTTTTGACTTACTGGCCTTTTATTTATTTTTTTGAGAAATAATGACTGCCTGTCCTTATGATTATTCAGAACCATCACTGTGTTTTGTCTCGGAAGGACTTCTTGGATGCCGTTCTTTGTGCACCTGGATCAACTGAGAAAACTACCCTGCCCCAGGTTATAATTGAGGGTTTTAATTTGTGAAAAGAAAAACTCTAACTTCTTTGGCTCAAAGGGGTTGACTAGGGATTATCTTCCTTATAACTCCACTGTTTAGGATTTGAAACAATGCTTGTACATCGTCAGCGGGGTCTGTTCAAAAGCATACTGTAAAGATCGTGGTATTGTTTTCGTCATCCTCCCTCAAAAGGCTTAGAATTTTTTTTGAGAGTTGATCATCACAAAAATGGAAGCAATTTGAATATAGTGAATACGAATGGATTGATCCAAAACAGACATATGCGATGCATTAATGAAATAAAAGAGTTTGCCATGACAATAACTATTCGAACAATCAAAAGAAAATTAGAAATTGAAAATTCTAATGAACAAAAAGTCTTCTCGTCTCAGGACTTGTCACTTCAAATGGTGAACCTTGGAGGGATGGTAGAAGAACTCAGCCTGACCACCTTGGGTGAATTCCACTGCTCCTTCATCAATCAGGTCCTGGATCTTGTTCTTCAGAGTCCAACAGTCGTCGGTGTCATGTCCAGGACTGTCAGAATGGTAGGCACATCTCACACTCGGGTTATACCTGGAAGAGGATGTGTTGGGATTCTTAGGAGGGTCCCTTAACATTACCAGATTCAGTCTCAACAGACGTTGTAAAGCTTGAGACGGCGACACGTTGAGCTTGGTGAATTGCCTCCTAGGCTTGTCTGGCTTGCTCTGATCAACCCGTTGTTCTTGGCGAGGTCGTTGTTGGACATGTGAAGTAGTAGAAGCTTGGAGAGGTCTATTCATCGAACCAAACCTTTGACTTCTTGGAAGTTGATTAATGACTTGATCCTCAGCCTTGACTATTTGCTTCATGTCGTTGTCTTGACGAAGCTGGTTGACAATGGTTCTCAGCTCTTCTTGCTCCCGGGCTAAGCCTTGGATGAGAGCCATCTGTCCTAGCATCTGGGTCCTCATTGCTTCTACCTCAGCTTGCAGATGTTTCAGCCGTTCATCCTTACTGTCTTCTGGACTGTTCTTGACCAAATTCCCCATGAGGAGTGTTCTCAACTCTTCTTGCCCCTTGGATAGGCTTAGGAATATTTCCCTGAACTGAGTCTCTTGAGTATGAAGGTCCTGGTTGTCTTGTTGGGAAGCCATTACTGAAATAAACAACAAGAACATGAGAAACCTGTATCAGATGACCTGTTATGCAATGATATGTATGAGATATGTATGCAATGTTTTCAAGGATCTCGCGGGGTAAACAGGAAACTGTTAGAATTTGAATCTGGTAGCTTGATTGAAGGAACTGCATATTGTTGAGAGTCCTTCTTCAAGAGTCAAAGCTCACCATATCTAGTGGGTCATAGCCCCTGACTCAAGTCATCGTGCTTGGATTTCTGAACAACCTTGGCTAGAGGAAAATAAATCCCCTTTGCCCCTTGCTAGACATTTGATCCATCATGACCTGCATCACAAACCCTTGAGATCCTTGAAATGGTTAAGGAAATGCTATGGTATGATGTTATGATGCATATGATGTTATGTACGTGGATGCAACGGTGTGAGGTGTAAGTAAACCCTGTTATAAGTCCCGATCAAGGACTGCAAACAAAACCTGCAAGAAACTCGTGTTGTCAGATAACAAGAATGTGCAAGTAGTTCAAGTTTGAAGGCACACAAGTCACACAAAAAAGCCCTTAGATTTCAGGCCGGCATGAAATTTAGGTACTACCCTCTTTCAGTTCAGTTGGTTAAGACCTGTCCTAGAAAATAGTAACTGGGTTCTAGAGGATCTCAATATCACTGACTACCCTCAATCGGTCATAACTCCAGCGTCGCAATCTTTTCTTGCGGCCAGAACCATCGCGAGAGTTTAGCCTCAATGAGTGTAGCATACTGCTACTGTTCTATGGCCAAGTTGGGTCAATTTAGGGTTCTAAGGTCGGTTGGTGCTTAATGACTCCTCAGAAGACCCATATTCTCCTCGTTCCAACACAAGGGATATCGGTACAGACCAAGGTGTCACACCAACGTAGCTATTGCTTCACCCGTGTCGGTCTACGCCGGACAGGTCCCTCACAGCTTTTGCTACCTAAAGGTTATTCCCCAGATCCGGGTTAGGATCTATGAAACTCCGATGCAAGCCCACAAATATAAAAGCAATCAAGACATACAATTGAAAACATAGAATGATCTAATCCTAAGGTACACCTCACTTATTAAGAATCCCCAGCAGAGTCGCCAGTTCTGTGATCGGTGGAAATAGAACTGACTGTTTTAAAGCTGGTTCGCGAAATGTCCCGGTAAGCAAGAGTCGCCACCGTCTTTTATGTTCTCCAACATGGAAAGGACAAAAGCACAACAAAATTCCTTTTTCGAGATGTCTCTCGGTTCGGGAGGTAGATTTATAGAAAGGGAAGGTGTTAGCACCCTTTCTATATGTGGTTATCCACGGGCTCTTAGGTACTTGCTCACTATGTTTTCAAAAATTTGTTTGCTTTTCAAGTGTTTGTGGGTTTTGAAAAAGTTTAGTTTGAAAACTTATAGGTAACTCTTGTATCAGTCCTCAAGAGTGTATGAAGCGTTTGTTTGAAAACTTTTTGAAAGTGTAGGTGCAAAAAGTATTTTTGTTTGTTTTGAAAGAGCAAGTACCCAGGAGAAATCTACCTACTCTAAGGAATTAGGCTGTGTAAGAGTCCTTTAGACAGTACTATCCCACTATTGAGAAGTAGGTAGCACCGTCGTTGGAGTTATTCGGGTTAATTCGATTATAAGGGACATGTGTGGTCACCAAAGCAATAGTAGGACGCCTTAGCGGTAACCCTAATGTCCTAGATCCTTTTTATCCAAGGCACCCGTTTCGAGGCAACTGGATCTTTAGACAGGAGGGCGACCTCTAAAACACCCTATACTTGACGACCACCTCGAGGCAACCAAGTGAGGCGTACCCTAGGGGTGTGTTGTACCCCAAAATTTGCCCTCTCTTTCTTCAGGAAACCATCTTGGATTTTCAAGGTCCCTCTGAAACAAATCCAAGTCCTGAGTTATCCTTTTTTGCCCAAGCAAGCCACTTACAAGAGCAAGATGATCTCACGAGCTCCAAAAACAACGCTTTTATCTTGAGAAAAATCAAATTCTAAGTACTTGGGACGTTTCTCTAAAAAATGAGTGTTTAAGAAAAAATCAGCGCTTCAGAACTTCTGGACCAATTCCAGATAAAAACGGTCAGAAGTTGCAAGCTTGGCTCAGCGTAGTCAGAAGCTGGCTTTTTCAGCAGCTACATCAGCTCAATCAGAAGTTGTAAACGTGGTTCAGTATGTAAGCCTCAGACAGAACATGCCCCTTTCAGCAATTATACAAGCTCAGTCAGAATTTGCTAAAGGAATGCAAGAGAAGCAGGGAAGTCTGAAGGCTCCTTCAGAACATGCTGAATTCAGAAGATGAAAAGGTCAGAAGAGTGGGTGTTACACTGATACAGAATCTCTAAGCCCAGGAGGTCCAGAAGTAAATCCAAGGAACGTATCAGAAAATCAGGAGAATCTCCAGAGCTTACTAAGACAACAGGAAGCCAAGGCCAGAGCATGGTTTACGCTGCTGATTCAACGTTGGTTTCCATTACCAGAATATTGATGTCGATAGGTCTTATCACCATTTAATGCCCATTAATGCTTCCAACCACTCCTGAACATTCACGTGTGGCTTGGAAAACGCTTTTGTGCAGATTCTGGCATGGGTCTATGTGCCACCGCCCACTTCAGAGGTCACTTCTCCCCAATCTACGCCTGCTGCTGCAGCCTAGGCTGAAGGCTATCTGTTATCACAACTTCCCAGGAATTTCTGTCAAAGAGCAATTCAAACTCTGTTGGCGCTTTAATGTTCAAGGCACCCACAAGAACTTTGCCTATAAATAGAGAGTCATTGTCCACTGCAAAAGGGCGTTCAAAAAAGAAACAGAAAAATTGCTAAGAGAGAAACAGAAACTCTTAGCAACATAGCGTTCTGAAACTCTGCCAAAATCTCCAGTTTGTTTCATAACTTTGAGTTTCTCATCTTCAAACTTCATCAAATACCCAGTTTTCTTTGTGAACCAAAAGACACCCTTTCCAAACTTCTGACCCTACGTACGTATACACCTTTACCTACCCTTTTCAAAGAAAATCTGTCCAGAACACCACCAGAGCCAAAAGCTAGCTTTCACCCACAAACTTTTCCAACAGCCAGGTAAGCACCTGCTGACTTTCATCACGCTGCTAAGCATCATCAGCTGTACATACTCAAATAAACATAATGTAAATATCATGTTGTTGCTGTTTATATTCTGAGGATTTTCATACCTCAGAACGTTCTGAGCCAGTATAGGACTGGCATGTGACCTTGTTGGTTCTGACCTCTGAAACATTTTTACATTTGCTGGATCTGTTCCAAATATGTTTCCTGTTTTGTGGAATAACAACAGAATTGCAGATGTTCTGATTAGTACAGGGAAAAGCCAAGTGCTGACTTTGACGTTAGCACATCTGAAGCCTGTTTTGTTGTCAATGATATCAGAACCTCTGAGAGTTATTGCCTTTTCAGCAGAATCAGAACTTCTGGTTTCTCCATTAACAAACTTCTGTCTTGCAGCGCAGGGGAGTCAGAACTTCTGATTTCCCCACTAACAGGGTTCTGTTTTGCAGGTGCCATAGTCAGAAGTTCTGACTCATACAGTTTAACCAAGAGGTTGATCATCTAGCAGCGGATCTGAGTCAGAACTTCTGATGACCTCTCAGCAGCGCGCGGGCTCCCTCTCTCTCTCTCTCTATATCTTGTTTTTTTTGCTATTTTCTTTTTTGTCTATTTTTCTCGTTGAACCCCCCATGTACAAATGTGTATCCCCCTCCCCTAATTGTTGTAATAGCGTAGGATTTTATATTTCTGCTTCTTATTGCTAGTAATTAGGACGTGTATGGCAAGATAAAATCAATGAAATAGAAAAACCTAATTCAAAGAAAAAACTCTTGTATGCAATAAAACACACTTGCACACTAACACCCCTAGGGTTACATCCACTTGTTGCCTTTCAAAATTAGGCCATATTGCATGTTAGGTCTCTTTGGGCAAAGCAAACAATTCAAATGATCATAGTCCCTCGATGACGCTTTCGAAAGTCGCCTAAAAATGATCAAGTCCCTTAAAAAGAACAATTGCCCAAAGATACTTGGCATCATTGCAATTATGGTCTAAACGATGACCCGCGCCCGTCCCTTTCACATCCTAACACAAGATTGTCCACCAAATACAATGGTGGAACAAAATTGTTAAAAGGGTTAAAACATAGAAAAAATCTTTGAGAACCTTAGGGTAGATAGCTCTTAAGTACTTGTCAACTTGCAAAATAAAAACACTTGCCTATTTTTCAAACCACACTTCACAAAAACTTTCAAAACAAACTTTCAAAAAAACCTTGAAACATCTTTTCAAAAAGACAAACACCTTTTGTAAAACATTCAAGTAAAGAATTGTTACAAGGGTAGCCTAGACAAGGCATCTTTTTCAAAACATTTTCAAAGCCACACACAAAGCACCATTTCGAACAATTGAAAACCAAGGCAAGTTGATCTAAGCAAGTACCTAAGAGCCCATGGATAACCATGGATAGAAAGGGTGCTAATACCTTCCCTTTCTATAATCTACTCCCCGAACCCAAGAAAAATCTCAAAGGTTTTTGTTGTGCTTTTTAAACCTTTCCTTAGGATAAAATAAAAAGTCGGTGGCGACTCTTGCTCAACCAAAACATTTGAGAAAACAAACGCAAAACCATAGTCAGTTCTCCCACCGTATCACAGAACTGGCGACTATGCTGGGGAAAATATTATAAGTGGAGTAACCTTAGGGTTTAGATCACCCTCTTGCATGACTAATTGTTTGAATTGATTGCTTTATATCTTGGCTCTTTTGTTTGGGTTTGCAATCCTACACCCAGATTTTGGGAAACATTCATAGATAGCAATACGTTGTGGAAGCTGTGCGGGGTATACCGACATGGTCGAAGCAATAGCTATATTAGTGCGACATATTTGTGAGTACCGGTAACCCTTGAGTTCAATCAAGGAGAGTACGAGGCCGCTGAGTGATGTCACTAAGCACTAATGACCTAGAACCTTACTTGACCATCTTGGCCTTTTTTTTAGGGGTAGTGAGATGACCGGCTTTGGTGCAGTCCGAAGTTGGTAGATACTCGATACTACACTCATTGAGGGTTGTTTTCTTGGAATATTTTGGTCGCTAGTTAAGTGGCTAAACCAAAACAATGAACAATGAAAACAATCCCGTGACATTGAGCTCCTTAGAACCCGGTTACTATTTATAGGACAGGTTTTTAAGCCAACTACACTCAAGAGGGTACTTACCTATGAGACCCCATGCAAGCCTGAAACTAGGGTTTGGTGTGATTTGCTTGTACATATGTTTTGTGCATACATCATAAACATCATAAAACATCATATGCATTCACTAACCATTTCATGGGTTTGGATCTTCATCTTTGTTCTTGTTTTGTAGGTCATGGAAATTCCTCGCAGAAAAACCATCCAAGTCAACCTTGTAAGAATCTCTCCTCAACTCAAGGAGCTCACCTCAAGAATTCCGGAAAGCTCATCCTTCAGTGAAAGACATGGTAGACTGCTCGGCTTAGTCAACACCAACATTGAAGAAGACATGATGAAAGTGCTATTCCAGTTCTTTGACCCTCTTCACCACTGTTTCACTTTCCCTGATTACCAGTTGGTGCCCACTTTGGAGGAGTTTTCTCAACTCCTGAGAATTCCTATCCTTAATCAACTACCCTTCAACGGTACGGAAAAGGAACCAAAGCCGGAAGATGTTGCTCGAGCATTACATCTACAACCATCCGACATCAAGGGGCATTGGGAAACCAGAAGCGGCGTCAAAGGATTCTTAGCAAAATTCTTGTTTGAGAAGGCACAAGAATGTTGGAACTCATTGGACCTACAAGCCTTTGAAGAAATTGTGGCACTCCTTGTCTATGGGTTGGTCTTGTTCCCAAATTCTGACCAATTGATAGATGTCAACGCCGTCAAAATCTTCTTGTCCAGAAATCCAATACCAACATTGCTTGGGGACATTCTTCACTCATTTTACACACGAACAATGAGAAAGAGGGGTGTTCTCATGTGTTGTACTCCTCTCCTTGCAAGGTGGTTTATTTCGCACCTTCCACAATCTGTCTTGAAGAATGACCAAGGCTCAAGGTGGTCCCAACGGTTGATGACTCTTACTCACTCTGATGTACATTGGTGTTCTCGGTCTAGAGAAAATGTCATCATCGTCGATCGTTATGGAGAGTTTCCTAATGTTCCTTTACTTGGGATCAGAGGATGTATCACCTACAACCCTTGCCTAGCTTTGAGGAAATTTGGATATGCACGGAGGGATGGCCCTCATGACATGTTAATTCCTGACCTAGTTTTTGACTTCGACAACGATGCGCAAGGACTTCGCCAAAGATTCATCAGAGCTTGGGGGAGGCCCAACAAGGTTGATAGCAAGACTCTGGGACACAAGAACTCCATCCCTCTTGAGCCTTATCTCAAGTGGGTACGAGCCCGAGCCCAAAGTCTGATGATGCCTTATCCTCATGTTCTCCCTGTGATTAAAGAGCCCGTCAAGGAAGGAGAGGTTCCCTACACCATCCTACATCCTGACATGCCTACATCGTGGGAGGAAATGCAGAAAAGTTGGATTCAGCTCAAGGAGGAACGGAACACTTTTGAAGCCAGCTTATACGCTAGTGAGAAGAAGGTTCTAGAGCTTACCCGCCGACTCCATGAGCAAGAGGCTCTCAACACCTACATCGCACCAAAGAGGATGCGCAATGTCTTTCTGCCTTGAGAAGTTATTTTGTAATATTTGGCCCATGGGGCATTTATGTACTGACAAATTTCTTCTTATTAATATGACATGCGTTCTTCTTTGTCTGCAACAATTTTGAATGTTCTAAATCCTTGAATGCATTGCATACATAAGCATACCATTCATCATGTGCATAAGCAGGTCTCACGCCAGGTTTCCTTATCTGTCTGCTGTTTATTTCAGTAGGATGGATCTCGAGCAAACAGTCAAAGACCTACAAGCTCAAAATGCACAGTTTCAGCAACTCCTGACCACCTTGGATAAAGGTCAGGAGGATCTCAAGACCTTGCTGGGGAATAAAGACCCAGTGAAAAAGAAGAAAAAGAGACTCGGGGTGGCTACTTTAGGGAGAAGATTTGACGGAGAAGCTCGGAGAGTGCTTGAATTTCCTCCTACTTCTGATGAAGGAACCAGCAAAGGAGGTGGGGCTGTGGTACCTTCCGAGTCCGATGTGGAAGAAGAAGAGGTCGAAGAGGATGAAGATTATTCTGATCAACAATACCCTCCAGCTGATGATAAATACAAGGGTTTAGAAGACAGGTTGGCCGCCATGGAATTACAAAGAGTACCGGGTTTGGATTTTGAAGACTTGGGTTTGGTTGCCGGGATTGTGATTCCCCCAAAATTCAAAGTGCCAATGTTTGTGAGGTATGATGGGCTGTCCTGTCCAAAAATGCATCTCAGGTCCTACGTGAGAAAGATCCAACCCTATACGGCAGATAAAAACCTTTGGATTCATTTCTTCCAAGACAGCCTTTCTGGAGCTCAGTTGGAGTGGTTTTATCAGCTAGAGGGAACCAGCGTCCGAAATTGGGAAGATTTGGCCACCGCTTTTTACAAACAATACCAATACAATTCTGACCTTGCTCCTACTCGTACCCAACTTCAGGGTATGTCACTAGGAACAGGCGAAGGGTTCAAAGAATATGCACAAAAATGGAGGGATTTGGCTGGCAGGGTGCAGCCTCCTTTAACCGACCGTGAACTTGTTGATATGTTTCTAGGGACCCTATCTGGGCCATTTTTCAATCATCTAATTGGTAACTCTTCCGCGGGGTTTACCGATTTGATCTTAACAGGCGAAAGAATAGAAGCTGGCATCAAGTCAGGAAAGATTCAGAAGGGTGTTGCTGCAAGCATTGAGAAGAAGCCTTTTAAGAAGGAAACAGTTGTGGTATATTCTCAGAAAAGAGCAGGGAAGACTAAACACCGGCCGACCGTGGGGGCCGTAACTATTCAAAACCCTTCAAGTGAGCAGCCTCGCTATAACCAATCCATACCAAATCAACAACGGGTGGAACGGCCACAATGGCAGTTCACCCGCATTAATATGACTCCAGCACAAGTGCTTCCCCATCTGTTAAAGTTGAATCTCGCCACTATCAAAGAGGCACCAAAGAATGTGAATACGTCCTCTCCGCATTATCATCCTAATGCCAAATGCGCCTACCATTCTGACAGTGTCGGGCACGACACCAATGATTGTTGGGCACTCAAGCATAAAATCCAAGACCTGATAGATGTGAAGGAGGTGGAATTTGACGCTCCGGAGAAGCCTAATGTGATATCTGCTCCCATGCCGAAGCACGGTCGAAATGTCAATGCCATTGAAGAAGATTTTTATGTTGCTGATGTCAATGATCTGATAACCCCATTGTTAACCATCAAGTCGAATTTGTTAAGGGCCGAGATCTTCCCGGGATGTGAAGAAGACTGCTATTGTTGTTACTCTCTACCGTTTGATTGTCCGTTACTGAAGAAAGGCATCCAAGGCCTTATGGATAGTCGACAAATTTTGTTTGAAAAAGTTTCTGCTGTTCCAACCCATATCGAAGATGTCTCAATCATAACCATTCACGCCAATCTTTCCAAGGCCGTCAAAAAGCCTGTTAAGATTACACCAGCTACGAAATCTGTTCCTTTGAAGATAACAATGCCAGGGCCTGTCCCCTATGTTTCTGAGAAGTCGATACCATGGAACTATGGCGGTGACGTCTACTACCACGGTATTAAGCAAATCGAAATAACTAAAGAAAGTTCGGAGGATGAAGAAGCCAGCATTGGAAACATTGCAGGCACGAGCAAAATCACCCGGAGCGGAAGAATATTTTCTCCAGAGATTGCCCCCCCAAGAGAAATCTTTGGACCCTCATCTGCCGACAAGGTCATCCCTGCACCAATAAAACTCTCTGCTAGAACCCCTTTGATTGAGGATGTTGTTGTTCCTAGTACTGTTCCTCCTACCACTGCTGACAAAGGTAAGGGAATCCAAGATGAGCTCGTCAGGACAAGGGCTCAACCCTTGGTCATCCCAGAAACCTCCAAGAAGGAAATGGATGAGATCTTAAAGATAATCAAAAGGAGTGATTACGATATGGTAGAACAACTGTGGCAAACCCCCTCAAAGATCTCCATGCTGGCACTGCTACTTTGCTCAGAAGCGCACGCTAAAGCTCTGATAAAATTCCTGAAGGCAGCCCATGTGCCCCAGGAAACCTCTGCAGATCAATTTCAAAATTGCGTGGCTAGCCTGACTGCGGACAATGGATTAGGTTTCTCTGATGCCGACCTAACTCCTAAAGGTAGAAACCACAATGATGCTTTGCACATTTCAGTCGAGTGCCGAGGAACTACTCTCGCACATGTCTTGGTCGACACTGGTTCGTCGCTGAATGTACTGCCTAATAAGGCCTTGGACCGACTAGATTGTGAAGGGTTGGAGTTGAAGCCGAGTGATATTATCGTCAGAGCTTTCGATGGTTCGAAGAGAATGGTCCATGGGGAGGTTGAAATTCCCATCAAGATAGGCACTGAGGTGTTTAAATCTACTTTCTATGTGATGGACATCCATCCGTCATACTCTTGCTTGCTGGGTAGGCCTTGGATACACCATGCTGGGGCAGTCACCTCCTCCTTACATCAGATGTTGAAGTATCCTGTCAAGGGAAAGATCATTACTGTCCATGGTGAAGAGGAGTACATGATTAGCCACATGAACTCTTTCCGATATGTGGAGGTTGAAGGGGAGTTCATTGAGACGCCTTTTCAGCATTTCGAAGAAGTCCTTCCTGAGATAACAGTAGCAAAGTTGGCAGCTGAGACACCGAGGCAGATGGCCAGGATGGCATCTCTGGAGGACGCAAGGGCCGCAATAAAGGAGGGGAAGAATTCAGCATGGGGGCAGTTGCCTGATATTCCACATAAAGCCGACAAATTTGGATTAGGGTTCACTACCGCAGGCCAGAAAGCTATGCGCCGTTCGAAGATTGAAAGAGCGCCAGTCAAAATTTCTCCCTACGGAATCAACGCTTTGGAGGATGAAGACAAAGAGAGCAACATCGAAGAGTGGATTTATCCAACTGCCAAAGGAGGATTGAGCAACTGGGAGGCAAAAGACTTTGTCCCCATCACTTTTATTCATCAGTAATTTATCTGTCAAACATTTCCTATTTGGTCTGTAATATTTATTTTCAAACAATCCGTACACTATCTTTTTCACCTCATGCCTTGCCCGGGGCATGTAGGTCCATTTGTAAGGGTTTTGATTATTTTTCATATCCATATGTCATGTTTAATGATTCATTGGACGTTTTTCATTTGATAAACTGATGTGTTCATTTTCTTTCCTTTTTGCATTTTTGTTTAAGGATGGCTATCCCTTACACACACCCACACTCACAAATGCAGGTACCCATCCACTCCGGATTCCATGGGTGACTATTCTGCTATATCCTTCAATAACTCTGGAGATCTGGTCAATCAAGTCGAGTATGAAGATGACGAAGGTTGTGAAGTACCAGGGGAACTAGCCAGACTTCTACAGCAAGAGGAAAGGGCCATCTTACCTCACGAAGAGTCATTGGAAACTATCAATTTAGGAACCGAGGAAGACCGGAAGGAGGTACAAGTGGGTGCTAATCTGGAACCAAGTGTCAAGGAACGCCTGATACAGTTGTTGAATGAGTATGTTGAAATCTTCGCTTGGTCTTATGAAGACATGTCGGGTTTAGACACAGACATCGTGGTTCACCGTCTCCCCACAAGAGAGGATTGTCCACCGATCAAGCAAAAAGTCTGCCGAGTGAGGCCTGACATGTCTGAAAAGATCAAAGCAGAAGTAATGAAGCAATTTGACGCTGGCTTTCTGGCTGTTACATCCTATCCTCAATGGGTCGCTAACATCGTGCCAGTACCTAAGAAAGATGGCAAAGTCAGGATGTGTGTGGACTACCGGGATTTGAATAGGGCCAGCCCCAAAGATGATTTTCCACTTCCACACATTGACATTTTGATCGACAATACAGCTCAGCACAAAGTGTTTTCCTTCATGGATGGATTCTCAGGCTACAATCAAATCAAAATGGCCCCCGAGGATATGGAGAAAACAACTTTTGTCACACAATGGGGCACTTTCTGTTACAAGGTGATGCCGTTCAGGCTGAAGAACGCAGGGGCAACTTATCAACGCGCCATGGTAGCTTTGTTTCATGATATGATACATCATGAGATTGAAGTTTACGTAGACGATATGATAGCTCGGTCACAAACAGAGGAAGAGCACCTTGAACATCTAGAAAAACTGTTTGCCAGATTGAAAGAATACAAACTCAGGCTGAACCCAAGTAAGTGCACTTTTGGAGTTAGGTCTGGTAAACTTCTGGGATTTATTGTAAGCAACAAAGGCATTGAAGTCGATCCAGCAAAAGTGAAAGCAATACAAGAGATGCCTGCTCCCCGTACTGAAAAGGAGGTTAGAGGGTTCTTGGGGCGCTTGAATTATATTGCCAGATTCATCTCCCATCTGACTTCTACCTGTGAGCCAATTTTCAAACTCTTGAAGAAAGATCTGGTAGTCGAATGGAACGGCGATTGCCAAGCTGCTTTCGATAAGATCAAGGAGTATTTGCTAGAACCTCCTATTCTGATGCCACCCGTCGAAGGAAGACCATTGATCATGTATTTGACCGTCTTGGATAACTCAATGGGGTGTGTTTTGGGCCAGCATGACGAGTCTGGTCGAAAAGAGCATGCTATTTATTACCTTAGCAAAAAGTTTACCGACTGTGAGACTCGCTACTCACTGCTCGAGAAAACTTGCTGCGCTTTGGTATGGGCTGCTCGCCGACTAAGGCAGTATATGTTGACTCATACTACCTTGTTGATTTCCAAAATGGATCCTATCAAGTATATCTTCGAAAAGCCCGCCTTATCTGGAAGAATAGCCAGATGGCAGATGATCCTGACTGAGTACGACATACAGTACACCACCCAAAAAGCTATAAAAGGGAGTGTATTAGCTGACCATCTGGCTCATCAAGCTATCGAAGATTATCAACCCATGAGATTTGACTTCCCAGACGAGGACATCATGAATTTGGACAACATTAAAGGTAACGGACCGTATGACGGACCCGAAAAGGGATCCCGATGGACCCTGTACTTTGATGGTGCTTCAAATGCACTTGGAAATGGTATCGGTGCGGTACTCATCTCCCCGGAAGGTTGTCACACACCTTTCACGGCCCGACTTTGCTTCAGCTGCACAAACAACATGGCTGAGTATGAAGCCTGCATCTTTGGTCTCAAGGCTGCTATAGACTTGGGGATCAAATCTTTGATCGTATTTGGGGACTCGGCTTTGGTTATCAGTCAAATCAAAGGAGAGTGGGATACCAAACATCCTAATCTTATCCCATACAAAGAACATGTCTTGACATTGTTGCCTCATTTCGAGCAAATTACCTTCGAGCATTTCCCGCGAGAAGAGAATCAGCTAGCAGATGCTCTGGCTACAATGTCCTCCATGTTTAAACTCAACTGGGATAACGAGGCTCCCCAAATCACCATCGAGCGAATGGATGAACCTGCACATTATCATGAGATTAATACCGAAGAAGTAGTGGAACAACCCTGGTTCCATGAAATCAAAAGGTATCTCGAGACTAGAGATTATCCTGAAGGAGATTCCGTAAATGACAAGAAGTTCTTAAAGAAATTCGCTGCTAAATTCTTCCTGAGCAACGGCATCCTTTACAAACGAAGCCATGATTGTGTGTTACTCTGATGCATAGACAAAGCTGAAGTAGAGTTGATCATGACTGATATACACAGCGGCACATTTGGCACTCACTTGAGCGGGCATACAATGGCTAAGAAGATCCTAAGGGCAGGCTATTACTGGTCTACCATGGAAGCTGACTGCCATCAACATTCCCGTACTTGCCACAAATGCCAAGTCTATGCTGACAAAGTTCATATCCCTCCGGTTCCTCTCAATGTTCTGACTGCTCCTTGGCCATTTGCAATGTGGGGCATTGACATGATTGGAGAAATCAAGCCCATGGCTTCCAACGGACATCGCTTCATCCTGGTTGCCATTGACTATTTCACCAAATGGGTCGAAGCAGCTTCCTTCGCCTCTGTTACTAAAAATGTGGTTGCCCGCTTCATCAAACAAAATCTCATATGTCGGTATGGTGTTCCAGACAGGATCATCACAGACAACGGTACAAATCTGAATAACACAATGATCACCACATTGTGCGAACAGTTCAAGATTTATCATCACAATTCATCTCCCTATCGGCCGAAGATGAACGGTGTTGTTGAAGCTGCGAACAAAAACATTAAGAAGATCATTCAGAAAATGACAGTCACTTAAAAAGACTGGCATGAGATGTTACCGTTTGCTCTACATGGATACCGTACGACGGCACGTACTTCAACCGGGGCAACCCCATTTTCTCTGGTATACGGCATGGAAGTTGTCCTGCCTATGGAGGTTCAGATTCCTTCTCTAAGGATTATGAAGGACGCAGGTTTGAATGAAGATGATTGGATGCAGACCCGACTTGATCAACTCAATCTGATCGACGAGAAGCGACTCGCTGCTATATGCCATGGTCAGACGTATCAAAAACGAATGATCAAGGCCTTCAATAAAAAAGTCAGACGTCAAGTGTATCAAGTCGGAGATCTCGTAATCAAGCGGATTATCTTGCCGCAAAGTGATCCCAAGGGCAAATGGACTCCTACATATGAAGGACCATTTGTGATCAAGAGCATATTTTCTGGTGGTGCGATGATTCTGACCACCATGGACGGCGACGATTTGCCGCACCCTGCGAATGCAGACATAGTCAAAAGATACTACGCATAAAATAACCCGACAAGTCGAAAACCCGAAAGGGCGGCTTGGGAAAAAATGGGCATCCCGGTGGACCGAAAACCCGAAAGGGCGGTTCAGGCAAAAGTTAGGGATAAAAATAAAAAAAATCTGTACACCCGGCAAGTTGAAAACCCGAAAGGGCGGCTTGGGCAAAAAGGGGTTTCCCGGTGGATCGAAAACCCGAAAGGGCGATTCAGGCAAAAGTTAGGGAATTAAAGCGTATGACTATGTCTCGTCGGATCACTTCAAAGACGATCTCTTCATCAACCAGTTCCAGGCTTCTGATCAATCCAGTCATCGGTAAACGAAGCATTGAATGGACAGATATTCAGAGTTGTGAAGGCTATAGCGGAACGGAATCCCATGGAATTATTTCATATAGCCATCTTTATTTTGTATAAATCTTTCAATATTTACGACAAAATCCTCTTACTAGGATGATTGTCTCCTTTGTACAAATATACTCAGAGAAAGTTAATACAAATACTTTTCCCAAAAAAATTTTTTTGTGTCATTTCCTTTTTCTTTTTCTCTGGCACTAATTGTTTTATTTTGAGAAACGTCCAATGTTTTGTTAAATAGGCATATGCATTTGAAACATAATCATTTCCTTATGAATCAAGAAAGAGGATTACTGATAAGTTGAAGGTACAGTTGGATATCTTGACACCCTTTCAAAAGGAAATCCCCAGGAGATTTGGAATCCATTTCCCCAGCATCTTGAAGCTTATCCCCTGCAGAGTACGGACGTCTCTCCCGAGCTTTATTCAAAGTTATTCTTCACAAGGGCTTATAACTGGGTTATCCTCAGCTTATTGCCTCGGAAGATCGCACTCAGCAAATTTCTTCCTATCCCCAGCGAAGTTCATCGGAGTTCCCCAACATAACTTATCAATACAATCCCCCAGAGGAACCTATCTTTGTTATCCCCAGCCAGAGAATCCTCCAGAACTCAATTCCCCTCAGAATTTAAGTTTCAGTATCCCCAGCTGAGCTAAAACTTCAAATTATCAACCCCCAGCCAAGCCAGGATAATGAACCTTCTCCCCACAGAGTTTTGGGAGGGCAAATCTTGAGTTCCCCAGTGAAGTCGCCAGAGATACTTCCCACCAAACTGAAGATTCTCAGTCTTACATCCCCAGCATGAGTCTATTAGATTGGAACTCCCCAGTAGAAGTCATCAAGAATTCCCCAGAAGATTGGTATACAACCTAAGCTCCTTATTCTCCAGCAACAACCAGGAATTATCCTTCCCGGCAGCAGTCAAGATACTTTTATCTTTAGCCATCTCGGACTCATCTATCTTTTGCAAGACGGCTCTCCAGCTTACATGCACATTCATTTACATTCATATCATATAACATACATTGCATCATGCATCATGACATTGCGTACAACTAACCCTTTACCTTTTCAGGTAAGAACAATCGACAGACAATAATCATTATCTCCCGAGATTCTTTCCAGGAATAGTTCAGATGCGACCCAGACATGGCAACATTCTGATTCTCATTCCAGATTCATCCAGATGCATCTTCACACGAGCTCATCCCCAGGAAGCCCTACGTCGGTTCCTCTACTTTTGAAAGCAGTTTACGGACGCTTCCCAACAACGGATGTTGCTCTATTGCTTATTCAACTTCAAGATTTCTGAAAACAGTGTACGGGTTCTCCAAGTAACGGATGTTAACCTATCGCTTGTTCAGTTTCTTTTCAAAACTTCTGAAAACAGTTTATGGATTCTTCCCAACAACGGATGTTAATCTACCAACTTGTTCAGATGCAACTTTTGAAAACAGTTTACGGACGCTTCCCAACAACGGATGCTGCTCTATTTCTTATTCAACTTCAAGATTTCTGAAAACAGTGTACGGGTTCTCCAAGTAACGGATGTTAACCTATCGCTTGTTCAGTTTCTTTTCAAGACTTCTGAAAACAGTTTATGGATTCTTCCCAACAACAGATGTTAATCTACCAACTTGTTCAGATGCAACTTTTGAAAACAGTTTACGGACGCTTCCCAACAACGGATGCTGCCCTATTGCTTATTCAACTTCCAGATTTCTGAAAACAGTGTACGGGTTCTCCAAGTAACGGATGTTAACCTATCGCTTGTTCAGTTTCTTTTTAAGACTTCTGAAAACAGTTTATGGATTCTTCCCAACAACGGATGGTAATCTACCAACTTGTTCAGATGCAACTTTTGAAAACAGTTTACGGACGCTTCCCAACAACGGATGCTGCTCTATTGCTTATTCAACTTCAAGATTTCTGAAAACAGTGTACGGGTTCTCCAAGTAACGGATGTTAACCTATCGCTTGTTCAGTTTCTTTTCAAGACTTCTGAAAACAGTTTATGGATTCTTCCCAACAACGGATGTTAATCTACCAACTTGTTCAGATGCAACTTTTGAAAACAGTTTACGGACGCTTCCCAACAACGGATGCTGCTCTATTGCTTATTCAACTTCCAGATTTCTGAAAACAGTGTACGGGTTCTCCAAGTAACGGATGTTAACCTATCGCTTGTTCAGTTTCTTTTCAAGACTTCTGAAAACAGTTTATGGATTCTTCCCAACAACGGATGTTAATCTATTGCTTGTTCAGATGCAACTTTTGAAAATAGTTTACGGATGCCTCCAGATACTGATGTCAATCTATTGCTTATTCAAGCCCCAGTTCAGAGATGGTTCAAAACATGGACACCTTTCTGATTTTCATTCCAAATGGCATCTTTAAGCCCATTTCCAAATGGCATCTTTAATCCCATCTCCAAATGGCATCTTTAAGCCCATCTCCAAATGGCATCTTTAAGCCCATCTCCCAATGGCATCTTTAAGCCCATCTCCTAATGGCATCTTTAAGCCCATTTCCGCATCCATTGCTTTGACGAGTGCAAATTTAAGGGCACTCTAGTGTCCAATCTCCTTTTACCTTCGAGTCGCGAAAGGCAAGATTTCCAATCTAACTCTTCAGGTTCAAGAAGATTGAACAGGGGCAACTGTTGTACCCCAAAATTTGCCCTCTCTTTCTTCAGGAAACCATCTTGGATTTTCAAGGTCCCTCTGAAACAAATCCAAGTCCTGAGTTATCCTTTTTTGCCCAAGCAAGCCACTTACAAGAGCAAGATGATCTCACGAGCTCCAAAAACAACGCTTTTATCTTGAGAAAAATCAAATTCTAAGTACTTGGGACGTTTCTCTAAAAAATGAGTGTTTAAGAAAAAATCAGCGCTTCAGAACTTCTGGACCAATTCCAGATAAAAACGGTCAGAAGTTGCAAGCTTGGCTCAGCGTAATCAGAAGTTGGCTTTTTCAGCAGCTACATCAGCTCAATCAGAAGTTGTAAACGTGGTTCAGTATGTAAGCCTCAGACAGAACATGCCCCTTTCAGCAGTTATACAAGCTCAGTCAGAATTTGCTAAAGGAATGCAAGAGAAGCAGGGAAGTCTGAAGGCTCCTTCAAAACATGCTGAATTCAGAAGATGAAAAGGTCAGAAGAGTGGGTGTTACACTGATACAGAATCTCTAAGCCCAGGAGGTCCAGAAGTAAATCCAAGGAACGTATCAGAAAATCAGGAGAATCTCCAGAGCTTACTAAGACAACAGGAAGCCAAGGCCAGAGCATGGTTTACGTTGCTGATTCAACGTTGGTTTCCATTACCAGAATATTGATGTTGATAGGTCTTATCACCATTTAATGCCCATTAATGCTTCCAACCACTCCTGAACATTCACGTGTGGCTTGGAAAACGCTTTTGTGCAGATTCTGGAATGGGTCTACGCGCCACCGCCCACTTCAGAGGTCACTTCTCCCCAATCTACGCCTGCTGCTGCAGCCTAGGCTGAAGGCTATCTGTTATCACAACTTCCCAGGAATTTCTGTCAAAGAGCAATTCAAACTCTGTTGGCGCTTTAATGTTCAAGGCACCCACAAGAACTTTGCCTATAAATAGAGAGTCATTGTCCACTGCAAAAGGGCGTTCAAAAAAGAAACAGAAAAATTGCTAAGAGAGAAACAGAAACTCTTAGCAACATAGCGTTCTGAAACTCTGCCAAAATCTCCAGTTTGTTTCATAACTTTGAGTTTCTCATCTTCAAACTTCATCAAATACCCAGTTTTCTTTGTGAACCAAAAGACACCCTTTCCAAACTTCTGACCCTACGTACGTATACACCTTTACCTACCCTTTTCAAAGAAAATCTGTCCAGAACACCACCAGAGCCAAAAGCTAGCTTTCACCCACAAACTTTTCCAACAGCCAGGTAAGCACCTGCTGACCTTCATCACGCTGCTAAGCATCATCAGCTGTACATACTCAAATAAACATAATGTAAATATCATGTTGTTGCTGTTTATATTCTGAGGATTTTCATACCTCAGAACGTTCTGAGCCAGTATAGGACTTGCCTGTGACCTTGTTGGTTCTGACCTCTGAAACATTTTTACATTTGCTGGATCTGTTCCAAATATGTTTCCTGTTTTATGGAATAACAACAGAATTGCAGATGTTCTGATTAGTACAGGGAAAAGCCAAGTGCTGACTTTGACGTTATCACATCTGAAGCCTGTTTTGTTGTCAATGATATCAGAACCTCTGAGAGTTATTGCCTTTTCAGCAGAATCAGAACTTCTGGTTTCTCCACTAACAAACTTCTGTCTTGCAGCGCAGGGGAGTCAGAACTTCTGATTTCCCCACTAACAGGGTTCTGTTTTGCAGGTGCCATAGTCAGAAGTTCTGACTCATACAGTTTAACCAAGAGGTTGATCATCTGGCAGCGGATCTGAGTCAAAACTTCTGATGACCTCTCAGCAGCGCGCGGGCTCCCTCTCTCTCTCTCTCTATATCTTGTTTTTTTTGCTATTTTCTTTTTTGTCTATTTTTCTCGTTGAACCCCCCATGTACAAATGTGTATCCCCCTCCCCTAATTGTTGTAATAGCGTAGGATTTTATATTTCCGCTTCTTATTGCTAGTAATTAGGACGTGTATGGCAAGATAAAATCAATGAAATAGAAAAACCTAATTTAAATAAAAAACTCTTGTATGCAATAAAACACACTTGCACACTAACACCCCTAGGGTTACATCCACTTGTTGCCTTTCAAAATTAGGCCATATTGCATGTTAGGTCTCTTTGGGCAAAGCAAACAATTCAAATGATCATAGTCCCTCGATGACGCTTTCGAAAGTCGCCTAAAAATGATCAAGTCCCTTAAAAAGAACAATTGCCCAAAGATACTTGGCATCATTGCAATTATGGTCTAAACGATGACCCGCGCCCGTCCCTTTCACATCCTAACACAAGATTGTCCACCAAATACAATGGTGGAACAAAATTGTTAAAAGGGTTAAAACATAGCAAAAATCTTTGAGAACCTTAGGGTAGATAGCTCTTAAGTACTTGTCAACTTGCAAAATAAAAACACTTGCCTATTTTTCAAACCACACTTCACAAAAACTTTCAAAACAAACTTTCAAAAAAACCTTGAAACATCTTTTCAAAAAGACAAACACCTTTTGTAAAACATTCAAGTAAAGAATTGTTACAAGGGTAGCCTAGACAAGGCATCTTTTTCAAAACATTTTCAAAGCCACACACAAAGCACCATTTCGAACAATTGAAAACCAAGGCAAGTTGATCTAAGCAAGTACCTAAGAGCCCATGGATAACCATGGATAGAAAGGGTGTTAATACCTTCCCTTTCTATAATCTACTCCCCGAACCCAAGAAAAATCTCAAAGGTTTTTGCTGTGCTTTTTAAACCTTTCCTTAGGATAAAATAAAAAGTCGATGGCGACTCTTGCTCAACCGAAACATTTGAGAAAACAAACGCAAAACCATAGTCAGTTCTCCCACCGTATCACAGGGTGGCATGTGCATGTGTGTTAAATTCAGTTAAGATTATCTTGTACATGTTATTTGTGAGCTACGGATTGGTTTTGTTTTTCAAGCAAGTCTTGCATGCATATTAACAGTTTATAGTTGTACGGGAAGTAAATTACGGAAAGGTAAATCTACGCTATTACAAGGCATGGGTCTATACATCGCCAAAAACATAACCCGTTTGGAAATAAATGCGAGAAAAGTAAATAAAACGGTAAAAGACCTAATTAACTATTACATCCTCGGAAACAGTTACATCAATATAATCAAAAAGAATTAAAGCGCGAAAAGAATTGAATCGGAACGTCCTAGGGTTTTGACCCTTTTTGAGAAAAGAATTGAAATTGGTCCTTTTTTGCAATTAAATTAAATATTAAACCTAATTTACTAATTAATTAATTATTTACAAGAAAAAAGTATTTTTGTGGTTTTATGTTTTTTAATGAAATAAAATAAAAAGGAAATTAAAAGTTAAGAGAAAAACCCTAATTCTAAGTTTGTTTTATTTATTGTGAAAAGAATCAAAATTAAACTTAATTTAAACTAAATTGGTTTGTTAGCATTTATTTACAAAATAATTAAAAATAATAATAATAATTAATAAAAATATTTACATTTTTTAATTGTCTGAATTTATTATGAAAAATATTAATTTGTTAATTAATTAAATAATAATAATAATAGTTATTAAAGAAAATAAAAAGAAAAGGAAAATAAAAAAGAGAATAGTAAACCAGGGGGGTTGATGGACCCATTGGAGGTGAATTAGCAATCTGAGCCCATTAAGAATCAAGCTTGCGTTGACCTTATGGATCCTCTAAAGCGCTTGTTGACTGGGAGCATGATGTTCTTCATCTCCTGGCCTTTGGATTGGTATTGTGAGACACATGGCGCCTGATTGCCAGAAGTGCATGATGGAATCCTTGACAAGCGCTGCATATGAACATGTTATGAAAAATAATAGAACTATTTTGGGGGACCTGGGAATCGAACCCAGGTCCCAATGATGAACGTCCAGCGCACCAACCACTACTCCACTCGCCTGCGTTTGATATTATAGTGGCCATTGAAAATAATATATAAAAACAAAACATATGTTGTACAACAAAACAAACGCGCGCATTTTTTGAATGTTCCAATGGCATGCTTACACGTCTCGTCTTCTTCCTTATGCCTGCAACAAAACAAAACAAATAGCGGGGGTTTTTAACCCCCACAACCTGCAAGCACGATTAATAGCGATTAGGTCCCTGATGCATATAAATTGTTCGCGAGGGTTGGGTTTGATTCGTCTGGCCTTGACGAATTCAACCATAGGTCTTTCAAGGTCTGATTTTTCTTGTGCACCAAAGCCCTAAATTTGAAACTTGAAAACCCTAAAATCCATTAATGGTGATTTCATTTTTAGTACACCATAATGCAATTCACCTATACCGTTAGCTTCAGAAAGGTGTTAGCAATGCAAAGCAACGATTATAACATGTTAATGATGCATAAAATGTGAGTTTCGATTCTGAAAAAGTTAAGCAAACTGTATCACTGTTCTTGCGTGTTTCTTGAGCTTTAAGGCTTGATTTTGATTGTAAATCGTTTCTCACACCTCCAACAATTTATTGGAATCAAGAAAAGGCTTTGAATAATGTTGGAACTTGGAAAACAGATTTCAAGTTTTCTTTGAGTTTTTTTAATATGGTTCTGGCTTTTGACAGCAGCTCTCACGTGTATGGCATTAGGGTTGGCTTGCTTGCATATAATGGAGTGAAGTTAGGTCAAAGTTTGGGCCTTAATCCATGTGTATGGGAGAATTAGGTTTACACTTTCCACCATTGGCAAACTTTCCATATTTAGTTCAAATCTAAGATTTCATGCACAAAATAGCCCTAGCACGAATTTGTTAGCTGGCACATGATGTATGAAAGCTATTCAAATCACAAAGATGCTATTCCATTAATTTTTAGATTTTATTTGAATTATTATGGATTTAAAATGAATTAAATCAATAAAAATTAAATAAAATGGAAAAATAAATGTTTGATCTTGAAATTAATCATGGGACACGTGTGTGGCATGACAAGGCTGAATCAAGTGGAAGAAAGTGGGCCCTTTTGTCAAAAATTGAAGTTTTAAGGATAGTTGACTTTTGCATATTCATAAATATTTCCCAACTTCTCCAATGCATATCTTGCTAAATTTTGATCATATGAACATGTTCTTGGACATTTTGGAAAGGTCTTGAAGTCCTATAACCAATGCCTTTGGTCCCATGTCATTTGGATTTACCACTCTCAAGTTATGGTCTTTGACTTAAAATGCCTTTTTGTTGACTTTTGAAATTGACCTATAATGTAGAAATTGATAACTTTTTGTGAGGGAATTTCTTGGACTTGGAATGTGAAGATGAGTTGTAGGAAATGTTATCCCCTTCAAAATGAGCCTAGGATGGGATTTTTCTGATGAAACATGAAAAAGTTATGCCCTGGTCAAGTTATAGTTGACTTTTCAGCTCTCCCAAAATGGAAACTTTTGCATCTTTGATGATCTTTGAGTCATACTTGTGGAATCATGATCAAGACTTGATCAAATGATGACTGTGAGCTCAAAACAAGATGTTGACCAAAAATTCTAACTTTTGACTGCAAAATGACCATTTTGCCCCTACAGTTGATTGTGAACCAAATAGGGCTTTTGACTGTGGACTTTGATGCTGTGAGTCTTGAAACTTGACATGTAGATGCTTGACAATGTATATGGGCCTATGGGACTTGATTGAGCCATTGAAAACCTCAAATTCCTTGCAAGAACCAAAACCCTAATTTTGACTGGCTTAGAAGGATGTTTGACTGTGCAACCCTTGAGTAGTATTGAACCATTTGAAGGTGATTCTTAACATATCTTGAGGAATATGGGAGGGAAATTTTGGGGTACAACACGTAGGATTTACAGTTCCCGCACTTTAAATTCCTGTACATATATTAATTGTTTAAATGTATGCTAACTAGGCTATGTATGACAAGATTAACTCTTAACTTAAAACCAACAGTAGCTCACCATGACATGCAAAGATAATATAACTGAAAATTGACACACTTGCACATGCCACTCCTAGGGTACACCTCACTTGGTTACCTCGAATGTGGTCATTGAGTATAGGTTGTTTTAGAGGTCTCCCTCCTGTCCAAAGATCAAAGTTGCCTCGAAATGGTTGCCTTGAAAAATGATCTAATACATTAGGGTTACCGCTAAAGCGTCCTAACATTGCTTTAGTGACCACACGTCCCTTAAATCGAATTGACTTGAAAACTCCAACAACGGTGCTACCAACTCCTCAATAGTGGGATAGCACTGTCTAAAGGATATTTGCACAATTTAATTCCTTTTTGAGTAGGTAGAGGTTCTTAAGTACTTGCTCCTTTTTAAAACAAAACAAAACTTTTCGCACTTACACTCTCTTCAAAAACAAAACTTTTTTTTTCAAAACCCACAAACACAAAGAAAAGCGAACTTTTGAAAACATAGTGAGCAAGTACCTAAGAGCCCGTGGATAACCACGAATAGAAAGGGTGCTAACACCTTCCTTTTCTATAATCTACCTCCCGAACCCGAGAAATATCTCGAAAAGGAATTTTTCTGTGCTTTTGTCCTTTCCTTGTTGGATAAAATAAAAGACGATGGCGACTCTTGCTTACCGCGACATTTTGCAAAAACAAACGCAAACGCGAACCAGCATTCCAAAACAGTCGGTTCTCATTCCCACCGATCACAGAACTGGCGACTCTGTTGGAGATAATCCATAAGTGAGGTGTACCTTAGGATTAGATCACTACTATTTTCAATTGTATGTTTTGTATGCTTTAATTTTGTGGGCTTGTATCGGAGTTCTATAGATCCTAACCCGGATCTAGGGATACCCTTTAGGCAAGTAGCAATAAACTGTGAGGGATCTGTCCAGCGTAGACCGACACGGATGAAGCAGTAGCTACGTTGGTGTGGCACCTTAGTCTGTACCGATATCCCTTGTGTTGGAACGAGGAGAATATGGGTCTTCTAAGGAGTCATTAAGCACCAACTGACCTTAGAACCTTAAATTGACCAACTTGGCCATAGAACAGTAGCAGTATGCTACACTCATTGAGACTAAACTCTCGCGATGATTCCGGCCGCAAGAAAAGGTTGCTAAAGTAGAATTATGACCGATTGAGGGTAGTCAGTGATATTGAGATCCTCTAGAACTCAGTTACTATTTTTTAGGACAGGTCTTAACCAACTGAAACTGAAAGAGGGTAGTACCTGAACTTCATTCCAGCCTGAAATCTAAGGGCTCTTTTGTGTGACTTGTATGCCTTTACCATGTTTGCCTTTTGTGAATATTTGTGGTGTGCCTTTACCATGACATCATAACATCATAACATTGCATACATCTTGCATAAGGACTAACCTATTTCAAATACAAGAGGGTTTCATCTTTGCTCTGTTTTGTAGGACATCATGACGCCCATGCGTAAGAATACTATTAGGATCAACTTTGTTAAAGTACCTACTCTGCTTAAAGAGTTGGTTGTCAGGATTCCAGACACTACTTCCTTCATCAGGAGGCATGGTTCTCTTCTCAGTTTAGTCACCTCAAAATTGGACGAACAAATGATGAGCGTCTTGGTCCAGTTTTATGATTCGTTATACCATTGCTTCACCTTTCAAGACTTCCAGCTGGTCCCTACCCTGGAAGAATTCTCTGAGTTGCTTGGTATCTCTGTTTTGGAGCAGACTCCATTTACTGGTTGGGAAAAGACTCTCAAGCCCGAAAAAATTGCTGCAGCCCTTCACTTGACCAAAGAAGAGGTAATGGCTAACTGGGAGACTAGAAGTGGAGCCAAGGGCTTTTTGGCTAAGTTTCTGGTTGACAAAGCTAATTACTTCTGGGATGGCTTAGACTTCAAGTCGTACAAGGACATTCTAGCTCTCTTGATTTATGGTCTGGTATTGTTTCCAAATCCTGACACTTTTGTTGATGTTAATGCCATAAAGATCTTCATCTCTCGGAACCCTGTACCCACTCTCTTGGGTGATATTCTTCATCAACTTTATGCTCGTACTGCCCGAAAGCGGGGAACTTTGATGTGTTGTGCTCCTTTATTGTCGAGGTGGTTTATTTCGCACCTCCCTAAATCCGTACTGAAGAACAAAGAAGGAATGGGCTGGGCTCATAGGGTAATGTCTCTTACTAATAATGACATTATCTGGACTCTCAAAGGCTTGGATGAGGTGACTGTCATTGATCGTTGTGGAGAGTATCCTAATGTTCCATTGATCGGAACCCATGGAGGAATTTCTTATAACCCATGTTTAGCTCTCCGTCGGTTTGGAAGAGCCAGAAGAGAAGGGCCTCATGAGATGTTGATGCCTCATATCATCTTTGATTTTCAGAGAGACAATGATGAGCTACATCGTAGATTCATCAGGGCTTGGGATAGAGTTCACCAATCTGACCCACATGAGTTGGGACCGAAGACTTCTCTGCCAATGGAGCCATATCTCAGATGGGTCCGCGTCCGTGCCCAGAAGTTAGGTATGCCATATGAAGCTGTCAGGCCTATTACTCTTGAAATTGCTGATAAAGACGGGGTTCCTCCAACTATTCTCCATCCTCATATGCCCACTGAAATTGGCACACTGAAGAGGTCTTGGATGCAACTGCAGGAAGAACGGGATTCTTATCGGGAGAGTTTCAATGAGCAAGAACAGAAGATCCAGAAGCTGACTAAGCAACTGGAAAATGAGCGAATCATGAATGATTATGTATGCACTGAGAAGAAGAGACCATGAGAGCATTGATAGACCTTTAGTGATTTCTTTTACAGCTTTTATTGACTTTTCAGTATTCCCATTCTTGTAACGCCTAAGGGCAATTTGTTGAACAATTTAAATTCTGAAGTTAAATCTAATAAAGCGTGTTCCTTTCTTGTTTACAAATTTGAATCCTGATCGTCTTTGAAATCATAAATCATACGCATTTCATCTCATGCACTTCATAAACAAGTACCCTTTTACATGTCTCTTATCTTCTTCGCTGTTTATTTCAGCAATCAACATGTCTACTGAACCTTCCACTGAGCAAGCTATCAAGGCCCTCCAGGCCCAGAATGCCCAATTTCAAGAGTTGGTCATGAGCCTAGCTAAGGGTCAGCAGGACCTGAAGACCCTGATTCTGAAAGAGAGGAAGAAGAAGAAGAAGAGGACCATCCTGTTCAATACTGGACGCAGGTTTGGAAACGGGCTGCAGAATAAGGTTGATCTGACCACCCCATCTGAGGGGAAGGATAGTCCACAATAAAGGAGGGCTCCTAGCCCTTTGGTCTCCGACAACGAGATGGACTATGATGAAGAACAGTATCCTCCTGCTGAGGATAAGTACAAACAGCTGGAGGACCGTTTGAACGCTATGGAAATACAGAAGGTGCCCGGTCTGGACTTCGGAGATCTGGGTCTATCATATGGGGTGGTGATTCCCCATAAGTTCAAGGCACCTGCCTTTTCCAAGTATGACGGAGCTTCCTGTCCAAAGCTGCACCTCCGGTCATATGTGAGGAAGATCCAACCTTACACTGCTGATAAGAACTTGTGGATCCATTTCTTTCAAGACAGTCTTTCAGGGACTCAACTTGAGTGGTTCTATCAGTTGGACGGAACCAGTATCCGCAGCTGGGAGGATTTGGTTGTTGCGTTCTATAGGCAGTATCAGTATAACTCCGACCTCGCTCCTACGCGTACCCAACTCCAGGGTATGTCAATAGGTACGGGTGAAGGATTTAAAGAGTATGCTCAAAAATGGAGAGACCTGGCCGGAAGGGTGCAACCACCTTTGGCTGATTGTGAACTGGTTGATATGTTTCTGGGGACCCTGTCTGGTCCATTCTTTAACCATCTAATTGGAAGCTCTTCAGTCGGGTTTACAGACCTTATCTTGACTGGTGAGAGGATTGAAGCTGGTATTAAAGTTGGGAAGATACAGAAGGGTGCCTCGTCGAGCACCGAGAAGAAACCATTTAAGAAAGAGTCAAGTGATGTCTACAGTTCAAGAAGACAGAATAGACCTGAACACCGCCAAGCTGTCAATGCGGTTGTTATTTCAAAACCTGCTGGTACTCCTCAGCATCACAACCAACAAAGGGACGAGAGACCTCGAAGGCAATTCACCCGTCTCAGCATGACTTTGTCTCAGATTCTGCCACAGTTGCTGAAGACCAATCTGGTGACTCTAAGGGAAGCCCCAAAGAATCCAAATACAACGTCATCAAAGTATAACCCCAACGCCCGCTGCGCTTATCACTCTGAGATCCTGGGGCATGATATGGATGATTGTTGGACTTTGAAGAATAAGGTCCAAGACTTGATTGATGCAAAGGAGATTGAGTTTGAGGCGCCCGAGAGGCCCAATGTTGTAACTGCTCCCATGCCCAAGCATGGAGTGAATGCTGTAGAGGAAGACTTGTTTGTAGTTTCTGCGGATGATATTGTTACCCCTCTGATGACTATCAAGAAGAACCTGTTGCTAGCCGGTTTATTTCCGGGTTGTGGTGAAGGTTGCCATATGTGCTCTGTTTTACCTACTGGTTGCCCATCTTTGAAGTCAGGTATCCAAAACCTGATGGATAGCAAAGAGATCCTGTTTGAAAGGACTGCTATTCCATCCGTTATTTCTGAAGAAGTTTCCATCATTACCATTTTCAACAATTCTCCCAAGGCTCCCTCGAGGAAGCCTGTTAGAATTACGCCTGTTCCGAAGATTGCACCCATAATCATCACTGTTTCGGGGCCCATCCCCTACACCTCTGACAAAGATGTCCCTTGGCACTATGGGGCAGATGTTTATGTTCTTGGAGTTAAGCAAGAGTTCGGTGCTGATACCGGCGTCAGCAACGTTACTGGACCTGCTAAAGTCACCCGCAGCGGTAGACTTTTCTCACCTGATATTGCTCCACCAGTTGTCCGAAGACCTGTTGTCATTAAGCCTGCAAGTGTACCTACTTCCGTTCCTGATCAAGTTCCTATTCCTACCCCTGTCACCGAGTCGTCAGACGCTCGGGGCAAATGGATCACCACTGATATGCCTGCCCAGACGGAGGCGCCAAAGACAATCACTGTTGAAGCTTCCAAACAGGAGATGGAAGAGATTCTGAAGATTATTAAGAAGAGTGATTATAATGTAGTTGAGCAACTGGGGCAAACCCCATCCAAGATTTCTATGTTATCACTGTTGTTGTGTTCAGAGGCCCATGCCAAGGCTCTGATTACCTTCCTGAAGACAGCCCACGTGCCGCAAGAGACATCAGCTGATCAGTTTACCGATTGTGTGGCTAATTTAACTGCTGATAATGGTTTAGGTTTCTCCGACGCTGATCTGACTGCTAAAGGGAAGAACCATAACGATGCCCTTCATGTCTCCATTGAATGCAGGGGCACTACTCTTGCACATGTGTTAGTTGACATTGGTTCCTCATTGAACGTCTTGCCAAAGAAAGCTCTAGACAGGCTGGATTGCGAAGGTTTGGAGCTAAAGCCGAGTAACATTGTTGTCCGGGCCTTTGATGGGTCTAAAAGGATGGTGCATGGTGAGGTTGATATTCCTATCAAAGTTGGTTCTCAGGTCTTCAATTCTACATTCTACGTGATGGACATTCTGACATCATATTCTTGTTTGTTGGGTCGTCCATGAATCCACAAAGTTGGAGCCGTAACCTCAATGCTCCACCAGAAGTTGAAGTACCCGATCAGAGGGAAGATTGTGACAGTACAAGGGGAGGAGGAATACATGGTCAGCCACCTCAACTCGTTCTGGTACCTAGAGATGGATGGGGAGTTCATTGAGACCCCATTTCAACACTTTGAAGAGGTTCCTCAGACATTGGCATCAGTTGAGACTGTGATTGAAGATTCTCCTATGAAGATGGCTTCCTTAAAGGATGCCCGAGCTGTTATTGAGAAGGGTGAGTATGCAAACTGGGGCCGACTTCCTGATTTCACTCAGAAGACTAAAAAGTTTGGGTTGGGTTTCACTACAGAAGCTCAAAGGGTTGTTCGAAGTGCAAGGATTGGAAGACCTCATGTGTTCATCAGCAACTCGGGAGTAAATGCCATCGAAGATGACGTGGAGGAGTCTGAATTCGACAGCTGGATCTATCCTACGACCAACGATGGACCAAACAACTGGACAGCAAAGGATTTCATCCCTATTACTTTTGTTACTCAGTAATGAAGCTTTTTGTTTTAAATTTGTAACAGACAATATTGTGAAACTTTATGGCCCGGTGTCTTACCCGGAACATTGTGGCTTCATTTGTGAGGGCTTTTGTGTTCCATTTTCATATATCATTAATAAAAGCATTGGACGTTTTCGCATTTCAAATTTTGCGCTCCTTGTCTTTCTTTATTATATATTGCAAAAAAGCTATTTTACACACACTCACATATACAGGTCCCAGTCCACTCTGGATCTCACTGGTAACGACTCTGCTACTGTCAGTTATAACTTCGAAAATCCGATCAACTTAGCCGAAGACGAAGGTGAAGATGATTGCGAAGTGCCTGGTGAGCTTGCAAGACTGCTACTTCAGGAAGAGAGGTCCATTCAGCCACATGAAGAGCCAGTGGAAGCGGTGAATCTGGGTACCGAGATAGACAAGAAGGAAGTCAAGATCGGTGCAAATCTGGAGCTTAGTATGAAACAACGGTTGACTCAGATGCTGCATGACTACGTGGAGATCTTTGCCTGGTCTTACGAAGATATGCCTGGGTTGGATACCGACATTGTGGTTCATTGCCTGCCTACCAAGGAATACTGTCCTCCGGTAAAACAGAAGGTTCGCCGTATGCGTCCAGAGATGTCTAAGAAAATCAAGGCCGAAGTTATGAAACAGTTTGACGCCGGTTTTCTAGCAGTAACTTCTTACCCTCAGTGGGTTGCCAATGTGGTTCCGGTACCGAAGAAGGATGGTAAGGTCTGAATATGTGTTGACTACAGGGATTTGAACAGGGCAAGCCCTAAGGATGACTTCCCTCTGCCTCACATCGACGTTCTGGTTGACAATACTGCTCAGCACAAGGTATTCTCCTTTATGGATGGTTTCTCCGGTTATAATCAAATCAAGATGGCTCCTAAAGACATGGAAAAGACCACTTTCGTTACCCAGTGGGGTACCTTTTGTTACAAGGTCATGCCTTTTGGGTTGAAGAATGCTGGGGCAACATATCAGCATGCCATGGTTGCTTTATTTCATGACATGATCCATCATGAGATTGAAGTATATGTCGACGATATGATTGCGAGGTCCCAAACTGAGGAGGAACACCTTGACCATCTACAGAAGCTGTTTGACAGGTTGAAGTTATACAAGCTGAGGTTGAACCCGAACAAGTGCACCTTCAGGGTGAGGTCTGGCAAACTGCTAGGTTTCATCGTGAGCAACAAAGGTATTCAAGTGGACCCTGCCAAGGTGAAAGCCATACAAGAGATGCCATCTCCCAAGACAGAGAAAGAGGTCAGAGGCTTTCTAGGACATCTGAACTACATTGCCCGATTCATCTCGCACTTAACTGCTACTTGTGAGTCAATCTTCAAACTGCTGAAGAAAGATCAAGTGGTACGTTGGAACGATGAATGCCAAGCCGCTTTTGAAAGAATTAAAGAGTATCTCCAGGAGCCACCCATTCTGATGCCACCAGTGGAAGGGAGACCTCTAATCTTATACTTGACAGTACTTGACAACTCAATGGGGTGTGTGATGGGGCAGCATGACGAGTTTGGCCGAAAAAAGCATGTTATTTATTACCTTAGCAAAAAGTTTACCGACTGTGAGACCTGATACTCACTGCTCGAGAAAACTTGCTGCGCTTTGGCATGGGTTTCTCGCCGGCTGAGACAGTATATGTTGACTCACACTACTCTGTTGATTTCAAAGATGGATCCAATCAAGTATATCTTCGAAAAGCCTGCCTTGTCCAGAAGAATAGCAAGATGGCAGATGATCTTGACTGAATATGACATCCAGTACACGACTCAAAAAGCAATCAAGGGAAGTGTATTGGCAGACCATTTGCCACATCAGGCAGTGGATGATTACCAGTCTATGAACTTTGAATTTCCAGACGAGAATATCATGGAAGTGACTGATTGTGAGACACCTGGATCGGATGAAGGACCTGAGGAAGGATCCCGATGGTCTATGTACTTTGATGGAGCTTCAAACGCTTTGGGTAATGGCATTGGCACTGTAATCATATCTCCTAAAGGCTCTCATACTCCGTTTACCGCCCGACTGTGTTTCAACTGCACCAACAACATGGCAGAGTATGAAGCATGCATTATGGGTCTTCGAGTTGCAATTGACATGAGGATTAAGTTTCTGAGTGTCTTCGGAGATTCCGCTCTCGTGATCAGTCAGATCAAAGGAGAGTGGGATACGAAACACCCAAATCTTATTCCTTACAAGGAGTATGTATTGAAGTTGCTTCCCCATTTCGAGGAGATAACCTTTGAACACTTCCCAAGAGAGGAGAATCAGTTGGAGGACGCTCTGGCTACGATGTCTTCTATGTTCAAAGTCAAATGGGACAACGAGGCCCCCCGGATCATTATTTGGAAATTGGATGAACCTGTACATTGTTGCGATCTTGAGACTAAAGAGGTAACTGAAAAGCCTTGGTATCATGAAGTGATGAGGTACCTTGAAGCTCAAGAATACCCCGAGGGTGCATCTGTTAACGATAAGAAGTTTCTGAGAAGGTTCGCGGCAAAGTTCTTCATCAGCAATGGCATTCTTTACAAACGTAACCATGATTCAACCTTACTGCGTTGTGTGGATAAAATTGAAGCAGAAAGGATCATGCAGAGCTGCATGAAGGTACTTTCGGAACTCATTCCAGTGGACATACCATGGCAAAGAAAATCCTTCGGGCAGGATATTACTGGTCCACAATGGAAGCTCACTGTTATCAGCATTCTCGGACATATCACAAGTGCCAGGTCTATGCTGATAAGGTGCACATACCTCCAATTCCTCTGAATGTTTTGACAGCACCTTGGCCTTTTGCAATGTGGGGCATTGATATGATCGGCAAGATCAGACCTACGGCATCCAACGGGCATCGTTTCATCCTGGTAGCAATTGATTACTTTACGAAGTGGGTTGAAGCAACTTCCTTTGCTACCGTAACCAAGAACGTCGTGGCACGGTTCATTCAGCACAACCTGATCTGTCGATACGGTGTACTAGAGAGAATCATTACGGACAATGGTACCAATCTTAACAACAAGATGATCACTGAGCTCTACGAGCAATTCAAGATACAGCATCATAACTCTTCTCCCTACCGGCCGAAGATGAATGGGGCTGTAGAAGCAGCTAATAAGAACATTAAGAAGATTGTGCAGAAGATGACAGTGACATACAAAGACTGGCACGAGATGTTACCATTTGCTCTTCATGGGTACCATACCTCAGCACGGACGTCGACAGGGGCAACACCCTATTCCTTGGTTTATGGCATGGAGGCAGTCTTGCCCGTTGAAGTTCAGATACCCTCTCTTAGGATCATGAAGGATGCAGGTTTGAGCGAAGACGACTGGATCCAGACCCGACTTGATCAATTGAATCTAATCGACGAAAAGAGACTTACTGCTATGTGTCATGGTTAGACGTACCAAAAACGAATGATCAAGGCATTTAACAAGAAAGTCAGACGACAAGAGTATCAAGTTGGGGACCTGGTAATCAAGCGCATTATTCTACCTCAAGGTGATCCCAGGGGAAAATGGACCCCTACTTACGAAGGGCCATTTGTGGTTAAGAACATCTTCTCAGGAGGAGCGATGATTCTAACCACCATGGATGGTGACGACCTTCCTCACCCTGTCAATGCAGACATAGTAAAAAGATACTACGTGTTGTACCCCAAAATTCGCCCTCCCATTTTATCAACATTTTCTCATCACAAGGCCCTTGAAGATCAAGATCCAGTTAGGGTTTCCTCTGCTCAAGACTTCTCCTTGCACTGTTGACCCAAATTAGGGTTTGTGTTTGCACAAAGATGTTTTGACCTAAAAAGCCTAAGATGACTTTCATGCTTCATGTTGGACTCCCAAGTTCACCCATACCAAGTTCACCCATACCAAGTTTCAAGTCCTGATTCCAAGTTTTACCCAGTCAATTGGACAGTTGACCTAAAAATCAGCTGTATTGGGGAAAAGTCAACTGTGGCCAATTGACAGTCAAATCTCATGAAAATTGACCCACATCAACATTATGAACTCACATGGACCATTTGATCAAGTTTGGATCACAAATCCATAAGAAATTTGATCAGATCATCAAAAGGGCAAAATGGTCATTTTTAGGGTTTTGACTGCACAAAGGCAATTTTTGACTGTTTGACCTAGCCAATGGCAAACCAAGCTCACATATGGACTCAAGGACCCCATGGAATTATCTTGACATGCTCAACAAACTCAAAAGATCCCAAGTACACAAGATTGACAGTTGAATTTCCCAGTCAATTGATCAAATTTTGACTGTATACTGAAAAGTCAAACTTTGACTTTTTGGTCAAAATCAAGAGTCAAGATTCATTTTTAATCAAAACATGCCAAATCATGAAACTTGTTCACCAAGAAACCAAGAAATGCAAATTAGGGTTTGAAATGGAATTTTTCATAACTTAGAATTTTTTCTAAGTTATGGAAAACCCTAATTTTTTCCCAACTTTGCCCCACTTTTTCACCAAGATCCATTTGGATTCAAACAAAAGTCAAAACATGAAAGTTGTAGCTTGTTGCATAATCTACAACTTTGATTCACAAAGTTTTCTCATTTGAAGCTTGTATCTCAAGTTACAAATTTTTGAATAAGGGCACTAAACCATTCTTAACTTAGTGAATTTTTGACCTATTTTGACAAGGTTTTCTACCCCACTTCAAGGCCATTTTCCATACACTTCCACTTGGAATTTCAAATTGCACTTCAAATATGGATTGTATTACACATTCCAAGCTTTCCAAAATCTCCAAGAACTCCTTAAACAACCTCATGGTTAGGGAGAATCGAATTTCACAATATGGCAAAAACTCACTTTGTTCATAACCAAGTTACATGTCCATAACCTTGCAATTTGAACTCAGCATGCCTTAAGCTAGATTACAGGTCCTTAAACCATCCAACACTCATAAATTTAATGCATATTCTTTGTGCCAAGACCATGTTCTTTGAGTTCAAGCATTGTCTAAAGGTTTAATCCCAAAATAGATAAAGCAAATTAGCCATTTTTGTAAAAGGTAGCTTTATGTCAAATTGAAAATCCAACAAGTACATTGCAAATCTGATTGGCACAAGATTATGAGCATAACACACTGATCAAGGAGGGATTATGCAGCACATTAGGGGGTCCTCTACATGCCTAGAAACACAAGTTGGCTTTTATTGCTTAAGAAAGAAGAAAAGTGTCATAACATCACACAACTCTCATCTCAGCAAAAACCAGCTTAGGCAAACTTGTCAAACACATTCCAAACAATCACCTTGCCCTAAAACACGAGCTAAACACCTTCCAAACCTCATCAAACCAAAAAACACCATCAAACTGCAAAAACAGAGTTGCCTTTGCAGATTGAGTTCCAACTCTCAATCCTCTCAAGCATTCTTGCCAAAACCAGTTCACACACCTTCCCTACCATCTATGCAAGCTATCCAAAAGCTAAAACACGATCTGTAACATCTCCAAGCCACTTCACCATTTTTATTTTTCTGTTTTGCAGTTGAAGTTCTCTAGCACGATTCAGGGAGTTTCAAGACAAAGTAGAACTTGGAATAGCATCCTTACACTTCAAGGAAGCTATACAAATCATCATCTTGCTCTGAAAACTCCTCCATTACAAAGCACGATTCCAACTGAACAGGTATCTTCATGAAGTTCTATCTCTCTTATTAGGCATTGTTAGCTTTAGGTTTGTGAAGAAAATATGTCACAATCATAGCCCTGAACATGCCCATATAGTTAGATTTCATTTATATTATGTGTGCTGCAAGAATTTTGAGTCTGAACATGGCATAAAAGTTAGGTCAGAAATTGGGGGAGAAGAAATTCTCCCTCATCTTAGAGAGTTAAGTCAAGTTCTTTACATGGTTGAATTCGTCTTCTCATGCTCTACACTTTTCATGTTATGAGTTTTGCTTGAAAGTCCAGGAATCAAGAGATAGAAAACGCGTGCTTGCTTGAGTGATGTTTGTTCAGAGGTTGAAGACAAAGTCTTCTTGGGCTGGGCCTGAGTTGACTTTCCTATTTGCACCCTTTTACTGCTTTTACACCCCCAATGCCCATTTGCTTATTTCTTTGATTTTTTTGACATTTTCTTTTTTGGACTGACTTGTTTATTTTTTCTCATAACATTAAAAATATAAAAATATTTTTTCTCACCATTTTTGATTTTATTAGGCATTTATTTAATTTTCTTTTAGTTTATACATAAATAGATAAATATATATATTTTGTTTAAAATACCAAAAAATAGTACAAATGCATTTCTATACATTTTTATTTTTGTTTTACTTTCTGAAAATATTTTATATAAAAAATTACTTTTTTTATTAAATATTAAATATTGTTATCTTTTATATATAATACATATTTAGGACTTAATACATAAATATATATATTTATTAATATACTTGGAATAAAATACTAAAAATATACATATTTTATTTTATTAATATTAAACACTAAAAAATCATTTTTGACAAATACTTCACTTTATTTCATTTTGTATAAATACTTGTATTAAATTAAATAATAATACATTTTATTTAATAAAAATTAGGGTTTTGCCCTAAATTCAAAAATACTCCAAAAAATAATATCCTTTTATTTTCTTTTTATTTTACATAAATAATACTTTTTTCATACATATAAAAAACTTTTTTTGCATTCTTGCATATTTGTTTTATTTCTATTTTATTTATGCAATTTTAAATTATCTTGTAAATAATTCAAATCTTGATGTAATAGTTTTAGGTTTAAATTCCTTGTCAAAATCCCCATTTGAAACATTGTACCCCCCTCCCCATATTATTGTGTTGTAATAGCGTAGGAGTTTAAATTTCGCACTTTATCGCTTTCTAAATATACAATGCTAGAATTAGGGTTTATATACGAATAAAATGAACAAAATAGTTATGACCTAATCTCAAGACAAACAAGCATGAAAATGGAACACACAAATCACACTTGCACCCCCTAGGGTATTCCACTTTGTTGCCTTCAAATAAATGGGCCATATTGCATGCTAGGTCTCTTTGGGCAAAACAAACAAATTGAATGATCATAGTCCCTCGATAACACTTTTCAAAATATTGCCAAACAAATGATCAAGTCTCTTAAAGAAAATGCCCAAAGATACTTGGCACCATTGCAATTATGGTCCAAACGATGACCCGCGCCCGTCCCTTTCACATCCTAACATGAGATTGTCCACCAAATACAATGGTGGAACAAACTTATAAAAAGGGTTAAAACATAGCAATAGTCTTTGAGAAATTTAGGAGTAGATAAACTCTTAGTTACTTGAATCAAACTTGCAAAAAAACACTTGCCTATTTTCTAAAAAAAACACACCTCACAACACTTTCAAAACAACTTTCAAAAACAAATGAAAACCTTTTCAAAAAGACATACACCTTTGTATACATCCCAACATGGATCATTACAAAGGTTGCCACCACATTGGCTTCTTTTCAAAACATTTTCAAACCCACACACACAAGCACCATTTCAAACAATTGAAAAATAAGGCAAGTTGATCTAAGCAAGTAACTAAGAGCCCATGGATAACCATGGATAGAAAGGGTGCTAATACCTTCCCTTTCTATAATCTATTCCCCGAACCCAATAAAAATCTCAAAGGTTTTTGCTGTGCTTTTTAAACCTTTCCTTAGGATAAAATAAAAAGTCGGTGGCGACTCTTGCTCAACCGAAACATTTGCGAAAACAAACGCAAAACCATAGTCAGTTCTCCCACCGTATCACAGAACTGGCGAATCTGCTGGGGACTTTTTTAAAATGGAGTAACCTTAGGGCTTAGATCACCCTCTTGCATGACTAATTGTTTGAATTGTTTGCTTTATATCTTGGCTCTATTGTTTGGGTTTGCAATCCTACACCCGGATTTTGGGAAACAATCATAGATAGCAATACGTTGTGGAAACTGCGCGGGGTATACCGACACGGTCTAAGCAATAGCTATATTAGTGCGACATATTTGTGAGTACCGATAACCCTTGAGTTCAATCAAGGAGAGTACGGGGCCGCTGAGTGATGTCACTAAGCACTAATGACCTAGAACCTTACTTGACCATCTTGGCCTTTTATTAGGGGTAGTGAGATGACCGGCTTTGGTGCAGTCCGAAGTTGGTAGATACTCGATACTACACTCATTGAGGGCTGTTTTCTTGGAATATTTTGGTCGCTAGTTAAGTGGCTAAACCAAAACAATGAACAATGAAAACAATCCAGTGATATTGAGCTCCTTAGAACCCGGTTACTATTTATAGGACAGGTTTTTTAAGCCAACCACACTCAAGAGGGTACTTACCTATGAAACCCCATGCAAGCCTGAAATTAGGGTTTGGTGTGATTTGCTTGTACATATGTTTTGTGCATACATCATAAACATCATAAAACATCATATGCATTCACTAACCATTTCAAGGGTTTTGGATCTTCATCTTTGTTCTTGTTTTGTAGGACATGGAAATTCCTCGCAGAAATACCATTCAAGTCAATCTTGTGAGAATCTCTCCTCAACTCAAGGAGCTCACCTCAAGAATTCCGGAAAACTCATCCTTCAGTGAAAGACATGGTAGACTGCTCAGCCTAGTCAACACCAACATTGAAGAAGACATGATGAAAGTGCTATTCCAGTTCTTTGTCCCTCTTCACCACTGTTTCACTTTCCCTGATTATCAGTTGGTACCCACTTTGGAGGAGTTTTCTCAACTCCTGAGAATTCCTATCCTTAATCAACTACCCTTCAACGGTACGGAAAAGGAACCAAAGCCGGAAGATGTTGCTCGAGCATTACATCTACAACCATCCGACATCAAGGGGCATTGGGAAACCAGAAGCGGCGTCAAAGGATTCTTAGCAAAATTCTTGTTTGAGAAGGCACAAGAATGTTGGAACTCATTGGACATACAAGCCTTTGAAGAGATTGTGGCACTCCTTATCTATGGGTTGGTCTTGTTCCCAAATCCTGACCAATTGGTAGATGTCAACGCTGTCAAAATCTTCTTGTCCAGAAATCCAATACCAACATTGCTTGGGGACATCCTTCACTCATTTTACACACGAACAATGAGAAAGAGGGGTGTTCTCATGTGCTGTACTCCTATCCTTGCAAGGTGGTTTATTTCGCACCTTCCACAATCTGTCTTGAAGAATGACCAAGGTACGAGGTGGTCCCAACGGTTGATGACTCTTACTCATTCTGATGTGCATTGGTGTTCTCGGTCCAGAGAAAATGTCATCATTGTCGATCGTTGCGGAGAATTCCCTAATGTTCCTTTACTTGGAGTTAGAGGGGGTATCACCTACAACCCTTGCCTAGCATTGAGGCAATTTGGATATGCACGGAGGGATGGCCCTCATGATATGTTGATTCCTGACCTAGTTTTTGACTTCGACAATGATGCGCAAGGACTTCGCCAAAGATTCATCAGAGCTTGGGGAAAACTCAACAAGGTTGATAGCAAGACTCTGGGACACAAGAACTCCATCCCTCTTGAGCCCTATCTCAAGTGGGTACGAGCCCGAGCCCAAAGTCTAATGATGCTTTATCCTCATGTACTCCCAGTGATTAAAGAGCCCGTCAATGAAGGAGAGGTTCCCTACACCATCCTACATCCAGACATGCCTACATGGTGGGAGGAAATGCAGAAAAGTTGGATTCAGCTCAAGGAGGAACGGAATACTTTTAAAGCTAGCTTCTACGCCAGTGAGAAGAAGGTTCTAGAGCTTACCCGCCGACTCCACGAGCAAGAGGCCCTCAATACCTACATCGCACCAAAAAGGATGCGCAATGTCTTTTTGCCTTAAGAAGTTTATTTTGTAATATTTGGCCCATGGGGCATTTATGTACTGACAAATTTCTTCTTATTAATATGACGTGCGCTCTTCTTTGTCTAAAACAATTTTGAATGTCCTAAATCCTTGAATGCATTGCATACATAAGCATACCATTCATCATGTGCATAAGCAGGTCTCACTCCAGGTTTCCTTATCTGTCTGCTGTTTATTTCAGTAGGATGGATCTCGAGCAAACAGTCAAAGACCTACAAGCTCAGAATGCACAGTTCCAGCAACTCCTGACAACCTTGGCTAAAGGTCAGGAGGATCTCAAGATCTTGCTGGGGAATAAGGACCCAGTGAAGAAGAAGAAAAAGAGACTCGGAGTGGCTACTTTGGGGAGAAGATTTAACGGAGAAGCTCGGAGAGTGCTTGAATTTCATCCTACTTCTGATGAAGGAACCAGTAAAGGAGGTGGACCGGCGGTACCTTCCGAGTCTGATGCGGAAGAAGAAGAGGTCGAAGAGGATGAAGATTATACTAATCAGCAATACCTTCCAGCTGATGATAAATACAAAGGGTTAGAAGACAGATTAGCCGCCATGGAATTACAAAGAGTACCGGGTTTGGATTTTGAAGACTTGGGTTTGGTTGTCGGGATTGTGATTCCCCCAAAATTCAAAGTGCCAGTGTTTGTAAGGTATGATGGGCTGTCCTGCCCCAAAATGCATCTCAGGTCCTACGTGAGGAAGATTCAACCCTATACGGCAGATAAAAACCTCTGGATTCATTTCTTTCAAGACAGCCTTTCTGGAGCTCAGTTGGAGTGGTTTTATCAGCTGGAGGGAACCAGTGTCCGGAATTGGGAAGATTTGGCCACCGCTTTCTACAAACAATACCAATACAATTCTGACCTTGCCCCTACTCGTACCCAACTTCAGGGTATGTCGATAGGAACAGGCGAAGGATTCAAAGAGTACGCACAAAAATGGAGGGATTTGGCTGGCAGGGTGCAACCTCCTTTAACCGATCGTGAACTTGTTGATATGTTTCTAGGGACTCTATCTGGGCCATTTTTCAATCATCTGATTGGTAACTCTTCCGCATTTGATCTTAACGGGCGAAAGAATAGAAGCTGGCATCAAGTCAGGAAAGATTCAGAAGGGCGTTGCTGCAAGTATTGAGAAGAGGCCGTTTAAGAAAGAAGCAAGTGCCGTTTATGGTCCTAGAAGACAAGTCAAGCCCGAAAGTCGCCAAGCCGTCAATGCTTTGGTCATTTCAAAACCTGCTGCTGCTCCTCAGCAGTACAATCAACAAAGAAGTGAAAGGCCCAAGAGGCAGTATACTCGGCTGAGTATGACCTTATCCCAAATTTTACCCCAACTACTATCAACCAATTTGGTTACCACCAAAGAAGCTCCTAAAGTCGTGAATACTGCGTCTCCTAAGTATAACCCAAATGCCCGGTGTGCTTATCATTCTGATAGTCCCGGGCACACTACTGATGATTGCTGGGCCTTGAGAAACAAAGTGCAAGATCTTATCGACGCAAAGGAAATTCAGTTTGAAGCACCTGAAAGACCAAATGTTGTAACTGCTCCTATGCCCCAGCATAGAGTAAATGCCATTGAGGAAGAATTGTATGTTGTTTCGGTGAATGAAGTTGTTACCCCTCTTTTGACTGTTAAGAGGAACTTACTACTAGCCGGTTTATTTCTGGGTTGTAGTAAGGGTTGCCTCCTGTGTGCTGTTATCCCTACCGGTTGTCCACTGCTGAAATCAGGCATCCAAAGCCTGATGGATATCAAGGAAATTCTGTTCAAGAAAACTGTTGTTCCGTTTGTTCCCATTGAAGAAATATCTGTTGTCACAATCTACAATCCTGCCAAAGCTCCCGTAAAGAAACCAGTCCAAATTATGTCTGTTGCACCCATCACTATTACTGTCCCGGGGCCTCTCCCGTATGAGTCTGATAAAGTTGTTCCATGGCATTATGGAGCCGACGTGTATGTGCTTGGGGTGAAGCAGGAGTTCAACACCAGCACCAGTATCAGTAACATCACTGGTCCCGCCAAGATTACCCGCAGTAGCAGGCTCTTCTCGCCTGACATTGCACCGCCAGTTATCCGAAAACCTCTCACCATCACACCCGCAAGTGTGCATATCCCAATTCAAGTTCCTATGTCTACTACTGCCGCCGAGTCTTCTGATACTCGGGGCAAAGAAGTTGCTACCGATTCTCCTGCCAGGACGGAGGCACCAAAAAAGAAGACTGCTGTGGAAGCCTCCCAACAAGAGATGGAGGAAATCCTTAAAATTATCAAAAAGAGTGACTTTAATGTTGTTGAACAGTTGGGGCATACTCCCTCCAAAATCTCTATGCTATCACTACTGCTATGCTCAGAGGCCCATGCAAAAGCCCTGATTTCATTTCTGAAAACGGCCCATGTGCCGCAAGAGACCTCCGCGGATCAATTCACTGACTGTGTGGCTAATTTGACGGCTGACAATGGCTTGGGGTTCTCAGATGCTGACCTTACCGCCAAAGGGAAAAATCACAATGATGCCCTGCATGTTTCCATAGAATGCAGGGGCACTACTCTCGCACACGTGTTAGTGGATACCGGCTCTTCCCTGAATGTGTTGCCCAAGAAAGCATTGGATCACTTGGATTGTGAGGGCCTGGATTTGAAACCTAGTAACATAATTGTTAGAGCCTTCGACGGTTCTAAGAGGATGGTGCACGGTGAAGTGGACATCCCTATTCGTGTGGGTTCCCAAGTTTTCAACTCAACATTCTATGTAATGGATATTCGTCCATCTTATTCCTGCTTGTTGGGTCGACCCTGGATTCACAAAGCTGGGGCAGTAACCTCCACTTTACACCAAAAGCTTAAATACCCTGTCAAAGGGAAGATTGTTACTGTGCAAGGTGAGGAGGAATACATGGTGAGTCACTTGAATTCATTCCGGTATATCGAGATGGACGGGGAGTTTATTGAAACCCCTTTTCAGCATTTTGAGGAAGTACCTCCAGTGTTGGCATCAGCTGAAGCAATAGTTGAAGAAGACTCTCCGTTGAAGATGGCGTCCTTGAAGGATGCCCGGGCTGTAATCGAGAAAGGAAATTGTACAAACTGGGGTCAGCTTCCTGACTTCACTCAAAAGAACGACAAGTATGGGCTGGGCTTTACTGCAGAGGCTCAGAGGGTTGTGCGCAAGGAAAAGATCAGAAAGGCCCCGGTGTTTATCTCTAACCCAAGGGTGAATGCTATTGAGGAGGATGTGGAGGAAGCAGAATTTGACAGTTGGATCTACCCGACTACCAGCAACGGACCGAGCAACTGGACGGCAAAGGATTTTACGCCTATCACATTTGTCACGCGGTAATTAATTTCTTTTGATTTCCAATTTGTAACAAACAATGTGTTAAAACTTTTATTGGCTCGGTGTCCTACCCGGGGCATCGTAGCTCCATTTGTGAGGGCTTTTTGTATGACATTTCCATATATCATCAATCAAAACATTGGACGTTTGTTGCATTTCAAATCTTATGCTCCTTTTTCTTTCTGTGTTATATATATTGCAAAACAGCTATATTTACACACACTCACTTATACAGGTTTCAATCCACTCTGGATCTCACTGGTAACAGCTCTGCTACCGCCAGTTATGACTTCGAGAATCCGATCAACTTGGCCGAAGACGAAGGTGAAGATGATTGTGAAGTGCCTGGTGAGCTTGCAAGACTGCTACTCCAGGAAGAGAGGGCTATTCAACCACATGAAGAGCCGGTGGAAACAATTAACCTGGGTACTGAGACAGATAGGAAAGAGGTCAAGATTGGTGCCAATCTAGAGCTCGGCGTGAAGCAACGATTGATCCAGATGCTACAGGATTACATGGAGATATTTGCTTGGTCCTATGAAGACATGCCTGGTTTGGATGCCGACATTGTAATTCACCACCTACCAACCAAGGAAGATTGCTCTCCGATAAAGCAAAAGGTCCGCCGTATGCGCCCAGAGATGTCTGAAAAGATCAAGGCTGAGGTTATGAAGCAGTTCGACGCCGGGTTTCTAGCAGTAACTTCTTACCCTCAGTGGGTTGCCAATGTGGTGCCAGTGCCGAAGAAAGACGGTAAAGTCAGAATGTGTGTCGACTATAGGGACTTGAACAGGGCAAGCCCCAAGGATGACTTCCCCTTACCTCACATCGATGTTCTTGCTGACAATACTGCACAACACAAGGTGTTCTCCTTCATGGATGGTTTTTCAGGGTATAATCAGATCAAGATGGCTCCGGAAGATATGGAAAAGACCACCTTTGTGACTCAGTGGGGCACCTTCTGTTATAAGGTCATGCCATTCGGATTGAAAAATGCTGGGGCAACCTATCAACGTGCCATGGTTGCTTTATTTCATGATATGATCCATCATGAGATTGAGGTATACGTTGATGACATGATTGCGAGGTCTCAAACTGAGGAGGAGCACCTTGATCATCTGAGGAAATTGTTTGACCGACTCAAGTTATACAAGCTGAGGTTGAATCCCAACAAATGCACCTTTGGGGTAAGATCCGGAAAGTTGCTAGGTTTCATTGTAAGTGATAAAGGTATTCAGGTGGACCCTGCCAAGGTAAAAGCCATACAAGAGATGCCGACTCCAAAGACAGAGAAAGAAGTCAGAGGCTTCCTGGGACGACTGAATTACATTGCCCGATTCATCTCATATCTGACTGCTACTTGTGAGCCAATCTTCAAATTACTGAAGAAGGATCAAGTAGTACGCTGGAACGATGAATGTCAGGGTGCCTTTGAAAAGATAAAGGAATATCTCCAAGAGCCACCCATTCTTATGCCACCAGTGGAAGGAAGACCTCTAATATTATACTTGACAGTACTTGACAATTCAATGGGGTGTGTGCTGGGGCAGCATGACGAGTCCGGCCGAAAAGAGCACGCTATTTATTACTTGAGCAAAAAGTTTACCGACTGTGAGTCTCGTTACTCACTGCTTGAGAAAACTTGTTGCGCTCTAGTATGGGCTGCTCGCCGGCTGAGACAGTATATGCTGACTCACACTACTCTATTGATTTCAAAGATGGATCCCATCAAGTATATATTTGAAAAGCCTGCTCTGTCTGGAAGAATAGCGAGATGGCAAATGATCTTGACAGAATACGACATCCAGTATACAACTCAGAAAGTGATTAAAGGAAGTGTACTGGCAGATCATTTGGCACACCAACCTGTAGACGATTACCAATCATTGAACTTTGATTTTCCGGACAAAGACATCATGGTGGTAACTGACTGTGAAGTACCTGGACCGGATGAAGGACCTGAGGAAGGATCCCGATGGTCTATGCATTTTGACGGAGCCTCAAATGCTTTGGGTAACGGCGTTGGCGCTGTAATCATATCTCCCAAAGGAACTCATACTCCACTCACCGCCCGATTATGTTTCAAATGCACCAACAACATGGCAGAATATGAGGCATGTATCATGGGTTTACAAGCTGCAATCGACTTAAGGATCAAGTTTCTGAGTGTCTTCAGAGATTCCGCTCTCGTGATCAATCAGATCAAAGGCGAGTGGGATACGAAACACCCAAACCTTTATCCTTACAAGGAGTATGTATCAACCTTGCTTCCCCACTTTGAAGAAATAACTTTTGAGCACTTCCCAAGAGAGGAGAACCAGCTAGCGGACGCACTAGCTACGATGTCTTCAATGTTCAAAGTTAAGTGGGACAATGAGGCTCCCCGGATCATTATCTGGAAGTTGGACGAACCGGCATACTGCTGCGAACTTGAGGCTGAGAAGGTGACTGAGAAACCCTGGAATCATGAGGTGAAGAGGTATTTGGAAGCTCAGGAATACCCTGAAGGCGCATCTGTCAATGACAAGAAGTTCATGAGGAGGTTTGCTGCAAAATTCTTCCTCAGCAACGGTATTCTCTACAAACGGAATCATGATTCAACCCTGCTACGTTGTGTGGATAAGGCTGAAGCAGAGAAGATCATGATAGAACTGCATGAAGGTACATTCGGAACACATTCCAGTGGACACACCATGGCAAAGAAGATCCTTCGGGCAGGATATTTCTGGTCCACAATGGAAGCCGATTGTTACCAACACTCTCGAACTTGTCATAAATGCCAGATCTATGCTGACAAGGTACATATTCCTCCAGTTCCTCTGAACGTCCTGACGGCACCTTGGCCTTTTGCAATGTGGGGAATTGACATGATCGGTGAGATCCGACCAACGGCATCCAATGGGCATCGCTTCATCTTAGTAGCGATCGATTACTTCACGAAGTGGGTTGAGGCAGCTTCCTACGCAACGGTAACCAAGAGTGTTGTGGCACGTTTCATCCGGCATAATCTGATCTGTCGGTACGGTGTCCCAGAGAGAATCATTACGGACAATGGTACCAATCTCAACAACAAGATGATCACTGAGCTCTGCGACAAATTCAAGATACAGCACCACAATTCTTCTCCCTACCGGCCAAAGATGAGTGGGGCTGTAGAGGCAGCTAATAAAAATATCAAGAAAATTGTGCAGAAGATGACAGTGACCTATAAAGATTGGCACGAGATGTTACCGTTCGCTCTTCATGGGTACCGTACTTCAGCAAGGACGTCAACCGGGGCAACTCCTTTCTCCTTGGTCTATGGCATGGAGGCAGTCTTGCCAATTGAAGTCCAGATACCCTCTCTCCGAATAATGAAGGATGCAGACTTGAGTGAAGATGACTGGATCCAGACTCGACTTGATCAATTAAACCTGATTGACGAAAAGAGACTCACCGCTATCTGTCATGGTCAGACATATCAAAACGGATGATCAGGGCATTTAACAAGAAAGTCAGACCACAAGAGTATCAAGTTGGGGACCTGGTAATCAAACGCATCATCCTTCCTCAAAGTGATCCCCGGGGCAAATAGACCCCTACATACGAAGGGTCATTTGTGGTTAAACACGTGTTCTCAGGAGGAGCCATGATCCTAACCACCATGGATGGTGACGACCTTTCTCACCCCGCCAATGCAGACATAGTGAAAAGATACTACGCATAAATAAAAGACCCGCTAGGTTGACATACCTAGGCAAAATAAGGGCTTCCCGGCGAACCAAAAGGGTTCGGGAAAAAATAAGGGATGAAATGAATAAAAATCTGTACACCCGGCAAGTCGAAAAGCTGAAAAGGCGGCTTGGGCAAAAATGGGTATCCCGGTGGACTGAAAACCCGAAAGGGCGGTCCAGGCAAAAGTTAGGGATAAAGCGTAACACTATGTCTCATTGGATCACTTCGCATCCGGAATTCGGCATCAACTATCTGGCTCAGATTTCGGCATCGACCAATCAGCTTCATCTTCAACTAGGCAGCAAAGCGATGGGACGCTTGGAGACATAAAGGCGATAGCAGAGTTGGAACCCAGTGGGATTGTTCACATAGCTGTTTTGTTTTCTTTTCAAAATTGTAAATTCTGTGTTATTTGGCGGCACCCTCTTACTAGGATGTCGGCCTCTTGTACAAAAAACGCCTATTCACAGGCAAAATTCAAATCAATACGAATTCACTTGTCCATACAAATTGCCATTGTTTTTCCTTTTTCTGTTTTGTCTTGCGAAGAACGTCCAATGTTCATTTTTGATATATGCATTTGACATTAAATTGCTGATTCATAAATATTTGCATATGAAACGAAAGATTAATTACAGGTGACATCAGAAACAAGGGTAATGTGAAGTTTCCTGATGCAGTCTGTTTGCTTTGTCTGCCAAGGTACCAAGGTAGATTCGACTGAAGAATGTGACCAAATGATCTCAGTTCCCCGCAGAGTAAGGCAAGATTCAGCAATACTTCCCCCAGTGAAGTCACCAACTTTCCCCGGCAGGTCTAAAAGCTTATCCCCAGTAGATTCTGGAAGCTTGTTCCCTGCAGAATACGGACGTCTCTCCCGAGCTTTATTCAGAGTTATTCCTCACAAGGTCTTATAACTGGGTTATCCTCAGCTAATTGCCACGGAAGATCGCCCTCAACAAAGTTCTTTCAATCCCCAGCAGAGTTTGTCTTTGGTATTCCCCAGCGGAGTTTATCATCATTATCCCCAGCGGAATCCATCATTGAAGTCCTCAGCAGGCCTCTCGTCAAACTTCAGCAAAGTATCTCTGCCATAGAGCAACTCCCCGGCCAGTCATCAAGGATTTATCTTCCTAAGACGAAGTTACACTCATAAACATTTCACATTTCACACATCTTGCTTGCATACATGATAAAGTGCATACAACACTATCTCATGTTAAACATCATGACATGATGCATATCATACATCATGACATTGCATACAACTTATGTTTTGCCTTTTCAGGGAAAAAGACAATCCCAAAGACAACTACCTTCAACTGTCACATTTCCAGATTCGACTCCTGTATCCAGCCAGGGCATATCTGTTGACCATATTTCCAGACTCGATTCCTGTATCAAGCCAGGGCACGTCTGAAGGGTTCGAAGATTCGATTCCTGTATCCAGCCAGGGCACATCTATCAACTACAACTATTTCCAGATTCGACTCCTGTATCCAGCCAGGGCATATCTGTCGACAACTATTTCCAGATTCGACTCCTGTATCCAGCCAGGGCATATCTGTTGACCATATTTCCAGACTCGATTCCTGTATCAAGCCAGGGCACGTCTGAAGAGTTCGAAGATTCAACTCCTGTATCCAGCCAGGGCACATCTGTGAGCAACCATTTGTAGACTCGACGCCTGTATCTAGCCAGGGCATATCTGCATAAAGAGATTGAAGATCAAACACCTGTAACAAGCCAGGAAAACATCTGTCTTTCTCAAATACACAAGTTCTCGCTAAGGAATCTCTTATGCGATCAACGCTTCCAAATGGCATCTATAAGCCCATTCCCGATAAGGTTCTGTCACATCTTCAGATGGCATCTATAAGCCCATCTCCCTACCCACCATCTCTCTAAATGGCATCTGTAAGCCCATTCCTGACATCACATTTGCTGATAATCCAACATGCGAGTGCAAATTTCCGGGCACTCTAGTGTCCAATCTCCTTTTACCCTCGAGCCACGAAAGGCAAACTTGCCAATCTAACTCTTCAGGTTCAAGAAGATTAAACAGGGGCAACTGTTGTACCCCAAAATTCGTCCTCCAATTTTCTCAACATTTTCTCATCACAAGGCCCTTGAAGATCAAGATCCAGTTAGGGTTTCCTCTGCTCAAGACTTCTCCTTGCACTGTTGACCCAAATTAGGGTTTGTGTTTGCACAAAGATGTTTTGACCTAAAAAGCCTAAGATGACTTTCATGCTTCATGTTGGACTCCCAAGTTCACCCATACCAAGTTCACCCATACCAAGTTTCAAGTCCTGATTCCAAGTTTTACCCAGTCAATTGGACAGTTGACCTAAAAATCAACTGTATTGGGGAAAAAGTCAACTGTGGCCAATTGACAGTAAAATCTCATGAAAATTGACACACATCAACATTATGAACTCACATGGACCATTTGATCAAGTTTGGATCACAAATCCATAAGAAATTTGATCAGATCATCAAAAGGGCAAAATGGTCATTTTTAGGGTTTTGACTGCACAAAGGCAATTTTTGACTGTTTGACCTAGCCAATGGCAAACCAAGCTCACATATGGACTCAAGTACCCCATGGAATTATCTTGACATGCTCAACAAACTCAAAAGATCCCAAGTACACAAGATTGACAGTTGAATTTCCCAGTCAATTGATCAAATTTTGATTGTATACTGAAAAGTCAAACTTTGACTTTTTGGTCAAAATCAAGAGTCAAGATTCATTTTTCATCAAAACATGCCAAATCATGAAACTTGTTCACCAAGAAACCAAGAAATGCAAATTAGGGTTTGAAATGGAATTTTTCATAACTTAGAATTTTTTCTAAGTTATGGAAAACCCTAATTTTTCCCAACTTTGCCCCACTTTTTCACCAAGATCCATTTGTATTCAAACAAAAGTCAAAACATGAAAGTTGTAGCTTGTTGCATAATATACAACTTTGATTCACAAAGTTTTCTCATTTGAAGCTTGTATCTCAAGTTACAAATTTTTGAATAAGGGCACTAAACCATTCTTAACTTAGTGAATTTTTGACCTATTTTGACAAGGTTTTCTACCCCACTTCAAGGCCATTTTCCATACACTTCCACTTGGAATTTCAAATTGCACTTCAAATATGGATTGTAGTACACATTCCAAGATTTCCAAAATCTCCAAGAACTCCTTAAACAACCTCATGGTTAGGGAGAATCGAATTTCACAATATGGCAAAAACTCACTTTGTTCATAACCAAGTTACATGTCCATAACCTTGCAATTTGAACTCAGCATGCCTTAAGCTAGATTAAAGGTCCTTAAACCATCCAACACTCATAAATTTAATGCATATTCTTTGTGCCAAGACCATGTTCTTTGAGTTCAAGCATTGTCTAAAGGTTTAATCCCAAAATAGATAAAGCAAATTAGCCATTTTTGTAAAAGGTAGCTTTATGTCAAATTGAAAATCCAACAAGTACATTGCAAATCTGATTGGCACAAGATTATGAGCATAACACACTGATCAAGGAGGGATTATGCAGCACATTAGGGGGTCCTCTACATGCCTAGAAACACAAGTTGGCTTTTGTTGCTTAAGAAAGAAGAAAAGTGTCATAACATCACACAACTCTCATCTCAGCAAAAACCAGCTTAGGCAAACTTGTCAAACACATTCCAAACAATCACCTTGCCCTAAAACACGAGCTAAACACCTTCCAAACCTCATCAAACCAAAAAACACCATCAAACTGCAAAAACAGAGTTGCCTTTGCAGATTGAGTTCCAACTCTCAATCCTCTCAAGCATTCTTGCCAAAACCAGTTCACACACCTTCCCTACCATCTATGCAAGCTATCCAAAAGCTAAAACACGATCTGTAACATCTCCAAGCCACTTCACCATTTTTATTTTTCTGTTTTGCAGTTGAAGTTCTCTAGCACGATTCAGGGAGTTTCAAGACAAAGTAGAACTTGGAATAGCATCCTTACACTTCAAGGAAGCTATACAAATCATCATCTTGCTCTGAAAACTCCTCCATTGCAAAGCACGATTCCAACTGAACAGGTATCTTCATGAAGTTCTATCTCTCTTATTATGCATTGTTAGCTTTAGGTTTGTGAAGAAAATATGTCACAATCATAGCCCTGAACATGCCCATATAGTTAGATTTCATTTATATTATGTGTGCTGCAAGAATTTTGAGTCTGAACATGACATAAAAGTTAGGTCAGAAATTGGGGGAGAAGAAATTCTCCCTCATCTTAGAGAGTTAAGTCAAGTTCTTTACATGGTTGAATTCGTCTTCTCATGCTCTACACTTTTCATGTTATGAGTTTTGCTTGAAAGTCCAGGAATCAAGAGATAGAAAACGCGTGCTTGCTTGAGTGATGTTTGTTCAGAGGTTGAAGACAAAGTCTTCTTGGGCTGGGCCTGAGTTGACTTTCCTATTTGCACCCTTTTACTGCTTTTACACCCCCAATGCCCATTTGCTTATTTCTTTGATTTTTTTGACATTTTCTTTTTTGGACTGACTTGTTTATTTTTTCTCATAACATTAAAAATATAAAAATATTTTTTCTCACCATTTTTGATTTTATTAGGCATTTATTTAATTTTCTTTTAGTTTATACATAAATAGATAAATATATATATTTTGTTTAAAATACCAAAAAATAGTACAAATGCATTTCTATACATTTTTATTTTTGTTTTACTTTCTGAAAATATTTTATATAAAAAATTACTTTTTTTATTAAATATTAAATATTGTTATCTTTTATATATAATACATATTTAGGACTTAATACATAAATATATATATTTATTAATATACTTGGAATAAAATACTAAAAATATACATATTTTATTTTATTAATATTAAACACTAAAAAATCATTTTTGACAAATACTTCACTTTATTTCATTTTGTATAAATACTTGTATTAAATTAAATAATAATACATTTTATTTAATAAAAATTAGGGTTTTGCCCTAAATTCAAAAATACTCCAAAAAATAATATCCTTTTATTTTCTTTTTATTTTACATAAATAATACTTTTTTCATACATATAAAAAACTTTTTTTGCATTCTTGCATATTTGTTTTATTTCTATTTTATTTATGCAATTTTAAATTATCTTGTAAATAATTCAAATCTTGATGTAATAGTTTTAGGTTTAAATTCCTTGTCAAAATCCCCATTTGAAACATTGTACCCCCCTCCCCATATTATTGTGTTGTAATAGCGTAGGAGTTTAAATTTCGCACTTTATCGCTTTCTAAATATACAATGCTAGAATTAGGGTTTATATGCGAATAAAATGAACAAAATAGTTATGACCTAATCTCAAGACAAACAAGCATGAAAATGGAACACACAAATCACACTTGCACCCCCTAGGGTATTCCACTTTGTTGCCTTCAAATAAATGGGCCATATTGCATGCTAGGTCTCTTTGGGCAAAACAAACAAATTGAATGATCATAGTCCCTCGATAACACTTTTCAAAATATTGCCAAACAAATGATCAAGTCCCTTAAAGAAAATGCCCAAAGATACTTGGCACCATTGCAATTATGGTCCAAACGATGACCCGCGCCCGTCCCTTTCACATCCTAACATGAGATTGTCCACCAAATACAATGGTGGAACAAACTTATAAAAAGGGTTAAAACATAGCAATAGTCTTTGAGAAATTTAGGAGTAGATAAACTCTTAGTTACTTGAATCAAACTTGCAAAAAAACACTTGCCTATTTTCTAAAAAAAACACACCTCACAACACTTTCAAAACAACTTTCAAAAACAAATGAAAACCTTTTCAAAAAGACATACACCTTTGTATACATCCCAACATGGATCATTACAAAGGTTGCCACCACATTGGCTTCTTTTCAAAACATTTTCAAACCCACACACACAAGCACCATTTCAAACAATTGAAAAATAAGGCAAGTTGATCTAAGCAAGTAACTAAGAGCCCATGGATAACCATGGATAGAAAGGGTGCTAATACCTTCCCTTTCTATAATCTATTCCCCGAACCCAAGAAAAATCTCAAAGGTTTTTGCTGTGCTTTTTAAACCTTTCCTTAGGATAAAATAAAAAGTCGGTGGCGACTCTTGCTCAACCGAAACATTTGCGAAAACAAACGCAAAACCATAGTCAGTTCTCCCACTGTATCACACTATGCATAATCAAAGACCTGCTAGGTTGACTGGCCTAGGAAAAAATAAGGGCTTCCCGGTGAACCAAAAGGGTTCGGGCAAAAATAAGGGATGAAAATAAAAAAATTTGTACACTCGGCAAGTCGAAAACCTGAAAAGGCGGCTTGGGCAAAAATGGGTATCCCGGTGGACTGAAAACCCGAAAGGGTGGTCCAAGCAAAAGTTAGGGATTAAAGCGTAACCCTATGTCTCATTGGATCACCTTGCATCCGGACTTCGGTATCAACTCTCAAGCTCAGACGACGCCAGTCAATCAAATTCATCTTCAACTAAGCAGCAAAGTGATGAGATGCTTGAAGATATAAAGGCAATAGCAGAGCTGGAACCCAGTGGGACTATTCACATAACTGTTTTGTTTTCTTTTCACAAATTGAATAAATTCTATTTTGTTCAGCGGCGTTCTCTTACTAGGACGTCAGTCTCTTGTATAAAACGCCTATTTACGGGCCAAACTTCAAAATCAATACAAATTCATTTTCAAACAAATTTCAAACTGTTTTTCCTTTATCTGTTTTGTTTTGCAAAGAACTTCCAATTTTCATTTTTGATATATGCATTTGACGTTAACTGCTGATCATAAATACTTACATGCGAAACGAAAGATGAATTACTAGTAATATCAGAAACAGGGGCAATAAGAATTGTCCGAGCTGTCTAGTTGCTCTGTCCACCAAGGTGCCAAGATATATTCAGCTGAAGAATATGGCTAAGATACCTTCACTCCCCACAGAATAAAAACATTAATGGTAGCTCTCCCCACTAAGACTTGCAACCATGAACAAATCAGCAAGACTCTTCCCAAGCAGAGTTGATCTACCATCAGCCCGAAAAGGCTTGGTATCCCCAGAAGGTCTTAATATTCCTCAGTGGAGTATAAGAATGTTCCCCAGTGGAATACAAGATACCCCCATTGGAGCCATTTCCCCAGCGCAGTCTAAAAAAGGGCTTCCCCGCCAGGATTAAGTCATCTTACCCAGTAGATTCTGGAAGCTCATCCCCTGCAGAGTACAAAATAAATCTCCCCAGCCAAATTCAGAAGGTTATCCTCACAAGAGTCTAACTGGGTTATCCTCAGCAAGTTGCAACTGAAAGATCATCCCTGGCGAAGTTCTTTCTTTCCCTAAGCAGGACTTCTATCCTCAACAGATTCAATATCGCCAGCAACGGTAATCCATCCCCAACGGAGTTCATCATTGAAATCCCCAACAGAGCTTATCAATGGAATCCCTAACGGAGTTATTGTTAAAATCATCAGCAGAATATCTCTCCCCCACAGAGTAATTCCCCTCGGAGTAATCTCCTCATCAGTTTATTCCCCAACGGAGTCATCCTCTCCTGCAGGTTTATTCTTGCAATCACCTTCGTTCGTCATCCCCAGCGGAAACGAAGAATTCAACTCTATTCTCCAGCAAGCTATCCGGGATTTATTTTCCCCAGCTAAAACATTACATTTCCATACATCATGATACATGCATAAACGCATCATACCACACAATCTCATTTATGTTGAGAACATCATTGCTTGATCCATATCATGCATTGCATATGACTGACCTTTATCTTTCAGGAAGGATGCAGTTAAATTCTCAGCCATATCAAAAGGGCTTCTCTGGTCCAGTTAAATTGATTCCTAAAGATTTTTTTGATGCCGATCCAGCTGAAGATATTCCAAGGCCTTCTCTGGTCCAGTCAAATCGATTCCTAAAGATTTTTCTGATGCCGATCCAGTTGAAGATATTCCAAGACCTTCTCTGGTCCAGTTAAATCAATTCCTAAAGATTTTTCTGAGGTGAAGCCGATCAATGGAGACAAAATCAGTTAAATCGATTCCTAAAGATTTTTCTGAGGTGAAGCCAGTCAATGGAGACAAAATCAGTTAAATCGATTCCTAAAGATTTTTCTGAGGCGAAGCCAGTCAATGGAGACAAAATCAGTTAAATCGATTCCTAAAGATTTTTCTGAGGTGAAGCCAGTCAATGGAGACAAAACCAGTTAAATCGATTCCTAAAGATTTCTCTAAGGTGAAGCCAGTCAATGGAGACAAAATCAGTTAAATCGATTCCTAAAGATTTTTCTGAGGTGAAGCCAGTCAATGGAGACAAAATTAGTTAAATTGATTCCTAAAGATTTTTCTGAAGCAAAGCCAGTCAATGGAGACAAAATCAGTTAAATCGATTCCTAAAGATTTTTCTGAGGCAAAGCCAGTCAATGGAGACAAAATCAGTTAAATCGATTCCTAAAGATCTTTCTGTGGCCAAACCTGTCAAAGGAGACACCCCATCAGAAGAGACAACCTGTCAATGGATACAACTCGTCAAAGGAGACACCCCGTCAGAAAAGACAACCTATCAACGAAGACAAAACCACCTACCAACAATCTCCAAATGGCATCTGTAAGCCCATTCCCGATATCACAATGCTGATACTACACCATGCGAGTGCAAATTTCTAGGCACTCTAGTGTTCAATCATCTTCCACCTTCGGATCACGAAAGGCACGCAAGCCAATCTACATCCTCAGGTTTAAGAAGATTGAACAGGGGCAACTGTTGTACCCCAAAATTTACCCTCTCGTGTTTTCCAAAGTTTTCCCCCTGCATGGTTGATCACAAACCCTTGCCTAAGGAAAAATAAAATTTTTGAGTGGTGCTTTAAGTATCTTTCGATTGGCATTCTGAAAGACCCTTCGATTGGTATTCTGAAGGAGCATTTTGATTGGCATGGACAAGCACTTCGATTGGCATTATGGACAAGCACTTCGATTAGCATTCTGAAAGACCCTTCGATTGGTATTCTGAAGGAGCATTTCGATTGGCATTATGGACAAGCACTTCGATTGGAATTCTGAAAGACACTTCGATTGGTATTTTGAAGGAGCCTTTCGATTGGCATTATGGACAAGCACTTCGATTTGCATTCTGAAAGACCCTTTGATTGGTATTCTGAAGGAGCCTTTTGATTGGCATTATGGACAAGTACTTCGATTGGCATTGTGTCAAGGTTTTCGATTGGGATTCTGAAAGACCTTTTCGTTTGGCACCCTAGGCCAAGCCTTTCAATTGGCATGTCAAGGGATCCTTCGATTAGCATGAACAGCACCTTTCGATTGACCTGTTAACAAAGCCTTTCGATTGGAATTTCAGTAAATACCCTTCGATTGATGTTTGGACAAGGGCCATTTGAAGAACTCCTTCCAGGCCATTCGAAAGAGGCCATCAAGAGGGCACTCAAAAAACATGTATAGGTACAATGAACATGAGAAGATGGCATGTTTTCCTTGCAAATATGGCAATAATTAAATGCTTATTGTGGATTTAATTCCTGAGTTAAAGGCCAGATTCTTACCTTTTTTGTTCCTAAAGAGTTGATTCGACCAGAGTGACTCTTTTCAAATCAAGCAGTTGAAGCATAAGAAGTCCATTCGAAGAGGCAACTTAGGACCAATCGAAGAGCAGGGCCTGAAGGCATTCAAAATTCAAAAGTGTCCAGGTTCATTCAAGAGACACGAATATTTCAAAAAAGGAAATATTTTAATATGTCTGATTCTTGTCTTATGGCTTTAATGGCCTGTTTAATTGGTTGTCTCTTGCCGTTACTAGACCCCCACACTCCTATAAATACAAGGGCCAGTGGCACATTACAGAGGAGGAAAAAACACAAAAAAAATTGCCTCAAAGAGCCACACGCATACACTTCCTCAGAAAACCATCTCAAAAACTCTGAAAAATCTTATAAGTTATCTAAATACAAAACCAGCTTTGCAAGCTCCCTCAGTACAAACGAATACCAGATTGGTTCTCTTGAGGCTTCCAGGAAGCCATACCCAATCCTTGCACAAGCCATTCCACGCTCAGAACTACAGATCAAAGCACCTCTGTTTGGTAAAAAAAATCTAATCTCAAACTCATTCGATCTCTGATTTAAATTCATTTTGATTGCATATTCACGTTATTATTGTTGTTTGTGAATGATTTAATGTGATACATGTAAGTTGCAGTGTCCAAACGACAAGATACCATTGTTAGGGCCTTCGAAGCTTATTACTTTCGAAACTCGTGATATAGGCCATTTCAGGCCAAAACAACCCAGATTCGGACTCAGGGAGTTCGAATTAGGGGGGTTAGAATCAAGGGGAAGAGGCCTGGGTTCAATGCCCAGGTCGTGCACTTCATTTTTCTAACAATTGTCTTGCAGATCAAATGCTTGCAGATTCCACGCGTACACCATACACCACATGATCATAACCAATGGATCCCCATCTGATCCAGATCTGAAGGCTTCAAACGTATGCCTCACCATGAACCTTCGAAGGACTCCTTAATTGGATCGAAAGGCAACCTGGGCCTCTTTTTGATCCATGCCTGCGCTCCACCCCCTGTTTACTTTTCCTACCTGGCCCATTTATACTTGTTTACTTTGTTTTTGTTTATTTCTTTTAGTTTGTTTTTTTTAATCAACATAAAAATCATAAAAAATATAAGTAACTTAGAATTAGGTTTTATTTTTTAAAGATTTAATTTAGTTAATTATTTTAACTTATTCTCTTCAATTTTAAAATCAGTAGACTTAGGATTTATTTGAATTCAATCCTTTTCATAAACAAAAAAATGCAAAAAAATATTAGGTATGTTTTAGAGTTAATTTTAATCAATATTTTTAAATTAATTAAATTTGACTTAATTGAACATTTAGCATTTCCCAAAATAAAATAAAACAACAAAAAGATTTTATTCTTAGGATTTTTAGAGGTTATGTTCAGATTCGTGCGCGTTTATTTTATTGTAATTGCCTACTGGGATGTAATAGCTTAACTAAGACTTTTACTTTACTGCTTTTATTTCCCCAATTTTGGACATGTAAATAATCCCCCTCCCCGAAGCCTTGTAATAGCGTAGGATTTACAGTTCCCGCACTTTAAATTCCTGTACATATATTAACTGTTTAAATGTATGCTAACTAGGCTATGTATGACAAGATTAACTCTTAACTTAAAACCAACAGTAGCTCACCATGACATGCAAAGATAATATAACTGAAAATTGACACACTTGCACATGCCGCTCCTAGGGTACACCTCACTTGGTTACCTCGAATGTGGTCATTGAGTATAGGATGTTTTAGAGGTCGCCCTCCTGTCCAAAGATCAAAGTTGCCTCAAAATGGTTGCCTCGAAAAATGATCTAAGACATTAGGGTTACCGCTAAAGCGTCCTAACATTGCTTTAGTGACCACACGTCCCTTAAATTGAATTGACCCAAAAACTCCAAGGACGGTGCTACCTACTCCTCAATAGTGGGATAGCACTGTCTAAAGGACATTTGCACAGTTTAATTCCTTTTTGAGTAGGTAGAGGTTCTTAAGTACTTTCTCCTTTTTAAAACAAAACAAAACTTTTCGCACTTACACTCTCTTCAAAAACAAAACTTTTTTTTCAAAACCCACAAACACAAAGAAAAGCAAACTTTTGAAAACATAGTGAGCAAGTACCTAAGAGCCCGTGGATAACCACGGATAGAAAGGGTGCTAACACCTTCCCTTTCTATAATCTACCTCCCGAACCCAAGAAATATCTCGAAAAGGAATTTTTTTGTGCTTTTGTCCTTTCCTTGTTGGATAAAATAAAAGACGGTGGCGACTCTTGCTTACCGCGACATTTTGCAAAAACAAACGCAAACGCGAACCAGCATTCCAAAACAGTCAGTTCTCATTCCCACCGATCACAGGATTCATCGTCAGCAACAAAGGCATTGAGGTTGACCCTGCTAAAGTCAAAGCTATACGAGAAATGCATGCCCCCGCACTGAAAAGGAGGTCAGAGGTTTCTTGGGACGCCTAAACTACATTGCAAGGTTCATTTCTCACCTAACATCTACCTGTGAACCAATCTTCAAGCTGTTGAAGAAAGATCAGGTGGTTGAATGGAACGATGATTGTCAAGTTGCTTTTGATAAGATCGAGGAGTATTTGTTGGAACCTCCTATCTTGATGTCACCCGTTGAAGGAAGGCCTTTAATCATGTATCTAACTGTTTTGGATAATTCAATGGGGTGCGTACTGGGCCAACATGACGAGTCTGGCTGAAAAGAGCATGCCATTTATTACCTTAGCAAAAAGTTTACCGACTGTGAGACCCGCTACTCACTGCTCGAGAAAACTTGATGCGCTTTGGTATGGGCTGCTCGCCGGCTAAGGCAGTATATGTTGACACATACAACTCTGCTGATTTCTAAAATGGATCCAATTAAGTACATCTTCGAGAAGCCTGCTTTATCCGGAAGAATCGCTAGATGGCAGATGATCCTGACTGAGTATGATATCCAGTACACAACCCAAAAAACTATAAAGGGGAGTGTACTAGCTGACCATCTAGCTCATCAAGCCGTCGAAGATTACCAATCTATGAGGTTCGACTTCCCCGACGAGGATATTTTGACATTGAACAACATTAAAGGTAACGGACCGTATGACGGATCTGAACAAGGATCCCGATGGACCCTGTACTTTGATGGTGCTTCAAATGCACTTGGCAACGGTATCTGCACGGTACTTATCTCTCTGGAAGGTTTCCATACACCTTTCACCGCTAGGCTCTACTTCAGTTGCACCAATAACATGGCCGAGTATGAAGCTTGTATCTTTGGTCTCAAGGCTGCTATTGACTTGGAAATCAAATCTCTGATTGTATTTGGGGACTCAGCTTTGGTTATCAGTCAAATCAAAGGAGAGTGGGATACTAAGCACCCTAACCTCATCCCTTACAAAGAACATGTCCTGACATTGTTGCCTCATTTCGAGCAGATTACCTTTGAGCACTTCCCGTGAGAAGAAAATCAGCTAGCGGATGCTCTGGCTACAATGTCTTCCATGTTTAAACTTAACTGGGATAAGGAGGCACCTCAAATCACCATCGAACGAATGGACGAACCTGCACATTATCACGAGATTAATACCGAAGAAGTAGTGGACCGACCTTGGTTTTATGACGTCAAAAGGTATCTTGAAGCACAAGAGTATTCTGAAGGAGCTTCAGTCAACGACAAAAAGTTCTTAAGGAGATTCACAGCCAAGTTCTTTCTGAGCAATGGTATCCTATACAAGCGCAATCTTGATTGTGTCCTACTCCGTTGTATGGACAAGGTTGAAGCTGAGCTGATTATGGCTGAACTACATGATGGCACCTTTGGCACCCACTCGAGCGGTCACACGATGGCTAAGAAGATTCTAAGGGCAGTCTACTACTGGTCTACCATGGAAGTTGATTGTCATCAACACTCCCGTACTTGTCACAAATGCCAAATCTATGCTGACAAGGTACATATTCCTCCAGTTCCTCTCAATGTCTTAACAGCTCCTTGGCCATTCGCTATGTGGGGAATCGACATGATTAGAGAGATCAAGCCTACAACATCCAATGGACACCGTTTCATCTTGGTGGCCATTGACTACTTTACCAAGTGGGTCGAAGCAGCTTCCTTCGCCTCCGTTACAAAGAATGTGGTTGCCCGCTTCATCAAGCATAACCTCATATGCCGATATGGTATCCCCGACAGGATCATCACAGACAACGGTACAAATTTGAACAATACTATGATCACCGCTCTGTGCGAGCAGTTCAAGATTCAACATCACAATTCATCTCCCTATCGGCCAAATATGAACGGTGCTGTTAAAGATGCGAACAAAAATATCAAGAAGATCATTCAAAATATGACAGTCACCTACAAAGACTGGCATGAGATGTTACTGTTTACTCTGCACAGGTACCGTACCACGGCACGCACGTCAACCGGGGCAACCCCCTTTTCTTTGGTATATGGCATGGAAGCTGTTTTACCTATCGATGTTCAGATTCTCTCCTTGAGAATCATGAAAGATGCTGGTTTAAGTGAAGACGATTGGATTCAGACCCGGCTTGATCAACTTAACTTGATTGACGAAAAGCGACTTACTGTTGTTTGCCATGGTCAGGCGTATCAAAAATGTATGATCAAGGCCTTCAACAAGAAAGTCAAGAGGAAAATATATCAATTCGGAGATCTTGTAATCAAGCGGATCATCTTGCCGCAAAGTGATCCCATGGGAAAATGGACTCCTACTTACGAAGGATCGTTTGTGATAAAAAAAACATCTTTTCTAGTGGGGCAATGATTCTGACCACCATGGATGGCGATGACCTGCCATACCCTACGAACGCAGACATAGTCAAAAGATATTACGCATAAAACGACCCGACAAGTTGAAAACCCGAAAGGGCGACTTGGGCAAAAATGGGCATCCCGGTGAATCGAAAACCCGAAAGGGCAGTTCGGGCAAAAATGAGGGATAAATAAAAAGATCTGTACACCCGGCAAGTTGAAAACCCGAAAGGGGGACTTGGGCAAAAATGGGTTTCCCGGTGGATCGAAAACCCGAAAGGGCGGTCCAGGCAAAAGTTAGGGAATTAAAGCGTATAATTATGTCTCGTCGGATCACTTTAAGGATAATCTCTTCACAAGACAAGCTTCAAGCTTCTGATCAATCCAATCATCTACGGACGAGACAACAAACGGACAAGATATTCAGAGTTCTGAAGGCTATAGTAGAATGGGAACCCCATGGAATTATTACACATAGCCATCTTTCTTTGTATAAATTTTTCTTATTTTTTATGACAACATTCTCTTACTAGGATGTTTGTCTCCTTTGTACAAAATACTTACACAAAGTTAATACAAAGATACTTCAAAGTACAAAAATTTGCTTGCCTTTCCTTTCTTTTTACACTTATGTTTTATTTGAAAACGTCCATTGATTTGTTAAATGAGCATATGCATTTGAATATAATCACTGCTTACAAATAAAACGAAATGAGAAAGGATAATTACTGATGGGTCGAAAGTATAGGAAAACGTCTTTAGGCTATTCCAGAAGAAATCCCCTGAAATATGTCATTCGGATCTAATGCATATCCCTAGCGGAGTTAAAATTCAAAATCCTCAGCGGAGTCAGAAAACTTTGAACTACAAATCCCCAGTGAAGATGAAGCTTTCTCCCCCAACGGAGTCCAAGACTTTAACCTTCAAACCACAGTGGAAATCATCCGGTTTCTCCAAAATTCCCCAGCAAATTATCTTAAAACCTGAAAATCAATCAGATAATAGTTAATTGTTATCCCCAACCATTCTTAAAACCCCAGTAGATTGGCATACAACCCAAACTCTCGAAAACTCCCCAACAGGATGAGTATTCTCCCCACAGAGTTATTTCCTAGCAGAACGAAGATTCTTGTTCTTATTTCTCCAATTGAAGCCTCCCAGGTTTTAATTCCCCAGTAGAGATCGTCGGAGTTGTCCTCATTTTCCCCAGAAGGTCGTGAAGGATTCTCAATTCCCCACAAGTCACCGAGGATTTTCAACCATCAGCAGTAGCCCAAAGGATTTCTCATCTTCAGCAATCAAAGATTTTTGGAATCCCCAGCATCGGTCAGGGATTTACTTTCCCCGGCAGCAGTCAAAGATTTCATTATCTCCATCCATCAAGGATTTCTTTTCCTCAGCAAGACAGTTAATCGGCTTATATGTGCATACATTACGTGTATCATAAACATTGATAGAACACACTTTATTGCATCATACATATCATGCAATATAATTTTGTGTTTTGGCTAACATTTTACCCTTTGCAGGATAAGATTAAAAGTTATCATTAACAACTATTCAAAGATTTCAGATACAGTATGGATACACCCCAGACACAACAATCATTATATTACTCATTCAGAATTTCAAGTCAAGATACAATATGGATACACCCCAGACACGGCGGTCATTCTACTACTCATTCTGACTTCAGCAATCAGATACAGACTAGATAGGCTCCAGACACGGAAGCCAGTCTATCTCTCATTCAGATTCAACTATCAACTTCAAGTTCATATACACTCCAGACACGGAAGTCATTATGTCACTTATCCAGATCCCAGTTACAGTACGGATACACTCCAGACACGAAAGTCATTCTGCTACTCATACATATCTCAACTTCAGATACAGTCCAGATACGCTCCAGACACGGTTGTCATTCTGTTACTCATTCGGAATTTATCCCTAACCCAGAGATGCTCCATACACAGATGTTTCTCTGTCGCCCATTCAGATTTCGGATACAATACAGATACACTCCAGACACGGCAGTCATTCTGATATTCATTCAAGAATCAAATACAGTTACAGTACGGATACGCTCCAGACACAGACGCCATTCTTTTGCTCATATGAATCCAATCTCCAGATACAACTCAGATACGTTCCAAATACGGATACCATTCTGATGTTCATTCTACTGATATTCAACAAACATTTTTGATGGCATCTCTAAGCCCATCTCCAGCAAGATTCTATCATCTCCAAATGGCATCTTTAAGTCCATTCCCTCAACTTACAATTTGACGAGTGCAAATTTACGGGCACTCTAGTGTCCAATCCTCTTTTACCTTCGAGTCACGAAAGGAAAACTCGTCAATCTAACTCTTCAGGTTCAAGAAGATTGAACAGGGGCAGCTGTTGTACCCCAAAATTTTCCCTCTCATTTTATCAACATTTCTCATCACAAGGCTCTTTGAACTCAAGATCAAGCTAGGTTTTGCACTGCTCAAGACATCTCATTGCACTGTTGACCTAAATTAGGGTTTGAGTTTGCACAGGGATTTTTGGACTTCTAATGCTCAAAGTGACTTCCATACTTCATGTTGGACTCCTAATTTTGCCCATACCAAGTTTCAATCCTTGAATCAAATTTTTGCCCAGTCAATTGGACAGTTGACCTAGAAATCAGCTGTATTGGGGAAAAAGTCAACTGTGGCCAATTTACAGTCAAACCTCATGAATTTTGACCCACATCAACATTATGAACTCATATGAACCATTTGATCAAGTTTGGACCACAACTCCACAAGAAATTTGATCAGATCACCAAAAGGGCAAAATGGTCATTTTTAGGGTTTTGACTACACAAGGGCAATATTTGACTTTTTGACTTAGCCAATGGCAAATTGGGCTCAACCATGGACTCAAGGACTCGATGGCATCATCTTGACCTATTCAACAAGTTCAAAAGATCTCAAGTGCATTGGATTGATAGATGAATTTTTCAGTCAACTGATCAAAATTTGACTGTACACTGAAAAGTCAAACTTTGACTTTTTGGTCAAAATCAAGTGCCAAGGGTAATTTTTAATCAAGATATGTCAAAACATGAAACTTGTTCATCAAGAAACCCATTTTTGCAAATTAGGGTTTGAAATTGAAAATTTTCATAACTTAGAATTTTTCTAAGTTATGAAATTTTCTTAATATTTCCTAACTTTGCCCAACATTTTCACCATGATGCAATTAGATTCAAACAAAACTTCCAACATGAAAGTTGTAGTCCTCCACAAATTCTACAACTTTGATTCACAAAGTTTTCTCAAAAGAAGCTTGGATCTCAAGTTATGATTTTTGGAACAAGTGTCCCTAAAACTTTTTAACTTAGTGAAATTTTGCCCTAGTTTAGGCAGGATTTTGACTTATCTTCATGGCCATTTTTCACATAGTTCCACTTGGAATATCAAGTTGCATTTGAAATATGGATTATAGAGCATGTTGCAAGCTTTCCAAAATGTCCAAGAACTCCTGAAACACATTTGTGGTTAGGGAGAATCGAAGGCTTGAAGTTGGCAAAAACTCACTTTTCATCTATGGCATATTCATGTTCATCCAAGTTGCAATTTCAAGTCAGCATGCCTTGCACTAGATTACAGGCCTCTAAACCACTTCACACTCAATAATTAAATGCAAATCCATCAGTCTAAGTCATTGTCTTGGTCATTTGGACATTGTACACAAAATTAAGCCCTAAGTAGAAAAAGGCACATTTCCATTTTTGCTTAAATGTGCTTTATGTCAAACCACAATCTTTGAGCATTGGTCCAAGATCTCTTGCAGCTAATCAAATCCACAAATTGGAGGGGCCAAGGGCAGAGGTTACAGGGTGTTGGATAGCTTGTACAGGCCTGTTACATATCCCTTCCACATTTTTCTTCAAAAACAAGAAACTTATCAAAAACATAAAAACTTGAACATCAGCCAAGAAAAACTTATGCAAGCATTTTGAACATCTTTCACACATCCCTCTGAGCCAGAAACACGATTGCTTGAGCCTCTAAACACCCCATAGCCAGAAATCACCTTCCATTGGCAAAACAGGGCAGAACCTGCAACTTGATTTCCATAGCTCAATTGGCTCGTGTGTTTTGCCCCAAGTTGCTTCAAACACCTTCCATTCAACTCATCTAAGCTATCCCAAACCTCAAACACCAACTGTAACTCCATTTACAGAGTTTGCCATTTTCATTTTGAGCTTGTGCAGGTTGAGTTCTATAGGCTGATTCAAGTACATTCAAGGCAAGCAGGCTATTGGAGAAGGTCAAGTGAAGTTCAAGCAAGCTCCCAGACATCTCAAGCCTTGTTGAAAAGCTCTACATTGCCCTACATGAAGTCAGCTGAAACAGGTTTTTGTCCACTTCATATCTCTCTATTTAGGAACATTTAGCCTTAGGTTTGTGAATAAGAAATGTAGTATTCATTGCCATGAAGTTGTACATATGCTCAGTTTTTATTTATATTAAGCATGCTAAGAGAATTTCATCCATGAGCATGCTGAAAAAACTAGGTCAGATTTTAGGGCCAGAGAAATTCTCTCTGGTCTTTGAGAGTTAGAACAAGTTATTTATATGGTTGGAATCGTCTTGAAATGCTCTACAAGTTTGATGTTATGTGTTTTTGCAATAGAGCTCGTATATAGGATCTGGTGGTTGTACAGGGCGCGCGAGCGTTTTCAAAAAATCTGAAGGTTGAAGATGAAGTGGTGGGCTGGGCTTGGCCTGGCTCACTATTGACACCCCCTTTTTCCCTTTTTGCACCCCCTGGCCCAATTTCTTGTTATTTTATATTTTTGAATTTTTATTTTCATTTCTGACTTTATTTATTTATTCCCAAATATAAAAAATACTCAAAAATATTTTCATAATTTTTTCACATTTATTTTGCATTTTATTTTTATTTTCCAAACATAAAAAACAAATTAATTACTTTTATCTTATTTATTAAAACTTGAAAATAATATATAAATTATACTTTAATTTTTTATTTTTATTTTTATTCACACTGAAAATATTATGCTAAATATAATTTATTTTTGTATATATTTTATTTATTATACATATTTTATATATAAAATACTCTTATTTTATTATATATAAAAAATAAAAATATAAAATATTACACTTTTATTTTTTTTATTTTTTTATTATCAAATATACTTAATAAATACTTTTTCTAAACATTTTTTATTTTTTTATATATACTATTTTATTTTTATTGTATATAAATAAAATAATTAATATATTTACTTTCTTAAAAGAAATTAGGGTTTTACCCTTAACCAAATAAAATTAATCTTTTTATTTATTTCTTTACTTTTTACATTAAATATTTTTACATACAAAAACTTTTTTACATAATTAATATTATTTGATATATTTATTTATTTTGTTTATTTAAATATTGTCCATTTAATATTTATGCATTTGAATTCAATTTGGATGTAATAGTAAATTAGGGTTTATATTTCTTGTCAAATACACCCTCATTCAAAGATTGTACCCCCCATCCCCATAATCATGTTGTAATAGCTTAGACTTTTAATTCTCGCACTTTACGCTTTCAATTATGCCATGATTAGAGAATTAGGGTTTGTATGCAAAAATCCAAAATCAACAAGTAACTTGACCTAATCAAAGATAAAATGCATGAAAATCAAACACAATACACACTCGCACCCCTAGGGTTACAATCCATTTGTTGCCTTAAAAATAGGCCATGTTATGCATGTTGAGTATTTTGGCAAAAACAAAAAACAAAACAAAAGATCATAGTCCCTCGATGATGCTATCTTGGTTGCCTAAATAAAATGATCAAGTCCCTCAAAAATTTGCCAAAGATACTTGACACAATTGCTATCATGGTCTATACGATGACCCGCGCCTGTCCCGTTTAACATCCTAACACAAAGTTGTTCACCAAATGCAATGGTGAAATAACACTATCAAAAGGGTTAAAAACATTAGGAAAGATCTTTGAGTAAATTAGGGTAGATAGCTCTTAGTTACTTGATCAAAAGCTTGCAAAATATCCTTGCTATTTTCAAACATACAATTTCAAAACATTTCTCAAATCAAATTTTCAAACATTGAAATCTTTTCAAAAGACAAAACATCTTTGTATACATTCAAACAAGAATCGTTACAAAGGTTGCCACAACGATGGCCTCTTTTCAAAACATCTTTCAAAACCACACACAAAGCACCATTTCAAACAATTGAAAAGCAAAAGCAAGTGATCTAAACAAGTATAAGAGCCCATGGATAACCATGGATGAAAAGGGTGCTTGCACCTTCCCTTTTCATAATCTACTCCCCGAACCCAAGAAAACATCTCAAAGGTCTTTCCTGTGCTTTTTGACCTTTCCTTAGGATAAAATAAAAAGTCGGTGGCGACTCTTGCTAAACCGAAACATTTGCGAATACAAAACGCAAAACCTCAAGTCAGTTCTCCCACCATATCACACTCATCAACACCAAGTGCTGAGATTATCATATTTCTGCCTCTCTAATTGCACGACCATTTCTTTTCATCCATTTCATTCCATTGATCCTCAAGTTTAGGTATTATTGCACCTGCATCATTCCTCATGGTAATTTGAAAGGGACCATTTTGAATGGAAGTCCATATATTCCTGTCAATGGAATTTATGTGTACTCGCATGCAGTCTTTCCAATAGCCATAGTTTTCACCATTAAAAACAATAGCTCTATTATACGCCCCCTTTGGTTCAAAGGCCATATCGTTACTAGTAGATACAAAGCACCAGCTAACCAGTGCTCTGATACCACTTGTTAGATGATGTGTCAAGTGATCGAGAGGGGGATGAATAGATCACCACTTACTTTTTCAAGGATTTAAAATTATTTTATTAAAGTGTGTTGAAAGCAGCGGAAAATTAATGTCCTGAATCAATTCTGTCTACTTTGAACCGACTACTAGAAAACTTGACATGTGAAAAACTTGCTGGATTTTATTAAATGAAATAGATGAATATACAACTCAGATTTCTTAATGTTTCAATGAACTTATCATTAAAGCAGTATTTCCAATGAATTAATAAATTTGTTAGGAATTTTGTCAAACACTTGGCATATGTTTGTTTAATTATTTAATAGTGGTGGTTTGATGAAAGTGTTTGAACCACTATGTTTATCATTAGACAGAAAAACTTAGCGAGCCAATTGAATTACAAAATTATGGAATATGTAAAAATATAAAGAGAAATAAAGAAAGAACGATACGCAAGCAATTTGGTAAGGAAGTTACCCACTGTCGTCCTCGCGTGTGGGTACGTCTCCCTCTCAATTTCACAATTGAAATTGAGAACTTTTATAACAATTTGCTGAATGTTTGATAACAAGGTTACACTACACAGAAAGATAGAAATCCCTATGATCTTCTTCTTCTTGTAAAAACCACCACTTGATACGAGTTGTATCAAGATTCCCTACAAGGTCCACAAACGATCCTCCGCTTCCACGACCTGTTTGCAAAAATCCTTCCGATTTCCAAACCCCTCGCTACGGCTGAATTTGACTCGTGCGATCGTGACTAACAAAACCCTCAAGAACACACCCGTTCTTGAAGGACAAACCCCTTGGTTTATTTCTTGAAGCCTCCTTTTCAATCTTCAACTCAGTTGAGATTCTTTCAATACACAGCTGAACGTTATCTCTGACCTCTTGATCCACTTCAACAAGGATGTTTGATTTTCGTTATTGTTGTTGAATGAAGATGATTGAGAAGATGATGAACATGAAGTTTCTTTAGGCTTCTGGCTGCTCAGAAATGTTTGCACACAATTATAATATGTTACAATAACTTTCTGCTGAGAAAAATACTTGCTGATATATGTAACAGAAAACGGTTAGCCAAAAGAAAGTATTATGAGTCGATGCATGTTGGTCATGAGTCGACTCATGTTAGTTATGAGTTACAGGATGGGTCGACACATGTTGTTTTGAGTCAATGCAAAATCATATTATAACATTTTACATAACCAACAATTTTATATCCGTCGATGCATAACACGTATGTGTCGATACATATTGATTGTAATTTTAATTTTTGAACATAAAACATGGATGAGTCTACGCATGATATTATGTATCGATGCATATAAATTCAAAAATGTTTTCCAGGAGCATCAGAATGTCATGTGTCGATGCATGAGGTTTTGTGTCGATGCATACACGTTTAAGTTTGCATTACAGGGACATCAAAGTGTTATGTGTCGATGCATAACATTTTGTATCGATGCATGCAAGTTTAAGTTTGCATTACAGGGGCATCAAAATGTTATGTGTCGATGCATAAGATTTTGTATCGATGCATGCAAGTTTAAGTTTGCATTACAGGGGCATCAAAGTATTATGTGTCGATGCATAAGCTTTTGTATCGATGCATAATAGTTTGGGATAGTATTCCAGGGACTTTAGTAAGTTATGGATCCATGCAAAACCTGTTGTGTCGACTCATAATGATGAATTATGAGTAAAATACATTTTTAGCTTATTTTAAACATGTTATATTATATTTTTGTAATGCACACATGTATTTATTATTTCACATATATTTGCAATCATTCAAAACCAATTATGAAGGGGTTGCTCACAATATCCACTTTTGATGTAGAAATCAACAGAGAGTTTCCTTCTCTTCTCAATAAGACTTACATGGTTTCCAAGATCAGGCCCATATGGCTTTTCAACGGGCTAACCTCCTCTTTTAAAAATTCTCGACCTCGCTGAAGTTCACCCATAGCTTTTTGAGACATGCTTCAAGCTCTAAGTGAGTGTCGAGTAATCAGCTTGCTGATTATGTAGAAGTTGATTATGTACAAAAGGCAAGGATGAGTTTTTTTGTTTTTATGGAAAAATGTGCTTGCATGCTATTGAATGTGGATGCATGAATTTTTGTTTTTTGTTTTTGAAAATTTAATTCCATGTTATATATGGATGCATCTAAATGGAACGCAACACAATGCCATGTGTGGGCTTATGAAGATATAAGTCTGAAGTGATATGGGTAATCGTACGAATGAACAACCTATACAGGAAGGCTCTTTATAATAGGATGGTTCTAAGTGTTTTTACCCAAATCCTCTCGTATCAGATGAATCTATGGTTTTTTGTTTGTTTAGGAACATAACTAGAGTTACATACCCATTTGAAACTTCACCTAAGGATGGGCTATCCAATTACAGGTGAAATCTCAAAGGACATCCTTTATTCGGAGCCGAGATATTAAACTATTGAGATGGACATCTCATAGGCCATACTACATGGTCTCTATGTTCAACATTTGAGATATGTTATAAGCAGGGTTCCTAGAATCATAGATCTTATTTGAAAGATCACCACGAGTACAGGCTAGCCAATTCAAGGTGAAAACCCAAAGCATATCCTCTTGGGTTTTTCCTTCAGCACGAATCAGAGCTTTCATGGTGTAAGATACATGAACTGGAAGATTGAATATATATGACGTTGTTAGCGGAAAGATGGGAGAAAATGCAGAATGAAGTGAATCTTTTGGTTTTCTTTCAGAAATAAGGAAGTCAAAAAGTGTAATGAGAAAGATGAAAAGGTTTTTTATAAAAATAAATTGTCACTACTACCCTCCTATCGAAATCGAGCATGTGGCTAGCTCTAGACTAACATGTCTTTTCATTCTTAGCACGGAGTGGGGAAGTTATTTGAATTAATGGGGCATATTTTCATCCTAGGAAGTTGAATTCATCGTGTCTCTTATACATGAATAGTATTGAAGAGACATATTGGGGAAAAGTAATAATGATTAGTGACGTCAACACATTAGCTTGAATACTATCAGAAGTTTCTCAAAAACTGCCATTTCTTTTGGGTACCCAAGGTTTAGTCGAACATGGTTTTTTTTTTGGGGGCAAGAATTTCGACATTGAAAGTAGGGTCTGAATTTAAAGACTAATTTATGATGAAGAATTGAGTATGGTAGTCGAGCATTTCCAGTTGAAGTCAACTTAGTGTTTTGTCTTGGTCTCAAGGACTTAGCGTATTTTGATGATGATTTCCACGCAACAAGTACAAATTCAACTATGAGCAACTACTTCACTCACGAAGGGATAAGATCAAACAACGACTATGCACAAGAGTTTAGATGTCAAAAACATGTGGAAGCAAGCCATCATCCTCGAAGCCATGTAACATGGATACATATCGAGCATGCACATAGCAATCATATAATACAGTTACAAATTTAGTAGTATATATAGGTAATCCTGGTGTCGGGATTAAGGGTCACAAAATTCACATACAACACTCCAAAATTTAAAGTATCTGCATTCAGAGAGAAACAAGTCTATGAGAGAATGTATTATCTTATATTCCATCTTTACATTTATTAGGCATTTTATTAAAGCAATTTCCTTTACTTAACTTGTATTTTTATTGTTTTTCCTTTGTTTTTACTTTACATTGCTTTCAATCCGACTCAGTCGATAGTTTCCTTATAACTTCCTTTTACTTTACACTAGAACTAATGGATACTCTGAACAAATCTAAGAATTCTCGCATAAATATGTCTTAGGATTTACTAATCGACTGCAAGTAACCATCTTTGTAGACTAACACTTGTTTGTCAAAAATATCGGTAAACTATTATACACTAAGGGATTGAGTATAATAGCTAAGTTAAATCATCGTAATCAGTGAGGAATCAACATAAGACTAATTAGAGAGGATTGTTACTCAAATAGATTCTTTATATAAAAGGAAAACTAGTAGTGTTGGTGTTGTTGTTTATCATTAATCCACTTTGTTGCGACCCATTTCTCTCCCTTTATCACAGGACAACTTCCATGAAGAGAATTCTGCATAATATTTAGAAATTAACAATGTAACAACAAACAAAAATAACATACTATTACAACAATGTCTCCTTTTCCGTAATGTTTTTACATGTATATCTTTTCTTTAACTCAAATAAAAATTATATCTTCATATGTAATACAAAATGAGAGAATACCTTATCAATTTTCCCATTTGGAAACACCGAATAAAATAAAAGTCCATCACCTTGTCGAGGCTTCACCTTTAAACCAATGCATTTTTGGTAATCATAATTTGTATCAACATTTAAACCATCCTAAAAGTTGGAATATACAATTAGTATTTATACAAAGATTCACAATGTAAAGTATAAAAATGATGACATTTACCTCATAAGGGAACATTGTTTCTCCTCCCATTTCTACATTTGATAGGTATAGCAAGAAGGAAGCAACCTGAGATAATCAAGCATGTTCACATAGAATCATGTTCAAAAGAATCATAATTTTTCATTTGTAGACGAAACAATCGTAACCACTAGAAACTCAAATACACAGCAAGAGTTTGAACTCTGGTGTTGACGTCCAACCTAACAATATTGACTTTTGTCAATTGAGTTAGGAGTTACGGACAAGAGAATCTAATCTTGTTTACTATCTATTATGTCACAAAATGAATTTTAACAATGACGGCAATATATACCCTTTGGCTATCAACATGGTCATACTCCGCTGGATCAAAAGCGTCATAATGAGAATCATACTTTTGGCCAACTTCATACCTTAATATATTGAAGTCCTGCAAGAACAGAGAGACCATTATCAATTAGATCATATATATGAACACTTAACAATCATGAAAGACTATGAAACTAAATTAAATAGAGACATACTTCTCCATAGGTTTTTGGAATCATTGTAACCTTAGAAATTTTCCTCTCAATGATATCTAAAATGCCAGATTTATCTTCTGATGCGCGGATGAATACGCCTGAACTGTTTCCAAATGAGTTCAAATATTCTTGGAAAAAGTTGTAAAATAATTCAAGTTTTTGTAATGGCAGTACCTAGTTCTAGTGCCTTTTATGCTCTCTGCATCATCTCCTTCTCGCAAAGCTAGCTTTGATGGTTCTAGCGTTGGCTTTGCCATTTTAATTATTTGCTCACATGTTTCCGTATTTGTGAAGTTTGGAAAGTAAACAGCTCTTGGATTGAAACTCAAAATCTGCATAAATTGTATTTTTTTGGTCAAATTGAAATCGTTAGAGTTAGTTGTTATATTTGTTATATAAGTAGCTATTAGTTAGTTAGTTACTTCTGTTACAAGTTAGTTAAAAATTGTTAGTTGATCTTGATCATTATATAAAGTGTATATTGTATTCATTGTAAATCATCTTATCATTTGGATCAATACTAAGCAATTCATTCATCTCTTATCTCTTATTTTATTTCTCTCTTCTCAACGAAATAATCAAGTAATAAAGATTAATAATTTGAATTTGAAGTGTTTAATTTTAATGATTTTAAAAAATAAGAGAAATAACCTGAAATGGGATTGATTGAACAAAAGATTCTCCAGATTTACCATGTTGGATATGATCATATTCTTTCTTTACAGAATTTTGGAGTTTTCTGAAGTGGGGTCCCTCATCAATCAAATTCTTCAATGATTATCAATGATGAATATGAGATTGATAAAAAAAGATACAATAAATAAAATCAAAAGTTTAAATCAGAGGAATACCTGAAATATGATAGGAGACAGAAATAGACCAAAAAAGAAGAAAAATAAACAAAGACACAAAATAGGTATGCTCAACTTCAATTTGGAGATTTTCACTTTTCCTTTCATGGCTCCAAAAATCAAATAAAAAATTTTTTTTCTCTTTAAATTTGTATTTTTCTCCTATAATGATTTTGCCACAAGAGAGTGGTGAGAGTTTCTTGTTGTTAATGCTTCTGTTACAATGATGAGACGAGAGGTTTCAATCTAAAGGCTTCCACTTTTTAGGTTATGTATGCCACGTGGGATTCTAATTCTTTTTTCATTTTAAAATGTCTTTATATCCTATCTAAAGAAAAGTAATCACTCACTCTCTCGCATGAAATTTCAAAATATTAATAAAATAATTATATTCAATTAAATAAACTCTAAATATAGAAAATACAATTTATAAAACAAGTTATTTATTTATTTTGATAAAATGTGTGCTCGTAGGGAAATTTCAGTTAAGTTTATTCGAATTCGAACTTTCCTGGAAAATAAAAAGAATCGCGGTCCGTGACTGTACGAATTTCATTTTCCAATCACTGTGTTTTTATTCCAATATTCGTCTCTAATCTCACAGCGACGAAAAATTCGTAGATAACGATTTCGCAGTGTATGACGAGCGCATCGGAACTATTCCACAACAGAAGACACCGATTCGCACGAAATGATCTCGATTCATCTTTCCACTCTTCCCCTTCTCCAGACTTCCATAACCACCGCTTTCACGACTCCGACGAGGATGACTCTCTCCGTATCCGCCGCCACTACCACGTCCGCCGCGTCCGTCACCCGGTACCATTCTCATTTTCCATCACTCTCTTGCGTATACATTCGATTCAATTGATACTCTTAATTTAGAAAGTATTGCGTGTTTGTGTTATTTATCTAATTGTTTTTGTTGATTGGAGATTGATACCGTGAATTAGGGTTTCACTCTGGTTATTATTGGATATTGATACTGTGAAATTTGATCGATTCAATTTGGTGTTTGTTAGGACCGTGCATCTGATAGATTTGATGTGAGGTATCGTCGCTCTCTGTTTCATGATAACTTTGATTCTGGACAAAGTGTGAGAGGTACTCCGAGTGTGAATGGCAGTAACAGATTACCTGTAGGTGTGAGACTTGCGCGAGAAAGACTCCTTCAGAGGTTGAGAGGAGAGCCTGTAGATAGAAACAGGTTTGATTTTAATTTAACTCGGTATTCAATTTTTTTAGATCATATGAAACACTAGTATTGTCTCTATCTCTCACTTACTTTTTTTTATTTCCAACACTAAAGGGCAGTCAGTGTACAGTGTCCCAATTTTGGTTGTTCAAATTTGATTTCCCTTAATATAACCCTTAGTAGAAAGTAGATTAAATTAGTTTAATTCTCCTCGAAAGTTTAAGGGTCGAATAGTTCAATTCTATTCAAATTTGCAAAAAAAATGGAATTTTCTCCTTTAAATAAAAATCTGTCTATCAATTAGTCCCTTAAATTTCTTTCCCCTTGTGTTCAATTGTTGTTTGTATCTGACACAGATTCCTTTAGTCCAATTTGCTTCCCCTTGTGTTGAATTGTGGTTTGTATCTGACACATATTCCCTTGGTCCCTTGTCATTTTATGTGGGCTGTCACTGGTTTCCTTGTTGGTGGTATCTCATTGGCTTTTGATATTGCCATTTGTGCCTCACTTTGTTATTTTTCTTCTTCTGTTTGAACACAGATGTTGCTTTTCATAGTATTTTTTATGACTAATTTCAGTTTACATAAACAACAATCTCTAACTGACAATAATATATCTTGAGAAATAATGTCATTAGATTCTATTAAAAATTGGCCAGAAGACTATTAGAGAGACCCGATTGCATCATTAACAAATATTTTATGACTCTAATTATGTAATTGAAACTACCGAGACCAAAATTGCACAAATGCAGAAGTATGAAAGCTAAAAGTGTAGTGGACAACCCTTCAAGCATAGATCAATGTGTTTCATTGATGTAGTCCTCCAAGAAATATAATGTCTTGCTATGGAATTTGGGATTGTTGTCTCTCGTGCACTATCTGTTATATCTGCATAAAAACGTATTCATCTTTAGAACATATGGATTAGGGAGATTAATAATTGCTCGGTATTATGGATGACTATTGTGCATACTTATTGCTGTGTATTCAAATTTCTCTTTATTGAAGTAATATGTTCCAGTATGTTCTCTTTTCTAGTTATAGGATATCGCCCCGCTTTGTTTGTTGATTCTTATTTTTTCATATAACTTGTCTATTCCTCAAGGAGAGGCTTCTGTGGCCTCTAATAATCAGACTTTTGGTCTTTTTTCATAGTTAGGTCCTTTTTCATAAGCTGATTGCTAGAAAGAATTCCACTGCACATTTGACATTAAATTTTCTTCTGTTGCATTTTTTGGTTGTGTTTGTTCTCGAAGGCCTGCCATTGCCTTTGATTCAGTTTGAAGTTTTACCTAATTTTTCGGGATTGGTTTCCTCAGGCAATATAATAGAGATCCAACTGATGAGGAGGATCAAGAAAGTGAGTTATCAAGTGAAATTCCAACTGAGGACTCTTTAGTTACTGACTTGACTTCTCAAATGGCAAGGTTCCAGTTCTTGCAAGAAACATCCACAAAGCCTGCGGGACTCACTCAGGAGGCCCTGGACTGTTTGCATCATGAAGTTTTTAGCAGCAGCAATACGGAATCAGAATCCAGGATACTGCAAGATTGTGGGATATGCTTGGAATCTTTCACGGATGGAGATAGACTAATCCATTTGCAATGTGGACATAAATTTCACTCTGCGTGTTTGGATCCTTGGATTCGCAGTTGTGGAGACTGCCCATACTGTCGCAGATGCATAGTTGTAAGTAGTCATTTTCCAAAGAATGATGCTGTGTAGTTGCTTAGATTTTCTTTTGTTCTGTTACTATATGAAGGATGCTGCAATGGAGCTGCCATTTTGTAGTAATGGGGTGTTTTATTTTAGAGAATAAGGAACACTTTCTAACCGATAACCGGCACTCTCATGTAGGTCTCTTCATTTTATGTGAGATCTATTTTCTAAGTGTTAAGACACAAATAAATTTACGTAGAAATTAGTAGTTTTTCTTTACTCCCAAGGAGAGGACCACTGGCAGAGGATACAAAATATGATGAAAGGGTCCTGTTTTGTATATATGATTGGATAAAGTATTTATAATATGAAAGTTTTTATGAATTGTTATTATCATTATTATATGGCATTTATTGTGATATTTTTACTGATAAAAAATGGGATATTTTTTTTGGGTACAACATATTTCTTGTGATAATTTATATATGCAAATGAATGGAGGAACCGCGATTGGAAAGGGACAAGAACTATTTAATGGCAGAACTGACCTCTGAATCAGATTAAACTTGTGGTAAAAACCAAAAAAAAAAAGTAAAAACTTTATTTTAATTAAAGAATATGGAAAAACATTTGAACTGATATACAGACAATAAAAAGTTGCACTTATGAACTATAATAACCTCTTGTATATATTCAAATTAGTTTTTGAATTTCATTTTTGTATTTAATTTCTGCCTTATGTGTGTATGTAATGGTTTTTTTTAATTAGTTGATAATTTAATAATTACAATTGAGACTTCTTGATAAAGTTTTAATTTATTCGAAGGAAGTATTGTATTGTCTGAGATAATATTACTCTGTTTTCTGAAACATTGTTTAATACTGTGTAAGAGTGTTTTTATCGAATATTATAAAATCATAATTATAAGTAAATAAAATCCATAGAACTTTGGTATGGCATATCAATACCTAAAAAAATAGGAATTTGGAAGGCAGTTGGAGGGCTATAAGGAGAGGTGAGAAGATCAACTCACTTTACTTATAGAAATAAATAATTAAAATAAATTATTTATTAAGAGAAACTTTGATATATTTAAGAGATAAATAAATAATTAAAATAAATTATTTATTAAAAGAGAATGATTGATAGGTAAGTAAATTTTGAACAAATTTTATTTAATTATATATATATATATATATTTTTTTAAAAATTATCAAAACAAAGTTGTTTTGTCTTTAGAAAAAAATAAGTATTTAATCCGCCAATTTTTATCGCTTTTGATCGATTTCTACTAGTTCAATAATTTATACGATTCAACAATCAAATTAGATTGATAATCCTTTTAGTTTTCGATTCAACCGTTAACCCAGTACGATTTTTAAAATACTAATTCGAAATTAAGGAGTGTCTCAAAAATTGCAATTCAATGTCTATATAAATTACATATTTTATATCCAAAGAATTCATTTTACTTTTTTAAATAGATTTATTAATTTATTTTTGGAGGCTATCTTTGCTTTTATCAAAGATAGGATATGGAAGTAGATTAATTTTTGGAGGTGTAGATCGTTATCCAAGTTAGGACTAAATCAGTTCTTCAAGTTATTTCTTCATATATTATGAGTGTTTTTATTATATCAGATGTGATTGTGAATGATATTGAAAAGATGTTGAACTCTTTTTGGTGGAGAGGTGGGAGTAACAATAACGACATAAGGTGGCTTGCGTGGGAGAGATTAACTTGTATTAAGAAGGAATGAGGATTGGGGTTTAGAGATTTTAAATCTTTCAACATGGCTATGGTGGTGAAACAAGAGTGGCATTTGTTGACAAAATTAGAATCATTGGTAGCGCGTATATTCAAAGCCAAGTATTATCCTCGTACCTCTTTCGTTGAATCTACTCTTGGTAATAATTCGAGTTTTGTATAGGGAATTTTATGGAAAGCTAAGAGTCTTGAATTTGGGTTGTAGGTGGAAGATAGGGGATGGAAGTAAGATCAAGGTGATGTCGGAGCCGTGGCTTAGGGGCGATAGAGAGGGTTCGCTAGAAGCGCCTCAAAATCAGAAATTTTATGATATGTATGGTAAGGATCTTATGGTGGATAATGCGAAGAGGTAGGATACGCAGAAAGTTAGACATGTGTTTTCACAAGAAGTGGCCAAGGAAATTCTTAATGTTCTATTATCAGATGATGCTATGGAAGATAGGATAGCGTGGAGGGATGAGAAGGACGATGAATATAGTCAAATCAAGGTATTGACTAGCGAGGAGGATCCAATCAAGTCAGGCGAATTATAGTGTGCAAGGAGATTGGGGTAGTTTACGAAATGTTAAGGCCCCTCCTAGAGCTAAACACTTATTGTGGCGTATATGTAGAGGTTGCCTTCTAACTCAACTCAAACTTTGATAACACTTTCTTCCTTGTCCTTCGCATTGTCAATTATGTGAAGATGGTGACGAAGATGATTGGCATGTGTTCTTTGGGTGTACCTATATTAAATAGGGTTGAAGAGTGGTTGGGTTGTCATCTATTATAGAATCTAGGCTACAAATTTTTAATGACACTAAATCTCTTATCATGGATGTTTGTAGCAAGGAAGATAGGCGTGTTGCAGGGAGATTTGTAGTTTTGATTTGGGTGTTGTGGAATAATAGGGACAATTTCATTTGGAATAATGAAAGAGGTGGTTTTGGGCAGTTAGGTACCCAAGCTCTTCATACTTGGCAAAATTGGTTAAAGTCCCAAGAGGACCATAGTAACGACAGTGGTGGAAACCAACACCACTCAGGTTAGACTCCGCCGAATAATGGGTGGTTGAAGTGTAATGTGGGTTCCAGTTTCAATCTTCAAAGTAATACGACCAATCGGGGCTAGTGCTTTAGAGACAGTTATGATAACTTTGTCTCTGTAGGTATAACTTGGGACTAGAGCCTCTTCTCAACTGTAGAGGCCGAAGCCACGGTGTTGAAGGAAGCAGATTAGACGATAATTCATATGCAGGTAGACCATGTTCAATTTGAGAGTGATTCTTAAATTGTTGTTCAAGCTATCTATTGTACCCTAAAATTTTTCCTCCCAATTTCTTCAAGACATTCTCATGAGGTCCTTATTTACTCAAAATTACTCAAGATTTGATTGGTCAAAATTCTCCTCCTAAGCAATGAGTCCACGATTAGGGTTTGGTGTTTCTCAAGGATGTTTGGGTTTCAAGGGTCTCAAATGGTTTTCATGATTCTTCATACATTTCCAAAGATATAAGGGATTGATGGTTGAAGAATTGAATCAATTGATGAAAAGTCAACAGTCACCAAAAAGTCAAACTTTGACTTTTTGGCCAACATTGGAATTCAAAATCAAGAATCATCAAAACATTCAAAATTATCAAGCTTGATCATCAAGAATCAACAAAGTCAAGAAAATCAAGAAAAAGTCAACAAAAGTCAAAGTTGGGAAATTTTTCAACACTTAGAAAAATTCTAAGTGTTTTGTTCTTAACAAAGTCACTACTTCATGGTCATTTTTCACTAAGATGCAAGATGATTCAAGGAAAACTTTCAACATGAAAATTGTAGGGATTGATGAATTCTAAAACTTTGTTCTTGAGGGTTGATTTCCAAAAAATACTTGGATTAAGAGATATAGGCCCATGAAGTCATGATGTTTTTATCCAACACTTAGAAAAAATTTCAACAAGTTTTGGTCAATTTTTCATCTCAACTTCTTGGCTAATTCTCAAGGCACCCTCATGCCAAGTTTCAAGCCTTGCAGTACAAGTTTGCTTAGTCAATTGCTCAGATGATTGAAAATCAACTGTATTGAACAAAAAATCAACTTTGACCAATTTACAGTCAAACTTCAAGATTTTTAGTCAGCATCAATATTTTGAAGTCACATTCATCATTTGATCAAGGGTTGATCATGATTCATTAAGAAAACTCAAGATTCATCAAAAGTCAAAAGTTAATAAATTAGGATTTTCTTCAAGAGAAGTCAATTGAACTTTGACCAAGCATAACTTTCACATACTTCATCAGAAATTCCTCAATCCAATCCTATCTTGAAGGAAATTCAACTCTCTACAACTTTGTCTATTTAAGCTCAAGGCCAAAAATGCTTCATTTGAGAGATATGGGCCAAAACATTACAGGTCATTTTAAAAGTCAACAAAAAGATATCTTTTGTCAAAACAATTTACATTAAGTTAAAGACTTAAAATGAAAAAATAACCAACATGAAAGTTGTAGGATACATCTTGAGGTTTCCAAAAAGTCCAAGATCATCCTCATATGACAAAAATTGAGAGAGTTATGAGTGGTGCAAGTTGGAGAATTTTGAGAAAATGCATGAAACCTAAATTGAGCAAAATTGGATTTTTGGGCTAATGGGCCTAGATTTTTAGGTTCAAACGTGGTCATGACCTCATATTAGACCCCTAAATCCACTCATACATTTTTGTGATTTTTATTTATTTTGATTTTGATTTTATTCATTTAAATTCAAAATAAATCAAATAAAATATAAAACTCATGGACTTAGGCGCATGGACTTTTGTTTTGATCAGATTTAAAGCCTAAAAATCACATAAATAGCTAGCAAGAACGTGTGGGATTGATTGGTACATGATTGGCCTAAAAAATAGAGATTTCATACAAAAATTCAATCAAATATTTAATCATGAAATACACAAGATTTGATTCATTTTTGTTGACCTAAATCTTCCACTATAAATACATAACATGTTCATACCATCAAGGACATGAAAATTGCCTCAAGAACACACTCTTAAAATCTCAAATTTTCTCAAAACTATGGCATATTGAAACCCTTATCTCCAACCTCTATCAATCCATTCCAAGCATTTCATCGTGTTCCTGAAGTTCCCAGGAGTTCATCCCATCCATCCTTGAAGCTTGAAGCGCGCTTGATCATCACATCTCAACATCACCGGTTTGGTAATCTTCTTGAAATTCAAACTCATAATTCATGCATTGTTGATTGATTCTACACATATATACCTGTTTATAATGATGTTTGGACTTGGTTAGAATCATTGTTTGCAACCTTTAACGCAAGAATGAGGATCTGCCATTGCTAGGATAGTTTAAGATATTTTCTTCGAAACTCACTTTGCAAGCGTTTTCAGGTCAAACTAACACCACCATTGGATTCAGGAGGTCCAAATTAAGGGGGACACGACCCCTCTTGATCTTTATTTCTTTCTATTTTAGAAGGTTGAATATTTGATTGATCGAAGAAGACGACCGGAGCAAGGGCTCTGGTGCTTCTCTGGTTTGTTTATATCCTATGACACAAAGGCATTGCAGCACAGATGGTGAGAAGCGTGACCTTTAACGTAAGGGGCATGGGTTCGATCCCAACGTCTTACAATTATTTTGTTTTTTCTTCAGATTTTAACGCATGCTTATAATATAATGATTGATTCTTGTTCTCTATCACAACAAACAACATGGTGCAGTGGTAGAAGGACGCGCCTATGGCTTCAAGGTCGTGGGTTCAACACCCACCCCATGTTTTTTCCCTTATTTTTTCTAATCCTATTTTCATCCTAATTTTCATTATTTTTTTTCTTAATTAATTTTTAATTAATCATTAACTAACCTAATTTTTTTAAAGAAAACATAACAAATTAGGGTTAGGATTTTTTAATGGTGTTGCTTCTCATTGGCAGAGAAATTTTATTGACTATTTGCTATGTCATGAATAGAGTTTCCAAGTATAAAAATAAGATCACTCCTTATAAGATATTAAATAAAAAACAACCAAACTTGTCTTATTCTAGAACTTGGGGTTGTTTGACTTATGTTAGGATTCTGGATCCGAAGCGAGTTAAACTCTCTAGTAGAGCCTAAGAATGTGTATCCATTGGTTATGAAGTAAGACATATAGATTTTATCACCTAAAAGCTAAAGTTATTATGGAATCAAATGATGTTGAATTATATGAAGATAAATTTCCTTTCAAATCGAGAAACAATGGGGGAATTGAATTGAATTATATGCTTGTGATAATAAACATCTAAGCAACGAAAAAGTAGGAATATACCTTTGATAAAGCGAAAGAGTATGAGTTGCTAAAGCATATGGGCTCAATTATGCAATATATACAGTAGAAGATCCAATATTTCTTCAAAAGGCCTTATCATCTCTGGATGCAGATTTGTCGCAAGAAGTTATTAACAATGAAATGTATTCTATAAATCTAATAAGATCTATCACTTAGTAGACTTGCCTTCTTGTTGAAAACCAATCGATTGTAAATGGGTTATGAAAAATAAACTAAAACTTGATGGAACAACTAATAAGTATAAGGCTCACCTTATAGCCAAAGGTTTTAGGTAAAGAGAAAATATATATTTCTTTGATAATTTTTCTCCATTCACTAGAATTACATCCATTATGGTACTTATTTCAATTGATTTTATTTATAACTTAATAAAACACAAAATGGATGTAAAACAACTTTTTTAAACAACAACTTAGAAACATAAATCTATATGGACCAACCAAAAGGATTTGTGATTCATGGACAAGAAAGCAAGGTTTGTAAGTTAGATAAGTCTTTGTATGGTTTAAAATAAGCTCCAAAGCAATAACATGAAAAGTTGGATAGCTTGATGATATCAAATGGGTACAAAGTGGATGAAAATGACAAATACGTTTATTACTAATATGAAAAATGGCATTTTCATTATCATATGTTTCTATATAGACGACTACTCATATTTGGATCAAACCTTTATGATGTTAATGATGTGAAATCATTTTTGTGTAATAACTTTGATATGAAAGACCTTAGAGAAGTCAATGTGATTCTCATAATCAAGATCACTAGATCCAGGAAGGGAATTTGTTTGAATCAATCGCACTATATGAACAGGATCTTAAAGAAATCAAATCACTTTGATTGTAAAATAGCTTGAACACCATACAATTCTAATGTAAAACTATTTAGGAACACTAGTGATAGTGTTAGACAAAATGATTATGCGAGCATCATTGGCAATCTTAGAAATGCCATTGATTGTACTAGACTCAATATTGCATATGTCATAGAATTATTCTACAGGTTTACAAGATGCCCGAGTAATGAGAATTGTCAATCCATTGAAATAGTCACGTTATATGTTAAAAGGACAATGGATATTGGTCTACATTACCATAGATTTCCTGCAGTACTTGAAGGATACATCAATGGAGATTGGAACATATTATCAAATGATTCTAAAATAACTAGTAGTTATATATTCAATATAGTTGGAGGATTTGCATCTTGGAAATCAAATAAATAGTCTATCTAGGTCAAGTCCATGATGGAGTCTAAATGATAGCATTAGAAACTCCTAGTGAAGAAGTAAATTAGTTAATATGCTTGCTAGCTGAGATTCCTTTAAGGGAAAAACCTATGTCAACTATGTTGATTCACTTAAATTGTACTGCAACAATTGCAAAAATTAAGAACTGCTATATAAAACAAGAGTATTCTTAATATGCTCACATGCACGATTGTGGAATTTAGTTCAGTTTCTATGGAATTTCGAGACAAAATTCCTAAAGTCTTCACTAAACTGGGATACATGTGTTGGGTCATTAAAGCACGAGCTTTTAGAATATACCTTAAGAAAAAGTTGTATACATGTTTGAAGTCTAAGATAGCGATCAAGATAACTGTGTTACTATTGTTGAATCAGAATCATATTTGCTAAGCAAATGTTCAAGTCGTAGACACCTCTATTTACGCACAATCTTAGAAATGTTATATCTAACTTTTGAATCATTTTTTTAAAGTTCAAGTGGTGGATTGTTGGAAATTAAAAGATTAGTGGATAAGTGGAAGGAATGAAGTGTTTTAAATTGGTAAGAAATAAGCATAAGTATGAGTTAATGTATGTATAGTTGATTTTGAAAAAGTTCATTAAAGTTATACATTGGAGGGATAACACACTTTAGTTGTGCTTATATATGGTAGGTTAGTCTTTTGGGGTGTGTCCTAAAGGTACGCAATTTTATGAAAAATGTTAGGATGCACCACCATAAACCATCACATGGGCTCGCCCGCCGTCGTCTGTTTGGATGACTTGACTCGATTTGGATCGGGTCGGGCTTGGGCTTGTGTGGTCTTTTTTTTGTACTCGAAATGGTGGAAATTATTTAATATTAATTAACATAACTATTGGTGTAATGTCCCTAACGGTAACCCTAATTGTTGACCGATTTTGCCTTGTCTTCCATGTTTCCACGATTGCCTTTCTAACCAAGTTCTATAATTGCTAGTTATGGTTTAATCCAGTCTACCCCCAATCTTTTCTCTCTCCCGAGTCTGAATTTTGCCTATAAATAGAGGTCATCCCATCTCATTTTCTTCACTCACATTCCAAAATCTTTCTCTTCTTTACTATCTTCGCTTCATCTTTATATTTTTATTTTCTGCTCTATTTTCGACTGACTCCTTTCGCTATTTTCAACTGATATTTATACCATCAACGATTGATCTTTATGTAATCAAAAAGTGTTTTTCTAGACCGATTATTTATCATATAAGTAATAATCGTACAACATATATCTAAGTTATTTTATCCTGAAAACACCGTGGTTGATCGTTTGTCTTGCACAATATTAAACAATATCGTGAAACATATTAAAGAAAACGACCAAATCTACAATTCGACTCGATAATTTGTTTGGTGACAAATTTTCAAAATTGTGAAATAGCACAGCACTAATCCAATATTGTACAATATTAATGATTTTTCTTATCAATAACAGATTTTGAATCACGTGAAATTTATACGGAACATTTAAATTAATAAATATTAAGTTTAATAGATTTAGTTGAAGTTAAATATAAAGATTAAAAAACTAAACCAATTTAGATTCGATTCTTTAGTTCACATTTTACTTCGTATTTTTCTTACACAAAGTAATTGGTCAATCACGGTATATGCGAGTGTGATGGGAACAAGTTGGACGAGCAACGCGCATTTTAATTGACACTTGATAGAGAGAAAGAGTAAACAAATATTTATTCTTCTTCTTGTATTCATTCAAATATGTCTTTGTACCAAAATAAACAAACTTGTGTTATAGTCTAGTAGACCTAGATTATTGAATGTGACGTGAAGAAAAAATATACAAAAAGGACAAGAAAAAGAATTGGAGTGAAAGTGAAAAGTCATTCTATTAGAGTAAATAATACTAGAGTAGTATTAGGACACACATGGAGACAATGGAGGCAGAGATCAAGTTTGTGAAAAGCAAAAAGGAAATTCAAAGGAACGTGCCTTGTAGTATTATGGTTTGATTTTAATACAGCTTTGAACTGGTTTCTTTTTGTTGGTATAAATATGTTTTTTTAAGTAAAAAAAAAATGTAAACACAAATAATTAAAGTAGAAACTGTGCAACCTTGGATTTCAAATTGTCGCTAATGTGAGGAGGAATTTGAAGAGCTTTAGCTAAAGGTTTTCCATTTTAATCATCGTTCCAGAAATTTATCTTATCTCCATTTCCCAATTGCCAGTTGCTGTTTACTTTGATTAAACCCACATAGTTCTTCAATCCACTCCAAAGACTGGAAAAAATATGATATTTGATTGTGCCTTTGTTTCTAAAAACTCGACTCCTGAGGAAAGAGGCCCAATGCATGTTAGAAAGAAAGAGCTCCCAGGTGAGCTTTAGAGTTGCAGCTTCATTGATGGATCTAATGGATCTAATACCCAGACCTCCCTCTTCAAAGGGTTTACAAATTTTGTGCAAAGCTACTGTGATGCTTTTTCTTGTTTGGATATTACCGCTCCATATGAAATTTCTTAACCAACGGTCAATGTTTTTAAGAAGCGATATTGGCCAGACATAAACCATAAAACTGTATATTAACATACCATGTGTAGCGGTAGAAATATTGAGATAAAGTCATTGGATTGACTTAACTCGCACAAATCAAATAAATATCGTCACCGCGCTTTATTGTTTCCAGAAGAATGAGAAAAGAGATAATAACCCAAAAGAAGGGGAGAGAATCCGAGTTCGGAGGTTGTTTATGCAAAGGGAATGTAGTAACATCCTAAACATCTACGGTACTCAGGAACCTCTTTGAAAATTTGTGTATTTTGACTATAAATGTAGTATAAAAAATAGATAGTAGAGATGAGAAAAGAAGTATTTTTTACAACTTTTGCACCCGCTGCGGTCGCGAACTTTTATTGCCTACGTACCACCTTCCGTGCAATAGGGGATCAATGTACTCGTAGTTCACTTTTAAATTTTTTAAAATACAAGTGTGTTAATTAATTTTAAGAGACGAGACATCATCGTCTTATCTGAATGGAAGAACATACTTACTATCCACGATAATGAGAAAGGAGAATTTGTGTCATATCAAAGTGGAGGATATGACTTGGATTTTAAAATAAACAAAGTTTCGCACAACCCCCAAGTAGAAAATGTCTCACTTCACTATATACCGTAGAAGTATAGTAGCTCGCATCACTACAAAGATTGACAAGAGTCTAATCTTTTGAGAAAAGTTTTTTAAGGTAAAAAGTCAAAGTAGAAAAATGGTTTGAATGAGATTGATTGACTTTTAGTCTTCTCCCAAAAAGGTCAAAGTATTGTTAAATTGTTTAAAGTTTGATTAAAAAAGTATTTTGAAAATGCATGGACCTAAGTCCAAGTTTATTGTGAAAGCGGTTCAAGTTTAAAAAACAAGAATAGTTTCGAAAAGGAGGAAGAAGACTTTTGAAATTAAAGAAGATAGGAGGAGATGAAGGGACTATCCTAAAGCATAAGGTAAAAAGCTAGGGAAAAGAGTCATCTAACCAACAAGAAGCCAACACTTGACACAATGAGTCAATGTAGAATTCTCATCCTTTTGATTTGAAACCAAACAAGCAAAGATAATAAACCTCTTAAGAAAACCCAGGCTTCAAAGGCATTAAGTCTTCACAAAAATTGGGCAGAGTAACGACTGTATACAAAAGAATTCTCAATCACAGACAAAGCACATAATTAGAATAACCTGCACACAAAGAAAACAAACACCACAATGTCTCGAGATAAACCCCAAGAACTCCAAACAAAATAACAGTAGAAGTCACAAGGTCTCAAGGTAATCAAGGTCTCTAATCCTAAATTCAAGAAGTCCATAACTCCAAAATGCCAAGGATAGTAACCAAATAGTCCAAGTAACATTAGAGCTTTTTACAGTTCAAGTTGATTATTAGGTATCTTTAAAAAGAAAATGAAAAGCTCAAGTGAGCAAAACAAAATGACATAAAGATAGATACTCAAGTGAGAAAAGATGAAAATAACATGAAATGAAAATGCTAAAATAAATGTGCTTAAAGTAAAAAAGCGTAAAGTAAAAGCATAAAATAAAGTCAATTGTTAGAAATTAGAGGTTAGTTGAATGATCATCTTGAAACTTGCATTTGAAAACTTATTAGAAGATTGATAAAATAAAAGTCTCTCAATAACAAGTTTCATTTGCTTTTTGTCAAGTATACCATTCATTTTAAAATCTCAAGGCAACAATAAATGATCAACATGTTTAAATGATTCACTTAGTCCAAAATTTATGATGATTCATTAGAGGATTGATAAGACCATAGCCTCCTAACAATGAACTTCAAGGTTATTAGATCAAAGTTTCAAATTAGACATACTTGGGCTTACAAACATAGGTTTGGGCCACGAATGATCATTTCTCGAATCGAGATAAAATTTAGCGTTATGTTAAGCAATCGTAAGTGGACTTATGTAGAAGTCGCACCTATTTTGAGGTCGGTCAATAGCAATCTATGTGTCATATGTTTGGAGTGATGATATGTAAATCATCCTCTAACAACATGTAACATAAAAGAGAAGAGGATGGGATGAAGAGGGATGAGATATATTTGAATAAAAAATTTAATCAAACTATCATTAAAATCATCCATCCATTTTAGTGGAGTTAAACTCAACACTCAAGATACAATGATGTTAATGAAGTTCATGATCAACAAACACATAGCCAGAATATAAAAAAAATGCGTTTAATGAATAAAATAAAATAAAATAAAAAGAAAAAAAGACTTTTAAATTGTTTTTTATAATGAAAATAAATAGCAAAATATCAAACTATATTCAAAGTATCAAATAAAAATTAAAAGAGACCATAGAAAAATCAGAAATGACCTCAAATATTTTTATAAATTTTTTGATAATTTTTTAAAACAGAAAAGTATTTTAAAAATAATTAAAATCACTCAAATAAGTGAAGGAAAAGATCAAAAATAATGTATGTCATGATGAAATTCTAGAAAAATTTCAAAAAAGTCAGAAATGAGTAAAACGATTTTTATAAATTTTTTTCAGAATTTAAAAACATCAAAAGTATTTTTAAATAATTAAAAGTAAGGTGCAATAAAGGAGAAATTATAAAAAATATAAAATCTGAAAATAAAATTATGAAAATATAAAAATCAGGAAGAGAAGATTTGAAAATATTTTTGTGAATTTTTTCATAATTTTTGGACCAGAAATGAATTTTTTATAGATTTTTGAAGTTTAAAACAAATAAATATAAAAATCAGAAAATAAAATAAAGCCAAAAAAATATGGGCCACTGGATCATTGTCAAAACGCGTTAGTAAGCGGGTCCAAGGGATCTAACGCGATGTGCATGATATGGTCACTATTGGAAATCACACTAAATTAATTATTAAATAAGATTTTAATAAAATAAAAGAAATAAATATGGTCCATTAGATGAAAAGTCAAAATGCGTTAGTAAACAGATCTAAAGGACCTGACGCACTATACATATCATGGACCCTCGACCAAAACACATTGAATCAAAAAACAAGCAACCAATGAAAATAAAAAAAGTCCAATATTCATTGGTTGAAGAACGACACGTAGGTCGTCTTCAACCTCCGGACACCCTGTGTGTAGGATTTTATGATATTCTTCAAACGGAAATGTTAGAAGCTCAGACTAATATTATTGGATTTGCCTCTTCCAGACGATCCTAACTCCACCCTCGCGAAAAATTTATATAAAATGAACAGAGAGAAAAATGCGGAAAACCCAAAATAATGAGCACTTTAAGTTAGGATTTCACACTCAATTCTCAAGGATTTTAAAAATTGTAAGAAGCACAAGGATAAGAAGGATGAGTAAAGTAGAATAGGCTTTTATTTGGAACAATTTGGTTAAGAAAACTACCTGAACGAGGCTCAGGAAATTAGCTCTGAAAGTGAACTTCTGTAACTCAAAATATGGCTCGATTTGCTTGGTTTAAGTGTTAGAGAGTTTGTGTGTTTATGGAGGACGGTGAATATGTAAAGAAATTGTGAAGAAAGAGCTTGAAGCTGTGAAATGGAATTTCAAATTTCTAAGTTTAGAGTGAACTTTGGCAGGGTGTATTTGTCTCTCCAAGCTTGAGGAAATGAATGCAATATGTCCCTCTATTTATAGGGAAGTGAATGGGAATGAGAATTGAAAGAATTAGTAGAGTTTGGAGGAAAATCGTGTGAAGTTGCAAGCATGAAAAGTGTGATTCATATTTGCTCAAAACTCAGCTGCTTCTTGTGTTTCAAGGTGCTAACCACTTCTGGAAGATTGTTAAACATGATTAGAAGTAAAAACGCGCAACAATGTGGTGATTAGAAGCTCGATTATGGATTTTAAATTCTGACTTTGGAGGAAACATCAGTTTCAAGGTACCAACTTTGAATCCATGGTGTTTATAGCTCAAGGGGTCTTAGGGCATGATTCTTGAAGCATTTGAAAGATAAGGTTACAATATTTACAATGTGCAAAGAATGGGATCAAATGGATGCTTGAGCTAAAAGTTGTGACGAGTCAAAGTTGAGAAAAAGATGCTGACTTTTTGTACTTAGAAAAGATCTAAGTTTTTCTTCAAAAATGATCTATAATATTTTGCATCCAAACATGGCCTTCCACTCAAAAAAAATTTTTGACCAAAAAATATGGCATGAATTAAATCTCTTAAATGACATTTTGAGATTTAAACCACTTAGAAACTCCAAGAATTGAGAAAGTTATGACTTTGTGAAGTTGGTGAAAATTGATGAGATGACCTATAATCTTTTGCATTCTTAGGGCATCTTCCATCCATTTTCAAGCTTTACACATAAAATAAGAGTTGAATTTCACACCCTAAAGATCATTTTGGAAAAAAAATGGGCTCAAGGAGATAAAATTTGACCAAGTTATGATCTTTTGAATTTACATAAGGGAATTTGATGGCCTATCTAGGGGACTTGTAATCTTTCTTCATCATTAGGCATCTTCCACATAAAATTTTCTTGAAACTTTTGATGTGATTGGTTGATAACGCTTTAAGGAGAAGCATGTCTTTGGAACCACTCAAAAATACCAAAAGATGAGCAAGATATAGCCATAAGAAGTTCAAAACCCTAGCTCCTAGAGCACCAAAATGACTTGGAAACCTCTTTCAATTTTGACCAACTTTCTTGCACAATAACTCTTGCCATGTGAATAGAAGTTGTTATGTATGATAATAAGAATGTATAGCAACAAAAACCATCTTCAAATATTAAGAATTGAGAGAGTTGTGTACTTGTGACCAAGAAATCAAGAACTTGTCCAATTAGGTCAAACTTCTTCAATCAACTCTTGCATATTTTGACTTTCTTTGACAAATTGAGGCATGATAATTCATATTAGACATTGTCATGATATTACTTTAAAGTATATCCAATTATGAACCTTGAATCTCAATGAAGCTTTGTTGAATAAGGCATGGAAATAAACTCATGAACCTATAAATCAAATTGATGAAATGTGTTGTGCCCTTATCTATAATATCATAAATTAGAGAAAACATTCATTGTATTTATTAGTTAAAAGTTAATAAATAAAAAACATATATGAATCAAGGTGTTTGGTGATTCCTCATGAGAAAACATAGAGATAGGGGGAAGAACCAAACCCAATTGTGATCTTGATATGATTGAATTAATATGAGATGATAGAGGAATCTTAGGGGGGAAATTAGGGTACAACAGTTGCCCTTATTTAAGTGTCTTCTATCCGGAGATACGAAGGTTAAAAATCTTTGTGTCGACGCGATTGAAGATAATACAAAACAAACCCTATTTTTGGCCCTAAGAGGCCATGCATTGCTTATGATTGCGCATGCAAATAAATAGATCCACAAGGTGACCCGAGACACCACTGGGGAAAAAGAAAATCAAGATTAAAACAAAAATAGACCAGGAAAATAAATTACTGATGAACAAAAGACTCGAATCTATTGGGGTAAAGCCCAAGGAAGAGACAAAGTAACATCAACTCAAACATTGAGGAGAGAAAATAAAGGGTAACAATGATCGACAGATGACCACAAACTAACCATTCACTAAGAAGATAGAAAGAAAGGTAATGTCAACTCACGGGGGGGGGAGAAGTGGATAATACCAGCAAACATCAATGTTAGTGTAGGTAATAAATGATCAACATTAGTACTTACAACTAGAAACAAACAAACTTCTTCAGAGCAAGGTGAATCTCAACGATAAACTATCTCCCATAATGACGAGACTACCATTCATCGGAGTAACAAATCTCAACAACAAACTATCTCCCATAATGATGAGACTACCATTCATTGGAGTAACAAATCTCAACAACGAACTATATCCCATAATGACGATACTACCATTCATTGGAGTAACAAATCTCAATGACAAACTATCTCCCATAATGACGAGACTATCATTCATTGGAGTATCAAATCTCAACAATGAACTATCTCCCATAATGACGAGACTACTATTCATTTGAGTAACAAATATCAACAACAAACTATCTCCCATAATGACGATACTACCATTCATTGGAGTAACAAATCTCAACAACAAACTATCTCCCATAATGACGAGACTACCATTCATTGGAGTAACAAATCTCAACAACAAACTATCTCCCATAATGACGAGACTACCATCCATTGGAGTAACAAATCTCAACAATGAACTATCTCCCATAATGACGAGACTACTGTTCATTGGAGTAACAAATCTCAACAACAAATTATCTCCTATAATGACGAGACTACCATACATTGGAGTAACAAATCTCAACAACGAACCATCTCCCATAATGACGAGACTACCATCCATTGGAGTAACAAATCTCAACAATGAACTATCTCCCATAATGACGAGACTACCATTCATTGGAGTAATAAATATCAACAACGAACTATCTCTCATAATGACGAGACTACCATTCATTGGAGTAACAAATCTCAACCAGAAACTATCTCCCGTAATGACGAAACTACCATTCATTGAAGTAACAAATCTCAACAACAAACCATCTCCCAGAATGACGAGACTACCATTCATTGGAGTAAAAAATCTCGACAACAAACTATCTCCCATAATGACGAGACTACCGTTCATTGGAGTAAAAATCATGAATCATCTTTGGGAACTAACAGACTTGCTGGGGAAGTGCGGGTTACTCAAATAAAGAGACATGTCACTTGCTATTATGAGATGGAGTTGTAATAATGACTTCTTGGGGAAATGTCAATATATTCTTGTTGAGGAGATAAAATCTTCACGTGTAAAATAAATGCACATTCTCAAATCAGGGCTCAACGCCTGCAGAAATCAAAATAATAATGTTGTCAGGGACCAAAGATCCAAACCAAAAATAAACTGGAGTGAAACAGACTACCAAGGCAGCTCCTAATGAGAAATAAACTCAAAAGGGGACCATGTTCCATCCGTATAATGAGATGAAAAGTAAGGCTAGAACAAAATTCTTCCACGAGGGGTAACTCAGTGGGGAAATTGAAGAAATATACACTTTCTGCTTAAGGTTGACACTCTATTGGAGAGAGGGTAACATAACTCTGCAAAATAGGGTAATATGCCAACAAAATATTAATGAATGCAAATGAGCAAAGAAATTTAAATTTAGCCATGCATGATGTAAGTATGAATGTATGAATGTCGTCATGCATATGTTGACAAAACAGATATATAACACTGGGAAAATCCAGACAAAACCAGCTTGGCTAAAGTCAACACTCGGCTAAATCACATCCAGGATAAAAAATTTCATAAGAAAGTAAGCACCAACTGAAGAAATAAATTCCAATTCCACGACTTAACTTCACTTGGGAGAAACACAATCCTAAAGCAATCAAATCAAAACAATAAAGCAGTATAAATACAGGGATATAACATCCTCCTCTAGGCTTCACCTGGGAACATCACACTGACTTCAATGGGGGAAACAATATCTCAACATCAGACTTCCACTAGAGACTATAATTCTAACTTTTAGGGAAGCTAAAAACCTCATCGTCGAGACTTCAACTGGGGATCTCGTGCTAACTTCATTGGGGAGGACAATACCACATCATTGAGAGGATCCCAAAATACATTCTTCAATACCAAGAGTAAAGATTACACTAACCTCCTTAGGGAGAAATATGAAACCAAATGGGGATAACAACTTTCAGAGAGAAACATTATCTCATCTCTACTTGGGTATTTAAGAAGTCAAACAATACCGTAAGGAATCAAAATTATGGGGATTTTAAATCAAATCCAACACTTGGAGGGAGAAAACCCGAAAAGTTGACAACTGTTTCAACACTTCTTAGAAAAGACACTTCCCTTGTCTAGTTTCCTGGGAAATAAACAACAACAATAATGCCAACACTGCAAAAGGGCGACATATTTCAAATGATTCTTCCTCGGCATGCCAAGAGAGAAGGGACTTTTGTCTTATGAGCAAAGACCTTACCTGGGAATCTGGGTTAGAAGTCTCAAACCGTGCAAACCCGAAATAAAAAATTATCAACCTGGAGAGAAAAAATGAACCAAAACTTGACTGGGGAAAATGGAATCACAAACCCAACGCTGCGCCATACATCAATTTGTATCATCTCCAACTTTCTGAGAAACACAAGAAGATCATACAGATACCAGTAAAAGTGACCTGGGAGAACCTTCCTGGGGAATACATACTTCCAGAATTTCAGCGTTCGTCCACCCTTAGAATCACCATTTTTGTTTCTCTTGAGTCACAAAATCTAAAGTAAAAAGTAATTTGTAAATCATGTTTAAATTTTTTTTTTGTTATTTAGTTTTGAAAATTATTATCAATAATAAATGGAGTCTTTGTGAGTAGAATAAAATAAGAATTGCAAAGAATTAGATAAAAGCTCAAACTTTACTAATAGAATGGTAGTCTGCGAATGACGAAACTCTATAGATGATTACAAAGTTTGGAAAATGTTAATATATTGGAAAAGATACATTGAAATACAATAATCACTATTCTCCCTAACAACTTTTAATTCCTGAGCAGGGACTTCTGTTGAAGTGTGGTGATAATCCGAGAAGATTGTTGCTTCAATGATCAAGTCTTGTCTGACGCAGTTACTTGCCAAGAAATCCCTAACTTTTGTCTAGGTTTCCCTTGCGGGTTTTCAAATTAGCGGGAAGAATTTATTCTGATTGTGTCTCTTATTTTTTCCTAGACCGTCCTTTCGGGTTTTTAGCCTACCGAGACGCTCTTTTTTGCCTAAGCCGCCCTTTCGGGTTTTCAACTTAATGAGTTGTTCTTTTATTTCTTTAGGCGTAGTATTTCTTGAATGCATCGACATTCATAAGATGTGGGAACTCCTCACCATCCATAGTTTCAAGAATCAATGCACCGCCAGAGAAGGCTTTCTTGACAACACATGGGCCTTCAAAAGGCCCTTTAACACGTCAATCAAAAGACTTTATCAAAATGGCAATCGAAGACTCCTGGTTTATCTTCAAAAAATTTGATTTTTTCTTTAATCAAATGTTTGCAAACACCTGTGTAAGAGAAAAATCTTGGGAAAATATGAGAGGGAAAATTTTGGGGTACAACATAGTGTTATTTTAGAATGTTTGGCATGATTTTTATATTTAGCATTTGTTTCGTGTGTATGTTATAGGCGTAGTTTAGTGGTAAGTGTTTACTTTGTGTGTATTGTTTTTCATTTGAACCATTGCATTTGTTTTCCGTTTTCAAAACTATTCAATTCGTGATTCTTTGGTTGATCGTTTTTGTTTCTCCGAGTTGCTTGTTTCTTGTTTAGGGACAAACAAGTTCAAACTGGAAAGTCTTAGAGTTGTTTGTTTCTTGTTTAGGGACAAACAAGTTCAAGTTGGGGAGAGTTTGATAAGTGTAAATTGTAAATATTTTTGTATATAATTTTTGTTGCACTTATCGACTCTTTGTTGTTAATTTTGGTTGAATAAACCTGACTTTTGTGTACATATGTAGACTTAGTGTATATTTGTATTTATGATTCAAATTTATGTATTGTTTGATAGTTTTAATGTCTTTTTGTAGGTATTTTCGCGTATTTGGAGCATCGAGGAATAAGGTGTCGAAGGCACAACTCCGGATAAGCATTTTTGGAAGAAATAAAGAAAATAAGTGTTGCAGACGAGGCTAAGCGCGATCTGTGGGCACTTAGCATGCCCTGGGAGCTGAAGAGGAAAATTTGGCAGAGGCGAGCATGCTAAGCATGGTTTGAGCCTGCTTAGTGTTCTCTAAGGCAGTTTAGTGAATTTAAGTGAAGCACGCTTAACACGGTCTACAATTTTTTTTATAAACTTTATTAGTTCATTTTTAGGTGATGGTTTTGGGGAAGTTTTTTCTCCCAACTCCGTCTACCTCCAATTTTGTTAGGATTAGATTAGATAACAACTATGGAGCTTGCGTACGGATGATCCAAGGTGGATTTCTCTTTGATCTTATGTATATTTTTCGCCCTTGGCGTTATATAAAACTTGTTTACAAATCTTTGTTGATTGTTGTCCTGGAGTTTTGCTATGTGCTCGGGATTTAGGTTGTTATAGACATATACTGCTTGAATTTTTATCTAGCATATGTTGTTTTGAATGAATTATCTTGATGATTAATTGACATATTATTTTCATCTCTTTTAGCTCTTAAGCTTTATAAGCTTCTATGTTTTCACACATGCATTAATCTGTTTGATGATGTCAAAAAGGGGGAGAAATATTTATGATTTTGATGAATCTTAATTTTGATGAATCTTACCACTAATGTGTGCTTCTGTATTTTAACCAAGGAACTCTAAACAAGTTTACCAGGCATTCTAAAGACAGGTCATGTGAAAGCACTATGAGTAAAGTTTATAAGTAATACATAGTCTTTTCATCATCATATAGAACCAACATTATTCAGAAGTTAAAGAACCTTCTGAAAGATAAAGTCATCTTGATCCTGGCATCATAACATTCAGAAGAAGATAAGAAACAAATCTGAGCAAATCAGAAGTAGAAGACTATCTAAATATTTTGGATAGAAAGCTCCATGAGAAGAAGCCATGACAAATCAGAACTCTAAAAGAGTCAAGCTCAGTTGGAAGCTCATTTTAGAATCAGATTTTGTGTAAAGTTGACTATAATGTTTAAAGCATTTGACCCTGATGATCGAAAATATCAATTGGAAAAATTGAAATTTGAATCAAGTTGCCGATGGAATCTGAATAGCTAGCATCTAAATCAAGACTTCTAAGGATTCAATATTTGATCTGTTGCAACTAGGGGAGTTCACCCAAAAGGTTCACACTCCAGATATCTAATCCTCACCCAATTTTTGGCTCAGGGGGGAGTTTCTAATCTGAAGGATAAGTATTCCTTAACCTTCTTATTTCACTTTATGATTATGTACAGAATTGTGTCATCAAAATACATAATTTTGTCATCATAAAAAAGGGGGAGATTGTAAGAACAAGATTTGGTTCTGCAATATTATCTGAGTTTTGATGATAACAAATGAGTATGTTTGTTTGAACAATTTTGATACTCTAATGTTTGTTATTGTTGAGTACTTAACAAATAGGTTCTGGTTCTGATGGATGGTGTGGCCAAGACATTAGAAGAGAATTAGTTCCACTTCTGCACTACACAAGTTTTGTTGAACAATAGCATGATACTCCAGAAGGATCTGAAGTGTAGGCTCTGATGTTTGTCTAAAGAAACCATTCATAATATCTAAAGACAACAGTTGCTACTTAAGTCCGGCTGCTAAAGACTCATGTTTCTGAAGACAACGAGTTCTAAAGAAACCAGTCATAAGATCTGAAGACTGAAGTTGTTCATTAAGTCCAAATGTTGAAGACTCGTGTTTCTAAAGACATCAGGTTCTAAAGAAATAGTCAGAAGATCTGAAGACATAAGTTTTAACATAAGTCCAGATGCTAAAGACTCAAGTTTCTAAAGACAGTGTGTTCCAAAGAAATAAAGTTAGAAGATCTAAAGATAATGTTTCTACAGAAGTCCACATGTTAAAAACTTAGTTTCTAACAAGTCAACCTGTTTCAAAGAAGAATAAGTTAAAATATCTGAAGAGAAAGTTTCTACTAAAGTCCACATGCTGAAAGACTTGTGTTTCTAATAACAAGGTTCTTAAAGGGATTCTTAAAGACCAAGTGCTAAAGATTCTAAATATGAAAGTTTTGAAGATTCCAAAGACTTGAAGTTCTAAAAATCCAAGATTCTACACAGTGGGTTCTCAAGACCAAGTGTTGAAGGCTTGAAGCTCTTCTAATCCAAGGTTCTCTACAACGAGTTCTCAAGATCAAGTGCTGAAGACTCTGAAGATGCAGTTCTTAAGACTCTAAAGACTTGAAGTTCTTCTGACCTAAGGTGATTACAAGGTTTTCAAAACCAAGTGCTAAAGTTCTGAAGATGATGATCTACAAACTCTGAAGACTTGAAGTTTTGAAAATCCCAAGGGTTGTTCTCCTTCTTCTGACTTATGCCTGTTGGCCCCTGATTTTTGAAGAACCAAGAGAATACCGTTAGAGAAGGTACAAAAGTACATTAGATGTTTCGCTCCACTACCTGCAAGGACGAACGCTTACTCACAGTACCATCTTATTCCCCACTCAATTTAAGAGGTCATCTATGTGATGATTCCAATATTACCCTCTAACGGTTATATTTATATTGGGTATATATAGCTTGAAGAATAAAGAGAAAAAGTGCGTTGATGGCGTAAAAGCATCAATCACCAAGAAGCAACAACAATGTCAAAAGTCTTCTTGTAATTCTTCATTATTATGCCATGTACGCTTAAACTTTGTTTACATCCAGCTTATGTAGAAGCATATTATTGTAAACAAATGTAAATCAAATAGTTGTTTGATGATACCTTGACAGACTGAGTGAAGGTTTGTTCTCAAGAAGACAGTGATTGGAGGTTATTATGAAATCCTAGTAGTGATTTCTATTGAGTCAATGGTAGTCATATCTCAAAGGGGGACTAAGTGAAGGCCATCCTTGTGAGATCACTGATGAATATCGTTGGAAGGAAATCCTGGTAGGAGATTCTGAGGGATCAGATTCTATTGGGTCAATGAACATTATATCCAGTTGGATCACTGAATGTATAATCGTGTGTTAATCACCAACAGTTTCCCGTGCGATTGTAATCAGTTTGATTATAGTGGATTAAGTCCTTGATTAAGGTGAAATCACCTTGGCGAGTGGACTAGATTAGCTTGGGGATTTCTCAAGTGAACCAGGATATATTGTGTGTTATTTACTCTTGCTTATGCTTTATAGTTTATGTTTTCATAACTTAATTAGAAGCAATATTTAGAAGCATTGTTCAACATGTAATGCTTAGAAGCAAAAGTTTATCAAAGAGTGAAAAACCCAATTCAAACCCCCTTTCTTGTGTTTCTTCATACCTTCAATTGGTACCAGAGTCTGGTTCTGTTATTGATGGATGTCAAACACTTAACAATGTCAGATAAAGATCCATATACTTTATAAAGAAATACTCTAAGGTGATAGTGATTCAATTTTCAACTACTGTCTAAAATCATAAAATTGAAGAACAAGCTAACATGAAAAGATCCATCAAATAAGAAGTTATATCTGTTGAATGCTTTTGATTAAGTTCCTTGAGAGTATGAGATGTTTTCAAGAAACGGACTAGTCCACCCTTGACTTTCTCATAAGATATATTAGGAATCTTTTCAAAAGAAGAAAGACTGATGTCTTATGATATATTAGAACCTCATGATAAATTTGTCTATTCAAGCAGACAACAGATCTTATGCAGAAGATCTAAACATTGGCTCTGTCGAAGAAGGCTTTGCAAAAGACTAGACATTGTTAAGGAAAGAACGCTCATTGGTTCATCAGAAGTATGATCAAAGACTAATTATAAACAAGTTATCTCAACATTGCAAGAACAAGATTGTCAGTCAAAATCGTTAAAGTTTGATGATATTTGTATTAGAAGAGATTCTGCAATTTGTTCAAGGAATAAAAAATTTAGAAGACGCTAGGAAATGTTACTTAATTTTCTCAAAGCACATAGCTTCTCAAAAGTTCATGAAATATTGGCCTTTTGAAAATTAAGCTTATGTTCAAAGGAAGCTTGACAAACAAATGGATGTTCTGATAAGAAAAGATCAGAATATCTATGCTCTGAGGATTACTCTCAAGAAGTCATACGGGTGATTCTAAATAGAAGAATAAAGAGATCATCTGAAGAGAAGATTGATCCTAGGTCTCAAATTAGAGATTAGAGTTCAGAAGAAGGTTATTCTTCTAAAATTAGAAAACTGATAATACTCAAAGAAATAAGAGGAATCAATATGAAGATAATTCAGAACCTCTGAAAGACCGCTCTGAAGAAAGCATAAGAAGAAAGAAGTTGATCATAAACTGTATCTAAGAGAAAGCTAACGTTAAAGACAAATGGAAGATCTTCAAGAATATGACAGTATCATTTCGCTCCTTCACTTTACTTATCATATTCTTGCTAATTTTATAGACTCGGTTATCAGAAGATGTTTTGATTAGAAATATCTCTAATCAGATGGAAACCTTTAGTTATCTAGATTCTGAGTATATTGATCGTGTCACTTAGTTAGACGTAGTGATTAACGTGTGTAACCATTGGTTATTCTTAATCATCACACGCTACCTAAGTTAGATCATGAACACTGTGCAATTTCTTAGAATTGATTCTTTCATGATTTCTTTCATTTATTTCCTTCCATACTGTGTCTTTAAAAAATTGTTATTCTTTATTTTACATTTAAATGCTATAAAATCAAAATTTATTTCTCCCTCTATATAATTCACTTTCTCACACTATCACACGTTCACTCTCACTTTTTCACAAATTAGACACCCTAAACCCCTCTTCTCCTTCAATCACTTTTCTGGGTTCTCTGACAACAATCATCATCAACCTTTAACATTCATTCATCTTCTTCTTAAAATCGAATTCATGGTGACCACTTCTCAAAAAGAAGCAGTTAAGTTCGCAAAGGAATTTGATCAAGAATCAAAACCACCAGTTACTTTCGGCTCTTCATCATCATCTACCTTCGCTCCATCATCTTCATCAGTTCCTCCTGTAAATACAAATGTCGCCACTGCTTCTTCTACAAAAGTTAATGAGAATCACATCACTCAAAAAACCTCTCAAGTTCATTGCATCCTTCCTCCATAAGAACTAGATGTTCTTCGAGAATTTTTGGTTGATTTCGACAATTTAGCTGATAATGGGGTTGACCTAAAAGAAGAATTAGAAGCTCAGGGATGGGAAAACTACTTTAAAAGGCTTCATGGTCCTGTTTATGGAGATTTAGTGAAATACTTCTGGAAGAATGGTGATTGTGATGATCTGCATATTGCCTCCAATGTCATTGGATTAAGGATTGTCATAACTGAAAAGTACATTGCTGATATTCTAGGTTTGAAGTTTCTGGAAGGAAAATGTACATATAAGATGGAGAAGAAGTTTAAGACTACAAGGAGTAAATTGAAGTTTGCAAATAAGTTACACAATCAAGTACTATTCAATAATTACTCTGATGAGAAGACAAAATACAAGAGCAAGGATCTTCATCCAAACCTCATAGTTTGGCACAAGATCATTCTGGGATGTATAAACCCTAAACCTACTTCAAACTCTCCTGATTACTTCAATTTTAGTCAGAAGTTCATGTTGTATTATTTGCTAACTAAGCAGAAGATCAATCTTCCCTATGTCTTATTCAATTATCTAAAGTATATTGTTAAGAAGATGAGAACCACTGCAAATCCTAAGAAGAATGTTCTTACCTATGTCCCCTGTGGACGTCTTCTAAATGAAATTATTGTGGAAAGTGGGTTAGTAAAATCTTTAGTGGAAGAAGCAAATTACACAGAAGATCTATCTCCCAGCATTAGAGAATCATTTACTGCACAGAACTTGAGGAACATGCAAATAATTGATAAGATTAAAGTTAGACATCTGGGTGAACCATTTGAAGACATTATACATAGAAGGATTCCAATTATTGACTATCCTCTTTTCTCCAAGATGGATAATGTACCAAGTGTTGCCATATATGTTAGGATAATGGAAGAAGAAGGACATGATATGTCCAATTTTGATTACACTAAACTTCCTACTAAAGAAGTTGATTGTGGTGTAAGAAAAGGAAAGAAAAGACCAAACACTTTGAACCAGAGAAGAATAAGAAGAAAAAGAAAGCTAGATTTCTTTAAGAAACAATTATGGGAACTACAACGTCTGAAACATTTAGTAAGACTGATACTCTTACTTTCGATCTAATTCTTGCTGATACTTCAAGAGAGAAAATAAAAGAATTATCAGAGGCTTCTGAGACAAAGAAAAAGGTAAAGAATAAACAAACAATTTAATCCTCTGAATCTCAGGTTCTAGCTTCTGGATCTGGAAATCATGGAAGTCTTCTATTTTTCCTACTACTGTTTTCGATAATGCTCCTGAATATGTTAATGCATCTTTAACAACTATAATGACACATTTTTATAAATCAACCATGTCCAATCCACAACTCATTTTTAAACCATCATCTCTTACTATTTCACCTTTGTCAACAAATGTTTCTGTATCAACCGTCTCATCAACTATCTTTCAACCAACTCTCAATTCATCCACTATTATACCTATTCCATCATCATTTATATTCACCTCTTCAATTATCACTTCAACTCAACCACTTGCTTTTTCCCCACTATTCTCATCCATTTCAACAACTACCAGTTTGAACAACCCTACATTAGAATCATCAAATGAAATATCACCATTCCAAACACTATTTCAACTTTCATTCGTAAACCAAAACTCAAACATAAATAAATCTATTATTGATCCATCTGATTCTCATCCTACACCCATACAAATCTATGCTAATGCTATATCTACTACGCCCTCTGATAATTTTTTAGCCGAACCTTTTGTTATACCAGTTTCTGAATAATATACCTTTTCAGATCTTTATGATCTGTTTGAACTACCATATGAAACTATCAACTTTGAAACTACTCCTTCTGAACTTGAACATGCAATAATCATTTATGAACAACCCTTTACAAAAACCTTTTAAGAATGCATTAACATGTTTAAAAGCGAGTTTAGGAACAGAGTAACTAAGCTACACAATGAAGCATGTACAAGTTGTAAACCTTAGGATCTGAAAAATTAGTGGAAAATGTTTCAAAAATGGATGTCGTCAGAGTTTGAAAAACTACAAAGTTTTTCAGAGGCTGTGATGGATGAAGAAGTTCATTTGTCCAGGACAAGGTGGAAAGACTTCAATTTTTTCAAGTGTTTGGTGCTAAGTAAAGAGAAGATGAATAAAAAGCTCGCCTTGCTAAAGCTGAAGCAGCAAGAGTGAAAGAAGAAGAAGAAGCTAAAGTTGTAGAGGAAGCCAAATTGGTTGTAGAAGCTGCAAAGGCTGATGAAGAAAAGGATAAGCAACAAGCGCTAATGGAATCCAACTGAGTGTGCCTGCAATTTGAAAACAACCATTAGTGTAATGAGGGAAGAGCAAAAAATGTTCAGAGAAAATCTCAAAGCTCGGGACAAGGTCAATGAATCTGTTCAAACTTTGCTCAAGATGATTTTGGAAAAAAATTCTGAACCTTCATTATTTGCTCCTACAACTTCTGGAACCTAGGCTCTAGGATTCTCGTTTGTTTTTCTTTTTGAAACTTAGAATTTTTGCTATTTTTATTTGTTTGCTCCTATTATTTTAAGAACTATGTTTTTAGTTTCTTTGTTTACATATGTTGTTTTTGAATGAATCATCTTGATGATTAATTGACATATTATTTTCATCTCTTTTAGCTCTTAATCTTTGTAAGCTTCTATGTTTTCACACATGCATTAATATTTTTGATGATGTCAAAAAGGGGGAGAAATATTTATGATTTTGATTAATCTTAATTTTGATGAATCTTACCACTAATATGTGCTTCTGTATTTTAACCGAGGAACTCTAAACAAGTTCACTATGCATTCTAAAGACAAGTCATAATCAAAGCACTCTGAGTAAAGTGTACAAGTAATACACAGTCTTTTCATCATCAGATAGAACCAACACTTTTCAGAAGTTGAAGAGCCTTCTAAAAGATAAAGTTATCTTGATCCTAGCATCATAACATTCAGAAGAAGATAAGAAACAGATCTGAGCAAATCAGAAGTAGAAGACTATCTAAATAATTTGGATAGAAATCTCCATAATAAGAAGCCATGACAAATCAAAACTCTAAAAGATTCAAGCTCAGTTGGAAGCTCATTTTGGAATCAGACTTTGCATAAAGCTGACTCTAATGTTTAAAGCGTTTGACCCTGATGATCAAAAATATCAATTGGTACAATTGGCATTTTTGGCATCTGGATTAAGTTGTCGATGGCATATGAATCAAGACTTTTAAGGATTTAATATCTGATCTGTTGCAACCAGGGGGAGTTCACCCAAAATGTTCACACTCATGATATATGATCCTTACTCAGTCTGCGACTTAGGGGGAGTTTCTCATCTGAAGGATAAGTATTCCTTAACCTTCTTATTTCACTTTATGATCATATACAAAATTGTGTCATCAAAATACATAGTTTTGTCATCACAAAAAAGGGGGAGATTATAAGAATAAGATTTGGTTCTGCCATATTATCTGAGTTTTTATGATAAAAAATGAGTATGTTTTAATGAACAATTTTGATACTCTAATGTTTGTTATTGTTGAGTACTTAAGAAATGGGTTCTACTTCTGGTGGATGGTGTGGCCAAGAATTAGAAGAGAATTAGTTCTTCTTCTGCGCTACACAAGTTATGTTGAACAGTAGCAAGACACTCCAGAAGGATCTGAAGTGTAGGCTCTGATGTTTGTCTAAAGAAACCAGTTAGAAGATCTGAAGACAGAAGTTGTTATTTAAGTCCAAATGCTGAAGATTCATGTTTCTGAAGACAATGAGTTCTAAAGAGACCAATCAGAAGATCTGAAGACAGAAGTTGCTACTTAAGTCCAGATGTTGAAGAGTCATGTTTCTGAAGACAATAAGTTCTAAAGAAACAGTCAGAAGATCTGAAGACGGAAGTTTTAACTTAAGTCCAGATGCTAAAGACTCAAGTTTCTAAAGACATTGTGTTCCAAGGAAACAAAGTTAGAAGATCTGAAGACAAGGTTTCTACTGAAGTCTAGATGCTAAAAACTTAGTTTCTAAAAAGACAACCTATTTCAAAGAAGACTAAGTTAAAAGATCTGAAGATAAAGTTTCTACTGAAGTCCGGATGCTGGAAGACTTGTGTTTCTAATAACAAGGTTCTTAAAAGGATTCTTAAAGACCAAGTGCTAAAGATTCTAAAGACGGAATTTCAGGAGATCCCAAAGGCTTGAAGTTCTAAAAATCCAAGATTATATACAATGGGTTATCAAGACCAAGCGCTAAAGACTCTGAAGACTTTAAGCTCTTCTAATCCAAGATTCTCTACAACAGGTTCTCAAGACCAAGTGCTGAAGACTCTGAAGATGCAGTTCTTAAGACTCTAAAGACTTGAAGTTCTTCGAACCTAAGATGATTACAAGGTTTTCAAAACCAAGTGCTAAAGTTCTGAAGATGATGATCTACAAACTCCAAAGAGTTGAAGTTTTGAAAAGCCTAAGCATTGTTCTTCTTCTTCTGACTCATGCCTGCTGGCCCCTGAAGTTTTTGAAGAACTAATAGAATACCGTTAGAGAAGGTACAAAAGTACATCGTATGTTTCGTTCCACTACCTGCAAGGACGGACGCGTACTCACATTACTATCTTGTTCCCTACTCAATTCAAGTTGTCATCTATGTGATGATTCCAAGATTACCTTCCAACGGTTATATTTATATTGGGTATATATATAGCTTGAAGACTAAAGAGAAAAAGTGTGTTGATGTTGTAAAAGCATCAATCACCAAGAAGCAACAACAATGTCAAAAGTCTGCTTGTAATTCTTCATTCTTATGTCATGTACGCTTAAACTCTGTACATCCAGCTTGTGTAGAAGCATATTATTGTAAACAAATGTAAATCAAACAGTTGTTTGATGATACCTTGAGAGACTTAGTGAAGGTTTATTCTCAAGAAGATAGTAACTGAAGGTCATTATGAAATCCTGGTAGTGGTTTCTATTGGATCAATGATAGTCACATCTCAAATGGGACTAAGTGAAGGTCAACCTTGTGAGATCACAGGTGGATATTATTAGAAGAAAATCCTAGTAGGAGATTCCGAGGGATCAGATTCTATTGGGTCAATGAACGTTATATCCAATTGGATCACTGAACGTGTTATTGTTTATTAGTCATTGGCGGTTGCTTGTGCAATTGTAATCAGATTGGTTATAATAGATAAGTCCTTGATTAAGGCGAAATCACCTTGGCGTGTGGACTAAATTATCTTGGGGGTTTCTCAAGTGAACCATGATATATTATGTGTTCTTTACTCTTGCTTATGCTTTATAGTTTATATTTTCATAACTTAATTAGAAGCATTGCTTAAAAGCAATATTCAGAAGTATTGTTCAACAAATAATGCTTAGAAATGAAAGTTTATCAAAGAGTGAAAAATCCAATTCACGCCCCCCTTCTTGTGTTTACTTCACATCCTCATGAAGTTCTTGGGATTTACCCCAAGACATTGGGTTGATTTTCTTTGTGTGCAGGTGTTTCCAGTGATTTCTGGTAAACAACCGCTAGTCTTCCAAACTATCGAATAATCTTTATTAACGCTACTCAATCTCTTTGGTAACTCACAGGATCGACTAGATTGATCCTAGGACTCCTTGGATATTAAGGTTACTCTCACAATCGAACAATTATTCATGGGTGCTATTGTACAAATGTTTGGTTTATTTCGATCCCTCTCTCTAAGAGTTTAAAAATGTGGTCAAAATGTATGTGAAAACTAAGTTATACGAATAATTGCTAATTGTAATGCTGATTGAAAAGACATATAAAACTGTATGGAAAATGAAGTAACTGGTTTCGACCCATAAAACATTTAACACAAAAGGTTTCTGGAATGTGGAAGTTTAAAATGTGAAGAAAGCGTTTAATGCAAGAAATCTAGAAATGACTTTAAGTGAAAGTACATGTTTGAAGAATAATACTTGAAAGTAAAGGTATTGAGAGCGTAAAAGTTCTCTGAAATATAGAGTGCTCGAAATATAAAGAAAGCAGTAAAATGTAAAACTTTGAAGAAAAGACTTTGAAATGAAAAGACAGTAGATAAAGAAACTTGCAAATGTTATTCGACAGAAAGAAAAAGAAGGAAAGTGCTGGAAATAGTAAAAAGGCTTTTATTAAATTAGAAATACATGGTGCTATCATACATACATTTCTCTTGCATTCGTTTCCCTTGCCATGTGGTAGTTTGAATGTTATTGAGTATTTTGTATAACAGATATGACACACTGAAATCCTAACACTAAGACTTCTATTTATACTAACTCGACCCTAACGGTCTCGCTACAAGATCATGCCACGTTTCGAACATGCAAGACAATGCTCCTTTCATCTTTCCACGTGTCCCCAAATGCTCCAACACATAACTTTCAAACTTTGAAAGCCCCGCTTTCATTTAAATTTTAAATGCTTTGGTGTTTCTCTGTTTCGAACGCTCTTCTCAGACCTAGCTTCGCTGCTGTTTCGAGACCCCTTTGGATATGCTCCCATGATCACCGTTCGAAGCTTCAAGCTTTGACACACTCATTCGAAACACTGCTTCTGCAATTTCGAAGCGTGGTGTTTTAATTCCATTTCGATCAGAACTTCTAGCTCTTTTTGAATTCTAAATAACACTATCAAAATCTTCAGCCAACAAATTGCCCCTTTAAAATATGTATTTCGATCTCTCTGAGAAATGCCTATTTTAAACATTTATACAAGATTTTGATAGGATTTTCGAATCATTATAGCATTTAATGCGTTTGACCCTAGTCACATCAATCATAGCATCCTTTGGGTACCTTAACCGCCCAGAGTCACTTCACAGCATGGTGCAGTTATAAGTAATGATTGTTTTTAAAATCACGCCTATTACCTATATCAACTTCTCGCCACCTCTTCATCACACCAATCCATGATCTCCACGTATCATACTTTCACTCGGTGGACGCTTAATCTTCTTATTATAAAACGTCAATTTAACCTTCCTTTTTCCTTCTTTACACTCTAAACCTTTCAAACTCTGGAATTTTACTCTTCTTCTCTCATAAACAATCTAAGCTCTCAAACAACAAAAATGTCTTCTTCCACATCATCCCAACTCAAGAAAGTCTCCAAGAAGAAAGAAAAAACTACAGGAGCAACTATGGAGAGTAAAATCGTCACCATTCAAGGCCAATCTGCTCTTGCTCCTCAAATGATTTCCAAAGAAAAAGAAATGCTGTACGCATCACAGGTACTCATCCCTACCCATGTTGCTGTCTAGGTACGTTTTCTGCAGTAGATCCCTGCAGGTAGCTAGTAGGTTCATTCCTTTAGCTAGGGATTTACATGAAAATCGCAAAGTGTGCCTAAGTGAATTACTCTTAGTTGACCTCTATGAGAGCCTGAGGTCAGCTGTTTCGAGCCTCAAATCCCACACTTCCAAAAACATTCTTTTAGCTGGCCCATTTTGGTTACTTCAATTATGGCTCAACGCCATGTTCGAACCTTCTTTATCAACCGCCAACACCATAGATGAACAAGATTCAGAAATAAGTGATAGGATAGTCGAAGGCACTAGGCTTCGAAGTCTAACCCCTAATGATGACAAGGACGACTTCAAGGTTCAATTTTCGAAGTACATCTTGATACTCTCAAAAAGACATAAGTTCGAAGAGAGCATGGCGCCCTTTGCTTCGAGGACTCATGGACCTTCTTGGTTCACCATGGCTCTTTCAGAAGCCATCAAGAGTAAGGAAATCCAAGATGTGTGGAGAGCTTTCTTGCTTCCTAGACTTATCTCTTCAAGGATAACCCCAGCTAAGAACCAAATCCTTCTCTTTGCCTACCAACCAAACTTCGTTTCGAGGCAGTTTGGCCTATGCCAACTGATTCCTGAACCTTTGTTCCAGACTGAGAGCGCCATCACATCTGGTCGAACTTTCAAGGCAAGGGAAGCCAAGATCCAGCAAGAACAATATCAGGGCTTTGCCCAATTTGAACTGATAGCCTTCGAACCTACCCATCTCGCGGCCAAAGGATTTCTGGAGTGGTGGATTAAGTTTTATCAAGCTTGTATGTTCGATACACTTACTATTCGACAGAAACTAATTGATGCCTTCGATGTGCAGGTACCAGCAAAGAAAGGTATGTTTACTCATGCCAAAGAAATAAAAGCTTTTCAAAATTACTTCGAAACTACTTACGACCCCACACGCTTGGACTCAACTGTGCATCAAGCGGCTGAGACCTTGAAGGAAAAATTTAAACAAAAAGTTTCTAAGCTAAAACTTCCTTCAGGGCTGTCACCTGAGGATAGGTATAGGTTGGCATTCGAAATGCATCCACCTAAATTTCCCAGATTACCTACCTCAGAACTGGCTCTGGCTTGGTTTCCCCCATATCCATGGTGGTTTACTTGCAAAGAGATGTTCAAATATCTTCAAAGGAAACCAAAGCCATCTGAGACTGTGACATGGGCTCGACACTGGCTTCATGATTTCCCAGGACATCTTCGATATGACCTTTCTGCCATGTCAATTAAATCTGATCAAGGCACAGGTGCGAATGCTTGGGAAAAACTCCCAAATATCTTTTATTTTCCAAATCTTTAACCTTTGCTTTAAATGTTTTGATTTTCAGCTATCAGGATAAAGACTGCTGCCTCGAAATCGAAGGAAGGGAGTGCCTCTCAAGCCTCCATCGAAACTACCGAAAAGGCTAATCCACCCGAAACGACTACTGCTGCTGCAACTACACCAACAACAACAACGCCAACAACAACAAGTGCCCCGATTCCAACGGTAATCACTTAGTTTTTTATGCTTCGAATTCACTCAATCCTTTTATATCTAACTTCGTTAAAATTCGTTCAGACCAACAAGCTTCCCCCCACTACTCCCAAGAAGCGGAAACCAAGCACCACTGGGGAAGATCTGACTGCTGGAGGAAACTCAAACACTGCTTCGAAGAAGAAGCTAAAGAAAGCTACACCCAAAAGTACTGTTCCTACTAGTGTCTCTGGACTCGACTCCAGGGATACTGCTCCCTTACCAAAATCCAAAAATCCACCTTCGACCTCCAACCCACAGTTGGAACGCATAGCTAGTAACCTCTCTTCTGAGGGCCCACAGGTAAATCGAACTTCTTTAAAAATGTTTAACTTCTTATTACCTTGGTGAGTGTCATCCTTTAACATTTTGCTGCTCCTTGCAGAACATCCTGAATCCTACTTCTACTATTTCGACCTCACCGTCCAGGGCTGCTGTTCCGCTTAACTCCTCTCCTCAAGGAGATTCCAGCAATTTGGTCCAAAACAAAGGTTCTTCCAACGTGGCGGTTTTGGCTGGAACTTCTGAGCAGCCAGATGACCAAGGTACCTCCATTCCTCTGAAAGAGGTGAACGAAACCATACCTCAAACGTCTGCAGAGGATTCACAAAGGGTTCTTCAAAAGTCCCCTCTTGAAACTCTTCAAGAGGATCCAAAGGATACTCAGGCTGAAGAGGAAAAAGCTGATTCTGGGCAAGGATTCGAAGAATCTGCAGACGAAGAATCTGAGGAGGAAAACGCCAATGATGGGGAAAACGACAATGATGGTTCGACTGCCGGGACGGAGTCTAATGCACATAGCGGTGAAAAGGATGGTATCGAAGTGGTAGATTTGGACGAGGATGAAGAAGACCAAGAGCACGAAGCAAATGAAGGGGATGGTGATACAATCAACGAAAACCCAGAGGTTGTAACAAACGTGGTTCCCCTACGCGTGGAATTCCCCCAATCCTCTCCGTCTCGAATGACTGACGAGGAACTAGCACTTCTGAGGCGAAATGACCCTATTGGGTACATGAAGGCAAAGTTGGCCCAGAGGGACATCCCACTCGCTAGGGCTGGCACAAGTTCAACCAGCTATCCTCTTCCCACAGATGAAAGAGTTGTTCTTCTCAACAAAATTAGGAGAACTATTCTCAATGTGGATATCTTCGAAGTGCTTAAGCAAGATAGTACTGCTTGCTATACTATGAAGGAGCTGCTTACAAAGGTTAATCTTTCCAACTGCTCTTTGCCAGTTAGTACTCTCTTGTTTGATCTTCAGAATTTGCTGGACAACGTAACTGGCTATCTTCTCCAAGACGAATCTGCTGCCAAGAAGGTTCACGAGAAACGCATTGCTATGGATGCCGCCTATGAACAAGCTTCGAAGCTTTCTCAAGAAGCTGAAGATCAGGCTATGCATCTGAAGCAGGCAAAAACTGAATATGAGGCTCGAGCTGAGTCCATTCTTATTTGGGAAAGGCAGATTCTGGAACTTCAGCAGAAAGTTAAGGAGGCTAAGGAACAACAACTAGCCTTCGAAACTAATCCTGCAGGTAACCAATTCGAAGAGCTTCTCAACCGGGGGCTTGCAGAAATGGAGACTGCAGAACAACTTAAAGGAGAAGTGGCAACCTTGGAAGGTGCCAGGCGGTTTGCTCAGCAGAAACTTGAAACATTTCGAAGTACCTTTAATCGATTGAAAAATAATGTTTATTTCTAGATTTTTTGTCTATCTTACCATAACTTTGGTTCTTTCAATGTAATATTCGAACAACGCCATTTTGGCATTCTTATTTTGCCATCTTGGCTTTTTTATAATATTTTGTTTACGTTGTTACTATTCGAATTTCCCGCAGGCTTGGTTTATATTTCTTTAAATATTTCCCATTAACCTTTAGGACACGTTTATCATCCAAGAGTTCTTCGACTTCGTAGGCATTGTTTGAGAAAACTTTTAATACTCGAAAAGGTCCTTCCCAATGAGGTGACCATTTACCTAATGCTTTGTTCTTCTTATCCATAGGCAATATGACTCTCCAAACCAAGTCATTAATAACGAATACTTTTTTCTTCACCCTCTTATTGTATGTTCTGGCCACTCTTTCTTTTTGCCTCATCAAAATCTCCAACGCACGTAATCTAATTTCGTCCAATTCAACTAATTCATTCATCATCATTTCCCAATATAACGCGGCTGGAATTTCGTTTTGTTTCTGTATTCGAACTGATTGCAGATGAATTTCTACTGGTAACACTGCATCATGGCCGAATGTAAGTTGGAAAGGAGTAGTGTTAGTGGCTTCCTTTGGAGATGTTCTACAAGCCCATAATACTTGGTCCAGAGTTTTGTGCCAATTTCTTGGCTTCTTGCCAATATGCTTCTTGATTAATCCTATTATTACTTTGTTTGCCGCTTCGACTTGTCCGTTTGCTTGAGCATAATATGGTGTTGAAGTTAGCAACCTAAACCCCATTTCTTGGGCAAATCCTTGCATCTTTCTACCAGTAAATACAGAACCTTGGTCTGTAGTTATACTTTCTGGTAATCCAAACCTATAGATAATGTGCTTTTGTATAAATTCGATAATTGCCTCTTGATCAGCAACTACCAAAGGTATAGCTTCGATCCATTTGGTAAAATAATCTACTCCTACCAAGATATATTTCTGACCTTTGGACGAAGCAGGATTTATTTCGCCTATCAGATCTAATGCCCATCCTCTGAATGGCCATGGTTTGATGATCGAATGCAGCTCACTTGCAGGGGCGTGTTGAATTCCTGCATGTTTCTGACATTCCTCACATCCTTTCGCGAAGTCTATGCAATCTTTGAGCATGCTAGGCCAATACAAACCATATCGAAATAGCAACCATTTCATTTTATGGCCTGCTTGGTGTGCCCCACATGCCCCATTATGGACTTCAGACAATGCTAAATATGCCTCACTTTCTCCTAGGCATTTCAATAAAACACCTTCTTGGGTCTTTTTGAACAATTCGTTCCCCATGAGGAGATATGACAATGCTCTATATTTTGTTTTTCTATCTAATTTTAGAGTTGGGTCTGCTAAATAACTCTTTAATGGACTTCGCCAATCTGTATCTGACAAAGTATTTATGGCTAGAATTTCGAATCCCTGTTTCTCGGCATATCCCAATCTCATACTTTCCAGATCCGATGGTGTGAATCTAGTAGCCATAACTCTTCCCCTTATTTCGACCAAATCCTTAAGATTCTTGGTAGATACTCTATAACCTGAAGCCAACTGCGCTAAGTCATTTGCTTCTTGGTTTTCTAATCTTGGTATGTGTTGAATATCCATGTATTCAAACTTTCTCAATAGCCTATTGACTATGACGAAGTATATCATTAGATTTTCCTTTATGCACTTATATTCTTTTGTGATTTGTTTGACCACCAACTCAGAATCTCCTTTAATTTCGACTCTGGTTGCCCCCAATTCCAACAAAGCTTCAAGTCCAACAATGAGCGCTTCATACTCAGCTTCGTTGTTCGAACAACGAGGACCATCCAATTTATACTTGAATTTTGTTGGAATTCCTTCAGGAGAAATTAGAAGGACTCCAACACCACTTCCATTCTTGTGGGTTGAACCATCAAAGTACAATTTCCATGGTTGCATTTCGACGTAACTCATGCTTGTCTGCTCAACCAACGAATGATCCACAATGAAATCAGAAATCACTTGACCTTTCATAGCTTTTAAGGGCATGAACGTCAATGAATATTCTGTTAAGGCCAGAGCCCACTTTCCAACTCTACTATGCATTATTGGCTTTGAAAGCATATGTTTAATGACATCGAAGTGAGACGAAACATAAACATCAACAGGTTTTATATAATACTTGAGTTTCATACAAGAGAAATACAAACAGAGACATAGCTTTTCTAAATTGCTATATCTGGTCTCAGCATCATTCAGCACTCTACTTAGATAGTATATGGCTCTTTCGACGCCATTGTTATCCTCTTGTGCTAACATACTACCTATGCTAACTTCAGAGGCAGATATGTACAATCTCATGGGCTTCCCCCATGATGGTGGAGACAACATAGGAGGCTGGGAAAGATATTCTTTTATTTTGTCGAACGCCTCCTGGTGAGATTCGTTCCATTCGAAGGCCTGACCTTGCTTCAGACGAAGTAACTGAGAGAAAGCTTGAGTCCTTCCACTCAGGTTCGAAATGAATCTTCTGAGGAAGTTAACTTTCCCTAGTAGAGATTGCAACTCCCTTTTTGACGCAGGTGCTTTCGTCTCCATTATGGCTTTGGTTTTGTTCTGGTTGATTTCAATTCCTTTCTTGTGGACCACAAAACCAAGAAAATCTCCAGCCTGCACAAAAAATGCACATTTAAGGGGATTCATTTTTAAGCCATGTTTTCTCATTCGCTCGAATGATTGGCTTAAATGATGCAAATGTGCTTCTGCAGATATAGATTTGATGACTATATCATCAATATACACCTGCATGAAGGTTTCGATAAAGTCATGAAAGATTGAATTCATCGCCCTTTGATAAGTTGCCCCAGCATTTTTTAAACCAAAAGGCATCACCACCCATTCGTAGGTGCCTAAGGCTCCTGGGCAACGAAATGCTGTTTTTGCAACATCTTCTTCAGCAATGAAAATCTGGTTATATCCAGAGTATCCATCTAACATGCTCAAGTATTCGAATCCTGCAGCAGAATCTACTAGCATTTCTGCCACGGGCATGGAATATTCATCCTTAGGGGTTGCAGTATTTAAGTCCCTAAAATCTATGCAAATCCTTAAAGAACCATTTTTCTTGATAACAGGTACTATGTTTGCTAACAATTCGACGTACCTTGTTGTTCTGATGAATTTGCAACGCAGCAACCTTTCGATCTCAGCTTTAATTTTTGTGAGAACCGCTGGCGCGAATCTTCTGGGAGTTTGTTTGATGGGCCTCTTGCCATCTTTGATTGGCAGCCTATGTTCGACCAACTCCCTCTTTAAACCAGGCATCTCATCATAATCCCATGCGAAACAATCTTTGTTCTCCTTAAGGATTTCGATCACTTTTTCCTTGAGGCCTGGGCTAAGTTTAGCACTTACGTAAGTTACTCTTTTCGTTTTGTCATCCCCTAAGTTGACTTCTTCGAGCGGGTCCTGTGCCAACATTTTGACACCTGAGTTTATGGGATCCCTTTCGAAGCCTAAGGGTTCTTTGTCATAGATGGCATCCAACCTTTGATCCATCTCCAACTCTTCGCTGGGTGAGCATTTCGAACCCCCCCCACTAACTTCATTCGTTTTTTCAAATGATTCATTTATTTCAGCCTCTAAGGCCGCTTTCGATTCATTCTCAGCCATATAGGCCGAAATCCTTTCGAAAAAGGTAGACTCAGTCATGGTTAAGGTTGTCGAAGTCCCAGCCTGCTGGCCGTTTTTGTATAGCACCTTCACCTTCCTCTTCTTTACTGATTATTGTTCTATCCCAGTAAAGTCCATCATGACGAAGTGTCATGTAGTAGTGGGCATTTCTAGTTTCATTCATCTCATCATTTGGAACACATGGAGCAATCTTTGCCAGATTTTTATCATAATCCCTTTTGTCAACTAAATTGACAGTTGACATATAGTAACTCTGGTCTGCTTCGATGTTTTCCACGATTCCGTCATCTCTCCACAGGACTAGTCGTTGATGCATTGACGAAGGAACTGCTCCCACGCCATGGATCCACTCTCTTCCTAGCAGTAGGTTATAGTTGGCCTTGGCTTCGACAACCATAAACATGGTGGGCCTGCAACTTGAGCCTATTGTCAATTCCAACTGGACCACCCCCAGTGTTTTACCCACTTTTCCTTCATAATTGGATAGAACCATATTATGGGGCTTGATATCTCCTTCGCGGATTTCCAACCTTTTTAGCATGAAATGGGGAATCAGATTGACTGCAGCACCCCCATCCACTAGAACTTTGTTCACACCATGGACACCTACTTTCGCCCGAATGAAAAGTGGCTTGAGATGATTCTTCATTGTAGGCTCTGGACGTTCGAAGAACGCATTTTGTTCTTCAACAGCCCCATTGTCCATCACGTAGTAGCATACGGGCCTATGTTTCATTAAATCTGTGGTGTCTTCTTCCTCATATTCATTGATTTCGGTTTCCTGCCCGAATTCGCAGGGAAGCACAGACACTACGTTACAGTTCAGGTTAAATGAAGACTCCCCCTCCGATTCGAAGTTATCTGTTATCATATCTTCGTCCTCTTCCGGGCCTGGAGTGTATTCCTTTGGTCCGTCTTGTTGGTCTTCAGAAAAAAGCCTTCTGTTGACTGGAGGTTTCTCTTCCGTCTGACTTTTTGGTTTGTTGGTGCTCGATTCACCTTGTATCTTTGTTGAAGTATCCCCTTTGTTTGCCACAGCTTCTCTTTCAGCCTTTCGAATCCTTTGCTGTCTGCGCCACTGGGATCTTGACATGGGGTTCCTTCCTTTGTAATTTTCTAATCTGACTTCCTCCCTTTTTTGTGTGTTGAATTGCCTCCTGTATGTCACAGCATGGCGTGCATTTCGTTCAGCATTCCTCCATTTGTCTTTGCCTTTGTCATTTCTGGCTTGCAGCCATCTATCGGTTGGTACTTCAGCAGGGAGTTTGAAAGTCACTCTTCGAGCAACTTTGGGGTGAGGGCTATCAGGTCTTCGCTGTTTGTATCTGCTGTCGAAACGCGGACCCATCTGGGCAGTTTCTTGATGGCTCCAGCAAGGGGCGAAGGGGATCGTTTCGAAAGCCCTAGCCATGCTTTGGTCATACACAGCAGAACATCTTGGGCACACCAAGCACTTAGTTGCCCCCTTGTAGCAGCGAAAAACAAACTCCAACAAACTCTCTCCAGCCTTGGGGTAGCATCTAAAAAGTTGGTTATCCTGGCGCCAATTGTTGCCAGTTCGAGCCCTCTGTACCCTTTCGAAATTTGCAGCAATTCTTTGGTTGCAGAGGATGCTGCACCTAGGGCACAGTATCATGCCTGGATCTCCTTTGTGGCATGACATGAGATAGTCTTTGAGAGTATCATCTCCAGTGTGATTGTCCCCCATCCTATGCTTTTCTTTTTCTAAGTATTTTTCCACTTCCTTCATCTCAGAACGGGGTCTTTCCATGTCCACCATATTTATTTCCAAATCCCCCTCTTTTGTTTCGTCATCGCCCCATCCTGTGGGCTTTATATCTTCGATCTGGACCCTCGAACTTTCTGGGGCAGAATATTTGACCAGATAGTCATATTTTCCACTGGGTTCCCCTAGAGTGTCCCATATTTCCTTCTGAGAGGGGACTGGCTGCGTAATTTGGACTTTCTCTAATTCCAACCTCAAGCCCTCAGTGACTTGTGTAAATCCTTCGTTGTGATCCCCTTGGCCTTCAGTAGCCTGGGTTTCTCCTGCAACAGCCACAGGTCCAGCAATCGAAGTGTCTGGTGTATTCTGGATGCCTTCAATGACTTCCTCGCTGACTTCGACCATCACCCAGTTTTCGACTCCAATGTCCTTCTCTCCTGTTAGGGTGTCGCTTCGATCAATTTCCACCATGTTGACTTCTCCAATGCATGCAGGCTCGGAGTAGTTGGTGTCTGCGACGTCCAAAGGATCTTCGTCCACTTTCATCTTCACCTTATCAGCAAACTTTAATCTGCCATCTTTGATTGCGTTTTGAATCAAATCCCTGAAAAGAAAACATTGTGAGGTCTTGTGGCCTAGGAAACTATGATATTTGCAAAATCCCCTTTTCTTCCTCTGGTCCAAAGGGGGTATTTTGACATTTGATGGCACAATTAGTTGGCCATCTTTGACAAGCAAGTCAAAGATTTCGTCACATTTAGTGACATCGAAGGTGTAAACCTTCTTTGGAAACTTATCACTTTTCTCATTTTCAACAATATCTTTCCCTTTCGTAGGAACTAACATTTTGCAGGAGTAGGGCGGGGCCTGTTTTAATTCAGCGAGGTCGATTTCGACCTCTTCGAATTCGAATTCAGGATATTCTTCTACTTCCTCAGTTCCAACATAGGAAATCCTTTCTTTCTTACTATTCTTAAAGACTCGGGCTTTTTCGGCTTTTAGTCTTTCGACCTGTCGAACCCTATCGGCTAACTGAGCCATATCCCTCAAATGCTGAGTATCTAATTTCTTTCGAATAGAGTAATCCAATCCCCCAGCGGCCATTTCGACTAACTCATGCTCAGGCACTACTGTGTAACATCTGGATTTTAACAGCCTAAATCTATTCAAATAGTCATCAATGGGTTCAGTGAACTTTCTCTTAACACTGGCCAATTCCTTCAGACTTATTTTCGATTGTCCCATGTAAAATTGTTCATGGAATAATCTCTCTAAAAGGGTCCAAGTGTCAACAGACCCAGGAGGCAATGTGGTAAACCAAGTGAAGGCATTTTTTGTCAAGGAACTTGGGAAATATTTGATTCTGAGATCTTCATTATTGGCTATATCCCCTGCTTCGGTTAAATATCTCGCTATGTGTTCGACTGTTGACTCGTTGGTATCCCCAGCGAACTTTGTAAATTTAGGGACTTTGTATCCCCTTGGTAAATCAGTATGCATTATACAATCTAATATAGGAGAAGCGTAATTTGGCCTCCTCATTCCCATATTGAGGCCGTTTTGGGTCATGATCCTCTCTATCATGGTGGTCAGATTATTTTCTGCCAAGATGTTATCGTTTCGGATCCTATGAACGACAGCATCGGCATCTTGGTTTCGACCAACCAAAACAACTCCCCTAGGTTGTTCTCCTCGAAATTCTGGGGCTTCTGGTCTTTCGATCCTTGCCCCTGGTTCCATAACTTCCCTTTGTGGGCCCGAAATTATTGGGGCTTCTAACCTTGGTGCTCTGGCCCCTAAGTTAACCTCTTCTCTGGGTGGTCTATGAATTGGGTCGTTGGCAATTTGTTCTATAACAGGCACGTTTGTTCGAAATCCCGCCTGGTTCTGCCTACGCCTTTCTGTGGGAGCAAAGAAATCTGCTATTCGACTCATATTGTCAGCGTTTTCCCTGTTCGTCACAGTCACATTCTGAACTATTGGGGCGAATATTTCCTGCATGGTTTGCGCTAACACCCCTATCATATTGTGGTTGCTGTCATCCATCAATTGCCTAAAAGCCAACTGGTTATCTGTGGTTAGGATAGGCAACGTGCTATAACCCACTGACCCTTGGTTATTTGACATAAATTGGTTTGCCCCAGACCCAGATCCTAGTTGTGGGGATGAATTCGATGTGGAATTGTGTAAACCTGCCATAAAAGATGTTGGCATTCCGTAAGAAGAACTTCTAATTCTATTCCCATCGAAGCCGGGTGGTCTAGTTGATGGAGTGGCGAAATGGGATTGTGTCCCAGGTGGCGGAACGAATCCCCCAGGGTAGCCCATAGTTCCAGTATTTCCTAAGATCGAACTGTTGGTTGATATGCCACTTACTCCGTTGGTGGCCATGTTACTGGTTGAAGATGCAACAGCCTGTGCATTCGAAGGGATTACATTAGATGCTCCGCTCGAAATGGACGCGTTAGTGCCTGTTGCCTGTGGGCCACCTTGGTCTCCCTGTTGATTGTCTGAATTAGACATTTTGTCCAAACGTTTTCTTCTGGATAAAGGTTGGTCGCTGTTGGTTATCTTACCACTTCTCAGGTTCATAAAACAGCAAACTTCTTAGGTTCCTACGTTTCTGGGATGGCTATGTCTCGACAATCCTTAATTCTGATATCCAACTATTGGTCCCACCGGGTGTGCCAATTTGTTTCCAGTGATTTCTGGTAAACAACCGCTAGTCTTCCAAACTATCGAATAATCTTTATTAACGCTACTCAATCTCTTTGGTAACTCACAGGATCGACTAGATTGATCCTAGGACTCCTTGGATATTAAGGTTACTCTCACAATCGAACAATTATTCATGGGTGCTATTGTACAAATGTTTGGTTTATTTCGATCCCTCTCTCTAAGAGTTTAAAAATGTGGTCAAAATGTATGTGAAAACTAAGTTATACGAATAATTGCTAATTGTAATCCTGATTGAAAAGACATATAAAACTGTATGGAAAATGAAGTAACTGGTTTCGACCCATAAAACATTTAACACAAAAGGTTTCTGGAATGTGGAAGTTTAAAATGTGAAGAAAGCGTTTAATGCAAGAAATCTAGAAATGACTTTAAGTGAAAGTACATGTTTGAAGAATAATACTTGAAAGTAAAGGTATTGAGAGCGTAAAAGTTCTCTGAAATATAGAGTGCTCGAAATATAAAGAAAGCAGTAAAATGTAAAACTTTGAAGAAAAGACTTTGAAATGAAAAGACAGTAGATAAAGAAACTTGCAAATGTTATTCGACAGAAAGAAAAAGAAGGAAAGTGCTGGAAATAGTAAAAAGGCTTTTATTAAATTAGAAATACATGGTGCTATCATACATACATTTCTCTTGCATTCGTTTCCCTTGCCATGTGGTAGTTTGAATGTTATTGAGTATTTTGTATAACAGATATGACACACTGAAATCCTAACACTAAGACTTCTATTTATACTAACTCGACCCTAACGGTCTCGCTACAAGATCATGCCACGTTTCGAACATGCAAGACAATGCTCCTTTCATCTTTCCACGTGTCCCCAAATGCTCCAACACATAACTTTCAAACTTTGAAAGCCCCGCTTTCATTTAAATTTTAAATGCTTTGGTGTTTCTCTGTTTCGAACGCTCTTCTCAGACCTAGCTTCGCTGCTGTTTCGAGACCCCTTTGGATATGCTCCCATGATCACCGTTCGAAGCTTCAAGCTTTGACACACTCATTCGAAACACTGCTTCTGCAATTTCGAAGCGTGGTGTTTTAATTCCATTTCGATCAGAACTTCTAGCTCTTTTTGAATTCTAAATAACACTATCAAAATCTTCAGCCAACAGCAGGTTATTTTGATTGTGTGTTTTGTCTGTGATTGAGAATTTCTCTGTATACAACTGTTACTCTTCCTAATTTTTGTGAAGACTTAATTCATCTGAAGCTTGGTATTCCTAAGAGGTTTAGTATTTTTGCTTGCTTGGTTTCAATCCAAAGGATGGGAATTCTGCATTGACTCTTTATGTCAAGTGTTGGCTTCTTGTTGGTTGGATCGTTCTTTCCTTATCTTTTACCTTATACTTTAGAATAATCCTTTCATCTCCTCCCATCTTCCTTAATTTCAAAAAACCATCTCCCTTCTTTTCAAAACTCTTCTTTTTTCTAACTTGAACCGCTTTCATAATAAACTTGGACTTAGGTCCATGTATTTTCAAAATATTTTATTAATCAAACTTTAATCAATTTAATCATACTTTGACATTTTTTTAGAAGACTAAAAGTCAATCAAACACATTCAAACCATTTTTCCACTTTGAGATTTTAACTTTAAAACTTTTCTCAAAAGATTAGACTCTTGTTGATCCTTGTAGTGACGCAAACTACTATACTTCTATGATATGTAGTAAAGTGAGATATTTTCTACTTGGGTGTTGAGTGAGGCTTTGTTGGTTTTAAAATCCAAGCTATATTCTCCACTTTGAGATGATGCAAATTCTCCTTTCTCATAATCATGAGTAGTAACTATGTTTTCCACTCGGATATGACGATGATGTCTCTTCTCTTAAAAAATTAACCAACACACTCGTGTTTTAAAATTTTTAAGGTGAATTACGAGTACCCTGATTCCCTATTGCACGGAAGGTGGTACACAGATACTAATGGTTCACAACCGCGACGAGTGCAAAAATTATAAAAAAAATACTTCTTTTCTCATCTCTACCATCTATTTTTTTATACACCATTTATAACCAAAATACACAAATTTTCAAAGAGGTTCTTGCGGAGTACTAGAAATGTTTAAGGTGCTAATACTTTCCCTTTGCATAACCAACCCCCGTACCTAAATTCTCTCCCCTATTTTTTGGGTTTATTCGTTCTTTTTCTATTTCCTTTGAAAACAATAAAGCGTAGTGACGATTTTTATTTAATCTGTACGAGTCAAGTCAATTCTAACTTAGTCTCAACATTTCTACTGCTACACATAACATTTGTTCAAGTTTGGTTAGGTGTTACTGTTGGTGTAAGGGAAGCAAAGCCAGGAAAAACAACTAGCCAAGCAAAACAAATGCGTCAAACTAACGACATAAAACAAGTGTTTGTCCACTACTCATATTCGTTGTTCTTCGTTTCAAGCGCTTCTGGGTTTTATGTTTGAATCGGTCTTTTAAAAACTGGATCAAAATTTTTCATTTAGATAATTTTGACTTTTAAAGTTACATTTTATGTTCATTTTATATTGTTTAAAATTTAACTAAAATGTTTTACATCAATTAAAAATGCTTTGTAAAATAAAATATAAATAAATGCTATTAAATTAAAATATTTAACAAACATTATATGAATTTACAGTGACCTTGCCGCGAAGTTTTCAAAAGTGAAAGAAAATCATGAAGATTTTAAGGAAAGTAAAGTTTAAAAACAAAAAAAATTAATTTTTAAAATGGGGTCTAAATATTAAAAAATTCAAATTTGAAAGATAAAAAAAAAATGCATTTAAATTTAGACTCTTTTAATATTTTGAGCTAAAAAAAATAAAAGTTAAAAACTAAACGTTTGTTTTAATCTTACTCTTTTTTTTTTGACACATTTTAATTTTAAAATTAAAAGATAATGTATTCAGATTGTAAAATAATTTTATATTATTTATCAAATAAAAAATAAATATTATGTCATATCATTAAAAAAATTTAAAATAAAAAAGTAATTTAATTGAATATATATGTGTGATTGATTGATACTGTAAAATTATATTACACTGTCAGCGTATCAACCATTTTCTCTTAATCTTTATCAAACTTGGTGAAATTATAAAAAAGATTAATGTTTTATTTGTAATTTTTATTACATTATTATTTTTCTCAATTTTCATAGTGCTTTTTTACAGGTCGCGACATAGTTAATGAGTTGTGAGTAGAGATAAAAATAAGTCAAGTCAATAGCAGAGATCTACAATTTAATCTATATAAACTCAGGCTACGAGTAAACCTACATAAACTCATATTAGGTCTAGATTTTTTTTATAAGTTTATTTAATTAAAAAAATTAGATCTCAGACTATAAAAAAAACCTTTTAAATCTAATAAATCGACCTATATAAATAAATATGAATAATTTTTTATTTATTATTATTATATTATGTTTTGTATTTTAAATCAAAATAAATAAATAAAATTTGATTATTTTAAAAAATTTATAAAAATAAGATGAAAATACTTTATAAAAAATATTATAAATTATTTTCACAGATTGTTTTAAATAATTAGTCTCACAAAATTTACATTAATTAATAAGTTAAAATAAATTAATGTAAATAAACTTTTACTTTCATGAAATTTTAGTTTATTATTTAAGTTAAAGATGATACTCAAACGTAAAAATAAGTTTATGATATATTATAGATTAAACTCGGCGGAGGCTATTTCCATGAGAGTATTAGTATACAATAATTTGGACGACTAATAATAAAAACGCGTTATTAAGAAAGAGGGAGCATATCTTCGATTGAGGGGTCCGTCTTCCCCCTCCAAACGCGGCATTCGTCACTGCCTTTTCATTTCATTCTCCGATTCCAACACATACCTAACTTCAATTATCAACATCATCTATAAATTCTCATCCCCAATTCCTATCACAATTCCATAGATCATGCTGCGTTTGTGCTTCAGCCCTCTCGATTATTGCTTCAGACGTCGTGGTGCCTCTGATTTTCTTCTCTGGCACACCGACTTGAAACCTCACGCTTCTGGTGATTTCTCCATAGCCGTTGCTCAGGCTAATTACTCCCTTGAGGATCAGAGTCAAGTCTTTACCTCCCCTTCCGCCACATACGTCGGTGTTTACGACGGTCATGGTGGTCCTGAAGCGTCCAGATTCGTCAATAATCGTCTATTCCCTTATTTGCACAGTAGGTCACTTCCATTTGCTTTACTAGGTTTTTTTTTTTTTTTGCATTAATTAGACTTATCATTAATATTTATCTATTAATTTTGAAATTTGATCGAGATTGTGATGATGATGATGACTCTAAGGAATAGTAGTAAGTTTATCAACTGTTTTCAACTCATTGATCAGTTCTATGCTGCAAGTACCGATGTCGTGACCACGCACTGACCTCGCCTGAAATAATTTGAAAACAAAAAATCAAACTTTTTTTGTGTTGCTACAGATGTTTATAACTATAACTATAGTACATAATCTATGTTTTGTATTGTTTGTTGTTGTTTGCTATGTGGTTAACTTGTTTGTGATTTTGTTTTGTAGAATTTGCATCTGAGCAAGGGGGATTATCGGTTGATGTGATAAAGAAGGCGTTTAGTGCTACCGAGGAGGATTTCTTGCATTTGGTTAAGTCGTCTTTGCCGCTTAGTCCTCAGATTGCGTCTGTGGGATCATGTTGTCTTCTTGGTGCAATTTCTAATAATGTGTTATATGTTGCCAACCTTGGAGACTCTAGAGTTGTTCTTGGCAGGAAGTATACTGAGAATAAGAGTGGTTCGGTAGAGGCCGTGCGCTTGTCGACGGATCATAATGTAGCGGATGAGGAGGTGAGGAGAGAAGTTGAAGCTTTACACCCGGATGATTCACATATTGTGGTTTATAGCCGCGGCGTTTGGAGGATTAAGGGCATCATTCAGGTATACATACATAATATATACAGTTATCTTTTATTTACAAATCTTTGGTCACTTTTAAACTCTATTGAATATTTAGACATATAGCAATAACATTACAGGTGTGTTTGGATTGACGGTGAACAAAATTAATTCTAGTAGATACGTTTATGTAAAAGTATCACTCAGAATCAATTCTGGATTACAAATCCTAGCTTCAAGTAGAGTTAATTCTACTTTTGATAAACCAAATACCTCAAAATCACTCAGAATCAATTCTACAATACCTCAAAATCACCCAGAATCAATTCTACACGTCTAGAATTGATTCAGGGTTTTCCAAAAGCCAATTCAAACATGCTATATATGTCTGATTGTAATTGTTTCAAGCCCTTTTAATACTGTTTTTTGAAATTACGTTGTCTAGTAAAACCTGTTCATCTATTTTATATGTTTTTTTTCAATGATTCATTACATGCTTTTTTGTGTTCATTACGAAGATGACGATGTATTTCCATTACGAAGTGTAATAGAATTCCACATGTCATGTGTAATTGTTTATAACCAAGGACTTAGATGCCCTAGTCTCTCTTGATCTTTTGATTTGCCTAAACAGTTTTTTTTTTGTGTCGCAGGTGTCTAGATCTATTGGTGATGTTTATTTGAAGAGACCAGATTTCTACCGAGACCCCATTTTTCGGCAATTTGTAAACCCCATTCCTTTGAAGCGTCCAGTAATGACAGCTGAGCCATCAATCATTATTAGGGAGCTTGAGTCAGATGATTTATTCTTAATATTTGCATCAGATGGCCTTTGGGAACAATTAAGCGATGAAGCAGCGGTTGATCTTGTTTTCAAATATCCAAGAGCGGTGAGTGTCTTCTGTTATTACTTCTGAGCTGCGAGGAACATCAGAGTTTCAATTTGTTTACATGGTTTTTTCTTTGTGTTTTTGATGCCTGCAGGGAATTGCCAAGAGACTAGTAAGAGCTGCTCTCCAGGAAGCGGCAAAGAAAAGAGAGATGAGATATGCTGACATAAAGAAAATCGACAAAGGAATAAGAAGACACTTCCATGACGATATCACTGTTATTGTAATCTATCTTAATCAACAAGCAGGCGCTTCTAGTGGTGGATCTAAGCCAACTGCTGTTGGATATACAACTGCACCAGTTGATATATTTTCTCTAAATGCCGATGAGGCTGAGAAGAGTATGCTTGGTTCAGTTGCCTAGAAGATGACCTTATTTTGGATGAAATTATTCGGAAGTGAAGATAAATGTTACTGGTAAACGAAGGAAATTCTCGAGTAAAAGATGCAAATTAGAAATTACTGCATAGATAGTGACCTCAAGTTGCTGACATATTCTTGGTGCAGATATGTATAGTTGTGAATTTACATTTTCGGGTTTGATGATAGTTATCAATTTTGTTTATTTAGAAAGAAAAAAATAAAATTTGTATTTATTGGTTAAAAGGATCTATCGGTAATGTTTGTGAATGATAAGGTACGAGGTAAGCGATAGAGACATTTCACCAACATAACAAAAACGGATAGGTGGGCAGGTGGATGTTTGTGATATAAGCAGAGTGGTGTGTTGGTTGCAATTAAACCCCGACATGAAATTGCAGACAGATTCTTAACTGTGTCTTATCCACTGTAACAGACAGAATGTGTGATAAAGCGGCGGAGCAGTTTTCTTTGTAGTTTTCAGAATTAGATGCTTCTTGAGATAAGACTTCACTTTCTAAGTTCTGAAATGAGTGTTAAAACAATTTTATTTTTAAAGATTAACATAATTCTTTGTAAAATTAGTTAATTATTTTGATAGAACTTCCTAATCAAAGAATATATATGCTATTTTTTAAAAAAAGTTTGCAAACAGACACGTCCGCTTTATTTAAACCTATTTTGTAAGATTAAACCTATTTTGTAAGGTCACATAGTTGAAGAGGTGCAAATTTAAAATTTTGGGATACCTAGCATGATGACTTTGCACCATTAAAAACTAAAAATTGAAAAAATTTCTAGTAATGTCTGCGTAAAAATTCACAAAAAATAGGGCTAATATATTAGAGAGTCATCTGTTAGTGTTTCCATCTGCATTTCAAAATGGTAATTAGAGATTTTTTTTTCTCTTTCCAAATTTTAATTTAGTATAAATTAGACCAAATACATTCTTTTACCATTAATGTATTGTGTTAATAACATTTTGGTTGGTTTGACGTAGCAGTTAACTTACTAATGTGATTGTTAAGTTATAAGATGGATTAAGAAAGTTGACTATGAATCTATGATTAATATTGAGTTGGATAACACAAATTAAATATTTTTTAAATGAAATTTAGAAATAAAGTTTCTATCAATTCAGTCCTTTTGAATTTTTTTTCAAGTTTATTTCAAAAATTCTCAAATTAATTTTTTAGAAATAGAGATATGTACTGTACTCCCACTCAACGCCACAACAAAGTTTCATCTCTTTTAAGACTTTTCAACAATCTACTTTCTCAATCTCTCCACTAACTGTACAAGTGGACATCCTCTTTGGAGCATCGCATGGGAGCGTGTCTCCCCTCCACCGTTTTTTTTTTGAAATGCAAAGAAATACTTGTATTAAAACCAAATTATATAAACATAAGTGATGCCAAATCAGTGGAGGTACATATACAAGACAAAGAGTTTTCAGTTCAATCCACAAGTCCAAGACATACAATGGAAAAAATTGAAGAGACAACCACACTCCTATCCAATTCTATAACAGAAGATTGAACACCCTTAATCAATCACCAAACTGATAATGACAACAAAATTTAGGAATAATAGCAGTAAAAGGAGCTTCTTTAGTCGAAACCACCATTAACAGCAACAGCCAGTTCAGAAGCTAAAGAAAAATTGTCCTCCCATACTTGCAAGATTCCACTTGCCTATCCAAACTTATCGGAACACCCCTCCCATTGCTGACCACCAGTCGAGACAGCAGCACGAACCACAAAATGCGTGCTGAAAATTTCTTCTACCAAGACATTCTTTAGGATTCGTCATCCATTGATGAATTCCATAATTGAACTCGTCAATGTTGATCTTAAGCCATTGCCACGAAATATCTTGAATATCTTCCATAATGCTTCTGTTGTTGTTGTCCTCTTTCCGAAAGATCTTCTCATTTCTCTTATTCCATATGATCTAAATGCTTGTGAACCAAACGACCACAAATTTGTCTTGTTGAATTATTCCTCCATTGCTAATCTCTGTAAAATGCATGAAATTCTGTATAGCCGAATTATGAGAAACAAAGGTGATATCGAGGCACCTTAGGACCTCGCTCCATGCAGCCTGAGCTATCGAACATTCGAAGAAAGTGTGCGACACACTTTCCTCTACGTCGCAGCTGTGAGGGCATGAATTTTGAGATGCTACTAAGATGTCTCTTTTCACTAGATTATCTCTCGTCGGAATTTTGTTCCGCCATATTCTCCAAACCAGAACCAAGACTTTAAGTGGGACTAAATTGTTCCACGCTACAGTCAACTTCCTATCCTCCTCACCCTCATTGCTTACTCCTTTCATGATCATAGAATACGCCTCTTTAACATGATATCCATCCTTCAGCCAACTCCATTTATCCCTAACATTATCCTTCAACACGACCCTTTGATTCACATTTTCATATCCACCCTTCTTACCCTGCTCATCAAGATTTTAGTCTCATATGCTGCTCCACACTAACCCCCTGTTTCAGATTCGTGCAAATCACCCAACCTGTTACTTTTATCCGCAGCCTTTGTATACGTCCCCAGATAGATATTTTTCATACTTCTTTCATCTGCCCACAGATCTTCCAAAATTGTCGTTTCTAACTCATCCCCCACTTCCCTATAGAGGTTGTTATCAAACCAGCTGTTACCGTAACCATCTTCACCCTTATCCAACTCTAGCAAATCCCTCTACCACAAAGAATAAAGCATCTCTCTTAAATTCGTCTGTTCCTCCAATTTCGTTCCTCCCATATTTACACTGAAACACCTTGACCCAAAGCGATTTCTTTTCAACAAGTAACCTCCACTTCCACTTTCCAACCAAATCTAGATTAAACGCCTTCAAATCTTTAATTCCCAACCCTCCATCTTCCTTATCTCTACATATCTTTTCCCATTTCACCCATTGGACTTTCTTTCTCTCCAACCCCCTTCCCCATAAATTTTTTTGAAATAACGATTCGAGTTTGCATATAATACCTTTTGGAGCTTTGCAAAATGATAGGTAATATACCGGTAGTGCCAATAACACATATTTTAATAGTATAATTCTGCCACCAATTGAAAGGTTTTTATTGTTCCAAGTCGCTAATCTCTGTCTCACTGTATCAATCACCGACTGCCATATTCCTCATCTTCTATGGTTCCCACCAACATAAATCCCTAGATACTTGAATGGAGTTTCCCCAACTCTGCAGTATAAAATAGAGGTTGACTCATCTAGCCACTCCTCATTAATACTTACTCCAATTAAGGAGCTTTTGTGAAAGTTAACCTTCAGCCCCGACACTAGTTCGGAAAATTGCAATGTGGCTTTAATTGCCCACACATTGCTTCAACTTTTCTTTTCCACTATGATTGTATTACTTGCGTATTAGATATTAGAGACAATAACTTCCCCGTTTCCAGACTCGTATCCCTCGAACAAATTCTTCTACATGCTTTTTCCATCCTGAGATTAAAGTCTTCAGCCACCAATAGGAATAGGAATTAAGACTAGGGTTCCCCTTGTCTCAAACCTCTTCCCATTGAGAACACTCTAGTAGTACTTCTATTTACCAGTATTGATACAATTGATGTTTGAAGGCATTCACGTATTCATTTTCTCCACTTTAGACAAAAGCCTATCCTCTCCAACATGTAATCGAGAAAGCCCCAACCAATGAATCATATGCCTTTTCAAAATCTACTTTTAAATAAAATCACTTCCTTTTCTTTCTCTTAGCTTCATCTACCAGCTTGTTTGTAATAAGATTACCGTCTCCAATTTGTCGCCCTTCCAAAAAAGAAAACTGGGATTTAGATATAACCTTGTGCATAACTATTTTCAGCCTATTTGTAAGTAGCTTTGCTAATACCTTATACATACATCCAATTAGCGTTATCAGTCTGAACTCTTTCAACTTCACCGAATTTTCCACTTTAGGGATCATGGTTATAAAGGGACGGTTGGAGCCCTTCACCAAATTCCCATTTGAGTGGAATTCTGAGATAAAACGAATGAAATCCTCCTTTATCACCTCCCAAAACTCTTTTATAAATTCAAAGTTCATCCCGTCAAGACCAGGGCTCTTCGAGCTCTCATATTCCCAAACCGACTTTTTAATTTCTTCCTCTGATAATTCTTCTACAAGGACGACATTATCCTCTTCACCTATTTTCTTAAAATCAAAATCTCTTAATATTGGCCTATTCCCCATTCTGCCCTTGAAACCTTCTTAGAAGTAGTTAAAAACCTCCTGCTTTATGTCTTGAACACTTGTTAATTTTGCACTCTCATTTCCAATGCAACTTATCTCATTAAATTTCCTCCTGTTGGACACATCTATGGAAGAATTTTGAATTCGCGTCTCCCTCTTTAAGCCATCTCAGATTAGCCTTTTGCCACATCATACTTGTCTTCATTCTTGACAATTCAAATAACCGAGCCGAAGCCTCTATCTTTGTTATTACCTCTTTAGAAGATAGATCTGCACTTTCACTTTTTAACTTCATTTCATTCACTTTCGATCTCACTTCTTCAATTTGTTTATCTAGATTTTACATATGCTTCTTGCTCCATTCCTTGATTTGATCTTTGAACAATTTTATTTTTTCTTTTAGAACATATCCCCCCACCCTTGAACCTCTAGAGATTTCCATGTTCTCTCAACAAACTTATCTATCCATCTAAATCCCTCCAATACTTGAAGAAACAGAACGGTTTTGGACCCCAATTCACCTCTTTCTCGGTTATCACAATAGGACCGTGATCTGACAGGCTTTTCTCCAAGCATTTTTGTGAAATATCCGGCCACTTAAGAATCCAGTTTTTAGATAATAAAAATCTATTGATTCGGCTCCTGGAAGTCCCTTCCAGGTTAGACCAAGTGAAACGTCTACCCTTTAAAGGAAGGTCCACAAGATCCGTTTTCGAAATAAAATGATCGAATTCACTCATTTCTCTTCTTCTTTGGAAAGCTCATATCCCATTCCTTTTAGATTTTGTTCGAATTGAATTGAAGTCACCAAAAATGCACCATCTTGCCCCTAGTTTAGTTTTAACTACGTCACTTAAGTCTTTCCACAACCTCTTCTTCCCTTCTTCTATTCCCTCCTCCATTTTTTCTTGCCAGATTCTTTTCTCTTTCTTCAATGGCTTCTATGTTTTCCACAACATCTTCATCCTCCCCATTACTGTGCACCCCAATATCCTTACCATATTCCCATATGCCTTATGACACTTTCTTTGTCTCACCATGAGCATTTACCCAGGATTTTACCTCACCCCCAGAATATTATCAGACATAGAATCAGACTGGATATTACAATTGTGTACCTTCTTTTTAGTTCTATTTTTGCGGCCTATTGCTTCCACGCCCAAAGGTTTCTTCCTTCTACATGATTTTCTCTTCTCACTAAGAACTATCTTTCTTTTTTTCCTTCTTTCTTTGAATTCCTCAATTTGTTTATCTTGATTCTTCTCGCCAGTATCAGTCTCTTCTACATCGACCTCTGCTAGATTTCCATTTTCTGCACATTCTTCCTCTTCGTCCCCATCTCTCCTTACTTTATTTAAGTTCATACACTCTGAGTCATTTGCATATGTACCATTTTGATTGACATCATACTCATGCCGGACTCCGCCAGTATCTTTGGAAGCACCAACTGTTTGGACTTCACTTTCACCACTAGTTGGAATACCTAATTTTTGTTAACACCTTTTTGCTTCACATACCTCTTGATCATGCATTTTGATAGTGCTCAGTTTTAAGGACTGAGCAAACCTCCTCAAGCAGGTATAAAGAAAGAGAAGAGAGTTTTTTTCTTAACAGTATTTCATTGATAATCCACTTCAAGAGCAATTACAGCATATAAAGGAAATGCAATAGAGAATCTAGTGGGAGATCTCACAGCTAAGCAAATCCTAACAAACTTGGCCGAGTCACAACCTTCTAGAAGCATACTAGAAATAAGGGAATAAAATGCAACTAGGAAAATATAATATTCATTAATAAAGCAAATGGTCATTGTACTTAGAAGGAATCCTCTTAGTACGAGTGGGCCTAGCTTCAGCAATATTGGGCTGCAAAACAGTGGACTGCTCATTACTAATTCCACCACTAGGAGTTATATCTGTATCAATACCCATCCCTTCAAATTCAACCTTGTCCTCAAGGTTGTAAACTTCTTGCATAGTCTGCCAAGCTTCCCATGATGCCTCCTCGGGTGCTAAACCAGTCCATTGCACCAGAACTTGTTGTTGAGGACTTCCATCAACTATAATGATCCTTTTATCCAAGATAACCAAAGGAGTGAGTATAGGGTTATTCCCCAAAGAATCAGCAGGGAGCTGTCCACTCTCAGCAGGTAGTGGACCAACGTGAGGTTTCAAAAGCGAACAATGGAAAACATCGTGAATCTTTAAATATGAAGGGAGCTCTAATTTATAAGCTACGGGTCCGATGCGAGCGAGCACACGAAAGGGACCATAATACCTCTTATGCAGCTTATTGTACTTGAGACCCGAAAGAGAGATCTGTCGATATGGCTGCAGTTTGACATATACCCAGGAATCTACTGCATAAACAACATCTCTACGTTTACCATCTGCAATGGACTTCATGGTAAACTGAGCTTTAGTCAAATTCTTCTTAAGAAGGTCTAGGATAGCTTCTCGTGAGCTCAACAACTCATCGGAAGCAGCCAAATCAGACGTGCCAGCCACGTAAGAGGGAATAGAGGGGGGTGGCTTACCATAAACCACCTCATATGGTGTCAGGCCAACAGCGAAATGGAAAGAGGTATTATAGTGCAGTTCTGCCCAAGGAAGGAATCTATGCCAAAGAGAGGGTTTATGGTGAACAAATGCCCTTAAATATTGCTCAATTGTGCGATTGGTAACCTCCGTTTGGCCATCCGTTTGAGGATGGTAAGACGAACTCATGCGAAGAAGAGTGCCACTGAACTTAAACAACTCAGTCCAAAATTTGCTAATAAACACCGAATCTCTATCCGAAACAATGCTCCTAGGCAGCCCATGTAATTTGCAAACAATATTGACAAATAAATCAGCCACCTTATATGCAGTGAAATTAGAGGGCAATGCTCCCAAGTGCACATACTTGGAGAAACGGTCCACCACAACTAGCAGAACTGTAAACCCATTAGAAGCAGGTAACCCGGTGACAAAGTCAAGGGAAATGTCTTCCCCAAATACTTACCGGAATGGGCAGTGGCTGGAGTAGCCCTCCTGGTTTACTTGTCACGTATTTAGTCTGTTGGCAAGTGATACATTCACGCACAAACTGTTTGATGTCTTGGCGCATTGCAGGCCAACAAAAATTAGCGGAAAGGCGCTTAAGAGTCTTGACAACCCCTGCATGGCCTCCAATAGGAGTTTCATGAAATTCCTTAAGCAGCAGGGCCTTGAAACGAGATGTAGAAGGGATCCAAATGCGCCCTTTGTGCAACAATAACCCATTAGAAACAGTGTAATCCGGAGCAAGAAAGGGGTCAGCAGCAACTTGCTGACACTTAGTCTGATAGTCAACATCCAAACTCAATTCTTTTCACAAATCATCAATGAACAAGAACTGAGGGGTGGAGAGCACATTCAACTCAGCAACAGGTGGCTCTTGACAGCGAGACAGGGCATCCGCAACAGTATTTGTCTTCCCGGGCTTGTACTGAATGTCATAATGGTACCCCAACAATTTAGATAAATAAAATTGTTGTTCTGGGGTTTGTATCACTTGAGTAAGCAACTCCTTCAAGCTACAGTGATCAGTTTGGATTGTAAAGTAATGACCAAGTGTGATACGGTGGGAGAACTGACTATGGTTTTGCGTTTGTTTTCGCAAATGTTTCGGTTGAGCAAGAGTCGCCACCGACTTTTTATTTTATCCTAAGGAAAGGTTTAAAAAGCACAGCAAAAACCTTTGAGATTTTTCTTGGGTTCGGGGAGTAGATTATAGAAAGGGAAGGTATTAACACCCTTTCTATCCATGGTTATCCATGGGCTCTTAGGTACTTGCTTAGATCAACTTGCCTTGGTTTTCAATTGTTTGAAATGGTGCTTTGTGTGTGTTTCCAGTGATTTCTGGTAAACAACCGCTAGTCTTCCAAACTATCGAATAATCTTTCTGACTGTTATTCAATTCCTCTGGTAACTCACAGGATCGACTAGATTGATCCTAGGATTCCTTGGACATTAAGGTTACTCTCACGATCGAACAGATATTCATGGTTGATATTTGAGTGTTGTATATGCGTTTGGCTTATTTCGATTTCTCTCTCAAAAAGTCTAAAGATGTAATCAAAATGTGCGTGTACGAAACTAAGTTGCATGAATAAATGTTAATTGTAAAGACATGTAAAATTGCATAAAAGTCAAGTAAATGGTTTCGAATTATAAAACAGTTAATATAAAGGATTTCTGGAACGTAAAAGGTTTGAAATATGAAGAAAGCGTTTAATGCAAGAAATCTGTAAATGACTTTAAGTAAAAATATGCGTTCGAAGGATAAGACTTGAAGGTAAAGGTATGGAAAATATGACAGTTTTCTGAGATGTAAAGTGCTTAAAATGTGAAGAAAGCATTAAAATGTAAAACTTTGAAGAAGAGATTTCGAAGTGAAAAGACTGTAAATGAGAAAACTTGTAAATGTTATTTGACAAAAAGATAAAGGAAAGTGCTGGAAATAGTAAAAGGTTTTCATTAAATCAGAAATACATGGTGCTATCATACGTACATTTCTCTTGCATTCGTTTCCCTTGCCATGTGGTAGTTTGAATGTTACTGAGTATTTAGTACAATAGATATGACACACGAAATCCTAATACTAAGACTTCTATTTATACTAATTCGACCATAACGGTCTTGCTATAGGATTATGCCACGTTCAGAACATGCAGAACAATGCCTCTTTCTTCTTTCCACGTGTCCCCAAATGCTCCAGCACATAACTTTCAAACTTCGAATGTCCCGCTTCCATTTGAATTTCAAATGCTTTGGTACTTCTCCGTTTCGAACGCACTTTCCAGACACAACCTTGTTATTATTTTGAGACTTCTTTAGATATGTTCTCATAATTTCCACTCGAAGCTCCAAGCTTTGACATGCTTATTCGAAATACTGCTTCTGCTACTTCGAAACATGACGCTTTACCTCATTTCGATCGAAACGTTTAATTCATTTGGCTTCTAATAACATTATCAAAATCTTCAGCCAACAAATTGCCCCTTTAAAATATGTATTTTGATTCCTCTGAGAAATACCTATTTTAAACATCTACACAAGATTTTGATGTGACTTTCGAATCATCGTAACATTTAATGCATTTGACTCCAGTCACGTCAATCATAGCACCTTTTGGATTCCTTAACCGCCTGGAGCCACTTCACAGCATGGTGCAGTTACAAATAATGATTATCTTTAAATCACGCCTATTACCCATGTTAACTTTACGCCACCTCTTCATCACACCAACCCATGATTTCCACGTATCACACCCTTATTCAGTGGATGCTTAAACTTCCCCATTATAAAACATCACCAACTTAATCTTTTTCTTTTCTTTTCACACTCTAAATCTTTTACCCTCCTTCTCTCGCCAAAAACCCAAGCTTTCAACATCTTTCAAAAAATGTCTTCTTCTACTTCATCCCAACTCAAGAAAGTCTCCAAGAAGAAAGGAAAAACTGCAGGAACTACCATGGAAAGCAAAATCATCACTCACCAAGGTCAATCCGTTCTTGCCCCTCAGATGATTTCAAAGGAAAAAGAAATGCTGTATGCGTCACAGGTACTCATTCCTACCAACGTTGCTGGTAAGAGGTTAGCTTTAAATGGCCCTCTTACGGTTTTTGAAATATTAAAAGACACCGGGACGATTTTCCCAGTTTGTTATAGTTTTAAACCCTTGTTTAACAAAATGGACGCCCCTAAGGCAATAGAATCTTCTAGTTCAAATACCATAGAAAACCCAATTGTTCCTCCTAAGGACCCCTTTGTATTGGATTATGTAAAAAGTAATTTTAAGCCATTTCGATCTTGCCCACCTCTGATATTGCTTATCAAAATTGGTTCAAGAAAGTAGAAGCTAAGAAATCCCAGCAATGGGAAGAATTAGGTATCTATAACCTGATTAAGCTATCGAAGCCTGGTTTCACCTACAGCCACCCTCTGCTATTCGCGTCCCTCTATTTCTGGGACAGTACCTATAACACTTTCCATCTCCCAGGTGGAATGATCACCCCAACCTTCTTCGACATAGTGGCCATCACTGGGCTATCGCCAGTGGGAGAAACTTATATACCCGACAACGAAGAACATTCAAGCATAATTGACTTCGAAGTCAAGCTAGCCAGTTTTTCCAAGTTTATCAGTCATTACCATGCTGAGGGGGACAATGTGTCTGACGTAGAGCACATTGCTTTCTTAACCCTGTGGCTGTCAAGATATGTTTTCTGCAGTAGATCCCTACAGGTAGCTAGTAGGTTCATTCCTCTAGCTAGGGACTTGCATGAAAATCGAAAAGTGTGCCTAAGTGAACTGCTCTTAGTTGACCTTTATGAAAGCCTGAGGTCAGCTGTTTCGAGCCTCAAATCCCACACCTCCAAAAATATTCTGTTGGCTGGCCCTTTTTGGTTACTTCAACTATGGCTAAATGCCATGTTCGAACCCTCCTTATCAACCGCCAACACCATTGATGAGCAAGATTCTGAGATAAATGATAGGATAGTCGAAGGCACTAGGCTTCGAAGATTAACTCCCAATGACGACAAAGATGACTTCAAAGTCCAATTCTCAAAGTACATCATGATATTCTCCAAAAGGCACAAGTTCGAAGAGAGCATGGCGCCTTTTGCTTCGAGGGCTCATGGACCTTCTTGGTTCACCATGGCTCTCTCAGAAGCTATCAAGAGCAAGGAGATTCAGGATGTATGGAGAGCTTTTTTGCTACCTAGACTCATTTCTTCAAGAATAACTCCAGCCAAGAACCAGATTTTTCTCTTTGCCTACCAACCAAACTTTGTTTCGAGGCAGTTTGGCTTATGCCAACTGATTCCTGAACCTTTATTTCAAACTGAGAGTGCCATCACTTCTGGACGAACTTTCAAGGCACGGGAAGCCAAAATACAGCAAGAACAATATCAAGGCTTTGCCCAATTTGAGCTGATAACCTTCGAACCTACCCATCTCACAGCTAAAGGGTTTCTGGAATGGTGGACCAAGTTTTATCAAACTTATATGTTCGATACACTTACAATTCAACAAAAACTAATTGATGCCTTCGATGTGCAGGTACCAACAAAGAAAGGTATGTTTACTCATGCCAAAGAGATTAAAGCTTTCCAAAATTATTTTGAAACTACTTATGACCCCACGCGCTTGGACTCCACTGTGCATCAAGCGGCTGAGACCTTGAAGGAAAAATTTAAACAAAAAGTTTCTAAGTTAAAACTTCCTTCAGGGCTGTCACCTGAGGATAGGTATAGGTTGGCATTCGAAATGCATCCACCTAAATTTCCCAGATTACCTACCTCAGAACTGGCTCTGGCTTGGTTTCCCCCATATCCTTGGTGGTTTACTTGCAAAGAGATGTTCAAATATCTTCAAAGGAAACCAAAGCCATCTGAGACTGTGACATGGGCTCGATACTGGCTTCATGATTTCCCAGGACACCTTCGATACGACCTTTCTGCCATGTCAATTAAATCTGATCAAGGCACAGGTGCGAATGCTTGGGAAAATCCCAAACGTCTTTTATTTTCCATATCTTTAACCTTTGCTTTAATTGTTTCGACTTTCAGCCATCAGGATAAAGACAACTGCCTCGAAGTCGAAAGAAGGGAGTGCCTCTCAAGCCTCCATCGAAACTACTGACAAAGCGACTCCACCTGAAACAACCACTATTGCTGCAACCACAACAACAACAATAATACCAACAACAACCAGTGTTCCAATTCCAACGGTAATCACTTAGCCTCGATGTTTCGAATTCACTCATGTTTTATGGTTTGCATCTAACTCTTTGTTTAAAATCCTTTCAGACCAACAAGCTTCCTCCTACTACTCCCAAGAAACGGAAATCAAGCACCACTGGGGAAGATCCCAAGGCTGGAGGAAACTTAAACACTGCTTCGAAGAAGAAGCCAAAGAAAGATATTTCGAAAAGTACCGTTCCAACTAGTGTCTCTGGACTTGATTCCAGGGATGCTGCTCCCTCACCCAAATCCAAAAATCCACCTTCGACCTCCAACACAACGTTGGAACGTATAGCTAGTAACCTCTCCTCCGAGAGTCCACAGGTAAATTGAACCTTTAAAATTTTGACAATAATAACTTCTTATTACCTTGGTGAATGTTTTTTTTAACATTCTGTTGTTCCTTGCAGAACATCTTGAATCCAGCTTCCACTACTTCGAACTCACCATCCAGAGCTGCTGCTCCGCTCAACTCCTCTCCTCAAAGAGATTCCAGCAACCTGGTTCAAAATAAAGGTTCCTCCAATATGGCGGTTCTGGATGGAACTTCTGAACAGCAGGATGATCAAGGTACCTCCATTCCTCTGAAAGAGATAAACGAAACACCACTTCAAACATCTGCAGAGGATTTGCAAAGGGCTTCTCTTCAAAAGTCCCCTCTTGAAACTCTTCAAGAGGACCCAAAGGACACTCAAACTGAAGAAGAGAAAGCTGATTCTGGGCAAAGAGCCGAAGAATTTGCAGACGAAGAATCTGAGGAGGAGACTGCCAATGACGGTTCGACTGCTGGGACGGAGTCCAACGCAAATAGCAGTGAAAGGGATGGTATCGAAGTGGTGGACTTGGATGAGGATGAAGAAGACCAAGAGCACGAAACGAATGAAGGGGATGGTAATGCAACCAACAAACCCATAGAGGTTGAAATGGACGTGGCTCCCCTACGTGTGGAACTCCCTCAATCCTCTTTGTCTCGAATGACTGACGAGGAACTGGCACTTCTGAGACGAAATGACCCTATTGGGTACATGAAGGCAAAGTTGGCTCAGAGGGACGTCCCACTTGCTAGGGCTGGCACAAGTTCGACCAGCTATCCTCTTCCCACAGATGAAAGAATTGTTCTTCTTAATAAAATTAGGAAAACCATTCTCAATGTGGATATATTCGAAGTGCTTAAGCAAGATAGTACTGCTTGCTATACTATGAAGGAGATGCTCACAAAGGTCAATCTTTCTACCTGCTCCTTGCCAGTTAGTACTCTCTTGTTCGATCTTCAGGCTTTGCTAGACAACGTAACTGGTTACCTTCTCCAAGACGAATCTGCTGCCAAGAAGGTTCAAGAGAAACGCATTGCCATGGATGCTGCTTATGAACAAGCTTCGAAACTCTCTCAAGAAGCTGAGGATCAAGCTATGCATCTGAAGCAGGCGAAAACTGATTATGAGGCTCGAGCTGAGTCCATACTTCTTTGGGAAAGGCAGATTCTGGAACTTCAACAGAAGGTTAAGGAGGCTAAAGAACAACAAATAGCCTTCGAAACCAATACTGCTGGTAACCAATTCGAAGAGCTTCTCAACCAGGGGCTTGCAGAAATGGAGACTGCAGAACAACTTAAAGGAGAAGTGGCAACCTTGGAAGGAGCCAGGCGGTTCGCTCAGCAGAAACTTGAATCATTTCGAAGCACTTTTAATCGATTGAAAAATAACTCTTATTTCTAGATTTTGATGTTTATTTGACTACAATTTTGGTTTCTTATATGTAATATTCGAACAACACCATTTTGGCATTTTATCTTTCCATCTTGGCCTTTTATAACATCTTGGTTACGTTGTTACTATTCGAATCTCCTGCAGGCGTGGCTTATATTTCTTTAAATATTTCCCATTAACCTTTAGGATACGTTTATCATCCACGAGTTCTTCGATTTCGTATGCATTGTTTGAGAATACTTTTAATATTCGAAAAGGTCCTTCTCAATGAGGTGACCATTTACCTAACGCTTTATTCTTCTTGTCCATAGGCAATATGACTCTCCAAACCAAGTCATTAATAATGAATACTTTTTTCTTCACCCTTTTATTGTATGTTCTGGCCACTCTTTCTTTTTGTCTCATCAAAATTTCCAATGCATGTAATCTAATTTCGTCCAACTCAACTAATTCATTCATCATCATTTCCCAATATAATGCAGCTGGGATTTCGTTTTGTCTCTGAATTCGAACTGATTGTAGATGAATTTCTACTGGAAACACTGCATCATGACCAAATGTGAGTTGGAAAGGCGTAGTGTTAGTAGCTTCCTTAGGAGATGTTCTACAAGCCCATAATATTTGGTCCAGAGTTTTGTGCCAGTTTCTTGGCTTTTTGCCAATATGCTTCTTGATTAATCCTATTATTACTTTATTTGCTGCTTCGACTTGACCATTTGCTTGAGCATAATATGGCGTTGATGTTAGCAATCTAAACCCCATTTCTTGGGCAAATCCTTGCATCTTTCTACCAGTAAACACAGAGCCTTGGTCTGTGGTTATGCTCTCTGGCAATCCGAACCTATAGATAATGTGCTTTTGTATAAATTCAATAATAGCCTCTTGATCAACAACTATCAGTGGTATAGCTTCGATCCATTTGGTAAAATAATCTATTCCCACCAAGATGTATTTCTGTCCTTTGGACGAAGCAGGATTTATTTCCCCTATCAAATCCAATGCCCATCCTCTAAATGGCCATGGTTTGATGATCGAATGCAACTCACTTGCAGGGGCATGTTGAATTCCTGCATGTTTCTGACATTCCTCACATCCTTTAGCAAAGTCTATGCAATCTTTGAGCATGCTAGGCCAATACAAGCCGTATCGAAATAACAGCCATTTCATTTTATGGCCTGCTTGATGTGCCCCACATGCCCCATTATGGACTTCAGACAATGCTAAATATGCCTCACTTTCTCCTAGGCATTTCAATAATACACCCTCTTGGGTCTTTTTAAACAATTCGTTCCCCATGAGGAGATATGACAATGCTCTATATTTTGTCTTTCTATCCACATTTAGAGTTGGGTCTGCTAAATAACTCTTCAGTGGACTTCGCCAATCTGCATCTGACAAAGTATTTATGGCTAATATTTCGAATCCCTGTTTCTCAGCATATCCCAATTTCATACTTTCCAGATCCGATGGTGTGAATCTAGTAGCCATAACTCTTCCCCTTAATTCAACCAAATCCTTGAAGTTCTTGGTAGACACTTTATAACCCAAAGCCAACTGCGCTAAGTCATTTGCTTCTTGGTTCTCTATTCTTGGTATGTGTTGAATATCCATGTATTCAAATTTCCTCAATAGCCTATTGACTATGACGAAGTATACCATTAAATTTTCCTTTATGCACTTGTATTCCTTTGTGATTTGTTTGACCACTAATTCAGAGTCTCCTTTAATTTCGACTCTGGTTGCCCCCAATTCCAACAAAGCTTCAAGTCCAACAATGAGCGCTTCATACTCAGCTTCGTTGTTCGAACAACGAGGACCATCTAATTTATACTTGAATTTTGTTGGAATTCCTTCAGGAGAAATCAGAAGGACCCCAACACCACTTCCATTCCTGTGGGTTGAACCATCAAAGTACAATTTCCATGGTTGCATTTCGACGTAACTCATGACAGTCTGCTCAACCAAAGAATGGTCCACAATGAAGTCAGGAATCACTTGACCTTTCATAGCTTTTAAAGGCATGAAAGTCAAAGAATATTCTGTTAAGGCTAAAGCCCACTTGCCAACTCTGCTATGCATTATTGGTTTTGAAAGCATATGTTTAATGACATCGAAATGAGATGAAACATAAACATCAACAAGTTTTATATAATACTTGAGTTTCATACAAGAGAAATACAAGCAGAGACATAGCTTTTCTAAATTGCTATATCTGGTCTCTGCATCATTTAGCACTCTACTTAAATAGTATATGGCTCTTTCGATGCCATTGCTATCTTCTTGTGCTAGCATACTACCTATACTAACTTCAGAGGCAGATATGTACAATCTCATGGGCTTCCCCCATGAAGGTGGAGACCAAATAGGAGGCTGGGAAAGGTATTCTTTTATCCTGTCAAATGCCTCCTAGTGAGCTTCGTTCCAATCGAAGGCTTGGCCTTGCTTTAGACGAAGTAACGGAGAGAAAGCTTGGGTTCTTCCACTTAGGTTCGAAATGAATCTTCTGAGGAAGTTAATTTTCCCTAGCAGAGATTGCAACTCCCTTTTTGACGTAGGTGCTTTCGTCTCCATTATGGCTTTGGTTTTGTTCTGGTTGATTTCAATTCCTTTCTTGTGAACCACAAAACCAAGAAAATCTCCAGCCTGCACAAAAAATGCACATTTAAGGGGATTCATCTTTAAGCCATGTTTTCTCATTTGCTCGAATGATTGGCTTAAATGATGCAAATGTGTTTCTGCAGATATAGATTTGATGACTATATCATCAATATACACCTGCATGAAGGTTTCAATGAAATCATGAAAAATTGAATTCATTGCCCTTTGATAAGTTGCCTCAGCGTTCTTTAAACCAAAAGGCATCACCACCCATTCGTAGGTGCCTAAGGCTCCTGGGAAACGAAATGCTGTCTTTGCAACATCTTCTTCAGCAATGAAAATCTGGTTATACCCAGAGTATCCATCTAACATACTCAAGTATTCGAACCCTGCAGCAGAATCTACTAGCATTTCTGCCACAGGCATGGAATATTCATCTTTAGGGGTTGCAGTGTTTAAATCCCTAAAATCTATGCAAATTCTTAAAGAACCATTTTTCTTAATAACAGGTACTATGTTTGCTAACCATTCGACGTACCTTGTTGTTCTAATGAATTTGCAACGCAACAACCTTTCGATCTCAGCTTTAATTTTTGTGAGAACCGCTGGTGCGAATCTTCTGGGAGTTTGTTTGATGGGCCTCTTGCCATCTTTGATTGGCAGTTTGTGTTCGACCAACTCCCTCTTTAAACCAGGCATCTCGTCATAATCCCATGCGAAGCAATCTTTGTTTTCCTTGAGGACTTCGATCACTTCCTTCTTGAGGCCTGGGCTAAGTTTAGCACTTATGTAGGTTACTCTTTTCGTTTTTTCATCCCCTAAGTTGACTTCTTCGAGTGGGTCTTGTGCCAACATTTTGGCACCTGAGTTTATGGGGTCCCTTTCGAAGCCTAAGGGTTCTTTATCATAGATGGCATCCAACCTTTGATCCATCTCAAACTCTTCGAAGGGTGAGCATTTCGAACCATCCCCACTTACTTCGTTCATCTTTATAGTTGATTTATTTATTTCAGCCTCTAAGGCCGCTTTTGATTCGTTCTCAGCCATATAGGCCGAAATCCTTTCGAAAAAGGTAGACTCAGTCATGGATAAGGTTGTCGAAGTCCCAGCCTGCTGGCCGTTTTTGTATAGTGCTTTCGACTCCCTCTTCTTCACTGATTATTATTCTATCCCAGTAAAGGCCATCATGGCGAAGGGTCATGTAGTAGTGAGCGTTTCTAGTTTCATTAATCTCATCATTTGGAACACACAGAGCAATCTTTGCCAGATTTTTATCATAATCCCTCTTGTCAACTAAATTGACAGTTGACATAAAGTAACTCTGGTCTGCTTCGATGTTTTCCACGATTCCATCATCTCTCCACAGAACTAGTCGCTGATGCATTGACGAAGGAACTGCCCCCACGCCATGGATCCACTCCCTTCCCAGCAGTAAGTTATAGTTGGCCTTGGCTTCGATCACCATAAACATGGTGGGCCTACAGCTTGAGCCTATTGTCAATTCCAACTGGACCACTCCCAGTGTTTTGCCCACTTTTCCCTCATAATTGGACAGAACCATATTATGGGGCTTGATGTCTCCTTCGCGGATCTCTACAGCTTGAGCCTATTGTCAATTCCCACTGGACCACTCCCAGTGTTTTGCCCACTTTTCCCTCATAATTGGACAGAACCATATTATGGGGCTTGATGTCTCCTTCGCGGATCTCTAATCTTTTTAGCATGAAATGGGGTATCAAATTGACTGCAGCACCCCCATCCACTAGAACTTTGTTCACACCATGGACACCAACTTTCGCCCGAATAAAAAGTGGCTTGAGATGGTTCTTCATTGCAGGTTCTAGACGTTCGAAGAACGCATTTTGTTCCTCAACAGCCCCATTGTCCATCACATAGTAGCACACAGGCCTATGTTTCATCAAATCTGTGGTGTCTTCCTCCTTATATTCATCGATTTCGGTTTCCTGCCCAAATTCGCAGGGAAGCACAGACACCACGTTACAGTTCAGGTTAAATGAAGACTCCCCCTCCGATTCGACGTTATCTGTTATCATATCTTCGTCCTCTTCCGGGCCTGGAGTGTATTCCTTTGGTTCATCGCGTTGTACTTCAGAGAAGAGCCTCCTATTGACTGGAGGTTTGTCTTCAGTTTGATTTTTTGGTTTGTTGGTGCTAGATTCACCTTGGTTTTTTGTTGAAGTAAACCCTTTGTTTGCCACAACTTCTCTCTCAGCCTTTCGAATCCTTTGCTGTCTGCGCCACTGGGATCTTGACATGGGGTTCCTTCCTTTGTAATTTTCTAATCTCACCTCCTCCCTTTTTGCTGTGTTGAATTGCCTCCTGTATGTCACAGCATGGCGTGCATTTTGTTCAGCGTTTCTCCATCTATCTTTGCCTTTGTCATTTCTGACCTGTAACCATCTATCGGTTGGCACTTCAGCAGGGAGTTTGAAAGTCACTCTTCGAGCAGCCTTGGGGTGAGGGCTATCAGGCCTTCGCTGTTTGTGTCTGCTGTCGAAACGTGGGCCCATCTGGACAGTTTCTTGATGGTTCCAACAAGGGGCGAAGGGAATCGTTTCGAAGGCCCTGGCCATGCTTTGGTCATACACAGCAGAACACCTTGGGCAAATCAAGCACTTGGTTGCCCCTTTGTAGCAGTGAAACACAAACTCCAGCAAACTTTCTCCAGCCTTGGGATAACACCTAAAAAGCTGGTTATCCTGGCGCCAATTGTTGCCAGTTCGAGTCCTCTGTACCCTTTCCAAATTCGCAGCGATTCTTTGATTGCAGAGGATGCTGCACCTAGGGCATAATATCATGCTTGAATCTCCTTTGTGGCATGTCATGAGATAATCCTTGAGACTAGCATCTCCGGTGTGATTATCCCCCATTCTATACTTTTCTTTTTCTAAGTATTTTTCTACTTCCTCCATCTCAGAGCGAGGTCTTTCCATATCCACCATATTTATTTCAACATCTTCCCCCTTAGCTTCATCATCGCCCCATCCTGTGGGCTTTATATCCTTAATCTGAACCTTCGAACTCTCTGGGGCAGAATATTTGACCAAATAGTCAAATTTTCCACTGGGTTCCCCTAGAGTGTCCCATTTTTCCTTCTGAGGGGAAATTGGCTGCGTGATTTGGACTTTCTTCAATTCCAGCCTCAAGCCTTCAGTGACTTGTGTTAGTTCTTGGTTTTGATTTCCCTGGCCTTCAGTAGCCTGGGTTTCTCTTGCAACAGCTACAGGTGCGGCAATCGAAGTCTCTGGCGTATTCTGGATGTCTTCAGTGACCTCCTTATTGACTTCGACCATCACCCAGTTTTCAGCTTCAGTACCCTTCTCTCCTGTTAGGGCGTCGCTTTGATCAGTTTCCACCATGTTGACCTCTCCAATGCATGCAGGCTCGGAGTAGTTGGTGTCTGCGACGTCCAAGGGATCTTCGTCCACTTTCATCTTCACCTTATCAGCAAACTTTAGTCTGCCATCTTTGATCGCGTTTTGAATTAGGTCCCTGAAAAGAAAACATTGTGAGGTTTTGTGGCCTAGGAAACTATGATATTTTCAAAATCCTCTCTTCTTTCTCTGGTCTAAAGGAGGTATTTTGACATTTGATGGCACAATTAGTTGGCCATCTTTGACAAGTAAGTCAAAAATCTCGTCACATTTAGTGACATCGAAGGTATAAACCTTCTTTGGAAATTTGTCACTTTTCTCATTTTCAACAATGTCTTTCCCTTTTGTGGGAACCAACAATTTGCAGGAATAAGGCGGGGCCTGTTTTAATTCAGCGAGGTCGATTTCGACCTCTTCGAATTCGAATTCAGGATATTCTTCTGCTTCCTCAGTCCCAACATAGGAAATCCTTTCTTTCTTGCTATTCTTAAAGACTCTGGCTTTTTCGGCCTTTAGTCTTTCGACCTGTCGAACCCTATCGACTAACTGAGCCATATCCCTCAAATATTGAGTGTCTAGTTTCTTTCGAATAGAATAATCCAAGCCACCAGCGGCCATTTCGACTAACTCATGTTCAGGCACTACTGTGTAACATCTGGATTTCAAAAGCCTAAATCTATTCAGATAATCATCTATGGGTTCGGTGAACTTTCTCTTAACACTGGCCAATTCCTTCAAACTTATTTTCGACTGTCCCATGTAAAATTGTTCATGGAATAATCTCTCTAAGAGAGCCCAAGTGTCAATGGACCCAGGAGGCAAAGTGGTAAACCATGTGAAGGCGTTTTTAGTCAAGGAACTTGGGAAGTATTTGATCCTGAGATCTTCATTATTGGCTATATCTCCCGCTTCGGTTAGATATCTCGCTATGTGTTCGACTGTTGACTCATTGGTATCCCCAGCGAACTTTGTAAATTTAGGGACTTTATATCCCCTTGGTAAATCAGTATGCATTATGCAATCCAATATAGGAGAAGCATAATTTGGCCTTCTCATTCCTATGTTGAGGCCATTCTGGGCCATGACTCTCTCTATCATGGTGGTTAGGTTGTTTTCTGCCAAGATGTCATCGTTTCGAATTCTATGAACGACAGCATCGGCATCTTGATTTCGACCAACCAAGACAACTCCCCTAGGTTGTTCTTCTCGAAACTCTGGGGCTTCTAGCCTTTCGACCCTTGCCCCTGGTTCCATAATTTCTCTTTGTGGGCCCGGGATTATTGGGGCTTTTAACCTTGGTGCCCTGGCCCCTAAGTTAACTTCTTCTCTGGGTGGTCTATAAATTGGGTCGTTAGCAATTTGTTCTATAACAGGCATGTTTTCTCGAAATCCCGCCTGATTCTGCCTACGCCTTTCTGGGGGAGCAAAGAAATCTGCTATTCGACTCATATTATCAGCATTTTCTCTGTTTGTCACAGTCACATTTTGCATTATTGGGGCAAATATCTCCTGCATGGTTTGTGCTAACACCCCTATCATATTATGGTTACTGTCATCCATCAATTGCCTAAAAGCCAACTGGTTGTCTGTGGTTAAGATAGGCATTGTGCTATAACCCACTGACCCTTGGTTATTTGTCATAAACTGATTTTCCCCAGACCCAGACCCTAGTTGTGGGGATGAATTCGATGTGGAATTGTGTAAACCTGCCATAAAAGATGTTGGAATTCCATAAGAGGAATTTTTGGTTCTATTCCCATCGAAACCGGGTGGTCTAGTTAATGGAGTGGCGAAATGGGATTGTGTCCCTGATGGTGGAACGAATCCCCCAGGGTAACCAATGGTTCCAGTATTTCCTAAGATCGAACTATTAGTTGATATGCCACTTACTCCATTGGTGGCTATGTTACTGGTTGAAGATGCAACAGACTGTGCATTCGAAGGGATTACATTAGATGTTCCGATCGAAGTGGACGCATTAGTGCCTGTTGTATGTGGGTCATTTTGTTCCCCTTGTTGATTGTCAGAATTAGACATTTTGTCCAAACGTTTTCTTCTGGATGAAGGCTGGTTGCTGTTGGTTATTTTACCACTTCTCAGGTTCATAAAACAACAAACTTCTTAGGTTCCAACGTTTTTATAATGGTTATGTCTCAACAATCTTTATTTCTAATATCCAATTATTGGTCCCACCAGGTGTGCCAATTTGTTTCCAGTGATTTCTGGTAAACAACCGCTAGTCTTCCAAACTATCGAATAATCTTTCTGACTGTTATTCAATTTCTCTGGTAACTCACAGGATCGACTAGATTGATCCTAGGATTCCTTGGACATTAAGGTTACTCTCACGATCGAACAGATATTCATGGTTGATATTTGAGTGTTGTATATGCGTTTGGCTTATTTCGATTTCTCTCTCAAAAAGTCTAAAGATGTAATCAAAATGTGTGTGTACGAAACTAAGTTGCATGAATAAATGTTAATTGTAAAGACATGTAAAATTGCATAAAAGTCAAGTAAATGGTTTCGAATTATAAAACAGTTAATGTAAAGGATTTCTGGAACGTAAAAGGTTTGAAATATGAAGAAAGCGTTTAATGCAAGAAATCTGTAAATGACTTTAAGTAAAAATATGCGTTCGAAGGATAAGACTTGAAGGTAAAGGTTTGGAAAATATGACAGTTTTCTGAGATGTAAAGTGCTTAAAATGTGAAGAAAGCATTAAAATGTAAAACTTTGAAGAAGAGATTTCGAAGTGAAAAGACTGTAAATGAGAAAACTTGTAAATGTTATTTGACAAAAAGATAAAGGAAAGTGCTGGAAATAGTAAAAGGTTTTCATTAAATCAGAAATACATGGTGCTATCATACGTACATTTCTCTTGCATTCGTTTCCCTTGCCATGTGGTAGTTTGAATGTTACTGAGTATTTAGTACAATAGATATGACACACGAAATCCTAATACTAAGACTTCTATTTATACTAATTCGACCATAACGGTCTTGCTATAGGATTATGCCACGTTCAGAACATGCAGAACAATGCCTCTTTCTTCTTTCCACGTGTCCCCAAATGCTCCAGCATATAACTTTCAAACTTCGAATGTCCCGCTTCCATTTGAATTTCAAATGCTTTGGTACTTCTCCGTTTCGAACGCACTTTCCAAACACAACCTTGTTGTTATTTCAAGACTTCTTTAGATATGTTCCCATAATTGCCACTCGAAGCTCCAAGCTTTGACATGCTTATTCGAAACACTGCTTCTGCTACTTCGAAACATGACGCTTTACCTCATTTCGATCGAAACGTTTAATTCATTTGGCTTCTAATAACATTATCAAAATCTTCAGCCAACAATGTGTGGCTTTGAAAAGGTTTTGAAAAAGATGCCTTGTATAGGCTACCCTTGTAACAATTCTTTACTCGAATGTTTTACAAAAGGTGTTTTGTCTTTTTGAAAAGATGTTTCAAGGTTTTTTGAAAGTTTTTTTTGAAAGTGTTTGTGAAGTGTGGTTTTAAAAATAGGCAAGTGTTTTGTTTTGCAAGTTTACAAGTACTTAAGAGCTATCTACCCTAAAGTTCTCAAAGATTTATGCTATGTTTTAACCCTTTTAACAATTTTGTTCCACCATTGCATTTGGTGGACAATCTTGTGTTAGGAGGTGAAAGGGACGGGCGCGGGTCATCGTTTAGACCATAATTGCAATAGTGCTAAGTATCTTTGGGCAATTTTTTCTTGAAAGGGACTTGATCATTTTAGGCAACTTTTCGAAAGCGTCATCGAGGGACTATGATCATTTGAATTGTGTTTGTTTTGCCCAAAGAGACCTAACATGCAATATGGCCCATTTATTGAAGGCAACAAGTGGAATACCCTAGGGGTGCAAGTGTGATATGTGTTGTCCATTTTCATGCTTGATTATCTTGAAATTAGGTCAAACTATTTTTGTTCGTTTTATTTGCATACAAACCCTAATTCTAACATGGTATATTTAGAAAGCGTTAAAGTGCGAAAAGTAAAATTCCTACACTATTACAACACAATAATATGGGAAGGGGGGTACGAATGTTCAAATAGGGGGATATTTAGACAAGGAATTTAAACCTAGCTATTACATCAATTTTGGAATATTTACAAAATAATTAATTGCATAAATTAAATGGAAAATAAAATAAAGATGCAAAATGCAAAAAAGGGTTTTTATATGTATGGAAAAAGGATATTTTTTATGTCCAATAAATAAAATGAATAAAATAAAAAAAGTAATATTTTTGGAGTTTTTGTGTTTTAAGGGTAAAACCCTATTTTTATTAAGTAAATATATATATATTATTTAATTTATACAAGTATTTATTTATTATATACAAAACAAAATAAAAAAATGAAGTATGTTTGTCAAAATGTATTTTTACTATAAAATGTTAATAAAAATAAAATGTATATATTTTTTGTATTATTCACTAAATATTCTAATAAAAATATATATATGTATTAATTTCTAAATATGTATTATATATATATAAATAATAATATTTAATATTCATAAAAGAGTATATTTTATACAAAATATTTTAAGAAGATAAAACAAAATAAAAATGAAAATAAATGGGTTTACACTATTTTTTCCTATTTATTCTAAATAATGCATTTTTGTACTTATTTACATACAAATAGCAATATAACTAAATAAATGCCTAAAAATATAAAAATGGTGTAAAAAATATTTTTTATGTTTTTAATATTATTAGGAAAAATAAATAAACCAGAATGAAAAAAGAAAAATCAAAAAAATCAATAAAACACACAAAATGGGTTCAGGGGGTGTGAAATCAAAAATATGGTGTGAAAAGAAAAGACAAAGCAGGCCCAGCCCACGTGGCTTCTTCTTCAACCTTCAGACAACTCCTTGTCCAAAAACGCGCGCCTGTACTCAAGTTCAAACATCTGGATTCTTTGACTTTTTGCACAAACTTTCAACATAAGAAATGTTAAGCATTGAATCACGATTCTAAATATGTAAAGAACTCATCCTAACTCTTAGAAATGAGAGAGAATTTTAACATTCCCAAATCTTGACCTAACTTTTCTTCCATGTTCAGACCTTAAATTCTCATAGCTCAGGCAAAATAAATGAAAAGTAAAAGCATGTACAGATTCAGGGGCATGAGTAGAACACTTCTTATTCACAAACTTAAAGCTAATGATGCCTACACTAAGAGTTAGAAGTTCAAGAAGATACCTGTTCAGTTGAAGTTCTATCTGGCAATGGGGGAGCTTTCAGGGCAAGATGATGATCTGTATAGCTTGCCTGAAGTGTGGTGATGCTATTCCAATGCTTACTTTGCTTTGAAACACCTTGAATCGAGCTATGGACCTTCAACTGCAAAACAAGAAAGTGAAAATGGTGGAACTGGTTAGAGGAGTTACAGGTCGTGTTTTATGTTTTGGTTAGCTTCAAGTGATGCTAGGGAATGTGTTTGATGAGCTTTTAGCAAGAAAGCATGAAAGGGGTGAGAGTTGGCACTCAAACTGCAGCAAGCCCTGTTTTAGTGCAGTTCAATGGTGATTTTGAGTTTGTGGAGGTATTGGAGGTGTTGGGGTCGTGTGCTAGCTCAGTTAGGATGTCTTGAATGTGTACAGAATATTTGCTTAAGGGTTCTAATGCTGAGATGAAAGTTATGTTGTGATATGCTATGTTTCTTAACACTTAAGTAAGCAAAGGCCAAGTTGTGTTCTAGACAGGTAGAGGCCCCCTAAACATGCTGCAAAACCTTGTCTTGATCAGAGTGATTAACTCATAAACTTGTGCCAAAGAGATTTCAAATGTACTTCTTGGATTTTCATTTTGACATAAAGCTTAACTTTTCAAAAATGGCTATTTCACTTTTTCCATAAATGGATTAAACTTGCATGTAATGTTTGAACTCATAGAACAACACTTTGGAACAAAGGATTGGCATTAAATTTATGAGTGTTGGATGGTTTAGAGGCCTGTAATCAAGGGAAGCATGCTGATTTGAAAAATTGCACAAGTTATGAACATGTACATGGCAATGAATCAAAGTGACTTTTTGCCATATTGCAAAATTCGATTCTCTCAAGTCATGAGGTTGTTTGATGAGTTCTTGGTCATTTTTGAAAGCTTGGAATGTGTACTACAATCCATATTTGAAATGAAAATTGAAATTCCAAGGGGAAGTATGTGAAAAATGGTCTTGAAGTTAGGTAAAAAACCTTGCCAAAATAGGTCAAATTTTCACTAAGTTAAGAATGGTTTGGTACCCTTGTTCCAAAAATTGTAACTTGAGATACAAGCTTCTTTTGGGAAAACTTTATGAATCAAAGTTGTATATTATGCAATAGGCTACAACTTTCATGTTTTGACTTTTTCTTGAATCCAAATGAATCTTGGTGAGAAGGTGGGGCAAAGTTAGGAAAAAATTAGGGTTTTTCATAACTTAGAAAAATTCTAAGTTATGAAAAATTCTCATTTCAAACCCTAATTTGCAATTTTTGATTTCTTGGTGAACAAGTTTCTTGATTTGGCATGTTTTGATGAAAAATGAATCTTGACTCTTGATTTTGACCAAAAAGTCAAAGTTTGACTTTTCAGTATACAGTCAAAATTGATCAATTGACTGGGAAATTCAACTGTCAATCTTGTGCATTTGGGATCTTTTGAACTTGTTGAGCATGTCAAGACAATTCCATGGGGTCCTTGAGTCCATATGTGAGCTTGGTTTGCCATTGGCTAGGTCAAACAGTCAAAATTTGCCTTTGTGCAGTCAAAACCCTAAAAATGACCATTTTGCCCTTTTGATGATCTGATCAAATTTTTTGTGGAATTATGATCCAAACTTGATCAAATGGTCCATGTGAGTTCATGATGTTAATGTGGGTCAATTTTCATGAGATTTGACTGTCAATTGGCCACAGTTGACTTTTTCCCCAATACAACTGATTTCTAGGTCAACTGTCCAATTGACTGGGCAAAACCTGGAATCAAGACTTGAAACTTGGTATGGATAAACTTGGGAGTACATTATGAAGCATGAAAGTCATTTTGGGCATTTTAGGTCAGAACATCTTTGTGCAAACACAAACCCTAATTTGGGTCAACAGTGCAAGGAGAAGTCTTGAGCAGATGAAACCCTAACTGGATCTTGATCTCCAAGGGCTTTGTGATGAGAAATCAATGAGAAATGGGAGGGCAAATTTTGGGGTACAACACCAAGCAAGTATTGACGCCATCTTTTCACGACACAAGTAATGGCATGAAGCTCTCGGATATAAGTTGAAGCTTTAGAGAGACGAGGACAAAACAGCTTGCTAAAATAGGCGATAAGGTGTTCATTCTGTAACAAAACAGCCCCCATAGCATACCCAGAAGCATCAGTTTGCACTGTAAAAGGCAATGAGAAATCCGGCAACACAAGAACCAGTGATGTGGCCAAAGCGACCTTCAAATTATCAAAGGCCTGCTGAACAAGATCAGACCACTCAAAGGAATTCTTCTTAAGTAATGAAGTTAGAGGGTGAGCCAAAGTAGCATACCCCTGCACGAACTTCCGGTAGAAACCAGACAAACCAAGAAATCCACGCAAACTCTTCACTGATTTATGAGTTGGCCAATCTACCACTCCTTGTACTTTAAGTGGGTCAGGTGCCACCGTTCCCTCAGAAACAATATGGCCCAAGTAAGCAATCTGTCTTTGACAGAATGAATATTTTGTGGGTTTCAAGTGAAACTTGTGATTAGCCAAGATAGTAAATACCTGTGTCAGATGATCCAAGTGTGTATCAAGTGAAGAGCTGAAGACCAGGATGTCATCAAAAAAGACGATGACAAATTTACGCAGTAACTCACGAAATATGTCGTTCATCGTAGCCTGGAATGTTGTCGGAGCGTTACACAAGCCAAACGGCATAACACGATACTCATAATGGCCGTCGTGAGTGCGGAAGGCGGTCTTAAGAACATTACCTGGAGCCAAGCGTATCTGATGGAAACCCGAAGTAAGGTCTAACTTGGAAAATACCCTGGCCCTACCCAATTCATCCAATAACTCGTCGATGGTTGGCAAGGGAAAGCGATCAGGGACTGTAATTGCATTCAAGGCACGGTAATCGACGCACATACGCCAAGAACCATCTTTCTTTTTAAGCAGAAGCACTGGAGATGAGAAGGGGCTTGTACTAGGTTGTATCCACCCTGTCTTCAGAAACTTGGCTACCTGGGATTCAATTTCTAATTTTTGGGAATGGGGGTAACGGTAGGGTCGGACGTTTACTGGTGTGGATTGAGGTAAAAGGGGGATAGTGTGGTCGGTGGGACGATATGGGGGGAGGGTGGAGGGTTCGGTGAATAGGTGGGAGTGTTTAGAGAGGAGGGAAATGAAGTCTGGGTCAAGGTGGTCTGTAGCGGGTAAAGAAGGTGAGTGAGCGGGTGTGAGTTGAGTAGGTGTATCATATGGACCGGTGATATGAAGGGAGAATAATTGGGCTTCTGGGTCAAGTCTCGTAAGCCTTTGGAAGTGATGTAGGCCCACAGTAGGAGTGGGTGAATCTCCTTTTAACTCAACACAAGTATTGTTGTGAAAAAAGGTCATAGTAAGGGAATTATAATTCATTAAAACTAGGCCTAACCCTTTCAACCATTGGGCTCCCAGCACTACATCAGCACCCCACTGTTGGCTGAAGATTTTGATGATACTGTTCGAAGCGAAGCAAGTTGGATGTTTCGTTGGAATAAAGCAAGATGTCATGGTTCGAAATGGTAGAAGTAGTTCTTCGAATGAACATGTCAAAGCTCGGAGCTTCGAGTGACAGTTATGGGGATATATTCAAAAGAAGTCTCGAAGTGGTAACAAGGCTGTGTCCAAGAAATGAGTTCGAAGCGAAGAGTTCCAAAACATTTGAAATTCAAAACGCAAGCGGGATGTTTGAAATTTAAAATATATGCGCTGGAGCATTCGAAGACGCATGGAAGATAGAAAAGGGCAGTGTTCTGCATGTTCTGAACGTGGCAGGATCTTATAGGCAAGACCGTTATGGTCGAAGTAGTATAAATAGAAGTCTCAGCGTTAGGATTTAGTGTGTCATATCTATTGTACAAAATTCAGTAAACATTCAAAATACCACATGGCTAGGGAAACGAATGCTCGAACAATGTACGTATGATAACACCAAATATTTTATGATTCAGCAAAAAACTCTTTATCATTTCCAGTTTATCTTCTATCTTCATGTCAATATCATTCAAAAGCCTTTACATTAAAGTATTTTCATTCGAAGTCTTTTACTGATTTCTTGCATTTAAATGCTTTCTTTCTATTTCAAATCCTTTACATTTCAGAAACTTTTGTATATTTCACGCTTTTATCTTCATGCTTTTATCATTCGAATACCTTTTCATCCAAAGTCATTTACTGATTTCTTGCATTTAAACGCTTTCTTTCTATTTCGAATCTTTTACATTTCAGAAACTCTTTTACATTACATGCTTTTATACTTCAAAGTTATTTACTTGTTTCTTGCAGTTTTACATGTCTTTACAATTGAACCTTTATTCATGCAATTTAGTTTCGCACGTATTTACTTGATCATGCCATTAGATCTTTAATATGGTAATCGAAGTAAGTTGAACACCTACACAACATTCTAAATACCAACCATGAATATCAGTTCTACAATGAGAATTATCCAAACGACCAATACACCATAGGATCAATCTAGTCGATCCTGCAAGTTACCAGAGAGATTAAATAACAGTCATTAAGATTATTTGATAGTTTGGAGGACTAGCAGTTGTTTACCAGAAATCACTGTAAACAAATTGGCACACCCGGTGGGACGATCATTGGTCATCACGAAAATTAGAACAAAGTAAAGATTGTTGAGACATAACCATTGTAAGAGTACTTTCTGAGTGATAAGTTCATTGTTTTATGAACCTTAGAAGTGGTAGAATAACCAATAGCAACCAACCCTTACCCAGAAGAAAACGTTTAAACAAGATACAATCAACAAGGGTAACAAAATATCCCACATACAATAGGCACTAATCTGTCCGCTTCGACGGGAACATCTAATATGATCCCTTTGAACGCACAGTCTGTTGCATCTTCTACCAATAGTATAGCCACGAATGGGACAAGTGGCATATCGACTAACAGTTCGATCCTAGGAAATACCGGAACCATTGGTTACCCTGGGGGATTCGTCCCACCATCAGGGACACAAACCCATTTCGCCACCCCACTAACTAGACCACCCGTGTTCGATGCTAACAGACACAGAAATTCCTCTTATGGGATGCCAACATCTTTTATGGCGGGTCTGCATACTTCGACATTAAATACGTCACCACAATTAGGGTCTGGGTCTGGGGCAAATCAATTTATGACAAATAACCAAGGATCAGTGGGTTATAGTGCAATGCCTATCTTAACCACAGAAAATCAGTTGGCCTTTAGGCAATTAATGGATAACAGTAACCATAATATGATAGGAGTATTAGCACAAACTATGCAGGAAATCTTTGCCCCAATAGTACAAAATGTAACTGTGACAAACAGGGAAAACGCGGATAACATGAGTCGAATAGCAGATTTTTTCGCTCCCCCAGAAAGGCGTAGGCAGAATCAGGCGGGAGTTCGAGCGAACGTACCTATCATAGAACAAGTTGCTGATGACCCACCCTATAGACCAGCCAGAGAGGGGGTTAATTTGGGGGCAAGGGCACAAAGTTTAGAAGCCCCAATGATTCAAGGCCTACAAAGGGAAATTATGGAACCAGGGGCAAGGATCGAAAGGTTAGAAGTCCCAGAGTTTCGAGAAGAACAACCTAGAGGAGTTGTCATGGTGGGTCGAAATCAAGATGCTGATGCAGTCATTCACAGAATTCGAAATGATAACATCTTGGCAGAAAATAATTTAACCACCATGATAGAGAGAATCATGGCCCAGAATGGCCTCAACACAGGAATTAGAAGGCCAAATTATGCCTTTCCTATATTAGATTACATAATGCACACTGATTTACCAAGGGGATATAAAGTCCCTAAGTTTACAAAGTTCGCTGGAGATACCAATGAATCAACAGTCGAACACATAGCCAGGTATCTAACCGAAGCAGGAGATATAGCAAATAATGAAGACCTTAGGATCAAATATTTCCCAAGTTCCCTAACTAAGAACGCTTTCACATGGTTCACCACTTTACCTCTTGGGTCCATAGATACTTGGGCTCTGTTGGAGAGATTATTCCATGAACAGTTCTACATGGGGCAATCTAAAATAAGTCTGAAGGAACTAGCCAGTGTCAAGAGGAAGTTTACTGAACCCATAGATGATTATCTGAATAGGTTTAGACTTTTGAAATCCAGATGCTTTACAGTAGTTCCTGAACATGAGTTAGTCGAAATGGCCGCTGGCGGCCTGGATTACTCTATTCGAAAGAAATTAGATACACAATACTTGAGGGATATGGCTCAGTTAGCCGATAGGGTTCGACAAGTCGAAAGGCTAAAGGCCGAAAAGGCCAGAGTTTTTAAAAATAACAAGAAAGAAAGGGTCTCCTATGTTAGAGCTGAGGAAGCAAAAGATTATCCTGAATTCGAAGAGGTCGAAATTGATCTCGCTGAATTAAAACAGGCCCCACCTTACTCCTGCAAATTATTAGTTCCCACAAAAGGGAAAGAAATTGTTGAAAATGAGAAAAGTGACAAATTCCCAAAGAAGGTTTATACCTTCGATGTAACTAAGTGTGACGAGATTTTTGATTTACTTGTCAAAGATGGCCAACTCATTGTGCCATCAAATGTCAAAATACCTCCTTTAGATCAAAGAAAGAAAAGAGGATTTTGTAAGTATCATAGTTTCCTGGGCCACAAAACCTCACAGTGTTTTCTTTTCAGGGACCTAATTCAGAATGCAATTAAAGATGGCAGACTGAAATTCGCTGATAAACCAAAAATGAAAGTAGATGAAGATCATTTGGATGTCGCAGACACCAATTACTCCGAGCCTGTATGCATTGGAGAAATCAATATGGTGGAAGCAGATCAAAATGACACTCCATTAGGAGAGAAAGGCACTGAAAATGAAAGCTGGGTGTTAGTCGAAGTCAATAAGGGGGTCACTGAAGACGTCCACAAGCAACCAGAGGCTTCGATCGAAGCAACACCTTTAGCTGTTGCAAAGGAAATCCAGGCTACTGAAGGCCAGGAAAACCAAAATCAAGAGTTGACACAGGTTACTGAAGGCCTGAGGCTAGAATTGGAGAAAGTCCAGATCACGAAGCCACCCTCCCCTCAGAAAGAAATATGGGATACTTTAGGGGAGCCCAGTGGAAAGTTTGACTACTTGGTTAAGTATTCTGCCCCAGAGAGTTCAAAAATCCAAATTGAAGATATAAAACCTACAGGATGGGAAGATGATGACATTAAGGGGGAGGATGGTGATGTAAACATGGTGAATATGGAGAGACCTCGTTCTGAAATGGAGGAGGTGGAGAAATACTTAGAAAAAGAAAAGTATAAAATGGAGGATAATTATGCTGGGGATGCCAGTCTTAAAGATTATCTCATGTTGTGCCACAAAGGAGATACGGGAATCATACTATGCCCTAGGTGCAACATCATCTGCAACCAGAGAATTGCTGCAAACTTCGAGAGGGTACAAAGGGCGCGAACTGGCATCAACTGGCGCCAGGATAACCAATTATTCAGGTGTTATCCTAAAGCTGGAGAAAGTTTGTTGGAGTTTTTGGTTCGCTGTTACAAAGGGGCAACCAAATGCTTGGTATGCCCAAGGTGTTCTGCTGTCTACGATCAAAGTATGGCCAGAGCCTTCGAAACAATCCCTTTCACCCCATGCTGGAACCACCAAGAAACTGGTCAGATTGGACAACGTTTCGATAGAAAATACAATCAACGAAGGCCTGATAGTCCTCATCCCAAGGGCGCTCGAAGAGTGACATTCAAAGTTCCTGCTGAAATACCAACAGACAAATGGCTGCAAGTCAGAACTGACAAAGGCAAGGACAAATGGAGAAGCAATCAACGAAACGCACGCCACACTATGACGTATAGAAGGCAGTTCAACATGGCGAAGAGGGAGGAAGGGAGGTTAGAAAACTACAAAGGAAGAAACCCCATGTCAAGATCTCAATGGCGAAGGCAGCAGAGAATTCGAAAGGCTGAAAGGGAAGCTATGGCAAATAAAGAAGCAACTTCGATGAAAAACCAAGGTGAATCAAGCACCAACAAACCCACACCAAATAATCAAACTGAGGACAAACCCCCAGTTAGTAGGAGACTCTTCTCTGAAGCACAACCAAATGAATCGAAGGAATACACTCCAGGTCCAGAAGAAGACGAAGATATGCTAACGAACAACTTCGAATCAGAGGGGGAGTCTTCGCTCAATATTAATTGCAACGTGGTATATGTACTTCCTTGTGAGTTTGGACAAGAAACGGAAATCGAAGAGTATGAGGAAGAAGATACCATAGATCTGATGAAGCATAGGCCTGTGTGTTACTACGTGATGGATAATGGAGCTATCGAGGAGCAGAATGCTTTCTTCGAACGCCCAGAGCCAGCTATGAAGAATCATCTGAAGCCATTATTCATTTGGGCAAAGCTTGGTGCCCATGGCGCAAACAAGGTTTTAGTGGATGGGGGCGCTGCAGTTAACTTAATACCCCATTTTATGCTGAAAAAGTTAGAAATACGCGAAAGTGACATCAAACCACACAACATGGTTCTGTCCAATTATGAAGGGAAAGTAGGCCAAACATTGGGAGTAATTCAACTGGACTTGACGATAGGATCAAGCTGTAGGCCCACCATGTTCATGGTGATCGAAGCCAAGGCCAACTACAACTTGTTGTTGGGAAGAGAGTGGATCCATGGCGTAGGAGCAGTTCCTTCGTCAATGCATCAGAGGTTGGTTTTATGGAGAGAAGATGGGATTGTGGAGAACATTGAAGCGGACCAGAGTTACTTCATGACAGCAGTCAACTTAGTTGACAAGAGGAATTATGACAAACATCTGGCAAAGATTGCTCCCTGTGTCCCTAATGATGAAATCAACGAAACCAGAAACGCACACTATTATATGACCCTTCACCATGATGGCATATATTGGGATAGAAGAATAATCAGTGAAGATGAGGGAATCTAAGGTACTATGCAAAGACGGCCAGTAGGCTGGGAATTTGACAACCTTGCTCATGATTGAGTCCTCCTTCTTCGAAAGGATTTCGGCCTATATGGCTGAGAACGAATCAAAGGCGGCCTTAGAGGCTGAAATAAATAAACTGGCTGTAAAAGTGAACGAAATAAATGGGGGTAGCTCGAAAGGCTCACCCTTTGAAGAACTCGAAATAGATCAAAGGCTGGACGCCATCTACGATAAAGAACCCTTAGGCTTCGAGAGGGACCCCATAGACTCAGGTGCCAAAATGTTGGCGCAGGATCCACTCGAAGAAGTGAATTTAGGGGATGCGAACACAATGAGAATAACCTACATAAGCGCAAAACTTAACCCAGGCTTCAAGCAGGAAGTGATCGAAGTCCTCAAGAAATACAAAGATTGCTTCGCGTGGGATTATGACGAAATGCCTGGTTTAAAGAGGGAGTTAGTAGAGCATAGACTTCCAATCAAGGATGGCAAGAAGCCTATCAAGCAAACTCCTAGAAGATTCGCACCAGCGGTCCTCACAAAGATCAAAGCTGAGGTCGAAAGGTTGATGCGCTGCAGATTCATCAGAACCACAAGGTATGTCGAATGGTTAGCAAATATAGTGCCTGTTATTAAGAAAATGGCTCTCTGAGAATTTGCATAGATTTTAGGGATTTAAATACTGCAACCCCTAAAGATGAGTACTCCATGCCTGTGGCAGAAATGTTAGTAGACTCTGCTATGGGATTCGAATATTTAAGTATGTTAGATGGATACTCTGGGTACAATCAGATTTTTATTGCTGAAGAAGATGTTGCCAAGACAGCATTTTGTTGCCCAGGAGCCTTAGGCACCTACGAATGGGTGGTGATGCCTTTTGGTTTAAAAAATGCTGGGGCAACTTATCAAAGGGCAATGAATTAGATTTTCCATGATTTCATTGAAACCTTTATGCAGGTATACATTGATGATATAGTCATCAAATCTATATCTGCAGAAACTCATTTGCACCATTTGAGCCAATCATTCGAACGAATGAGAAAACATGGCTTAAAAATGAACCCCCTTAAATGTGCATTTTTTGTGCAGGCTGGAGATTTCCTTGGCTTTGTGGTTCATAAAAAAGGAATTGAGATCAACCAAAATAAAACCAAAGCCATAATGGAGACGAAAGCACCTACGTCAAAAAGGGAGCTGCAATATTTGCTAGGGAAGATTAACTTTCTCAGAAGGTTCATTTCGAATCTGAGTGGAAGAACCCAAGCTTTCTCTCCGTTGCTTCGTTTGAAGCAAGGCCAAGCCTTCGAGTGGAACGAAGCCCATCAGGAGGCATTTGACAAGATAAAAAGATATCTCTCTCAGCCTCCCATCTTGTCTCCACCTTCATGGGGAAAGCCCATGATATTGTACATATCTGCCTCTGAAGTTAGTATAGGTAGTATGTTAGCACAAGAAGATAGCAATGGCATCGAAAGAGCCATATACTATTTAAGTAGAGTATTGAATGATGCATAGACTAGATATAGCAATATAGAAAAGCTATGTCTCTGTTTGTACTTTTCTTGTATGAAACTTAAGTATTATATGAAGCCTGTTGATGTTTATGTTTCATCTCATTTCGATGTTATTAAACACATGCTTTCGAAACCAATAATGCATAGTAGAGTTGGTAAATGGGCTTTAGCCTTAACAGAGTATTCTTTGACTTTCATGCCTTTAAAAGCTGTGAAAGGCCAAGTGATTTCTGATTTAATTGTGGACCATTCACTGGTTGAACAGACTGTCATGAGTTACGTTGAAATGCAACCTTGGAAATTATACTTTGATGGTTCGACCCACAGGAATAGTAGTGGTGTTGGAGTTCTTATAATTTCTCCTGAAGGAATTCCAACAAAATTCAAGTATAAATTAGATGGTCCTCGTTGCTCGAACAACGAAGCTGAGTACGAAGCGCTTATTGTTGGACTTGAAGCTTTGTTGGAATTGGGGGCAACTAGAGTCGAAATTAAAGGAGACTCAGAGTTAGTGGTCAAACAAATAACAAAGGAGTACAAATGCATAAAGGAAAATCTGATGATATACTTCGTCATAGTTAACAGGCTACTTAGGAAATTCGAATACATGGATATTCAACACATACCAAGAATAGAAAACCAAGAAGCAAATGACTTAGCACAGTTGGCTTCAGGTTATAAAGTTTCTGCCAAAAACTTTGAGGATTTGGTCGAATTAAGAGGTAGAGTTATGGCTACTAGATTCATACCATCAGATCTAGAGAGTATAAAATTAGGTTATGCTGAGAAACAGGGATTCGAAGTACTAGCCATAGACACCTTATCAGATGCAGATTGGCGAAGTCCACTTGTGAGTTATTTAACAAATCCAACTTTGAATGTTGATAGGAAGATAAAATATAGAGCATTATCATATCTCCTCATGGGAAACGAATTGTTCAAAAAGACCCAAGAAGGCGTATTACTGAAATGCCTAGGAGAAAGTGAGGCATACTTAGCATTGTTAGAAGTCCATAATGGGGCATGTGGGGCACACCAAGCAGGTCATAAAATGAAATGGTTGTTATTTCGACATGGCATGTATTGGCCCAACATGCTCAAAGATTGTATAGACTTTGCTAAAGGGTGTGAAGAATGCCAGAAACATGCAGGGATTCAACATGCTCCTGCAAGTGAGTTACATTCGATCATTAAACCATGGCCCTTTAGAGGATGGGCATTGGATTTAATAGGAGAAATAAATCCTGCTTCGTCTAAAGGACAGAAATATATCTTGGTAGGAATAGATTATTTTACCAAGTGGATCGAAGCAATACCATTAATAGTTGCTGATCAAGAGGCTATTATTGAGTTCATACAGAAACAAATTATCTATAGGTTCGGATTTCCAGAAAGCATAACCACGGATCAAGGTTCTGTGTTTACTGGTAGGAAGATGCAAGAGTTTGCTCAAGAAATGGGGTTTAGATTACTGACATCAACACCATATTATGCTCAAGCAAATGGTCAGGTCGAAGCAGCTAATAAAGTGATAATAGGGTTAATCAAGAAACATATTGGTAAAAAGCCAAGGAACTGGCACAAAACTTTGGACCAAATACTATGGGCCTGTAGAACATCTCCTAAAGAAGCTACTAACACCACGCCTTTCCAACTAACATTTGGTCATGATGCAGTTCTGCCAGTAGAAATTCATCTACAGTCGGTTCGAATTCAAAGACAAAACGAAATCCCATATGCATTATATTGGGAGATGATGATGAATGAGTTAGTTGAGTTAGATGAAGTTAGATTGCATGCATTGGAAATCCTGATGAGACAAGAGGAAAGGGTAGCCAGGGCATATAACAAAAGGGTGAAAGGAAAAGCATTCACTATTAATGACTTAGTCTGGAAAGTCATATTTCCTATGGACAAGAAAAATAAAACATTGGGTAAATGGTCACCTCATTGGGAAGGACCTTTTCGAATAATAAGGATATTTTCAAACAATGCGTATGAAATCGAGGAGTTGGCTGATGATAAGCGAATCCTAAAGGTTAATGGGAAATATTTAAAGAAATATAAGCCACGCCTGCAGGAGATTCGAATACTAACAACGTAATCAAAACATCATAAAGGAATGCCAAAATGGTAATTTAAGATTGCCAAAATGGCGTTGTTCGGATATTACAAACCAAAACCAAATTTCAAAACTAATCAAAACTAAGATTTAGAAATAGGCATTATTCCTCAATCTATTAAAGGTACTCCGAAAGGATTCAAGCCTTTGTTGAGTAAAGCGCCTTGCTCCTTCTAGGGTAGCTACTTCTCCTTTAAGTTGTTCTGCTGCCTCCATTTCTGCAAGTCCTTTGTTGAGGAGCTCTTCGAAATGATCACCAGAAGTATTGGTTTCGTAGGCCAATTGTTATTGTTGAGCCTCCTTAACCTTTTGTTGAAGTTCTTGGATTTGCTTTTCCCAGAGAAGAATAGACTCAGCTCGAGCTTCATAGTCAGTTTTGGCTTGCTTTATGTGCATGGCTTGATCTTCAGCTTCTTTAGAGAGCTTCGAAGCATGCTCATAAGCAGCGTCCATTGCGGTTCGTTTCTCTTGGACCTTTCTGGTAGCAAATTCATCTTGGAGAAGACACCCAGTCACGTTGTCTAACAGAGATTGAAGATCGAATAAGATAGTGCTAACTGGCAAAGAGCAGGTGGCGAGGTTAACTTGTGTAAGTAGCTCATTCATGGTGTAGCAAGCTGTACTATCCTGTTTGAGCACTTCGAACAAGTCCACATCAAGGATTGTTCTCCTAATTATGTTAAGGAGTACAACTCTATCATCTGAGGGTAACAGATTGCTAGTCAAACTGGTACCAGCCCTAGCGAGAGGAATATCCCTTTGAGCTAGTTTCGCCTTCATGTACCCAATTGGGTCATTTCGTCTTAGGAGAGCTAGCTCCTCTTCGGTCATTTGAGATGGAGACGATTGAGGAAGTTCCACGCGCAAGGGAGTCACATCCATTTCGACTTCCATGGGTTTATTGGTCGCGTCACCATCACCTTCACTCGTTTCCTGCTCATTGCCTTCTTCATTATCAACCAGATCCACCACTTCGATATCATCGTTCTTACTGTTATTTGCATCTGACTTTGTTCCAGCAGTCGAACCATTGTGGGCATCTTCTTCCTCATACCCTTCCTCTGCAGATTCTTCGTTTCCTTGATCAGAATCAGCCTTCTCTTCGTCAGCATGAATGTCCTTCAGATTCTCTTGTAGGGTTTCAAGAGGGGACTTTTGAAGAGAGGTTTGTTGTAAAGTCTCTGCAGATTCATGAAGCATTGCTTCATTCGTTTCTTTCAGAGGGGGAGAAGTACTCTGGTCATCTTGCTGCTCTGAAGCCCCAGTCAGAACCGCCATGTTGGAGGATCCTTTATTCTGCACCAGGTTACTGGAGTCCCCATGAGGAGAAGAGTTGATGGGAGCAGCAGTCTTTGATGGAGAAGTCGAAGTGGTAAGAGTTGGGTTCAAAATGTCCTACAGAGGCAAAGAATATTAAGAGCACGCACCAAGGTAATGAATAATTATTTTGTTAAAAATTAGAGTTTAACTTACCTGTGGATTCTCAGAAGAGAGGTTGCTATCTATATGTTCCAACATTACGTTGGAGGTCGAAGGTGGATTTTTGGATTTAGTTGAGGGAGCAGCATCTCTGGAATCGAGTCCAGAGATACCAGTTGGTGCAACACTTTTGGAAATTTCCTTCTTCTGCTTCTTCTTCGAAGCAGTTGGTGAATTCCCTCCAGCATTGGGATTCTTCCCAGTAGTGTTTGTTTTTCTTTTCTTTGGAGTAGTTGGTGGAAGTTTGTTAGTCTGAAAAAATTTAAACATGAGTTAGATCCAGATCATGAAAACTCAGTTTATTCGAAACATCAGGGCTAATTGATTACCTGTGGAGGTGGAACAGTTGTTATTACTGGTGTTGTTGTTGTTGTTGCAGTAGTTGTTGTTGGTTTGGATAGAGTCACATCATCAGCGGTTTTGATAGATGTTTGGGAGGCACTTCCCTCTTTAGATTCGAAGCAGCGGTCTTTATCTTGATGGCTGAAAATCGAAACAATTAAGGCAAAAGTTAAAAATGTAGAAAGTGGAAAACATTTGGGATTTTCCCAAGCATTCTCACCTGCGCCTTGATCAGATTTAATCGACATGGCAGAAAGGTCATAGCGAAGATGTCCTGGGAAATCGTGGAGCCAATGACGAGCCCATGTCACAGTCTCAGATGGCTTTGGTTTCTTTTGAAGATATTTGAACATTTCTTTGCAAGTGAACCACCAAGGGTATGGAGGAAACCAAGCCAGAGCCAGTTCTGAGGTAGGCAATCTAGGGAATTTAGGTGGATGCATTTCGAATGCCAACCTATACCTATCCTCAGGTGACAACCCTGAAGGAAGTTTTAGCTTAGAAATTTTTTCTTTAAATTTTTCCTTCAAGGTCTCAGCCGCTTGATGCACAGTGGATTCCAAGTGTGTGGGATCATAAGTGGTTTCGAAATAATTTTGAAAGGCCCTAATCTCTTTGGCATGAGTGAACATACCTTTCTTGGAGTGTACCTGCACATCAAACGCATCAGTTAGTTTCTGTTGAATAGAGAGGGTATCGAACATATAAGATTGGTAGAACTTTGTCCACCATTCCAGAAAACCCTTTGCTGTGAAGTGTGTAGGTTCAAAAGGTATTAGTTCAAAGTGGGCGAAGCCTTGATATTGTTCCTGTTGTAGTTTGGCTTCTCTTGCTTTGAAGGTTCGCCCAGAAGTGATGGCACTTTCTGTTTGGAACAAAGGTTCAGGGATTAGTTGGCACAGGCCAAATTGTCTAGAAACGAAGTTGGGTTGATAGGCAAAAAGGAAGATTTGATTCTTGGAAGGAGTGATTCGCGAGGAGATTAATCTGGGAAGCAGAAAGGCTCTCCAAATATCTTGAATTTCTTTGCTTTTAACTGCTTCTGAGAGAGCCATGGTGAGCCATGATGGTCCATGAGTCCTTGAAGCGAAGGGCGCCATGGTCTCTTCGAATTTGTGTCTCTTGGAGAAAATCATGATATAGTTAGAGAAGAGAACTTTGAAGTCATCTTTATCATCGTTTGGGGTAAGTTTTCATAGCCTCGTACCTTCAATGATTCTATCCGCTATCTCCGGATTTTGTTCAACAATAGTGTTAGCAGTTGATAGCGAGGGTTCGAACATGGCATTAAGCCATAACTGGAGTAACCAGAAGGGGCCAGCTAGGAGGATGTTTTTGGGAGTGTGGAATTTCAAACTCGAAACGGCTGATCTTAAACTTTCGTAAAGATCAACAAGTAACAGTTCGCTTAAACACACCCTCCTATTTTCATGTAAGTCTCTAGCTAGAGGGATGAACCTACTGGCTACCTGTAAGGACCTGCTGCAGAATACATACCTTGATAACCATAAGGTGAGGAAAGCAATGTGTTCCACATCTGACACACTATCTCCTTCAGTGTGGTAGTGGCTAATGAACTTTGAAAAGCTGGATAATTTGACTTCGAAGTCAATGATGCTCGAGTGCTCTTCATTGTCAGGAATGTAGGTTTCTCCTACTGGTGACAAACCAGTAATGGCTGCTATATCAAAAAATGTGGGTGTAATCATTCCCCCAGGGAGATGGAAGGTGTTGTAGGTGTTGTCCCAGAAATATAAGGACGCAAATAATAATGGATGGCTATAGGTGAAGCCTGGTTTCGACAGCTTAATCAAATTGTAAATTCCTAATTCCTCCCATTGCTGGGATTTTTTGGCTTCTACTTTGGTAAACCAATTTTGGTAAGTTGTGTCAGAGGTAGGGTAGGATCGGAACGGTTTGAAGTTGCTTTTCAGATAGTCTAGCACAAAGGGGTCTTTCGGGGGAACGATTGGAGTTTCCACGGTTGTCGAATCAGAAGACTCGCCTGTCTTAGGGGTATCTATTTTATTAAACAAAGGCTTAAAATTATAACAAACAAGGAAGATTTTTCTAGTATCTTTTAAGATTTCAAAGACTGTAAAAGGACCCATTAGAGCAAACCTCTTTCCAGCGGCGTTAGTTGGAATTAGTACCTGAGATGCGTAGAGCATTTCCTTCTCTTTGGAGATCATTTGGGGGATAAGCACAGATTGACCTTGATAGGTACCAACCTTGCTTTCCATTATTGTTCCTGTGTTCTTTCCTTTCTTTTTGGAAGTTTTCTTCAGTTGGGATGATGTTGTAGAAGACATTGTTGAAGATTGTTGGAAGTTTTAGGGTTTCGGTGAGAAGAGAGGAAGAAAAGATTCAGAATGTGGAAAGAAAAAATAAAAGACTAAGTTGATGGGTTTTTATAGTGTGGAAGTTTAAACATCCACTGAGTAAGGCTATGATACGTGGGAGTCGTGGGTTGGATTGAGAAAGAGGTGGCGTAAAAGTTGATATTGGTAATAGGCGTGATTAATAATAATCATTGTTTTATAACTGCACCATGCTGTGAAGTACTAATTCAAGACGGTTAAGGAATCCAAGAGGCGTCGTGACTGACGTGACTGGAGTCATACACAATAAATGTTACAATTACTCAAAGGTCACATCAAAATATTGCATATATATTTAAAATAAGTGTTTCTCAAAGGATCGAAATACATATTTTAAAGGGGCATTTTGTTGGCTGAAGATTTTGATGATACTGTTCGAAGCGAAGCAAGTTGGATGTTTCGTTGGAATAAAGCAAGATGTCATGGTTCGAAATGGTAGAAGTAGTTCTTCGAATGAACATGTCAAAGCTCGGAGCTTCGAGTGACAGTTATGGGGATATATTCAAAAGAAGTCTCGAAGTGGTAACAAGGCTGTGTCCAAGAAATGAGTTCGAAGCGAAGAGTGCCAAAACATTTGAAATTCAAAACGCAAGCGGGATGTTCGAAATTTAAAATATATGCGTTGGAGCATTCGAAGACGCGTGGAAGATAGAAAAGGGCAGTGTTCTGTATGTTCTGAACGTGGCAGGATCTTATAGGCAAGACCGTTATGGTCAAAGTAGTATAAATAGAAGTCTTAGCGTTAGGATTTAGTGTGTCATATCTATTGTACAAAATTCAGTAAACATTCAAAATACCACATGGCTAGGGAAACGAATGCTCGAACAATGTACGTATGATAACACCAAATATTTTATGATTCAGCAAAAAACTCTTTATCATTTCCAGTTTATCTTCTATCTTCATGTCAATATCATTCAAAAGCCTTTACATTAAAGTATTTTCATTCGAAGTCTTTTACTGATTTCTTGCATTTAAATGCTTTCTTTCTATTTCAAATCCTTTACATTTCAGAAAATTTTGTATATTTCACGCTTTTATCTTCATGCTTTTATCATTCGAATACCTTTTCATCCAAAGTCATTTACTGATTTCTTGCATTTAAACGCTTTCTTTCTATTTCGAATCTTTTACATTTCAGAAACTCTTTTACATTACATGCTTTTATACTTCGAAGTTATTTACTTGTTTCTTGCAGTTTTACATGTCTTTACAATTGAACCTTTATTCATGCAATTTAGTTTCGCACGTATTTACTTGATCATGCCATTAGATCTTTAATATGGTAATCGAAGTAAGTTGAACACCTACACAACATTCTAAATACCAACCATGAATATCAGTTCTACAATGAGAATTATCCAAACGACCAATACACCATAGGATCAATCTAGTCGATCCTGTAAGTTACCAGAGAGATTAAATAACACTCATTAAGATTATTTGATAGTTTGGAGGACTAGAGGTTGTTTACCAGAAATCACTGTAAACACCCGCAAACCCAAAACAAATAGATCCATGGAAAATGAGTGGCCTTGCATTACTATTGACACCCTCTGGAAAATGTGAGAACACAACAACTCTTGGCCACTACCCACCAAAACCCTGAATGGATCGATTGGGCTCAACTTCAGGCCCAAAGCTGCAACAATAGTCTCTTTAATGAAATTATGGGTACTACCCCCATCAACAAGAATATCCACTGGTTCTAAAGAGATCCGACCCGAAAGTCGAAAGGTGTCAGCAGCTTGGTCGCCAGAAAGAGCGTGCAAGCTCAATTGAGCGGCGTGAATCGAGGTGTCCTCTGGCGTGACGCCGCCGTCAACCAAGTCAGCCACCGCTGCTTCTAAATCACCTGTCGCAGAAGAAAGATCATCATCATTAGCCACCATCAAAAAAATACAGGCACCATATTTATGCTGCTTAGACCAAGGTTGGTCACAGTTGAAACATAACCCTCTGCTACGTCGATCATCCATTTCCGCCCCAGAAAGATGCCTAAATCGAGGCTTAGCAGGTGGGATAGGAAGTAAGCCTTGAGAAGACTTCGCCGTGGAGGGAGGGTCGGAATTAGGCTTTGGTGAAGGACGAGAACCAAACGTAGAATGCCACGGTGGTGGTGATGGTCGTGGACGAGAAGAACGACAATGTCCTGCAATTTGTCCTCCTGTAATCATGCGAGACCGGCGGCCTGAGCAATAGTCTTTGGTTGTTGAGCCAACACTTCACGGCGAACCTCAATCTTCAACCCAGAAATGAAACAACTGAGTAAATCAGCCTGAGATAAACCCTCAAGACGGTTAGCAAGAGCTTCGAACTCGGTGAGATACGCCGTCACTGACGACGATTGGGTGAGCTTGAACAGATTGCCACGAGGATCATCAAATGCCGTTGGAGCGAAACGAATCTCCAATTTCTCTAGAAATTGATCCCACGATGCGATCTGGCGATTCCGGTACATCCACTGGTACCACGCCAACGCCGGACCATCAAGGTAAAAGGACGCAATGGTGATGCGTTCCTCATCTGGAGTTTGATGGTAGGTGAAAAACTGAGAAATCTTAAAAATCCAGCCATGTGTATCAGTACCATCAAAGTGAGGGACGTCGAGTTTGAGACGGGGACGGTGTTGCGAATCGGCGCTGGAGCGAGAACCTCCGGAATCGTCGAAGCGTTTACGCATAGCATCCAGCTGAGTGGTAAGTGTGGCGACTTGACGAGTGAGATCAGCGATGGGATCTGGTGGTGGAGCCATGGAAAAAGGATGAATTCAACACAATGAAAGCACCAAATGATAGTGCTCAGTTTTAAGGACTGAGTAAACCTCCTCAAGCAGGTATAAAGAAAGAGAAGAGAGTTTTTTTCTTAACAGTATTTCATTGATAATCCGCTTCAAGAGCAATTACAGCATATAAAGGAAATGCAATAGAGAATCTAGTGGGAGATCTCACAGCTAAGCAAATCTTAACAAACTTGGCTGAGTCACAACCTTCTAGAAGCATACTAGAAATAAGGGAATAAAATGCAACTAGGAAAATATAGTATTCATTAATAAAGCAAATGGTCATTGTACTTAGAAGGAATCCTCTTAGTACGAGTGGGCCTAGCTTCAGCAATATTGGGCTGCAAAACAGTGGACTGCTCATTACTAATTCCACCACTAGGAGTTATATTTGTATCACATTTCACCCCTCATATTTGTACTTGATCGGAGATGCCGAATTCCACTTTCACCCTCATCTTCAATACCCTCTATTTCGATTGGAGAGATTGTTTGGATATGTTCATCTTCTGTCTCTCTATCTGGTGAGTTGGGAAAATCCATCAAGCCATATCCCAAGCCCATTTTCTTTTCTTTCCTTGCTAACTCCATTTGGGACAAGAGCTGAAGTTGTGGCCCGAAGTTTTCCTTTACATACTCATTCATAATATTGTTATTTCTCCACTTCTCTTCCCCAACTATTGGGCCAATCAAATCCTTAATTACTAGGCCCACTACCTACCCTAATTCAATTTTATCTCCTGGATGTACATTGATGGCCTCATCATGTATGTTGTTAGTCATATATCTCTTTTGCTTTTCCGCCGCCATCTCATTATTACGTTCATTGGGAACATGCAAATTATTTCCCTCCGCCGTCGCCTCATTATTGCACATTAATTCCACGTAATTATTTTCCCATTCTTCCCATCCTTCTACCTCTTCGTCTTCCACCCCGTCTATAATCTCAAGTTCGTCTTCTAGCTCAAGGTTTTCTACTTCATCTTTACCATCTGTACTATTTATGTGGCCTTTGCTTTGATAACTAATCTCCAATGGGCACATAAAGCTTCTTCCTTCATTTTAATATTGAAGACATAATCATTAATTTTCACTTCGACAATTTTGCTAATATTCTCCATATTTGTTGTTCTAACCAAGAACCTTGCTACATACAATCTCTTCTTCTTCTTCTCTGTCACATTGTCCACTGATATCAATCTACCTCTTCTTAAGATAATTTTTTTAAATAGTTTCTGATTCCATGCATGTATCGGTATTCCATACAATCTAACCCATGTAGTTCTGCCATTCATCACTGCCTCTAGTTACCATTTGACTATTTTAGTGAACCAGTGCTGGAAGATTTCACTAGCTTCCTTCAGCAAAGACTCAAAGTCCTCATCATCACGCACTTTAATAAAGACTTCCCCCATAGGAATGACCTCTAAAGATAGGATTCCTACATCCATAATTTTCTGCTGCAACATGGGTACCTCATCGATATTGTGTACCTGTCCCATGTAACATTTGCTTTTCCATTGGATGTCCTCTTCTTCTGCAGAATAACTCAAGCCCTTCCCTTCGCTTGCTACATCATTCCTCTTCTGAGAGTTGTTGGAAATCCACCAAAATCTATGATTAATTTCTATCAATCTTGATGTTCAAGATTAATATCACCACACAATAACAATGAAGAATAAAAGATGAAAAAAGAAAGAAAGTATTTTTCTACAAAGTTTGTCTCTGCCCACAAACTATGAAAAATTTTATTCTGCCCACAAACTATGAAAAACTTTATTATTCACTTGCAACTGCAAATTCTGTGAATATAACTTGATTGATTTGATTACAAAAATAGGAGTTACTCCCTCTATTTGCAAATTCTATGAATACAACTTGATTGATTTGATTACAAAAATAGGAGATACTCTCTCTATTTATAGATTTAGGTTAGCTTTCTCCCTAAGTCAAAGCCCAAAACTATAAAAAGCCCCAAATACCTATTTTGGAACTAAATCAAATCTATTCTATTTTAAATCTAAAACAAATCCGTGTAACAAACTGTTTCCACACTTCTAAATCAAATCAAATATTTTCGACACTCCCCTGTGTCTGTCGAGAAAACTTCTTCGACACAAGGAATTACTTTCAACACACCACCTAATTCATTGTGTCTAATCTATATACATTCATCATAGCTCTTATTCTTCGAAATACTTCAACCTCAACACCCTCCGCCATGATGTCTACAATCTGATTCTCAGTTCTGCAGCATTCCAATTTCATCTTCCCATCTGCTACCTGCTCTCGAAGATAATGGAAACTCATTTTGATTTGCTTGCTTCGACCATGAGCTATCAGGTTCTTCGCCAGGTTGATAGCTGACATATTGTCGATCTTCATGGTAATTACTCCATGATCTTTCCCTATTATCTCTTCAACCAAGTTCATCATCCAAGTTGCTTAACATGCACAAAGAGAAGCATCTATGTATTATGCTTCACATGATGATAATGTCACTACTAGTTCCTTTCTCGAACTCCAAGCAACTGGCGCACCACCTAACATAAACACATATCGTGCTATTGATTTTCGATCTTCAACATCACTACACCAACTCGAATAAGTGTATCCCACTAACTTGCATTCTTTTCCTTTATCAGCTGTAGGAAACAAAATTCTATAGTCAAGAGTTCCTTTCAGATACCTTAGTATCCTCTTCGCCGCTACTAGGTGCGATACCTTTGGCTTTTGTATGAATCTACTTACCATACCTACACTTTATGCTAAGTCAGGCCTCTTGTGACAAAGGTATCTTAATGATTCAATAATTCTTCTGTATTAGGTTGGGTCGACATTATCTTCATATGTATCTTTCCATAGTTGCAACCTTGGTTCAGTAGGTGTCGAAGTCGAGTTGCATTCTTATATCTCAAATCTCTTGAGAATTTCTCATGCATATCTTCTTTGATGCATCATCAAACCTCTACTAGTTTTGTAGAATTCGATGCCAAGGAAATATGAAATGTCACCCAGATCAGACATTTTGAATTTCTTGCTGAGATCACCTTTGAAGTCTTCGATCTCCTTCTTGCAGCTACCTGTTATTAACAAGTCATTAACATAGAGACATAATGCAATAATTTCACTATTGTTTCTTCTTACATATACTTCATGTTCAGTTGTGCACTTTGTAAATTCCTTCTCCCTTAAAAAACTATTAATTTTCTTGTTCCAAGCTCTTGGAGCTTATTTGAGTCCATACATGGCTTTATGCAGCCTGTACACCTTTCTCTCTTTGTTATGTTTCACAAACCCAACTGGTTGTTTAACATAAACTTCTTCGTCTAAGGTTCCATTCAGGAATGCACACTTCACGTCCATTTGACATATGTTCCAACTATTTATTTCTGCAAGACCAACAACCAACCCTGATTGTTTCGATTCTAGCCACAGGTGCAAAAACTTTATCAAAATTTATTCCTTCTTTTTGTAGAAATCCTTTCGCCATGAGCCTTGCTTTATGTCAAGTTACTTCACCTTTGGGATTCATCTTAACTTTATATACGCACTTGACATTAATTGCCTTCTTGCCTTGAGGCAATTCAACAAGTGACCAAGTGTTGTCGTCTTTGATGAACTTCACTTATTTGTTCATTGCTTTCACCCACTTCGAATCCTTTAATGCTTCGACTACATTTAGAGGTTGAATATCTGCGTAGAAAGCATAATGTACTAGCTCACCTTCATCATTGATCACATAATCTGATGTAATCACACAATCTTGTAATTTTACAAGCATGTGTCTTGTTCTATGAGGTCTGCTTGTACTTGGTTGATCTCTAACCTCCTCTTGTCGAACTTCTACTCTTTCGAATTGAGTTTCTGGTTCTTCAAGTAAGATTCCCACTGAATCTTTCTTGACATTTTCAGTCCAATCTCATTCCTTAAGCTCATATATGATCACGTCTCTGTTGATCACAATCTGCTTGTTCACTGAATCGAACAACTTGTAACCTCCTGTCGAATAATATCCAACTAGAATCATTTGACTCGACTTGCCATCAAGTTTTCTTCTCAACTGATCACGCACATGTCTATGTACTATAGATCCAAATACATTTAGATGACTTAAACCAGGATCTGATACCAATATTAGAAGTAATTCGGGGGGGGGGGGGGTTTCAACACGAGAGAGCATTTAAAAATGGGCCAAGAGCAACACACAAGTGAGAGAGACATCACATATTCACCCAAAATCTTAAGGTGATAGGTGTGTGGATTCTCTCGCCTATAAAGTGTTCTATCTTCCCTTTTCTAATCAAGTAGGACTTCTTCCTTACACTTGATTCTCAACACTTCTTCTCAAGTGTGAGTCTATACACAATGCTCTCCCTCATGTGGAAGCTCTCTCTTCCACATAAACTTGTATCACTATTGATACTCTTCAACTGAATACCTTCTACCCACCACATGCGGGAAGTATTTTGATACAAGTAAGTCAATCTTTATCTCGAAACGAAAGGCTCATGATACCAAATGTTGGAAATCCACTAAAATCTATGATAAATTTCTATTAATCTTGATTCTCAAGATTGATATCACCATACAATGACAATGAAGAATAGAAGATGAAGAAAGAAAGTATTTTTCTGCAGAGTTTCTCTCTGCCCACAAACCGTGGAAAACTTTATTATTCACTTGCAAATGCAAGTTCTATGAATACAACTTGATTGACTTGATTACAAAAATAGGGGTTACTCCCTCTATTTATAGATTTATGTTAGCTTGCTCCCTAAACCAAAATCCAAAATTATAAAAGTCCAAAATACTTATCTTAGAAATAAATCAAATTTATTCTATTTTAGATTTAAAACAAATCTGTGTAACAAACTGTTTCCACACTTCTAAATTAAATCAAATCTTTTTGATACTCCATTGTCTCTGTCGAACAAACCACTTCGACACAAGGAATTACTTTCAACACACCACCTTTCTGATCTCTGACATTATGATGTCCTCTGGGATATTAGTGAAGTAATATGTCGTAACCTCCTCGTCTCTTTGTTTCCTTTCGTCTCTTTACCTTGTTACTTTTTTTTTCCTATGACTAACATGAATCCATCATGACTCTCTATGTTGTTTTCTCTCTCGTTCTCTTTCTCTCTCTCCTCTTCATATTTGTCTAATTTCTGAGGTGATACAAACTATCACCGTTGATATACATCAATTGATCCTTTACTTTTCACACTAAATCAACCAAAAACGATTCTAACCGTCTCTCATATATAAACGCGACCGTAATTTATATCCTGTATTATTCTTATTTACCTTTTCATAATTCTATCCCTCTTACCCAAATGCTTTTGAGAATGATCAACTTTAAACTCTCATATATTCTCTATTCCTATATAGAATATTTCATTTTCTTTAAAAGACAAAAACATACTCCACCTTAATTAAATTTTAATTTGTACCGATAGTTAGAGCTAATTATGTTATGTAATACTTTTATTATTAAAATAACATTTTGCTTATTTTGATATCATTTTACTCAGAGTAATATATAGTTGTGAATCCAATAATAGCTGAAATTATCATCTATACTTTACTAGATTAATTAGATCTTATATAGAGCTTAATGAAAAACTAACTTTGTTGTGTGAAGTGCAAGAGAGAGAGAGAGGATAACTTTCATTGATTTCCCTTCTTTTTTTTTTTCAAACCAACGAGTGACCATACTCACTTAGGCATTAACCAAATATGTAGAGCAAGTTTCACGTCATATTTGTATGCAATTTTACTAATTTTCAACATATCTTTCCATGCTAGACGTCTTCCTCAGGCGTCTCGTACCAGAAATGAAATCAAAATCTTTCAAATGAACCAAAAATAACGCCTAGAAAATTGACCGACATTTTACCAAAAAATAAAAACAAAGTTGACTGACTTTACTTAAATTTTCCTTCTTATAAAGAATGTCTTACTCGGTGTGATTTAAAAAAAAAATAGAGTAGGCTGATTTCAATGATAAAATAAATATTTCTATTTGAATAAGTTTAATAATTGTACTATGTCGAGTGTTTAAGTAAAGTGAAAGTTGATAAACTAAAGAATATTAATGAAAATAAATAAATAAATCTCAAGTCTTGATTTTATATTTAAATTAAGAAAAATTAGGTCGATACAAAAATAGAAGACAAACGAGTAATAAATTGTGCTGTTATGTTTTTTTGGATCGTAAAATCAATTCTCTTAAAAATTATATCTATAGACCTAAGAAATACAACATTGTTATTCATAAGTCTTTGAACTCTCTATAAAAGATCAACTGTTTCTAGGGTTAGGAAATCAAAAATATCAAAGAAAAATGACATAAAAACATGTTGATTTTCAGAACACGCTTTCTCGTGTTTGACCATTTTATTGGAAGCAGCGAGAGTTGTCTTTTCCACAGTAAAACCACAATCCCTCAAACACATCATTGGAGAAACTCCCGTCAAATTCATACAAACATGTTTCCCTTCTACTCACCCATCCACCAAAATATCTGTTGACTTAAGTGTCGATCTCCCTTCAAGTGGGTCAGTCAAAATATTCACATGCGTTTTTTTCTTCAAAAATATTCCAACACGTCAAAATATATCAAACAAGACATCTCTAACAAAGCCATTTCAATATTTAAAGTCTGGAAACTCCATAAATATTACATCGATATTAAAAAATGAGAATTATTTCAAATTAAAGAAAAATTGTATAATGATATGAGTTTAAAAGATCCAACACAAAATACATGATGGATCATCTACTAAAAAAAATCAACACTTTAGAGTACACAACAAACTTTGACAATGTATAGGACGACACAACTCGGTCTTTCATATAAACTAACACACCTATTAATATGATATTCAAAAGCACCAAGATGCTTTTTCAATTTCAAACTAGATGAAGCATATTCATACTAGATAGGTTCCATCACACTAAATAGCTCACACTTATCTATTAATATCCTCTGAGACCGTCTAAGTAAATGTAGCAACTACATAAAGAGTATCTGAGCATGATGGATATTCTAAAGAGTCGACATGTGCATTGGCATCCCTCAAATTTTTATTTTATTTTTAATATATACTAGATGATAGCACGTGCAATGTGCGGGTTGTGTCCAGGGATTATTTTTATAAATACATTAAATTTGACTTAATTATCTATTATGTAATTGAAAGATTATTGTATATATTAATAGCGAAGTATATTTAAATTCACGATATTATTATTATGGACTAAGTAGAGTTGATATAGATTCATGGTAATTAAGAACTCTCTCAAGTCTTTGATGCTCCTTGAATGTAACTGATTGTTGACCTTCAAGATGCAAACCTAATTTCAAAACTTCAGGCCACTTTTGATGGATATCAAAGACATAAATCCTTCAAGCTGCCTTACATGGTGACGCATATCTACATTCATAGTCACATTTTATTTCATCAACCGATACATTTTGTTTGCCATCTTTAATATAAAAGTTTGCTCTATGTAGACCTTCGTTGACATACTTAAATAAATAATTGATGGAATTTGATTTGTTGCAATAGTTGGCATTTACACGTCCTTGATATCTCATCAACAGGTTTGGATTATAAGGAACTACTCCTATTTTCCAAAAAAAATCCATTCTTGGTTATAGTAACACCACTATCATGTCTCTTGTAACATGGATATCCCTCTTTATCTATTGTAGTGTTTGAAACAGATTTCGTTGAAAAGTATTTGGAACATTTAATTTCTTTCATGCAAGGTGACTTCAAATTACCAAACTCACATGGACCATGTATCATGAATGTTGCAACGAAAGAATGCAATTTTGGATATATATATATATATATTTGGTAATTTATATATTCACTACTACGAAAATGGGCTTTCACAGCGCTTTTTTTTGCCCTTTAAAAGCGCTTAAAAGCGCTGCCGTAGCCAGCGCTGGCGTAGGCTACGAAAGCGCTTTTTTCTGGCCAAAAGCGCTGTCGTAGGTGGACCTATCCCAGCGCTTTTTCCTTAAAAAGCGCTTTGATAGGGGGGTCTTTCCCAGCGCTTTTTGAAAAGCGCTTTGATAGGTGTGCTATTTAAACTTTTTTTTTTATTTATCAGGCCTTTTACAGCGCTTTTTATGGAAAAAGCGCTTTGATAGGGGGGTCTTTCCCAGCGCTTTTTCCATAAAAAGCGCTTTGATAGGGGTTCTATTTAATTTTTGTTTTTTTATTTATCATGGCTTTTACAGCGCTTTTTATGGAAAAAGCGCTTTGATAGGGGGGTCTTTCACAGCGCTTTTTCCATAAAAAGCGCTTTGATAGGGGGTTTCTATTTAATTTTTTATTTATTTATCCTGCCTACGAAAGCGCTTTTTAGCCAAAAGCGCTTTCGTAGCTCATACAAATTTTTTAAAGTGAAACCTATAATTTGAGGTTCCCTGTGCGGCCTGTAATTTTTTTTTGGTCCAATAATTTAACCTGTAATTCAATCCTTATCTATACATATATTTTAAGAAATCGGTATTATATTAACAGAAACCGGTATACCATATAATATTCAATCCTTATCTATATATATGTAACTAAATCATATATAACTAAATTTGTAACCATATATACATTTGTAACCATAACTAAATCACATACAAAGTATCGTGTTAATTTGTAACCATATATATATATATACATATGTAACTAAATCATATATAATTACATCGAAAATAATGCTCCACCGACACGGTCGTCATCCTGCAAAGTATGAATATGAACAACACGGCAAATTAAACAAACAATATTAAAGGCTCCAACACAATCAAACTAACACGTACAATAATATTTTATTCATACCCATCAGAATAATCTGTTTTCAACATAAAATTGACATATTTCCTCTTTGACTTCTTCCACTTGAACTTTCGTGTACGACATAGTATAGAGGTCATCAAAGTACTACATAAGAAATTATTACTTCAGTATATGCATGATGTTATTAAATATAGAAATCATACAAAATTATTCTAAGTTATAAATCCATACCGTGCTTGGAATCTCTACTTGATTTTTATGAAGGATTTATTTCATAAACCTCAAGCAAAAGTATCCGCAATCTACATCGTTATTCTGTAACGGACACTGCATAGAAAAACAGAATATATTTTATAGTTGTCGTGTAATTTTATCAAGTAACATAACTATTATTATAAGCAACTAATTTTGTACCTGCACTTTGATCCAAGTAATATTTGATGATTTACTCCGGGATACCTGTGCGTCCCTTTGACTACGAAATATTTGTATTGATCTAAGAAAATAAAAACATATATTTAGATCAATCTCACAGAAATAATTAAATATATAAATATACACGAATAGTTAGAACGATCTCACTTACTGATCAACAGTTTCCTTCATAGCGGGATAGTTAGTCCATTCCCCGTCTACCGAATTCAGAAAGTACACAACTTCTTTAATCGGATCGATAGCCAACAACAACCAGTGTTTTCTAAAAATTTAAGCAACAGTTTAGAAGAAAAGTTTCTACGCAAAATAAACAAAGATATATTAGAATAAATGAAAAACTCACCCCACTGGAACAGTGTTATACGGCAAAATAAACAAGCTATCTGGGTTGCCGACGTAGGCCGTGTATCGATTCACTAAGTACTCCCTAACTGAACCCGGTTCCCTGACAATTGTCGCTCCGCTGACAATATGGGCAGACAAGAAATGGAAGCGTCTTGCCAATACAGTCTCGCGCATTTTTTTATCGTACAACAACCTTAAATAAAAACATATAAACATTAGACTATTTTCATTGAAATGTGTAAATAAATTGTTCAACTAATTAAATGATATATTTATCGGAATACCGGATGTATGCGTGAACATTGCCGATGCCTAATTCACCATGCGTCATAATCTCAGTCATTTCGTCCATTCCTATCGTTTCTTGGCAGTCAAGACCAAAGATATTTGCATCCATAAGGATTGTACGAATACCACCTGACTTCAAATCTGAGGTTTCCAAAAGTACTCCAAGTGTATTCCGATATCGAGGTACAAAAACGCCTCTTCCCCCGCCTCTTCCCCCCTTATGCATTGACTTTTTCGGGGGTGGTCTGCTACGAACAGGCTGGGTCACTTGTTGTGACACTTTCGTAGATACCTAACAATCATATAACTTAGGTAAATTATAAAATCGTTCAGTTTTAAATTCATATCATATAATAAACAATTTAAGTGTACCTCTGGAATTGATGCCATAGACTCGCCGCCTTGTTGCAAAATCTCCTTACCCTTATTAGCGGGTTTTGTAGGAGGCTAATATTAAAAAATAATTAACTTAACGGTTCAGAATTGACATTTGAAATCTAAATGATTCATATTAACGGTTTTAAACATACCTCATCATCAATGAAAATGAGGTCCAAGGGCCATGCAACAAACGACCCTACTGCGTCTCGCACCGATCTTATATCCAAGGCCACGTCAGGTACCGGTACCAACGCATCGGGATCAATAGGATAATCTACTGATACTCTCAGGTGTCCAGCCGGGATCGGTGTATTATGAATTAAATCTCCCAAAGTGTTGTACACTTTTCCCTTGCCAACAAGGTGATAATCTGATGCCATTACGTATAGTTGACAAGATGAAATGCCCTAAACCAATATGCATACATATTACTTTTAATTCAATAATAGAAAGAGGTGGAATAAAAATGAGAAACTTGAACAATAGAGATTTATCAATATATTTATAATTACCTCAGGAAATTTATTCTGACGGTTGATACTAGCGTTGTCACTAGTTTCTTTCGCCATTGCCGCATTGCCCTTTTCCCTCATTAATACCTCTTTATCTCTTTCCAATGCATTGACTTTTGCTTGTAATTCCATAAGTACATTCATCACTTCTGCATTGGTAGGATTTCTTTTCCGAGGATGCTGGTAGAAAGAGGTTGGAGTCACACCATGACCTTTACCCCTCACCCGACCGGAATACTCAGGAACATTCAGTGCTTTACTAAGTACGCTCCTCGTATCCTGGTCGTCACCGGTGGACTCCGTTTGTGACAATGTCTCCTGAAAATAATGGAGATAAAAAAATCAATTAAATAGTCATAAAAATTTGATTTAATTAAAGACACAATGTTATACTCACGCATTCATCATAAATTCTTAGAACACTTGGATCAACAGCTTGATTCTTGCCCACACGAGCTTCCTTCCACAGCAAATGTGCTGGAAGTGAGGTTTCATCACTTTTCGTCTCCTCTAACTATGCATAGAAACAAACGGTTAGATCGTCAAATACAACACATTTAGACAATTAATAAGAACATATCATTTCTATTTATTACTTACAATTTTTTCCTCTAAGCGTGCATATCCCAAACGCCCTTTTTTGTATGGATACGCGGGCTTTGATGCTCTCTCACTATTTTTGGCACTCTTTTGCCGGAATTCGTCATCTCTTTGTCTAATAAACTCAGTCCAACCTTCTTGTTTAATGAAAAGATTATACTTTTCTGGCCTTCCGGCCGGGAACTCTTCCAGCCACTTTCCTTTGTCATCCTTAAGATAGGTGTTCGTCAACAGATTTTTCCACCCTCTAAATCTTTTCCCGGCCAACCCAAGTACGAAGCCTTTACGCTCATCTGGAACGTTAAAAGACCGCTGCGTATAAACCATATAAACATATAAGTAATTTAAAAACCATATAAACCATATAAACATATAAGTAGTTTAAAAACCATATACACCATATAAACTTATAAATTTATAAACATATAACCATATAAACCATATAACATACATACCTTAACATCTTCCCAAAACATTTCTTTTCCTTGCTTCAATGCTTCACATTGTTTCGCATTCCATCTAGATATGGAGATTGGCACATGCATACGAACAAGTGTACCAACGTAGCTTGTGAATTTTGAAGCATTAACCCCAACTACTTGATTTGAATGATTCCAATCTACATTATATATCACTCCCTTATCTCTAGCACGAATGATTTCGCGCATTATGGTGATGCCTCGTGCAACATCATTTGCTGAAGTATCATCCGCTGCATGATTTGATTCTTGTGAGTTTTCATGATCTTGTTGGTTTCCTGGTGGGTTTTCTTGTTGGTTTCCTTGCGGGTTTTCTTCATTGCTAGCCATTAGACCTGTAACAAAAGTCAAACAAGCACATTAGTACACTACATGAAAATGGATAGTCGAAAAAGATATGAATAGCACTAAAGGAACTCAAAATTGAATAAAATGCTAAAAAACCAAACTTGCAAGAAATAAACCTCACCATCAGCTCCGGAAACATTGTTCTACTAAATAAACACTAGTCACATTCGCAAAAATTCAAAACGGTTCAAAAGATATGCCAAAAATTCAAAACATTATTCACATATTACTTACAATATTAGGCTATAATTATAATAATACCTTTTTCACTAACGTCTCTTTCTTTTCTTGGTAGCAATATATTTTACGCTTCTGTTAACAACTCGGATGGTTGGATTGATCCAAATACCCTCATTATGATCATCTCTAGTACAAGGTTCATTCTCATTTTGATCGTTTCTTGTACAAGATTCAATGCCAACGCCAATATCACCTTGATCTCCAATGTTTTCATCAATTACTTTGTTAGACAAAAGCAATATAGACCATTTCGTACTTGTCGGATCATTGACATAGAACACTTGTTTAGCCTGAGAGGCTAGAATAAAAGGTTCATCTTTGTACCCCACCCTATTGAGATCCACTTGCAAAAATCCTGACTTATCCATTCGTACGCCATTATTATTTTCAACCCACTTGCAATCAAATACAGGAATCTGAAACTTCCCGTAATCAAACAACAAAATGCGCTCGATAACCCCAAAATATGACAGATTTGCAAATTTCGGGTTTAAGTCATTCGCACTTGATATGTGCATCGCTTCAGCTACCAAGGTAACACCACTATTCTGCATAGTACTTTTATCATCCTGTTCTTTGGTATAAAATGTGTATCCATTAATTGCGTATGCGCTATAAGAAAACACAATCATACTTGGACCATATGCTAAACATCTCAACCTTTCTGTTACTGAAGCAGGATCCGAACGATACTTTGAATAAATTTGTTCCTTAAACCACGGTATGAAACTTCGATTATGCTCTCGTACTATCCAATTCTCATTTCTATTCAGATTTAAACCTCGAAGAACACCCTTGTGCATTTCAGCATACGGCTCAACCTCAATCTCATTGTGCAGAACATACAAATGCACCTGATCCCGTTCGACCATTGACACTGTCACAACTTTATTTCCAATTAGTCTTTTTCCTTCTTTTTTCTCGACAATATGAGATTTGGGGAGTCCAATTGATTGAACATTTGACAGATATTCAGTGCAAAACTCAACCGCTTCTTCAACAATGTATCGTTCCGCAATACAACCCTCCGGTCGACTTCGGTTTTTCACGTACCCTTTTAAAATTTTCATATAACGTTCAGCAGGGTACATCCATCTCATATAAGCTGGTCCGCACAACTGTGTCTCTTTGACAAGATGAACGACTAGATGAACCATTATGTCAAAAAACGAGGGAGGAAAATACATTTCAAGCTCACATAAAGTAACAACCACCTCTTTTTGCAATGTTGGTAAGATCGCAGGATCGATCACCTTGCTGCAAATTGACTTGAAGAAAAAACACAACTTAGTTATTGCGCTCCTTACTTTTTCTGGCAGAATAGAACGTATACCTATTGGTAGAAAATGTTCCATTATAACATGGCAATCATGAGTCTTTAAACTCTTTAACTTTAGGTCTTTCATTGACACAAGTCTTCTAATATCTGATGAGTAGCCTTCTGGAACTTTAACTTCACTGAGGAACTTACACAATATTTTCTTCTCCTTTCTAGATAGAGTGTAAACAGCAGGTGGTAGATATGTGCGTCTTCCTTTCGTCACGGGTGCCAATTCAGTTCTAATTCCCATGTTTAACATGTCCTTCCTTATGTTAATGCCATCCTTAGACTTTCCTTGTATATTGAGTAACGTACCAATAACACTATCAAATACATTTTTTTCAATATGCATAACATCGAGGAAATGTCTTACGTACAACGACTTCCAATATGGAAGTTCAAAAAAAATCGACCTCTTCTTCCACCCACTCGTGACAAGTCTATGTGCAAAAGGCTTGCCAAACTCAGTACTCACATCTTTCACCTTTTCAAAAATCTGATCACCTGTCAACATATGTGGAGCTCTACCGTGTTCTGCCTCTCCATTGAATGCCTTTCTCCACCCACGATAGTGATGATTAGAATTTAAGAATCTACGATGACCGAGAAAAACATTCTTCTGACAAAAGTTCAATCGCATCGTATCGGTTTCATCTTCACAAACAGGACACGCTTTTTGACCCTTAATGCTGTACCCTGATAGATTTCCGTACGCCGGAAAATCATTAATTGTTCCAAACAACATCGCCCTCAAGTTGAAACTTTCTTTCCTATACCCATCGTAAACCTCCACACCGGTCTCCCACAAAAACTTCAAATCTTCGACTAAGGGTGCCAAGTACACGTCTATGTCATTCCCTGGTTGTTTGGGCCCAGAAATTAACATAGATAGCATCATGTACTTACGCTTCATACATAGCCACGGAGGTAGGTTATATATCATAAGAATCACAGGCCAGGTGCTATGCGAGTTACTTTGAATACCATGCGGGTTCATTCCATCAGTAGACAACGACAAGCGAAGATTTCTTGCTTCTTTTCCAAATTCAGGATAATCAATATCAACTTTCGTCCACTGTGGTGAGTCTGCCGGATGTCGCAACTTCCCATCAATAATTCTTTCATCTGCATGCCAAGTCAAGTGTCTTGAATCGGTCTCACTACGATACATGCGCCTAAATCTCGGAATTATAGGAAAATACCATAACACCTTTTCCGGAGACAACTTTTCCTTATATCGAGGGGCACCGCATTTAGGACACTCATTTAACACTGCGTACTCGTTTCGAAATAAAACGCAATCTTTTGGACATGCATGTATCTTTTCATAGCTCATGCCAATAGAGGACAACATCTTTTTGGCCTCATACGTTCGATTGGGAAGAACATTATCCTCTGGTAGCATTTCTTTCACGAGGGCTAATAACTGTGTGAAACTTTTATCCGACCATCCGTTGTCCGCCTTTAAGTTGTACAACTTTAACACCGCAGACAATCTTGTGAATTTTGTACAACCATCATACAACGGTTTCTCTGCATCGCTTACCAACCTCTCGAACATTTTGGGACAATCCTCAAGATCTTCTTCAAGCGCTTCTGCAATCTCTTCGACTCGATCATAATCGTATGCGTCTGTGAAATCCTCATTTGAAGCATACGTCGTATTATAACTCGATTCAACATTCCCGCTACTTTTCTCACCATGCAAATTCCAACATGCATAACTTCTATCAATTCCATGCATCAGTAAATGCGATTCCAACTGAACCGCGTCAACCCGTCTCCCATAACAGCATCTCAAGCAAGGACATATCATTCCATTGGGTTCTCTGGCGTGCGCAACGGCAAACTTAACGAATTCTGATACCCCATCCTCATACTCTTTCGACAATCGATTGGCAGTCATCCATTTTTTATCCATGGTTTGACTATAGCAACTAATTAGTCACGCAACTATAGCAAAATAATAATTAATTACCTGTAAAGAAATTCAACATATCAGGTAATCAAATTCATAGTTATTCTTGCCTCACCTTAAGCATGTGCTAAACAACTCATAACTAATTACTAACTAGTGAAGTCGGATACTAGTGATTCAGTCTTGGATACAGGTAATAACAATTATATTCAAACAATAGTGAAGTCGGATTTCAAACCTTACGGTAAAGATTTCATCGGAGGAGAAGCAACCGGAAGATTTAGCAACGGAAAAATCCCGTCAGATATTTTTGGTATAGTCCTATAGTCCTAAATTCTAACATCTACACGCTAACTAATGTGTTGCATGGTTCATTGTGTTTAAGATTTTCATTGATGTTTGATGAATCCCTGAAACGTGCTCGTTTCAATGCTATCAATACTGCCATACTGCCATATACAGCCCTATACTGCCATAACAGTCTAAATATAAACAAAAACACAACCGCAGCTCATGAATTCCACTCAACTATAATCATTAGAAATTCACACTGAGCCGGAAAATAAAAGTAAAAACAATCAGTTATTCAAGTCAGTTCAAGAATAGGATAGAAACCTTTGAAAATGTTGAGAGCGTCCCGCGTACACTACGATCAAGGACAGTTCGAATTTCTTCAATCGGAGAAAGTTTCACAGCTTTTTCCTACCACAATAACACTTAAAATCAATCTCCCACAAAGGAGTCATACACAAATTTAAATTACAATAACTGATGTAATTTTTATCTAAAAATCGATATTAAATCGTTGAACTATCACTCATTTGTGGTTGTCTCTAATATTAAAAATGCTATTGGTACACTTTACTAAGTTGCACATAACACAATCAATTAGTTTCAGTAGAAAAAAAAAAGTATTGCGGACGCAAGGGTATTGAATTTCTATATACATTATTATTTTTGAGATTAAATGATATTTTTCAATTCAAAAGTACTCAGACTCTTGCTTTTTTGCGCCAACTAAGAATATCCTTCACATGTGATCAAGTGCCATGATGAAAAGAAGCACTCATTTCTTGAAAAAGAGAGGCAAAAACAAGTAATAGGGGACACAGTTGCTAAAGGCCAAAGCATAGGATCAAACAACTCCTCTTATTATAACCCCTCCATCTCATAGCAAATGCTTTGTAAAATTCTGCACCTTCTTACCAAATGAATTTATAGAACTACTAATATTTAAAAATAAAATACTAGTATTCGGATTACACCATCTATATGTGGTTCCCTTAATTAGTTAATTAGTCACATAACAATATTCTCAATTAATTAGGATATTAATCGAGCTATTCCCTTTCTTATAATAAAGCTACTCATTAAATTCTAAGGTCGATATAATTTCCCTTAAGCCAGAAATCTAATCACCCTCGTGTTCCTATAGGATTTCCCTCAAGTCGAAAGCCTAGGCACTCTCATATACAAAATGAATCCATACGATTTCCCTTAAGCCAAAAATCTAGAGACCCTTATCAAAAAATGAATCTGTATAGCTTCCCTCAAGCCAAAAACATAGATTCCTCAATTGCAATGTACTTGTACGATTCCCCTCAAGCCGGAAGTCTAGGTATTCATTGCATATAATGTATCGACACAATTTCCCTCAATCCAGAAATATGGATACTCTCAACATAACACATCCATATTATTTCCCCCAATCCAAAAATATAGAGATGTTATCAACATACAATGTATCAATATAATCTCCCTTAAGCCGAGAATATAGATATCTTTAGATACTATGTACATGTCTGATTTTACTTAAGTTGGAAATCTAGGGGGATGCATAAAGTAGAAACATTCACACTTGCACATTCTTGATTTACTATAGGATATACCTTCTCAATAGCTCTCTAACATATCCAACAACATCTCGCCTCGAGTTATAGATCTCAAACTACGTTAAGATCACTACCCCTACAATTCTAAACAAGTCGGCTCGCTTCGTGTAAAAGATCTCAAAGATGTGCTTACTGAGGTAGGACTTTCAAAGCAAGGAAAGAAGCAGGTGAGATAATCAATATTACTGATCATACATCTTCAATATTGAGACGTTGTCTTTGAAACTTAAGAGTGGTTTTTAAATTTAAGTGTGATTGAATGGTGTTTGTTGACTTATTACTTGCTAAATACTTACATAATTTATTTATACCATTGACCCCACTTGGTTACATGCAATCAAGAACACAGGTTTAATAATCAAACTCTTAAGAGAGTATTGATATTGTCAATCCGAGGAATGGACATTCACGCGACTGTTGTAACTCTGGAGTATAGCCGATACATTATTATCTTTAATTGCTTAACTGCACATCATGCTATGCTATCTATTCTCTGGAGTTTTCGTGCAATGTAGTGATGTCAATTCTCCATTTTATGTAGGATCTTGTTGATAGGATATTATCTATTCTCACAGATGAACAAGGTATGATCTCTTATCATATACTATAGACACACAGATGGCTCAACCTTTAGTACTCACTTATTCTATGTTAGATTTTATAACTTTTTGTCTATTTGATTTCTGTGAAAAAATGGAAGCTTATATTTTATACAGAAGTTTTTATACAATGTTTTATTTGTCTTTGAATATCTTCAAATGAGAAAGCTGGCTGGCTCCAAAATGTCTGAGTCAAACATGTTTATACTGTTTGAGTTGCATTTCCAATCTTATTTGAGGCTTGGACTAGTTGGACCTGCTAATTTTAACTTTCTATTCAAACACTGCTTTAGGAGTAGTGGTAACTTCTACTATGACATGGTTTATCGAATATGAAAACTTTGGAATATTTAACTTTTATGCTTCTAGTTCAGTTTTGTGATTTTAATATGTGAAGTTGTGTTTCTTATGTTCCTCCGCTTTCTCTTGTAAACTAAGCAACTTGTTTATTTTTCAGTTTTCAAAATATGTGCTAAGAAGAAGAATGTTCTTGGAAAAGCAGAAGTGATGAAGTTAGTGGATGACACATATAAGTCAGTGTTAGAGACAACATGTTGATGATATTTTCTTCATCTAGTTTTGTTATACTTCAGATTAATGTAATGGCTGAGGTTATATAGATAAACTCAGTTAACACATGATACGGTGTTCTGTTTTTAGGGTTGCTTTAAGTTGACTGTACTGGTGTATACATGCCATAATGCCCTCATTTCATAGTTTTTTTTTCATGATATTTTGTGTTTACTCTTCCCCCAGAAAACTACAGGCATCTGGAGCCACTGATCTAGCATCAAAGGGGCAGGGTGCTTCAGACAGAACTAATGCGAGAATTAAAGGTGAAGTTGATGATTCCTTTCTAGCAGATATGAAGGTTCGCTGTCTCTGTGGGAGTTCAATGGAAACAGATCTACTAATCAAGGTGTAATATTCAATATATTTCTTCTATCCTCATGATACATCAAAGTATATGCTTCTTTACATTTGTATATGATTTCATTGATCATTTCCATTGTTTTCCTTGATGTCATGTGATTTTAGTTAAGAACTCTACTGACAGCTTATATTTGCTAACTATGACATTGTTTACAGTGTGAAGATACAAAATGCCCCGTCTCTCAGCATCTCAACTGCGTTGTTATTCCGGATAGACCTTATAGAACTAAAACTTTTCCCAAAATAGGTCCTTCATTTAGCGAAAAACAACTATCTCTAAGTGAGATCTTATTGGGCATAATATTTTCTCACTAAGCGAGTATACTAGAACTTTCAGGATTCATAACACAGAAGTCACAATCATGAATACATTAAACATGTCAAGGAAGGAAATAATCATATATACACCAAGGTCATACCATCATGGCATTATTCTAATCTCAATGAATGAAATTATTACAATGGATAGGATCTCATTTACATATCAACAGAGAAATTCAAACTTAGCAACCAAACATAAACTTATCACATATCACAAACTGTCATATAAGCATGATATTTAATCATCATAACATAGAGAATTGGACTAGCTTTCTAACACATTCGAGTGCATCTCATTTGGAGTTACGGAACTAAAAATACATTGATTTCAGTGGCAATACAATTTTGTTCGTATCAACAGCTCTCGCTAAGCAAGCAAAATTTCACTAGGCGAGAATGACTATAACTTTTCATGAAAGTTAGTGTTCTAACATCACATTTATCACCCCAATCCACCACCCATCCATCCCTAACCTATACTAACATGCTTGGGGAACAAAAAAACATAAAATCGGTACATGCATACTCAATAATCATACCATTGTCATGAATTTCAGGCATTAGCACAAGACCACACATGAACATACAACCCTAAGCTTCTAACCCCAAGTTCTAACTAAGAACTTACCTTGAAGAGAATATTTTGAGTTGGGTGTTTGAGAGATGAAGAAAATGATGATGACTTATACACTTGATCATTGCCCTTCTTCCAAATCACCAAAGCTTCGTGCCGGCGAGGATGAGGAATCAGAACAAAAACGAGAATAGCTTCGTGCCGGCGAGGGTGAGTTGATGAACAGTGCTGATAAGGTTCGTGCCGGCGAGGGTGAGATGATGAACGGTGCTGAAAAGCTTCGTGCCGGCGAGGGTGAGATGGAGAAGACGATGAACAGGGCTTCGTTCTGATATTTTGTTTTGGGTTTCGTGGGTATTCTGAACTGTGCTGTTCAATATTTCATTTTATTTAATTTTGATATTTGAGCTACCACGGCGCTTTTAGCCTAAAAAGCGCTTTAGTAGCATCAGACCCTATGCCAGCGCTTTTGAAAGTGCTTTCAAAGGCCAATCTTCCACAGCGCTTTTTAAAAAGCGCCTTCATAACCCTATTATTTCGTTTTTATTAATATTTTTATTTGACCTACCACAGCGCTTTTAATGTAAAAAGCGCTTTCGTATCCCCCACCTATGCCAGCGCTTTTAAAAAAGCGCCTTCGTAGGTTTCCCTTTTTTTTAATTTTGTTTTTTGTGAAGGCTATGGCAGCGCTTTTTCAATAAGCGCTTTAGTAGAGGCGCTGCAAAAAGCAGTTTTTGGCGTAGTGATTGTAGTGGTATGTATAGAACGTGTGTCTCATGTAACCTCGTTAACCCTTTACAAACATTGTCAACAATAATATCTCTACCTTGTTCATTACCATCATAGTCACCAACTATCAGACCTGCAACTTCATCCATAATTGGTGTGTTATGCATTCTTGAATCTTTCTCTCTCTTACAAAATAATCGTAATGCCAACTTTAGAGGTTCATCTTGGTCAACTATATCACGTATCTTTTGACATGACTTGCAAAGTGGATTTGAGTCGTCCAACATTTTTTTAGATCTTCTACCAATGTAAGATCAAAATTCTCATCATCCTCTATTAATAATCCGCATACGTATTTCAATATTTGTTTCCAACATAATTGGAAGCAACATGCAATATAAAAATTAAGATGATAAATTCTATGATAATTTTAACCATTCAATATAAATTATGGAGGTCCACTTCCATTATTTATAGATGATAAAACTTTGCCTCCTAGTGATGTAAATGCAAACATGTTGTTGTATGCTTTAGCATGTTTATTGTAGTGTTTGCTCCTAAGTTCACTGCCATTAATTAAGGAACACAAAAGTCGTGGAGGTTTTTTTTAGTAATGGAATGTCAATCAACCATTTATTATTAGATTTAATCTATATTTTAGGAATATATTTTGGGAATATCTTTTTAGAGGATATTATTATATCTTTTATATCTTTGTTAGAGGATATTTAAGATTTTATTTTGTGTATAAATAACCTAGTGAGGTAGCTCAATATAATTCATTGTAAATTATTATTCCTTATTTTCGTAACTGTCATTTAATATATTCTTTTTGTCTTTCATCTCTTCTTTGTGCACCAACAATTGGTATCAGATCTCCGATTCAAAATCCATGGGAAAACGGGAAACACGAGAGAATAGTGAGGTGCTGTGTGATAATCGTTGTTTCTAATTCTGGAGATTTGGGAAACACTATTTTATTGAGTTTCTGCGTAAATTACAAAAGGTAAAAGATCAACGAAAACTGCGGCGATGTCCATTCCAAGATTCCCGTATTTGATGGCAAAAACTAGAATCATTGAAAGATCCAGATGCGCGTGTTATTTAGTTCTTAAGATGTATTAGATCTTGTCACCGATGGCTATGATCTGTTAGAAGCAGACGCAACAGAGGCACAGAAGATGACACAGAAGGCGCTAAGGAAGAAAGATCAGAAGGCGTTGTTCTACATCCATCAATCTGTGGATGCAAATGTGTTTGAGAAGATTGTTAATTCTGAAACAGCAAAGGCTGCATAGGACATACTGGTCAGATATTACGGTGGTGACGCATCAGTGAAGAAGGTGAAGCTTCAGTCTCTCAGAAAGCAATATGAGAATCTCAACATGAAGGACAACGAGAAGGTTTCTGAGTACATCTCTAGAGTGATTCTGATCACTAATGAGATGAAAGCTTGTGGAGAAACTCTTTCTGAACAAATAATCATTGAGAAGATCTTGAGATCTTTAACTTCTCAGTTTGATTACATTGTGGTAGCAATTGAACATTCTAAAGATATGAGCACCATGAGAGTTGAAGAGCTGCAAAGTAGTCTAGAGGCGCATGAGTTGCGTATGACTGCGAGAACTTCTGAGAGGGAAGTAAAGCAGCAGGCTCTGAAAGTAACTTCTGGTAAGAATTATCAGAAGCAGACTTGGTCAGAAGCCAAGAAGAAAACTAAGGGTGGTCAAAGGTCATAAGCTTTAAACCCTGATAGGCAGAAGAATGTCCAGAAGGGAAAAGAGAAGTCTGACAAGAAGAATGTTCAGTGTTACTGTTGCAAAAACTTTGGTCACTATGCCAAAGATTGCTGGTCAAACAAAGTAAGTCAGAAGAAGCAAATATAGCCAGATGAGAGTCAGATGATAAACCTATGCTATTGTTAGCTTATGAACCTGATGATCTGAATTCATCAGAATGGTAGTATATGGACACAGGGTGCTCAAACCATCTTACTAGAAAAAAGAAATGGTTGGTTGATTTTGACTCTGGGAAGAGTATAAAGATCAGATGTGCTGATGATAAATACCTCAATGCAGAAGGTATGGAAAATGTCAGAATTATTCTAAACAGTGGGAAAGCAGCAGTGATCCAGAATGTATGATATGTACCTAGCAGGAAAAGCAATCTGATGAGTGTGGGACAACTGATTGAGAAAGGTTTTTCAATTACCATGAAGGACAATCTTCTGAAGCTGTATGACTGTAATCAGAAGCTACTTATGGAGTCAGAATAGGGAAGGAACAGAACATTCAAGGTGAATGTTAGAACTGTAGACTCTGAATGTCTTAGTGCAACAAGTGTTGTCAAGGAGAGTGAGTTGTGGCACAGAAGATTTGGTCATATGAATTTCAGAAGTTTAGGGCATCTGAAATCAAAGAATCTGGTACATGGAATTCCTACAATCAAGAAGCCTAAAAAGTCATGCAAGGTTTGCATGGAAGGGAAGCAACCAAGATTACCATTTTCATTAGAAGTAGCTCCAAGAGCAAAACATGCCTTGGAAGTAGTGCATTCTGATATATGCGGTCCTTTTCCAGTAGCATCAACTGGAGGGAATAAATATTTTGTGTAATTTGTTGATGAGTTCACAAGAATGACATGGGTATCTCTCATAAAGTTTAAACACGAGGTGTTTGTTGAATTCAAGAAGTTCAGACTGAAGTTGAGAATCAGAGTGGCCAGACTCTGAAGATTCTTAGAACTGATGGTGGTGGTGAGTATAACTCCACAGAATTCAGAAGATTCTGTAAGGAGAATGGAATTGAGCATGAGGTTATTTCTCCCTATACTCATCAACACAATGGTCTTGTTGAAAGAAGAAACTGTACTTTGCTTGATATGGTGAGAATCATGCTGAAAGACAAGAAGCTTCCTCATACTAAGGAAAAGCTGTTGCAACTGCATGTTATGTACTCAATAGATGTCTGTTGTACCCCAAAATTTTCCCTCGCATTTTTTCCACAAGAAATCGCAGCTTCAGGCGTTTCCTGATTTTTCAAACTGGCTCAAGAATCAGTCAAACAGACTGTTCTCGTCAGTCAGGACACAATTAGGGTTTCATTGATTTTCAGGGCTCTGGAATGTTTCACACAGTTGGCTTAGGGTTTTGGTTGACTTTGGCTCAACTTTGATCAGGCGAACGTGCTTTGGCATTTAATCAGGAATTAGGGTTTTTCGTGCGCGGTTCTTCAGAAAGATTTAATTCTACGGTGCTTTGCAAGTTGTTCCGGGATTTGGTTTGAATACGCATTGTTTGATCTAATCAGTAAAAGAAGGCATTTGGTTTGAATTCACGTTTGTTTGATTGAACCAGTCAAAGGATACATTCAGTTTGGATTTACAGTGTTTGGTAAGAAATCAGTGAAAAGGGAATGCGCCTGATCAGTTGTTTTGATTAACTGTTGCTTTGCTTTGGATATTGGAAATGCCAGGTTTAACTGAGTAAATTGCTAAAGCATTGTTTATCTAAATTATTTATTATTCTGAGGTTAAGTGATTGGAATTTATTTTTCAATTATTTTAATTCAAAGAATTTTAAATAATAAATAAACAATAAAGGATAAAAAAGAATTAATTGGATAAAGACTTTTTATTCACTTTTAAATTATTCGTACAATTATTGTTTACAATTTGTTTACGACAATAATTTTACAGTGATTTAAACTTAAATAAAAAAACTATCCTAAACATTTTCTATTCTTCAATTCTTCATCTGCTATCCTTTGCTCCAGTGCTCCTTTTTAATTATTCATCTGCAAGAGAAAAGAAGAAAAGTCAAATAGCAGATAAGTAAGTGACAGATAAATAAAATTACAGTTCATCATTAAGGGCCACTGATTGGGATCAGTTAACCCTCTCCGCAAATCACGGGATTTCTCCCGGTTCACAAAGAGGGACGAGTTTTTATTTGCTAAAAATGAATGCACAAAAGTCAAATTGCACAATTCAAAAATTGTCAAACTGCATAGTTCAATACAAACAGAAAGTCCAAACTGGATCACAATTTTCAAACCATCCAAAAAACTGTCAAAGTACAAGTTACTGTCACAAAGCTATTCAAAAGATTTGGAAAGATGTCAAAAGCACAAAATCTGGAAGAAAAGAGACAAGAATGCAGAGAAAAATTGTTATGCAAGCAAAACACACTCATTTTCATCATTTCCCAAAGAAGTGGCCCTTTCAGAAAAGAAAAGTACAAAGCATAATATTATTTAATGCAAACTGTACTGAGAGAGAAGAAAAAGAGAAAAAGAAAGCAGGTTTAGGCTTTAGGCAGGAAGGAAGAAAATATAAAGAACTGAACACAGTACAGTAAAGGAGGACAGAGGCAAACCGATACACCACAAAGAAAGGCAAAACCTGCTGAACAAAAGGCAAAACCTGATGAACAAAAGGCCAAGCCTGCTGAACCTGTCAAGGCCATAACCTTTCAAAGGCCTAACATGAAGCCTGAGCCTCAAAGCCTCACAACCTGCTAATAACCACAAAACCTCTACCAGAACAAACCAAGCCTTATCAATAAGCATTAAGCCAGAACAAACGAGCCTGATAACTTGTCCACAAGAAGCCAGTAACAAAAAGACCTGCATAAGCCTTATCCCTTTCCACACAAAAAACATAACTAACATATGCCCAAGACCTGCAATCAAACAAATAAAATCACCCAAAGCCTTAAACCTGCCTGAAAGTCATCAAGCCAGAATCATCAAACCTGAGGCATCAAACCTGAAGCATCAGACCTGCCTAAGCATAAATCTGTAAAGGCCATAAACCATTCAAAACCCTGTCCTGCCTATCATCAAACTCAACATAACCAAAAGGCCTGAACAAACCAAGCATAGTGCCTGTCTCAAACCTTGAACCCTGTCAACTAAAACCAAGCCTAAAACCTGTCAAAGGCCATAACCAAAAACCTGTAGCATTCAACCCACATACAAAGCATCCAAAGCCAAACCACAGAACCCTCAGAGGAGTACTCATCATTGGGCTATAAACACACGAGAAGCATATTCAAGGCAACTCAAAGAAGGGACGAAAGAAGCATATTCAAGGCAACTCAGAGAAGGGACGAAAGAAGCACATTCAAGACAGGCCCTCAGAGGAGTACTCATCACAGGGCATCATACAAAGCAAATCAAAAAGGCAACAAACGTTCAGAGGCATCTCAAGGCAGCATTAACAAACCAAAAAGGCATTCAAGGGCAACATAAGCAGAAACATGCAGTAGAAGAGAAAGAAGAAAGAAGATATAAGGGTTTTCAGGGTAAACATCATAAAACCTAACCAGGGTCACCAAGAAGCTAGCTTCATCGTGCAATCTCCTTCGCCACTAAGCCTCCGAGCACCTCCGCGCTCGCCTCCTTCCTCAAACAAAAGGTAGTAAAACTCTCTTCTCTTTCCCTTTTCAACCTCGTTAAAACAAACAAAATCAAAAGTGCTTAATCAAAAAAGGCAGTAATCCATAACATGTAAAAAGAATCAAACCCTAAACGCGTTAAACAAAGCAAGAGGATTACCCTTTTTGCGCTTCACTGAACCAAGGAAGAAGGAAGGGCGAAGGAGGCGGAGGCGCTGATGGCTGGGCAAAGGGGAGAATAGATATCCATGGCGAAAGATGAACGAAGACAAAGAGGATAGAACACAAACGGCGCTTCTACCTCACCTAACCCTAAGCATCCAAAAAAATGAAAACACAATCAAAACCCTAAAACATTTTTGAGCCAAACGTGGGCCTCGTCCCATTCTGAGCGCTTAAGCCCAAAACACCCCCTTTTTTCTATTCATTCTGCTTGCTTAATATGGACCTAATGCCCTGTTGGCCCATGCAAATATCAAAACCCTTTTTTAGCATATAGAACTTTTTTTTTCTCTTGTTAAATAAATTAACATAATATTTTTTTACATTAATAATACTTTTTCATATACATATAATAATTAAATTTTATATAAGAAACTAATATTTTTTCTTTACAATTAAACTCACATTTTCTTTAAATTTTTGTACATAATAAATAAAAATACATTTTTTACATAATTTAAATTCTTAACATTTAAATGAGAATATTCTTTTGTATATACAAAATATAAAGATACATTCTTTTATATCAAAAATGTAAGGTGACAATTTTCAAACTTAGAAATACTTTCTTTTCTTAAATTTTCTTTTTGTACATATTAAAGAAAACACAAGATGACAAATCAAAGAATTAATTAAACAAATATTTTAATTTCTTTCTTTAAGTTAAAACAATACTTAATAATACGCATTAATTCACATTGTCCTAACCTGTAAATAATTACATACATAAACACCTACACTTACACAATGTACTTACATTTGATACATTATACATTTGCTTATTTGGTATATCCGTTATATTTACATTTGATCGCAAATTCGATTTGGTTGTAATCTATTGGACATTACATTCCTAAAGTCTCATCCCCATTCGTAAATTTGTACCCCCACTCCCAAATACTTATTTTGTAATAGCGTAGATTTTACATTTTCGCAATTTACCGCTTTCAATTATACCATGGTTAGACCTAGGGTTTGCATGTACATAAAATCAAACGCTAGATAACCTAATACAAGACAAATACATGAAATCAATACACAATCACACTTGCACCCTCTAGGGTAATCCCACATGTTGCCTTCCAAAATGGGCCATGCTTGCACGTCGAGTTTCTTTGGCAAAACGAATTCAAATGATCATAAGTCCCTCGATGACGCTTTCGAAAGTTGCCCAAATGGAATGATCATAGTCCCTTCAAAGAAAATTGCCAAAGACACTTGGCACCATTGCATTCATGGTCCATACGATGACCCGCGCCCGTCCCGTTAAAATTCCTAAACGCAAGATTGTCCACCAAATTCAATGGTGGAACAAAATTGTTAAAAAGGGTTGAAAACATAGAGAAAACCTTTGAGTACAATAGGGTAGACAAAACTCTTAGTTACTTGAGATCAACTTGCAAAAACACTTGCCTTCTTTTCAAAACCACACTCCACAAACACTCTCAAAACAAACTCTCAAAAACATTTTGAAACATCTTTTCGAAAAGATCCACACCTTTGTAAAACACTCAAACACGAGTCGAATACATTGGTTGCCTAAGACAAGGCGTCTTCTTCCAAAACATTTTCAAAAACACACACACATACACACCATTTTTCAAGCAATCGAAAATCAAGGCAAGTGATCTAAAAAACCAAGTAACTAAGAGCCCATGGATAACCATGGATGAAAAGGGTGCTAATACCTTCCCTTTTCATAATCTACCCCCCGAACCCACGAAATATCTCAAAAGGTTTTTGCTGTGCTTTTTTAACCTTTCCTTTAGGATAAAATAAAAAGTCGGTGGCGACTCTTGCTCAACCGAACAAGTGCGAATACAAACGCAAAACCACAGTCAGTTCTCCCACCGTATCACAATGTCCAACAAAGAAATTGAAGGAAATAGTTCTTATTCAGAAGTGGAATGGAGATAAGCAAAGTGTTATTCATCTGAAGGTGTTTGATTATGTATGTTACAAGCATGTTCCAGAGCCAGAAGACAGAAGTTGGATGATAGAAGTAAAGTAATGTTACTGGTGGGGTACCACAATACAGGTTCATACAAACTTTATTGTCCAGAAACTAACAAAGTTGAGTTCAACAGAGACGTCATTGTAAAAATAACCAGAAGTTTGGAATTGGGAAAGGTCTCGTCCGGAATCTAATGAAATAACTCCTGAAGAAAAGTCAGAAACACATGTTTTTGAAGCTGGTAAAGACTCTAACTCTAAAGAAGATACATAAAGAGAAGATGATTCTGACTCTGACTATGATGGTGATCCAGACTCTGAAGACAGTCAAAGTTCTAGAGAAATTCCAATTTCTGAAGCAAGTGTTTCTGAAGGGGAAAGTTCTGGTGTCCAAGGTTCTGAAGGGGAAAGTTCTGGTGTCCAAGGTTCTGAAGGTCCAGTTCAGAGGCAACAAAGAGTCAGAAGCATCCCAAGAAGATTTATAGAGTTTCACATGTTGCAAGACACTGAAGTAGACTATAGAGGAGAAGTTATTCAGTGTGCAATGTTAGTAGACTCTGAGCCTGTGAGTACAGAAGAGGATCTTAAGCAGTAAGTTTGGTTACAATCCATGAAAGAAGAACTTGATGCAATAGAGAGAAATAAGACTTAGAAGCTGACAGGACTTCCAAAAGGCAAGAAAGCCATCAACGTCAGATGGATTTTCAAGCAGAAGCTAAAGACAGATGGTTCAATTGGTAAACACAGAGCAAGATTAGTAGCAAGAGGCTTTCTATAGAAGCCCGGGCTAGATTACTTTGAAGTGGTTGCACCTGTAGCGAGACATGAAATAATCAGACTAGTGATTGCAATAGCTGCTAACAGGAATTGGCCTCTGAAGCATTTAGATGTAAAATCTGCATTTCTGAATGGTCCATTACAAGAATAGGTATATATATCACAACCTCCTGGATTTGAGAAAAATAATCAGGAAGGTGTGGTGTTCAAATTACACAAAGCCTTGTACGGATTGAAGCAAGCGCCCAGAGCTTGGAATTTGAAGATTGTTTCTTTTTTCAAGGAACAAGGGTTTCACAAGTGTGAGATGGAGTATGGTGTTCATGTTCAACATACTTCATAAGGTAATATGCTTCTGGTATATTTGTATGTTGATGACATATTGCTAATAGGAAGTTTTGAACAAGAAATAGTTGAGTTCAAGAAAGTTCTGATGAATGCGTTTGAGATAACAGATCATGGAAAAATGAGTTTCTTTCTAGGGATGAAGTTTATGTATTTTGAGAAAGGAATCATTTTGCATCATATGAAGTATGAACTTGAGCTTATGAAGAGATTTGAGCTAAAGAATTGCAAAGTTACTATCACACCTGCTGATACGAATCAGAAGTTGGACTCTGATTCTGATGGAGAGGATGTGGATGCTATAACCTTCAAACAGTTGGTTGGCACTCTAAGGTATTTGTGTAATATCAGACCTGATATTTTCTATGCAGTTGGAATGGTTAGCAAATTTATGAGTAAACCAAAGTGGTCTCATTACCAAACTGCTATCAGGATTTTGAGGTATATAAAGGGAACTATGAGGTATAAAGTGTTATTTCTGTCTAGAAGAAAGATCGAATAAGAATTTATGAGTTATTCAGACTCTGATTGGTGCGGAGATAGAATGGGCAGAAGGAGTACTTCTGGGTACTTATTCAAATTTCTGGGAGGTCCTATTTCTTGGTGTTCCAAGAAGCAACATGTTGTTGCGCTGTCAACCTATGAAGCTGAATATATTGTAGGCGCTCTAACTACATGCCAAACTGTGTGAATTCTGAACTTACTGAAAGATCTGAAGATTAAGATAAATAAACCTCTGAAGCTGATAATTGACAACAAGTCTGCAATAAATCTTTCCAAGAACCCAATGCTGCATGGGAGAAGCAAGCATATTTAGACCAAATATCATTTTCTGAGGAATCAATTTTAGAGAGGAATATTAGAAGTTGTGCATTGTAGCACCCAGAAGAAACTGGCAGATGTTCTAACAAAGGCTATCAAGATTGATCAATTTCTTCACTTGAGGATGAAATTGGTGTTGTCAGTTTCGGATAAAATATAAATTAAGGGATGGTATTATATTTAATCTATACTTTAGGAATATATTTTTGGATATTAATCTATATTTTAGAAATATCTTTTTAGATGATATTATTATATCTTTGTTAGAGGATATTTAGGATTTTATTTTGTGTATAAATAGCCTAGTGAGGTAGCTCAATGTAATTCATTATAAATCATTATTCCTTATTTTTGTAGCCGTCATTTAATATATTCTTTTTTCCTTTCATCTCTTTTTTGTACACCAACGTTTATAACATCATATAGAAAACTCCACATCAGCATGACCATGCTTTGATTTTGCAGCTCTTCATTCCATCCAAACTTGTGTGTTGCACCATTTACACGTCATGTTTGGACCACCAAAATCAATGGATACTGAAAAAATTCATGAAATGTAATTAGGACTAATAGTTGATGTATGTGTGCAAATGTAAACAAATCATTGATTCAAATCTTGTCTTTCAACAACAACATACAACTGCCATTTAAGATTATTTAAGTTATCCTCTTGAGAAGTATTCCCTAAAAATAATTAAAAATAATAATCTTGGTGATTCGTTTTCATAATTACATTATGAGCATATAACAATAAAATATAGCAAAGGTCAATGAGCATTCCATTAAGGTTTTGAGATTGTTCATCAAAATTTAACCTTGTACCATAAAGTGATTGAATTTTCCTGTACTTTCTTTTAGTTTTAATTAGGGAATTATGTGACTTGGTTGATGAATTTATTGTTAGATCTTGTGTTAGGGGTCTGCTACAAAATATGAAAGAGAAGAAGATGAAAACGGTACGATGAAAGTTGCACAAAATAAATTTCAAAGCGCGTGTTTACACTAAGCTTTAGGTTCGATTCGCCTCCACCAATTCAGGAAAATTGGATGCAAATCAGTTATCGGTGAATCCCCTTTAGGATATTTTGAAAACCTTAACATGAATTGCATATTCACATTAAGCATATCGATCAATGATATTTTATCGAATAAAATTTTCACATTTATTCTTTTTCACTAGAAAAATAAAGAAATGACTTGGATATGATTTTTTGCTCTTAAAATACATTATTTTTCGTATTTCTTTCAGCCTACAAAATATCTCTATTTATAAAGACATTCATACCTCTTGGTAAAGGGAAACATCTTTTAATCACTGGTTGTTTATAATTAATAGGTACATTTATGTTCAGATTGTTACCTAAACAACATATTGGTTCAATGACTAATGCTTCAGACCATGCGTGTCTCTTTGCAAAAGTGTACGCGGTTCAAATATGAATGGGTGCATTTTTCGCAATATTTTTATTGTTCATAAAACAAATAAAACATAAAATTGCTCCCACCAATATTTGAACCCGAGACATTAAGAGTGCCATAAACAATAACAACCGGTATGTCAATTTCTTCATTAATGAACATTTGTAAATTAATTATATTTTAACTAGTTATGCAATATAACTTTTCCATATATATATATATATATATATATATATATATATATATATATATATATATATATATATATATATATATATATATATATATATATATATATATATATATATATATATATATATATATATATATTGGAAATTCTCCAACAATCTCCACCATTTTCAAAATATATCTAAATCAATTATTCAGGAAATTCCATGGTTTCAGATAAAGGTATTTTACAATTTGAACCATTACTTAGTAAGTTAAGTTTTCACTCATCCCCAAATAAATTGATAGATAAGCTTTGAACCAATTATTCATTAGAACAAAGGTGCATAACTCACACATTAAATCCTGGTACCATTGATCGAATTATCAATATGACACATTAAATAAGGTCATGTGTCTCATATCCTTTTCTTGAGAATTTAAGAGACAAGCCCTTTAACTATATGAAACAACACGACTTCATTCTCATATAGATAGACTATATCAGAAATGCATCCACAATTATACATTTCAGCAAACATTTGCTATATGTCTATTAAGAGGAAAATGACATCCTATCATATTTATTTTTATGGTCCAAGTACTTTTACCCCTTGGAATGTATCTATTGTCAAGTATTTCAATCACTCTAATAATGTACTTTCATCATTGAACACATGACTTAATGTTAATCAACTATGAGTTGAGTTTCCACCATCGATGATTAATTAGATATGGGCTTGTTCCACATCCCTTAATGACGTCTTCCTTGTATTTAGTTATATCCAAAGACATCATATCCTTGTCAATCCTTTAGTCAAAGAATCATAATATTTTTCAAAGTTTAATAAACTTTGAATATTCAATTTTTCAAATAGTCATGTCTATGATTACTTTACGTGCTCTTGATAGTATTTATCAATTATCATCAAACCATGACACATTTTTCATATTAGTACATTTATTGTATGCAAAATATATTATATATTCTTGATAGTTTCTCCAAACTATCATCATGACACTTTTGTCATTTAATTACATTTTGTCATATACACAAATATGATGTTATTTTTCTTTTTCTGATCTTTTTAGTTTGAAGTTTTACTTCCACTTAAGTCTATTTTAAATATATTTAATACATTAAACATTTATAGCAATCGACACCATGATCATACACATTTGTCATGATTAACTTTTATTTCATGAAGTGAAGTCATACATGTAACTCATAAACTCCATATAAATACAATTCCATAGGATTTATTTATATTTTTTTTAAAATAAACAATTTTCTTTTATAGCTAACATATCCATGACAAATTTCATGATAAATTTCTGATTAGTCAAATTCACATACTTTTATAAATTATACATATATAAATTTATTGCACATGTTAAACTTTACATAAATGAATATTATTTTCAACATTTCACAAAGATTTAGAACTTCATATAACATATATTTATTTAAAATAAGTATATACCTTTCACCATGGTTAGGAATAATCAAGCATGTATGTTTATCTCTTCATCAAAGTTTCAACCACAAAGTAATCACAAAAAAATTATAAATCAAAATTCTATAATTTTAAAAATTATATAAAAGGGTTAAATATACAACATCCCCTGTAATGTAGGCGATATTCACTTTAGCCCCTGTAAGAGTTTTTTCTTCTTCTTATTCCCCCTTCATAATATCTAGATTCCCTCACCATAGCCCTCGTGCACACTCTTTGGGTCTAGATTTCATTTTCCTAGTGACATGGCAGACTAGGTATAATTTTTTTTTTTTTAGTTATTATTAAAAATCCACGTGGATTATTATTATTTATTTAATTTTTTTAATTATTATATATATATATATATATATATATATATATATATATATATATATATATATATATATATATATATATATATATATATATATATATATATATATATATATATATATAATGTTTTGTTAATTTTAATTTTTTTAATTTTTAATATTTATTAATACTTTCAATCGCGTCCGCTCATCAAAGATCTATGTTTTTCAAGATTCTCATATCCTTCTTCCTAGACTTTGGAATTCGTTATTAGAAAAAAAAGTCCTCTGTTTAGTTGTCAAAACAGCCTCAAATAGTCATAATCAATTTCCCGGTCCAAAATGTCCTAAACGCCCTTCTGGGTCTCACTTAAAGTCAAATAGAAAAATCATAAAAACTCAGCGTTTGGACCAACACAACCTGTGTCAGGTGACACGATCAACCGTGTGTTTACAGTGATTTCTGGTAAACAACCGCTAGTCCTCCAAACTATCGAATAAACTTATTGACTGTTATTTAATTTCTCTGGTAACTCGCAGGATCGACTAGATTGATCCTAGGACGTGTTGGTTATTAGGGTAACTCTCATGATCGAACTGGTATTCATGGTTGGTATTTAGAATGTTGTGTAGGTGTTTAACTTATTTTGATTTCTCGCTTAAAGATCTAAAAGTGTGATCAAATAAATGTGCGCGAAACTAAATTGCATGAATAAAGGTCAATTGTAAAGACATGTAAAAACTGCATAAAAGACAAGTGAATGACTTCGAATTATAAAAGCGGTTAATGTACAAGATTCGAAATATGAAGAAAGCGTTTAATGCAAGAAAACTGTAAAATGGCTTTAAGAAAAAGAAAAGGTGTTCGAAGGATAAAAACTTGAAGATAAAGGCATGAAATGTATAACAATTTCTGAAATGTAAAGCATTTAAAACGGAAAGAAAGTATTTAAATGTAAGGCATCAGTGAGAAGATTTCGAATGAAAGTACTTTAAATGCAAAAACTTGTAAATGGTATTGACATAAAGATAAAGGAAAGTACTGGAAATGATAAAGGGTTTTCATTAAATCATAAACATATGGTGTTATCATACGTACATTGCTCTTGCATTCGTTTCCCTAGCCATGTGGTAATTTGAATGTTTACTGAGTTTTTTGTACAATAGATATGACACACTGAAATCTTAATGCTAAGACTTCTATTTATACTTCTTCGACCATAACGGTCTTGCTATAAGATTCTGCCACGTTCAGAACATGCAGAGCAATGCCTCTCTCTTGCTTCCACGCGTCTTCGAATGCTCCAGCGCATAAATTTCAAATTTCGAACATCCCGCTTGCATTTGATTTTCAAATGTTTTGGCACTTCTTCGCTTCGAACGCATTCCTTAGATACAACCTTGTTATCATTTCGAGACTTATTTGGATATATTCTCATAACTGTCACTCGAAGCTCCAAGCTTTGATATGCTCATTCGAAGCACTGCTTCTACTATTTCGAAACATGACGTTTTGTTTCATTTCAATCGAAACGTCCAATTTACTTTGCTTCTAATAATATTATCAAAATCTTCAGCCAACAAAATGCCCCTTTAAAATATGTATTTCGATCCCTTTGAGAAATACTTATTTTAAACATATACACAAGATTTTGATGCGACCTTCGAATCATCGTAACATTTATTGCATATGACTTCAGTCACGTCAATCATAACGCTTTTCAGATTCCTTTACCGTCTTGAACCATTTCACAGTATGGTGCAGTTACAAAATAATGATTATCTTTAATCACGCCTATTACCAATGTTAACTTTACGCCACCTCTTCATCAAACCACCCCATGATTACCACGTATCACAACCTTACTCAGTGGATGCAACTCCCTTTTTGACGCAGGTGCTTTCGTCTCCATTATGGCTTTGGTTTTGTTCTGGTTGATTTCGATTCCTTTCTTGTGGACCACAAAACCAAGAAAATCTCCAGCCTGCACAAAAAATGCACATTTAAGGGGATTCATCTTTAAGCCATGTTTTCTCATTCGTTCGAATGATTGGCTTAAATGATGCAAATGCGCTTCTGCAGATATAGATTTGATGACTATATCATCAATATACACCTGCATGAAGGTTTCGATGAAGTCATGAAAAATTGAATTCATCGCCCTTTGATAAGTTGCCCCAGCATTTTTTAAACCAAAAGGCATCACCACCCATTCGTAGGTGCCTAAGGCTCCTGGGCAACGAAATGCTGTTTTTGCAACATCTTCTTCAGCAATGAAAATCTGGTTATATCCAGAGTATCCATCCAACATACTCAGGTATTCGAATCCTGCAGCAGAATCTACTAGCATTTCTGCCACGGGCATGGAATATTCATCCTTAGGGGTTGCAGTGTTTAAATCCCTAAAATCTATGCAAATTCTTAAAGAACCATTTTTCTTAATAACGGGTACTATGTTTGCTAACCATTCAACGTACCTTGTTGTTCTGATGAATTTGCAGCGCAGCAACCTTTCGATCTCAGCTTTAATTTTTGTGAGAATTGCTGGTGCGAATCTTCTGGGAGTTTGTTTGATGGGCCTCTTGCCATCTTTGATTGGCAGTCTGTGTTCGACCAATTCCCTCTTTAAACCAGGCATCTCATCATAATCCCAAGCGAAGCAATCTTTGTTTTCCTTAAGGACTTCGATCACTTTCTTCTTGAGGCCTGGGTTAAGTTTAGCACTTATGTAGGTTACTCTTTTCGTTTTTTCATCCCCTAAGTTGACTTCTTCGAGCGGATCCTGTGCCAACATTTTGACACCTGAGTTTATGGGGTCCCTTTCGAAGCCTAAGGGTTCTTTATCATAGATGGCATCCAACCTTTGATCCATCTCCAACTCTTTGATGGGTGAGCATTTCGAACCCCCCCCCCCACTAACTTCATTCGTCTTTATAGTTGATTTATTTATTTCAGCCTCTAAGGCCGCTTTTGATTCATTCTCAGCCATATAGGCCGAAATCCTTTCGAAAAAGGTAGACTCAGTCATGGTTAAGGTTGTCGAAGTCCCAGCCTGTTGGACGTTTTTGTATAGCACCTTCAACTTCCTCTTCTTCACTGATTATTGTTCTATCCCAGTAAAGGCCATCATGACGAAGTGTCATGTAGTAGTGGGCGTTTCTAGTTTCATTCATCTCATCATTTGGAACACATGGAGCAATCTTTGCCAGATTTTTATCATAATCCCTTTTGTCAACTAAATTCACAGTTGACATAAAGTAACTTTGGTCTGCTTCGATGTTTTCCATGATTCCATCATCTCTCCACAGAACTAGTCGTTGATGCATAGACGAAGGAACTGCCCCCACGCCATGGATCCACTCTCTTCCCAACAGCAGGTTATAGTTGGCCTTGGCTTCGATCACCATAAACATGGTGGGCCTGCAACTTGAGCCTATTGCCAATTCCAACTGGACCACCCCCAGTGTTTTGCCCACTTTTCCCTCATAATTGGACAGAACCATATTATGGGGCTTGATATCTCCTTCGCGGATCTCTAATCTTTTTAGCATGAAATGGGGTATCATATTGACTGCAGCACCCCCATCCACTAGAACTTTGTTCACACCATGGACGCCCACTTTCGCCCGAATGAAAAGTGGCTTGAGATGATTCTTCATTGCAGGTTCTGGACGTTCGAAGAACGCATTTTGTTCCTCAACAGCCCCATTGTCCATCACGTAGTAGCACACGGGCCTATGTTTCATTAAATCTGTGGTGTCTTCCTCCTCATATTCATTGATTTCGGTTTCCTGCCCAAATTCGCAGGGAAGCACAGACACCACGTTACAGTTCAAGTTGAATGAAGACTCCCCCTCCGATTCGAAGTTATCTGTTATCATATCTTCGTCCTCTTCCGGGCCTGGAGTGTATTCCTTTGGTTCATTGCATTGTTCTTCAGAGAAGAGCCTCCTATTGACTGGAGGTTTATCTTCAGTTTGATTTTTTGGTTTGTTGGTGCTGGTTTCACCTTGGTTTTTTGTTGAAGTATCCCCTTTGTTTGCCACAGCTTCTCTCTCAGCCTTTCGAATCCTTTGCTGTCTACGCCACTGGGATCTTGACATGGGGTTCCTTCCTTTGTAATTCTCTAATCTCACTTCCTCCCTTTTTTGTGTGTTGAATTGCCTCCTGTATGTCACAGCATGGCGTGCATTTCGTTCCGCACTCCTCCATCTGTCTTTGCCTTTGTTATTTCTGACTTGTAGCCATCTATCGGTTGGAACTTCAGCAGGGAGTTTGAAAGTCACTCTTCGAGCAACTTTGGGGTGAGGGCTATCAGGCCTTCGCTGTTTGTATCTGCTGTCGAAACGCGGATCCATCTGGGCAGTTTATTGATGGTTCCAGCAAGGGGCGAAGGGAATCGTTTCGAAGGCCCTGGCCATGCTTTGGTCATACACAGCAGAACACCTTGGGCAAATCAAGCACTTAGTTGCCCCTTTGTAGCAGCGAAAAACAAACTCCAATAAACTCTCTCCAGCCTTAGGATAACACCTAAAAAGCTGGTTATCCTGGCGCCAATTGTTGCCAGTTCGAGCCCTCTGTACCCTTTCGAAATTCGCAGCAATTCTTTGGTTGCAGAGGATGCTGCACCTAGGGCACAATATCATGCCTGAATCTCCTTTGTGGCATGTCATGAGATAATCTTTGAGACTAGCATCTCCAGTGTGGTTATCCCCCATTCTGTACTTTTCTTTTTCTAAGTATTTTTCCACTTCCTCCATCTCAGAACGGGGTCTTTCCATATCCACCATATTTATTTCCACATCCCCCTCTTTAGTTTCGTCATCGCCCCATCCTGTAGGCTTTATATCTTCAATTTGGACCTTCGAACTCTCTGGGGCAGAATATTTGACCAGATAGTCAAATTTTCCACTAGGTTCCCCTAGAGTGTCCCATATTTCCTTCTGAGGGGGAATTGGCTGCGTAATTTGGACTTTCTCCAATTCCAGCCTCAAGCCCTCAGTGACCTGTGTTAATCCTTCGTTTTGATTCCCTTGGCCTTCAGTAGCCTGGGTTTCTCCTGCAACAGCCACAGGTGCAGCAATCGAAGTGTCTGGCGTATTCTGGATGTCTTCAGTGACTTCCTCGCTGACTTCGACCATCACCCAGTTTTCGACTCCAGTGTCCTTTTCTTCTGTTTGGGCGTCGCTTCGATCAGTTTCCACCATGTTGATCTCTCCAATGCATGCAGGCTCGGAGTAGTTGGTGTCTGCGACGTCCAAAGGATCTTCGTCCACTTTCATCTTCACCTTATCAGCAAACTTTAGTCTGCCATCTTTGATCGCGTTTTGAATCAAGTCCCTGAAAAGAAAACATTGTGAGGTCTTGTGGCCTAGGAAACTATGATATTTGCAAAATCCCCTCTTCTTCCTCTGATCCAAAGGAGGTATTTTGACATTTGATGGCACAATTAGTTGGCCATCCTTGACAAGCAAGTCAAAATTTTCGTCACACTTAGTGACGTCGAAGGTATAAACCTTCTTTGGAAACTTGTCACTTTTCTCATTTTCAACAATATCTTTCCCTTTTGTGGGAACTAACATTTTGCAGGAGTAAGGCGGGGCCTGTTTTAATTCAGTGAGGTCGATTTCGACCTCTTCGAATTCGAATTCAGGATATTCTTCTACTTCCTCAGTCCCAACATAGGAAATCCTTTCTTTCTTACTATTCTTAAAGACTCTGGCTTTTTTGGCCTTTAGTCTTTCGACCTGTCGAACCCTATCGGCTAACTGAGCCATATCCCTCAAATACTGAGTGTCTAGTTTCTTTCGAATAGAATAATCCAAGCCCCCAGCGGCCATTTCGACTAACTCATGTTCAGGCACTACTGTGTAACATCTGGATTTCAACAGCCTAAATCTATTCAAATAATCATCTATGGGTTCGGTGAACTTTCTCTTAACACTGGCCAATTCCTTCAAACTTATTTTCGATTGTCCCATGTAAAATTGTTCATGGAATAATCTCTCTAAAAGAGTCCAAGTGTCAATAGACCCAGGAGGCAACGTGGTAAACCAAGTGAAGGCGTTTTTTGTCAAGGAACTTGGGAAGTATTTGATCCTGAGATCTTCATTATTGGCTATATCTCCCGCTTCGGTTAGATATCTCGCTATGTGTTCGACTGTTGACTCATTGGTATCCCCAGCGAACTTTGTAAATTTAGGGACTTTATATCCCCTTGGTAAATCAGTATGCATTATACAATCCAGTATAGGAGAAGCGTAATTTGGCCTCCTCATTCCTGTGTTGAGGCCATTCTGGGCCATGATCCTCTCTATCATGGTGGTTAGGTTATTTTCTGCCAAGATGTTATCGTTTCGAATCCTATGAACGACGGCATCGGCATCTTGATTTTGACCAACCAAAACAACTCCCCTAGGTTGTTCTTCTCGGAATTCTGGGGCTTCTGGCCTTTCGATCCTTGCCCCTGGTTCCATAACTTCCCTTTGTGGACCCGGGATTATTGGGGCTTCTAACCTTGGTGCTCTGGCCCCCAAGTCAACTTCTTCTCTGGGTGGTCTATGAATTGGGTCGTTAGCAATTTGTTCTACAACAGGCATGTTTGTTCGAAATCCCGCCTGGTTCTGCCTACGCCTTTCTGTGGGAGCAAAGAAATCTGCTATTCGACTCATATTGTCAGCGTTTTCCCTGTTCGTCACAGTCACATTCTGAACTATTGGGGCAAATATTTCCTGCATGGTTTGCGCTAACACCCCTATCATATTGTGGTTACTGTCATCCATCAATTGCCTAAAAGCCAACTGGTTATCTGTGGTTAGGATAGGCAACGTGCTATAACCCACTGACCCTTGGTTATTTGTCATAAACTGATTCGCCCCAGACCCAGATCCTAGTTGTGGAGATGAATTCGATGTGGAATTGTGTAAACCTGCCATAAAAGATGTTGGCATTCCGTAAGAAGAACTTCTAATTCTATTCCCATCGAAACCGGGTGGTCTAGTTAATGGTGTGGCGAAATGGGATTGTGTCCCTGATGGTGGAACGACTCCCCCAGGGTAGCCCATAGTTCCAGTATTTCCTAAGATCGAACTATTAGTTGATATGCCACTTACTCCATTGGTGGCTATGTTACTGGTTGAAGATGCAACAGACTGTGCATTCGAAGGGATTACATTAGATGTTCCGCTCGAAATGGACGCGTTAGTGCCTGTTGCATGTGGGCCACCTTGGTCTCCTTGTTGATTGTCTGAATTAGACATTTTGTCCAAACGTTTTCTTCTGGATAAAGGTTGGTTGCTGTTGGTTATCTTACCACTTCTCAGGTTCATAAAACAGCAAACTTCTTAGGTTCCTACGTTTTTGTAATGGCTACGTCTCGACAATCCTTAATTCTGATATCCAATTATTGGTCCCACCAGGTGTGCCAATTTGTTTCCAGTGATTTCTGGTAAACAACCGCTAGTCTTCCAAACTATCGAATAATCTTTCTTACTGTTATTCAATCTCTCTGGTAACTCACAGGATCGACTAGATTGATCCTAGGACTCCTTGGATATTAAGGTTACTCTCACAATCGAACAATTATTCATGGTTGATATTGTATAAGTGTTTGGCTTACTTCGATCTCTCTCTACGAGTCTAAAAATGTAGTCAAAATGTATATGAAAACTAAGTTATACGAATAAATGTTAAGTGTAATGCTGATTGTAGAGACATATAAAACTGCATGAAAAATGAAGTAAATGGTTTCGACTTACAAGACATTTAACATAAAAAGTTTCTGGAATGTAGAAGTTTAAAATGTGAAGAAAGCGTTTAATGCAAGAAATCTGTAAATGATTTTAAGTAAAAGTATGCGCTTGAAGAACAATACTTGAAAGTAAAGGTATTGAAAATGTGACAGTTCTCTGAAATATAAAGTGCTCGAAATATAAAGAAAACAGTAAAACGTAAAACTTTGAGGAAAAGACTTCGAAATGAAAAGATTGTAAATAAGAAAACTTGCAAATGTTATTTGACAAAAAAGAAAAGAGGAAAGTACTGGAAATGGTAAAAGGCTTTCATTAAGTTAGAAATACATGGTGCTATCATACATACATTTCTCTTGCATTCGTTTCCCTTGCCATGTGGTAGTTTGAATGTTATTGAGTATTTTGTATAACAGATATGACACACCGAAATCCTAATACTAAGACTTCTATTTATACTAATTCGACCCTAACGGTCTCGCTACAGGATTATGCCACGTTTCGAACATGCAAGACAATGCTTCTTTCATCTTTCCACGTGTCCCCAAATGCTCCAACACATAACTTTCAAACTTTGAAAGTCCCGCTTCCATTTGAATTTTAAATGCTTTTGGTGTTTCTCTATTTCGAGCGTTCTTTCCAAACACAGCCTCGCTGTTGTTCCGAGACTCCTTTAACTACGTTCCCATAATTGCCGTTCGAAGCTTCACACTTTGACACCCTTATTCGAAACACTGCTTCTGTCACTTCGAAATATGGCGTTTAATTCCATTTCGATCAGAACGTTTATCTCTTTTGGCTTCTAAATAATATTATCGAAATCTTCAGCTAACAAATTGCCCCTTTAAAATATGTATTTCGATTCCTTTGAGAAATACCTATTTTAAACATCTACACAAGATTTCGATAGGACTTTCGAATCATCGTAACATTTAATGCATTTGACTCCAGTCACATCAATCATAGCAACTTTTGGATTCCTTAACCGCCCGGAGTCACTTCACAGCGTGGTGCAGTTATAAGTAATGATTATTTTTAAATCACGCCTATTACCTATATCAACTTCACGCCACCTCTTCATCACACCAACCCATGATCTCCACGTATCACACCTTTATTCGGTGGATGTTTAAACTTCTCATTATAAAACATCAACTTAATCTTCTTCTTTCCTTTTCACACTCTAAACCTTTCATACTCAGAATTTTTACCCTTCTTCTCTCATAAAACAATCCAAGCTTTCAAACAACAAAAATGTCTTCTTCCACTTCATCCCAACTCAAGAAAGTCTCCAAGAAGAAAGGAAAAACTACAGGAGCAACCATGGAGAGTAAAATCATCACTATTCAAGGCCAATCTGCTCTTTCTCCTCAAATGATTTCCAAAGAAAAAGAAATGTTGTACGCATCACAGGTACTCATCCCTACCCATGTTGCTGGTAAGAGGTTAGCCTTAAATGGCCCTCTTACAGTTTTTGAAATATTAAAGGACACCAGGACAATTTTTCCCGTCTGTTATAGCTTCAAACCCTTATTCAACAAAATGGATGCCCCTAGGGCAGTAGAATCTCTTAGTTCAAATACCGTAGAAACCCCAACTGTTCCTCCCAAGGACCCATTTGTTTTGGATTATGTAAAAAGCAATTTTAAGCCATTTCGATCTTGCCCTACTTCTGATATTGCTTATCAAAATTGGTTCACGAAAGTAGAAGCCAAGAAATCCCAGCAATGGGAAGAATTAGGCATTTATAACCTCATTAAGCTATCGAAACCTGGATTCACCTATAGCCATCCTCTGCTGTTTGCGTCCCTTTATTTCTGGGATAGTACCTACAACACTTTCAATCTCCCAGGTGGAATGATTACCCCAACCTTCTTCGATATAACGGCCATTACTGGGCTGTCGCCAGTGGGAGAAACTTATGTTCCTGACAACGAAGAGCACTCAAGCATAATTGACTTCGAAGTCAAGTTAGCCAGCTTTTCCAAATTTATCAGCCATTATCATGCTGAAGGGGACAATGTGTCTGACATAGAGCACATTGCTTTCTTAACCCTGTGGCTGTCTAGATATGTTTTCTGCAGTAGATCCCTGCAGGTAGCTAGTAGGTTTATTCCTCTAGCTAGGGATTTACACGAAAATCGTAAAGTGTTCCTAAGTGAATTACTCTTAGTTGACCTCTATGAGAGCCTGAGGTCAGCTGTTTCGAGCCTCAAATCCCACACCTCCAAAAACATTCTATTAGCTGGCCCATTTTGGTTACTCCAACTATGGATAAATGCCATGTTCGAACCTTCCTTATCAACCGCCAACACCATAGATGAGAAAGATTATGAAATAAGTGATAGGATAGTCGAAGGCACTAGGCTTCGAAGACTAACTCCTAATGATGACAAGGATGACTTCAAGGTTCAATTCTCGAAGTACATCATGATATTCTCCAAAAGGCACAAGTTCGAAGAGAGCATGGCGCCTTTTGCTTCGAGGGCTCATGGACCTTCTTGGTTCACCATGGCTCTCTCAGAAGCCATCAAGAGCAAGGAGATTCAGGATGTATGGAGAGCTTTCTTGCTTCCTAGACTCATCTCTTCAAGGATAACCCCAGCCAAGAACCAAATTCTTCTCTTTGCCTACCAACCAAACTTTGTTTCGAGGCAGTTTGGCTTATGCCAACTGATCCCTGAACCTTTGTTCCAAACTGAGGGCGCCATCACTTCTGGACGAACTTTCAAGGCAAGGGAAGCCAAGATCCAGCAAGAACAATATCAAGGATTCTCCCAATTTGAGCTGATAGCCTTCGAACCTACCCATCTCGCGGCTAAAGGATTTCTGGAGTGGTGGATTAAGTTTTATCAAACTTGTATGTTCGATACACTTACAATTCGACAAAAACTAATTGATGCCTTCGATGTGCAGGTACCAGCAAAGAAAGGTATGTTTACTCATGCCAAAGAGATAAAAGCTTTTCAAAATTATTTTGAAACTACTTACGACCCCACGCGCTTGGACTCCACTGTGCATCAAGCAGCTGAGAACTTGAAGGAAAAATTTAAACAAAAAGTTTCTAAGCTAAAACTTCCTTCAGGGCTGTCACCTGAGGATAGGTATAGGTTGGCATTCGAAATGCATCCACCTAAATTTCCCAGATTACCTACCTCAGAACTGGCTCTGGCTTGGTTTCCCCCATATCCATGGTGGTTTACTTGCAAGGAGATGTTCAAACGTCTTCAAAGGAAACCAAAGCCATCTGAGACTGTGACATGGGCTCGATACTGGCTTCATGATTTCCCAAGACAACTTCGATACGACCTTTCTGCCATGTCAATTAAATCTGATCAAGGCACAGGTGCGAACGCTTGGGAAAATCCCAAATGTCTTTTATTTCCCATATCTTTAACCTTTGCTTTAATTGTTTCGATTTTCAGCTATCAGGATAAAGACGACTTCCTCGAAGTCGAAGGAAGGGAGTGCCTCTCAAACCTCCATTGAAACCACTGATAAAACGACTCCACCCGAAACAACTACTACTGCTGCAACTACAACAACAACAATAACGCCAACAACAACAAGTGCCCCAATTCCAACGGTAATCGCTTAGTTTTTGATGTTTCGAATTCACTCAAGCTTTATGGTTTATATCTAACTTCGTTAAAATTCGTTCAGACCAACAAGCTTCCTCCTACTACTCCCAAGAAACGGAAACCAAGCACTACTGGGGAAGACCCCAAGGCTGGGGAAAACTCAAATACTACTTCGAAGAAGAAGCTAAAGAAAGCTACCCCTAAAAGCACTGTTCCGACTAGTGTCTCTGGACTCGATTCCAGGGATGCTGCTCCCTTACCTAAATCCAAAAATCCACCTTCGACCTCCAACCCACCGTTGGAACGCATAGCTAGTAACCTCTCCTCTGAGGGTCCACAGGTAAATCGAACTTCTTCTAAACAATGTTTAACTTCTTATTACCTTGGTGAATGTTTTTCTTTAACATTCTGCTGCTCTTTGCAGAACATTTTGAATCCCACTTCTACCATTTCGACCTCACCATCCAGAGCTGCTGCTCCGCTTAACTCCTCTCCTCAAGGAGATTCCAGCAACTTGGTCCAAAACAAAGGTTCTTCCAATGTGGCGGTTCTGGCTGGAACTTCTGAACAGCCGGATGACCAAGGTACCTCCATTCCTCTGAAAGAGGTGAACGAAACGATACTTCAAACGTCTGCAGAGGATTCGCAAAGGGTCCTTCAAAAGTCCCCTCTTGAAACTCTTCAAGAGGACCCAAAGGATACTCAGACTGAAGAAGAAAAAGCTGATTCTGGGCGAGGAGCCGAAGAATCTGCAGACGAAGAATCTGAGGAGGAAAACACCAATGACGAGGAAAACGTCAATGATGGTTCGACTGCCGGGACGGAGTCTAACGCAAATAGCGGCGAAAGGGATGGTATCGAAGTGGTAGATTTGGACGAGGATGAAGAAGACCAAGAGCACGAAGCAAATGAAGGGGATGGTGATGCAATCAACGAAACCCCAGAGGTTGAAACAAATGTGGTTCCCCTACGCGTGGAATTCCCCCAATCCTCTCCATCTCGAATGACTGACGAGGAACTGGCACTTCTGAGGCGAAATGACCCCATTGGGTACATGAAGGCAAAGTTGGCTCAGAGGGACGTCCCACTCGCTAGGGCTGGCACAAGTTTAACCAGCTATCCTCTTCCCACAGATGAAAGAGTTGTTATTCTCAACAAAATTAGGAGAACTATTCTCAATGTGGATATATTCGAAGTGCTTAAGCAAGATAGTACTGCTTGCTATACTATGAAGGAGCTGCTCACAAAGGTCAATCTTTCCAACTGCTCCTTGCCAGTTAGTACTCTCTTGTTTGATCTTCAGAATTTGCTGGACAACGTAACTGGCTACCTTCTCCAAGACGAATCTGCTGCCAAGAAGGTTCACGAGAAACGTATTGCCATGGATGCCGCTTATGAACAAGCTTCGAAACTTTCTCAAGAAGCTGAGGATCAAGCTATGCATCTGAAGCAGGCGAAAATTGAATATGAGGCTCGAGCTGAGTCCATTCTTATTTGGGAAAGGCAGATTCTGGAACTTCAGCAGAAAGTTAAGGAGGCTAAGGAACAACAACTAGCCTTCGAAACTAATCCTGCAGGTAACCAATTCGAAGAGCTTCTCAACCAGGGGCTTGCAGAAATGGAGACTGCAGAACAACTTAAAGGAGAAGTGGCAACCTTGGAAGGTGCCAGGCGGTTCGCTCAGCAGAAACTTGAAACATTTCGAAGCACCTTTAATCGATTGAAAAATAATGTTTATTTCTAGATTTTGATGTTTATCTGACCATAACTTTGGTTTTTTACATGTAATATTCGAACAACGCCATTTTGGCATTCTATCTTGCCATCTTGGCTTTTATAATATTTTGTTTACGTTGTTACTATTCGAATCTTCCGCAGGCTTGGCTTATATTTCTTTAAATATTTCCCATTAACCTTTAGGACACGTTTATCATCCAAGAGTTCTTCGACTTCGTATGCATTGTTTGAGAATACTTTTAGTATTCGAAAAGGTCCTTCCCAATGAGGCGACCATTTACCTAACGCTTTGTTCTTCTTATCCATAGGCAATATGACTCTCCAAACCAAGTCATTAATAACGAATACTTTTTTCTTCACCCTTTTATTGTATGTTCTGGCCACTCTTTCTTTTTGCCTCATCAAAATTTCCAACGCATGTAATCTAATTTCGTCCAACTCAACTAATTCATTCATCATCATTTCCCAATATAATGCAGCTGGAATTTCGTTTTGTTTCTGAATTCGAACTGATTGCAGATGAATTTCTACTGGTAACACTGCATCATGACCAAATGTAAGTTGGAAAGGCGTAGTGTTAGTGGCTTCCTTAGGAGATGTTCTACAAGCCCATAACACCTGGTCCAGAGTTTTGTGCCAATTTCTTGGCTTCTTGCCAATATGCTTCTTGATTAATCCTATTATTACTTTATTTGCTGCTTCGACTTGTCCGTTTGCTTGAGCATAGTATGGTGTCGATGTTAGCAATCTAAACCCCATTTCTTGGGAAAATCCTTGCATCTTTCTACCAGTAAATACAGAGCCTTGGTCTGTAGTTATGCTTTATGGCAATCCAAACCTATAGATAATGTGCTTTTGTATAAATTCGATAATTGCCTCTTGATCAGCAACTACCAGAGGTATAGCTTCGATCCATTTGGTAAAATAATCTACTCCCACCAAGATGTATTTCTGTCCTTTGGACGAAGCAGGATTTATCTCTCCTATCAGATCTAATGCCCATCCTCTAAATGGCCATGGTTTGATGATCGAATGCAACTCGCTTGCAGGGGCATGTTGGATACCTGCATGTTTCTGACACTCCTCACATCCTTTAGCAAAGTCTATGCAATCTTTGAGCATGCTAGGCCAATACAAACCGTATCGAAATAGAAACCATTTCATTTTATGGCCTGCTTGGTGTGCCCCACATGCCCCATTATGGACTTCAGACAATGCTAAATATGCCTCACTCTCTCCTAGGCATTTCAATAATACACCTTCTTGGGTCTTTTTGAACAATTCGTTCCCCATGAGGAGATATGACAATGCTCTATATTTTGTTTTTCTGTCCACTTTTAGAGTTGGGTCTGCTAAATAACTCTTCAATGGGCTTCGCCAATCTGCATCTGACAAAGCATTGATGGCTAGTATTTCGAATCCCTGTTTCTCAGCATATCCCAATCTCATATTTTCCAGATCCGATGGTGTGAATCTAGTGGCCATGATTCTTCCCCTTATTTCGACCAAATCTTTAAAGTTCTTGGTAGACACTTTATAACCTGAAGCCAACTGTGCTAAGTCATTTTCTTCTTGGTTCTCTAATCTTGGTATGTGTTGAATATCCATGTATTCAAATTTTCTTAATAGCCTATTGACTATGACGAAGTATACCATTAAATTTTCCTTTATGCACTTGTATTCCTTTGTGATTTGTTTGACTACCAACTCAGAGTCTCCTTTGATTTCGACTCTGGTTGCCCCCAATTCCAACAAAGCTTCAAGTCCAACAATGAGCGCTTCATACTCAGCTTCGTTGTTCGAACAACGAGGACCATCCAATTTATACTTGAATTTTGTTGGGATTCCTTCAGGAGAAATTAGAAGGACTCCAACACCACTTCCATTCCTGTGAGTTGAACCATCAAAGTACAACTTCCATGGTTGTATTTCGACATAACTCATGCTTGTCTGCTCAACCAAAGAATGATCTACAATGAAGTCAGAAATTACTTGACCTTTCATAGCTTTTAAAGGCATGAAAGTCAATGAATATTCTGTTAAGGCTAAAGCCCACTTGCCAACCCTACTATGCATTATGGGCTTTGAAAGCATATGTTTAATGACATCGAAGTGAGATGAAACATAAACATCAACAGGTTTTATATAGTACTTGAGTTTCATACAAGAGAAATACAAACAGAGACATAGCTTTTCTAAATTGCTATATCTGATCTCTGCATCATTTAGCACTCTACTTAAATAGTATATGGCTCTTTCGACGCCATTGTTATCCTCTTGTGCTAACATACTACCTATACTAACTTCAGAGGCAGATATGTACAATCTCATGGGTTTCCCCCATGATGGTGGAGACAAAATAGGAGGTTGAGAAAGATATTCTTTTATTTTGTCAAACGCCTCCTGGTGAGCTTCGTTCCATTCGAAGGCCTGACCTTGCTTCAAACGAAGTAACGGAGAGAAAGCTTGGGTCCTTCCACTCAGGTTCGAAATGAATCTTCTGAGGAAGTTAATTTTCCCTAGTAGAGATTGCAACTCCCTTTTTGACGCAGGTGCTTTCGTCTCCATTATGGCTTTGGTTTTGTTCTGGTTGATTTCGATTCCTTTCTTGTGGACCACAAAACCAAGAAAATCTCCAGCCTGCACAAAAAATGCACATTTAAGGGGATTCATCTTTAAGCCATGTTTTCTCATTCGTTCGAATGATTGGCTTAAATGATGCAAATGCGCTTCTGCAGATATAGATTTGATGACTATATCATCAATATACACCTGCATGAAGGTTTCGATGAAGTCATGAAAAATTGAATTCATCGCCCTTTGATAAGTTGCCCCAGCATTTTTTAAACCAAAAGGCATCACCACCCATTCGTAGGTGCCTAAGGCTCCTGGGCAACGAAATGCTGTTTTTGCAACATCTTCTTCAGCAATGAAAATCTGGTTATATCCAGAGTATCCATCCAACATACTCAGGTATTCGAATCCTGCAGCAGAATCTACTAGCATTTCTGCCACGGGCATGGAATATTCATCCTTAGGGGTTGCAGTGTTTAAATCCCTAAAATCTATGCAAATTCTTAAAGAACCATTTTTCTTAATAACGGGTACTATGTTTGCTAACCATTCAACGTACCTTGTTGTTCTGATGAATTTGCAGCGCAACAACCTTTCGATCTCAGCTTTAATTTTTGTGAGAATTGCTGGTGCGAATCTTCTGGGAGTTTGTTTGATGGGCCTCTTGCCATCTTTGATTGGCAGTCTGTGTTCGACCAATTCCCTCTTTAAACCAGGCATCTCATCATAATCCCAAGCGAAGCAATCTTTGTTTTCCTTAAGGACTTCGATCACTTTCTTCTTGAGGCCTGGGTTAAGTTTAGCACTTATGTAGGTTACTCTTTTCGTTTTTTCATCCCCTAAGTTGACTTCTTCGAGCGGATCCTGTGCCAACATTTTGACACCTGAGTTTATGGGGTCCCTTTCGAAGCCTAAGGGTTCTTTATCATAGATGGCATCCAACCTTTGATCCATCTCCAACTCTTTGATGGGTGAGCATTTCGAACCCCCCCCCCCCCCCACTAACTTCATTCGTCTTTATAGTTGATTTATTTATTTCAGCCTCTAAGGCCGCTTTTGATTCATTCTCAGCCATATAGGCCGAAATCCTTTCGAAAAAGGTAGACTCAGTCATGGTTAAGGTTGTCGAAGTCCCAGCCTGCTGGCCGTTTTTGTATAGCACCTTCAACTTCCTCTTCTTCACTGATTATTGTTCTATCCCAGTAAAGGCCATCATGACGAAGTGTCATGTAGTAGTGGGCGTTTCTAGTTTCATTCATCTCATCATTTGGAACACATGGAGCAATCTTTGCCAGATTTTTATCATAATCCCTTTTGTCAACTAAATTGACAGTTGACATAAAGTAACTTTGGTCTGCTTCGATGTTTTCCATGATTCCATCATCTCTCCACAGAACTAGTCGTTGATGCATAGACGAAGGAACTGCCCCCACGCCATGGATCCACTCTCTTCCCAGCAGCAGGTTATAGTTGGCCTTGGCTTCGATCACCATAAACATGGTGGGCCTGCAACTTGAGCCTATTGCCAATTCCAACTGGACCACCCCCAGTGTTTTGCCCACTTTTCCCTCATAATTGGACAGAACCATATTATGGGGCTTGATATCTCCTTCGCGGATCTCTAATCTTTTTAGCATGAAATGGGGTATCATATTGACTGCAGCACCCCCATCCACTAGAACTTTGTTCACACCATGGACGCCCACTTTCGCCCGAATGAAAAGTGGCTTGAGATGATTCTTCATTGCAGGTTCTGGACGTTCGAAGAACGCATTTTGTTCCTCAACAGCCCCATTGTCCATCACGTAGTAGCACACGGGCCTATGTTTCATTAAATCTGTGGTGTCTTCCTCCTCATATTCATTGATTTCGGTTTCCTGCCCAAATTCGCAGGGAAGCACAGACACCACGTTACAGTTCAAGTTGAATGAAGACTCCCCCTCCGATTCGAAGTTATCTGTTATCATATCTTCGTCCTCTTCCGGGACTGGAGTGTATTCCTTTGGTTCATTGCATTGTTCTTCAGAGAAGAGCCTCCTATTGACTGGAGGTTTATCTTCAGTTTGATTTTTTGGTTTGTTGGTGCTGGTTTCACCTTGGTTTTTTGTTGAAGTATCCCCTTTGTTTGCCACAGCTTCTCTCTCAGCCTTTCGAATCCTTTGCTGTCTACGCCACTGGGATCTTGACATGGGGTTCCTTCCTTTGTAATTCTCTAATCTCACTTCCTCCCTTTTTTGTGTGTTGAATTGCCTCCTGTATGTCACAGCATGGCGTGCATTTCGTTCCGCACTCCTCCATCTGTCTTTGCCTTTGTTATTTCTGACTTGTAGCCATCTATCGGTTGGCACTTCAGCAGGGAGTTTGAAAGTCACTCTTCGAGCAACTTTGGGGTGAGGGCTATCAGGCCTTCGTTGTTTGTATCTGCTGTCGAAACGCGGACCCATCTGGGCAGTTTCTTGATGGTTCCAGCAAGGGGCGAAGGGAATCGTTTCGAAGGCCCTGGCCATGCTTTGGTCATACACAGCAGAACACCTTGGGCAAATCAAGCACTTAGTTGCCCCTTTGTAGCAGCGAAAAACAAACTCCAACAAACTCTCTCCAGCCTTAGGATAACACCTAAAAAGCTGGTTATCCTGGCGCCAATTGTTGCCAGTTCGAGCCCTCTGTACCCTTTCGAAATTCGCAGCAATTCTTTGGTTGCAGAGGATGCTGCACCTAGGGCACAATATCATGCCTGAATCTCCTTTGTGGCATGTCATGAGATAATCTTTGAGACTAGCATCTCCAGTGTGGTTATCCCCCATTCTGTACTTTTCTTTTTCTAAGTATTTTTCCACTTCCTCCATCTCAGAACGGGGTCTTTCCATATCCACCATATTTATTTCCACATCCCCCTCTTTAGTTTCGTCATCGCCCCATCCTGTGGGCTTTATATCTTCAATTTGGACCTTCGAACTCTCTGGGGCAGAATATTTGACCAGATAGTCAAATTTTCCACTAGGTTCCCCTAGAGTGTCCCATATTTCCTTCTGAGGGGGAATTGGCTGCGTAATTTGGACTTTCTCCAATTCCAGCCTCAAGCCCTCAGTGACCTGTGTTAATCCTTCGTTTTGATTCCCTTGGCCTTCAGTAGCCTGGGTTTCTCCTGCAACAGCCACAGGTGCAGCAATCGAAGTGTCTGGCGTATTCTGGATGTCTTCAGTGACTTCCTCGCTGACTTCGACCATCACCCAGTTTTCGACTCCAGTGTCCTTTTCTTCTGTTAGGGCGTCGCTTCGATCAGTTTCCACCATGTTGATCTCTCCAATGCATGCAGGCTCGGAGTAGTTGGTGTCTGCGACGTCCAAAGGATCTTCGTCCACTTTCATCTTCACCTTATCAGCAAACTTTAGTCTGCCATCTTTGATCGCGTTTTGAATCAAGTCCCTGAAAAGAAAACATTGTGAGGTCTTGTGGCCTAGGAAACTATGATATTTGCAAAATCCCCTCTTCTTCCTCTGATCCAAAGGAGGTATTTTGACATTTGATGGCACAATTAGTTGGCCATCCTTGACAAGCAAGTCAAAAATTTTGTCACACTTAGTGACGTCGAAGGTATAAACCTTCTTTGGAAACTTGTCACTTTTCTCATTTTCAACAATATCTTTCCCTTTTGTGGGAACTAACATTTTGCAGGAGTAAGGCGGGGCCTGTTTTAATTCAGTGAGGTCGATTTCGACCTCTTCGAATTCGAATTCAGGATATTCTTCTACTTCCTCAGTCCCAACATAGGAAATCCTTTCTTTCTTACTATTCTTAAAGACTCTGGCTTTTTTGGCCTTTAGTCTTTCGACCTGTCGAACCCTATCGGCTAACTGAGCCATATCCCTCAAATACTGAGTGTCTAGTTTCTTTCGAATAGAATAATCCAAGTCCCCAGCAGCCATTTCGACTAACTCATGTTCAGGCACTACTGTGTAACATCTGGATTTCAACAGCCTAAATCTATTCAAATAATCATCTATGGGTTCGGTGAACTTTCTCTTAACACTGGCCAATTCCTTCAAACTTATTTTCGATTGTCCCATGTAAAATTGTTCATGGAATAATCTCTCTAAAAGAGTCCAAGTGTCAATAGACCCAGGAGGCAACGTGGTAAACCAAGTGAAGGCGTTTTTTGTCAAGGAACTTGGGAAGTATTTGATCCTGAGATCTTCATTATTGGCTATATCTCCCGCTTCGGTTAGATATCTCGCTATGTGTTCGACTGTTGACTCATTGGTATCCCCAGCTAACTTTGTAAATTTAGGGACTTTATATCCCCTTGGTAAATCAGTATGCATTATACAATCCAGTATAGGAGAAGCATAATTTGGCCTCCTCATTCCTGTGTTGAGGCCATTCTGAGCCATGATCCTCTCTATCATGGTGGTTAGGTTATTTTCTGCCAAGATGTTATCGTTTCGAATCCTATGAACGACGGCATCGGCATCTTGATTTCGACCAACCAAAACAACTCCCCTAGGTTGTTCTTCTCGGAATTCTGGGGCTTCTGGCCTTTCGATCCTTGCCCCTGGTTCCATAACTTCCCTTTGTGGACCCGGGATTATTGGGGCTTCTAACCTTGGTGCTCTGGCCCCCAAGTCAACTTCTTCTCTGGGTGGTCTATGAATTGGGTCATTAGCAATTTGTTCTACAACAGGCATGTTTGTTCGAAATCCCGCCTGGTTCTGCCTACGCCTTTCTGTGGGAGCAAAGAAATCTGCTATTCGACTCATATTGTCAGCGTTTTCCCTGTTCGTCACAGTCACATTCTGAACTATTGGGGCAAATATTTCCTGCATGGTTTGCGCTAACACCCCTATCATATTGTGGTTACTGTCATCCATCAATTGCCTAAAAGCCAACTGGTTATCTGTGGTTAGGATAGGCAACGTGCTATAACCCACTGACCCTTGGTTATTTGTCATAAACTGATTCGCCCCAGACCCAGATCCTAGTTGTGGAGATGAATTCGATGTGGAATTGTGTAAACCTGCCATAAAAGATGTTGGCATTCCGTAAGAAGAACTTCTAATTCTATTCCCATCGAAACCGGGTGGTCTAGTTAATGGTGTGGCGAAATGGGATTGTGTCCCTGATGGTGGAACGACTCCCCCAGGGTAGCCCATAGTTCCAGTATTTCCTAAGATCGAACTATTAGTTGATATGCCACTTACTCCATTGGTGGCTATGTTACTGGTTGAAGATGCAACAGACTGTGCATTCGAAGGGATTACATTAGATGTTCCGCTCGAAATGGACGCGTTAGTGCCTGTTGCATGTGGGCCACCTTGGTCTCCTTGTTGATTGTCTGAATTAGACATTTTGTCCAAACGTTTTCTTCTGGATAAAGGTTGGTTGCTGTTGGTTATCTTACCACTTCTCAGGTTCATAAAACAGCAAACTTCTTAGGTTCCTACGTTTTTGTAATGGCTACGTCTCGACAATCCTTAATTCTGATATCCAATTATTGGTCCCACCAGGTGTGCCAATTTGTTTCCAGTGATTTCTGGTAAACAACCGCTAGTCTTCCAAACTATCGAATAATCTTTCTTACTGTTATTCAATCTCTCTGGTAACTCACAGGATCGACTAGATTGATCCTAGGACTCCTTGGATATTAAGGTTACTCTCACAATCGAACAATTATTCATGGTTGATATTGTATAAGTGTTTGGCTTACTTCGATCTCTCTCTACGAGTCTAAAAATGTAGTCAAAATGTATATGAAAACTAAGTTATACGAATAAATGTTAATTGTAATGCTGATTGTAGAGACATATAAAACTGCATGAAAAATGAAGTAAATGGTTTCGACTTACAAGACATTTAACATAAAAAGTTTCTGGAATGTAGAAGTTTAAAATGTGAAGAAAGCGTTTAATGCAAGAAATCTGTAAATGATTTTAAGTAAAAGTATGCGCTTGAAGAACAATACTTGAAAGTAAAGGTATTGAAAATGTGACAGTTCTCTGAAATATAAAGTGCTCGAAATATAAAGAAAACAGTAAAACGTAAAACTTTGAGGAAAAGACTTCGAAATGAAAAGATTGTAAATAAGAAAACTTGCAAATGTTATTTGACAAAAAAGAAAAGAGGAAAGTACTGGAAATGGTAAAAGGCTTTCATTAAGTTAGAAATACATGGTGCTATCATACATACATTTCTCTTGCATTCGTTTCCCTTGCCATGTGGTAGTTTGAATGTTATTGAGTATTTTGTATAACAGATATGACACACCGAAATCCTAATACTAAGACTTCTATTTATACTAATTCGACCCTAACGGTCTCGCTACAGGATTATGCCACGTTTCGAACATGCAAGACAATGCTTCTTTCATCTTTCCACGTGTCCCCAAATGCTCCAACACATAACTTTCAAACTTTGAAAGTCCCGCTTCCATTTGAATTTTAAATGCTTTTGGTGTTTCTCTATTTCGAGCGTTCTTTCCAAACACAGCCTCGCTGTTGTTCCGAGACTCCTTTAACTACGTTCCCATAATTGCCGTTCGAAGCTTCACACTTTGACACCCTTATTCGAAACACTGCTTCTGTCACTTCGAAATATGGCGTTTAATTCCATTTCGATCAGAACGTTTATCTCTTTTGGCTTCTAAATAATATTATCGAAATCTTCAGCTAACACTACCCAGACTAATCTCTTCAAGAATAACTCCTGCCAAGAATCAGATTTTCCTTTTCGCTTATCAGCCCAACTTTGTTTCGAGACAGTTTGGCTTGTGCCAACTAATTCCTGAACCCTTATTTCAAACGGAAAGTGCCATCACCTCTGGGCGAACCTTCAAGGCACGAGAAGCCAAATTACAGCAGGAACAATACCAAGGCTTCGCCCAGTTTGAACTAATAACTTTCGAACCTACACACCTTACAGCAAAGGGGTTTCTGGAATGGTGGACAAAGTTCTATCAGACTTATATGTTCGATACTCTTACTATTCAGCAGAAACTAACTGATGCATTCGATGTGCAGGTACCATGCAAGAAAGGTATGTTCACTCATGCCAAAGAGATTAAAGCTTTTCAAAATTATTTCGAAACTACTTATGATCCCACACACTTGGAATCCACTGTGCATCAAGCGGCTGAGACCTTGAAGGAAAAATTCAAACAAAAAGTTTCTAAGTTAAAACTTCCTTCAGGGTTGTCACCTGAGGATAGGTATAGGTTGGCATTCGAAATGCATCCACCTAAATTTCCTAGATTACCTACCTCAGAACTGGCTCTGGCTTGGTTTCCTCCATACCCTTGGTGGTTCACTTGCAAAGAAATGTTCAAACATCTTCAAAAGAAACCAAAGCCATCTAAGACTGTGACATGGGCTCGACACTGGCTCCACGATTTCCCAGGACATCTTTGCTATGACCTTTCTGCCATGTCGATTAAATCTGACCAAGGCACAGGTGCGAATGCTTGGGAAAATCCCAAACGTTTTTCATTTTCCATATCTTTAACTTTTGCCTTAATTGTTTCGATTTTCATCCATCAGGATAAAGACTGCTGCTTCAAAGTCAAAAGAAGGGAGCGCCTCTCAAGCCTCTATCGAAACCATTGACAATGTGACTCCATCCGAAACAACCATTGCTGCAACAACAACAACAACAACAACAACACCAATAATTACCAGTGTTCCAACTCCACAGGTAATCATTTAGCCTTGATGTTTCGACTATACTAATGCTTCATGATTTGCACCTAACTCTTTGTTTAAATCTTTTCAGACCAACAAACTTCCGCCTACCACTCCAAAGAAGCGAAAATTAAACACCACTGGGGAAGACCCCAAGGCTGGAGGAAACTTACCAGCTGCTTCGAAGAAGAAGCAGGAGAAGGATATTTCAAAAAGTGTTGTACCAACTAGTGTCTCTAGACTCGATTCCAGGGATGCTTCTCCCTCACCTAAATCCAAAATTCCATCTTCGACCTCCAACGTAATGTTGGAACGCATAGCTAGCAACCTCTCTTCTGAGAGTCCACAGGTAAATTGAACTTTAAACCTTTGACAAAATAATGATTCATTACCTTGGTGCATGCTTTTAATATTCTTTTGCTTCTTGCAGGATATTTTAAATCCAGCTTTTACCACTTCGACCTCACCATCAAAAGCTGCTGCTCCGATCAACTCCTCTCCTCAAGGAGACTCCAGCAACCTTGTACAGAACAAAGGTTCCTCCAATATGGCGGTTCTGGCTGGGGCTTCTGAGCAGCAAGATGATCAGAGTACTTCTCCTCCTCTAAAAGAAACAAATGAAGCAACGCTTCATGAATCTGCAGAGGCTTCACAAAGAACTTCTCTCCAAAAGTCCCCTCTCGAAACCCTTCAAGAGGACCCAAAGGACGCTCACGCTGAAGGAGAGAAAGCTGATTCTGGTTAAAGAAACGAAGAATCTGCAGAAGAAGAGTCTGAGGAGGAGGATGCCAACGATGGTTCGACTGCTGGGACAGAGTCCAATGCAAATAACAGCGAAAAAGAAGACATCGAAGTGGTGGATTTGGATGACGATGAAGAAGATAATAAGCACGAAACGAATGAAGGGGATGGTGACACAACCAACAAACCCATGGAAGTCGAAATGGACGTGACTCCCCTGCGTGTGGAACTCCCTCAACCGTCTTTGTCCCGAATGACTGACGAGGAGCTTGCTCTCCTGAGACGAAATGACCCTATTGGGTACATGAAGGCGAAGCTGGCTCAAAGGGACATTCCACTTGCTAGGGCTGGCACAAGTTCGACTAGCCATCCTCTGCCCACAGATGAAAGAATTGTACTTCTTAACAGGATCAGGAGAACAATTCTTAATGTGGATATATTCGAAGTGCTCAAACAGGATAGCACTGCTTGCTACACTATGAAGGAGTTTCTTACAAAAGTCAACCTTGCTAACTGCTCCTTGCCAGTTAGTACTATCTTGTTCGATCTTCAATCTTTGCTGGACAACGTGAGTGGGTACCTTCTCCAAGATGAATCTGCTGCCAGAAAGGTTCAAGAAAAACGCACTGCAATGGATGCTGCTTATGAACAAGCTTCGAAACTCTCTCAAGAAGCTGAGGATCAAGCTATGCATCTAAAGCAAGCAAAAACTGATTATGAGGCTCGAGCTGAGTCCATCCTTCTCTGGGAAAGGCAAATTCAGGAACTTCAACAGAAGGTTAAAGAGGCTAAAGAACAACAAATAGCCTACGAAACCAATACTGCTGGTAACCAATTCGAAGAGCTTCTCAACCAGGGGCTTGCAGAAATGGAAACTGCAGAACAACTCAAGGGAGAAGTGGCAACCTTGGAGGGAGCCAGACGTTTTGCTCAACAGAGACTTGAATCTTTTCGAAGTACCTTCAACAGATTGAAGAATAATTCTTATTTCTAAATTTCAGTGTTCATTTGATTACAATTTGGTTTTTTATATGTAATATTCGAACAACGCCATTTTGGCATCCCATATTGCCATTTTGGCATTTTTATAATATTTTGGTTACGTTGTTACTATTCGAATCTCCTGCAGGCGTGGCTTATATTTCTTTAAATATTTCCCATTAACCTTTAGGATACGTTTATCATCCGTCAGTTCTTCGATTTCATATGCATTGTTTGAGAACACCTTTAGTATTCGAAAAGGCCCTTCCCAATGAGGTGACCATTTACCTAATGTTTTATTTTTCTTGTCCATGGGCAATATGACTTTCCAGACTAAGTCATTAATAATGAATGCTTTTCTCTTCACCCTTTTGTTATATGTCATGGCCACTCTTTCTTTTTGTCTCATCAAGATTTCCAATGCATGTAATCTAACTTCGTCCAACTCAACTAATTCATTCATCATCATCTCCCAATATAATGCAGTTGGGATTTCGTTTTGTCTTTGAATTCGAACTGATTGTAGATGAATTTCTACTGGCAGCACTGCATCATGACCAAATGTGAGTTGGAAAGGCGTAGTGTTAGTAGCTTCCTTAGGAGATGTTCTACAGGCCCATAGTATTTGGTCCAAAGTTTTGTGCCAGTTCCTTGGCTTTTTACCAATATGTTTCTTGATTAACCCTATTATCACTTTATTGGCTGCTTCGACTTGACCATTTGCTTGAGCATAATATGGCGTTGATGTTAGTAATCTAAACCCCATTTCTTGGGCAAATTCTTGCATCTTTCTACCCGTAAACACAGAGCCTTGGTCTGTGGTTATGCTCTCTGGCAATCTGAACCTATAGATAATGTGTTTTTGTATAAACTCAATAATAGCCTCTTGATCAGCAACTATTAATGGTATAGCTTCGATCCACTTGGTAAAATAATCTATTCCTACCAAGATATATTTCTGTCCTTTAGACGAAGCAGGATTTATTTCTCCTATTAAATCCAATGCCCATCCTCTAAATGGCCATGGTTTAATGATTGAATGCAACTCACTTGCAGGGGCACGTAGAATCCCTACATGTTTCTGACATTCCTCACATCCTTTAGCAAAGTCTATACAATCTTTGAGCATGCTAGGCCAATACATGCCATATCGAAATAACAACCATTTCATTTTATGATCTGCTTGATGTGCCCCACATGCCCCATTGTGGACTTCTGACAATGCTAAGTATGCCTCACTCTCTCCTAGGCACTTCAATAATACGCCCTCTTGGGTCTTTTTGAACAATTCGTTCCCCATGAGGACATATGATAATGCTCTGTATTTTGTCTTCCTATCAACATTCAGAGTTGGGTTTGCTAAATAACTCACCAGTGGACTTCGCCAATCTGCATCTGATAAAGTGTTTATGGCTAATATTTCGAATCCCTGTTTCTCAGCATATCCCAATTTCATACTTTCTAGATCTGATGGTGTGAATCTAGTAGCCATAACTCTACCCCTTAATTCAACTAAATCCTCAAAGTTCCTGACAGAAACTTTATAACCCGAAGCCAACTGTGCTAAGTCATTTGCCTCTTGGTTCTCTATTCTTGGTATGTGTTGAATATCCATGTATTCAAATTTCCTAAGTAGCCTGTTGACTATGACGAAGTATATCATCAAGTTTTCCTTTATGCATTTATACTCCTTTGTTATTTGCTTGACCACTAATTCTGAGTCTCCTTTAATTTCGACTCTAGTTGCCCCCAATTCCAACAAAGCTTCAAGTCCAACAATGAGCGCTTCATACTCAGCTTCGTTGTTCGAGCAACGAGGACCATCTAATTTATACTTGAATTTTGTTGGAATTCCTTCAGGAGAAATTAGAAGGACTCCAACACCACTTCCATTCCTGTGGGTTGAACCATCAAAGTACAATTTCCATGGTTGCATTTCGACGTAACTCATGACAGTCTGCTCAACCAATGAATGGTCCATAATAAAATCAGAAATCACTTGGCCTTTCACAGCTTTTAAAGGCATGAAAGTCAAAGAATATTCTGTTAAAGCTAAAGCCCATTTACCAACTCTGCTATGCATTATTGGTTTTGAAAGCATGTGTTTAATGACATCGAAATGAGATGAAACATAAACATCAACAGGCTTTATATAATACTTGAGTTTCATACAAGAGAAATACAAACAGAGACATAGCTTTTCTAAATTGCTATATCTGGTCTCTGCATCATTCAATACTCTACTTAAATAGTATATGGCTCTTTCGATACCATTGCTATCTTCTTGTGCTAACATACTACCTATACTAACTTCAGAGGCAGATATGTACAATCTCATGGGCTTCCCCCATGAAGGTGGAGACAAGATAGGAGGCTGAGAGAGGTATCTTTTTATCCTATTAAATGCCTCCTGATGGGCTTCGTTCCATTCGAAGGCTTGGCCCTACTTTAGACGAAGCAACGGAGAGAAAGCTTGGGTTCTTCCACTCAGATTCGAAATGAACCTTCTGAGGAAGTTAATCTTCCCTAGCAGAGATTGCAGCTCTCTTTTTGACGTAGGTGCTTTCGTCTCCATTATGGCTTTGGTTTTGTTCTGGTTGATCTCAATCCCTTTCTTGTGAACCACAAAACCAAGGAAATCTCCAGCCTGCACAAAAAAATGCACATTTAAGGGGGTTCATCTTTAAGCCATGTTTTCTCATTCGTTCGAATGATTGGCTCAGATGATGCAAATGTGTTTCTGCAGATACAGATTTGATGACTATATCATCAATATACACCTGCATAAAGGTTTCAATGAAATCATGAAAAATCGAATTCATTGCCCTTTGATAAGTTGCCCCAGCGTTCTTTAAACCAAAAGGCATCACCACCCATTCGTAGGTGCCTAAGGCTCCTGGGAAACGAAATGTTGTCTTGACAACATCTTCTTCAGCAATAAAAATCTGATTATACCCAGAGTATCTGTTGTACCCCAAAATTTTCCCTCCCATAATCTTCAAAGTTTTGACAAGCATCACCTCAAATAGTTCAAAGTCTACTCAAGGGCTACACAGTCAACCATCCTCCTAAGCCAGTCAAATTAGGGTTTTGGTTCCTGCAAGGAAGTTGAGGTTTTCAAGGGCTCAATCAAGTCCCATATGCTCATACACATTGTCCAGCATCCTTATGTCAAGTTTCAAGGCTCACAAGGTCAAGTTGCACAGTCAAAAACCCTAATTGCTCAACAGTCAACTGTAGGGGCAAAATGGTCATTTGGCAGTCAAAAGTCAAAAATTTTGGTCAACATCTCATTTTGAAGCCACAATCATCATTTGGTCAATCCTTGACCATGATTTCACAAGAATGGCTCAAAAAGACTCAAGATGCAAAAGTTTCTATTTTTGGACAACTGAAAAGTCAACTGTAACTTGACCAGGGCATAACTTTTTCATGGTTCATCAGAAAAATCCCATCCAATGCTCATCTTGAAGGGGAAGACATTTCCTACAACTCATCTTCACACTCCAAGTCCAAGAAATGCTCTCACAAAAAGTTATCAATTTCAACATTATAGGTCATTTTCAAAAGTCAACAAAAAGGGACTTTAAGTCAAAGACCATAACTTGAGATTGGTAAATCAAAATGACATGGGACAAAAGACATTGGTTATAGGACTTCAAGACCTTTCCAAAATGTCCAAGAACATGTTCATAACTTCAAAATTGAGCAAGAGATGCATTGGAGAAGTTGGGAAATTTTTGTGAAATGGCCAAAATCATTTATCCTTGAAATTTCATTTTTGACAAAAGGGGCCCACTTTTTCCACTTGATTCAGCTTGTCCATGCTTCCCACGTGTCCCACAAATTATTTCAAAATTTAAAATTAATTTCTTCATTTTTATTTAATTTTATTTGATTTAATTCATTTTAAATCATTTAAAATCAAATAAAATCAAAGAAGTTAATTAAAGGACATATTTTGCTTTGACTAGCTTTGAATCACCATCATTGACATTCCAATTTCGTGCAAGGGCTTAAAAGAAGCAAGAATTCAAATTTTGGCTTAAAAATGGAAGGTGTTTTAATGGAGTTCATAGCAAAATCCTAAGCATGAATGCATTGCATTATTGGCCATAATTTTGATCAAGACTCATTACATAAGACATGTGCAAGCTAACACAATTTTTTTCACGACCTAAGAGCTCCAAAAACGGCCATACAAAATTGCAAAATTGTCACACAAACTTGAAATCTAAAAACCTAGTTGCAGTGCCTCTCAAGCCTCCATTCCAATCCAAACACATTCCTGATATCCCAAGGAAGCTCTAGCAATCAAAATCAAGCCCAAACGCGCAAAGAACCGTTCACACGAAGTCACACGGTTTGTCCAATATGTGAAAATCAAAACTCCATTTCCATGCGTTTTTAACATGCTTTTTAAATTGATTTATACTCATTTTAACATTCTGAAGCTATTGGTAGCATTTGATTAAACTAATGACACGTGTATCAGGATCCACCATTGTCAAAAGCTAGGGTTTTTTAGAGCTCAAAATTGGGGATTTCCCCATACTGTAAAATTGGGACATCAAATTGCCATGTTTGAATTCGTGATATCCAAACGAATCATTTCATAACCTTGCGCTCAATTTATGGTCAAGCATGGCCTAATCGTTATTTTTATTTTTACTGTGTTTTAGGGGGGTTTAAAACCCCCGCTATATGTTTGTTGTTTTGCAGAAAAGGAAGACGACGATGGACGTGGCAAGCAGGCATTGGTGTATTTGAATCCACGCGCGCAATTTTTTGTGTTTCAGCATTATTGGCTTTCTTTTCATATAATAATTGTTTTGTACGTTATTAACAAATGTGTCAAAGTGCTTCAGTGGGGGCTTAAAATCAAATAAAATCAAAGAAGTTAATTAAAGGACATATTTTGCTTTGACTAGCTTTGAATCACCATCATTGACATTCCAATTTCGTGCAAGGGCTTAAAAGAAGCAAGAATTCAAATTTTGGCTTAAAAATGGAAGGTGTTTTAATGGAGTTCATAGCAAAATCCTAAGCATGAATGCATTGCATTATTGGCCATAGTTTTGATCAAGACTCATTACATAAGACATGTGCAAGCTAACACAATTTTTTTCACGACCTAAGAGCTCCAAAAACGGCCATACAAAATTGCAAAATTGTCACACAAACTTGAAATCTGAAAACCTAGTTGCAGTGCCTCTCAAGCCTCCATTCCAATCCAAACACATTCCTGATATCCCAAGGAAGCTCTAGCAATCAAAATCAAGCCCAAACGCGCAAAGAACCGTTCACACGAAGTCACACGGTTTGTCCAATATGTGAAAATCAAAACTCCATTTCCATGCGTTTTTAACATGCTTTTTAAATTGATTTATACTCATTTTAACATTCTGAAGCTATTGGTAGCATTTGATTGAACTAATGACGCGTGTATCAGGATCCACCATTGTCAAAAGCTAGGGTTTTTTAGAGCTCAAAATTGGGGATTTCCCCATACTGTAAAATTGGGACATCAAATTGCCATGTTTGAATTCGTGATATCCAAACGAATCATTTCATAACCTTGCGCTCAATTTATGGTCAAGCATGGCCTAATCGCTATTTTTATTTTTACTGTGTTTTGGGGGGGTTTAAAACCCCCGCTATATGTTTGTTGTTTTGCAGAAAAGGAAGAAGACGATGGACGTGGCAAGCAGGCATTGGTGTATTTGAATCCACGCGCGCAATTTTTTGTGTTTCAGCATTATTGGCTTTCTTTTGATATAATAATTGTTTTGTACGTTATTAACAAATGTGTCAAAGTGCTTCAGTGGTGGCTAGGTATCTGGTAGTCCTTGGGACCTGGGTTCGAATCCCAGGTCCCCCAAATAATTTCTATCATTTTGTTTCACATGTTTCCATGCAGTGCACGTTCCAGGGCTCACCATACACCCAACGCCTGGGCTTGCCACGCGCCCTGAAGCCCCAATCCAAAGGCCAGAACCTGGAGTCCACCATGCACGCTCAGTCAACCACAAGCACGTGATCACTGGAAAGTCAAAAAAGGGCCAGATTTCTTGGGCCAAATTTCTCAAATGCACCTCTAAATTGGGTCAGACACCCCATGGTTTGCATTATATTTCTTAATTTCTTTTTCTTTTCTTCCTTTTATTTTAATTGCTTTTTTTTTCTTTTGTTTTATTTAATTCACAAAATTAATTTTCATAATACAAAAAATACAAAAAAATCAAAAATTAAAAAATATGTTTTATTTAATATTTAAAGTCATTAATATTTTGTAAATAAATCTTTTAATAATCAATTTAGTTAAATTAGGTTTTTATTTTAATCTTTTTCTTAAATAACTAAAAAATGTAGAAATTAGGTTTTTAGCATTTTTATTCTCTTTTCTTAATAAATAACTTTTTCTCCTTATTATTATTATTAATTATTAATTTATTTTGTAAATATTCATGTAATTAAATAATTAGTATGAATTAGGTTAAAACTTTAATCTTTTTTTCTTTAACAATTAAAAATAATTTAGAACTGGGTTTTAATTTAAATTCTTTTAATTAATTCTCTTTATTTCCATTAAATACAAAAAACATAAAAAAAATAAAAAAAATAACTCCTTTTCTTATTAAATAATCAATTAACTTTCAATTTCAATTTAATTTCTTTAAAAGGGTCCAACGCCCTCGCACATTCGATTCCAATTTCTTTTTCGCGCGTTTGTTCTTATTTTTCTTTTTAATATTATGTAATTGCTCAAAGCTCTGTAATAGTAAATTAGGAAATTTATTTATTTTCCACATTTTTATTCAAATCGGGTCTTTGTTAATTTGGCGATGTATAGACCCGCGCCTTGTAACAGCGTAGGACTTTATTTTTCCGCATTTTAATCTCCGCACCCTTAAAACTGTTAAAACTTTGCATGAAAGAATGAATGGCCCAAATAAAATCAAAGCGTAGCTCACCCAATGCATGATCAAGATAAAACCTAACTGAAAATGACACACAATTCACACACCACTCTTAGGGTACGCCTCACTGTTGCCTTGCCCCTCGAAACGTGGTCGTCGAGTATAGGACGTTTTAGTAAGTCCTTATGTCCATGAACATGGCATAAGGGTAGCTTCTAAGGTGTCCTACTATTGCTCTGGTGACCACACTGTCCCTAACCCTCGAATTGACCCGAATAACTCCAACGATGGTGCTACCTACCCCTCAATGGTGGGATAGCACTATCTAAAGGACTCTTACACAGCCTAATTCCTTAGAGTAGGTAGATTCTCTTAAGTACTTGCTCTTTTCAAAACAAACAAAAACAACTTTTCGCACCCCACACTTTCAAAAAGTTTCCAAACAAAACACTTCATACACTCTTGAGGACTGATACAAGAGTTACTTAGAAATTTTTCAAACGAAACTTTTTCAAAACCCACACACACTTGAAAAGCAAACAATTTTTGAAAACATAAGAGCAAGTACCTAAGAGCCCGTGGATAACCACGGATAGAAAGAGTACTAACACCTTCCCTTTCTATAAATCTACCTCCCGAACCGAGAAACATTCTCGAATAAGGAATTTTGTTGTGGTTTTGTCCTTTACGTGTTGGAGAACATAAAAGACGGTGGCGAATCTTGCTTACCGCGACATTTCGCGAAACCAAATTAAAAAATAGTCAGTTCCAGATCCACCGATCACAGAACTGGCGACTCTGTTGGGGATTAAAAAAAGTGAGGTGTACCTTAGGATTAGAACATACTTATGTTTTCAATTGAATGTTTTGCTTGCTTTATATTTGTGGGCATTGCATCGGAGTTTCATAGATCCTAACCCGGATCTGGGGATACCCTTTTAGGTAGCATAAGCTGTGAGGGACCTGTCTGGCGTAGACCGACACGGGTGAAGCAGTGGCTACGTTGGTGTGGTGCCTTGGTCTATACCGATATCCCTTGTGTCGCAACGAGGAGAATATGGGTCTTCCGAGGAGTCATTAAGCACCAACTGACCTTAGAACCTTAAATGACCCAACTTGGCCAATAGAACAGTAGCAGTATGCTACGCCCATTGAGGTTAAACTCTCGTGATGGTTCTGGCCGCAAGAAAAGGTTGCGATGCTGGAGTTATGACCGATTGAGGGTAGTCAGTGATATTGGGATCCTCTAGAACCCGGTAACTTCTGATAGGACAGGTCCTAACCAACAAACTGAAAGAGGGTAATACCTAGACCCCATGCTGGCCTAAACTCTAAGGGTTTCTCTTGTGTGACTTGTGTGCCTTCCAACTTGACTATTTGCATGCTTGTTATCTGACACTTGAGTTTCTTGCAGGTTTTGTTTATAGTCCTTAATGGGGACTCATAACAGGGTTTACCTACATTACTCCATGCATAGCATAACATCATACCATTGTATACATACTGCATAAAGACTAACCCACTTCAAGGATCTCAAGGGTCTGTGATGCAGGTCATCATGAATCAAACTGTCTAGCAAGGGGCAAAAAGGGATTTATTTTCCTTTAGCCAAGGTTGTCAGGGGCTATGACCCACTCGATATGGTGAGCCTTGACCCTTGAAGAAGGACTCTCAACAACCTGAAGTTCCTTCAATCAAGCTACAGGATTCAGATTCTAACAATTTTCTCGTTTATCCCGCGAGATCCTTGAAAACATTGCATGCATACATACATATCATTGCATTACAGGTATCCTCTTCACCGGTTGCTTAATCTTCTTCGCTGTTTATTTCAGCCATCATCATGAATCCTGAATCATCCAATGAGCAAGCTATCAGGGCCCTCCAGGCCCAGAACGCCCAATTTTAGGAGATGGTCATGAACTTGGCACAGGGACAACAAGAGCTGAAGACTCTGATTCAGAAGAAGAAGAAGAAGAGGACTGTTTTGTTCAACCCTAGACGCAGATCTGGGAATACACTGCAAATTGAAGCTGAGCGGACCACTCCATCTGTTGAGGAAGGCAGTCACCAAGAGGGAAGGGTCCCTAACCCCATAGTCTCTGACACCAAGATGGATTTCAATGATAAACAATACCCCCCTGCTGAAGACAGGTACAAACAGTTGGAGGACCGACTGAATGCTATGGAGATTCAACGTGTGCCTGGGCTGGACTTTGGGGACCTGGGTTTATCTTCTGGGGTGGTGATCCCTCACAAGTTCAAGGCACCTACCTTTGTAAAGTACGACGGGGCTTCCTGTCCTAAGCTGCACCTCCGTTCATACGCAGGGAAGATCCAGCCCTACACGGCAGACAAGAATCTATGGGTCCATTTCTTCCAGGAGAGTCTTTCAGGGACTCAGCTCGAATGGTTCTATCAGCTGGATGGAACCAGTATTCGTAACTGGGAGGACTTGGCTACTGCTTTTTACAAGCAGTATCAGTATAATGCCGTCCTCGCTCCTACACGTACCCAACTCCAGGGTATGTCGTTAGGATCGGGAGAAAGTTTTAAAGAGTATGCGCAGAAATGGAGGGACCTGGCTGGCAGGGTGCAACCACCTCTAACTGACCGGGAGCTCGTTGACATGTTCTTGGGGACTTTGTCTGGTCCATTCTACAACCATATGATTGGGAATTCTTCTGCTGGGTTCACAGATCTTATCTTGACTGGGGAGAGAATTGAAGCTGGTATCAAGTCGGGGAAGATTCAAGAAACCACACCTGTTGATGCTCAGAAAAATCCCCACAGTGGGAAGAAGGGGTCCAATGCTATACATGGTAAAAAGGGTCGTCATGACGTAGGGGAAATCCAGATATCTGATCCCGCGCATGTTCAACAAAGAAAGAGCAATAGGCGTAGGATAAAGTATCAAGATAGGAAGTATACTGACATCAGCATGCCTTTGTCTCAGGCACTACAACAATTGCTGAAGGCGGAACTGATCACACTAAAGGATCCCCCTCAAAATCCTGATACTTCCTCTTCCAAGTACAACCCGGGTGTGAGATGTGCCTACCATTCTGACAGTCCTGGACATGACACCGACTGTTGTACCCCAAAATTTGCCCTCCCATATTCTTCAAGAAATTGCCAAGTCAAAGCCTCAAGATTCCCCAAGGGTTGCACAGTGTCAGGGCCTCCTAAACAGTCAAAATTAGGGTTTTGGTTCTGATCAAGAAAATGAAGTTTTCAAAGGTCCAATCAAGTCCCATATGCCTACAAACATGTTCAAGTATCCTCATACAAAGTTTCAAGACTTTCAGCACAAAATTGCACAGTCAAAACCCTAAATTGCACTACAGTCAACTATAGGGGCAAAATGGTCATTTGGCAGTCAAAAGTTCAAATTTTTGGTCAACATATCATTTTGAAGCCACAAACATCATTTGATCAATGCTTGATCATGATTCTCAAAGTTTGGCTCAAAAATCATCAAGATGCAAAAGTTTCCTTATTTGGACAGCTGAAAAAGTCAACTGTAAATTGACCAGAGCATAACTTCCACATGGTTTATCAGAAAAATTTCATCCAAAGCTCATTTTGAAGAGAAAGACATTTCCTACAACTCATCTTCATACTTCAAGTCCAAGAAATGCTCTCACAAAAAGTTATCAATTTCAACATTATAGGTCATTTTCAAAAGTCAACAAAAAGGGACTTTAAGTCAAAGGCCATAACTTGAGATTGGTAAATAAAAATGACATGGGACCAAAGGCATTGGTTAGAGGACTCAAAGACCTTTCCAAAATGTCAAAGAACATGAGCAAAGCTTAAAAATTGAGCAAGTTATGCCTTGTGGAAGTTGGGAAATTTTGGATATTTTGAAAAGTCAACATTGATTCAAATGACCTAAAATTGCTAATGGGCCCATTTTTTCTTCCACAATTCATCATCCCAAGCATGCACACGACCACTTGGCCCAAAGGGAAGTTTTTATTCATTTTTTATTTATTTATTTGGATTTTTATTAATAATAATTCATTTAAATTAAAATAAATACATGAAAAATGCTTAACCTAGTTTTTCAATCTTTTTGTGCACATTATATCATCAAGATTTCGTGCCTAGCTGAATAAGGAAAGAACCAATGCAATTGGATGTGATTTGGTAGCAAAAGCATGTGAAAAAAGATTTGAAAATCATGGTGGAAAAATCAAATATTGCATTCATTAATTCAAGGATTTGGATCAAATTTCTTGACCTAATTCACTCTTACATATACAAGGAACACAAACCTAATGCATTTAACCTCTAAGCTGCGCAGAAAAGCATCCATCAAACTTGAAATTTTTGCAAAGAAACTCAAAACTGAAAACCAATTTGTAGGTGGTTTGAAGCCAAGATTTTCATCTCATTAGCTTCCTGAAGCTTTAAGGGGAGTTTTCCAATCAAAACCAATCGTTCTAACACCCTAGATTGGTAACACGACCTCGCCCTGTACAGAGAAAATCTCATAATCTTGCATCTCGATTCATGCACTTTTAATAGTTTTTGATGCTTGATTCATATTCAATATTCAATTCTGAAGCTAACCCATATGTTTGATTGAATTTTTGTGCACCCTACGCGAATCTACCATTATCGTTTTTTAGGGTTTACAGGACCTTGGATTAGGGTTTTTCAAGTAAGAAAAAATTGGCCTTAAAGACTTGGACCATTGAATCCAGCATGCTCAGACAGTCACAAGGCTACCCTCGCGCCTAATTTATAGAGCCCCTGGGGCTAGTCGCTATTTTCTGATATGTTGCCTAAGGGAACGGTGTAAAAACCGTTGCCTATGTTTCTTTTGTTTCAGGAAAATAAAACAAAACGAAGAAGATGATGTGGTGGCCAGCAGCGATTGGCTCTTTTAAATTTTCGCGCTAAAACATCAACAATGTTTGTTTTTATTTTATATTAATTGTTTGATATTAAATGTACAAGCGCGTTGGTTGGAGCAGTTGGTAGAAGGCGTTGTTGGTAACAATCATGACCTGGGTTCGAGCCCCAGGTCTTCATCCTTTCAATATTATTTTCCAACTCATATTCCTATGCAGATTCAATAGCAAGACACACCGTGCACCCACAAAATCAAGCGTCCACGCGTCCTAAGGCATTCCATCAATGGCCACAAATCTGAAGAACATGATGCACCTGGTCAACGCTTCTGCACGTGAGTGAAAAAGTCTACAAGGCCAGGAATTTAAATGGGCCTGAATTATCAAGAAAAAAACCTCCTATTTGGGGTCTGAACCCCCTAGGTTTGCAATTCTTTCTACTTACTTTTTTATTTTATTTTCTATTTTCCTTTTAATTATTGTTTTGTTTAATTAATTAATTATTTTCATAAAAACCAAAAACACCTAAAAAATCAGAAAAGAAAAAAATAATAAATATTTTATTTTAGTATGTATATTTTAAATAAATTTGCATGTAAATTAATTAGTTTTAAATTAGGGTTTAATTTAATATTTTCATAATAACAATCTAAAAAATATAGAATTAGGGTCTTAATTAAATTTTCATTCCTTTTTCTTTTTTCTCCCATAATAATTAAATAATTAAATGTTTATTTTTGTAATTAAATTGTATATAAAATAATTAGGGTAAATTTTAGGTTAAAATTCAATCTTTTCGTAATAAATTAAAAATAACTAGAATTAGGGTTAGCGTTTAATTTCAATCAATTCTTTTTTCCCATTAAACATAAATGCCTAAAAATCCCAAAAAAAACAATTTCTTTTTTAATTAATTAATTCCATCATTAATTTAATTTTTGCAAAAAGGGTCCAACGCCCTCGTTTAATTCTTATTTAATTCACATATTTATTTCTTTTTCGCTTAATATTTCTGTATCTCTCCCAAGGCCTTGTAATTAAATTCCGCGCACTTTATTTTCTTTAATTCTTTATTTTCTGTCAAATCAGGTCCGGGATTAATTTTGGCGATGTGGACCCGCGCCTTTTGTAATAGCTTAGAATTTACTTTCCGCACTTTTTTAACTGTTAATTAAAATGCATGCAAGAATGAATGACAAAATAAAAACAAACGCTAGATCACCAATAACATGACAAAAGACAAAAGTAAATGAAAATGACACACGAATCGCACACACCACCCCTAGGGTACGCCTCACTGTTGCCTTGCCTCGAAAGGTGATCGTCGAGTAGAGGATGTCTTAGTAAGTCCTCATGATCCGGGAACCTGGCATGAGGGTAGCTTCTAAGGTGTCTTACCATTGCTCTGGTGATCACCATGTTCCGAACCTCGAATTGACCCGAATACCTCCAACGGTGGTGCTACCTACCTCTCAATGGTGGGATGGAACTACTTTAAAGGACATCTACACAGACGAATTCCTTAGGGTAGGTAGGTTCTCGTAGATACTTGCTCTAATTTCAAACAAAACAAAATACTTTTCACACCGACACATTTTCAAAAGCTTTCGAAAGCAATTTTTCAAACACTCTTGAGGACCGATACAAGAGTCGAACTGAAATTTTCAAAGAAACTTTTTAAAACCCACAGTTGAAAAGCAAACAAATCATTTTTGAAAACACAAGTGAGCAAGTATCCAAGAGCCCATGGATAACCATGGATAGAAAGGGTGCTAATACCTTCCCTTTCTATAACCTACCTCCCGAACCGAGAGCAATCTCTTTAAGGAATTTTTCTGTGCTTTTGTCCTTTCCATTTGGAGAAAATAAAAGACGGTGGCGACTCTTGCTTCCGCGACATTTCGCGAACCAGCGTTAAACAGTCAGTTCCAGATCCACCGATCACACCGACGACTGTTGGACCTCGAAGAACAAGATCCAGGATTTGATTGACGCCAAGGAGGTCAAGTTTGAACACTGATCCTGCACCAAATCATCGAGAATGTCTTTTGTTCATTCGAATGTTCAAGTTGTATTTTTCTTTGATTGTTCAAACATTTTATTCATGTCAAACTTTGTTATTTCATTAATGCATTACACGTGTCTGTTTTGAAGTAATTATGTTTACTATGCTTAAAACTGTTTTCATATTTTTGTGATGTTCAACGCTCGGTTAACAATTCTAAGCCTCTTGAGGGAGGATGACGAAAACGATACCACGATCCTTACAATATGCTTTTGAATAGACCCCGCTGATGAGGTACAGGCATTGTTTCAATTCCTAAACACTGGAGTAATAAGGAAGATAATCCCTCGTCAACCCCTTTGAGCCAAAGAAGTAGGAGTTTTTCTTTTCGCAAAATTTAAAACCCTTAATCATAACCTGGGGCAGGGTAGTTATCTCAGTTGATCCAAGTGCATAACGAATGGCACCAAAGAAGTCCTTACAAAGCAAAAGATAGTGATGGTTCCGAACAATCATAAAAACAGGCAGTCATTACTTCTCAAAACAAAAAACCCAATAAGTCAAAACCTATGAAGGAGACTTACAAAACTGGGGCATCCCGCTGACTGTAATCACAAGAGAAACAGTTCAGGCAAAATTTAGGGATAGCGAGATCAAAAAGAAAGAGGTCATACAAACCCTCAACAAAAACAAAAAATGACTGCCTGTTTCAAAATAAGCTGTCAATGTCCAAACCATCATTGGAATATCAGAGCAAAGACTCAAACAAGGTCTAACGCACGATCAGCTGAGTTTAGGTTTGAAGAACATCACGAAGAGCGGGTGGGTGCAAATAATTTGAGCCTTTATCCTTTGTTTCTTAAACCATGAACCAGGCTACGTTATAACCCTTAAAAGTCCTAGCTGAAGCATGGGTTAGTTCGAAAGCATACTGTTACGAAAGGTATCCCGACTCCTTAAGGCCTAGGGTAAATACGGAGTTGACATCACGTTTTTGCAAACATTCACTTGTTTTAGGAAAAAGAATGCATTTTCAAAATCTTCAAGACAGACATAAGCTTTGCATTTTTGATATAACATTGTTTGCATATAACTATTTGTTTGAACAACAAGAAAATTCGCACGATGAATACCTAGTGAACAAAAGCACTTCCAATCAAGGGGCAGACGTGATTATTGTCCATCATCTGGGGCAATTCAGTCAAGATTCGGAGAATCTCTCAAAATGCCAAGATAACCAGGGGCAAATCTCCGCCTAAGTAACTTGGGGCATTGGACAGGAATTCCAGCAACAAATCTTGCACGATCAGACATCTTCTGGTAATATGGCTGCACAATGCTACTGACAGGGGCACCTCCCTACATCCTGAGAGCGTGGACATAGTCGAAAAATACTACGCATAATCAAAGACCCGATAGGTTGACACACCTAGGCAAAAATAAGGGCTTCCCGACGAACCAAAAGGGTTCGGGCAAAAAATAAGGGATGAAAATGAAAAAATCTGTACACCCGGCAAGTCGAAAACCTGAAAAGGCGGCTTGGGCAAAGAAGGGTATCCCGGTGGACTGAAAACCCGAAAGGGCGGTCCAGGCAAAAATTAGGGATCAAAGCGTACGACTATGTCCTGGCATCTCGTCACCTGTCTACCAGAAGATTTGTCAATTACCCCCACAGGTGCCTTCTCCCACTGAAACTGGGGCAATGATGAGCTGTCTAAACGATCTAATTGCTCTGCCATCAAGGTACCAAGACCAGTTCAGCTGAAGAACATAACCAAGATATCTTAAGTCCCCAGAGAGTGAGCCAGCAAGTCAATACACTCTCTCCAAGCAGAGTTATACTATCAGCCTTAAGGAAGTTGGGTATCCCCAGCATATCTCAACATTCCCCAGCACAAATATACAAACATTCATAACAAGCATCCCCGACAGTTTTGATCAAAGATTGTTCCCCGGCGGTATACCAGACATTCAGCAGAGCCATTTCCCCGATATATCTCAAAGATTTCCCCAGGAGAGTCCAGTCTGAAGTCCCACCAGGAAAGTGAAATCCATCTCCCCAACAGTAAGCTTATCCCCAGTAGATTCTGGAAGCTTACCCCCTGCAGAGCACGAACGCGTCTCCCGGCTTTATTCAAAGGTTATTTCCCCACCAGGATATAACTGGGTTATCCTCAGCCAATAACCAGGGAAAGATCGTCCCCAACGAAGTCTTCCTATCCCCCAGCGGAGTTCATCATATTCTTCAACAAAACTCAATAATGGTATCCCCAATGGAGTTCTCATTCATCTCAGCAAAGCACCTCTCTTCCCACAGAGTATTATTCCCCAGCAAGATCGCTAGAGTAGTTATTCCCCGCAGAGTAATCTCTTCATCAAGCTTATTCCCCAACGGAGTCATCTTCTCCTACCGGTTCATTCTTGCAATCTTCATCCCCAGCGGAAACAGCAAAGCTCTATTCCACATCAGCCCAAGATTTAACTTCCCGGCATCCGTCAAGGATTTATTTCCCTGAGACGAAAACATACATTCATAAACATCGCATCTTCCATACATTATAGCATGCATATACGCATCATGAACATATAATCTCATCACACATGTCATACATTATGACATTGCATACAACTAACTCGTTACTTTTTCAGGAAAAGAATGATCAACAGATAAAAGTCTTTACCTTTTGAAGTAGAAGACGTTCAAGATTCCTTCATTATTCTGTTGAGGTAGTAATCGTCCAAGGTTCTCTCATCGTTCTATTGAGGTAGTAATCGTCCAAGGTTCTCTCATCGTCCCGCTGAGGTAGTAATCGCCCAAGGTCCTCTCATCATTCTGTTGAGGTAGTAATCGTCCAAGGTTCTCTCATCGTTCCGTTGAGGTAGTAATCGTCCAAGGTTCTCTCATCGTCCCGTTGAGGTAGTAATCACCCAAGGTTCTCTCATCGTCCTGTTGAGGTAGTAATCATCCAAGGTTCTCTCATCGTCCCGTTGAGGTAGTAATCATCCAAGGTTCTCTCATCGTCCCGCTGAGGTAGTAATCATCCAAGGTTCTCTCATCGTCCCGCTGAGGTAGTAATCATCCAAGGTTCTCTCATCGTCCCGTTGAGGTAGTAATCATCCAAGGTTCTCTCATCGTCCCGTTGAGGTAGTAATCGTCCAAGGTTCTCTCATCGTCCCGTTGAGGTAGTAATCGTCCAAGGTTCTCTCATCGTCCCGTTGAGGTAGTAATCGTCCAAGGTTCTCTCATCGTCCCGTTGAGGTAGTAATCATCCAAGGTTCTCTCATCGTCCCGTTGAGGTAGTAATCATCCAAGGTTCTCTCATCGTCCCGCTGAGGTAGTAATCATCCAAGGTTCTCTCATCGTCCCGTTGAGGTAGTAATCATCCAAGGTTCTCTCATCGTCCCGTTGAGGTAGTAATCGTCCAAGGTTCTCTCATCGTCCCGTTGAGGTAGTAATCTTCCAAGGTTCTCTCATCGTCCCGTTGAGGTAGTAATCATCCAAGGTTCTCTCATCGTCCTGTTGAGGTAGTAATCATCCAAGGTTCTCTCATCGTCCCGTTGAGGTAGTAATCATCCAAGGTTCTCTCATCGTCCCGCTGAGGTAGTAATCATCCAAGGTTCTCTCATCGTCCCGTTGAGGTAGTAATCATCCAAGGTTCTCTCATCGTCCCGTTGAGGTAGTAATCATCCAAGATTCTCTCATCGTCCCGTTGAGGTAGTAATCATCCAAGGTTCTCTCATCGTCCCGTTGAGGTAGTAATCATCCAAGGTTCTCTCATCGTCCCGCTGAGGTAGTAATCATCCAAGGTTATCTCATCGTCCCGTTGAGGTAGTAATCACCCAAGGTTCTCTCATCGTCCCGCTGAGGTAGTAATCGCCCAAGGTTCTCTCATCGTCCCGTTGAGGTAGTAATCGTCCCTGACTCATTCATCATATCATTATCAACAAAAACCTTTTGAAGTACCAGGCCCGATTCCTGTATCTTGCCAGGGTGCGTCTGAAGAGTTTGAAGATCAACTCCTGTAGCAGACCAGGTAATTTTCTTTCTTTCTCAGGTACACAAGTTCTCGCCAAGGAATCTCTTACGCGATCGACACCTCCCGATGGCATCTATAAGCCCATCTCCACAATTATCCATCACAGTTCCAAATGGAATCTATAAGCCCATTCCCGACAAGGTTTTGTCACATCCCCAGATGGCATCTATAAGCCCATCCCCCTATCCATCATCTTTCCAAATGGCATCTGTAAGCCCATTCCCGCTATCACACTGCTGATACTCAACTATGTGAGTGCAAATTTCTGGGCACTCTAGTGTTCAATCATCTTCCACCTTCGGATCACGAAAGACACACACGCCAATCTACATCCTCAGGTCTAAGAAGATTCAACAGGGGAAACTGTTGTACCCCAAAATTTTCCCTCCCATAATCTTCAAAGTTTTGACAAGCATCACCTCAAATAGTTCAAAGTCTACTCAAGGGCTACACAGTCAACCATCCTCCTAAGCCAGTCAAATTAGGGTTTTGGTTCCTACAAGGAAGTTGAGGTTTTCAAGGGCTCAATCAAGTCCCATATGCTCATACACATTGTCAAGCATCCTTATGTCAAGTTTCAAGGCTCACAAGGTCAAGTTGCACAGTCAAAAACCCTAATTGCTCAACAGTCAACTGTAGGGGCAAAATGGTCATTTGGCAGTCAAAAGTCAAACTTTTTGGTCAACATCTCATTTTGAAGCCACAATCATCATTTGGTCAAGCCTTGACCATGATTTCACAAGAATGGCTCAAAAAGACTCAAGATGCAAAAGTTTCTATTTTTGGACAGCTGAAAAGTCAACTGTAACTTGACCAGGGCATAACTTTTTCATGGTTCATCAGAAAAATCCCATCCAATGCTCATCTTGAAGGGGAAGACATTTCCTACAACTCATCTTCACACTCCAAGTCCAATAAATGCTCTCACAAAAAGTTATCAATTTCAACATTATAGGTCATTTTCAAAAGTCAACAAAAAGGGACTTTAAGTCAAAGACCATAACTTGAGATTGGTAAATCAAAATGACATGGGACCAAAGACATTGGTTAGAGGACTTCAAGACCTTTCCAAAATGTCCAAGAACATGTTCATAACTTCAAAATTGAGCAAGATATGCATTGGAGAAGTTGGGAAATTTTTGTGAAATGGCCAAAATCATTTATCCTTGAAATTTCATTTTTGACAAAAGGGCCCCACTTTTTCCACTTGATTCAGCTTGGCCATGCTTCCCACGTGTCCCAAAAATTATTTCAAAATTTAAAATTAATTTTTTCATTTTTATTTAATTTTATTTGATTTAATTCATTTTAAATCATTTAAAATCAAATAAAATCAAAGAAGTTAATTAAAGGACATATTTTGCTTTGACTAGCTTTGAATCACCATCATTGACATTCCAATTTCGTGCAAGGGCTTAAAAGAAGCAAGAATTCAAATTTTGGCTTAAAAATGGAAGGTGTTTTAATGGAGTTCATAGCAAAATCCTAAGCATGAATGCATTGCATTATTGGCCATAATTTTGATCAAGACTCATTACATAAGACATGTGCAAGCTAACACAATTTTTTTCACGACCTAAGAGCTCCAAAAACGGCCATACAAAATTGCAAAATTGTCACACAAACTTGAAATATGAAAACCTAGTTGCAGTGCCTCTCAAGCCTCCATTCCAATCCAAACACATTCCTGATATCCCAAGGAAGCTCTAGCAATCAAAATCAAGCCCAAACACGCAAAGAACCGTTCACACGAAGTCACACGGTTTGTCCAATATGTGAAAATCAAAACTCCATTTCCATGCGTTTTTAACATGCTTTTTAAATTGATTTATACTCATTTTAACATTCTGAAGCTATTGGTAGCATTTGATTGAACTAATGACGCGTGTATCAGGATCCACCATTGTCAAAAGCTAGGGTTTTTTAGAGCTCAAAATTGGGGATTTCCCCATACTGTAAAATTGGGACATCAAATTGCCATGTTTGAATTCGTGATATCCAAACGAATCATTTCATAACCTTGCGCTCAATTTATGGTCAAGCATGGCCTAATCGCTATTTTTATTTTTACTGTGTTTTGGGGGGGTTTAAAACCCCCGCTATATGTTTGTTGTTTTGCAGAAAAGGAAGAAGACGATGGACGTGGCAAGCAGGCATTGGTGTATTTGAATCCACGCGCGCAATTTTTTGTGTTTCAGCATTATTGGCTTTCTTTTGATATAATAATTGTTTTGTACGTTATTAACAAATGTGTCAAAGTGCTTCAGTGGTGGCTAGCGTATCTGGTAGTCCTTGGGACCTGGGTTCGAATCCCAGGTCCCCCAAATAATTTCTATCATTTTGTTTCACATGTTTCCATGCAGTGCACGTTCCAGGGCTCACCATACACCCAACGCCTGGGCTTGCCACGCGCCCTGAAGCCCCAATCCAAAGGCCAGAACCTGGAGTCCACCATGCACGCTCAGTCAACCACAAGCACGTGATCACTGGAAAGTCAAAAAAGGGCCAGATTTCTTGGGCCAAATTTCTCAAATGCACCTCTAAATTGGGTCAGACACCCCATGGTTTGCATTATATTTCTTAATTTCTTTTTCTTTTCTTCCTTTTATTTTAATTGCTTTTTTTTCTTTTGTTTTATTTAATTCACAAAATTAATTTTCATAATACAAAAAATACAAAAAAATCAAAAATTAAAAAATATGTTTTATTTAATATTTAAAGTCATTAATATTTTGTAAATAAATCTTTTAATAATCAATTTAGTTAAATTAGGTTTTTATTTTAATCTTTTTCTTAAATAACTAAAAAATATAGAAATTAGGTTTTTAGCATTTTTATTCTCTTTTCTTAATAAATAACTTTTTCTCCTTATTATTATTATTATTAATTATTAATTAATTTTGTAAATACTCATGTAATTAAATAATTAGTATGAATTAGGTTAAAACTTTAATCTTTTTTCCTTTAACAATTAAAAATAATTTAGAACTAGGTTTTAATTTAAATTCTTTTAATTAATTCTCTTTATTTCCATTAAATACAAAAAACATAAAAAAAAAAAAAATAACTCCTTTTCTTATTAAATAATCAATTAACTTTCAATTTCAATTTAATTTCTTTAAAAGGGTCCAACGCCCTCGCACATTCGATTCCAATTTCTTTTTCGCGCGTTTGTTCTTATTTTTCTTTTTAATATTATGTAATTGCTCAAAGCTCTGTAATAGTAAATTAGGAAATTTATTTATTTTCCGCATTTTTATTCAAATCGGGTCTTTGTTAATTTGGCGATGTATAGACCCGCGCCTTGTAACAGCGTAGGACTTTATTTTTCCGCATTTTAATTTCCGCACCCTTAAAACTGTTAAAACTTTGCATGAAAGAATGAATGGCCCAAATAAAATCAAAGCGTAGCTCACCCAATGCATGATCAAGATAAAACCTAACTGAAAATGACACACAATTCACACACCACTCTAAGGGTACGCCTCACTGTTGCCTTGCCCCTCGAAACGTGGTCGTCGAGTATAGGACGTTTTAGTAAGTCCTTATGTCCATGAACATGGCATAAGGGTAGCTTCTAAGGTGTCCTACTATTGCTCTGGTGACCACACTGTCCCTAACCCTCGAATTGACCCGAATAACTCCAACGATGGTGCTACCTACCCCTCAATGGTGGGATAGCATTATCTAAAGGACTCTTACACAGCCTAATTCCTTAGAGTAGGTAGATTCTCTTAAGTACTTGCTCTTTTCAAAACAAACAAAAACAACTTTTCGCACCCCACACTTTCAAAAAGTTTTCAAACAAAACACTTCATACACTCTTGAGGACTGATACAAGAGTTACTTAGAAATTTTTCAAACGAAACTTTTTCAAAACCCACACACACTTGAAAAGCAAACAATTTTTGAAAACATAAGAGCAAGTACCTAAGAGCCCGTGGATAACCACAGATAGAAAGGGTGCTAACACCTTCCCTTTCTATAAATCTACCTCCCGAACCGAGAAACATTCTCGAATAAGGAATTTTGCTGTGCTTTTGTCCTTTCCATGTTGGAGAACATAAAAGACGGTGGCGACTCTTGCTTACCGCGACATTTCGTGAAACCAGCTTAAAAAACAGTCAGTTCCAGATCCACCGATCATAGTATCCATCTAACATACTCAAGTATTCGAACCCTGCAGTAGAGTCTACTAGCATTTCTGCCACAGGCATGGAGTACTCATCCTTAGGGGTTGCGGTGTTTAAATCCCTAAAATCTATGCAAATTCTTAAAGAACCATTTTTCTTAATAACAGGTACTATATTTGCTAACCATTCGACATACCTTGTGGTTCTGATGAATCTGCAACGCAGCAACCTTTCGATCTCAGCTTTAATCTTTGTGAGAACCGCTGGTGCGAATCTTCTAGGAGTTTGTTTGATGGGCTTCTTGCCATCTTTGATTGGCAGTCTGTGTTCGACTAACTCTCTCTTTAAACCAGGAATTTCATCATAATCCCATGCGAAGCAATCTTTATTCTTCTTGAGGACCTCGATCACTTCCTGCTTGAGGCCTGGGCTATGTTTTGCACTTATGTAGGTTATTCTCTTTGTGTTTTCATCCCCTAAGTTGACTTCTTCGACTGGATCCTGCGCCAACATTTTGGCACCTGAGTCTATGGGGTCCCTTTCGAAGCCTAAGGGTTCTTTATCGTAGATGGCGTCCAACCTTTGATCCGTCTCAAGTTCTTTAAAGGGTGAGCATTTCGAGCCATCCCCACTTATTTCGTTCATCTTTACAGCTAATTTATTTATTTCAGCCTCTAAGGCCGCCTTTGATTCATTCTCAGCCATATAGGCCGAAATCCTTTCAAAAAAGGAGGACTCAGTCATGGATAAGGTTGTCGAAGTCCCAGCCTGCTGGCCGTCTTTGTATAGTACTTTCGACTCCCTCGTCTTCACTGATTATTCTTCTATCCCAGTATAGGCCATCATGGCGAAGGGTCATGTAGTAGTGGGCATTTCTGGTTTCGTTGATCTCATCATTTGGAACACACGGAGCAATCTTTGCCAGATGTTTGTCATAATTCCTCTTGTCAACTAAATTGACTGTTGACATGAAGTAACTCTGGTCTGCTTCAATGTTTTCCACGATCCCATCTTCTCTCCATAGAACTAATCGCTGATGCATTGATGAAGGAACTGCCCCTACGCCATGGATCCACTCCCTTCCCAGCAATAAGTTGTAGTTGGCCTTGGCTTCGATCACCATAAACATGGTGGGCCTACAGCTTGAGCCTATTGTCAAGTCCAACTGAACCACTCCCAGTGTCTTGCCCACTTTCCCTTCATAATTGGATAGAACCATATTGTGGGGCTTGATGTCTCCTTCGCGTATTTCTAATCTTTTCAGCATGAAGTGGGGTATCAAATTGACTGCAGCACCCCCATCCACTAGAACCTTATTCATGCCATGGGCACCAACTTTTGCCCGAATAAATAGTGGCTTAAGATGGTTCTTCATAGCTGGTTCTGGATGTTCGAAGAACGCGTTTTGCTCCTCGACAGCCCCATTGTCCATCACATAGTAGCACACAGGCCTATGCTTCATCAAGTCTATGGTATCTTCTTCCTCATATTCATCAATTTCAGTTTCCTGTCCGAATTCACAGGGAAGCACAGATACCACGTTGCAATTTAGGTTGAACGAAGACTCCCCCTCTGATTCGAAGTTATCCGTTATCATATCTTCGTCTTCTTCTGGGCCTGGAGTGTATTCCTTCGTTTCATCTAGTTGTACTTCAGAGAAAAGCTTCCTATTAACTGGGGGTTTGTCTTCAGTTTGATTTTTTGGTGTGGGTTTGTTGGTGCTAGATTCACCTTGGTTCTTTGTTGAAGTTACCCCTTTATTTGCCACAGCTTTCCTCTTAGCCTTTCGAATCCTCTGTTGCCTTCGCCACTGGGATCTCGACATGGGGTTCCTTCCTTTGTAGTTCTCTAATCTTACCTCTTCCCTTTTTGCTATGTTGAATTGCCTCCTGTATGTCATAACATGGCGTGCATTTCGTTCGGTGTTTCTCCATCTGTCTTTGCCTTTGTCATTTCTGAATTGCAGCCATCTGTCGGTTGGCACTTCAACAGGGAGTTTGAACGTCACTCTTCGAGCAGCCTTGGGATGAGGACTATCAGGCCTTCGTTGTTTGTGTTTGCTATCGAAACGTGGGCCCATCTGAACAGTTTCTTGATGGTTCCAACAAGGGGCGAAGGGAATTGTTTCGAAAGCTCTGGCCATGCTTTGATCATACACAGCAGAACACCGTGGGCATATCAAGCACTTGGTTTCCCCTTTGTAGCAGCGAAATACAAATTCCAACAAACTTTCTCCAGCCTTAGGATAACACCTGAATAGCTGGTTATCCTGGCGCCAATTGTTGCCAGTTCGAGCCCTCTGTACCCTCTCGAAGTTCGCAGCGATTCTATGATTGCAGAGGATGCTGCACCTAGGGCATAATATCATTCCTGTATCTCCCTTGTGGCATGTCATGAGGTAATCCTTGAGACTAGCATCTCCAGCATGATTATCCTCCATTTTATACTTCTCTTTTTCTAAGTATCTTTCTACCTCCTCCATCTCAGAGCGAGGTCTCTCCATATCCACCATGTTTACCTCAACATCTTCCCCCTTAGCTTCATCATCTCCCCATCCTGTGGGTTTTATATCTTCAATGTGGACTTTTGAACTCTCTGGGGCAGAATATTTGACCAAATAGTCAAATTTTCCACTGGGTTCCCCTAAAGTGTCCCATATTTCTTTCTGAGGGGAAGTTGGCTTCGTGATTTGGACCTTCTCCAATTCCAGCCTCAGGCCTTCAGTGACCTGTGTCAATTCTTGGTTTTGATTTTTCTGGCCTTCAGTAGCCTGGATTTCTTTTGCAACAGCTAAAGGTGCTGCTTCAATCGAAGTCTCTGGTAGCTTCTGGACGTCTTCAGTGACCTCCTTATCGGCTTCGACTATCACCCAGCTTTCGTTTTCAGTACCTTTCTCTCCTATTGGGGCATCACTTTGGTCAGCTTCCACCATGTTAATCTCTCCAATGCATGCAGGCTCGGAGTAATTAGTGTCTGCCACGTCCAAAGGATCTTCGTCCACTTTCATTTTTGCTTTATCAGCAAACTTCAGTCTGCCATCTTTGATTGCATTCTGAATTAGGTCCCTGAAAATAAAACACTGTGAGGTTTTGTGGCCTAGGAAACTATGATATTTGCAAAATCCTCTCTTCTTTCTTTGATCTAAAGGAGGTATTTTGACATTTGATGGCACAATGAGTTGGCCATCTTTGACAAGTAAATCAAAAATCTCGTCACATTTAGTGACATCGAAGGTATAAACCTTCTTTGGGAATTTATCACTTTTCTCATTTTCAACAATCTCTTTCCCTTTTGTGGGAACTAATAATTTGCAGGAGTAAGGTGGTTCCTGTTTTAATTCAGCGAGGTCGATTTCGACCTCTTCGAATTCGAATTCAGGATAATCTTCTGCTTCCTCAGTTCCGACATAGGAGATCCTTTCCTTCTTGTTATTTTTAAAGACTCTGGCCTTTTTGGCCTTTAGTCTTTTGACCTGTCGAACCCTGTCGGCTAACTGAGCCATGTCCCTCAAATATTGAGTGTCTAGTTTCTTTCGAATAGAGTAATCCAAGCCACCAGCGGCCATTTCGACTAACTCATGTTCAGGCACCACTGTGTAACATCTGGATTTCAAAAGCCTAAATCTATTCAGATAATCATCTATGGGTTCAGTGAACTTTCTCTTGACACTGGCTAATTCCTTCAAGCTTATTTTTGACTGTCCCATGTAAAACTGTTCATGGAATAATATTTCCAAAAGAGCCCAAGTGTCAATGGACCCAGGAGGCAAAGTGGTGAACCATGTGAAGGCGTTTTTAGTCAGGGAACTTGGGAAATATTTGATCCTGAGGTCTTCATTATTGGCTATATCTCCCGCTTCGGTTAGATATCTGGCTATATGTTCGACTGTTGACTCATTGGTATCCCCAGCGAACTTTGTAAATTTAGGGACTTTATATCCCCTTGGTAAATCAGTATGCATTATGTAATCCAATATAGGAGAAGCATAATTTGGCCTTCTAATTCCTGTGTTGAGGCCATTCTGGGCCATGACTCTCTCTATCATGGTGGTTAAATTGTTTTCTGCCAAGATGTTATCGTTTCGAATTCTATGAACGACTGTATCAGCATCTTGATTTCGACCCACCATGACAACCCCCCTAGGTTGTTCTTCTCGAAACTCTGGGACTTCCAGCCTTTCGACCCTTGCCCCTGGTTCCATAATTTCTCTTTGTGGGCCTGGGATCATTGGGGCTTCTAGCCTTTGTGCCCTTGCCCCCAAGTTAACTTCTTCTCTAGGTGGTTTATAAGTTGGGTCGTTAGCAACTTGTTCCACAACAGGCATGTTTGCTCGAACTCCCGCCTGATTCTGCCTACGCCTCTCTGGGGGAGCAAAGAAATCTGCTATTCGACTCATGTTATCTGCGTTTTCTCTGTTTGTCACAGTCACATTTTGTACTATTGGGGCAAATATTTCCTGCATAGTTTGTGCTAACACCCCTATCATATTATGGTTATTGTCATCCATCAATTGCCTAAAAGCCAACTGGTTTTCTGTGGTTAAAATAGGCATTGTGCTATAACCCACTGACCCTTGGTTATTTGTCATAAACTGATTCGCCCCAGACCCAGACCCTAATTGTGGTGATGAATTCGATGTGGAATTGTGTAAACCTGCCATAAAAGATGTTGGCATTCCATAAGAGGAATTTCTGGTTCTATTACCATCGAAACCGGGTGGTCTAGTTAGTGGAGTGGCGAAATGGGTCTGTGTCCCTGATGGTGGAACAAATCCCCCGGGATAATCAATGGTTCCAGTATTTCCTAAGATCGAACTATTAGTTGATATGCCACTTACTCCATTAGTGGCTATATTACTGGTAGAAGATGCAACAGACTGTGCATTCGAAGGGATCACATTAGACATTCCCATCGAAGCGGACACATTAGTGCCTGTTGTATGTGGAGCATTTTGTTCCCCTTGTTGATTGTCAGAACTAGACATCTTGTTCAAACGTTTTCTTCTGGATAAGGGTTGGTTGCTGTTGGTTATTTTACCAATTCTTAGGTTCATAAAACAACAAACTTATCACTCAGAGGGTCTTTTTATAATGGTTACGTCTCAACAATCTTTATTTCTGTTCTAAATTCCGTAATGTCCAACGATTGGTCCCACCAGGTGTGCCAATTTGTTTACAGTGATTTCTGGTAAACAACCGCTAGTCCTCCAAACTATCGAATAAACTTACTGACTGTTATTCAATTTCTCTGGTAACTCGCAGGATCGACTAGATTGATCCTAGGACGTGTTGGTCATTAGGGTAACTCTCATGATCGAACTGGTATTCATGGTTGGTATTTAGAATGTTGTGTAGGTGTTTAACTTATTTCGATTTCTCGCTTAAAGATCTAAAAGTGTGATCAAATAAATGTGCGCGAAACTAAATTGCATGAATAAAGGTCAATTGTAAAGACATGTAAAAACTGCATAAAAGACAAGTGAATGACTTCGAATTATAAAAACGGTTAATGTACAAGATTCAAAATATGAAGAAAGCGTTTAATGCAAGAAAACTGTAAAATGGCTTTAAGAAAAAGAAAAGGTGTTCGAAGGATAAAAACTTGAAGATAAAGGCATGAAATGTATAACAGTTTCTGAAATGTAAAACATTTAAAATGGAAAGAAAGTATTTAAATGTAAGGCATCAGTGAGAAGATTTCGAATGAAAGTACTTTAAATGCAAAAACTTGTAAATGGTATTGACATAAAGATAAAGGAAAGTATTGGAAATGATAAAGGGTTTTCATTAAATCATAAACATGTGGTGTTATCATACGTACATTGCTCTTGCATTCGTTTCCCTAGCCATGTGGTAATTTGAATGTTTACTGAGTTTTTTGTACAACAGATATGACACACTGAAATCCTAATGCTAAGACTTCTATTTATACTACTTCGACCATAACGGTCTTGCTATAAGATTCTGCCACGTTCAGAACATGCAGAGCAATGCCTCTCTCTTGCTTCCACGCGTCTTCGAATGCTCCAGCGCATAAATTTCAAATTTCGAACATCCCGCTTGCATTTGATTTTCAAATGTTTTGGCACTTCTTCGCTTCGAACGCATTCCTTAGATACATCCTTGTTATCATTTCGAGACTTCTTTGGATATATTCTCATAACTGTCACTCGAAGCTCCAAGCTTTGATATGCTCATTCGAAGCACTGCTTCTACTATTTCGAAACATGACGTTTTGTTTCATTTCAATCGAAACGTCCAATTCACTTTGCTTCTAATAATATTATCAAAATCTTCAGCCAATACCGTGTAGGTCATCTGTCCATTTCCCAAGAATCTTTAAGTCTCAGCATGGCTGACACGGGTGACCGTGTTAGCACTCTGGTTTTTTGCTCTTCATGTGCTCCTCTGCCTAACGCGGCCCGTGTCAGGTGACACAGGTGGCCGTGTCAGTCTTACTGTAACCAGCTGATACTTCTCTGAAACCTCTGATTCCTTGACTTTTCTCGTACCGAGTACCTATGATCCTTTCCCTGAACCTGAAACAGTTGCAACAACCAACCAAAACATAAAACGAGAAATAACTTGAAATAAACTTAAGAAAACACAAAATGCGGAGAAACTCAAGAAACATAAATCCACTCAAACGGTAATAAAATACGACACAAAGTAATGCAGAATACTTAGATTGTCGTCAGATAAGTGACAAACACATAGTGAAAATGGTGACCAATTAGTATGTATAAAACATTCCATATAATATTCCTAAGTATATCCAGAATAAAATAGAATATTTTGTAGCATTTATGTAGTTAATACGATGATTATATAGATAAGTGGATATTAAGCATCAAATAAGTGAGAGGACGTGTATATCAATTGGCTTAATATTTTGAAAACGAAGTAAAAACATGTGTTTATTTCCAAAATTTTAGGTGAAGCTATATCTGACTCTGAATGGCGACAAGATACAGTAGATGAGATGGTTGCTCAACACTTCAATGATACTTGGAATTTAGTTCCTTACCTAAGGAAAAAACTACAATGGGTTGTCGATTGGTCTACACAGTTAAAGTCGAGCCTGGTGAAAAGATTGATCGCCTAAAATGTCACTTTGTAGCAAAATGATACATACAAATCGTTGGCCTCTCCATCAACTAGACATAAAAGCGAACAAATGCAATATTGACAACTAGAGAGCAAAATAAGTCTTCTCACATGTGGAGTTATATTGGGAGATAAAAGCCTTTCTAGACTGTCGACTTCGTCGATATCTTTATGGCTTGAAACAATCTCCTGATGTATAGTTTGGTAAGTTTAACATTGTGCTTTAAGAGTATGGAATGACTAGATGTGAAGTTGATTATTATATCTTCTTTTTGCATTCTTATTATTTGCCTCTACCTACTAGTCTATGTCAATAATATGATTATTAGTAATGATACGTTTGACATTTGGCGATTAAAACATCATTTATCTCTACACTTTCAAACTAAGGATTTGGGCCGTTAAAATAATTTTTGAGAATTAAAATTGCTCAACTCAAGACTGGTGTGACTATTAATCAGTGAAAATATGCTTTTGATATATTTTAAAAAATTGTCTTGCTTGAATTCTGACCTAGTGACACTCCTATAAATTTCAACGTCAAGAGACTACAAGGTGAGGGATAGTCACTAAGAGAATCCGATAAATATTGATGTCTAGTTCGCAAACTTCATTACTTATTAATAGTAAGATTAGACATTACTTTTTGATTCCAACGTGGTTAACCAATTTCTAATAATGCTCCATGCAATGACCATTAGAATATTGTGATTCTCATTTTAGTGACTATATTGATAAATTTTGACGTAATTGTGAAATTATACTTCAAAAAACATTGTAGAGTTTCTTAATATTTGGTAAAGGAAAAAAAAAGAAAGAAAATATGAAGTTCAAAGCTATTAATCATAGTTAAAAATGCTAACTAGCCAAACTGCATATTACTTACAGAAATTGACAAAAATAGTCCTGTGAGCATGTAGAAAATAAACAAATAAAACATGGAAAACAAAAAAAAAAATTAACAATGTGTTAGAAAATCTTACCAGAATGAGCAATTCAAGATCAGAAATGAGAAATGGTGGTTGCTGATTATAATGAATGATTATTGTCGTAGACAACTGATATTCACAAGAAATTACTAATGATTAGGTTGAACTGGCCAGTAGTTTATTAATTACATATATGATGAAAAATAATAATAACAAACACTTACCAATTAGAACAAATTTTTCAGAGAAAGTATATATTGTAGAAATTCAAAACTATTATAATGATACAATACTTTGTTTCATTATAACATAAAGATAAGATGATGTATATATAAACTTAATTAGATTCCAATACTTTGTCCAACACACAAGCAAACTATGGCCAAAGAAAAACATCAAATGTGAAAGAAATATGCGAAATGAAAAAAAGCAAACTATGTCTAGAATTCAATTATGTGAGTGAAATCAAGTAATATTCTTAGTTCATAGCATTTTCTTCACGAAAAGAAAGCATGTATTATTTAGTTATTGTTGTATAAAAAGAAAAGGAAGTAAAAATGATTCTTACCTTGCTTTGTTTTATAATTTATATGTTTTTCTTAATTTCAAAACTATAGCATAAGAATCGCTAGTATTTGATCTATGATAGAATATGTATTTATTTGTTAATAGAATATGTATTTATATATGTAGATGACTCACATTTGTAGGGGTTGTTGTGTTTCAAGTGTGAAGAGACGTGACCTATATCCCAATTGTCTTAAGATTTTGGAAGAATATGTGGCGTCAAGATCTCTTGTGACCATGAATGTTTGACCTATTGACACTTTCGGATTTCGCTTCCCAAACCTCCCAACAAGTGGTATCAGAGCACTGGTTGGCTAGATAGGAGAGTGAGAGTGGATCTTAGTGTGGATCAAGGTTAGTGAAGTGGGACTAGAGATGTCAATGGGACGGGACAGGGGCAGAGGATACATTCCTAGCTCAATCTCCACCCTCGAATTTACTCCCCACCCCTGCATTAGATCCCCGCCACGGGAGAATTTTGCCTCCCTCCTCGTCCCCATGGATCCCCTCTATTTTTTGCGGATATCTATAAACATAAATTTTTATTTATTATTTATAACTAAATTAATAGAAAAAATTCAAAAACTAACAATAAGAAATTAATAAACTAATCATCTACGATAAATATATTGTTTTAACAATATTTAATCTTGAGATTCATGAACACGATTTTTAAACTTAAAAAAAAAATTAAAATAGTCATTTAGATTTCTCTCTCTTTTATTTGAAATGATAAATAAACCTATATAGAAATGTTAAATTATATATTAATTAATAATATTATGGAATTCTAGTGCGGGACGGAGACTCCACGGGACATGAGATATGTTCGTCATTCCCATCTCCAAAGTGTTTTCGGAGGAGTTTTATTTCCATCTCCATCTCCATGAAAGAAAAATTTCTCATCTTTGGGACCTTAAACGGGAAATTTTCCCAGAAATCCCCTTTAATGAATACAAATTGTCATCCCTATGTGAGACTTATATACAAATATATATACACATATTTTATCATGAAGTTTGTTGCTACATGATCTCATGCAAAAATTCCACTAACATTGAGTCAGTTATTTGTTGGTTTGTAAAGCATTTAAGGTAAATAACTGAAGCTCTCAACTTCAGCTTTTGCCCTATGAATTTATTAGAATGTTGTACTGCACTGTAAAACACTTAAAGTAAATAACCCAGTCATTCAAGGGAATTTGCTTATGCATACCATATGTGTCTTCTCATGAAAATGAAACAACTGGATGTAGCTTCCGATTCCAATGAAGCTAACAAGTTTTTCTAGGTTAGGTATCAAAAAATTAACCAATGGCAGTGGCAAGTATTCGATACTTGAATCTTTAAATCATTTGGTCGGGAGCTAGACTCTTAGTTGATGCATATAGAAAAATATTAACCACGAGAGATCAACTTCTTAAATAGATCTAATAGTTCTACGATTACACTCAATGATACCTTTGGTTTACACCCAAAATAAAGTATCAAAAGCATCTACATAATATTATTTCATTCACACGTCTCACCTAATTTTTTGTTGGAGATTCTTCCTCATCCAGTGCTGCATTTTGATGGATCTCACTCCTACTAGATCTCACACGCCCAACACTTCTTCTCATACAACAATGCAACATTTTTATATGACATTCTTCTCGCATCCAAAGCAAGAATCATACCACTAGATCAAAATACACTATGTCAAATAAGAGAGTAGACAGCGCTTTTTTAGGCCTTTAACAGTGCTTAAAAGCGCTGCTAAAACCTCCATTGCTAAAAGTATAGACAGCGCTTTTAATGTGGAACTTTAGACAGCGCTTTTATCAAGCGCTGTCTATTCCCCCCTTTAGCAACGTTTTTCCTTTTCATTTTTTAATATATTTTTTTTCAATCACTTTAGACAGCGCTTTCATGAAAAGCGCTGTCTATTCCCCCCCCCCCTTTAGCAGCGCTTTTCCTTATTATTTTTTTATTTTTTTTTCCAATCACTTTAGACAGCGCTTTCATGAAAAGTGCTGTCTATTCCCCCTCCTTTAGCAGCGCTTTTTTATCTGTATTTAGTCTTGTGTATATATATTGAAATTGTATAATAAATAAAAAACCTTGTGTGCTGTTGAGAAAACCGTAAATAGTTTGATAGATTTTCCAAACCTGATTAAAGTGCCTCTTTTTGAATCGATGAACCATAAAATAAATAATATTAAGGTGTTACAAGAGTAATAATCACATAAAATAGAAGTTAACCTGTAGTGAAGGGATGACATATAAACTGTAAGGTCATTTGACATCTCCAGACATGTGAGTGTATTTGTTGAAGTTGATATTTTGGGATGCAAAGTAACACAACAAATTCCTATATCCAATTACACTATAAATGATTTTTCTACAAAACTGATTATACAACAATTCAGCCTCTCGGGTGATTCTCATCAGGCTTGGTTTTTCATTTGTACCAACCAGCAAGGAAATACCTCAGCAAGAAACAGAAACCGCACGCAATACCCTGATAAAAAAAATATAGTAAAGAATAGTTCAACTAACAAATTAGTCATATTAATAAACCAAAATGGTAAAAAATAAACAAACAAACGACATGGGAATCATCACCTGGAAAATAAGAAGATATACACAAAGTGACTTCTCAGATTTCGGACCTAAACTTCTTAAAAATATATCCTTCCATGCACTCTCGTCTAGAGAGTAAGAAAACAAAACAAGCTAATCAATCTAACAAAAAGCAATGGAATCGAAAACCTCAAAAATAGGAACATATTTGAATATTTCAGTGCACATTGAAAAAGGCTTCACTCACAGCCTTGGATGGTGGTAATATTTCACAATAATTACTCTATGTTTTTCCAATAACACATTCGTTGTTATTTTAAAATACGACGCAGATATGCAGAAACAGTATATACCTTGACAAGGCTTGCAACAAGATTAAGCATACTCATTTTGTTGTATTTCCAAATGATAGGAAGCTACAATTCATAAGTAAACAGAAGTCAACACAATTCAATTTGTTGTATTTCCAAATAATAGGAAGCTGCAGTTCATTTTACTGCTCAGATTCATCAAAGGTCCCACAGACCTCTGCAGCAACAGGCCACTTATTGTCACTAATTTCCAACGTCAATTCGAAACAGCCAGCGTGTATATAGTTCCAATCTTGCATTCCTCCATATAAAGGGTACCTGCATTGATATCTTTAGTAATTATGAACATATTGAAAGAACATAGACTCCAGTGATGAACTTTTAATGCATTACTTTCAAATAATCATACCATGCTGCTCCATTTGTGATTCCATCTACAAATTCCTTGCTTGAAGACATGTTGTAGTGGGAGTGGCTATATATACTTGCCATGAATTGAAATGCTTCATCGTCGGGACATCCATAGTAGAACGTCCTGTAATTTATTCATAACAATATAAACTAATTAAATACAAGAGCCCAGGTCTGGAGAGCAGGTCAGTGAACATCTTACACTAAAATGATTTACCACCTTTTATCATCGGTACCATCCCAAGGATAATTTGCAACAAGTGCACCCTGAAGTAGTAAAAGAAAAAGACACCATTAATGAACAAATTATGTATATGAATATGATAAGAAAAACTCTTCTATTAACATTAGCCCTTAGGACAAACGTTAAGAATACAAAAGTATAAAGCTTTATTTGAAATTAATAATTATTTATGGAACTTTACATCTCTGATGTAATAAATACTTTCTTTTTCAATAGAAACTTTTCACCTTTGTATTCTCTACGTTGGCCTTAAGGGATGGTGTATCTAGTAATAGAGAAAACAGAGATATTGTAGAATAAAAGCAAGGATAGAACTCCTTGATGTACAACATATTTACTCTTACAAGCTTTTCGACTTACAACATATGTGATAACCACCGTCTGTCCAACTTCAAGGCCGTTTAATCCAGCATGTATATTGATCGAATTTGTGCAGAAAACAGCCAATAGCCCCATGTATAGTTTATATATCCATCCTGCATCATTAAAATAAAGTCGAGATAGTGAGATTTTAAAATAATTAGTACTTTTCCAGGTGTCATTTGCATAAAGGTATTGAAAGCTTATCAAGATCCAAAATCTCTATGCCAATGTGTGGTACAAGTGGTTTTGGTATAACTATAGTTGTGTGTCCAGCATATGCCATTAACAAAGGAAGTGCAGCAATTGATGGAAGTAGTAATTTTATGTTCTTTTACATTGACATTAAATCAAAAAAGAAACTATTATAACATTAGTTGACACGAACAAACGGTGGAAGAAAATAATGAAAACTTTGTATACTCACACTCTCCAAGGGACATCAAGGACATCATCAACAAATCCAAGCAATGTCATGAAGAAGATGCATGCTAAAGCAGCATTGTACTCAACAAGCCACTGCAAAATTATAGTTGCTGATATATTTAAATGCCCAGTGAAGATGTTAGTACTGTATTGAGCATGGCTTTAAATTGTAGTATATAGCTGCAATTGCAGGCAGAATATGAATAAATAACTTCGAGGCCTCTGTGTAGGCATCAGGACCTCAACTTTGACAGACCAAATCGGCTGCATTTTGCGGAAATATAAAAGATTGCAGCATAACCATAACCGCAGTTTAAAATTATGGTAATGTGTAATCAGATCAACATACTCGTAAGTTACAATTGTATACTTACATTTGAATCTGCTGTGAAGTTGAAATACTGAAATAAGATTGTCACAACCAAGAAGATAATACCAACAACTATACCCAATGATTCAGGTTTGCATAGGAAAATGTACCCTAGTCAAGACATAGTGATCTATTGACAATACGCAGGGATCTATTGGGTTCAAGTTGAATAATTGCATAAACAAATAGACTTATAGTGAATGATAAAAGAGAAAACATGTATAAACTGAAAGCAAATCCAACCAAAACGCAGAATGGATAAGGAAAACAAAATCCAGCAAAGACTCACACTTTAATATTGTATGATTATCATATATATTCAAAGTGATGAAACAAAATGAAGGATGAATAAATTTTACCTTATAGTGAAACTGGTTTTGTGAAACTTCTTCTTCACGAGGAGATGGTGGTAACGAATCCGAAGCGAGTTGGAGAAGAAGATGAACCACGTGCCTCGTATAACCGGAGAATCCGAAGCTTGCAACGATACAATGAATCAGGAAGCGAGTTGGAGAAGAAGATGAACCACGGTTGGACGGTGAGGAGGGAGGAGACGAGTTAGACGAAGATGGACAATTGCGTGTGTGGGGTTTCGTTTGTATAAAGTGGGGTTTCTGATAACCAATTTAGGGATTTAGAAACTATTTAATTACCTTAGACAGCGCTTCCAAGAAGCGTTGCTAAAGGTATTACCTTTAGCAGCGCTTTAGTGTAATGCCTTTAGCAGCGCTTCTTGAAAGCGTTGTCTAAGGTATACCCTTTATCACACCTTTAGCAGCGCTTTTAGTAAGCGCTGTCTAAGGTATACCCTTTAGCAGCGCTTATTCTTATTTATTTATTTTTATTAAAAACCTATAGCAGTGCTTAGGGAAAGGAAGCACTGTCTATGGTAAGGACTTTAGCAGCGCTTTTAGTAAGCGCTGTCTAAGGTATACCTTTAGCAGCGCTTACTCTAATTTTTAAAAAAAAATTTCTTCTGAAAACCTATAACAGCGCTTAGGGCATAAGCGCTGTCTATGTGGCGCTGTCTAAATTCAATTTTGGCATAGTGATACAAAAATTCATATCTCTTATTTTTACCACATATCATCACTAAACAAAGTTGATGACAATATTCTTATCCAATATGGAAATATCCATATCCATTAGAATCTCAATATGTATTTTGTTCGGATCAGGATTGAAGAAAAAAATCTATTATAAGAAAAATAGTTCTTAGTGACACAAAGTAGTGACATAATAAATACGTGGTAAAAAAAGTATTTGCGATGTGTTTATCACTTTATTAGAGTTTTTGAATATTAAAATAATAAGTCATAAGAGAAGTCAGATTTTTAAAATAAAAAAAGGTTGCGGCGTATAAATTAAATCGCAACAAAATTATTAAAATAAAAAATAAAAACGTTGTGGCTTTTTGAATGAGAGAAATTTGAAAATTTTAAAATGTTGTGACGTATTTTTCACGTCACAAACTTTTTAGGAGGGATGTTTGTAACGTGATTTTCATGTGGCAAAGTTGCGACGTGAAAATCACGTCACTACTTTAATTATATATTTTTAATTTCGTTTCTTTTAAAAAATCACGTTACTTTAATTATAATTGTTGGTGTGTGTGACGTGATTTTCACGTGGCAAAGTTGCGACGTGAAAATCACATCATTACTTTAATTATATATTTTTAATTTCGTTTCTTTCATAACTCATCCTCTTGTCTTCTCTCTTCTTCTCAAACCCATAATTCTCTCATTCTCATCCTCCATCCACCCACCTTATTCATTCTCTTCTTCTTCCACTCAATTTCATTCAATCTTCAAAGGTACAAATCTCTTTTTTGTATTTTTTTATATATTTATTTTCGTTTTAAATTAATAACTAATTTTTGATTATATATTATGATTTTTCGTTTTTAAGGTCTATTTTTTTCTAAACTTCAAGAATTCAACAAGTTTGATTCAAGCTTCATAGAGATACTTTTGCACTTTAATTTTTTTATGTTTTCAAATTTTTATATGTATTATTGTTTGGTTGTTGGTTGTTGAATGTTAACATTTTTTTTATTAAACATTGTTTTTATGTTATAATTTTTATATTATATTTTTAATATATATAAAATCCAATATATATATATATATATATATATATATATATATATATATATATATATATATATATATATATATATATATATATATATATATATATATATATATATATATATATATATATATATATATATATATATATATATATATATATATATATATATATATATATATATATATATATATATATATATATATATATATATATATATATATATATATATATATATATATATATATATATATATATATATATATATATATATATATATATATATATATATAATAAAAATAGTATATATTTTATGTTACAATTTTTTAAAGCAGAATATTATTATGAATGTAATAATTGTATGTAATATGTTATAGGATTGTAACAAGTTGATAGTATATGTTATATGTTTGAGATATGTTTGTTTTAAAATGGTATTAATTTATTTAGTTTTATTGGTTTCATAATTTAATTTAAATTTATTTAGTATACATTAATATTTAATGGTAGTAGAATTTATTTATAAAAAAAATTGTTTGTGACATGATAATCACGTCGCAAACTATTGATTTCAGATTATTATTAGTGATATGATTTTTATGTCACAAATTTGTGACATGAAAATCACGTGGCAAAAGTCTTGCCATTTCTGACCCAATATCTACTCTACCTGCTCCTTCTGTAATATTGTGGATAATTGTGCAAAATATTGCAACGTAATTTTCACGTCACAACTTTGTGATATGAAAATCACGTCACAAATAAGTTGTCACACGTTTTCCTGCAGCGTAATCAGTCATGTCACAAAAAAATTATTGTGACGTGATTTTAGTTGTTGTGACGTGATAATCACGTCGCAAATGAACTTGTTTTTTATAGTGATCAAGTCAGCATGTTATCAACATTTTGTTGTGAGAGATATAAGCAATAGGAAAATCAAACTATGTATAAAAAAATTCTATGTATCACCGACACTTCTGAAAAATAACGTGTTCATGTAGGTGTCAGACACCTATACGTACACTGACACTTGTTATTACCTTAAATTTATTTAATTTTTAAATTATTATCGGTGATGCTATATCATGGTCAATGTCGTATTCGAGTCGATAATACTTCATAAATAAAACAGTTTGATAAAGCAATGCAAGCCCATTCAAGCTGATATTGATATTGATGATGCACTTGGATTTCTATCTCTCCTGAACATTCTATACATTTAAAAAGTGAATTCATGTGCATTTACAGTCACAAAAAATGACCTCTACAATCTCACTTCCCCAAAAAATAACAAAATAGTTGGAAGACACATTTCAACGAACATTTAAAGAGTACTCACTGTAAAGCCATATATTACAACTACAATAATGAGGTAAAGGGCATTCACTGTAAAGCCCTATCATATAATATGATTTTTTTTTACCTTTATGTTACAATGCTGAAAAAACTATACCAAAATGCCACTATCTCAAATAAAAACACTTATTTGAAAGCTTGACCATCTATTGACCGAGCGGAAGAAGAGCTTTTCTTTTTCCTTTTTTAAAAAAAAATTATTTTATGTTTAAATTTTTTTAGTAAATATAATATAATTTTAATATTTAAAATTTTAATTATAATATTAATATTAATATTGTTAATAATGTTTTTAATAGTTTTAATATTAATTTTTTTCAATTCAGAATTTTTCATTTTTCAATTTTTTATAAATTTTTTTTATTAATAATTGTTAAAATAACTACAAATATATATTAGGGTTGATTATAATTATGACGTGTGTCAGTTTTAAAATAGGTGTTTTTTTTACATTTTCTCTTGTCTAACTGGATATGTTGTCTTGTAACTAACTCATTTTACTTTAAAAACTTAAAAATATGAAACACTATTTTGAATATGTGGCATTTTCATATTTTGATTAATACTAAAATAATAAAATAATATTGATTGATTTTTTACTAGATCGCCACATAACTGGAAAAAAATTCCCAATATCTCCCAAATTGGAATTTTTTATACCAGAATACCACCTTTTTAATTGGCGCTCGGCCATACAATTTACCAGAATCCCAATATTAATATTATTTTATTATTTTAATATCAATCAAAATATGAAAAATGTCTCACATTCAAAGTAATGTTTTATGTTGCTACGTTTTTAGAACAAACTAAGGTAACTAACTACAAAACAACAAACTCAACTAAGCAAGGAAGAAACTTAAAAAGAGAGCATTCAATGTGAAACTGGCGCACTTTATAATTATAATCAACCATAATATGTATTTATAGTTATTTAAATAATTATTAATAAAATTATTTTTTATTTTTTTAATTATTTAATTTTAATATATAAAAAATAAAATGTTAAATTGAAAAATATTAATATTATAAATATTATTAAAAATTTTGATATTAAAAGTAAAATTTTAAATATTAAAATTAAATTAAATTAATTAAAAAAACATTTAAATATAAAATAACATTAAAAAAAGGAAGAAAAAAAGCTCTTCTTCCGCTCGACCAATAATAAATGTGACAGTTTGGTTAATTTATTTGAGACAATGGCATTTTGGTATAATTTTTTCAGCATTGTGGCATAAACGTAAAAAAAAAATTCATATATTACAACTGTAAATTTTTAAGTAAAGCATATTACTATATTCCAATGTAGAAAAACATAGTGTGAGATTAAGAAAAACATCGAAATCAAAGGCAAAACAAGGTGTGTGACTGTGAGTGAAGTGAAAAGGTAAAGCTAACCAGAAGAATATTGTGAAACAATAGAGAAGATCGTATCTTGCTCTTTATGTTATGCCTTCCCTCAGATAATAGATCATCTTCTGCTTTTTGCAAGCAGCCTTCCATCTTGCCATAAATCTAATGGTTGGAAAAGTAAATAAATACTGCCAAGTAAAAGAGACAAAAATTTATCATGAATCCAACAATTATTTTTAGTGCAGCTCAAACAGTAGGAGAGAGACAACATTACAGGATCCAAATCTCTTCCCTCATGTCCTTCATCCAATGACTGAAACTTCATCAAAAACAGATAAATAAAAAAACAACATTGATAAGAGAGATATAATAGTGATGGACCGCTATGATAAGCGCAGAACGGACAGCAGCACAGAATGGGCAGGAGAGGATCGTTGAGGTCGCTTTACGAGCTTTTGTGAAATTGCTCGGTTTAGGTTTTGCGAAACCTTGGATGTGACTGCCAAATTCAAATTATTCTATTTTTAGAGTGTAAAATTATTAACACCAATTATATGTTATTAAATCAATGGTAGTTTCATAGTAATAAATTATGAGTTTGTTAAAATAACAATTTGATATTCAATTAACACTTATACAAAGATTTTTGATTGTAGAAGCATGAGATTAAATTCAGGATATCTCATTAGATTATTAGTATGCTCGATAATTGTTATTGAGAGGCTCAATGATTAGAATTGGTCTAATCCACTTCTATTTTTAATATGGTCCAATAACTTTGGTCCACTAGCTCTGGTCCTTCGATCGGGCACACTTGGTCGACTACATCCCAGAAACAGAGAGACCAACGATTTCTTGACACACACGCTTGCCGACATTGGCAGCTACCTCCAGGTCTGTTCGACACATGTGGAGCAGACAACCAGGAGACGTCCATAATGCATCTTCCTGTAATCTCTTCCTTACCCAGAACAACGACTAGTTACGAGCATAACTGTCCGTTTAGATTAAGTCCTGGAAGTTACCTATTTTTGAGGAACCTAATATCTAGGCCCAAAAATAGGAACCAATGGCCAAGCACCGAGGACACTATATAAACTCTCACACTTATGAGGGCCAGGTATGCAATATTCACTCTGAAAACCCTAATCTCTTTCTTGTATCTCCTTGCACTCTTTCTTACTTGAGTGTCAGAGTGCCTTGCAGGTACACCCCCTCCTCTCCTCAATTTCCAGTCAAGCAGACGTCATCTTCTCAGCTCACTTCAGATTCTGATCAACCACCAAGATCAGTGGCGTCGTCTGTGAGAAATTTGTTCTTCCCGTCTTTCTTTCCTCGAAACTAAAGATCAAAGAGGCATTCAAACACTTCTATCATGGCCGACCATGATGACAACCACTTTTTTGGATAAATTATGCTCTCCCCTGCCCACAAGATGGAAAAAAATAAAGAACCTACGCATCTCGAAGATATATCTAACATCAGAGATTGCAGAGCCGCGTCCCCTGACTTGGTCAATACTAATCGTGATAAGATTCATTTCTAGGAAAATCAGAAGTCCAAGAAATCCACCGAGGAACTGCCAACAATCCTTCTGCCTCAGTTCCAATTCTACCCAATGCCAACCCAGCCATGGAAGCTCTGCTCACTATCCTCAATCAGACCAACACTCTGATTCTACAACAAAGCAACAAGATTGGGGCTTGGGGAAAGAAGTAGTCAAAGTCCCCTCCTCAGAGACACCAGCGTCATGACTCTGGCAGTCCATTACTATCAAGGCGTGGACATTTTCCATGCTAGAGAAGCAAGAGGTTTCTTTCCTCGAGAAATGAGGTCGCACGCCGCCCCATAAAGAGCAACACTCCCCAATCACCAATAAGACGAAGGGTGATCAACAACCGGACAACGACTGTTCACCATCACCTAGGCCAAGGCGCAATTGGGAAGCATGTCTCCTCGTCGGGATAACAGCCCCCAGTGAAGGGGAAACCGTTACTCTCCAACCTCATCACCTGATCAGAGCGACGATGACCCCCACAATCATTTGTCTAGAGAAATCATGGAGATTCCCCTTCCTGTTGGGTTCGAGAAGCCCCAACAATTAGGAACGTACGATGGAACCACTAACCCCGACAAGCATATCGAGAACATTGATGCCTTGCTCAAATACAAAGGTGTCCGAGGAGCGATCAAATGTCGCCTCTTCCCTACCACGCTCAGAAAAGGAGCCATGACTTGGTACAAAAGCCTCCCTGACGAATCAATCACGTCCTGGAAGAACCTGGGGAAATAATTCTTCAGGCACTTTACAGCTTCTCGCCGCCACCCCAAGTCAAAAGAATAACTGGATGCCAGCATCCAAGGTAATGATGAGTCTCTCTGAGCATACATTGAAAGATTCAACAAAGAAGCCATCCAGGTTTCCACGATTGACGGGATGAAGAAGTACCTCCTCGAGCAAGGCTTACACCCTCGCAGTGACTTTGCCAAGGAAGTTGGCATAGAAACTCTTGCAACACCGGATTCCCTCCTGCTCAAGGCACAAACGTACATCCAGTACAAGGAGAAGGAAGCTCCCAACAACGCGTGAAACTTGCGGCATCGTGAGAATGCAAAAGTTTCAAAGAACAGCGAGCCCTCGACATCCCATCAGGGAGCAGAAAAGGAAAGGGAGGACAAGTCCCGCGATTCAAGAGACTACAAAGGGCCAGTTGGTCGTTTCCACGACTATACCCCCCTCAACACTTCACGTAAACAGATTCTGATCGACTGTGCGAACATGGAGTTCAAACAAGTTGGGGTACGTTTTCCCCTCCAAACATTGTCCAAGCCAAGGACGAACAAAAGCAAATATTATCGGTTCTACAAGAGCCACGAGCACATAACAGAAGACTGCATCCACCTGAAGGATGACATAGAGATCCTCATCCGAGATGGGCATCTCAAGCAATATAAAAAGAAGGAAGGTCCCCACGAGGACACCCAAGAGTCGAAGAAAGTCAAGGAAGAGAATCCTATCCCCGACAAAAACTCATTCTCATCGTTGTGAGCACCACTAAGACGAAAGATTTCTACATCCCTGACCTAGACGAGATATTGTGTACTTTGCAACACACAGTCCTTCGGAGACATTTCCATTGGTGATGGTTATATTTGGCGGGGGCTTCAATAAGTGTATTGTAGGCTCAGTGAAGAGAAGATTCAAGCAACTAATGGATGCTAGCTCCGAAAAGAACGCCACCCTCAACAAGTTCAGGGGAAGATCTGCTCCAATCGCATTTTACCTGGAGGAGCTACCCGGTGGAGCTGCCAACTCCAGCATCCTGCTGCTCGTACGAGCACGAATGGCCAATTTAAATGTCAGACATATTTTGGTTGATCAAGGAAGCTCGGTCGATATCATGTACTCCCAGTTGTTCAACACTCTACAACTCAACAAGACTCGCCTGACCCCGTATATAGGCTCCGACCTCCATGGATTCAACAATTTTGTCACCAAACTTTGGGGGTATGTCGAGATGATCATCACACTCAGGACGACATAAATGGCCAGGTCAATTAAGACATATTTACTCATGGTGGAATGCCTATCATTGTATCAGTTCATTTTCGGGAGGCTTACCCTAGCCGAATTGATAGTGGTGCCCTCTACTATGAATTTTAATATGAAATACCACACAGAGGGGGGGCTTGTTGCCACCCTTCATGGGGTCATACATGCAGCAAGAAGGTGTTTTGAAGCAGTTGCCAAGGGTTTAAGCTCCCAGAACAACCAACAGACCCGCTCAACCTAGTAGTTTCGAAAAGCCAAAGTTGTTACCGCATGACACAATCGACCTCGACAGCTGCTTCACAAAATAAGATCTCCAAGAGCAGAAGAAGAAGGGGAAAGAGCCTATGCTAGATGCTTAAAGCTCATCTTCATTAGTAAGCACCAAGTAACTCGCACACCCTAGAGACCAATTCTAGACAGGGAGTTCAAAATCGTTCCCCTCGGTAGCTACCCCTCCAAAGGAGTCAAAATCGGTGATGATCTCTCCGACTAGGTGAAGAGACAGTTGAAGGCATGCCTAAGAGAAAATGAAGAATTGTTCGCCTGGAGCGCAGCAGAGATGCCCATCTTAGATCTAAAAATAGCTTGTCATCACTTGACAATAGATCTTGACCTTAAGGTTGTTGCCCAATGTAGGCGCAAGCAGTCTCCAGAGAAAGTGAAGGTTGTCGAGCAAGTTGTAAAAGACCTCATAGAGGAAATTTTTATTTGTGAAGCCCAGTATACGACCTGACTCTCAAATGTTGTACTTGTAAAGAAATATAATGGAAAATGGTGCATGTTGGTTGATTATACTGATCTCAATAGGGCTTCCCCTAAAGATGCTCATCCTCTGCCTAATTGATCGATAAAATAGCAAATGTACTAATTTCGTGATGTATTAATAGTGGGAATTTCCCAAGATATTGATCTTGAGGACTGCGTATGACTCCACCACTAAAGAACAAGAAGTTAAGAAATTAGAAGATGATCATCAGAAGCCTACCTAGTGAATACGTGGTTCAATTAAACAAAAACAATATGGTGGGTTTAGATTTGGGATTTAAACTTTAACAATACTAATAATGAGTAGAAAGTAAATTATGACTTTTTATAATAATAAGAAACATGCTAGGGGTAAGTGTATAATTTTCCAAGTGATGACTTTGACTCTTGGTGTTTTAAACAAGTTCATTAACCTCAACTACTAATTCTTAAGATATTTTTTCCCTAAGTTCTTAGTGAAAAAACTTTATCCTTTTGTCCTAATTTCACTATCCAATCAAATTAGTAAAGAAGTCAAGCATTAGATTATCAAGAATTTATCTGATTATTATAGGATTACCCTAGTCCTAGGTGCAATCTTCTACAATATAATTATTTCAAAAAACCCTAACACGACTGTCCAGTTCTACTGTGTTAAGAAAAGTAAACCCTATTGGTCCGGAAGGGAAAACAATATTATAATCTGAAACAATTAATTAATGAAAAAGAACTAATATGTTGATAAAAAAAATAGATCAGTATCATTGCCATGACAAACCAGGGACCCCCCTAACATTAGGGGGTTTAGCCTCTCATAGAATTTAAAAGAAAAACAATGATAATACTAGAGTTAGACATTACACTAAAATTGGATTTATAGATCTTCAGTTGCTTTCGCGCCTGAAATATTCTCCGTCTCCAAAACTCCTCAAACTCACTCCTTCAACGTGAAATTCTTCAATCATTCAAAAAGTGCTTTCTTCTTCTCAGAAACAAATCTAAATAATTTTAGGTCATCCCTCAACAATGCCTGAATTTCCAAAATACCCTTAATGCTCTAAGACACTTAAGATTCCAAAAATCAGACTTCTTAGTGTATTGACTGACACGGGCCGTGTCATGCGACACGGGCACCCTTGTCAACCTCTATTTCTTGCTTCTTGGCACGCTTTATGCAGGTGTTTTGACATGGGCCATATCGTATGACACGAGCACCCGTGTCATCCTATGTCTCTCACTTCTTGGTACGCTCCATGCAGGTGTTTTGACACGGGCCGTGTCGTGTGACACGGGCACCCGTGTCAGCCTCTGTCTCTTATCTCAGACTGCAATTGTGCATCCTCTCCTGACACGGCCCATGTTAGGTGACACGGGTGGCCGTGTCAAGACCAATGTAGTCTCTAAAATTTTTCTTCTCAACATCGGGACTCCCATTTTCCTCGCGCAAGACCATTAGGCTCATTGCCTGAATTTGACAACATAGACCACTACCAAAAAAACACATCAAATGCAACAAAAGATATAAATTTATATTAAAAATACTGCGAGAAAGGAAAATTAGAAAAGTCAAATATCTTCAAAAACAATAGACAAAAGAACAAAAGTGTTGCCGATTTTCGCAGATTCATGCCGAATAAATAAATGAAAACTAGTAGAATGGTGACTAATCACAACCCCAAACTTATCTCATTGCTTTTCCTCAAGTGATGCATAAAACAACACAAAGGTCACCCCTAAACTTTCCACATTTCTTACCGCAATACTACCTCGATCATTCACGACTATCTTTTTACCTTCCTTTCAACATTTCCTTCTTTCTCGACTTTTGATGTTCTGCTACACTTCCACATTGAAGCAATTCTTTACATGTCAGCTTTTCACACTCTCTCCAAATCTCTCGGGTTAAAGTGTTTACACTCAATAATTAAAGCATGCAAAGTCAACTCACAAATTTGAATAACATCTACCTTCATCTCATACACACACGACACACACTTTTTTAGGGCTTTTATGGTTGTAACGGGGCTTAGGGACATGGTGGGATAAACAAACAAAAGGGAAAAAACTAGGGTTTTTTTACTCAGAGTCAGTGCTACTATAGTCATTACCGCGTCATGTACCTTAGTTACAATCAAGAGCGTTGGACACCATTTTCTTAGAATTGGTTGCTCTTCTTTTCTGCACATGTTTCTTTTGAGCATTGTTTTTCTTTCAAAACATTCTTTTCAACCAAATCCTTATATAGGTAATTGCATTGTTCTACTTATCACTTCTTCTTTTTTTCTTTTCTTTTAGTTTTTTTTCTTTTTTTTTCTGCACTTACCCATAATTGTCTCCTCGGTGTCCCGACCCCAAACTTAAGAATTTTGACACAAATCAAACATAACAACACTTATCTAAGCAGGGTGAGGTAGTGTTTGGGATGATGGTTAAATAAAGAGGTTAACAAAAAAAACAAACAACTGATATAAGGCTCAAATGGGGTTAATGAGGGGTACGTGAACCGGTTGGCTTGAAAGGCTCTAGGTTAAAAACAAACAAGTGCCTTAGTGTGTATACATGTGTGTAGAAATTCCAACAGATACTTACACAAACCAAGAGTGACAATGACATACCTGAAAAACTCTCATGATGATATTTGTGTTTGGATTTTTATGAACCTCACCATGTTTGAGGTATAGGTGACAGGTTCCAAAATGCCTCTAGTGTGATGTAGCTTCGCCCCTATTTCGGGTACACAGTATTCCTGTATCAGTCTAGTGTTAGAAAGTCACATCCAATCATTCTCTTGGGTAGTATCAACTTTCAGGGATTTCCTCGAGAACAAGCATGAGTTGTATCTTTCATCCATAGACTACCAGCTTCATCAATCATCCTGCATCAATACCCTCAATCTGTAACACACTAAAAACGAAACATAACGAAAAATATTGATATTATCAATACTAAAAAAATGAAAACTCAAAATAATAATAGTAAAACAATAAAAAAAAACCCACACTTGAACTAAATATTGTCCCAATGTTTTTGTACAAGAGCGAAGGGGAACTCACATGACATCAATGTGAGGGAGGAGGAAATTGCAATATCAAATGTTGCATCATCTTATGCATCTCATCCACCAAATTTCCCGGTCTAACCTGCTTAACTCCTTGATGTGTTTGATCCTCCCGGGGGTCTCCAAAATCAGATTGAATCCATGATAACTGATCTTGAGTCATAAATTATGACCTTTCACCTGATTGAGTGGGCATCTCTTAGGGAGGATCCACTTGCTCTTGATCCTGAGTATCCTCATCCATTTGGTCCTCTACATCATGGTCCACATCATTGTTCTTATCCAGATCATTCTAGAGATCACTTACATATATCCAATTATTTCTTACTTCAATAGTAACTCTCTAAGCGTCAGGGAGTGCAAGAACAAACCTTTTTTTGACTCATTACAACATAATGATCACTTGCGACCTGAATCATACCTAGGTTCACCAGAGCAGTCATGTTTAACTTATCATTACCTGCTATTGGGGCTTCATCAAGCACAGCGGGATCATAACCAAAGTGGTTGGCTATCTGGGTGATGATGCCTCCAACAGAAATGCCAACAGAGGTTGCTCGACCTACTCTTCCCAGAAATCCTATGGGCTATGGCATATAGCAGGTATAGTTCTTTTCGTGTAGCCACCACTGTGCTATCACCTCTACCGAACAGTGAATAAGCCGAACTCTTATGAGCATATCTGAAGCATGGATTTTGGATACAAGATTCCTTAGCACCCTTAGCAACATACTGGGGTAAATCTGTAATACCCAACCATAAATATTTCGCCCTAAATGTGCCCAGGATGTTCCCGGGTCCATAAATAGGGAGATAGAGAATGCCTCCCAATTCCTCAATCATTAATTGATGGTCAGTGTTATACAACTTGAATGCCATGGTGCCAGTGTGGTGTTTGATGGTACCTGTCTAAGTTGTTTTCAACCTAAAATTCACAGAACTCAAGAATTCAAGGGTTATACGCTCAAAAGTTGGCGCCTCGAAATGCATGAATTCTAAAATGCCTATCACATGAACCATCCTATTTACTTCATCTAATAAACCTAGATCAGATAAAGTTTTAGAACACACATACCTTGTTGGCAAAATCGTATGCTTAACATGGCACGCATAGCGTGCCTTATGCTCCAGATTATCGAAGATGATTCCATGGTCATTAGATTGAAGATTATGTATCTTCCTAGGACTCGAAGGTTTAGATGATGGTTGCATTCCTTGGACAATTCGCTTAGGGGGTATTTTGTGGTACTTAAAAAATTACGAAATTGCACGAAAGAATTAGTGGAAAAAGTTACCAGAATATAGTAGAGGCCAAAATTTGGGACATGTTTTGTGAAGGAGTTTATGCGATGAAGGTGATATGATGGTAAAAGAGAAGAGATTTTGGTGAAGGTGGTTATGGATGTTGGAGAGAAAGGAGGAAGAAGATGAGGGATTAGGTCACAAGTGAGAGAAAGAGAAAAGAAATAAGGGAAAAAGGGTGTAAGAACACAAATTCCGAGTGGGTCCTGTCGTACCCCAAATTTGTCCTACCTCGATAATTTTATTTTTCGAGATTAAAATAAACGTTTAATCAAGGATGGTACGACAATATCTGATGGCCCATTCTTAAAATTTAAGTCAACCAGGGGGGTGTATTCTAATTCAGAAGAGCGAGGCTTTCTAAATTAGAAAGACTCACAAACCCATTCGCGAAGCATGTTGGCCAATGGCCCATGCGATTCGAAAATGGAAGATTAATTCAAGAGAATAATAATTAAGCTCTTATAGTAGAACCCATTTATGGATTATTATGGTTAGTAAAAAGGGGGTGCAACTTCAAATTAACTGAGCCCATTAAGCTTCTTTAGTTGGCCCATTTCTATTTTTTTATCCAAACAAAGGTGTGTTTATCAATATAAGGCCCATCTAGTGATTAGAGAGGAAAATAAATATTCTTGTTAAAATTATTGTTTTTTGTTTCAATAGAAAAGAGATATACAAAAGAAATAATGTTATTAGAAAAAAATGTTTGTTGTTTTAAAATAATATTTGTTTCAAGAAATTATGAGGTAATGTTCTTTGCTTTTACAGTAATGTTTAGTTATTAAAAAAAAATATTGTTATGGGATAATGCGCAAGCCCAATAGAATGTGAAAATTGTTGCAGGCTGGATAATTAGCGCAAGGCCCATTATATTAAGATATGGCGTTGCTGTTTAGAAAAGAAAAAATATATCTATTTTAAGTTTTGTTTTATTATTAAAATTTTATTAGGAGTTTTATTAGTTTGCTGGTTACAGGAAAGGCCATTTAGGCCCAATTGAATTAAACATTTTTTTGTTGTGAAACATGCTTGGACTGAAAATGGAAGCACAGGCCCAAGTCTAACAAACTACAATTGTACCAATCACAACAAAATTTGCGCAAGATTCATTAAATAAATGGCATTGTTCCAATTTTCCAAACATTAGCGCATGTTTTCAAAACAATAGTTACTGTACAGATTTGCAACCAAATCAAATCTTTTGCAACAAAGTAATATGAACCAGATATTGCCATGGATCAAAAGCCAAGAAATCTTATTACAAATCCAAATGACAGAATCAAATATATTAAAAATCAGTAAATCCCATAATCCATTACAATCCAGAAAATTACAGTACAAAAATCTAAATCTCCAGATTACCAAAATCGAATCTGTTACTAAACAAAATCAAATATATTACAGTAAATTAGCAATAGAATCAATTATAATCGAAATTCCTAATCATCTAAACCTTAATCTTTGCTAATCTAACCTATAACAGAAATCCAAACCCTAAATCACAAGCCTATAAATATAAAATAAAATTTACAAAAATGGGGGTCGAAAAACTTGAAGAACAGAGGGGTTAGACAGTAGACGGAAGGACAAAATTATGAGAGGAGGAACAGAAGGAAGAACGCAGAACAAACCCTTTTTTTTTGTTGAAGACCAAAGAAGAAAGTGATTAGAGTTTCTGGATCAGAAACCCTAATCACGTAATTGAACCGTCACTGCCGCATTACCCTCAAGCTTCGCCGCGCCTTCAATCTATCGTCACCACCATCTTCAACCATCACTGTATCCTGCAAATCAAGAGGAAGAGAGGGAGATTAGTAAAAAATCGGACCAGAAACATAAAGTCGGAATCGAAAATCACGAAAGGGGGGAAAGGTAACAAACGTAGCTTTTGTTGTTTTATTGAGATTTTGTGGGTAGAGTTATGGTGGGGTGGGGAAGGTTGTTTGAGCCACCGCGCAGAAGGGTGAGATTCAGATTTAGGGTTTGGGGAGCGAAGGGGATGAACTGCGAGAGAGAGAGAGAAGCGGTTATTTGAAAATGAAATGAATAAAGTGTTAAAACAAAAATGTGTTTTTCGTTTGTATCATATACACCGCGCCCACGATAACGATCATGTTCCCTTAACATCATCCGTGAGATACACATCAGGCAGCCGTAAGGCCAAGCCGCATGATAACTCCGTGCATCCTCGCCACATGCAATCAAACCGGCCCCTCTAATTTATGTTAGGCCCAAGCCCAGCTACTCATCGGACCCCCTTTCTGTATTTTTGCTAAACCATAAAACAAAGTGCACCCCCCTATCCAGTCTGTACATTGGGCCTAATTTCCATTATTAATCACTCCCCCTGTTTTACTTGCCAATTAGAACTTGCACCCCTCTGAGTCTAGTTAATTTTATTTATTTATTTTTATAATTTAATTATCATTTCTATTATATATATATATATATATATATATATATATATATATATATATATATATATATATATATATATATATATATATATATATATATATATATATATATATATATATATATATATATATATATATATATATATATATATATATATATATATATATATATATATATATATATATATATATATATATATATATATATATATATATATATATATATATATATATATATATATATTATATATATATTATTTAGTTATAATTATTATTATTATTATTAATATTATACTTTTATATTATTATTTATTGCTATAATTACTTAACTTTTACTATTATTATCATTGTTATTATAATGCTTTTTTTATAATTATTATTATTTAAATATTATTATATGATCAAATAAATTATTTTTATGTTAAAATTGCATACATTATTTTATATATTATTTGCATTAAAACTTTTCTAATCATTCATTAATCAAGATTTTCGCAACTAATACGACTAAAAAACACCAACCCATACGAACTACGAATTGGGACTCTGATTCCTCATAAGAGGATACGTAGGCATACGATCTAAAATTGTGACGAGTCTTTCTAATTAAAACTTAAAATCCAGTTTATCCCAAACCTAAACCTAGAGTCTAATATCCTTGTGAACAAGGTGGATGAAAGGTGCTTAACACCTTCCTTTCGTCTAATTGAGTCTGAAACCTAGAATCTCTGTCTGCGAATTAGGGTTTTCTGTTAGGTTCTCTTCCCTAGGATAAAAACTAATAGTGGCGACTCTTGATTTAAAAACCAGTAACTACAGCTGACGACTCTGCTGAGGACTCTCCTTAACCCTAGGTTTAGGTATTCTTGGGTTTATGTTTTTATTTGCTTTATTTGTTTATTGCATTTATCTACTTTATCGCATTTATTTATTTATTGTCAATTTCTCTTATCATCATATATTTACTGTGTGGCGGGATTTTCTATCTCAAAAATATTTCCAATATAACCCTTAGAAAGAAGGTTCGTCTATTAGCTTAGGGGGTACATCATCCCTGCGAGTTTATGTGACGAATTTGCCTAGAGTCGGTGGACTTCCGAAAAAGGAATACTTATCGAGAGATATCCTCTTGACGAGTAGGACTTTGGAAGGTCACCCATGACTCTTTGTAACGACCTTAACCTAAAATCTCATGACGAGACCTTTCACGACTTTGAGACGGAAGTCTCGATCATTAAAGAGGCTCCATCTAAGGGAGGCCCTTGTACCTTTTCCCTCTGGTGTTATTCATGACACCCTTAAGGAAGCCACCTTTTGGGAGAGTAGATAAATTGTAGGTCAAGATTAAGGAACCTACCTTATAGGGGTACTTATTACAAAAAGTCCCGTCACTCAACCTTACACCCACGCATTTACATATTTCATGTATTCATCATGCATTTCATATATTCGTCACCCTACATCTGTCTTATTCACAAAGGGTATAAAAGATAATAATAAACTCAAGATCTCGGTAACTGTATTTAAAAAGGGATACCGAAGGAAACAACTTGCCCGCGGCAACACACCAAACATGTCTAGGCCACAAAAGGGGAATAATATGCTGAAGATTTTCTCAAGCTTCGTCCAGCAATAGGGGATGGTTTCAAGATCAGATATCCGCAGGCGCGCCTAGAAGACTTATTTCCTTTTTGCCTGATTTCACGCAAATAAAGTATTGGTTTAAGATTGTAATATTTTTCAATATCTGAATTATGTTACCTTCAATAAAGGCATTTTGTTTCCACATCTCATTTGCGTATCTATTTTAAAGATAGTCATCAAATAAAAATAAGCAAAAGACAAATACATACCCAAGTGAATAAGACATTCAAAACAAGTAACTGTTTCATATTCATACGTATTCATTCACACACTTGCATTCACGAACACCTACATATCAATATCAAAACTCATTTTTTTCAAAAAAATCTCTCCAGTTGAACCATTGGTAGAAGGAGATCGCCACTTCCTTGGCCTCCACATCAAACCAGGGCCTATCAACAAAAAGCAATGGAGAAAATCGAGGAAACTCAGGATGCATTCAAAGAGGATCTCGAACAAGTAAAGGGTGACGTCACCTCAATGAAAGGAGATCTAAGTCAAGTTCTCCTAGCTTTGAAGAACATTATTGACAGGAAAGACCAGATTCCCAGGGCAGCTTTCAAAGTAGTAGCCCAGACTATTGGTGCATCAAGCAGTCACCAACCAAGGAAAGAGCCAGAAGCAGGAATCCTAAAGCCCGTCATGGCCCAACAAGAAGTTGAAACTGAAGGGTTTGTCCTACCGCCACCAAAAGCAGGGGCTTCTCATACCCTACAGATCCCAACCAATAATGCAGACAACTACTTGGACCAGTAATACGGAGACCACGACCCAGAGGATGCCAACCAAGCGCCCCCAAAGACGATTGGTACTCATGCTGTTAATAATCCACTAGTGATGAATCAGTACAAAGCTATGGAGGAAAGACTAAAAGTCGTGGAGGGTTTCGACACTTTCGAAGTAGACACTCTCGAAATGGGCCTAGTTCCTGATGTGGTGATTCCACCAAAGTTCAAAGTACTTGACTTTTAAAAATACGAGGGGCTCACTTGCCCAAGAAACCATCTTCGCATGTATTACAGGAAGATGCATGCCCATGCCCATGATCAAAAGCTGATGATTCACTATTTTTAAGATAGCCTGAGTGGAGTATCTTCAGACTGGTATATGCAACTGGAGAGAACGCATATTCAAACCTGGGTAGATCTCGTTAATTCTTTTTTGAAGCATTACAAATATAACCTAGACATGGCACCTACCCGCATGCAACTCTAGAATTTGTCCCAGAAGAAAGAAGAGTCCTTCAAGGAGTATGCTCAAAGATGGAGGGAGTTGGAATCCCGTGTGCAACCACCGCTGTTAGAGAAGGAGTTAGTAGACACGTTCATGGGAACTTTTCACGGGCTGTATTATGAGATGATGGTTGGAAGTATCTCTTCGGAGTTCTCAGACCTAGTAACCATCGGAGAAAGAATCGAGACTAGGATAAAAAGTGGGAAGATATCAGGGGGACCATCAAATGCTCCCTACAATTCAAAACGGCCTGCTTCAAACTTCACCAAAGGAAAAAATGGAGAGATTAATGATGTAGTACCACAACCCAGGGTTCAACAACCATTAGTGACCCCCCTAGGGCAACAACAAGGCAGAAGGCCACCCAGGAAATTTGATCCACTCCCTATGCCACCTAGCCAGTTATTGCAACATCTAATTAAGGCATCCTTAGTGGAGCTCAAGCCTCTAGCTCCTCCAGTTGGGCCACTCCCACGAAGATATGATGCCAACACCAGATGCGAGTATCATGCTAATTCTCCTGGACATACCATAGAATAGTGTTGGCCTTTCAAACACAAGGTTCAAGATTTATTGGATTCTCAAGATATCACTTCCGAGAAGCCCAACATCACATCAGACCTTATGTCGTTGCACGATGGGCTAACAATAAATGCAATCGAAGTAGTCACTGACTCTGGGGCAAGCAGATAAGCAAAGACCCGGATAAACTCACTGAAAGAATATTGGTTGGAATATGGACTCCCGCTAGAACACAATGAAGCTTTCAAAAGATCTCTACAAAGGCTAAGGGACCAGGGCATAGTCCAATTTGGACCATACCCTGAAGGAAAATATAAAGCTGCTCTGAAGGGCGAAGCACATTCTCCTCCAATCCAAGAGACTTTTGTCAACAATGGAGTAGTGCATGGCAGACATGGGGCAAAAATATTCAACAAGGCCAACACCGAAGGGGCAACTGAATTCATCCAAGAATGCACCCAGGAGAAAAAACTCAAAATATGGACGACCATGGAGATTCCTTAGATCTTTTCCTTTCCTAATTAATTTTTCTTGTTTTCGAAAGAACCTATGTCAAGCCCGAGACATAGGGGTCACTTGTAAGTGTTTCCCCGTTCTGTTTCAGACAATATTTACGATTAATAAAAGTTATATTTTGTTTTTAATTAAGATCCCTTTCTTTCTCTTGCATTTATATCTTAAATTTAAAAATGGCAATGCTTTCTCTGCACATGCATTTTCAAATATTCATATACTAAATATGCGCCAAAACTTGATAAAGGTGCAAATTCATGCCCAAAACCACCGATAATGCTATTGCTGCGATCCGATATAATTTTGATGCTCCTATCAATCCAGCTAAAGAGGAAGATGATAAAGATCTCGAACTCTCTGAGAAAATGGCAAGGGAAATAAAAAGAAAAGCTAACAATACGCAATCATATCAAGAGGCTATTAAGACCATTAATCTAAGAACGTGGGAAGACCCGAAAGAAACCAAGCTAAGGGGCAATGTCAGAGCGGAGCCACAAAAAAGTTTATCAAGTTATTGTGCATATCTACGGAAACAGGCCAAGGCCAAATACAGACATTGCCGTAAAAAAGTAAGCAACTACGAAATACCAAGATCTGACGAAGAACTCGAGCCATGGACACATTAGACATTCACGTTCGACGGGGCTTCAAATACACTGGGGCACGATATAGGGGCAATTTTGGCTTCTCCAAAGAGGGCTCACGAGCCATATACCAAGTCAACGGCGAATGGGATACTAAACATCCAAAACCGATCCCATATCGAGATCATGTTTTGAAAACTGACTGCGAAATTCACAAAGATCACTCTCAGTCACATCCCACGAGAAGAAAGTCAAATGATAGACGCCCTGGCAACTATATCGTCTATATTCAAAGTAACTTGGTCAAACCACGAATCACGCATCACAAACAGACACAATCAAGAGCCTGCACATTGCCTTGCTATAAAAAATAACAATATAACAAGCCTTGGTTTTACGACACCAAGAAAGGCCTCGAAAAACAAGAACATCTAGAAAATGCCTCCAGCATCGACAAGCAACTCTATAAAAATTAGCCTCAAAAGTCTTTCTGAGTAACAATATAATGTACAAGAGGAACTACAACATGGTCTAGTGCTCAGGAAGCTTCTTCTATCTCGCCTCGACTCACGTGGTAAATGGACCCCCAACTATGAAGATTCATACGTAGTCAAAACAACATTCTCCGGTGGTGGTCGTATCCCCACAACAATGGATGGGGGAAGAACTACCGCACCCGGAAAATTCAGATGCAGTAAAAAACACTATATATAAGAAGCTCGCTAAGCTCGAACCTTAAACAGTCGACTTAGGCAAAAAGGAGTGTCCCGGTGGATCGAAAACCCTAAAGGGAGATCCAGGCAAAAATTAGGGGCATATAACCAAAAATTATCCCGGTGGATTGAAAACCCAAAAGGGCAATCCAGGAAAAAATTAGGGATCATACAAAAAAAATAAAGAACAAAAAGACTGCGATCTAAGAACCGCGACTACGAACCATGAAGGGAGAGATAGATCTGAATCATACAATTCAGAAGCAAAGGAGATGATATCATTAAAAGGATATTGGAGAAAAGTATAGCAATTATCATTTTTATTGCCATTTACAGTTTCAAATTTTTTTGTAATTACCTCTTTCTAGGAATTCCATCTTGTATTCTCGCCTGTTTAGAGGCATATCAATAAAAGATTTACCTTCTTTGCATCTTTTAAAATTGTGTTTTTCTTTTCTCAGACTTGTTTACAAAATATTACGATCATTACTTGTGAATATTGTCTTGAAATCATTTCAGGGGATTAAAAAAATAAAAGCATTTGACAGAACATCGAAAAAACATTTTGGTTAGAAAAATATTGAAAGGAAATCCACGTCTACATGCACGCACATGGCTATGCCTACTCCTACGTCTAAAATACAAAAGTCTATACACATGTCTACGCCTATGCCTACGCTCATGGCGCAAAAGACTACGTCCTCACCTGTGCCTATGCTTGTACTCAACAATACAAAGTCTATACACATGTCTACTCCTACATCTATGTGTCCGTACACAAAGTCTACATCCATGTCAGTGCTTATGCCTACACTTGCAACACGAAGTCTACGTTCATACGCGTCCACACACATGTGTACTCCTGCAAATTCTCTACATACGTCTACGCTTACGCCTGCGCTTACAACACACGAATCTACAAAAGTCTACACTTACGCCTGCATTAACAACACAAAGGCCACACATATGCAAATACATACGCTTACGTATGCGCTTACAACATACAAATCTAAGCATAGGCCATTACCTACGTCTACGCCTACACCCGTGCTCACAATACAAAATCAATGTTCAAATTTTTCTAACATTGTCCATTGTGTTCAAGATCAACAATGCTACGACGAAACAACATAAAACGCCAGGAATTAGTAACTCTAAGCCAATGGTTTAAAGGAGAGAATGCCAGAAATTATCTTCATAACATTTCAAGACATATACACATCTTACACACATTTCACACATACATTTTACATATCTAAAGCATACATACCTTATACATTATGATATTCAATACACTCAGGGTTCCATATCAATGTCAAACATCATACATTTCGCATACATATAACATTCAATACGCATGCATACACATGTATCACATAGAAAAAAGATAAATAATTTCACCCTCGATTCAACTATCTAAGGATCGACCAACGTAATACTTCTCCTAAGATTCAACCTGTCACCTCAGTCTTCATACCGTGACACATCCATCCCATCACCTAAGTCTTCCTGCAGTGATGAGTTCCTTACAAACCCAGTACGTTGCCTCTAAGCCGCAATGTATCCTCAAAACTCATTACATTGCCTCTAAGCCGCAATGTATCCTCAAAACTCATTACATTTCCTCTAAGCTACAATGTATTAGAAAAACTCAGTGCATTTCCTCTAAGCCACAATGTATCTGCAAAACTCATTACATTGCCTCTAAGACGCAATGTATTTGGAAAATTAAGAACATTTCCTCTAAGCCGCAATGTATTTGCAAACTCAACACATTGCCTCTAAGCCGTAATGTATTCTCAAACTCAACACATTTCCTCTAAGCCGCAATGTATCCTAAAAAATAAACACATTGCCTCTAAGCTGCAATGTATCCTTAACATATTGCCTCTAAGCCGCAATGTATTACCCAAACTCAACACATTTCCTCTAAGCCGCAATGTATTACCCAAACTCAACACATTGCCTCTAAGCCGCAATGTATTATCCAAGCCAACACATTGCCTCTAAGCCGCAGTGAATTCTCAAAACTCGGTACATTTCCTCTAAGCCGCAATGTGTTTGCAAAACTCAGTACATTGCCTCTAAGCCGTAATGTATTCTCACAACTCATTACATTGCCTCTAAGCCGCAATGTTTTCGCAAAACCAAACTCATTTCCTCATACTTCATGCAGCGATGCTCGGAAAAAAAACCTAGCTTATCGCCTTAGACTTCACGCAACGATTTGCAAACCTAATCCATTACCTCAGACTTTATCCAACAATGTGTTTCGTTATGCCAAGTTCCAGATCATCGTCTCAGACTTCATGCAGCGATGTTCGAAGCAATAAATTTAGCTTATCACATTAGACTTGACGTAGTGATTTGCAAACTTAATCCATTGCCTCAGACTTCATGCAACAATGTGTTCCAAAACTTCAGACCATCATCTCAGACTTCATGCAGCAATGTTCGAAACAACAAATTTAGCTTATCACATCAGACTTCATGCATGATTTTCAAACCTAACCCATTGCCTTAGACTTCATGCAACAATGTATTTCTTATTCTACGACACAGATCATCGCCTCAGGCTTCATGCAGCGATGTCCGAAAACCAAGTTTAGCTTATCACATTAGACTTCATGCAGTGATTTGAGAACCTGACCCATTACCTTAGTCTTCATGCAACAATGTGTTTCTTTATTCCACAAAATCCAGCCTATCGCATCAGACTTCACGCAGAAATTTACGAACCAAACTCATTGCCTCAGACTTCATCCAGTAATACATTTCGTTATTCCATAAACACTGATCATCACCTCATACTTCATGATGCGATGCTCAAAAGAAAACAAAAACTTTAAACCATTGCATTGGTCTTCATGCAGAAATGTGTTTCTTTATCCCATAACATAGCCCATCGCCTCAGACTTCACGCAACCAATGCTCGAAAGAAAACAAAACTCTAGCCCATCGCGTCTGACGTCACGCGGCGATTGGCAAACATGATCCATGGCCTCAGTCTTCAAGCAGTCGTGCATCATCAATCATTGTTGGATTCATCTTCCAAATGGGTGAATGATCAAACCAAACCAAGACATACAAAATTGCACTCTTACGCTCAAAACCGTATGTCTCGTTATCAAACCTGAGTAAGCGATATATCATCAGCTTTGCCTACTTCCTTGAGACTCGTAAGGGTATGCTATATCAGTGTAACCTTATGTTTGTCGATTAAATTTTGGGATACTTCAAGTATTCAATAAACTTCCAACTAGAATACGCAAGACTCGAGTTTTCTCATGCTATCAGATTGAAAGATAATTTAATAGGGGCAGCTCTCGTACCCCAAAATTGTCCTACCTCGATAATTTTATTTTTCGAGATTAAAATAAACGTTTAATCAAGGATGGCACGACAATATCTGATGGCCCATTCTTAAAATTTAAGTCAACCGGGGGGTGTATTCTAATTTAGAATAGTGAGTGTGATCGGTGGATCTGGAACTGACTGTATAACGCTGGTTCGCGAAATGTCGCGGAAGCAAGAGTCGCCACCGTCTTTTATTTTCTCCAAATGGAAAGGACAAAAGCACAGAAAAATTCCTTAAAGAGATCGCTCTCGGTTCGGGAGATAGGTTATAGAAAGGGAAGGTGTTAGCACCCTTTCTATCCATGGTTATCCATGGGCTCTTAGATACTTGCTCATTTGTGTTTTCAAAAATGGTTTGTTTGCTTTTCAATTGTGGGTTTTAAAAAGTTTCTTTGAAAATTTCAGTTCGACTCTTGTATCGGTCCTCAAGAGTGTTTGAAAAATTGCTTTCGAAAGCTTTTTGAAAAGGTGTCGGTGTGAAAAGTATTTTTTGATTTGTTTTTGAAATTAGAGCAAGTATCTAGAGTCGTCTACCTACCCTAAGGAATTCGTCTGTGTAAATGTCCTTTAAAGTAGTGCCATCCCACCATTGAGAGGTAGGTAGCACCACCGTTGGAGGTGTTCGGGTCAATTCGAGGTTCGGGACATGGTGATCACCAGAGCAATGGGAAGACACCTTAGAAGCTACCCTCATGCCAGGTTCCCGGATCATGAGGACTTACTAAGACATCCTCTACTCGACGATCACCTTTCGAGGCAAGGCAACAGTGAGGCGTACCCTAGGGGTGGTGTGTGATTTGTGTGTCAGATTCATTTATTTTTGTCTTGTCAGGTTATGGGTGATCTATGCGTTTGTTTTTATTTTTTTGTCATTCATTCTTGCGTGCATTTATTTAACAGTTAAAAAAGATGCGGAAATTGAAAGTTCTAAACTATTACAAAGGCGCGGGTCCACATCGCCAAAATTAAAATCCAGGACCCGATTTGACGGAAAGTAAATAAAGAAATAAAATAAAGTGCGAGAAATTAAGTTTACAAGGCTTTGGGAGAGTTACATAAATATTTAAAAGAAGGAAATAAATAAAATGCGCGAATAGGAATTAGAATTGGAAACGAGGGCGTTGGACCCTTTTTAATAAAATTAAATTAAATGATTATTAAATTAATAAAATAAAAATGAAAAGAAATTGTTTTTTGAGATTTTTTGTATTTATGTTTTTTATGTATTTTTATGAGAAAGATTAAGTGAAATTAAAATATGAACCCTAATTCTAATTTTTTTTATTTATTAAGAAAAACATGTTAAAATTAAACCTAAAATTAATCTAATTATTTACATGCAATTTTGATTTATAAAAATAAATAATTAATTATTAGTGAAATTTATTTACAAAAAATAGTAATTAAATAAATATATTTTGATTTTTATGACTTTTCTGTTTTTTACTATTTTTTATATTTTATGAAAATAAGTTAAATTAAAGGAATTAATTAAAAAAAGGAATAATTGAAATAAATAAAATAAGGAAAAGAAAGAAAATACAATACCTTGGGGGTTTCTGTCCCCTTTTTGGAGGTGAATTGGAGTGGTTTGGCCATTTGTGTTCTGGCCTCATCATGCATAAGTTGTTCTACTTTGGCCATTTGGCTTTTGGCTTTTGGCCATTTGCGTTTTGGCCATTTGTGTTATGGCTTCAACATTCCTTTAATGTCTGACTTAATGTCTGCCTCGCCATGTATTGGGGTCATGTGTAAAATGTTCTGTTTTGGCCATTTGGCTTTTGGCCTTTTGGCCTCAACGTTCCTTAATGAACGTGGGATCCTGTCTAAATCTGCAGTGTTGAACCTCAAGAACACATTAAATAAAATCATAAAAATTCAAATAAAACCAACATATGAAGAAATTTAATGTTTAGGCACAATATGGCATGTATGAATGATTATACCCTTTTGATCACGGAGATCAAATCAACCTTACCCTTACTGGAAAAGTAGTGACATGAATGCTTTTATGCCCTTTGGATCATGGAGATCAAGCCAGCCTTACCCTTACTGAAGAAGTAATAAGATGTTGGTTTGTAACTGAGATGGCTTTTTTTTGTAGTGAGAGAGGGATTTGTAATAAGGATTTCAAGGTTTTAAGGTTCTTGAAAGAGTTTGATATTCCAACAGTGTTGTGGCAAGGTTTTTTTTTCTCTTTTTCTCTTCTCCTTTTTTTCTCTCTTTTTCTCCTTCTTTTTTTCTCTCTCTTTTTTCTTCTCTCTTTTTTTTCTCCCCTCTGGTTTGTGTGACAAGAAGGTGATTATATAGTGGAAATTAGGGTAAAGAAAATGGGCTTTGAATGTGCAATTGGGCCTCCAATATTCACTTGAATTCGTCACTTTCCAGGCTAAATCGCAGGGATTTAAGTGCATTTTTTGAAGTTGAAATGTGAAAACAAAATGTAGCCTACATCGAGAACTAACTCCTGTCCGAAAATCGACTCAATCGGATAAACAGTGAATTAGTTATGAATTTTTGAAGTTTCAGCTCAGACAAACTTATTTTGGGCTCCAGTGTCGACTCTGACACGTTTTTCAATAAAAAACTGGTATTGATCGGTGCATAATTTGGTCTCGACTTTTGAAGCAAAGTTGTAGATCTATGAGTCAGGGACCTTGTGTAAAAGTATGAGCCCAATCCGATAAAAATTGACCGAGTTATGAATTTTCGAAGTTTCGGCCCAGATGAAATAATATTCAGCATTCAGGATTTTCAGCATGTCACGCACTCTGAGCAAAAAACGAAGGCCTTTTGAATACCGTTTGAACTCAATACCTTCTGTGAAAATGTAGTCAACTCAATTTGTGAAATTTTGGCGCCGGAACCAGCTCGATACGATGAAAATCGACGAAGTTATGATTTTTTGAACATGACGCAAATAAACTTCTGTCACAAATTTTCTGCACGAAAATACCTGATAAATCCACATTTTTGAAGACCTTCTGATCGAAATTGGCTTCCAGCCGTGAGAGATGAAAACGTATATAATGTCAAGACGGAATTTTGGCCACCGGAACGGGTTCAAAACGAGCCACGATCTTCAAGTTATGAATTTTTTAGCGCGTAAAAACTGCACTTTCAGCACACTTTTTCACCATATTTATTTAAGAAAACTCGCACATTCGGATACCTTCTTTAAAGAATTGACGCTTGAGCCGAACCTGAATTTGAGAATACGTTATCAGAGATATCTTGGCGAAAGAATACCTGAATATGACGCGCCGGGTTGGACTTGTGAATTTTTCTTGAAATATTTTGAGAAATATGGGAGGGCAAATTTTGGGGTACAACAGTTGCCCCTGTTCAATCTTCTTAGACCTGAGGATGCAGATTGACTGACGTGCCTTTCGTAATCCGAGGGTAGAAGATGATTGAACACTAGAGTGCCCAGAAATTTGCGCTCACATAGTAGCAGTGTGATGGAAATGGGCTTATAGATGCCATTTGGAGATTGATGGGGGATGATGGGCTTATAGATGCCATCTGGACGTTGATCGCATAAGAGATTCCTTAGCGAGAACTTGCGTACCTGCAAAACAGAAAAATGAGTACCTGACACGTTGCAGGAGCCGATTTCAGATGCTTGATATAGATATGTCCTGACTGGTTACAGGAGCTGGATCTGGAGCTTTACAAGATGATGAATGAACCAGGGATGGTTACTACCTTAGCATGAACAGTAAGAGAACCTTGGGCGACTTTAACTTCAACAACGCTCGTTGAGAAAAATCTTGGCGGGAATTACCATCTTTGCAGTATCGGGAAGAGAACCATAGAAAATTATAATCTGAAAGGAAATTGTCACCTCACTCACCGTCGGAGAGGGAACCATAGGAGACTATCACCTCACTCACTGTCGGAGAGGGAAACATCTGAAAAGGACTTACCACCTACTCACCGTCGGAGAGGGGACCATAAGAGACTATCACCTCACACTCACCGTCGGAGAGGGAAACATCTGAAAAAGGAATTACCACCTCACTCACCGTCGGAGAGGGGACCATAAGAGACTATCACCTCACACTCACCGTCGGAGAGGGAACCATAAGAGACTATCACCTCACACTCACCGTCGGAGAGGGAAACATCTGAAAAAGGAATTACCACCTCACTCACCGTCGGAGAGGGGACCATAGGAGACTATCACCTCACTCACCGTTGGAGAGGAAAACATCTGAAAAGGACTTACCACCTCACTCGCCGTTGGAGAGGGAACCGTAGGAGACTATCACCTCACACTCACCGTCGGAGAGGGAAACATCTGAAAAGGAATGATCGCCTCACTCACCGTCGGAGAGGGAACCATCTGGGATAACTTCTACTGAGTCTTTATCAGAAAAATCTGTTGGGAGTCGATTTAGCTGGACTGGAGAAGGCCTTGGACGGGATAACAACAGAGAATCTTAGGGTCGATTAACTGAATCGGTCTAGGTCTTGAAATGTCTTCAACTGGAATAAGTGTCAGAACGTCGCCATATCTGGTTCATATCTGGACTATATCTGGAAGGAAATCTGGAAGCAGCATCAGAACGTCACCATATCTGGTTTACATCTGAAACTATATCTGGAAGGAAATCTGGAAGCAGTATCAGAACGTCACCATCTCTGGTTTACATCTGAAACTATATCTGGAAGGAAATCTGGAAGCAGTATCAGAACGTCACCATATCTGGGTCATATCTGAAACTATATCTGGAAGGAAATCTGGAAGCAGTATCAGAACGTCACCATATCTGGGTCATATCTGAAACTATATCTAGAAGGATATCTGGAAGCAGCATCAGAACGTCACCATATCTGGGTCATATCTGAAACTATATCTAGAAAGAAATCTGGAAGCAGCATCAGAACGTCACCATATCTGGGTCATATCTGAAACTATATCTAGAAGGATATCTGGAAGCAGCATCAGAACGTCACCATATCTGGTTTACATATGAAACTATATCTAGAAGGATATCTGGAAGCAGTATCAGAACGTCACCATATCTGGGTCATATCTGAAACTATATCTAGAAGGATATCTGGAAGCAGCATCAGAACGTCACCATATCTGGGTCATATCTGAAACTATATCTAGAAAGAAATCTGGAAGCAGCATCAGAACGTCACCATATCTGGGTCATATCTGAAACTATATCTAGAAGGATATCTGGAAGCAGCATCAGAACGTCACCATATCTGGGTCATATCTGAAACTATATCTAGAAGGAAATCTGGAAGCAGCATCAGAACGTCACCATATCTGGGTCATATCTGAAACTATATCTAGAAAGAATTGCGATGGTTGATAGTAATCATTTTTGTATTGATCTTTTTCCTGAAAAGGCAAAACATAATTGTATGCAAAATCATGATGCATGAACTGTATGTCTTCAAAATTAATGAGATTCGTGTAGTATGATGCATATGCATGCTATAATGTATGAAGATGTGATGTTTATGAATATATTTTTGTCTAAGAAAATAAATCCTTGACGGGCGCCGGGAAGTCACTCCTGGGCTGATGTTGAAGAATAGGTTTTGCTTCCGCCGGGGATGATAGTTGCAAGAATTCCGATAGGAGAAGATAACTCTATTGGGGAATAAACTTGGCGAATGGGTTACTCTGCGGGGAGACAAATACTCTAGTAATCTTGCTGGGGAGCAATACTCTGTGGGGAGAGAGACACTCTGTTGATTGTTGATAATAACTTGCTGAGGATATCATTGTTGTTGGAAGTGTTGATGGACTTCGCTGGGGTAAGAAGACTGTGTCGACGACGATCTTTCCGTGGCTTTTGGTTGAGGATAACCCAGTTATATCCTGTTAGGGAATAACTCTTTGAATAAAGCCGGGAGACGCGTTCGTGCTCTGCGAAGGATAAGCTTCCAGAATTTACTGGGGATAAGCTTACTGCTTGGGGAGATGAATTCCAATTTTCCTGGGGAACTAGATTGGACTCTTCTTGGGGAAGTTTTGAACTATGTCAGGGAAGCGATTCCTTTGAATGTTGATATGCCGCCGGGGAACAATCTTTAGACCAAGACTGCCGTGGATGCTTGTTAAGAATATATGTATACTGCTGGGGGATGTTGGGATCTGCTGGAGGATACCCAACTTCCTTGAGATTGATAATAGCTTTGCTTGGAGAAGAATGCACTTACTCTCTGGGGAATTAAGATGTACTGATCATGTTCTTTAGCTGGACCTACCTTGATACCTTGGAGGTCAGAACAATTAGATTGCTTAGACCACTCTTTATTGCCCCTGTTTCTGAGGTGGGAGAGGAAGATCTGTGAGGTGCTGATAGTTAGTTGATGGACAAACCTTCCTCTGGTAGGCAAGTGATAAGATGACAGGACATAGTCGTACGCTTTGATCCCTAACTTTTGCCTGGACTGCCCTTTCGGGTTTTCAGTCCACCGGGATACCCATTTTTGCCCAAGCCGCCTTTTCAGGTTTTCGACTTGCCGGGTGTACAGATTTTTCATTTCAACCCTTCATTTTGCCCAAACCCTTTTGGTCCGCCGGGAAGCCCTTATTTTTGCCTAGGTGTGTCAACCTAGCGGGTCTTTGACTTTGCATAGTATTTTTTCGACTATGTCCACGTTCAGGGAATGTGGGGAGTTGCCCCTGTTAGAAGGGTTTTGTCATGCCACCAGGAGGTATTTGATCAGGCAAGATTCGTTGTTGGAATGCCCCAAGTGACTCAGGCGGAGATTTGCCCCAAGCTATTTGGCCTTTTGAGAGATTCTCCGAATCTTGATTTAACTGCCCCAGATGATGGACCATAGTCATGTCTGCCCCTTGATTGGAGGTACTTCTGTTCATTAGGCTTTCATTGTGCGAATTTCCCTGCTGTTCAAACAAAAAGTCATATGCAAACAAAGTTATGTTAAAAATGCAACGCCTATGTCTGTCTTGCAGATTTTGAAAATGCATTATTTTTCATAAAACAAGTGAATGTTTGTAAAACGTGATGTCAACTCCGTATTTTACCGTAAGCCTTAAGGAGTCAGGATACCTTTCGTACAGTATGCTTTCGAACTAACCCATGCTTCAGCTAGGACTTTTAAGGGTTATAACGTGGCTTGGTTCACGGTTTAAGAAACAAAGGATAAAGGCTCAAATTTTATTTGTACCCACCCGCTCTTCGTGATGTTCTCCAAACCTAAACTCAGTTGATCATACGTTAGACCTTTGTTTGAGTCTTTGCTCTGATTTTCCAGTGATGATTCGGACGTTGATAACTTATTTTGAATAGGCAGTCATTCCTTTTTTGTTGAGGGTTTGTAAGACCTCTTTCTTGTTTGATTTTTATTATCCCTTTCTTTTTTGCCTGAACTGTTTCCTTTTTTGGAATTACAGTCAGCGGGATGCCCCAGTTTTGTAAGTCTCCTTCATGGGTTTTGACTTAATGGGTTTTTGATTTTGGTAATGACTGCCTTTCTTTATTGATTATTCGGAACCATCACTGTCTTTCTTCGTTTTGTAAGGACTTCTTTGGTGCCATTTGTTATGCACTTGGATCAACTGAGAGACTACCCTGCCCCAGGTTATGATTAAGGGTTTTAAATTTCGAAAAGAAAAACTCCTACTTCTTTGGCTCAGAGGGGTTGACGAGGGATTATCTTCCTTATAACTCCACTGTTTAGGATTTGAAACAATGCCTGTACCTCATCAGCGGGGTCTGTTCAAAAGCATACTGTAGATCGTGGTATCGTTTTCGTCATCCTCCCTCAAGAGGCTTTAGAATTTTAGATCAAGAGTTGACATCAGAAAAAATATGGAAACAGTTTGCATATAGTGAATGCGAATATATTGATTCAAAAATAGACATAAGCGATGCATTAATGGAATAACAATGTTTTAACATGAATAAATGTTTAAACAAAAGAAAATCGCAACTTGAACATTCGAATGAACAAAAGTTTTCTAGTCTCAGGGCTTGTCACTTCACATGGTGCCTCTTGTAGGGATGGTAGAAACACTCAGCCTGGCCATCTTGGGTGAATTCCACAGCTCCTTCCTCAATCAGATCCTGGATCTTATTTTTCAGAGTCCAACAATCCTCTGTAGCATGCCCCGGGCTGTTAGAATGATAAGCGCAGCGAGCGTTGGGGTTATACCTTGAAGGTGTCCTGTTGGGATTCTTAGGAGGATCCTTTAGAGTTACCAAGTTCAACCTCAGCAGTTGTTGTAAGGCTTGAGGCAGCGACACGTTGAGCTTGGTGAATTGCCTTTTGGGCTCGTCTGGCTGAAGCTGGTGAGGTTGATACTGAATTGGTGATACTGAAGCCATATGAGGAGCTTTCTCCTTGCCTCTTTGTCTCAAAGATGGTCGAACGATGACTGGCTTTTTACCCTTAGACTTTTTCCCCAGCTGGTTATCCCAAAGCAGTTGGTTGACGAGAAACCAGAGCTCATCTTGTCTTTGAGCTAACCCTTGAATGGCGGTCACCTGCCCTAGCATCTGGACTCTCAGGCCATCCACTTCAGCTTGCAAGTGTTTCAGCCGTTCGTCCTCAGCGATGTTCCTGACCAAAGTCTCCATGAGAAGTGCTCTCAACTCCTCCTGCCCCTTGGATAGATTCAGGAGGATCTCCCCGAACCGAGTCTCTTGAGCAAGAAGGTCCTGGTTATCTTGTTGGGAAGCCATTGCTGAAATAAACAGCGAGAACGGTAAGTGACCTGCAACAAAGATACCTGTTATGCAATGATGTGTATGACATGCATGCAACGTTTTCAAGGACCTCGCGGGGTAAACAAGAAAATTTGTTAGCATTGGAATTTATAGCTTGATTGAAGGACACCCATGTTGTTGAGAACTCTTCTTCAAGGGTCAAAGGCTCACCATATCCAGTGGGTCATAGCCCCTGACAACTTTGGCTAGAGGAAAATAAATCCTCTTTGCCCCTTGCTAGATGTTTGATTCATCGTGACCTGCATCACAAGCCCTTGAGATCCTTGAAATGGGTTAGGATGTATGTAGGATGTATGCAATGGTATGATGTTATGGTATGCATGGGGTAATGTAAGTAACCCTGTTATGAGTCCCTATTAAGGACTGCAAACCAAAACCTGCAAGACACTTAGTAAACCTGTCATGAGTCCCAATTAAGGACTAAAACAAACCCTGCAAGAAACTTGGTAAACCTTGTTATGAGTCCTGGTTAAGGACTAAAACAAAAACCTGTAGGAAATTCAGTAGACACTGTTATGAGTCCTAGTTAAGGACTATAAACAAAACCTGCAAGCAAACTCAGTAAACCTGCCATGAGTCCTAATTAAGGACTATGGACAAAACCTGCAAAAACTTAGCAAACCCTGCTATGAGTCCCCATTAAGGACTATAAGCAAACCCTGCAAGTAATTCCTGTGTTAGATAACAAGCATGCAAATAGTCAAGTACGAAGGCACACAAGTCACACAAGAGACGCCCTTAGAGTTTAAGGCCGGCATGAGGTCTGGGTATTACCCTCTTGAAGTTGGTGGGTTCAACCTGTCCTATTAGAAGTAACCGGGTTCTAAGGGTCCCAATATCACGGGATTGCTTTCATTGTTCATCGTTTCGATTTAGCCACTGAACTGGCGACCGAAATATTCCAGGAAAGCAACCCTCAATTGAGTGTAGTATCGAGTATCAACCAACCTCGGACTGCACCAAAGTCAGTTATCTCACTACCCTAAAGAGGCCAAGATAGTTCAATTAAGGTTCCTAAGGTCTGTTGATGCTTCACGACACCACGCGGAGGCCCCGTACTCTCCTTGACTGAACTCAAGGGTTACCGGTACACACCAAAGTGTCACATCAACGTAGCAGACTGTTTCAACCATGTCGATATACCCCGCACAGTTCCCTCACAGTCTTGTTGCTACTTTCTAAGAAGGTATCCCTAGATCCGGGTTAGGATCTATAGAACTCCCAAGCAACCCACAATTTAAAGCACCCAAGGAAAACAATTGAAAACACAGTTATGAACTAGCCCTAAGGTACACCTCACTTTAAGTTTAAATCCCCAGCAGAGTCGCCAGTTCTGTGATCGGTGGATCTGGAACTGACTGTTTAACGCTGGTTCGCGAAATGTCGCGGAAGCAAGAGTCGCCACCGTCTTTTATTTTCTCCAAATGGAAAGGACAAAAGCACAGAAAAATTCCTTAAAGAGATTGCTCTCGGTTCGGGAGATAGGTTATAGAAAGGGAAGGTGTTAGCACCCTTTCTATCCATGGTTATCCATGGGCTCTTAGATACTTGCTCATTTGTGTTTTCAAAAATGGTTTGTTTGCTTTTCAATTGTGGGTTTTAAAAAGTTTCTTTGAAAATTTCAGTTCGACTCTTGTATCGGTCCTCAAGAGTGTTTGAAAAATTGCTTTCGAAAGCTTTTTGAAAAGGTGTCGGTGTGAAAAGTATTTTTTGATTTGTTTTTGAAATTAGAGCAAGTATCTAGAGTCGTCTACCTACCCTAAGGAATTCGTCTGTGTAAATGTCCTTTAAAGTAGTGCCATCCCACCATTGAGAGGTAGGTAGCACCACCGTTGGAGGTGTTCGGGTCAATTCGAGGTTCGGGACATGGTGATCACCAGAGCAATGGGAAGACACCTTAGAAGCTACCCTCATGCCAGGTTCCCGGATCATGAGGACTTACTAAGACATCCTCTACTCGACGATCACCTTTCGAGGCAAGGCAACAGTGAGGCGTACCCTAGGGGTGGTGTGTGATTTGTGTGTCAGATTCATTTATTTTTGTCTTGTCAGGTTATGGGTGATCTATGCGTTTGTTTTTATTTTTTTGTCATTCATTCTTGCGTGCATTTATTTAACAGTTAAAAAAGATGCGGAAATTGAAAGTTCTAAACTATTACAAAGGCGCGGGTCCACATCGCCAAAATTAAAATCCAGGACCCGATTTGACGGAAAGTAAATAAAGAAATAAAATAAAGTGCGAGAAATTAAGTTTACAAGGCTTTGGGAGAGTTACATAAATATTTAAAAGAAGGAAATAAATAAAATGCGCGAATAGGAATTAGAATTGGAAACGAGGGCGTTGGACCCTTTTTAATAAAATTAAATTAAATGATTATTAAATTAATAAAATAAAAATGAAAAGAAATTGTTTTTTGAGATTTTTTGTATTTATGTTTTTTATGTATTTTTATGAGAAAGATTAAGTGAAATTAAAATATGAACCCTAATTCTAATTTTTTTTATTTATTAAGAAAAACATGTTAAAATTAAACCTAAAATTAATCTAATTATTTACATGCAATTTTGATTTATAAAAATAAATAATTAATTATTAGTGAAATTTATTTACAAAAAATAGTAATTAAATAAATATATTTTGATTTTTATGACTTTTCTGTTTTTTACTATTTTTTATATTTTATGAAAATAAGTTAAATTAAAGGAATTAATTAAAAAAAGGAATAATTGAAATAAATAAAATAAGGAAAAGAAAGAAAATACAATACCTTGGGGGGTTTCTGTCCCCTTTTTGGAGGTGAATTGGAGTGGTTTGGCCATTTGTGTTCTGGCCTCATCATGCATAAGTTGTTCTACTTTGGCCATTTGGCTTTTGGCTTTTGGCCATTTGCGTTTTGGCTTTTGGCCATTTGTGTTCTGGCTTCAACATTCCTTTAATGTCTGGCTTAATGTCTGCCTCGCCATGTATTGGGGTCATGTGTAAAATGTTCTGTTTTGGCCATTTGGCTTTTGGCCTTTTGGCCTCAACGTTCCTTAATGAACGTGGGATCCTGTCTAAATCTGCAGTGTTGAACCTCAAGAACACATTAAATAAAATCATAAAAATTCAAATAAAACCAACAAATTTAATGTTTAGGCACAATATGGCATGTATGAATGATTATACCCTTTTGATCACGGAGATCAAATCAACCTTACCCTTACTGGAAAAGTAGTGACATGAATGCTTTTATGCCCTTTGGATCATGGAGATCAAGCCAGCCTTACCCTTACTGAAGAAGTAATAAGATGTTGGTTTGTAACTGAGATGCTTTTTTTTGTAGTGAGAGAGGGATTTGTAATAAGGATTTCAAGGTTTTAAGGTTCTTGAAAGAGTTTGATATTCCAACAGTGTTGTGGCAAGGTTTTTTTTTCTCTTTTTCTCTTCTCCTTTTTTTCTCTCTTTTTCTCCTTCTTTTTTTCTCTCTCTTTTTTCTTCTCTCTTTTTTTTCTCCCCTCTGGTTTGTGTGACAAGAAGGTGATTATATAGTGGAAATTAGGGTAAAGAAAATGGGCTTTGAATGTGCAATTGGGCCTCCAATATTCACTTGAATTCGTCACTTTCCAGGCTAAATCGCAGGGATTTAAGTGCATTTTTTGAAGTTGAAATGTGAAAACAAAATGTAGCCTACATCGAGAACTAACTCCTGTCCGAAAATCGACTCAATCGGATAAACAGTGAATTAGTTATGAATTTTTGAAGTTTCAGCTCAGACAAACTTATTTTGGGCTCCAGTGTCGACTCTGACACATTTTTCAATAAAAAACTGGTATTGATCGGTGCATAATTTGGTCTCGACTTTTGAAGCAAAGTTGTAGATCTATGAGTCAGGGACCTTGTGTAAAAGTATGAGCCCAATCCGATAAAAATTGACCGAGTTATGAATTTTCGAAGTTTCGGCCCAAATGAAATAATATTCAGCATTCAGGATTTTCAGCATGTCACGCACTCTGAGCAAAAAACGAAGGCCTTTTGAATACCGTTTGAACTCAATACCTTCTGTGAAAATGTAGTCAACTCAATTTGTGAAATTTTGGCGCCGGAACTAGCTCGATACGATGAAAATCGACGAAGTTATGATTTTTTGAACATGACGCAAATAAACTTCTGTCACAAATTTTCTGCACGAAAATACCTGATAAATCCACATTTTTGAAGACCTTCTGATCGAAATTGGCTTCCAGCCGTGAGAGATGAAAACGTAGATAATGTCAAGACGGAATTTTGGCCACCAGAACGGGTTCAAAACGAGCCACGATCTTCAAGTTATGAATTTTTTAGCGCGTAAAAACTGCACTTTCAGCACACTTTTTCACCATATTTATTTAAGAAAACTCGCACATTCGGATACCTTCTTTAAAGAATTGACGCTTGAGCCGAACCTGAATTTGAGAATACGTTATCAGAGATATCTTGGCGAAAGAATACCTGAATATGACGCGCCAGGTTGGACTTGTGAATTTTTCTTGAAATATTTTGAGAAATATGGGAGGGCAAATTTTGGGGTACAACAGTGAGGCTTTCTAAATCAGAAAGACTCACAAACCCATTCACGAAGCATGTTAGCCAATGACCCATGCGATTCTAAAATGGAAGATTAATTCAAGAAAATAATATTAATCTCTTATAGTAAAACCCGTTTAGGGATTATTATGGTTAGTAAAAAGGGGGTGCGACTTCAAATTAACTGAGCCCATTAAGCTTCTTTAGTTTGCCCATTTCTATTTTTTTATCCAAACAAAGGTGTGTTTATCAATATAAGGCCCATCTAGTGATTAGAGAGGAAAAGAAATATTCTTGTTAAAATTATTGTTTTTTGTTTCAATAGGAAAAGAGATATACAAAAGAAACAATGTTATTAGAAAAAAATTGTTTGTTGTTTTAAAATAATATTTGTTTCAAGAAATTATGAGGTAATGTGCTTTGCTTTTACAATAATGTTTAGTTATTAAAAAAGAAAATATATTGTTATGGGATAGTGCGCAAGCCCAATAGAATATTAAAAATTGTTGCAGGCTGGATAATTAGCCCAAGGCCCATTATGTTAAGATATGGCGTTGCTGTTTAGAAAAGAAAAAAATATATCTATTTTAAGTTTTGTTTTATTATTAAAATTTTATTAGGAGTTTTATTAGTTTGCTAGTTACAGGAAAGGCCATTTAGGCCCAATTGAATTAAACATTTTTTTGTTGTGAAACATGCTTGGACTGAAAATGGAAGCACAAGCCCAAGTATAACAAACTACAACTGTATCAATCACAATAAAATTTGTGCAAGTTTCATTAAATAACTCGCATTGTTCCAATTTACCAAACATTAGCGCACGTTTTTAAAACAACCGTTATTGTACAAATTTGCAACAAAGTAATATGAACTGAATATTACCATGGATCAAAAGCCCAGAAATCTTATTACAAATCCAAATGACAGAATCAAATAAATTAACAATCAGTAAATCCCATAATCCATTACAATCCAGAAAATTGCAGTACAAAAATCTAAATCTCCAGATTAGCAAAATCGAATCTGTTACTAAACAAAATCAAACCTATTACAGTAAATTGGCAATAGAATCAATTACAATTGAAATTCCTAATCATCTAAATCCTTAATCTTTGCTAATCTAACCTATAATAGAAATTCAAAACCTAAATCACAAGCCTATAAATATAAAATAAAATCTACAGAAATGGGGGTCGAAAAACTTGAAGAACAGAGGGGGTTGGACAGTAGACGGAAGGACAAAATTACGAGAGGAGGAACAGAGGGAAGAACGAAGAATAAACCATTTTTGTTGTTGAAGACCAAAGAAGAAAGTGATTAGATTTTCTGGATCGGAAAATGTTGTACCCCAAAATTTTCCCTCTCATTTATCAAGTATTTTCTCACAAAGATCTCTCTTGGTTCAAGACTGCACTAGGGTTGATCAACTCATGACACCTCCTTAAGCACTGATGACCAAAATTAGGGTTTGAGATTGCACAAGGATAATTGAACTTTCAATGCTTCATATGACTTTCATGGATCATTATGGACCCCCAAGATTACTCATGTCAAATTTCAAGCCTTGGATCACACTTTTGCTCAATCAATTGAGCATTTGACCCAAAAATCAACTGTATTGGGGAAAAAAGTCAACTATGGCCAATTTACATTCAAACTTAATAATTTTTTATCCACATCAACATTATAAACTCATATTTATCATTTGATCAAGTTTGGACTATAATTCCTCAAGAAATTTGATCAAATCATCAAAAGGAAAAAATGGTCAAAATTAGGGTTTTGACTGAGAAAGGGCAATTTCTAATTTTTGACCTAGCAAATGGTCAATTCGTTTGAAGCATTGTTTTAGAGTTCAATTACATCTTTTTTACCTAATGGCATGACCTAAAACATTGCTCAAGACAATTGGATTGATAGTGAATTTCTAGTCAACTGATCAAAAGTCAACTGTACACTGAAAAGTCAAACTTTGACTTTTTGGTCAAAATCCAATGTCAAAGATCACAATTCATCAAAACATCTCAAAATATGAAACTTATTCATCAAGAAATCAAAAAGTCAAGATTTCATTTTGAAAAGTCAAAGTTTTCTAACTTGGAAATTTTTCTAAGTGAACAAAACTTCATGTTTTTTCATAATTTTGAGCCATTTTTTCACCATGATGCAAGAGGATTCAAAAGAAACTTTCAACATGAAAGTTGTAGATCTCCATGATATCTACAACATTGATTTACACATATTCTTATAAAAATGCTTGGATCTCAAGTTATTAATTCATAAAGTCATGGTCTTGAAATTGAACACTTAGTGAAATTTTGCCCTAGTTTTGGTCAGGATTTTGACCTAACTTCTTGACACTTTTTCATATAGTTCCAAAGGTAATTTTCAAAAGTGATTCAAAGATGGGTTGTAGAGAACATTGAAATATTTCCAAAATGTCCAAGAACTCCTTGATATCATTTGTGATCAAGGAGAATCGAAGAGATGAAGTTAGGGTTTTCAAACTTGAATTACAAGCCATTTCATGATGAACAAGAATTCAAATTCAAGCCTATGCTGCATAATCTTCACTTTTCAGGCCTCAAACTTGTTTGTCACTCCATAATTAAATGTTTAAACAACACATGGAGCCATTTTCCAAGCATTTGAATCATTATCCAAGTTGCATTTCCATTTTTGGAAGAAAGTAACCATTACATTCTTGTAAAGAAGCTTTAATCACAAATTCAATGCATAGAGCTTTGCACTTGTTCCTTCTGATCACAAGCAATATCAAAGGCAAAAGCAACATGTCTAGAGCCTCCTATAAACTCAGGTCATGCTTGTACTATGCCTTGATACCATGTTTTCACTTTTCTTCAAAATCAAGTAACATAGCCATAACTCTACATCTTGTGCTTCTGACCTCCTCAAGTACTCTAACCTTTTGCTTTCTTATGCACAAGTATATTGCAACATAACACACGATTGAAAACACTCCCAAACTCCCTAAAAACTCAGATTGCACAAAACCTCCATTTTTGTGTCATTTCTGACTTTGAACTTCAATCTTCAAAACCACTTGTGCATTTCTTGGCCTTTTAGTTTCAAAAGCTTCCTCATATCAAATACAAACCATCCATGTCCCTGTTTGCAGACTGTAACATCATCTTCATCAACTTCCATAGCCAAAAACAGAGCATTGCAGTTGGACTTCTCCAGGTCATTTCAGCCAGTCTCAACTCAAGCTAAGCATTGCATTAGCTTTCTAGAGGTCCAAGGAAGCTAACCTGATCATCACCACTGCCTGAAACAAACTCAAATCCATTTCACGATTTCCAGTTTTGAGGTATTTTTCTTGAACTTCTATCTTCATATTTAGGCATTGTTAGGCTTGCATTTGTGAAGATAAAATGTAGACATTATTGCCCTGAAACTATACATGTCCATATATTTCATTTATTTTGATTGAGCTAGGAGAATTTTGAGTTTGAACTTTCTGAAATATTTAGGTCAGAATTTGGTACTTTTAGAAATTCTCATTCATCTTTGTTTTATAGCTTATGATATATATGGTTGGATTCGTGTGACAAAATGGAACAATTTTCATGTTTACATTTTTGCAAATGGTTGAGAAATGAGCAAGTTACAAATTCTTTGGCTAGAGGTTAAATATGAAGTGTAATCAGGGCGCGTTTTGTGTTATGTATTTATCCTGTCACACAAGTTAATGGATCTATCGCCATCCCAATGGTTAAAGCGTGCGCATATCACCCTTAGGTCCTGGGTTCAAGCCCCAGCGTGACCTTTTGCTATTTTTTCACTATTTTCTGACTTTGTTTTGTATTTTTTGGCAGCGCTTGGGCTTTTCATGTGGGCCTAGTCATTTTTTCTCATAATACTCCTTGCATTACTGATCCACCCCCCTGACTTTTCTATATATTTTTATTTTTATCTTATTTTTCTTCATTATTATTATTATTATTATTATTATTATTATTATTATTATTATTATTATTATTATTAATATTATTATTATTATTATTATTATTATTATTATTATTATTATTATTTTCATAAATCATAAAAAATCCAAATTTATTTTTATTTATTATTTATACTTATACATTTTATTTTTCCTTATAAAAAACAAAAAGATTAAAAAACATTTTCTTAAATAAATTAATTTACTTTTTTTTAAATGATTAATCTTTAGACTTAGGTTAAATTAGTATACTATTTTATTTTTTTTAGTTAAAATTAATTTAGAACTTAGGTTATTTTAATTAATTAATCTTCATTTTTATTTTCATTAATTTAAAACTTTTTCATAAAAAACCCTAAAAATCCTTTTCAAATTAATTTCTTTTCTTAATTAGCTTAAGTTAATTTTATTTAATCATTTTCTTTATTTAGGTCAAGACAAAACCCTTTCATAAAAACAACAAAAATCATTTCTTTTTTTTCATTTATATTCTTGCATTTTATTTTCAATTTTGTACAATATTCGATATGGTTGTAATAGATAATTATGTTTAATTTTCTTGCAATCCCCATTTGTAAATTTGTACACCCCTCCCTTAATGATGTAATAGCGTAGTAATTTTACTTTTCGCAATTTATCGCTTTATATAAATGCTAGTAATTAGGGTTTGTATGAGAAGACAAAATCAACAAGTAGCAAACCCTAATCAAAGACTAAACAAAGCATGAAAATCAATACACTTGCACACAAGCACCCCTAGGGTAAAATCCACTTGGTTGCCTTATAAAAATGGCCATATTATGCATGTGAGGTATCTTAGCAAAAACAAGCAAAAATACAAGATCATAGTGCCTCGATGACGCTATCTATGTTGCCTTTTCAAAATGATCTTAGTCCCTAAAGAAAGATGCTAATATACCTTGCAATATTGCTAATTAGGGTTATACGATGACCCACGTCTGTCTCGTTCACATCTAAAGATAGGGTTACTTACCAAATTAATGGTAAGATAACAATGTCAAAGGAAGGAGGAAATATACATGAAAGACTTTTGAGTAGGTAGATTGTTCCTAGTTTCTTGCTCAATTTCAAAATCAAAACATCCTTTCTATTTTTCAAAACAAACACCAACACTTTCAAAAACATCTTTCAAACTTGAAAACATTTTCAAAAGATCAACACTTTGTATACATTCTTACGAACGAGAATCATTACAAAGTTTGCCTAAACGATGGCGCCTTTTCAAAATACTTTAAAAAAACCACACAAAGCACATTTTCAAACAAATGCAAGTGATCTAGCAAGTAACTAAGAGCCCATGAAAAACCATGGATGAAAAGGGTGCTAATACCTTCCCTTTTCATAATCTACCCCTCGAACTCAAGAAAACATCTCTAAAGGTCTTTCCTGTTCTTTTCAGCCTTTCCTTATTGGATAAAAGAAAAGTCGGTGGGGACTCTTGCTAACTGCAACATTTGCAATAAAATGCAAAACAACCAAGTAAGTTCTCCCACCGTATCACAGAACTGACGAATCTACTTGGGAAATTTTTAAAAGTGGGGTTACCTTAGGGTTAGATCACATTTACTTGCTTTCTTTATTTGACTTGTATGCTTTACATTATGGTTCTTTGTTTCGGTTTGAATCCTCTACCCGGATTTAGGATACCTTATAGGTAAGTAGCAATACATTGTGGAAACTGTGCGGGGTATACCGATACGGTCTAAGCAATAGCTATGTTAGTGCGACATATTTGTGGGTACTGGTAGCCTTTGAGTAGTCAAGGAGAATACAGGGCCGCTGAGTGATGTCACAAAGCACTAATGAACTTTTAGAACCTTTACTTGACCAACTTGGCCTTTAGGATGTAGTGAGATGACCGACTTTGGTGCAGTCCAAAGTTGGTAGATACTCGATACTACACTCATTGAGGTTTGGTTTTTTGGGATATTTCGGTCGCCATTAAAGAGGCTTGCGCTGAAACAATGCCCGAGAAAACAAACCAATTATATTGCGCTCCTTAGAACCCAGTTACTATTGCTAGGACACGTTTAAGCCAACTAAACTTCAAGAGGGTACTTACCTATGAGACTCCATGCAAGCCTAAACCTAAGGAATTGTTTGTTTTGTTTGTGTATAGATACTTGTACATAACATCATAAACATCATAACATCATACTCATACTCACTAACCATTTCAAGGATTTTTGGGATTTATCTTTGTTCTGTTTTGTAGGACATGGATTCTATTCGCAGGAAAACAATTTAAGTCAATCTTGTAAGGATCCCTCCTCAACTTAAAGAGTTATCTTCAAGGATTCCTGAAAATTCTCCATTTACTGAAAGACATGGTCGCCTACTAAACTTGGTTACCTCCAACATTGATGAAGACATGATGAAGGTGCTCTTCCAGTTCTTTGATCCTCTACACCATTGCTTCACATTTCCCAATTATCAACTTGTGCCAACTTTGGAAGAATTCTCCCAACTCTTGAGGATTCCCATCCTCAATCAACTACCTTTCAACGGTACGAAAAAAAGATCCAAAGCCAGAAGATATTGCTCAAGCTCTACACTTGCAATCATCTGATATCACAACTAATTGGGAAACAAGGAGTGGTGTCAAGGGTTTCTTTGCAAAGTTCTTGTTTGAGAAAGCCCAAAATTGTTGGAACTCTTTAGATTTGCAAGACTTTGAGGAAATTGTGGCTCTCCTCATCTATGGGATGGTTTTGTTCCCAAATCCTGACCAACTCATAGATGTGAATGCCGTCAAAATCTTCATGTCTCGTAACCCGGTGCCTACTTTTCTAGGGGACATCCTACATTCCTTTCACACTCGTACTATGAGGAAAAGAGGTATCCTTATATGTTGTACTCCTCTTTTGGAAAGATGATTTATTTTGCATCTTCCCTAATCTGTATTGAAGAACAAGCAAGGTTCAAGATGGTCCCATAGGTTGATGACGCTCAGACATTCAAATATTCATTGGTGTTCCCGCTCTTTGGAGAATGTTACTATTGTCGACCGTTGTGGAGAATTCTCTAATGTCCCTTTACTTGGCATTAGAGGAGGTATCACTTACAACCCCTGCTTAGCCCTACGACAATTTGGTTACGCCCGGAGGGATGGTCCCCATGAGATTCTTATCCAAGGATTGGTATTCGACTACGAGAATGACAATCAAGGTTACCGTCAGAGGTTTATTCGAGCATGGAGGATGGTGAACAAGGTGGATAGCAAGACACTAGGACACAAGAATTCCATTCCCCTCGAGCCTTACCTTATATGGGTACGGGCTCGTGCTCAGAAACTTGTGATGCCTTATCCCTCCATCTTACCAGTCATCGTGGAGCCTGTGGTCGAAGGAGATGTTCTCTACGCTATCCTCCATCCCGACATGCCTACCTCTCTCGAAGACTTACAAAAGGATTAGATCCAGCTGAAGGAAGAACGAGATACTTTTGAGGCTCAATTCTATGCTAGTGAAAAGGGGGTCTTGGAGCTTATGAAGCAGCTACAAGAAGAGCAAAGTGTGAATGCTTATCTCGCGCCAAAGAGGATGCGTTCGGTTTTTTTAGCTTAGAAAGTTATTTTGTAAGCCCAAGAGGCATGATGAAATCTTTCTTGTTTTGTCTAATGAGAATTAACGTTTGTTCATTATTTTGTCTATACAAATTTACATTTCATTAATCCTTGAAATCATTTGCATGTACATATTCCATGCATCATAACATGACAGGTTTTCACATAATAGGTTTTCTTATCTTTCTGCTGTTTATTTCAGCAAGATGGATCTAGAGAAAACTATGAAGGATCTCCAAACCCATAATTCTCAGTTTCAGCGGACTCTACTAGACCTAGCTAAGGGGCAGCAAGATATGATGTCTTTGTTGGCCGTTAAGAAGAAGCCAAAGAAGAAAGCTCTACTCAACATGGGTAGAAGGTTCAAGGAGACAGTCCGTCAAATTCCAGTAGGAGAAGATTTATTTGAAGAGGACAAGAGCCAGATTGGTGAGGTCAAGAGTACTCAGACTGACTGTATCAATGATCAAGTATCCGATGATGATTATTTTAACGAGCAGTATCCACCCGCTGATATCAAATACAAGCAGTTAGAAGACAGATTGAAAGCTGTTGAAATTTAAGCTGTCTCCGATTTAGATTTTGATGATTTGGGTTTGATCTCTGGGGTAGTCATTCCCCATAAATTCAAAATACCAATCTTTGCAAAGTACGATGGGGTTTCTTGTCCAAAACTCCATTTGAAATATTATGTGCGCAAGATACAACCGCACACTGCTGATAAGAAGCTCTGGGTTCACTTTTTCCAAGAGAGCTTGGTTGGAACGCAACTTGAATGGTTTTATCAGTTAGATGGTTCTCGTATCAATACTTGGGAGGATCTAGCTACTGCCTTCTACCATCAGTATCAGTACAACACTGACTTGGCGCCAACGAGGGTTCAGTTACAAGATATGACCATGGGGAAGAATGAAGGATTTAAGGAATATGCGTAAAAGTGGAGAGACCTTGCTAGTAGGGTCCAACCTCCCTTGACTGATAGGGAGCACATCGACATGTTCATGGGCACTTTATCTGGTCCTTTCTTTAATCTATTGGTTGGCTGCTCTTCTTCTAGTTTCACCGAATTGATCTTAACTGGCGAAAGAGTTGAAAGTGGCATCAAAAGTGGGAAGATCTCTGTGGCATCTACCTCCACTCCAAATCCTATCAAGAAATATTTTTCTTCAAAGAATAAATTCAATGCTATGTATGGGGCAAGGGCCCATACCAAGAAGAACGATCACCGTCTGTCAATGTTGTCCAAATCTCCAATCCAACTCCTACTCCAAGACCATCTATAAATCATCGACGTTTTGAAACTCCAAGAAGACAATTTAAGAGGTTAGGCATGTCACTGTCTCAATCCCTTCAACATTTTCTCAAGGCTAATTTAGTGACATTGTGCGATCCTCCCGCCAACCCTGACACCTCATCACCAAATTATAATCCGAACACTAAGTGTGCTTACCATTCAAGCATCCCCGAGCACGAGACTGACCAGTGTTGGGCCTTGAAGAACAAGATCCAGGATTTAATTGACAACAAGACTATTGAGTTTGATCCTTCTCCAACACCGAATGTAATTACCTCTCCGATGCCGAAACATGACAAGAGTGTTAATGTTGTTGAAGATACAAATTTTGTTGCCTCTGTTGAAGAATTGACTACTCCGTTGAATGTAATCAAGAACAATATGTTGAAAGTTGGGATCTTCCCTGGCTGTGAAAAAGACTATTTGTGCTATACAAGACAACTCAATGGATGTGAAGGGCTGAAGAAAGGCATACAACGCCTGATGGATAGCCACGAAATTCTATTTGAAAAGACTCCACTTGCCAAGAGTTTAATTAACAAATGTGAAGACCTCTCCATTATTACCATCTCAAACAAGCCTCTTAGGATCACCTCCAAAGGTCCTATTAGGATTTCAAATGAACCCATTGTTGCTCCCTTAATAATTACCAATCCCAGGCCGATTCCCTATTCTTCAAACAAAGTGGTACCATGGAATTATGGTGCTGAGGTGTTCTATCATGGGATTAAACAAGATGCCTAGATCGAAGAAGAAAAAGATGACAATGTTGGTAACATAGTTGTCTCAAGCATGGTAACTAGAACTGGAAGAATATTTTCACCCAATATCTCACCACCAGTTGTTACAAGGACACCCATCCGCATTACTGTTGTTAAGCCAAGTAATGATACAAGAGGGAAGGAGAAGGTTGTTGAGCCTGATATGATTGAAGTACCCTCCAAGGACGTAGCTGATGAGGAACCCTCCGCTCGCGAGATATATGAGATTTTGAAGATCATAAAAAGAAGTGACTTCAAGATTGTAGAACAGTTGGGGAAAACCCCTTCTAAGATTTCAATATTGTCATTGCTGCTTTTTTTGAACGTTAATCAAGTTCCTAAAAAAGGCTCATGTCCCCCATGAGACAACAACAGACCAATTTGAGAATTGCGTGGCTAGCCTGACAGCTGATAATGGCTTGGGATTTTAAGATGCTGACTTAACGCCTCTCGGGATGAATCACAATAAAGATTTACATGTTTCTATCGAGTGCAAATGGACTACCTTAACACATGTGCTAGTCGATACTGGTTCTTCTCTGAATGTATTACCCAAGGGGGCGTTAGACCATCTAGACTATGAAGGTTTAGTCTTGAAGCCAAGTGATATCATTGTAGAGGCATTTTGTGATACGGTGGGAAGAGAACTTACTGTTTTTTGGTGTGTTGGTTCGTGTTTTGCATTTAATTTCGCAAAATGTCGCGGTAAGCAAGAGTCGCCACCGTCTTTTATTTTATCCAACAAGGAAAGGAAAAAAGCACAGAAAAATTCCTTTTTCGAGATGTTTCTCGGGTCCGGGGGGTAGATTATAGAAAGGGAAGGTGTTAGCACCCTTTCTATCCGTAGTTATCCACGGGCTCTTAGGTACTTGCTCAAAGTGTTTTCAAAAATTGCTTTTCTTTGTGTTTGTGGGTTTGAAAGAAGTTTTTGTTTTGAAAGGAGTGTAAGTGCAAAAAGTTTTATTTTGTTTTAAAAGGAGCAAGTACTCAAGAACCATCTACCTACTCGAAAAAGGAATTAATCTGTACAAGTGTCCTTTAGACAATGCTATCCCACTATTGAGGAGTAGGTAGCACCGTCGTTAGAGTTTTTGGGGTCAATTCGATTAAGGGACGTGTGGTCACTAAAGCAATGTTAGGACGCCTTAGCGGTAACCCTAATGTCTTAGATCATTTTTCCGAGGCAACCGTTTCGAGGCAACTTGTGATCTTTGGAAGAGAGGGTGACCTCTAAGACTTCCTATACTCAATGACCACGTTCGAAGGCAACCAAGCGAGGTGTACCCTAAGAGTGCGCATGTGCGAGTGTGTTATTTCGGTTAATTTTATCTTTTTACATGTCATGAGTGAGTTATGTTGATTTTAGGTTAAAGATTTGATCTTGTCATGCATTCCCTATTTATCAAACATCTAACAGTGTATAGTTGCGGAATTTAAATTGCGAAAATTAAATCTAAACTATTACAAGACGTCGGGTATTTACATCGCCAAAAACAACCCTTGAAATTTAAATTGCGGAAAATAAAATAAAGCGATAAATAAATTAAAGTCATAATTAAAAGCTATTACATTCCAGAAGCAATTACAATATTGAATAAAATTATACGCGTGCGAGAAATTAAATCGGGCATTTTTTAGGGTTTTGACCCTTTTTGAAAAGAAAGCATGTTTTTTGGTTTATTTTTGAATTAAATGGAAATTAAATTAGGTCAAAATTAATTAATTAATTAAAAATATTTTTGGGTTTTTGAATATTTAAGGAAATAAAATAAAATGATTAAAAGTTAGTAAAAACCTAATTCTACATTAGTTTTAATTATTTGCAAAAGATATTAAAAGTTAATCTAATTAACACTAAATTAATTAAATTAATTTATTTACAAAAATAAAAGTGATGAATTTAATTTTAATAAATAAAATATATTTTTTGTGGTTTTGATTTTATTAGAAAAAATTTAATTGGTTAGTAATAATGAAAATAATTAATTAAAACAATTAAATAAATAAAATATAAAAAGAATAGAAATAACCAAAGGGGGGGTGCTGGGCCTAGAAAGGAGGTAAAATTGCAAATCTTTGGCCCTACAGGCACATGCCTGTATTGACTTTGCTGCTTCCATGTGACAACGTTGACTAGGTGTATGGTGGACATCACCTTGGGACCATCAGATTTGGCCTGAAGGCCATCTGGCGTCTGATTAGGTGAGGATGTATCATGTACCATGCTTGCTGAAAAGCGCTCGAATATCTGAAACAAAATAACAATATGCAATATGGTGGACCTGGGATTCAAACTCAGGTCCCATTAGACTATGCACTAACATGTTTTCCAACTCAACCAACGCGCCTATTTGTTATTATACTGGATAAATAATATTATAAGAGAAAAGCAAATAATATACTGGAAATTAAAAAATGCGCGAGATTTGTTTGAATGGGCCAATGAAGATGAGCCACGTCTTCGTCTTCTTCAACAAAACCTGGTTTCCTTACCTGCGGATTTTTATCCACGGCAAAGTCTTCGTCCTAAAATTAATTCTAGGCTGTAGAAATGCAATCCAAAGCCATGGTTCGCTTCGTCTCTCCTTCTTGAGCATGTCTATACCCATTATTTGTCCTAATTTTTCCTGCAAAGCAAACGCCTAAAAAAACAAGAACCAAAACCCTAGTTTCAGGTACAAGGTTACAGGCTACAAAAACGAAATCAAATATTGCAGAAAGATTGGAAATTGAATGATAAGCATGATTGTACAAAAAAATTTCTGAAAAGATGCAGGAATATGGGAATATGATTTCGTGTACAGGGCCACTTTCAGAGAAGCTTACAGTGTGTTTTAGGTGACGAGAGGGCTTGGTTTTGATTCCTATCGCTTCAGTGGATGGTAAACAAGAAGTCTACGTTGAGTTTTGGCCTTGCAAACGCCTCTAGGATGGATTTCAGTTTCTCACTTTTCAAGCTTTTTTCAAGTTTTTGTATTGCCGTTTGTGCAGCTTCCTCGGTCGTGTCCTTTGTGCCTTTGCATTGTACATGTATAAGGGAATGAATTAGGTTAAAAATTTGGGCTTGAACCTTTAAGCATTGATGATTTTAGATTTGATATGATCCTTCATTTACAAAGCTTCCAAAAATGTCCAAATCCAATATTTTGTTCATGATATGGATTGATTTCGATTTGATTGTGTTCATGATGTCCATTAAGACCTGTAATGATAAAAAAGATACCAAGTGATTAAGATTTGAATTTTTTTTGGATTTAAATTGATTTAAAATGAATTAAATCAATAAAAATCAAATAAAATAGAAAAATTAATAATTGGACATAAAACTGAAGATAGGACACGTGTGTGGTGTGATAAGATCAAATCAAGTGGAAACAAGTGGGCCCATTTGGCAAAATTTGAAGTTCTGGGGATAGTTGACTTTTGGCAATTTTGGAAAAATGCTCAACTTCAACAATGCATAACTTCTTCAATTTTAAACTTTTGGAGGTGTTCTTTGACTTTTTAGAAACATTGAGATGTCCTATAACCAACACTTTTGGTTTCATCTCATTTTGATATACCATGCTCAAGTTATAAGCTTTGGCAAAAAAGGTGTTTTTGTTGACTTTCAAAAATGACCTATAATGTCCAAATTTGTAACTTATTGTGAGTGCATTTATTGATCTTGGGGTGTGAAGATGGATCGTAGAAAATTACATACTATTCAAAATGAGCTTTGGATGGGTCATTTATCATAAAGTATGAGAAAGTTATGCTTGGTCAAAGTTGAGTTGACTTTTCCTGCAAAACCCTAATTTAGCAACTTTTGAATCTTGATGAATCTTGAGCAATCCTTGATGAATCATGATCAAACCTTGATAAAATTATGAATTATCCTTAAAAATGAGAATGCTTACAAAAAATCTTGAGGTTTGACTGTTCATAGGTCACAATTGACTTTTGCCCTAGCATAGTCGATTTTTGGGCCTCTTGAGCAATTGACTGACCAAACTTCCTCTGCAAGGTTTGAAATTTGACATGGATGAACTTAAGAACATATTAGGACATTGGGGAGAATTTGAGGCCATTTGGATGTAAGGACCTTGATGCGACACAAAACCCTAATTTTGAATTGACTGCCTTAGGAGATGATTTAACTATCCAACTCTTGAGCCATCTTGAGCCACTTAGAGATTATTCTTGTAATGTCTTGAGAAATATGGGAGGACAAATTTTGGGGTACAACAGTTTACCCTGTTCAATCTTCTTAAACCTGAGGATATAGATTGGCTTTTGGGCCTTTTGTGATCCGAAGGTGGAAGATGATTGAACACTAGAGTGCCCAGAAATTTGCACTCGCATGAAGTGGTATCAGCCTTGTGATGTCGGGAATGGGCTTACAGACGCCATTTGGATATTGTTGGTAGGTGGTTTTGTCTTCTTTGACTGGATCGGCATCATAAAAATCTTTGGGAATCGATTTAACTGGACCAAAGGGTTTTTTGTCTCTTTTGACGGGGTTGGTATCAGAAAAATCTTTAGGAATCGATTTAACTGGACCAGAGGGGGTTTTGTCTTCTTTGACGAGTTGTCTCTTTTAACGGGTTGTCTCTTTTGACGGTGTGATCGGTGGATCTGGAACTGACTGTTTAACGCTGGTTCGCGAAATGTCGTGGAAGCAAGAGTCGCCACCGTCTTTTATTTTCTCCAAATGGAAAGGACAAAAGCACAGAAAAATTCCTTAAAGAGATTGCTCTCGGTTCGGGAGGTAGATTATAGAAAGGGAAGGTGTTAGCACCCTTTCTATCCATGGTTATCCATGGGCTCTTAGATACTTGCTCATTGTGTTTTCAAAATCGTTTGTTTGCTTTTCAAGTGTGGGTTTTTAAAAAAAGGTTTCTTTGAAAATTCCAGTTCGACTCTTGTATCGGTCCTCAAGAGTGTTTGAAAAATTGCTTTCGAAAGCTTTTTGAAAATGTGTTGGTGTGAAAAGTATTTTTGAATTTGTTTTGAAATTAGAGCAAGTATCTAGAGTCGTCTACCTACCCTAAGGAATTCGTCTGTGTAGATGTCCTTTAAAGTAGTGCCATCCCACCATTGAGAGGTAGGTAGCACCACCGTTGGAGGTGTTCGGGTCAATTCGAGGTTCGGGACATGGTGATCACCAGAGCAATGGGAAGACACCTTAGAAGCTACCCTCATTCCAGGTTCCCGGATCATGAGGACTTACTAAGACATCCTCTACTCGACAATCACCTTTCGAGGCAAGGCAACAGTGAGGCGTACCCTAGGGGTGGTGTGTGATTCGTGTGTCAGATTCGTTTATTTTTGTCTTTTGTCATGTTAAAGTGATCTAGGCATTTGCTTTTATTTTAGGTCATTCATTCTTGCATGCATTTGTTAATAGTTAAAAAGATGCGGAAATTAAAAGATTCTAAGCTATTACAAAAGGCGCGGGTCCACATCGCCAAAATTAACCAGGACCCGATTTGACAGAAAATAAATAAACAAAGTAAATGAAGAATTGAAAAGTGCGAGAAGTAATTTACATGGCTTCGGGAGAGGTACATAATTATTTAAGCAAAATAAAATAAATATGCGAAATTAAATCGAAACGAGGGCGTTGGACCCTTTTGCAAAAATCAAATTAATGATGAAGTTAATTAATAAAAGAAAGATGTTTTTGGTATTTTTAATATTTTAGGATTTAATAGAAAAAATTAATTGCAATTAAACGCTAACCCTAATTCTATTTTATTTTAATTTATTAAGAAGACGTTAAAATTTAAACTAAATTAAACCTAATTTCTATATACAATTTTAATTATGAAAATAAATAAAATAAATAATATTATGGTGAAAAAGAAAAATTAAAAGGAATAAAACATTTATTAAACCTAGTTCTATATTTTTTAGATTTTGTTATGAAAGGAATTAAAATTAAAATCCTAATTTAAACTAATTAATTACATGCAAATTTATTTATAAAATACTAGAAATAAAAATATTGATTATTTTTGCTCTTTTCTGACTTTTTTTATGTGTTTTATGATTTTATGAAAATATAATTAATTAAACAAACAGTAATTAAAAGAAAAATAAAAAATATTATAACAAGAATAGAAAAAATAGAGAAAATTAAGAGAAGTTGCAAACCAAGGGGGTATCAGTCCCCAGATAGGAGGTATAGTTTCAGTAATCTGGCCCATTTGTTTTGGCCTATTTGGACTTTTTTCTGGTAGCATGCTGAAGCGTTGACTAGGGCGTAGCGTATTCTCAATTCATAGCCTTTGATCTGATCCTGATGTGCACGTGGATGGATAGATGATGAAGGAATATGATGGTCCTCAATATGATGCCTGCATGTGATGATGAATTGGAAAATAATATGGAAATAACGTAGACCTGGGGCTCGAACCCAGGTCATGGACGCTAACAGCTCATATGCCTTACCACTGAACTACTGCACGCGTTGTTATTATTAAACAAACAACAAAATATTATAAAAGAAACAAAAGGGTTAGTGGATCCACGCGCGAAAATTCAAACCAACTAATCACGTTTTGCCACGACTTCGTCTTCTTCATGTCCCTGAAAACGTAAAAGAACAGGCAACGGTTTTCATGACGTTCTCTTAGGCCGTTTTTGGGAAAATAGCGATTAGGCCTATAGTGTTCATAAATTGAGCGCGAGTGTTGGTTTCCATTCGTCCAGACTTGCTGATTACAACCATGGTACTCTTGAAGGCCAATTTTTCTTGGTTTCAAAATCCCCAATTGGAGGTCCTGTAAACCCTAAAACTCAAACATGGCATATTTGCATACAACACATAAAAAGGCAATTAAGTATATTGGTTAGCTTCAGAATTTTATAAGGAACATGAATCAATGAATAAAATGCTGTGAAAATGCTTAGATTTGAGAACACGATTATGAGTTTTTCATGGAATATTTGGAGTTCTGTATACCGATTCCTTGAGCTTTGATGAAGGTTCTTGATTGGAATATGTTCAGTGATCTCCAAGGAAGCTAATGGAACCAGAATTATGCTTTGAATCGCCCTGGAAGTGAGTTTGCAGTTTTGAGTTTTTGGAGAAAAATTTCAAGTTTGATTATAGCCTTCTTGCGCAGCTTAGTGTGTATTCTGATTAGGGTTGTGATCCTGGCATATGTAGTAGTGAATTAGGTCAAGAAAAATCAATCAAATCCATTGCATTCATTGATTTTGGAAATTTGATTTTCTAAGATTTTTTCATATCTTTTTCCATGTGTTTTTGGTTCAAAATCAAGCCAATCAACCCAAATCTTTCCATATTGGTACAAGCACGAAATCTTGAGGCTAAAACATGTACAAAAAGATTTATTAGGTTAATTTAAATATTTTTCACATATTTAATTGATTTAAGTGAATTATTATAAATAAAAATTCAAATAAATAAATAAAAAATGAGAAAATACTTCCCTTTGGGCCAAGTGGTCGTGCACATGCTTGGAATGATGAATTGTGGAAGAAAAATGGGCCCATTAGCAATTTTAGGTCATTTGAATCAATGTTGACTTTTCAAAATATCCAAAAATTTCCCAACTTCCACAAGGCATAACTTACTCAATTTTTAAGCTTTTCTCATGTTCTTTGACATTTTGGAAAGGTCTTTGAGTCCTATAACCAATGCCTTTGGTCCCATGTAATTTTGATTTACCAATATCAAGTTATGGCCTTTGACTTAAAGTCCCTTTTTGTTGACTTTTGAAAATGACCTATAATGTTGAAATTGATAACTTTTTGTGAGAGCATTTCTTGGACTTGAAGTATGAAGATTAGTTGTAGGAAATGTCTTTCTCTTCAAAATGAGCTTTGGATGGAATTTTTCTGATAATCCATGTGAAAGTTATGCCCTGGTCAATTTCAGTTGACTTTTTCAGCTGTCCAAATAAGGAAACTTTTGCATCTTGATGATTTCTGAGCCAAATTTTGAGAATCATGATCAAGCATTGATCAAATGATTTTTGTGGCTTCAAAATGATATGTTGACCAAAAATTTGAACTTTTGACTGTCAAATGACCATTTTGCCCCTACAGTTGACTGTAGTGCAATCTAGGGTTTTGACTGTGCAATTTTGAGCTGAATGTCTTGAAACTTGATGTGAGGATGCTTGACCATGTTTGTAGGCATATGAGACTTGATTGGACCTTTAGAAACTTCATTTTCTTGATCAGACTCAAAACCCTAATTTTGACTGTATTGGAGACCCTGGCACTGTGCAACCCTTGGGGAACTTTGAAGCTTGACTTGGCATTTTCTTGAAGAATTATGGGAGGGAAAATTTTGGGGTACAACAGTTGCCCCTGTTCGATCTTCTTAGACCTGAGGATGTAGATTGGCTTGCGTGCCTTTCGTGATCCGAAGGTGGAAGATGATTGAACACTAGAGTGCCCAGAAATTTGCGCTCACATAGTAGCGGTGATGATGGGATGGGCTTACAGATGCCATTTGGGGATTGATGAATAGGGTGATGGGCTTATAGATGCCATCTGGATGTTGATCGCATAAGAGATTCCTTAGCGAGAACCTGCATATCTGCAAAAGAAAAATGAGTACCTGACACGTTACAGGAGTTGGTTTTCAGATGCTTGGTATAGATGTGTCCTGACTGGTTACAGGAGATGAGTCTGGAGCTTCACAAGATGATGAATGAACCAGGGATGGTTACTACCTTAGCCTGAACGGTAAGAGAACCTTGGGCGGCTTTAACTTCAACAACGCTCGTTGAGATAATCTTAGTGGGAATTACCGTCTTCGCAGTATTGGGAAGAGGACCAATATACAATTATAATCGGAAAGGGAATTATCACCTCACTCACCGTCGGAGAGGGAACCATCTGAAAAGGAATTATCACCTCACTCACCGTCGGAGAGGGAACCATCTGAAAAGGAATTATCACCTCACTCACCGTCGGAGAGGGAACCATAGGAGATTATCACCTCACTCACCGTCAGAGAGGGAAACATCTGAAAAGGACTTACCACCTCACTCACCGTCGGAGAGGGAATCATAGGATATTATCACCTCACTCACCGTTGGAGAGGGAAACATCTGAAAAGGACTTACCACCTCACTCACCGTCGGAGAGGGAACCATAGGAGATGATCACCTCACTCACCGTCGGAGAGGGAAACATCTGAAAAGGAATTATCACCTCACTCACCGTCGGAGAGGGAATCATAGGAGACTATCACATCACTCACCGTCGGAGAGGGAAACATCTAAAAAGGACTTACCACCTCACTCACCGTCGGAGAGGGGACCATAGGAGACTATCACCTCACTCACCGTCGGAGAGGGAAACATCTGAAAAGGACTTACCACCTCACTCACCGTCGGAGAGGGAAACATCTGAAAAGGACTTACCACCTCACTCACCGTCGGAGAGGGAACCCATTTGAAAATTATAATCTTAAAAAATGGAAATCTCATGCACCGTCGGAGAGAGGACCAATAGGAAATTATAATCTGGAATAACTTCTGCTGAGTCTTTATCAGAAAAATCTGTTGGGAGTCGATTTAGCTGGACTAGAGAAGGCCTGGGACTGGATAAGAAATCTTTGGAGTCGATTAACTGAACCGGTCTAGGTCTTGAAATATGATTGAGAATTTCAACCGCATCCTTCCTGAAAGGTAAAGGTCAGTCATATGCAATGCATGATATGGATCAAGCAATAATGTTCTCAACATAAATGAGATTTGTATGACATAATGCGTCTATGCATGCTATAATGATGTATGTGATGTTTATGTATGTGTTTTTCGTCTAGGAAAGTAAATCCTTGACGGGTGCCGGGAAGTCATATCCTGGGCTGATGTTGAAGAATAGATTTGCTTCCGCTGGGGATGATAACTGCAAGAATACCGGTAGGAGAAGATGACTCCGTTGCGGAATAAACTTGGAAAATGGAAGATTCTGCGGGGAGAAAAGATATTCTAGCGACCATGCTGGGAAGCGATACTCTGTGGGGATAGAGATGTTTTGCTGAATTGTTGATAAGCATTGCTGGGGATATCTTTGTTGTTGGAAGTGTTGATGGACTTCGCTGGGGTAAGAAGACTTCGTCGAGGACGCTCTTTCCATGACTTTTGGCTGAGGATAACCCAGTTATATCCTGTTACGGAAATAACTCTTTGAATAAAGCCGGGAGACGCGTTCGTGCTCTGCTAGGGGATAAGCCTCCAGAGTATACTGGGGATAAGCTTACTGCTTGGGGAGATGGATTCCAACTTTTCCTGGGGAAACTGGATTGGACTCTCCTGGGGAGATTTTGAACTGTAATTTTGTAAGTTGAAAGAGGGAACATATGTAGGGTTGCCTGCTGATGAGCTCATGTAAAACCGCATCTGAAATGGAGAAGGAACCTGTGTAGGGTTACTTTGATGAGTTCGTGTAAAACTTCGTTTTTGGAAAGGGAGAACCTGTGTAGGGTTTCTGGGTGACGAGTCCATGTAAAACTGCATCTTGAAGAGAGGGAACCGATGTAGGGTTGCTTGGTGAGGTAAGTTCATGTAAAACTTCTTGATGAACCGGGGTGAGGTTATCTTGAGCTAAACCCATGTAAGACTTCTGGGGGGAACCGGGGTTAGGTTGCCGCAGGATAAGTTCGTGTAAAACTTCTTGACGAACCGGGGTAAGGTCATCTTGAGCTAAATCCGTGTAAGACTTCTGGGGGGAACCGGGGTTAGGTTGCCGCAGGATAAGTTCGTGTAAAACTTCTTGACGAACCGAGGTAAGGTCATCTTGAAATAGGTCCATGTAAGACTTCTGGAGGAACCGGGGTTAGGTTACTTGGATAAGTTTGTGTAAAAACTTCTTGATGAACCGGGGTTAGGTCATCTTGAGATAGGTCCATGTAAGACTTCTGGAGGAACCGGGGTTAGGTTACTTGGATAAGTTTGTGTAAAAACTTCTTGATGAACCGGGGTTAGGTCATCTTGAGATAGGTCCATGTAAGACTTCTGGAGGAACCGGGGTTAGGTTACTTGGATAAGTTTGTGTAAAAACTTCTTGATGAACCGGGGTTAGGTCATTTGTGATAAATCCATGTAAGATTTCTAGAGGAACCGGGGTTAGGTTGCTTCGGGATAAGTTCGTGTAAAACTTCTGGATGAACCGGGGTAAGGTTACTTATGGGATAAGTTCGTGTAAAACTTCTTCTGAAAATTGAGAAGGAACCGGTGTAGGGTTGCATGATTTTGATTAAGTGGATGATTGTCCTGTTTGGTTTCGGATGTTAACCCACGATCTGGAATTTGTAAAGGTAGATGGTAATCATCCTTATGTTGATCTTTCCTTTGTACTTTGGTTGACCGAGCAATTGGATCGCCTGGATAACTCATTATTGCCCCTGCTTCGGAGGTGAGGGAAGAGGATACCTTGTGGGTGTTTGACAAATCTTCGGGTAGACAAGTGGCGAGATACCGGAACATAGTCGTACGCTTTGATCCCTAACTTTTGCCTGGACCGCCCTTTCGGGTTTTCAGTCCACCGGGATACCCATTTTTGCCCAAGCCGCCCTTTCAGGTTTTCGACTTGCCGGGTGTACAGATTTTTTCGTTTCATCCCTTATTTTTGCCCGAACCCTTTTGGTTCGCCGGAAAACCCTTATTTTTGCCTGGGTGTGTCAACCTAGCGGGTCTTTGATTGTGCGTAGCATTTTTTCGACTATGTCCATGCTCTCAGAATGTAAGGAGTTGCCCCTGTTAGAAGTGTTTTGTCATGCCACCAGAAGGTGTTTGATCAAGCAAGATTCGTTGTTGGAGTGCCCCAAATGACTCAGGCGGAGATTTGCCCCAGGCTATTTGGCCTTTGAGAGATTCTTCGAATCTTGACTGGATTGCCCCAGATAATAGACCCTGATCATGTTTGCCCCTTGATTGGGAGTGATTTTGTTCACTAGGTATTCATCGTGCGAATTTCCCTGCTGTTCAAACAAAAGTCATATGCAAACAAAGTTATGTTAAAAATGCAAAGCTTATGTCTGTCTTGAAGTTTTTTGAAAATGCATTCTTTTTCATAAAACAAGTGAATGTTTGTAAAACGTGATGTCAACTTCGTATTTTAACGTGAGCCTTAAGGAGTCAGGATACCTTTCGTAACAGTATGCTTTCGAACTAACCCGTGCTTCAGCTAGGACTTTTAAGGGTTATAACGTGGCCTGGTTCACGGTTTAAGAAACAAAGGATAAAGGCTCAAATTATTTGTACCCACCCGCTCTTCGTGATGTTCTCCAAACCTAAACTCAGTTGATCATACGTTAGGCCTTGTTCGAGTCTTTGCTTTGATGCTCCAGTGATGGTTCGGATATTGACAGTTTATTTTGATTAGGAAGTCATTTCCTTTGCTGAGGGTTTGTAAGACCTCTTTCTTTTCTGATTTTTTGTTATCCCTTTTTTTTTTGCCTGAATTGTTTCCTTTTTTGGAATTACAGTCAGCGGGATGCCCCAGTTTTGTAAGTCTCCTTCATAAGTTTTGACCTACTGGGTTTTCATTTTGGAGATATAATGACTGTCTTTCTTTATTGATTATTCGGAACCATCACTGTCTTTCTTTGTTTTGTAAAGATCTCTTCGGTGCCATTTGTTATGCACTTGGATCAACTGAGAGACTACCCTGCCCCAGGTTATGATGAAGGGTTTTGAATTTCGAAAAGAAAAACTCCTACTTCTTTGGCTCAGAGGGGTTGACGAGGGATTATCTTCCTTATTACTCCAGTGTTTAGGAATTGAAACAATGTCTGTACTTCATCAGCAGGATCCGTTCAAAAGCATACTGTAGATTATGGTATCGTTTTCGTCATCCTCCCTCAAGAGGCTTAGAATTATTGATTGAGAGTTGACATCAGAAAAAATACGAAAATAATTTGCGTATAATGAACACGAATATATTGCTTCAAAACAGACATATGCGATGCATTAATGAAATAACAACGTTTTAACATGAGTAAATGCTTGAACAAAAGAAAATTGCAACTTGAACATTCGAATGAACAAAAGTCTTTTCAGTCTCAGGGCTTGTTATTTCAACTGGTGAGCCTTGGAGGAATGGTAGAAAAATTCAGCCTGTCCATCTTGTGTGAACTCCAATGCCCCTTCATCGATCAGGTCCTGGATTTTGTTCTTCAGAGCCCAGCACTCGTTTGTATCGTGTCCCGGACAGGCAGAGTGGTAGGCACACCTTTTATTGGGATCATAGACAGGAGATGCTGTATTCTGGTTCCGGGGATGAGCCCTTAATGTGATCAGGTTCAATCTTAACAGGCGTTGTAAAGCTTGGAACAACGACATGTTGAGCGGGGTGAACTGCCTCCTGGACTTGTTTGGCTGAAGCTGGCGAGGTTGATGCTGAATTTGTGGCACTGGAGCCATTTGAAGAGCTTTCCCCTTATCCCCTTGTCTCAAGGATGATGGGATGATGAATGGCTTTTTACCCTTAGCCTTTTGCCCCGGTTGGTTACTCTGAAGCAGTTGGTTGATGAGAACACCGAGCTCTTCTTGTCTTTGGGCTAACCCTTGAATGGCAGTCCCCTGCCCCAGCATCTGGGCTTTCAATGCATCCACTTCAGCTTGCAGATGTCTCAGTCGTTCGTCCTCAGCGTTATTCCTGACAAAGGTCTCCGTGAGAAGTGTCCTTAGCTCCTCCTGCCCCTTGGATAGATTCAGGAGGATTTCCCCGAACCGAGTCTCTTGAGCAAGAAAGTCCCGGTTATCTTGTTGGGAAGTCATGGCTGAAATAAACAGCGAGAAGGGTAAGTGACCTGCAATCAAGGGTACCTGCTATGCAATGATGAGTATGACATGCATGTAATGTTTTCAAGGACCTCGCGGGGTAAACAAGAAAATTTGTTAGCATTTGGATTCGGTAGCTTGATTGAAAGAAACTTCATATTTGTTGAGAGTCTTTCTTCCAAGGGTCAAAGGCTCACCATATCAAGTGGGTCATAGCCCCTGACCTTAGTCATCATGTCTGGTTTTGATTTCCAAACAACCTTGGTAAAGGGAACCTTCTTCAAGAGTCAGAGCTCACCATATCAAGTGGGTCATAGCCCCTGACAACCTTGGCTAGAGGAAAATAAATCCTCTTTGCCCCTTGCTAGATGTTTGATTTATCATGACCTGCATCACAAGCCCTTGAGATCCTTGAAATGGGTTAGGATGTATGCAATGGTATGATGTTATGGTATGCATGGGGTGATGTAAGTAACCCTGTTATGAGTCCCAATTAAGGACTGCAAACCAAAACCTGCAAGAAACTCAAGTAAAGCCTGTCATGAGTCCCAATTAAGGACTATAAACAAAACCTGCAAGAAACTTAGTAAACCCTGTTATGAGTCCCAATTAAGGACTAAAACAAAACCTGCAAGAAGCTCAAGTGTCAGACAACAAGCATGCAAATAGTCAAGTACGAAGGCACACAAGTCACACAAGAGAAACCCTTAGCGTTTAGGCCAGCATGGGGTCTGGGTATTACCCTCTTGAAGTTGGTGGGTTCAACCTGTCCTATCAAAGTAACCGGGTTCTAAGGGTCCCAATATCACGGGATTGCTTTCATTGTTCATCGTTTCGATTTAGCCACTGAACTGGCGACCGAAATATTCCAGGAAAGCAACCCTCAATTGAGTGTAGTATCGAGTATCAACCAACCTCGGACTGCACCAAAGTCAGTTATCTCACTACCCTAAAGAGGCCAAGATAGTTCAATTAAGGTTCCTAAGGTCTGTTGATGCTTCATGACACCACGCGGAGGCCCCGTACTCTCCTTGACTGAACTCAAGGGTTACCGGTACACACCAAAGTGCCACATCAACGTAGCAGACTGTTTCAACCATGTCGGTATACCCCGCACAGTTCCCTCACAGCCTTGTTGCTACTTTCTAAGAAGGTATCCTCAGATCCGGGTTAGGATCTATAGAACTCCCAAGCAACCCACAATTTAAAGCACACAAGGAAAACAATTGAAAACACAGTTATGAACTAGCCCTAAGGTACACCTCACTTTAAGTTAAGTCCTCAGCAGAGTCGCCAGTTCTGTGATCGGTGGATCTGGAACTGACTGTTTAACGCTGGTTCGCGAAATGTCGTGGAAGCAAGAGTCGCCACCGTCTTTTATTTTCTCCAAATGGAAAGGACAAAAGCACAGAAAAATTCCTTAAAGAGATTGCTCTCGGTTCGGGAGGTAGATTATAAAAAGGGAAGGTGTTAGCACCCTTTCTATCCATGGTTATCCATGGGCTCTTAGATACTTGCTCATTGTGTTTTCAAAATCGTTTGTTTGCTTTTCAAGTGTGGGTTTTTAAAAAAAGGTTTCTTTGAAAATTCAAGTTCGACTCTTGTATCGGTCCTCAAGAGTGTTTGAAAAATTGCTTTCGAAAGCTTTTTGAAAATGTGTTGGTGTGAAAAGTATTTTTGAATTTGTTTTGAAATTAGAGCAAGTATCTAGAGTCGTCTACCTACCCTAAGGAATTCGTCTGTGTAGATGTCCTTTAAAGTAGTGCCATCCCACCATTGAGAGGTAGGTAGCACCACCGTTGGAGGTGTTCGGGTCAATTCGAGGTTCGGGACATGGTGATCACCAGAGCAATGGGAAGACACCTTAGAAGCTACCCTCATGCCAGGTTCCCGGATCATGAGGACTTACTAAGACATCCTCTACTCGACAATCACCTTTCGAGGCAAGGCAACAGTGAGGCGTACCCTAGGGGTGGTGTGTGATTCGTGTGTCAGATTCGTTTATTTTTGTCTTTTGTCATGTTAAAGTGATCTAGGCGTTTGCTTTTATTTTAGGTCATTCATTCTTGCATGCATTTGTTAATAGTTAAAAAGATGCGAAAATTAAAAGATTCTAAGCTATTACAAAAGGCGCGGGTCCACATCGCCAAAATTAACCAGGACCCGATTTGACAGAAAATAAATAAACAAAGTAAATGAAGAATTGAAAAGTGCGAGAAGTAATTTACATGGCTTCGGGAGAGGTACATAATTATTTAAGCAAAATAAAATAAATATGCGAAATTAAATCGAAACGAGGGCGTTGGACCCTTTTGCAAAAATCAAATTAATGATGAAGTTAATTAATAAAAGAAAGATGTTTTTGGTATTTTTAATATTTTAGGATTTAATAGAAAAAATTAATTGCAATTAAACGCTAACCCTAATTCTATTTTATTTTAATTTATTAAGAAGACGTTAAAATTTAAACTAAATTAAACCTAATTTCTATATACAATTTTAATTATGAAAATAAATAAAATAAATAATATTATGGTGAAAAAGAAAAATTAAAAGGAATAAAACATTTATTAAACCTAGTTCTATATTTTTTAGATTTTGTTATGAAAGGAATTAAAATTAAAATCCTAATTTAAACTAATTAATTACATGCAAATTTATTTATAAAATACTAGAAATAAAAATATTGATTATTTTTGCTCTTTTCTGACTTTTTTTATGTGTTTTATGATTTTATGAAAATATAATTAATTAAACAAACAGTAATTAAAAGAAAAATAAAAAATATTATAACAAGAATAGAAAAAATAGAGAAAATTAAGAGAAGTTGCAAACCAAGGGGGTATCAGTCCCCAGATAGGAGGTATAGTTTCAGTAATCTGGCCCATTTGTTTTGGCCTATTTGGACTTTTTTCTGGTAGCATGCTGAAGCGTTGACTAGGGCGTAGCGTATTCTCAATTCATAGCCTTTGATCTGATCCTGATGTGCACGTGGATGGATAGATGATGAAGGAATATGATGGTCCTCAATATGATGCCTGCATGTGATGATGAATTGGAAAATAATATGGAAATAACGTAGACCTGGGGCTCGAACCCAGGTCATGGACGCTAACAGCTCATATGCCTTACCACTGAACTACTGCACGCGTTGTTATTATTAAACAAACAACAAAATATTATAAAAGAAACAAAAGGGTTAGTGGATCCACGCGCGAAAATTCAAACCAACTAATCACGTTTTGCCACGACTTCGTCTTCTTCATGTCCCTGAAAACGTAAAAGAACAGGCAACGGTTTTCATGACGTTCTCTTAGGCCGTTTTTGGGAAAATAGCGATTAGGCCTATAGTGTTCATAAATTGAGCGCGAGTGTTGGTTTCCATTCGTCCAGACTTGCTGATTACAACCATGGTACTCTTGAAGGCCAATTTTTCTTGGTTTCAAAATCCCCAATTGGAGGTCCTGTAAACCCTAAAACTCAAACATGGCATATTTGCATACAACACATAAAAAGGCAATTAAGTATATTGGTTAGCTTCAGAATTTTATAAGGAACATGAATCAATGAATAAAATGCTGTGAAAATGCTTAGATTTGAGAACACGATTATGAGTTTTTCATGGAATATTTGGAGTTCTGTATACCGATTCCTTGAGCTTTGATGAAGGTTCTTGATTGGAATATGTTCAGTGATCTCCAAGGAAGCTAATGGAACCAGAATTATGCTTTGAATCGCCCTGGAAGTGAGTTTGCAGTTTTGAGTTTTTGGAGAAAAATTTCAAGTTTGATTATAGCCTTCTTGCGCAGCTTAGTGTGTATTCTGATTAGGGTTGTGATCCTGGCATATGTAGTAGTGAATTAGGTCAAGAAAAATCAATCAAATCCATTGCATTCATTGATTTTGGAAATTTGATTTTCTAAGATTTTTTCATATCTTTTTCCATGTGTTTTTGGTTCAAAATCAAGCCAATCAACCCAAATCTTTCCATATTGGTACAAGCACGAAATCTTGAGGCTAAAACATGTACAAAAAGATTTATTAGGTTAATTTAAATATTTTTCACATATTTAATTGATTTAAGTGAATTATTATAAATAAAAATTCAAATAAATAAATAAAAAATGAGAAAATACTTCCCTTTGGGCCAAGTGGTCGTGCACATGCTTGGAATGATGAATTGTGGAAGAAAAATGGGCCCATTAGCAATTTTAGGTCATTTGAATCAATGTTGACTTTTCAAAATATCCAAAAATTTCCCAACTTCCACAAGGCATAACTTACTCAATTTTTAAGCTTTTCTCATGTTCTTGGACATTTTGGAAAGGTCTTTGAGTCCTCTAACCAATGCCTTTGGTCCCATGTCATTTTGATTTACCAATATCAAGTTATGGCCTTTGACTTAAAGTCCCTTTTTGTTGACTTTTGAAAATGACCTATAATGTTGAAATTGATAACTTTTTGTGAGAGCATTTCTTGGACTTGAAGTATGAAGACGAGTTGTAGGAAATGTCTTTCTCTTCAAAATGAGCTTTGGATGGAATTTTTCTGATAATCCATGTGAAAGTTATGCCCTGGTCAATTTCAGTTGACTTTTTCAACTGTCCAAATAAGGAAACTTTTGCATCTTGATGATTTCTGAGCCAAATTTTGAGAATCATGATCAAGCATTGATCAAATGATGTTTGTGGCTTCAAAATGATATGTTGACCAAAAATTTGAACTTTTGACTGTCAAATGACCATTTTGCCCCTACAGTTGACTGTAGTGCAATCTAGGGTTTTGACTGTGCAATTTTGAGCTGAATGTCTTGAAACTTGATGTGAGGATGCTTGACCATGTTTGTAGGCATATGAGACTTGATTGGACCTTTAGAAACTTCATTTTCTTGATCAGACTCAAAACCCTAATTTTGACTGTATAGGAGACCCTGGCACTGTGCAACCCTTGGGGAACTTTGAAGCTTGACTTGGCATTTTCTTGAAGAATTATGGGAGGGCAAATTTTGGGGTACAACAGACGGGTTGTCTCTTTTGACGGGTTGTCTCCTTTGACGGGTTGTCTCTTTTGACAGGTTGTCTTCTTTGACGGGTTGTCTCCTTTGACGGGTTGTCTCCTTTGACTGTGTTCGCATCAGAAAAATCTTTAGGAATCAATTTAACTGGTTTTTGTCTCCTTTGATTGTGTTCGCATCAGAAAAATCTTTAGGAATCGATTTAATTGGTTTTGTCTCCTTTGACTGGCCTCGGAAAAATCTTTAGGAATCGATTTAACTGGTCTTGTCTCCTTTGACTGGCTTAGCCTCAGAAAAAATCTTTAGGAATCGATTTAACTGGTCTTGTCTCCTTTGACTGGCTTAGCCTCAGAAAAATATTTAGGAATCAATTTAACTGGTTTTGTCTCTTTTGACATAGCTGAGAACTTAACTGCATCTTTCCTGAAAGGGCAAAGGTCAGTCATATGCAATACATGATATGGATCAAGCAATGATGCTCTCAATATAAATGAGATTGTATGGTATAATGCGTATATGCATGTATCATGATGTATGGAAATGTAATATTTTAGCTGGGGAAAATAAATCTCGGATAGCTGCTGGAGAATAGAGTTGAATTCTTCATTTCCGCTGAGGATGATGAACGAAGGTAATAAACCTGCAGGAGAAGAGGAATCCATTGGGGAATAAACTGATGAGGAGATTACTCCGAGGGGGAATTAATTTGTGGGGGAGAGATGCTCTGCTGAGGATTTTAACGATAAACTCCGTTGGGGATTCCGCTGATAAACTCCGTTGGGGGTTCTGCTGATAAACTCCGCTGGGGATGGGTTACTATTGCTGGTGATACTGAGTCTGTTGAGGATTGAATTCCTGCTTGTGAAAGGAAAGAACTTCGTTGGGGATGATCTTTTGGTTGCCACTTGTTGGGGATAACCTTGTTAGGCTCCTGTGGGGATAAACCTCTGAGTTCTGCTAGGAATGATCCTTTGAGCTTAGTTGGGGAAATTTATTTTGTACTCCGCTGGGGATAAACTTCCAGAGTTTACTGGGGATGATGATTCAACTCCGTTGGGGAAGCTTTTTCAGGCCATGCTGGGGAAATGTTGACTCCATTGGGGTATTTTATATTCTGCCGGGGAACATTCTTATACTCCGCTGAGGAATATTAAGACTGTCGGGGTTACTCTTATACTTGATGGGGAATATCTTTATACTCCGCTGGGGAATATTAAGACCTTCTGGGGATACCAAGCCTTTCTAGTGCTGCTGGTAGATCAACTCTGCTTGGGGAGATTATTACTGATTTGTTCATGGTTGCAAGTTTCAGCTGAGAGAGCTATCATTACTGTCTTACTTTGCGGGGAGTGAAGGTATCTTAGCCATATTCTTCAGCTGAATATACCTTGGTACCTGGTGGACAGAGCAACTATACAGCTTCGACACTTCTTATTGCCCCTGTTCCTGATATTACCAGTAATTCATCTTTTGTTTCGCATGTAAATATTCATGAGCAGCAATTAATGTCAAATGCATATATAAAAAATGAACATTGGACGCTCTTTGCAAAACAAAACATATAAAGGAAAAACAGTTTGAAATTTCTTTGAAAATGAATTGTACTGACTTTGAAGTTTGGCCCGTAAATAGGCGCTTTTGTACAAGAGGCTGACGTCCTAGTAAGAGAACGCCGCCGAAAAATAGAATTTACATAATTTGTAAAAAGAAAAACAAAACAGCTATGTGAATGATCCCATTGGGTTCTAACTCTGCTATCGCCTTTATGTCCTCGAACATCTTATCACTTTGCTACTTGGTTGAAGGTAGATCAGATTGATTAGTGTCGTCTGAGCTTGATAGTCGATACCGAAGTCTGGATGCAAGGTGATCCAATGAGACATAGTGTTACGCTTTGATCCCTAATTTTTGCCTGGACTGCCCTTTCGGGTTTTCAGCCCACCGGGATACCCATTTTTTCCCAAGCCGCCTTTTCAGTTTTTTGACTCGCCGGGTGTACAGATTTTTCATTTTCATCCCTCATTTTTGCCCGAACCCTTTTGGTTCGCCGAGAAGCCCTTATTTTTTCCTAGGCCAGTCAACCTAGCGGGTCTTTGATCATGCGTAGTATCTTTTCACTATGTCTGCATTGACGGGGTGAGGAAGGTCGTCACCATCCATGGTGGTTAGAATCATAGCTCCTCCTGAGAAAATGTTCTTAACCACAAATGACCCTTCGTAAGTAGGGGTCCATTTTCCCCCGGGATCACCTTGAGGTAGGATAATCCGCTTAATTACCAGATCCCCAACTTGATACTCTTGTCGTCTAACTTTCTTGTTAAATGCCTTGATCATCCGTTTTTGGTACGTCTGACCATGACAAATAGCAGTAAGTCTCTTTTCGTCGATTAGGTTCAGCTGATCAAGTCGGGTCTGAATCCAGTCATCTTCACTTAAACCTGTATCCTTCATGATCCGAAGAGATGGTATCTGTACTTCAATGGGAAAGACGGCTTCCATACCATATACCAAGGAATAAGGTGTTGCCCCCGTTGACGTCGGCGCTGAGGTACGGTACCCATGAAGAGCAAATGGTAACATCTCGAGCCAGTCTTTGTATGTCATTGTCATCTTCTGCACGATCTTCTTAATGTTCTTATTAGCCGCTTCGACAACCCTATTCATCTTCGGCCGGTAGGGAGAAGAGTTGTGATGCTGTATCTTGAATTGCTCGCAGAGCTCAGTGATCATCTTGTTGTTGAGATTGGTACCATTATCCGTAATGATCCTCTCTGGTACACCATATCGACAGATCAGATTGTGCTGGATGAACTATGCTACGACGTTCTTGGTTACAGTAGCAAAGGAAGCTGCTTTAACCCACTTCGTAAAGTAATCAATTGCTACCAGGATGAAACGATGCCCGTTAGATGCCGTAGGTCTGATCTCCCTGATCATATCAATGCCCCACATTGCAAAAGGCCAAGGTGCCGTCAAGATGTTCAGAGGAACTGGAGGTATGTGCCCCTTTTTTGGTATCGACAAGGGTAGTATGAGCCAACATGTACTGTCTCAGCCGGCGAGCAGCCCATGCCAAAGCGTAGCAAGTTCTCTTGAGCAGTGAGTATTGGGTCTCACAGTCGGTAAAATTTTTGCTAAAGCAGTAAATAGCACGCTCTTTTCGGTCAGACTCGTCATGCTGCCCCAGCACACCTCTTTGTATTATCCAACATTTTTTAAGCATGAGATCAACGGTCTTCCTGCGATTGGAGGTATCAGAACTGATGGCTTGGAGGTAGCATGGCCCTCTCTTCTTGAAGCAGTAGTCTAACAAACTCAACAGACACTTTGCAACCATCTTCACTTTCGTCTTTGGCTAAGTTGATCGGATTTTCGAAGTCATAACTGGCAGTAGCAGAGTCGTTACCAGTGGGATCCAGAGTGGATGTAGATCATGATACGTGAGTGTGTGTAAAACAGCTATTTTGCAATATATAATAAAGAAAAACAAGGAGCGCAAAATTTGAAATGCAAGAAACATCCAATGCTTTTATTAATGATATATGTAGATGACACACAAAAGCCCTCACAAATGAATCCACGGTGCCCCGGGTAAGACACTGGGCCACAAAGTTTAAAACATTGTCTGTTACATATTCAAAACAAAAGTTTCATTACTGGGTAACAAAAGTAATAGGGATGAAGTCCTTTGCTGTCCAGTTGCATTGTCCACCGTCGGTCATAGGATAGATCCAGCTGTCGAATTCAGACTCTTCCACATCGTCTTCAATGGCATTCACTCCCGAGTTGCTGATGAACACGGGAGGTCTTCCGATTCGTGTGTTCCGAACGGCCCTTTGAGCTTCTGCAGTGAAACCCAAACCGAACTTGTTAGTCTTCTGTGTAAAATCAAGGAGTCGACCCCAATTTGCACACCCACCTTTCTCAACAACAGCCCGGACATCCTTAAAGGAAGCCATCTTCACAGGAGGATCTTCAACAACAGTCTCAGCTGACGCCAGCGTCTGGGGAACCTCTTCAAAATGCTGAAATGGAGTCTCAATGAACTCCCCATCCATCTCTACATATCGGAAAGAGTTGAGGTGGCTCACCATGTACTCTTCCTCTCCCTGTACTGTCACAATCTTCCCTTTGACCGGGTACTTCAGCTTCTGATGGAGTGTTGAGGTTACGGCCCCGGCTTTATGGATCCATGGACAACCCAGCAAACAAGAATAAGATGGCCGAATGTCCATCACGTAGAATGTAGAATTGAAAACCTGAGAACCAACTTTGATTGGAATATCAACTTCTCCATGCACCATTCTCTTAGACCCATCAAAGGCCCTGACAACGATGTTGCTTGGTTTCAGCTCCAACCCTTCACAATCCAACCGGTCTAGAGCTTTCTTGGGCAAGACATTCAATGAGGAACCAGTATCCACCAATACATGTGCAAGAGTAGTGCCCCTGCATTCAATGGAGACATGTAGGGCATCGTTGTGATTCTTCCCCTTAGCAGTTAAGTCGGCGTCAGAGAAACCCAACCCATTATCAGCAGTCAAATTAGCGATGCAATCTGTAAACTGATCAGCTGATGTCTCTTATGGCACGTGGTCAGTCTTCAAGAAGGTAATCAGAGCCTTGACATGGGCCTCTGAACATAACAACAGTGACAACATAGAAATCTTGGATGTGGTTTTCCCCAGCTGCTCAACTACATTGTAGTCACTCTTTTTAATGATCTTCAGGATCTCTTCCATCTCTTGCTTAGAAGCTTCAACAGTAATTATCTTTGGTGCCTCCGTCTGGGCAGGCATATCAGCGGTGATCCCTTTGCCCCGAGCGTCAGATGACTCGGCGACAGGGGTAAGAATAGGAACTTGATCAGGAATAGTAGCAGGTACACTGGCAGGTGTAATAACAACAGGTCTTCGGGCAGTTGGCGGAGAGATATCTGGTGAGAAAAGTCTTCTGCTGCGGGTGACTTTAGCAGGTCCAACAATATTGCTGATGTCAGTATCAGCATCCAACTCTTGCTTAACTCCATGAAAATAAACATCAACCCCATAGTGCCAAGAGACAGCTTTATCAGAGGTGTAAGGGATGGGCCCCGGAACAGTGATGATCACAGGTGCGATTCTCGGAACAAACGTAATTCTAACAGGCTTCCTCGAGGGAGCCTTAGAAGAATTGTCGAAAATGGTAATGATGGCAACTTCTTCAGAAGGAGCTATAGGAACAAAAGTCTTCTCAAACAGAATTTCCTTACTATCCATCAGGCGCTGGACACCTGATTTCAAAAGTGGGAAACCAGTAGGTAGAACAGAACACATATGGCAACCTTCGTCACAGCCCAGAAATAAATCGGCTAGCAAAAGGTTCTTCTTGACGATCATCAAAGGGGTAAAAATATCATCCACAGAAACCACAAACAAGTTTTCTTTTATAGCATTTACTCCATCCTTGGGCATAGGAGCGGTCACAACATTAGGCCTCTCGGGCGCCTCAAACTCAATCTCTTTTGCATCGATCAAGTCTTGTATCTTATTCTTCAAAGTCCAGCAATCATTCGTATTATGCTCCGGGCTATCAGAGTGATAAGCACAGCAGGCGTTAGGGTTATACCTCGGTGATGTAGTATTTGAATTCTTTGGGGCTTCCTTTAGAAGCACCAGATTAGTCTTCAGCAACTGTGGCAGAATCTGAGATAAGGTCATGCTGAGACGGGTGAATTGCCTTCGAGGTCTCTCGTCCTTCTGTTGATTGTTGTGCTGAGGAGCACCAGCAGGTTTTGAAATAACAACCGCATTGATAGCTTGGCGGTGTTCAGGTCTATTCTGTCTTTTCAAACTGTAGACAACACTGGACTCTTTCTTAAATGGCTTCTTCTCGGTACTTGAGGAGGCACCCTTCTGTATCTTACCAGCCTTAATACCAACCTCAATCCTTTCACCGGTAAAAATTAGCTCTGTAAACCCAGACGAAGAGCTTCCAATTAGATGGTTGAAGAATGGACCTGACAAGGTCCCCATAAACATGTCCACAAGCTCCCGATCTGCCAAGGGTGGTTGCACTCTACCGACGAGGTCCCTCCACTTATGAGCATAATCTTTGAATCCTTCACCCGTTCCCATTGACATACCCTGGAGTTGGGTACGCGTAGGAGCGAGGTCGGAGTTGTACTGGTACTTCCTGTAGAAAGCAGTGGACAAATCTTCCCAACTGCGGATGCTGGCTCCGTCTAACTGATAAAACCACTCAAGCTGAGTCCCTGAGAGACTATCTTGGAAGAAGTGGATCCATAGGTTCTTATCAGCGGTATACGGTTGAATCTTCCTTACATATGACCGGAGGTGCAGCTTCGGACAAGAAACTCAGTCATACTTAACAAAGGCTGGTGCCTTGAACTTGTGGGGAATCACTACCCCAGATGATAGACCCAGATCACCAAAGTCCAGACCAGGCACTTTCTGAACTTCCATAGAACTCAACCAATCTTCCAGTTGTTTGTATCTATCATCGACCTAAGGATACTGTTCTTCATCGAAGTCCGTCTCGTTGTCGGAGACCACAGGGCTAGGAGCCCTCCTCTCTTCCTGACTATCTTTCCCTCCAGATGAGGTGGTCAGATCAACTTCATTTTGTAGCATATTTCCAAACTTGTGCCCTGTGTTGAACATGATTATCCTCTTCTTCTTCTTCTTCTCTTTCAGAATCAGGGTCTTCAGATCTTGCTGACCCTTAGCTAGATTCATGAACAACTCTTGGAATTGGGCATTCTGGGCCTGGAGGGCCTTGATGGCTTGCTCAGTTGAAGGTTCAGCAGACATGATGCTGAAATAAATAGCGAAGAAGATAAGAGACCTGTAATGGGTACCTGTTATGAAGTGCATGGGATGCAATGCGTATGACATGATTTCAAAGACAATCGATAGATTCAAATTTGTAAACAAGAAAGGAAACACACTTTATTAGATAAACTTCAAAATTCAAATTGTTCGACTGATGCCCTCAGGGCGTTACAAGAATGGAAATACTGAAAAGTAAATGAAAACTGGAAAAGAAACAATCAAAGGCCAATCAGTGCTCCCATGGTCTCTTCTTCTCAGTGCGGACATAGTCATTAAGAATTCGCTCGTTCTCCAACTTCCTAGTCAACCTCTGGATCTTCTGCTCTTGCTCGTTGAACTTTTCTTAGTAAGAATCCCGTTCCTCTCTCAGCTGCATCTAAGACCTTTTCAGTGCCCCAATGTCAGTGGGCATATAAGGATGGAGGATGGTTGGAAGAACCCCTTCTTCATTAGCAACTTCAAGAGTGACAAGTCGGACAGCTTCATACGGCATACCCAACTTTTGGGCACGAATGCGGATCCGTCTGAGATATGGCTCCATTGGGAGTGAAGTCTTTGGACCCAGCTCATGTGGATCAGATTGGTGAACTCTATCCCAAGCCCTTATGAATCTGCGACGTTGCTCGTTGCTATCCCCTTGAAAATAAAAGATGATATTAGGCATTAGCAGCTCGTGAGGTCCTTCTCTTCTGGCTCTTCCAAACTGACGGAGAGCTAAACATGGGTTGTAAGAAATTCCTCCATAGGTTCCTATCAGGGGAACATTGGGGTACTCCCCACATCAATCAATAATAGTCACCTCATCCATACCCTTGAGAGTCCAGATAATGTCATTATGCGAGAGAGACATAACCCTATAGGCCCAGCCCATTCCTTCCTTGTTCTTCAACACTGACTTGGGGAGGTGCAAAATAAACCACCTTGACAATAATGGAGCACATCACATTAAGGTTCCCTGCTTTCGGGCAGTACGAGCATAAAGCTGATGAAGAATGTCACCCAAGAGAGTGGGTACAGGATTCGGAGAGGTGAAGATCTTTACCGCATTAACATCAACAAAAGTGTCAGGATTCGGAAACAATACCAATCCATATATCAGAAGAGCCAAAATATCCTCGAATGCCTTGAAGTCTAGACTATCCCAGAAATAGTTAGCCTTACCAACCAAGAACTTAGTCAGAAAGACCTTTGCTCCACTTCTAGTCTCCCAATTAGCCATTACCTCTTCTTTGGTCAAATGAAGGGCTGCAACAATCTCTTCGGGCCTAAGGGTCTTCTCCCAACCAGTAAACGGGGTCTGTTCCAGAACAGAGATACCGAGCAACTCAGAGAACTCTTCTAAGGTGGGAACCAGTTGGTAGTCCTGGAAAGTAAAGCAATGGTACAACGGATCATAGAACTGGACTATGACACTCATCATCTGCTCGTCCAATTTGGAGGTGACCAAACTGAGAAGAGAACCATGCCTCTTGATGAAGGAAGTAGTGTCAGGAATCTTGGCAAACAACTCTTTAAGCAAGGTGGTAACCTGGACAAAGTTGATCCGGATGGTATTCTTACGCATGGGCATCCTGATGATCTACAAAACAGAGCAAAGATGAATCCCACCTGTCTTTGAAGTAGGTTAGTCTAATGCAAGATGTATGCAATGTTATGATATCATGATGTCATGATAGTAAGCATACCACAAGTATCCACAAAAAGCAAACATGGTAAAGGCACACAAGTCACACAGAGAGCCCTTAGATTTCAGGCTGGCAAGGAGCTTAGGTACTACCCTCTTTCAGTTCAGTTGGTTTAAACTTGTCCTAAAAATAGTAAATGGGTTCTAGAGGATCTCAATATCACTGACTACCCTCGATCGGTCATAATTCCAATTTAGCAACCTTTTCTTGCAGCCAGAATCATCGCGAGAGTTTAGTCTCAATGAGTGTAGCATACTGCTACTGTTCTATGGCCAAGTTGGTCAATTTAAAGGTTCTAAGGTCAGTTGGTGCTTAATGACCCCTTAGAAGACCCATATTCTCCTTGTTCCAACACAAGGGATATCGGTACAGACTAAAGTGCCACACCAACGTAGCTACTGCTTCAACCGTGTCGGTCTACACCGGACAATTCCCTCACAGTTTATTGCTACTTACCTAAAGGGTACCCCCAGATCCGGGTTAGGATCTATAGAACTCCGATACAAGCCCACAAATATAAATCATACAAAGCATACAATTGAAAACACAATGATATAATCCTAAGATACACCTCACTTATAAATCCCCAGCAGAGTCGCCAGTTCTGTGATACGGTGGGGAAGAGAACTGACTGTTTTTTGGTGTGCTGGTTCACGTTTTGCGTTTGTTTTCGCAAAATGTCGCGGTAAGCAAGAGTCGCCACCGTCTTTTATTTTATCCAACAAGGAAAGGAAAAAAGCACAGAAAAATTCCTTTTTCGAGATGTTTCTCGGGTCCGGGGGGTAGATTATAGAAAGGGAAGGTGTCAGCACCCTTTCTATCTGTGGTTATCCACGGGCTCTTAGGTACTTGCTCAAAGTGTTTTCAAAAATTGCTTTTCTTTGTGTTTGTGGGTTTGAAAGAAGTTTTTGTTTTGAAAGGAGTGTAAGTGCGAAAAGTTTTATTTTGTTTTAAAATGAGCAAGTACTTAAGAACCATCTACCTACTCGAAAAAGGAATTAATTTGTACAAGTGTCTTTTAGACAATGCTATCCCACTATTGAGGAGTAGGTAGCACCGTCGTTGGAGTTTTCGGGGTCAATTCGATTAAGGGACGTGTGGTCACTAAAGCAATGTTAGGACGCCTTAGCGGTAACCCTAATGTCTTAGATCATTTTTCCGAGGCAACCGTTTCGAGGAAACTTGTGATCTTTGAACAAGAGGGCGACCTCTAAGACTTCCTATACTCAATGACCACGTTCGAAGGCAACCAAGCGAGGTGTACCCTAAGAGTGCGCATGTGCGAGTGTGTTATTTCGGTTAATTTTATCTTTGTACATGTCATGAGCGAGCTATGTTGATTTTAGGTTAAAGATTTGATCTTGTCATGCATTCCCTATTTATCAAACATCTAACAGTGTATAGTTGCGGAATTTAAATTGCGGAAATTAAATCTAAACTATTACAAGGCATCGGGTATTTACATCGCCAAAAACAACCCTTGAAATTTAAATTGCGGAAAATAAAATAAAGCGATAAATAAATTAAAGTCCTAATTAAAAGCTATTACATTCCAGAAGCAATTACAATATTAAATAAATTGATACGCGTGCGAGAAATTAAATCAGGCATTTTTTAGGGTTTTGACCCTTTTTGAAAAGAAAGCATGTTTTTTGGTTTATTTTTGAATTAAATGGAAATTAAATTAGGTCAAAATTAATTAATTAATTAAAAATATTTTTGGGTTTTTGAATATTTAAGGAAATAAAATAAAATGATTAAAAGTTAGTAAAAACCTAATTCTACATTAGTTTTAATTATTTGCAAAAGATATTAAAAGTTAACCTAATTAACACTAAATTAATTAAATTAATTTATTTACAAAAATAAAAGTGACGAATTTAATTTTAATAAATAAAATATATTTTTTGTGGTTTTGATTTTATTAGAAAAAATTTAATTGGTTAGTAATAATGAAAATAATTAATTAAAACAATTAAATAGATAAAATATAAAAAAGAGTAGAAATAACCAAAGGGGGGGTGCTGGGCCTGGAAAGGAGGTGAAAATTGCAAATCTTTGGCCCAACAGGCGCAGGCCTGTATTGACTTTGCTGCTTCCATGTGACAACGTTGACTGGGTGTATGGTGGACATCACCTTGGGACCATCAGATTTGTCCTGAAGGCCATCTGGCGTCTGATTAGGTGAGAATGTATCATGTACCATGCTTGCTGAAAAGCGCTCGAATATCTGAAACAAAATAACAATATTCAATATGGTGGACCTGGGATTCGAACCCAGGTCCCATTAGACTATGCACTAACATGTTTTCCAACTCAACCAACGCGCCTATTTGTTATTATACTGGATAAATAATATTATAAGAGAAAAGCAAATAATATACTGGAAATTAAAAAACGTGCGAGATTTGTTTGAATGGGCCAATGAAGACGAGCCACGTCTTTGTCTTCTTCAACAAAACCTGGTTTCCTTACCTGCGGATTTTTATCCGCAACAAAGTCCCTAGGTTCGTCCTAAAATTAATTCTAGGTTGTAGAAATGCAATCTAAAGCCATGGTTCGCTTCGTCTCTCCTTCCTGAGCATGTATATACCCATTATTTATCCCAATTTTTCCTGCAAAGCAAACGCCTAAAAAAACAAGAACCAAAACCCTAGTTTCGGGTACAAGGTTACAGGCTACAAAAACGAAATCAAATATTGCAGAAAGATTGGAAATTGAATGATAAGCATGATTGTACCAAAAAATTGCTCAAAAGATGCAGGAATATGGGAATACGATTTCGTGTACAGGGCCACTTTCAGAGAAGCTTACAGTGCATTTTAGGTGACGAGAGGGCTTGGTTTTGATTCCTATCGCTTCAGTGGATGGTAAACAAGAAGTCTACATTGAGTTTTGGCCTTGCAAACGCCTCTAGGATGGATTTCAGTTTCTCACTTTTCAAGCTTTTTTCAAGTTTTTGTATTGCCGTTTGTGCAGCTTCCTCGGTCGTGTCCTTTATGCCTTTGCATTGTACATGTATAAGGGAATGAATTAGGTTAAAAATTTGGGCTTGAACCTTTAGGCATTGATGATTTTGGATTTGATATGATCCTCCATTTACAAAGCTTCCAAAAATGTCCAAATACAATATTTTGTTCATGATATGGATTGATTTCGATTTGATTGTGTTCATGATGTCCATTAAGACCTGTAATGATCAAAAAGATACCAAGTGATTAAGATTTGGATTTTATTTGGATTTAAATTGATTTAAAATGAATTAAATCAATAAAAATCAAATAAAATAGAAAAATTAATAATTGGACATAAAACTGAAGATAGGACACCTGTGTGGTGTGATAAGATCAAATCAAGTGGAAAAAAGTGGGCCCATTTGGCAAAATTTGAAGTTTTGGGGATAGTTGACTTTTGGCAATTTTGAAAAAATGCCCAACTTCAACAATGCATAACTTCTTCAATTTTGAACTTTTGGAGGTGTTCTTTGACTTTTTAGAAACAATGAGATGTCATATAACCAACCCTTTTGGTCTCATCTCATTTTTATATTCCATTCTCTAGTTATAAGCTTTTGCAAAAAAGGTGTTTTTGTTGACTTTAAAAAATGACCTATAATGTCCAAATTTGTAACTTCTTGTGAGTGAATTGCTTGATCTTTGGGTGTGAAGATGGATTGTAGAAAATTGCATCCGATTCAAAATGAGCTTTGGATGGGTCATTTCTCATAAAGTATGAGAAAGTTATGCTTGGTCAAAGTTGAGTTGACTTTTCCTACAAAACCCTAATTTAGCAACTTTTGAATCTTGATGAATCTTGAGCAATCCTTGAGGAATCATGATCAACCCTTGATCAAATGATTAATTATCCTTCAAAATGAGAATGTTGACAAAAAATCTTGAGGTTTGACTGTTCATAGGTCACAGTTGACTTTTGCCCTAGCACAGTCGATTTTTGGGCCTCTTGAGCAATTGACAGACCAAACTTCCTCTGCAAGGCTTGAAATTTGACATGGATGAACTTAAGAACATATTAGGACATTGGGGAGCATTTGAGGCCTTTTGTATGTAAGGACCTTGATGCGACACAAAACCCTAATTTTGAATTTACTGCCTTAGGAGATGATTTAACTGTCCAACTCTTGAGCCATCTTGAGCCACTTGGAGATTATTCTTGCAATGTCTTGAGAAATATGGGAGGGCAAATTTTGGGGTATAACACATTTGATGGATCAAAGAGGACTGTTCATGGGGAGGTATATCTTTCAATCAAAGTGGGCTCCCAAATCTTCCACTCCACCTTCTATATTATGGATATTCATCCTGCCTATTCTTGTCTGTTAGGTCGCCCGTGGATCCGTAAAGCTGGGGAAATAACCTCAACCCTCCACCAGAAATTCAAATATCCAGTCAAGGGCAGAATAGTCACCGTCTGTGGAGAAGAAAAGTTTATGGTGAGCCACCTTAACTCTTTCAAGTACGTAGAGATGGATGGAGAATTCATTGAGATCCCGTGTCAAGCCTTTAAGGTTGTACCACCGATGATTGATGCTAGCAAATGTTCTTCTGATGAGTTTAAAGCTATTAAGGTCGCGCCAAAGATGAATTTAGTCAAATACTCCCGTGCAGCAATTATAGAAGGAAACTGTGATACTTAGGGGAAACTCCTCGATGTCCCATTTAAAGCGGACAAGTTTGGTTTGGGCTTCACCGTCAAAGCTCAGAAAGAAGTGAGGCGTGCTCGTGCTAGAAAGCCACCTCTCTGGATTGGAAGCCATGAAGTCAACACCGTGGGTGATTATGAAGAAGGAGTTGCATTTGAAGAACGGTTGTATCCAACTACAATGGAGCTGAAGAATTGGCATACAAAGGACTTTGTGCCCATCTCTTCATTGAGGAGTAATCTACTTGTTATTGCTTTTCTTTCTTTCAAGAAGATGTTGTCTGTAATATTTTAAAAATGACTTTTCAGCCATTTTCCTGGCCCGGGGCACTTTGGTCCATTTGTCAAGGGTTTTATTTATATTCATCTAATCATATGATCATTCAGTACATTGGACTCTTTTGCATTCAAATATTTGTGTTCATTGTCTTTCCTTTCTTGCAAATACATTTTTCAAAAAAAAAATAGCCATGTATCTTACATGCACACACACACTCTTGCAGGTCCACATCCACTCTAGATCCTATTGCCAATGACTCTACTATTGCCAACTATAACTTTTAATGTCCTATCAACCAAGCCGAAGATGAAGGCGAGGAAGATTGTGACATACCAGAAGAACTAGCCAGACTTCTATTACAAGAGGAAAAAGATATTCAACCGAACGAAGAGTCAATTGAAGTTATCAACCTGGGTACTGAGTCAGTTAAGAAAGAAATCAGGATCGACGCTAACTTGGAAAGTGGTATCAAGAACTGGTTGGTTCAGATGTTGCATGATTATATGGAAATATTTTCTTGGTCTTATGAAGATATGCCTGGGTTAGATACCGACATCGTAGTTCATCGTCTGCCAACAAGAGAGGAATTCCCTCCTATTAAACAAAAGGTTCGTCGCATGAGGCTTGGTATGTCTGAAAAGATCAAAGCTGAAGTGATGAAACAATTTGATGCAGGGTTCCTAGCTGTGACATCCTATCCTCACTGGGTTGCCAATGTGGTACCAGTGCCGAAAAAGGACAGAAAAGTTCGCATGTGCGTAGACTATAGAGATCTGAATAGGGTAAGCCCCAAGGATGACTTCCATCTACCACACATTAACGTCTTAGTTGATAATACTGCTCAGCATAAAGTCTTCTCTTTCATGGATGGCTTCTCGGGCTATAATCAAATAAGAATGGCTCCTAAAGACATGGAGAAGACTACTTTCGTTACGAAATGGGGCACCTTCTGCTACAAGGTCATGTCGTTTGGATTAAATAATGCAGGGGTAACATATTTTTGTACCCCAAAATTTTCCCTCCCATATTCTTCAAGATTTGCCAAAAGCATGCTTCAAAATTCCCCCAGGGTTGCACAATTCAAGGGCCTCCTAACAGTCAAAAATTAGGGTTTTGGTTCTGACAAAGAAAATGAAGTTTCCAAGGGCCCAATCAAGTCCCACATGCCTATAAACATGGTCAAGCATCCTCATGTCAAGTTTCAAGACTTACAGCACAAAATTGCACAGTCAAAAACCCTAATTGCCCTACAGTCAACTGCAGGGGCAAAATGGTCATTTGACAGTCAAAAGTTCAAATTTTTGGTCAACATATTATTTTGAATCCACAAACATCATTTGATCAATGCTTGATCATGATTCTCAAAGCTTGGCTCAAAAAGTCTCAAGATGCAAAAGTTTCCATATTTGGACAGTTGAAAAAGTCAACTGTAACTTGACCAAGGCATAACTTCCACATGGATTATCAGAAAAATTACATCCAAAGCTCATTTTGAATAGAAAGACATTTCCTACAACCCCTCTTCACACTTCAAGTCCAATAAATGCTCTCACAAAAAGTTATCAATTTCAACATTATAGGTCATTTTCAAAAGTCAACAAAAAGAGACTTTAAGTCAAAGGCCATAACTTGAGATTGGTAAATCAAAATGACATGGGACCAAAGACATTGGTTAGAGGACTTCAATACCTTTCCAAAATATCCAAGAACATGATCAAAGCTTAAAAATTGAGCAAGATATGCCTTGTGGAAGTTGGGAAATTTTTGGATATTTTGAAAAGTCAACTTTGCTTCAAATGCCTTAAAATTGCTAATGGGCCACATTTTCTTCCAAGATTCATCATCCAAAGCATATACACGACCATTTGGACCAAAGGGGATTTATTCATCATTTGTATTTATTTATTTGAATTTTTAATTACAATTAATTCATTTAAATTAAATAAAATATGGAAAAATACTAAACCAAAGTTTTTAAATCCTTTTGTGCAAGATAAACTCTTCTTAAAGGCTCAAGATTCGTGCATAATCAAAATTGGAAGGTTTTGCCATGATTGGAATTAAAAACATGTGAAAAAAGATTTGGAAGATATGCCATGAAAATCAAATATTTTTTTCATCAATGCAAGGATTTGTGGACTCAAAATTTAACCCTAATACATTCCATACATAAGCAAGATGCAAACCTAATGCCAAAAAGCCCCAAGCTGCGCCCAAAGCTGAAGAAAAACATTGAGATTTTTGTGAAAAATTCCAAAACTGAAAACGTGGTTCCAAAGCATTTCAAGGCAAGAAAACTATCCCATTGCATTCCTGAGGCTTCAAGGAACGTGTCTGAATCAAAATCATCAACTCTAACATCAAGAATTGGTAACTAGAAGTCAGACTGTATCATCTTTCCTACATAATCGTATTTCATCATTCATGCCATGATTTTAAGTTCTAATGCTTGTTTTGTATTATTCTTATCATTCTGAAGCTAACCCTATTGTTTAATTAAGTTTTCCTCACTCATACGCGAAATCACCATGGAAGCTTACTAGGGTTACGAAACTGAAAAATTGGGGGTTTCCTCGTCCAGAAAAATTAGAAGATCCCAGTACCATGGCTAAACTCAGGAAGCTTGGACGATCTTAACTCACTAATCGCGCCTAATTTATATAGCAAGACGAGCTATTCGCTATTTTTGAAAAGGGTGCATTCTGGGGGGGTTTAAAACCCCCGCTAATTCTTTTTTTGTTTCAGGGATAAATGAAGAAGATGATCATGTGGCAAAGCGTGATAGGGCAATTTGAAATTAACGCGCGTTTTTGTTGTTTCTAGGCCACTAACCAAGTTTTCTCTTATATTATTTATTTGTCATTCTATATTCAACGCGCGTTAACAGCTCCGTTGGTGGACAAGGCGTTTGGTAACCCCTGGGACCTGGGTTCGATTCCCAGGTCCCCTCACTTTATTCATATATTTTGTTTCAATTTAATCCTATGCAGTTCAAGCCTCAGCGTCCACCATAAGCTCACAATCCAGGCACGCCACATGGCCACTGAGGGCAATCCAAAGGCCAATGTTTGAAGAACACCATGGACACTGGTCAATGCATGTACACGCGCCCAGAAAAGTCAAATGAAGCCTTGAAACATTGGGCCAAAAATGCTGGACAACACCTCCTAATTGGGGCAGAACCCCCCCTTGTATTGTATTTCTTTCTCTTTTCTTTATTCTATTTTTCTTTATCATTTGTTTTAATTCAATTATTTTCTTTTTAATTCAATAAAAATAAATTTCATATAAAAATAATAAAAATCAGAAAAGACTAAAAATAAAATATATTTTATTTAAATGTTATTTTGTAAATAAATCTTATTAAGTAATTTAGTCTTAATTTTAGGTTTAAATCTTAATGTTTTTTTAATAAATTTAAAATTTGTAGAATTAGGGTTTAATTACTTTTATCCTTTTCTTTTCTTTTATCATTATTAATTATTATATATTTTTGTAAATAAAATCGTATTAATTAATTAGGTTAATTTTAGATTAAATTTTAATGCTTTTCCTAATAAATTAAAAATAACTAGAATTAGGTTTTAAATTCCATAATCTTCTCATTAAAATCCATAAATACAAAAAACTCCAAAACTCAAAGATCTTTTCTTTTTATTTTAATTTAATTAATTTGTTAATCATAATTTAATTTCGTTAAAAAAGGGTCCAACGCCCTCGCTTCCGATTGTTAGTCCGTTTCGCACATTTTATTCCCTCCTTTTATGTAATTCTCCCAAAGCCGTGTAAATTAGACATTTTATATTTCTCGCACTTTATTTTATTTTAAATCGGGTCCTGGATTTAATTTGGCGATGTGGACCCGCGCCTTTGTAATAGCGTAGAACTTTTAAATTCCGCACTTTTTTTAACTGTTAATAAATCTGCATGCAAGAATGAATGTCAAAATAAAAATGAACGTGTAGATCACCCACGACATGAACAAGACAAAAATAAATGAACATGACACACAAATTCACACACCACCCCTAGGGTACGCCTCACTGTTGCCTTGCCTCTCGAAAGGTGATCGTCGAGTAGAGGATGTTTTAGTAAGTCCTCATGATCCGGGAACCTGGCATGAGGGTAGCTTCTAAGGTATCTTCCTATTGCTCTGGTGATCACCATGTCCCGAACCTTCGAATTGACCCGAACACCTCCAACGGTAGTGCTACCTACCTCTCAATGGTGGGATGGCACTACTTTAAAGGACATTTACACAGACGAATTCCTTAGGGTAGGTAGACGACTCTAGATACTTGCTCTAATTTCAAAACAAATCAAGAAATACTTTTCACACCGACACCTTTTCAAAAAGCTTTCGAAAGCAATTTTTCAAACACTCTTGAGGACCGATACAAGAGTCGAACTGGAATTTTAAAAGAAACTTTTTTAAAACCCACAATTGAAAAGCAAACAAACCAATTTTGAAAACACAAATGAGCAAGTATCTAAGAGCCCATGGATAACCATGGATAGAAAGGGTGCTAACACCTTCCCTTTCTATAATCTACCTCCCGAACCGAGAGCAATCTCTATAAGGAATTTTTCTGTGCTTTTGTCCTTTCCATTTGGAGAAAATAAAAGACGGTGGCGACTCTTGCTTCCGCAACATTTCGCGAACCAGCATTAAACAGTCAGTTCCAGATCCACCGATCACAGAACTGGCGACTCTGCTGGGGACTTAACTTAAAGTGAGGTGTACCTTAGGGTTAGTTCATAACTGTGTTTTCAATTGTATTGATTTGCTTGCTTTAAATTGTGGGACTGTCTTGGGAGTTCTATAGATCCTAACCCGGATCTGGGGATACCTTCTTAGAAAGTAGCAACAAGGCTGTGAGGGAACTGTGCGGGGTATACCGACATGGTTGAAACAGTCTGCTACGTTGATGTGGCACTTTGGTGTGTACCGGTAACCCTTGAGTTCAGTCAAGGAGAGTACGGGGCCTCCACGTGGTGTCATGAAGCATCAACAGACCTTAGGAACCTTAATTGAACTATCTTGGCCTCTTTAGGGTAGTGAGATAACTGACTTTGGTGCAGTCCGAGGTTGGTTGATACTCGATACTACACCCAATTGAGGGTTGCTTTCCTGGAATATTTCGGTCGCCAGTTCAGTGGCTAAATCGAAACGATGAACAATGAAAGCAATCCCGTGATATTGGGACCCTTAGAACCCGGTTACTTCTAATAGGACAGGTTGAGCCCACCAACTTCAAGAGGGTATTACCCAGACCCCATGCTGGCCTAAACCTTAAGGGCTTGTCTTGTGTGACTTGTGTGCCTTACATGTTTGCCTTTGTAAATATCTGTGGTGTGTTTAATAATAGCATCATGACATCATCCAGCATCATATGCATTGGCTAACCATTTCAGGGGTTCGAATCTTCATCTTTGTTCTTTGTTTTGTAGGATATGGAAACTGTTCGCAGAAAGACAATTCAAATCAGCCTTGTAAGGATCCCTCCTCAGCTTAAGGAGCTTATATCCAGGATTCCCGAGAGCTCTTCATTCAGTGAAAGACATGGAAGACTCATCAGCTTGGTCAATACCAACATCGAGGAAGATATGATAAAGGTCCTGTTCCAGTTCTTTGACCCTCTGCATCACTGTTTCACCTTCTTGGATTATCAGCTGGTACCTACATTGGAGGAGTTCTCCCGGCTCCTGAAGATCCCTATCCTTGATCAACTACCCTACAATGGTACAGAAAAGGAACCCAAGCTTGAAGAGATTGCTAAAGCCTTACACCTACAGTTATCTGACCTCAAGGGACATTGGGAAGTTAGAAGTGTCATCAAAGGGTTCTTAGCCAGGTTTCTGTTTGAAAAGGCCCATGAATGTTGGAACTCCCTTGACTTACGAGCTTTTGAAGAAGTTGTGGCCCTCCTTGTCTATGGTATGGTGTTGTTCCCTAACCCAGATCAGCTTATAGATATCAGTGCTGTCCAGATCTTCATGTCCAGGAATCCTATACCTACGTTGCTGGGGGACATCCTTCACTCATGTTACACTCGAACCATGAGAAAAAGAGGTGTCCTTATGTGTTGCACTCCTCTCCTGGGAAGGTGGTTTATTTCGCACCTTCCACAATCAGTTTTGAAGAATGAGCGGCGTTTGAGATGGTCACAACGGTTGATGACTCTTACACATGCAGATATACATTGGTGCCCTCGGTCCAGAGAGGATGTCACTATCATTGATCGTTGCGGGGAGTACCCTAATGTTCCTTTACTTGGAATCAGAGGAGGTATTACTTACAACCCATGCCTGGCTTGGAGACAGTTTGGTTATGCTCAGAGGGATGGTCCTCATGACATGTTAATTCCTGACATAGTTTTTGACTTCGACAACGATGCACAAGGACTTCGCCAGAGATTTATCAGAGCTTGGAGGATGCCAAGTAGGATAGACAACAAGACACTGGGGCACAGGAACTCCATCCCGTTGGAACCTTATCTCAAGTGGGTACGAGCCCGCTCCCAGAAGTTAGTGATGCCATATCCTCATATGCTCCCTGTGATCAAAGAGCCAGTCTTGGAAGGAGAAGTGTCCTACATCATTCAGCATCCTGATATGCCCACGTCCTGGGAAGAGATGCAGAAGAGCTGGATCCAGCTTAAGGAAGAACAGAATTCTCTTGAGTCCAGTCTACATGCTAGTGAAAAGAAGGTCTTGGAACTCACCCGCCTATTGCATGAGGAGAGGAATCTCAACACCTACATAGCTCCAAAGAGGATGCGTAGTGTCTTTTGGGATTGATCTGCTTTGTATTATTGTGCCCATGAGGCTTTGATGTACTGAACAATTATTTCCTTAATGATAACGTGTGTTCCTTTTTGTCTACAACAAATTTGAACTTTCGAACCCTTGAATGCATTGCATAAACACATATCATTCATCATGTGCATAGCATGTTTTCTTCTTTTCAGGTTGCTTACCGTTCTTCGCTGTTTATTTCAACATCATGAATCCTGACTCATCATCAACTGAGATGTCCATCAAGGCTCTTCAGGCGCAGAATGCGCAATTTCAGGAACTAATCATGGGTTTGGCTCAGGGCCAAGAAGAGCTGAAGGATCTGCTCCTGAAGAAGGAGAAAAAGAAGAAGAAGAGAACTGTTCTTTTCAACTCGGGTCGAAGGTTTGGCAACACTCTGCAAAATGAAGAGGCTGGTTCTTCTATAGGCAAGAGTAGTCCCCAAGGGGGAAAAGGTCCTAGTCTGGTAGTCTCTGACAATGAGACTGATTTTGATGAGGAACAGTATCCTCCGGCTGAAGACCGGTATAAGCAGTTAGAAGACAGACTGAATGCTATGGAGATCCAACAGGTGCCTGGGCTGGATTTCGGAGACTTGGGTTTATCTACTGGTGTGATTATTCCTCATAAGTTCAAAGCACCATCCTTTACCAAGTATGACGGGGCGTCTTGTCCCAAACTACACCTCAAGTCTTATGTGCGGAAGATTCAACCGTACTCAGTGGACAAGAACTTGTGGATCCACTTCTTCCAGGAGAGTCTTTCAGGGACTCATCTCGAATGGTTCTATCAGCTGGATGGGACCAAGGTTCGTAACTGGGAGGAGTTGGCTACTGCTTTCTATAAGCAGTATCAATATAATGCCGACCTAGCCCCTACACGTACCCAACTCCAGGGTATGTCGCTAGGGTCAAGTGAAGGTTTTAAGGAGTACACACAGAAGTGGAGGGATCTGGCTGGCAGGGTGCAGCCTCCGTTGACTGACCGGGAGTTGGTAGACATGTTCTTGGGGACCCTATCTGGGCCATTTTTCAATCATCTTATCGGTAACTCGTCTGCAGGGTTTACTGATCTTATTCTGACTGGGGAGAGAATAGAGGCCGGGATGAAGTCTGGTAAAATTCAGAAGGGTGCATCTGCAAGTTCTGAAAAGAAGCCCTTTAAGAAGGAGGCCGGTGCTGTATACGGGTCTAGAAGACAAGAGAAACCTGAGCGCCGCCAGTCTGTCAACGCGGTGATGATTGCTAAACCTGCTGCCGCTCCTCGGCAAACCAATCCTCAAAGGGCTGAAAGACCCAGAAGAGAGTTTACTCGGCTAAGTATGACTCTATCACAAATCTTGCCACAGTTGCTGTCCACCAACTTAGTGACTATCAGGGAGGCCCCGAAGGTTGTAAACACTGCCTCTCCGAAATACAATCCAAATGCCCGCTGTGCTTATCACTCCGATAGCCCGGGGCATTCCACTGATGACTGTTGGGCTTTAAGGAATAAGGTGCAAGACCTTACTGACGCAAAAGAGATACAGTTTGAAGCACCTGAGAGGCCGAATGTGGTGACTGCTCCTATGCCCCAGCATGGAGTAAATGCTGTTGATGAAGAGGTATATGCTGTCTCTGTGAATGATGTAGCTACTCCTTTGAAGACTGTCAGGAGGAACCTACTGCTGGCCGGTTTATTTCCGGGTTGTAGTGAGGGTTGCCTTTTCTGTGCTGTTTCCCCTTTTGGTTGTCCTTTGCTGAAGTTGGGCATCCAAAGCCTAATGGACAGCAAAGAGATCCTGTTCAAGAAGACTGCTATTCAGTTTGTTCCGGTAGAAGAAGTTTCTGTTGTTACAATCTTTAATAACCCAATCAAGGCTCTCCTAAGGAAGCCGGTTCAAATCATGACTGTCGCACCCGTTGTTATTACTGTTCCGAGGCCTCTCCCCTACGAATCTGATAAGGCTGTCCCCTGGCACTATGGGGCAGACGTGTATGTGAATGGAATCAAACAAGAGTTCAACACTGGCACCAGCATCAGCAATATCACTGGTCCAACAAAGGTTACCCGCAGTGGCAGGCTCTTCTCGCCTGACATTGCACCACCCGCTATTCGAAGACCCCTCATTATAACACCTACAAGTATACCTGTTCCTGTTGCTGATCAAGTTGTTTCCCCTGCTGCCGAGTCATCTAATGCTCGGGGCAAAGGGATTGAAGATGAGCCTGCCCGGATGGAGGCACCAAGACCTGTAACTGCTGAGGCCTCCCAACAAGAGATGGAGGAAATCCTGAAAATAATCAAGAAGAGTGACTTTAATGTTGTGGAGCAGCTGGGGCATACACCCTCCAAGATCTCCATGCTCTCCTTGCTACTGTGCTCAGAGGCCCATGCTAAGGCTCTGATTTCATTTCTCAAGACGGCCCATGTGCCACAGGAGACATCTGCAGTTCAGTTCACTAATTGCGTAGCAAATCTGACAGCGGACAATGGCTTGGGTTTCTCAGATGCTGACCTTACTGCCAAGGGAAAGGACCACAATGACGCCCTGCATGTCTCTATTGAATGCAGGGGCACTACTCTCTCGCACGTGTTGGTGGACACTGGTTCTTCCCTAAATGTGCTACCCAAGAAAGCCTTAGACCGTTTGGATTGTGAGGGCCTGGAGCTGAAACCTAGCAACATCATCGTCAGAGCCTTCGACGGTTCCAAGAGGATGGTCCATGGAGAGGTGGACATTCCTATCCGTGTGGGTTCTCAAGTATTCGACTCTACCTTCTATGTGATGGATATCCGTCCATCTTATTCTTGTCTACTGGGTCGACCTTGGATCCACAAAGCTGGGGCAGTGACCTCTACCTTGCACCAGAAGCTAAAATACCCTGTCAGAGGGAAGATTGTCACTGTGCATGGAGAGGAGGAGTATATGGTGAGCCATTTGAATTCCTTCAGGTACATTGAGATGGATGGGGAGTTTATTGAAACCCCCTTTCAGCATTTCGAAGAGGTACCTCCAACTTTAGCAGCAACAGAAACAATGGTCAAAGAGGATGTTCCTTTGAAGATGGATTCCTTGAAGGATGCCCAGGCTGTGGTCAAAAAAGGTGAATGTGCTAACTGGGGCAGGCTCCCTGATTTTACACAAAAAACTGACAAGTTCGGACTGGGTTTTACTGCAGAGGGTCAGAAAGCTATGCGGAAGGCAAAGACCAGAAGACCTCCTGTGCTTATTACCAACCCAGGAGTGAATGGTGTGGGAGATGAATATGAAGTGGGAGAGTCAGAGTTCAATAGCTGGATCTACCCGACAACTGATGGCGGATTGACCAATTGGATTGCCAAAGACCATACTCCTGTTACTTTTGTTACGCAGTAATAAACTTCTTTGTTTTGTTATTTGTAATAAACAATTAAAACTCTATGGCCCGGTGTCTTACCCGAGGCACCGTTGGCTTCATTTGTGAGGGCATATAAATTGACATTTCATATATCATGAATAAAGATCTTGGACGTTTTCTCGCATTTCAAATCTTATGCTCCTTTTCTTTCTTTCCTTTCTTTATATATTACAAAACAACTATATTTACACACACTCACTCATACAGGTTTCAATCCACTATGGATCTCACTGGTAACGACCCTGCTACTGCCGGTTATGACTTCGAAAATCCGATCAACTTAGCCGAAGACGAAGGTGAAGATGATTGTGAAGTGCCTGGCGAGCTTGCAAGACTGTTACTCCAGGAAGAGAGGGCAATTCAACCACACGAAGAGCCAGTGGAGATAATAAATCTGGGTACTGAGACAGACAGAAAGGAGGTAAAGATTAGTGCCAACCTAGAGCTCAGCGTGAAGCAACGGTTGACTCAGATGCTACATGATTATATGGAGATCTTTGCCTGGTCCTACAAAGACATGCCTGGGTTGGATACCGATATTATGGTCCATCACTTGCCTACTAAGGAAGACTGTCCTCGGTTAAGCAAAAGGTCCGCCGTATGCGTCCAGAGATGTCTGAGAAGATCAAAGCCGAGGTTATGAAACAGTTTGATGCCAGGTTCCTTGCAGTGACTTCTTACCCTCAGTGGGTTGCTAATGTGGTGCTGATACCTAAGAAAGATGGAAAGGTCAGAATGTGTGTTGACTACAGGGATCTGAACAAGGCCAGCCCCAAGGATGACTTCCCTCTACCTCACATTGATGTCCTTGTTGACAATACGGCTCAGCATAAGGTGTTCTCTTTCATGGATGGTTTCTCAGGGTACAATCAGATCAAGATGGCTCCTGAAGACATGGAAAAGACTACCTTTGTTACTCAGTGGGGCACCTTCTGCTATAAGGTCATTCCTTTTGGACTGAAAAATGCTGGGGCAACCTACCAACGTGCCATGGTTGCTTTATTTCATGACATGATCCATCATGAGATAGAAGTGTATGTGGACGACATGATCGCAAGGTCCCAGACTGAGGAAGAGCACCTTGATCAACTGCAGAAATTGTTTGACCGTCTGAAATTGTACAAGCTGAGGTTGAACCCGAACAAGTGTACCTTCAGGGTAAGATCTGGAAAGTTGCTAGGCTTCGTTGTAAGTGATAAGGGTATTCAAGTGGACCATGCCAAGGTTAAGGCTATTCAAGAGATGCCAGTTCCTAAGACAGAGAAAGAGGTCAAAGGCTTTCTAGGACGCCTGAATTACATTGCTCGGTTCATCTCACACCTAACTGCTACCTGTGAGCCAATCTTCAAGCTGCTGAAGAAAGATCAGGTAGTACGTTGGAATGATGAATGTCAGGCTGCTTTTGACAGAATCAAAGAGTATCTCCAAGAACCACCTATCCTTATGCCACCAGTTGAAGGGAGACCTCTGATACTATACCTGACAGTACTTGACAATTCAATGGGGTGTGTGCTGGGGCAGCATGATGAGTCTGGCCAAAAAGAGCACGCCATTTATTACCTTAGCAAAAACTTTACCGACTGTAAGACCCGATACTCACTGCTTGAGAAAACTTGCTGCGCTTTGGTATGGGCTGCTCGCCGGCTGAGACAGTATATGCTGACTCACACTACCTTGTTAATCTCAAAGATGGATCCTATAAAGTACATATTTGAAAAGCCTGCTCTGTCTGGGAGAATAGCAAGATGGCAAATGATATTGACGGAATACGACATTCAATACACAACTCAGAAAGCCATCAAGGGAAGTGTATTGGCAAACCACTTGGCACATCAGGCCGTAGACGACTATCAGTCAATGAACTTCGAGTTTCCTGACGAAAGCATTATGATTGTGACTGATTGTGAAGTACCTGGACCGGATGAAGGACCTGAGGAAGGATCCCGATGGTCTATGCACTTTGACGGAGCCTCCAATGCTTTGGGTAACGGTATCGGCGCTGTGATAATATCTCCTCAAGGTACTCATACTCCGCTTACTTCCCGGCTATGTTTCAACTGTACCAACAACATGGCGGAGTATGAGGCGTGCATCATGGGTCTTCAAGCTGCGATCGACTTAAGGATCAAGTATCTGAGTGTCTTCGGAGATTCCGCTCTCGTGATCAATCAGATCAAAGGAGAGTGGGATACGAAACATCCGAATCTTATTCCTTACAGAGAATGTGTGTTGACCTTGATCCCCCACTTCACAGAGATAACCTTTGAGCACTTCCCGAGAGAGGAGAATCAGCTGGCGGACGCGTTAGCTACAATGTCTTCTATGTTCAAGGTCAAATGGGATAATGAGGCTCCCCGGATCATCATCTGGAAACTGGACGAACCGACATACTGTTGTAATCTCGAGGCTGAATTGGTGACTGAGAAGCCTTGGTACCATGAGCTGAAGAGATATTTGGAAGCTCAGGAATACCCTGAAGGTGCATCTGTCAACGATAAGAAGTTTCTGAGAAGGTTCGCAGCGAAGTTCTTCCTTAGCAACGGCATCTTGTATAAGCGAAACCATGATTCGACCTTACTGCGTTGTGTGGATAAGACTGAAGCAGAAAGGATCATGGAAGAGCTACATGAAGGGACCTTCGGAACACATTCCAGTGGACACACTATGGCAAAGAAAATCCTTCGGGCAGGGTATTTCTGGTCCACAATGGAAGCCGATTGCTACCAACATTCTCGGACATGCCATAAATGCCAGATATATGCAGACAAGGTGCACGTTCCTCCAGTTCCTCTGAATGTTCTGACTGCGCCTTGGCCGTTTGCAATGTGGGGCATAGACATGATCGGTGAGATTAAACCTACGGCATCTAACGGGCATCGCTTCATCCTGGTAGCGATTGATTACTTCACGAAGTGGGTCGAAGCAGCTTCTTACGCTACGGTAACCAAGACCGTTGTGGCACGGTTCATTCGGCATAACCTGATCTGTCGATACGGCGTCCCAGAGAGAATTATTACAGACAACTGTACCAATCTCAATAACAAGATGATCACTGAGCTCTGCGAGCAGTTTAAGATACAGCACCACAACTCTTCTCCTTACAGACCGAAGATGAATGGGGCTGTAGAAGCAGCAAATAAAAACATTAAGAAAATCGTGCAGAAGATGACAGTGGCTTATAAAGATTGGCATGAGATGTTACCGTTCGCTCTACATGGGTACCGCACCTCAGCCAGGACGTCAACCGGGGCAACTCCTTTCTCCTTGGTCTACGGTATGGAGGCAGTCTTACCGATCGAAGTGCAAATACCCTCTCTCCGGATAATGAAGGATGCAAATCTGAACGAAGATGATTGGATCCAGACACGACTTGATCAGCTAAACCTTATCGACGAAAAGAGACTTGTTGCTATCTGTTATGGTCAGACGTACCAAAAATGAATGATCAGGGCATTTAACAAAAAGGTCAGACCACAAGAATATCAAGTTGGGGATCTGGTAATTAAGCGAATCATCCTTCCTCAGAGTGATCCGAGGGGAAAATGGACCCCTACGTACGAAGGGCCATTTGTGGTTAAACATGTGTTCTCAGGAGGAGCCATGATTCTAACCAACATGGATGGTGACGACCTTCCTCACCCCGCCAATGCAGACATAGTAAAAAGATACTACGCATGAAAAAGACCCGCTAGGTTGACATACCTAGGCAAAAATTAGGGCTTCCCGGCGAACCAAAAGGGTTCGGGCAAAATGATGGGATGAAATGAAAGAAATTTATACACCCGGCAAGTCGAAAACCTGAAAAGGCGGCTTGGGCAAAAATGGGTATCCCGGTGGACCGAAAACCCGAAAGGGCGGTCCAGGCAAAAATTAGGGATAAAGCGTAATACTATGTCTCATTGGATCACTCCGCATCCAGAATCCGGTATCTACATCAAGTACAGACGGCATCGATCAGTCAGCTTCACTTTCAACTAAGGTCATCAAGTGATGAGACGCTCGGAGATATAAAGGCAATAGCAGAGTTGAAACCCAGTGGGATCATTCATTTCACACAGTTGTTTCATTTTCTCTTGTACAAATTTGTATAAACTCTTTTTCGGCGGCGTTCTCTTACTAGGACGTCAGCCTCTTGTACATAAACGCCTATTTACAGGCAAATTCAAAAATCAATACAAATATACTTTTCAACTCAAAACTGCCTTTTGTTTTTCCTTTTCTGTTTTGTTTTGCGAAGAACGTCCAAGGTTCAATTTGTGATATATGCATTGACAATAATTTGATAACTCATGAATATTTGCATACGAAACAAAGGGTTAATTACAAGTAAAATTAGAAACAGGGGCAATAAAGAGTTGTCTAAGCAATCTAATTGTTCTATCCTCCAAGGTACCAAGGTAGGTTCAGAAGAAGAACATAACCAGATATCTTAATTCCCCAGAGAGTGAGTCAGCAAGTCGATGCACTCTCCCCAAGCAAAGCTATTATCAAACTTAAGGAAGTTGGGTATCCTCCCGCAGATCTCAACGTTCTCCAGCAGTATATATGCATTCTTAACAAGCATCCCCGGCAATCTTGGCCTAAAGATTGTTCCCCGGCGGTATATCAAACATTCAGTGGAGTCACCTCCCCGGTACAGTTCAAAACTTCCCCAGGAGAGTCCAATCCAGTTTCCCCAGGAAAGTTGGAATCCATCTTCCCAAGCAGTAAGCTTATCCCCAGTAGATTCTGGAAGCTTATCCTCGCAAAGCACGAACGCGTCTCCCGGCTTTATTCAAAGAGTTATTTCCCTACCAGGATATAACTGGGTTATCCTCAGCCAAAAGCCACGGAAAGATCGTCCTCGGCAAAGTCTTCTTGTCCCCAGCGAAGTCTATTAACACTTCCAACACAACAATGGTATCCCCAGCGAAATTACCATCAACATCTCAGCAAAGTACATCTCTCCCCACAGAGTATTGCTCCCCAGCAAGATCGTTAGGGTACTTTTCTCCCCGCAGAGTATGCCATTCGCCAAGTTCATTCCCCAACGGAGTTATCTTCTCCTACCGGTATTCTTGCAACTATCATCCCCAGCGGAAGCAAAGATCTATTCTCCAACATCAGCCCAGGATGTGACTTCCCGGCACCCGTCAAGGATTTACTTTCCTAGATGACAAGGACACATTCATAAACATCACATTTTCATACATTATAGCATGCATATACGCATCGTATCTTATAAATCTCATTTATGTTGAGAACATCATCGCTTGATTCATATCATGCCTTGCATATAACTGACCTTTACCTTTCAGGAAAGATCTAGTTAAGTTCTCAGCTAGATTTCAAGACTTTGTCTGGTTCAGTTAAATCGACCCTAAGATTTTCCTGTTTCTTATCCAGTCAAAGGCCTTCTCTGGTTCAGTCAGATCGACCCTAAGATCTCCCTGTTTCTTATCCAGTTGAAGATTTCAAGACCTAGACCGGTTCAGTTAAATCGCCCCTAAGATTTTCCTGTTTCTTATCCAGTCAAAGGCCTTCTCTGGTTCAGTCAGATCGACCCTAAGATCTCCCTGTTTCTTATCCAGTTGAAGATTTCAAGACCTAGACCGGTTCAGTTAAATCGACCCTAAGATTTTTCTGTTTCTTATCCAGTCCAAGGCCTTCTCTGGTTCATTCAGATCGACCCTAAGATCTCCCTGATTCTTATCCAGTTGAAGACATTTCAAGACCTAGACCGGTTCAGTCAAATCGACCCTAAGATTTTTCTATTTCTTATCCAGTCAAAGGCCTTCTCTGGTTCAGTCAGATCGACCCTAAGATCTCCCTGTTTCTTACCCAGTTGAAGATTTCAAGACCTAGACCGGTTCAGTTAAATCGACCCTAAGATTTTTCTGTTTCTTATCCAGTTAAAGGCCTTCTCTAGTCCAGTTAAATCGACCCCTAACAGATTTTCCTGATAAAGACTCAGTAGAAGATATCCAAGATTCTCTCAGCGTTACTGTTGAGGTAGAAGTCGCCCAAGATTCTCTCAGCGTTACTGTTGAGGTTGAAGTCGCCCAAGATTCTCTCAGCGTTACTGTTGAGGTAGAAGTCACCCAAGTTTCTCTCAGCGATACTGTTGAGGTAGAAGTCGCCCAAGATTCTCTCAGCGTTACTGTTGAGGTAGTAATCATCCAAGGTTCTCTCACCGTTCCTGTTGAGGTAGTAATCATCCCTGGTTCATTCATCACCGTTTGAAGCTCCAGATTCAGTTCCTGTAACCAGTCAGGACACATCTATACAAAGAATCTGAAGACCAGCTCATGTAACGGGTCAGGTAATCCTTTTCTTTTGCAGGTACGCAAGTTCTCGCTAAGGAATCTCTTACGCGATTGACACCCAGATGGCGTCTATAAGCCCATCCACCATCCATCATCTCTCAGCATGGCATCTATAAGCCCATCATCCTATTCATCAATCTCCAAATGGCATCTGTAAGCCCATTCCCCACCATCACACTACTATGTGAGCGCAAATTTCTGGGCACTCTAGTGTTCAATCATCTTCCACCTTCGGATTACGAAAGACACGTCAGCCAATCTGCATCCTCAGGTCTAAGAAGATTTAACAGGGGCAAATGTTGTACCCCAAAATTTGCCCTCCCATATTCTTCAAGATTTGCCAAAAGCATGCTTCAAAATTCCCCAAGGGTTGCACAATTCAAGGGCCTCCTAACAGTCAAAAATTAGGGTTTTGGTTCTGACAAAGAAAATGAAGTTTCCAAGGGCCCAATCAAGTCCCACATGCCTATAAACATGGTCAAGCATTCTCATGTCAAGTTTCAAGACTTACAGCACAAAATTGCACAGTCAAAAACCCTAATTGCCCTACAGTCAACTACAGGGGCAAAATGGTCATTTGACAGTCAAAAGTTCAAATTTTTGGTCAACATATTATTTTGAAGCCACAAACATCATTCGATCAATGCTTGATCATGATTCTCAAAGCTTGGCTCAAAAAGTCTCAAGATGCAAAAGTTTCCATATTTGGACAGTTGAAAAAGTCAACTGTAACTTGACCAAGGCATAACTTCCACATGGATTATCAGAAAAATTTCATCCAAAGCTCATTTTGAAGAGAAAGACATTTCCTACAACCCCTCTTCACACTTCAAGTCCAAGAAATTCTCTCACAAAAAGTTATCAATTTCAACATTATAGGTCATTTTCAAAAGTCAACAAAAAGAGACTTTAAGTCAAAGGCCATAACTTGAGATTGGTAAATCAAAATGACATGGGACCAAAGACATTGGTTAGAGGACTTCAAGACCTTTCCAAAATGTCCAAGAACATGATCAAAGCTTAAAAATTGAGCAAGATATGCCTTGTGGAAGTTGGGAAAGTTTTGGATATTTTGAAAAGTCAACTTTGCTTCAAATGCCTTAAAATTGCTAATGGGCCACATTTTCTTCCAAGATTCATCATCCAAAGCATATACACGACCATTTGGCCCAAAGGGGATTTATTCATCATTTTTATTTATTTATTTGAATTTTTAATTACAATTAATTCATTTAAATTAAATAAAATATGGAAAAATACTAAACCAAAGTTTTTAAATCTTTTTGTGCAAGATAAACTCTTCTTAAAGGCTCAAGATTCGTGCATAATCAAAATTGGAAGGTTTTCCCATGATTGGAATCAAAAACATGTGAAAAAAGATTTGGAAGATATGCCATGAAAATCAAATATTGTTTTCATCAATGCAAGGATTTGTGGACTCAGAATTTAACCCTAATACATTCCATACATAAGCAAGATGCAAACCTAATGCCAAAAAGCCCCAAGCTGCGCCCAAAGCTGAAGAAAAACATTGAGATTTTTGTGAAAAATTCCAAAACTGAAAACGTGGTTCCAAAGCATTTCAAGGCAAGAAAACTATCCCATTGCATTCCTGATACTTCAAGGAACGTGTCTGAATCAAAATCATCAACTCTAACATCAAGAATTGGTAACTAGAAGTCAGACTGTATCATCTTTCTTGCATAATCGTATTTCATCATTCATGCCATGATTTTAAGTTCTAATGCTTGTTTTGTATTATTCTTATCATTCTGAAGCTAACCCTATTGTTTAATTAAGTTTTCCTCACTCATACGCGAAATCACCATGGAAGCTTACTAGGGTTACGAAACTGAAAAATTGGGGGTTTCCTCGTCCAGAAAAATTAGAACATCCCAGTACCATGGCTAAACTCAGGAAGCTTGGATGATCTTAACTCACTAATCGCGCCTAATTTATATAGCAAGACGAGCTATTCGCTATTTTTGAAAAGGGTGCATTCTGGGGGGGTTTAAAACCCCCGCTAATTCTTTTTTTGTTTCAGGGATAAATGAAGAAGATGATCATGTGGCAAAGCGTGATAGGGAAATTTGAAATTAACGCGCGTTTTTGTTGTTTCTAGGCCACTAACCAAGTTTTCTCTTATATTATTTATTTGTCATTCTATATTCAACGCGCGTTAACAGCTCCGTTGGTGGACAAGGCGTTTGGTAACCCCTGGGATCTGGGTTCGATTCCCAGGTCCCCTCACTTTATTCATATATTTTGTTTCAATTTAATCCTATGCAGTTCAAGCCTCAACATCCACCATAAGCTCACAATCCAGGCACGCCACATGGCCACTGAGGGCAATCCAAAGGCCAATGTTTGAAGAACACCATGGACACTGGTCAATGCATGTACACGCGCCCAAAAAAGTCAAATGAAGCCTTGAAACATTGGGCCAAAAATGCTGGACAACACCTCCTAATTGGGGCAGAACCCCCCCTTGTATTGTATTTCTTTCTCTTTTCTTTATTCTATTTTTCTTTATCATTTGTTTTAATTCAATTATTTTCTTTTTAATTCAATAAAAATAAATTTCATATAAAAATAATAAAAATCAGAAAAGACTAAAAATAAAATATATTTTATTTAAATGTTATTTTGTAAATAAATCTTATTAAGTAATTTAGTCTTAATTTTAGGTTTAAATCTTAATGTTTTTTTAATAAATTTAAAATTTGTAGAATTAGGGTTTAATTACTTTTATCCTTTTATTTTCTTTTATCATTATTAATTATTATATATTTTTGTAAATAAAATCGTATTAATTAATTAGGTTAATTTTAGATTAAATTTTAATGCTTTTCCTAATAAATTAAAAATAACTAGAATTAGGTTTTAAATTCCATAATCTTCTCATTAAAATCCATAAATACAAAAAACTCCAAAACTCAAAGATCTTTTCTTTTTATTTTAATTTAATTAATTTGTTAATCATAATTTAATTTCGTTAAAAAAGGGTCCAACGCCCTCGCTTCCGATTGTTAGTCCGTTTCGCACATTTTATTCCCTCCTTTTATGTAATTCTCCCAAAGCCGTGTAAATTAGACATTTTATATTTCTCGCACTTTATTTTATTTTAAATCGGGTCCTGGATTTAATTTGGCGATGTGGACCCGCGCCTTTGTAATAGCGTAGAACTTTTAAATTCCGCACTTTTTTTAACTGTTAATAAATCTGCATGCAAGAATGAATGTCAAAATAAAAATGAACGCGTAAATCACCCACGACATGAACAAGACAAAAATAAATGAACATGACACACAAATTCACACACCACCCCTAGGGTATGCCTTACTGTTGCCTTGCCTCTCGAAAGGTGATCGTCGAGTAGAGGATGTTTTAGTAAGTTCTCATGATCCGGGAACCTGGCATGAGGGTAACTTCTAAGGTATCTTCCTATTGCTCTAGTGATCACCATGTCCCGAACCTTCGAATTGACCCGAACACCTCCAACAGTGGTGCTACCTACCTCTCAATGGTGGGATGGCACTACTTTAAAGGACATCTACACAGACGAATTCCTTAGGGTAGGTAGACGACTCTAGATACTTGCTCTAATTTCAAAACAAATCAAGAAATACTTTTCACACCGACACCTTTTCAAAAAGCTTTCGAAAGCAATTTTTCAAACACTCTTGAGGACCGATACAAGAGTCGAACTGGAATTTTCAAAGAAACTTTTTTAAAACCCACAATTGAAAAGCAAACAAACCAATTTTAAAAACACAAATGAGCAAGTATCTAAGAGCCCATGGATAACCATGGATAGAAAGGGTGCTAACACCTTCCCTTTCTATAATCTACCTCCCGAACCGAGAACAATCTCTATAAGGAATTTTTCTGTGCTTTTGTCCTTTCCATTTGGAGAAAATAAAAGACGGTGGCGACTCTTGCTTCCGCGACATTTCGCGAACCAGCATTAAACAATCAGTTCCAGATCCACCGATCACACATATCAAAGGGCTATGGTAGCTTTATTTTATGACATGATTCATTATGAGATAGAGGTATATGTGGATGATATGATTTCCAGATCACAAATCGAAGAAGAACATCTCGATCACCTGTACAAATTATTCGAGAGGCTAAAGAAGTACAAGCCAAGGTTAAACCCTAACAAGTGCACGTTTGGAGTACGATCTGGAAAGCTTCTAGGTTTTGTTATCAGCAATAAAGGCATTGAAGTTGATCCTGCCAAGGTAAAGGCCATCCAAGAAATTCCAGTCCCTCATTCTGAAAAAGAAGTCAGAGGATTCCTGGGTCGTCTCAATTACATTACTCGCTTCATATCACACTTGACTGCTACTTGTGAGCCGATCTTTAAACTCTTGAAGAATGACCAGATAGTCAGATGGAACGATGAATGCCAAGCTGCTTTCGACAAAATCAAAGAATACCTACAAGAACCTCCTATTCTCATGCCTCCAATTGAAGGAAGACCCTTGATCATGTACTTGACAGTACTAGAGAACTCTATGGGGTGTGTTTTGGGCCAACATGACAAGTCTGGCCGAAAAGAGCATGCTATTTATTACCTGAGCAAAAAGTTTACCGACTGTGAAACCAGATATTCACTGCTCGAGAAAACTTGCTGCGCTCTGGCATGGGCTGCTCGCCGGCTAAGACAGTATATGTTGACTCATACCACTCGGTTGATTTCTAAGATGGACCCAATCAAGTACATCTTCGAGAAACCTGCCCTTTCCGAACGGATAGCCAGATGGCAAATGATCTTGACTGAGTACGACATTCAATACACGACTCAAAAGGTCGTCAAAGAAAGTGTACTAGCAAATCATTTGGACCATCAAGTTGTGGATGGTTATCAGTCAATGAACTTCGACTTCTCTGATGAGAACATCATACTGGTAACCGTCTGTGCAAAGCCTGGACCGTATGAATGACCTGAACAAGGATCTCGATGGACTATGGTATTCGATGGGGCTTCCAACGCCTTAGGTAACATAATTGGTGATGTGATCATCTCTCCTGAAGGTTGCCACACTCCTTTCACTGCCAGACTATATTTCGATTGCACAAACAATATGGCCAAGTATGAAGCATGCATCTTAGGTCTTAAAGTTGCTATTGACTTAAGGATCAAGCATGTGGATGTGTTAGGGGATTCCTCCCTAGTGATCAGCCAAGTAAAAGGAGATTGGGACACTAAACACCCTAATCTTATCCCTTACAAGGAAGTTGTGTTATCCCTAATTCCTTACTTCGAAGAGATCACTTTTGAGCACTTCCCTAGGGAAGAAAACCAGTTGGCTGACGCTTTGGAAACCATGTCTTTAATGTTCAACGTCAGATGGGACAACGAAGCCCCTATGATAACAATTGAAATATTCGATGAACCTGCACATTGCTATGAGCTTGACACCGATGCGGAAAAGCCATAGTACCATGAGGTGATGAGATACCTTGAAGCACAAGAGTATCCAGAGGGGGCATCTATCAATGACAGAAAGTTCTTGCGAAGATTTGCAGCCAAATTCTTCCTAAGTAACGGGATATTGTATAAACGCAACCATGATTCAACTCTACTTCGATGTGTGGACAAGAAGGAGGCAGAGGAGATCATGGAAGACATGCATGATGGTCTCTTAGGTACTCACTCAATTGGACATACGATGGCTAAGAAAATCTTAAGAGTTGGTTACTATTGGTCAACAATGGAGACTAATTGCCATCAACATTCAAGAACTTGTCATAAATGCCAAATCTATGCTGAAAAGGTCCATGTGCCTCCTATCCCTCTGAATGTCATGACCGCTCCGTGGCCACTTACAATGTGGGGCATTGACGTGATTGGAGAGATCAAGCCCACCACTTCCAACGGACATCACTTCATTCTTGTTGCTATCGACTATTTTACCAAATGGGTCGAAGCCGTCTCATTTGCCTCAGTCACCAAGAATGTGGTAGCCAGATTCATCAGACACAACCTCGTATGCCGTTATGGTATCCCCGAAAGCATCATCATCGAAAATGGGACTAACCTCAACAATGCTATGATCACTTAGCTTTGCACTCAGTTTAAGATCAAGCATCACAATTCTTCTCCGTATAGGCCGAAAATGAATGGCGCAGTCGAAGCGGCCAACAACAATATCAAGAAGATTTTGCAGAAAATGGTAGTAACCTATAAGGATTGGCATGAGATGTTGTCGTTTGCTCTACATGGATACCGTACTTCAGCTAGAAAATCAACTGGGGCAACTCCTTTTTCCCTAGTCTATGGCATGAAAGTTGTTTTTCCAGTGGAAGTTCAGATTCCCTTACTAAGAATTATGAATGAGGCAGGCCTAGGCAAAGACGAGTGGATTCAAACGAGATTGGATCAACTAAACTTGATTGACGAAAAATGGTTAACTATTGTTTGCCATGGTCAGAAGTACCAAAAACGGATGATTAAGGCTTTCAACAAAAAGATTAAGCCTCTAGTATACCAGGTTGGTGACTTGGTGATAAAATGCATCATTCTACCACAAGGCGACCCCAGAGGAAAATGGACTCCCACCTATGAAGGGCCATTTGTTGTCAAGAGAGTGTTCTCTGGAGGTGCCATGATGTTGACTACCATGGATGGTGAAGACTTCCCACATCCTATAAACGCGGATGTTGTACCCCGAAATTTGCCCTCTCAATTCTCAAGGCTTTTCTCATAAAGATTCTCAGGATTTAAGCTTGCATAAGTGCATTGGGATTTTCCAGTACCAAAATTAAAAGGAAACTGTCAAAAAGGGAGAAAACAGATAAAAATAACATTTTGACAAATTTGGAGAAAATAGGCCTCTTTCGATTCAGCCTTTCGATTGGACAAATGTGTTGCCTGCATGCTTGCAATCGAAGGCCATGACATGTTGGCCACACGTTCCCCCTGCAAGGCAAATCTTTCGATTCACCAAGTGTACTGCCTGCAAACCTGCTTCGATTTGGACAAGTAGCTTCCTGCAAGCCTACTTCGACTTGGACAAGTTTACTACCTACAAGCCTACTTCGGTTGGGCATATGCTGCTTGCATGTTTGTTTTCATTTGGAAAAGCTTCGATGGGACAAAGTAACCATATCTATGCATCCTTTGAATCCACTTGCACCAAGGACCTCTTGCAGACTTTGCCTCTCACAAACTTCGTTTGAGCGAAGATATATCTTTATACAAGATTTGACTAAGTTCTTGCTTCCCTTGAAAGAACACCCTTCAATTCAGAAGCCAAGAAATTCCCTCATGCTAAAAGGAAATGACTCTCTTTATGTTTGTTTCGATCCACATGCTTCGATTGGGCAACATGCTTCCTTCAAACATGAGCTTTCGATTGGGCAATATGTTTGCTTTGATCCAAGCTTCAACTAGGCATTAGCTTCCTTAGAGTAAGCTTATTTCAACCACAATCTTCGACTGAGGCAAAGGCTTCCTTCGAACAATTGCTCTTCGATCTCATTCTTGCATTCGACTCAAGACCAAATCTCGTTTTCCAGGCTATGTTGCTTCCAAATCTTTACATAATCAGAGGCTTGTACAAGGGTTTTAAACTTTGTCTTTTAGATACTACTATTCTTGGTTAAAGGCTACATACTATTTCTTTTCATAGAGAGTACTTTAGTCATAAAATCAGCTTTCAACCTGATTTTGGTCTGAGCACAAGCAAGGCCAGAAGCATAAGTCACATCTTCTGCACCCCAACTTCCAAGAGACCCCCCACATGTACTTTCACGTTACATTATTTTATCATTTCTTTGCAAGGCTGGCTTTGGACAACATGTCCATTTTTTTCTCTATAAATGGAGGAACATTTACAAAGCTAAGGGAGGATCTTTGGACCAGAGGAACGAATCCCCTAAATTTTCTCAAACACAATAAAACTCTCAAAGTTCATCAACACTTGAGAAATCACAAAAAACCCAGAAACCACATTCATCTCCTTTGATTCTGAAGAACAACCACACTTCAGTATCCTTCAAACCAAAGAAGCATCACACTTGCTTTTTCTCTTCCTTCGAATCCAGCGTTCCAAGCACAGCTATTGACCCCCTCTTTCGAATCCAGCATCATGGGCCTCCACTCAAGGTCCCACATCCATTCAAGGCTTGAAGCAAGGTAAGTTATTCTTATCTTTGAACTTTTCGTTTCATGGCATAGTAATTTTCCCTTTCGTTTGAAACATGTAGATACCATTGTTCCTTTTATTTCCACCGTTTTAACATATTTTTCAGAGCTAACCCTTTCGTTTTGCTTTCTGTTTACCTGAACTTGCTTTAACTATTAAACTGTTTACAAGAAAAATACTAGCATGGCCTCAGGCCATGTTGCCATTTAATGCTTTAAACGAAAGAAATAGGAAACATGAAATAGGAAACGAAGCTTCTGGCTTTTACCCTCTTTCTCCAGGTCAAACGAAATAGACAACCAGGAGGAAAACCATGTTGACTTCTAGGCCCAGACGAAAAGCATGCCTTCACTGATTCCAGGCTCAGTCGAAAGGCATTCCCTCACTGCTTTCAACCTCCAGTCGAAGAAGACAACAAGGCAGAACCAGAAGGCTTCGCTATACACTAACTTCCAGGCCAATCGAAGGACAGGACCTCACTGGTGCTAGCCCCAATCGAAGGAGGCCAACAGAATGCAAGTCGAAGGGTGCTACTGCCTTGGTCGAAGATCTCATTTTCCTTTCTTTTATTTTGTTTTTGCCTTTACATTTTCTTGCCTTTCAATATGGTTGTAATAGTGTAGGATATTTATTTCCTGCATTTTTATTGCTTTATACAAATGTTAGTAACTAGGATGTATGGTAAGATAAAACCAACAAATAGGCCACCCTAATCAAGACTAAATGCATGTAAATAAAACACATTTTCACACTTACACCCTTAGGGTAATTCCACTTGTTGCCTATCGGAAAATAGTCATGTCCCTCGAACATGGGCGTTTTAGCAAAAGACCCTCGATAAAAGATCGTAGTCCCTCGATGACCCTCGATGTTGCCTTTGGTAAACATTCTAGTCCCTGAAACGACATTGCTAAAACGTCCCATATGTTGCCTTCTATGACTATACAAACGTCCCAATGCCCGTCCCTTCACATCCAATGATGGGGCTTCTTACCAAAACAATGGTAAGATAGAAACATCTAAAGGAGGAGGAAAAACACATCTAAGACCTTTTGAGTAGGTAGGTTCTCTCTTGGTTACTCGCTTGCTTACAACAAAAACATTTTTATACACCCACACTCTCACCTTTGAACTATTTTCGAAACAAACACTTTGTAGGCGTTCTTATAGAAACGAGAACCATTACGAAGTTCCATTTTCAAAAATACTTTCAAAACAAACACCACAAGCACATTCAAACAAAAGCAAGTGATCTAGCAAGTAACTAAGAGCCCATGGAAAACCATGGATGAAAAGGGTGCTAATACCTTCTCTTTTCATAATCTACCCCCCCGAACTCAAGAAAACATCTCTAAAGGTCTTTCATATGCTTTTTCACCTTTCCTTTTGGATAAAAGAAAAGTCGGTGGCGACTCTTGCTAAACCGCAACATTTGCAAACACAAACGAAAAAACCCTCAAGTCAGTTCTCCCACCGTATCACAGAACTGGCGACTCTGCTGGGGATATTCTAAAAGTTGGGTTACCTTAGGGTTAGATCACCTTTACTTGCTTACATTGTTTGATTTGTTTGCTTTACATTTTTGTTCCTTGTTTGGGTTTGTTTTAAATCCTACACCCGAATTTGGGGTCACCATTTAGGTAAGTAGCAATAAATTGTGAGGGAACTGTGCAGCGTATACCGACATGGTTGAAGCAGTAGCTACATTGATATGACACTTTGGTTGGTACCGGTAACCCTTGAGTCGAATCAAGGAGAGTACGGGGCCGTCGCATGGTGTCGTGAAGCATCAACTGACCTTAGAACCTTACTTGACCAACTTGGCCATTAGGACGTAGTGAGATGACCGGTTTCGGTGTAGAGCTGAAAATTGGTTGATACTCGATGCTACACTTATTGAGACTTTACCCCTGAGTTTTATTCGGTTGTGAAAAATTGCTTATTGAACAAAGCTTGTGGGAAAGGTCAGTGATATTGAGATCCCTTAGAACCCGGTTACTATTAACTAGGACAGGTTGAGCCAACAAACTTCAAGAGGGCACGTACCTACAAACTCCATGCAAGCCTAAACCTAAGGATTTGTTTGCTTTGTGTGAATATGATTATTTGTATATACACTTGCTTACCTTGCATATTTGTACATAACATCATAACATCATACCATAGCATTTTCAATAACCATTTCAAGGATCTCGAGGGCCGTTGATGCAGGTTATGACAAAACAAACACCGTCAAAGATCAAGTACAACAAACTTGAGTCAAAGGCTATGACCCACTTGATATGGTGAGCTTGACTCTTGAAGAAGGACTCTCAATGACACGAAGTTTCTTCAATCAGGCTGCAATCAAATTCTAACAGTTTCTTGTTTACCCCGCGAGATCCTTGAAAACATGCATCCACATATCATGCATCATATCATGACAGGTTTCTCCCATACAAGTCTCCTTATCTTCCTACTGTTTATTTCAGTAAGATGGATATGGAACAAACAGTGAAAGATCTCCAAGCTCAAAACGCTCAATTCTAACAAATGTTCCTGGCTATGGCTAAGGGACAAGAAGACCTGAAAACTCTCCTTCTCAAAGACAAGGGGAAGAAGTCCAAGAAGTCAGTAGGCGTCGTGAACTTGAAAAGAAGACCTAGAGGACCAGTCAAAAGAGCTCTAGATCTTTCAACTCCATCCAACATGGGGGATAGTCATGAAGAAGACAACAGTATGGAGATTGATGAAGCTGAAGCTGACTACTCTGAAGAACAATATCCTCCCACTGATGACAAGTACAAACTATTGGAGGATCGCCTCGGTGCTATGGAGATTCAACAGACACCTTGCTTGGATTTAGGAGACATAGGTTTGGTTTCTGGAGTGGTCATCCCGCCAAAGTTCAAAATCCCTACCTTTTCCCTGTACAATGGAGTCTCTTGCCCTAAGATGCATTTAAAGTCTTATGTCCGCAAGATTCAACCATACACAAATGATCCAAAGCTTTGGATCAATTTCTTCCAAGAAATCCTGGTAGGGGCTCAACTCGAGTGGTTCTATCAATTGGAGAGTTCTCGCATTCACACTTGGGAGGATTTAGCTGCTGCTTTTTACAAACAGTATCAATACAACGCTGATCTTGCACCAACTCGTGTGCAATTTCAGAACATGGCCATGGGTTCCAACGAGAGCTTCAAAGGATACGCCCAAAAGTGGAGAGATCTGGCTGGTAGGGTGCAACCCCCTTTAACTGACAGGGAGCTGATCGACATCTTCATGGGAACTTTGACAGGGCCTTTCTTCAAACACCTAATCGGAAGCTCCTCGGACGGGTTCACCGAGCTGATACTGACTGGTGAAAGGGTCGAAGCTGGAATCAAAAGTGGAAAGATCCAAGGATTTACACCCTCTGATGTTCAGAAAAAGCCAAAAAATGGAAAGAAAGAGTCCAATTTTGTGTACAGCCGAAAGAGTCGTCATGATCAACAGGTAGGGGCAATCTTGATCTCTAATCCTACATTTGTTCAACAAAGACAGTGCAATAGGTGTAGGGTAAGATATCAAGAAAGGCAGTACATTAACATCAACATGCCTTTGTCTCAAGAATTATAACAATTGCTAAAGGTGAAACTGATCACACTAAAGGATCCTCCTCAAAATCTTGATACCTCCTCTTCTAAGTACAATCCGAGCGTAAGATGTGCCTATCATTATGACAGTCTCAGACATGACACTGACGGCTGTTGGACTTTGAAGAACAAGATTCAAGAATTGATTGATGCCAAGGAGATCGAGTTTGACCCTCCAGAGACTCCAAACGTGATCACTGCTCCTATTCCAAATCATTGAAGGCTTTTGTTTCATTTGAATTTTCAAGTTCTAATTTCTTTTGTTATTCAAACAATTACCTATTAATGTCAAACTTTGTTTCATTAATGCATTGCATATGTTTGTCTTGAATTATTTCATTTTCATTACATTTAAACTATGCTTTTTACTCACTTTATGACATTCAACTTTTGCTAAAAGTTACAAGCCTTTAGAGGGAGGATGACGAAAACAACGCCATAATCTCATACAGTATGCTTTTGAACAGACCTTGCTGACGATGTACAGGCATTCTTTCAAATCCTAAACACTGGAGTTATAAGGAAGATAATCCCTAGTGTTTACCATTGTTTTTGGTAAACAACCAATGGTCTCCAAAAAAGGTAAGTTTTTTGGTTTACTTGCGGGATCGACCAAACTAATCCCAAAACATATGCTAATCTTTATGTAAAATGAGTGAGAAGGAAGAACACACGTTCGACCCAAGGGAGAGATGTTTAAGATTGTTGAACAGTAAATGAAAGCCTAAAAATGCAAGTAAAAGAAGTAAAAGAAGTAAAAGGTAACTTTGCAAGATAATGGTAAAGTAAAGTGAAAAGACTTTTATTAAGTAAAAAAGGTGTTTCTAACGTACATTTATCTGTGAGTTTATCCTTTCTCACATAGTAGTTACTTGGATAATATTTGAGAGATTTTGTACTATAAGTTGCACACACTAAAAATTACACAAACTTTTTAATTTATACTAAAAATAGGTAACCGTCGAGGGGACATTCTGCGCTAGGATGAAGACAAGTGTCTCCTGCATGCCTCTCGATCCATAACCTTTTTCCACGTTTCCTTCCCTTAGACGCTGATGAAAGCCACCTTTCCCTCCAACAATTCAAATTTCAAAATGGTATTCGTCCCATGTGCCAAGGCGCGAACACTTCCCTTCAGTCGAAACAACCTACATTTGCCTCGATCGAATGAACCTTTGGCCGAAGCTCTCTTATTATATCTTGGATCCTTTTCCTTAATTTATCTCATGCATTGTATTACACCTCCTGGTGTAGTTCATTTCCAGTTGTTTGGTCAAAGAGACCAAATATAGCAAGTGTCGAATTTGGGAGCCAACAAATTGCCCCCCAAGAATGTCTATTTCGACGCCCAAAGAAATAGCCATTCTTTGAACTTCCCATTCGACACCTGTCTTAACAGTTGTTCACCAGGCTTTGATGTGTACCTTTCGCCTTCCAACAACTGCTATATTTGATAAAACCATCATTACTTTTTTTCCAAAATGTCTCTTCAAAACTGTCGTTACCACGCTCGCTATGATGGCCTCGTTCCTATAATCTAGGCAAGCATGTCCCAACGTTTCCCAACGTCTACACGGTAATCGTTTCCTGCCTTGCCACGTGCCCCACTACCTGCGAAACATTAAATGCTTTTGACGAGACATTTCCCACTTCTGAAGGCTATAAATACTTCCAAACTTCTCTATTTAGAACTTTTATCATCCTCAGCTTTTCCAAACCCCTTGCATTCTCACAACATTGTATTGTCACCTTTGCTCTTTCTCTTAAGTCTTTAACAATGTCCTTTCTATCTAATGCCCCAAATAATCCGCAACCAAAGAATGCTAATGATGTTCAGAAACCACCAGAGATTTTTTCTATCAACCCTCCTTCTTCCTCGACTAACATGTACATTGTTGAACCTATGGGAGAAGGGAGAGAAGCCTATGATTATCAACTCCTTATTCCGGTCAGATATGGCGGAAAGATGTATCCTATGTCTGGCCCATTATCTTCATGTGCCGAAAATCCCTTAAAAAACAGTGCCTTTTTCCCTACACATCCAAGGCTTAAACCCATAGGTTGTGCCAAAAAACCTAAGGCAGATGCTACACCGGCTAACCAGCAACATCCTCAAACTACTGATGATATCAACCTCTAGTTCATGAATAAATGGAATCTCATCTTTCGATCAAGCCCTAACCTTTCTTCTGAATACTCCGACTGGTTGAACAAAATGGAGAGGGTGCAAGCTTCTATCTGGAAGGAGATGGGCATCTATGACTTAGTGATGCTGTCAAAGACAGGGTTACCTTATTTCCCCCTTATGCTGGATTCCTCATTGTACTTTTGGGACAATGCACATTTCACCTTTCATCTTCCTTGTGGGATGGTGACCCATACCTTGTTCGACATAGCTGCCATTGCTGGTCTTCGACCCACTGGTGACTATTTCGAGCCTGAAGACTTGCCTGAGGATCCCATTGGGTTTGCTGCTACCAAACCCACTTATACCACCTTCATAAACCACTTTCATGACAAGGCTTCAAATACTGTGTCGGAGGTGGAACACAAAGCCTTCTTGGCCATGTGGCTGTCTCGATTCGTTTTCTGCACTAAATCACTGCAGGTGACGAAAAAGATGCTGACGCTTGCAACACAGCTCCATCATAAATACCCTCTTTGCTTGGCCGAACTGATTCTGGCCAACTTATATGAGTCCGTCAGTAATGGTGTGACTCAACTTAAGGTTCTAGGAGACAGAGGAAGTTTGCTGCTATCTGGTCCCTTCTGGCTTCTGCAACTATGGCTTAACGCCACCTTCGAATCCTTCCTCCCTTAAAAGAACAAGATCAATGAAAAATCTCCTGAAATTTTAAATAGGAGAGTCGAAGGCACCAGGTTGGCATTGCTAACTCCTACTGATGAAGGCCAACAGTTCCAAAAAGCCTTTACAAGCTTCGTAATGATGTTTGTGGAGCAAAAAAGCTTTGATTCGACTATGGCTCCTTTTGCCAGTCGAAAAGTTGGCCCGGAATGGTTTACTAGACCATATCCTTCAGAAGAAGATGACGTGGTTCATGAGTTCATGAGCATGTGGGAAGCGTTTCTCCGCCCCAGGATCATGCCTTTAAGATTTAAGAGCTCGAAGAACCAATTGAGCTTAATTGCTTATCAACCCAATCTTGTCTCTCGATAGTTTGGCATTGCTCAATCGCTTCCTTCGCCTATATACCCTCGAGAGAAACTGATACTCTTTTATAATACAGATTACTCAGAGGATACCACTACCAAGCATATTGGTAAGTATTCTGGTCGAACTACACTGACCCTGTTCAACTTTAACCTTCATTTTCTGAACTCTACCATTTCTGAGACGTGGTGGAGATATTATTATGAGGAAGAGTTCTTCGACGAGAAGGACTTCACCCACCATCCGCGTGAGGCATTCAAGCTGTTTCTCGATAAAGTCAAAAAAGGTATTCCTTTTTCCATCCCTTCGTTTTAGATTTGTTTTACCAACTCCTAACTAACCATAGCTGTTTTGCCTTTCGTTTAGCTGTCAAGCGGGTTGCTTCAAAGAAAACCGCTGAGAGTACAAAAGGAGGAGACTCTGCCATCAATCCCTCTCCTAAGGTACTTACCTTTCCTTTTTTACCCTTAGCTTTATCTGACGTAGTTATTGATCTTCTCGACTTGGTTTTCTATATGCTTAGAAATCAATCCCCAAAAAGCGGAAGGTTCAAGAGATCCAAATCTATAGCGGTGAGGAAGAGGAGTCTCCACCTGTTCCTTTGCAGAGATGAAGATTGAAAAAACCAACTCTTGCTGTCGAAACCCGTCCAAAAATCAGGATTAAAACTATGACAGGGAGGCTACCTCCTGTCATCATCAATGAACCCACTGAACAGGAGGTAATCGCCAGATTAAACAATCCTAGTGAAAGTGACAATTCTAGTCCTGGTGATGAAATTCCAGTACAGGTATCCACTTCGACTGCTTGTTATGTACTTCTCACTCTCTCTTACTTTGTGACGCTTTTAAAAGCAATAAATTCTTTCTATTTTGTAGGACACTGCTAGCACTTCGACACGAAATCCTACTCATGTCGAGGAATCGACCACTTGCTTGAATAGTGACGGGATTCCCACCTACAGACCTTCTTCAGCAAAAGACTCTTTCGTGAGTTCAGCTGACGAAGTGAATCAGACTTCTGAACCCCAGCATGAAACCATAGAAGAAGCTGATGAAGAAGAAGCTGAAGGAAATCAAGAGGAGGTTAGGATTCCTATGGTCGAAGTTGAGATAGAGAGGGGTCATGAGGAGATCCCAGAAGCTAAGGGTGAAGAAGCTCTTGCTGAAGGAAACCAAAATCTCCAGGTACTGAGGCAATTCCTACTCAAGTACCTAACGTGTTTATTGCAGCCAACACAAGCATCCCTTCGACGGGGTCCAGAACCAAAGAGGATTTGGCTTTACTGAAGCAACAAGATCCGTTAGGTTATTTGACTGCAATCCTGGAGGGTCGAGAGAGCTCCTCTGATCGTAGTGCCTCGACTACATCTGGCAGATCTACCTCGACTTCCCCTCTTGACGAAGCTCTTCAAAAGGTTAAAGCCCAAATCTTTAAAAGAGATTTGATGTTAACTTTAGAGGGGGAACCAACAGCGCCTTCCTATATGAACACTATCTTGAAAGCTGTCGATCTTCTTGTTGCCCCTCCAGATGTAGCCAGTGTAATCCTGGATTTACTTTCTATTGTCGAGAAAGTATCAACAGACTTCAATCGTCAAAGACTCATTAATCGTGATATTGAGGAAGCCAATGGCCAAGTGGCTGCTGCTACTGAATCCACTTCTAGAGTAAAGGAATTGTCGAAGGCCCGGGAGGCTAGGCAAAAGGAAGTCGAGGAGATTGATCAAGACAGTGTTCAGTTGAGAGCACAGATTGCAGAGTTAGAAGCAAAACTCGATGCCAACGACAAAAAGAAAGAGGAGCTTCTTGCTGTGAACACTGAGTTAGAAAGCCAAGAAGAATTAGCTGAAGGGTTAAGACATGTCGATCGAGCTCAATCTCTGGATGCTAAGCTCGAAACCCTTCACCAATCAAAAGCTCTCTGTGATCGAAGGCTAGAATTGCAACGGATCAAGTACCTCCAGATTAAAGCTAATCTTCCCTTCTGAATCTTGTTCCTCTTTATTATGTAGTCACTTACTGTAACAATTTCAAAGCCATTTTGGCCTCTTTAATGAAAACCATTTAATCTTCCATTTTGGCATTCTTTATAATTAGTGATGATATATTATCTATTTTTATCTCTTGAAGCATAGGTCTATATGTTTTCAAGTATTTACCATTTACCTTCAAGAGTCTTCGATCTCCACTTAACTCTTCGATCTCATATGCTCCACCTGAGAAAGCCTGCACAATCTTAAAAGGTCCTTCCCACTTAGGGGACCATTTTCCCAAGCTTCGGTCCTTTCGATCCATTGGGAGTATTACTTTCCAAAATAGATCTCCAGGCTGAAACATCTTGGATTTTACCCTTCGATTGTAGGATTTCTCGACTCGCTTCTTTTGTAGTCTCAAAAGATCTAAAGCTTTCAGCCTTTCTTCGTCTAAGTCTACTAACTCATCCAACATCATGTTCCAATAGACTTCGGAAGGGATCTCGTGATGTATTTGAATCCTTGTAGCTTGCAAGTGGATTTCCACTGGTAACACTGCATCATGACCATAGGTTAGGAAAAATGGTGTTGTCCCTGTAGCTTCTTTGGGACACGTTCGACATGCCCACATGACTTGATCTAGTGTTTTGTGCCAGTTTCTGGGTTTCTTTCCCACATGTTTCTTTATTAAACTGATTACCATTTTGTTTGCTGCTTCGACCTGACCATTAGCTTGTGCATAATAAGGCATAGACGTTAATAGCTTAAACCCCACTTCTGCAGCGAAATCTTGCATTTTTCGACCAGTGAAGACTGATCCTTGGTATGTAGTTATTGTCTCAGGGATCCCAAACCTGTATATGATGTGCTTTTGAATGAATTCAATGGCATTCTCCTGGTCTACATTGATTAAAGGAATCGCTTTGATCCATTTAGTAAAATAATCAATGCCCACCAATATATACTTCTGACCTTTAGAAGATGCTGGTCGAATTTCTCTAATGAGATCCAAAGCCCATCCTCTAAAAGGCCAAGGTTTCACAATCGAGTGAAGTTCATTTGCTGGCACATGTTGAATGCCTGTATGTTTTTGGCATTCTTGGCATCCTTTGGCAAACTCAACACAATCTTTTATCATAGTGGGCCAATATAAGGCTTGTCGAAACAATAACCATTTCATTTTTTGGCCTACTTGGTGTGCTCCACATGCCCCAGCGTGTGTGGTAGAAAGGGCCACGTATGCCTCTATTTCACTTAAGCATTTCAAGAGTACACCTTCTGGCGTTTTCTTAAATAGTTTGTTTCCTATTAACACATAACTCTGTGCTCTGTACTTTATCTTTCGTTCTGTCGAAGCTGCTGGATTTTGTAAATAATCCACTACAGGCTTTCTCCAATCCTGCTCTGTTAGATTGTCTATGAACGATATTTCAAAATTCTACTGATCAGTATACCCCAACTTTGTGGTCTTTAAGTCTGATGGAAGTAATTTGGTGAAAGTTACTCTCCCCCTGACTTCGACTGCCTGTTTTAGCCTCTCTTTCGAAACTTTATACCCAGAAGCAATTTGTGCCAAATTGTTGGCTGCTTGATTCTCTAATCTGAGTATGTGTCGAATGTTAACTGCCTCAAAATTTTTCAACAACCGCCTGGCTATTACGAAATACATAATAAGGTTTTCTTTTATGCATTTATATTCTTTCGTAATTTGTTTTAGGACTAACTCTGAATCTCCCATTATTTCGACTCGAGTTGCCCCCGATTCCAACAAAATTTCAAGGCCTATAATTAATGCTTCATATTCGGCCTCATTATTCGAACAATCTCCATCTATTTTGTACTTAAATGTTGTTGGAATTTTATTGGGAGAAATAATAAGGACTCCAACTCTGACTCCATCTTTGTAACGAGATCCATCGAAGTAGAGTTTCCATGGTTCGATCTCCAAATAATTTAGTGATCTTTCTTGTACAGAGTGGTCGACTATAAAGTCTGCAACCACTTGGCCTTTTATAGCTTTAAGAGGCATGAAAGTTAATGAATATTCAGTCAATGCAAGTGCCCACTTGCCAACTCTACTATGCAGAATGGGTTTTGACAACATATACTTGAAAACGTCAAAATGAGATGAGACATAACATTAACTGGCTTTATATATTGCTTAAGTTTTGTACATGAAAAATATAGACATAAACACAGTTTTTCAACTTTGTTATATCTAGTTTCTGCATCATTTAAAACTCTACTGAGGTAGTATATGGGCCTTTCGACACCATGTTCGTCCTCCTGAGCAAGCATGCTCCCTAAAGTCTTATCTGACGCAGCTATGTACAGCCTCATACTTCTACTTCGACAAGGAGGCACCAGAATAGGTGGTTTAGTGAGGTACTCTTTTATTTTGTCGAAGGCCTCTTGATGTTCTTCCTTCCATTCAAATCCTCCTTTGTTGAGTCGAAGTAATGGCGAAAAGGCTTGCGTTTTCCCACTAAGGTTGGATATAAATCTCCTTAGGAAATTTATTTTCCCAAGTAGGGATTGCAATTCCTTTTTCTTAGTTGGCGCTTTGGCTTGCAAGATAGCTTTGGTATTGTTTTGATTTATCTTGATACCTTTCTTGTGGACCACAAAACCTAAGAAATCTCCTGCTCTTACACCAAAAGCACATTTCAGAGGATTCGTCTTCAAGCCATAACGTCTCATCCTCTCAAAGGATTGCCGAAGATGATCCATATGAGCCTTCCCTGAAACAGATTTGACAACAATATCATCAATATAAATTTGCATGAAAGTGTCAATAAAGTCATGGAAGATCGAATTCATGGCTCTTTGATACGTTGCCCTTGCATTTTTTAGGCCAAAAGGCATCACTACCCATTCATAGGTGCTTAAAGCCCCAGGGAAACGAAATGCCGTCTTCGACACATCTTCTTCAGCAATGAAGATTTGATTGTAGCCAGAGTATCCACCTAGCATACTCATGTATTCGAAACCAGCGGCAGAATCCACAAGCATTTCCGCCACTGGCATTGGATATTCGTCTTTGGGGGTCGCAGCATTGAGATCTCTGAAATCAATGCACACCCTCAAGGTACGATTTTTCTTTATAACAGGTACAATATTTGCAATCCATTCGACATACCTGGTTGTTCTAATGAACTTGCACTTCAGCAGCCTTTCGACTTCTGTTTTGATTTTTGATAAAATCTATGGTGCAAACTGTCTTGGAGTCTGCTTAACGGGTTTCTTTCCAGGCTTTATTGGTAACTGCAGCTCGACCAATCCTCTGTCGAGACCAGGCATTTCGTCATAGTCCCACGCGAAGCAATCCTTGAACTCTTTAAGTAATTTAATCATTTCGACCTTGAGTCCTGGATCCATCTTTGCGCTTATGTATGTGGGCCTGTTCACAGGACCTTCGCCTAGATTTACCTCTTCTAGAGGATCTTATGCCAACATTCTGACATTGTACGCCAGCGGGTCCTTTTCGAAACCAAGAGGTTCGTCGTCATAGATGGTGTCTAACCTCTGGTCTATAAAGTCTTTCGTTCCCAAGTCGGGAGGCTCAGGATCGAAATCTTTCCCAGGTCCTGTCTTCGACATAACTTGTTCATTGGCCTTGGAAGCCACATATTTAACTTTAGCCTCTAAAGCCGCTATCATTCTGTTTTCGGCCACATAGGCCGAAATCTTTTGGAGAGTTGATGACTCAGTCATCATCATCAAATTCGCTTCCCCAGCCTGTTGACCGTATATCACTGATTCCTCCAAAGTGTATGTTGGATAAATCTTCTCTATCCCACTGGAAACCATAATTGGAGTGCAGGTATAGAGAGCAGAACGCATTTGGAGTTGGAGTCAAATCGAACTCTGGTGGGTTACAAGGCCCTATGTGAGCCAAATTCCTGTCGAAATTATTCTTTCCGACACTATTTATTTCACCCAGGTAGTAACTCTGGTCTGCTTCAATGTTCTCTACAATTCCATCTGGGCGCCACATTATGACCCTTTGGTGCATCGAAGATGGCACTGCTTCAATGCCATGTATCCACTCTCGACCAAGTAGTAGATTGTAGTTAGGCTTTGCTGATATAACCATGAACATGGTGGGTCGAAGGATTGAGCCCACCTTGAGGACGAGTTGAATGACACCCATTGTGGTGCCAATTCCCCCTTCATAGTTGGATAAGACCATGTTGTGTGGCTTTATGTCGGCATCTCCTTTGCCTAACTTTTCCAGCATAAATTGCGGTATGATATTAATGGTTGCCCCACAATCAACCATATTTTTGTTTATGGTTACCTCCCCAACTTTAGCTCTAATGAACAGTGGTTTCAGATGGCTCTTCATTGCCTCTGTTGGGGGTTCAAAGAATGCGTTTTGTTCTTCCACGCATCCATTGTTCATTATATAATAACATATTGGCTTATGTCTAGCCAGTTCCTGTTCAACCATTAGGTCAGTCTCTTCGACTTCGACCTCTCGGTTATATTCTTTGGGCAGCACAGATATGACATTCACCATGATGTCCAAACTGTCACTAGAGTCAGAGTCATCATCATTCGACCCATATTCTTCCTCCCAAGGCATAGGATTTCTCTCCAAAGGTTTCCTTTGTCTTTTCTGCACATCGGTGCTAACTTCTGGATGAGGCCCAACTGCCTCTTTCTCAGCTTTTCGCCGTCTTTGAAACCTCTTCCATTGTGAACGAGACATAGGATTCTTTCCTTTATAGTTGCTCGACACATGGGTCATTTTGTTCGATGCAGAGGCATGGTATTCCTTTCTGTAATCTAGAGAGGAACCTCTTGGTACGTCGAATGTCTACCACCTTTCTTCATTTGGCCGTTTTCTTCCCATGGTATTCAGCCAGGTATCAGTAGGCACATTAGTTGGAGGCCTAAAAGTTGGTGGCCTCCTTTCTTGAGGCATGGGTCTTTGTTGATGTCCCCTTCTGGGGTCAAATCGAATTTCTGGACCCATTCTTTGTTGGGCATGAGTACCCTATTTTGCTTTTACAGTCCGCATCACCTGTATGTGTTCAGCGGCCTTTTTATCAAAAATAGAGCTACACCTAGGGCATAGCATAACCTTTGATTTCTTCTTTTGACATCTATGCAAAAAATCTGCCAAATTTTCATCCTCCTTTGGGAATGCAGTTTTGTTTACCTCCTCTTGTCGAAGGGTTTCCTCTGAAACTCTGGCTCCAGAGACTTCGACCACATTAACCTGCAAGTTGCTTTTGGTAGTCAGGTTCATCTTCTGCATTTTAGTCTCCAAGGCTTCTGTCGAACCCTTTGCAGCATCCAAATAAGAACCTGTGATGGTCCTTTTGCTGGAGCTTTCAGTAACTCCTTTGATCAGTTTTAGGCCAACAACAGCCTTTTCGTTTGACGCTTGGTCAACTTCTTTTTTCGAAATCAGGCCTTCAGTGGCCTTTCTCACCCCTTCGATTGTTTTCCTGGAGATGTTCCCAGTGAAACTTCCGAAGATGGGTTTTATGATGAAATCTTCAAACACTTCTACCATATGAATGCCAACTGGTTCGGCATAATGAGCTTCTGCTTGTAGTGGGTTTGTGTCGATTTTCATTGCTGGTTTATCAGCAAATTTCAACCTTCCTTCATTCAGTGCCTGTTGAACGAGATCCATGAAAAGGAAACATTGTGAGGTCTTATGTCCTAAAAAATTATGATATTTACAAAAACCTCTTTTCTTTCTCTGTTCTAAAGGAGGCAATTTGGCCCCTGGGGGCACTATCACCTGTCCATCTTTAACTAATAGATCGAATATTTTGTCACACTTGGATATGTAGAAACTATAACTTTTCTTAGGAAATTTATCACTGCTTTTCTCAGGTTCCACAGGATTTTTTCCACTTGATGGCACCAACAATTTACAAGCATATGGTGGTCCATTTTTTAATTCAGCTAGATCAATATCGCCTTCTTCGATATCTACAGGATCACTGTATGTCTCTGGATCGTCATCATCCATTTCGACATAAGCTACCCTTTCTCGTCGAAGAGTTTTAGCAGTTTTGTCCTTTTCAGCCTTAAGGCGTTCTACTTGTCAAACCCTATCAGCAAGTTGGGCCATATCTCTTAGGTATTGTGTATCTAACTTTTTCCTAATCGAATAATCCAGGCCACCTGCTGCTATTTCAACTAATTCATGCTCAGGTACTTGGGTAAAGCATCTGGCTTTGAGTAGTCGAAATCTATTTAGATATTCATCAATTGGCTCAGTGAACCTTCTTTTTACACTAGCTAATTCTTTTAGACTTATCTTGGTTTGACCCATGTAAAATTGTTCATGGAACAATCTTTCTAATTGGTTCCAGTTGTGGATCGAATTGGCTGGGAGGGTAGTGAACCAAGTAAAAGCATTTTTAGTTAATGAACTTGGGAAGTATTTGATTTTAAGGTTTTCATTGTTTGCTATTTCTCCCGCCTCTATCAAATACCTAGCCACATGTTCGACAGTCGACTCTGTCGTATCCCCCGAAAATTTAGTGATTTTTGGGACTTTTCCCCTAGGTGGTAAGTCCGTTTGCAGAATATATTCTGACAATGGGGATGTAAAGTTTGGTCTATGGAAACCAACATTCATCCCGTTTTGAAGCATGATTCTCTCGAACATAGCGGTTAAATTATTATCCGCCCCATAGTTCTAGTGTCGAACTTGTTGTATTAATTTGTCAGCATTTTGGTTTCTATTAGCCAGAATAACGCCCTGATCGATTTCTCGATGGTTTCGAGGTATCTCTAATCTTGGTTGTTCTACTTCGATCCTTGGAACTTGGGGGTTTAGATTAATGGTCAAATCTTCTTCCATGATTACCCCTTGATTTAATCTTATTGGTACCCTCTGGGGCTGTCGAACAACTTGGGGTGGTTGAGCAACTTGAGGCACCCCAAAGAATTCAGCCATACGCGTTATTTGCGCTGTCATTTGATGATTCAATTGCGTGGCAGTCTGAATGAGGGGATTTAGTACTGTACTTAGAGTTTGTGCTAACATTTGTACCATTTCATGGTTACTTTCGTCCATCTGTTGCCTCAAAATTGCTGTCGAAGCATTTGTGAGACTCGGTATCATATGAAACGGCCCTCCTAAAAATTGGTTTCTACTGGCTCCAGATCCCTGTAATGGTGATGTAGCATTTACCAAAGGTTCTGAGAAAGTAGACGCAACATTCATAAGGCTAGCCATTTCAGTAGTTGGCATGCCATATGGCTGTTCTCGTCCCATCCAGGTTGTCGAAAAGCCTGGGGGTACAGTTGATCGAGACCCTAGGTTCATCCTTGGTGGGGGTGTTCCTGAAGGACCTCTTGGACCCATATACGTAAGTAAGGGTCCAGTTTGATTCATGGTTAACGATGGTATGGATCCGACAGAAGTTGGGATATTCCCTTCGACAACAGTAGTAACTGCTGTTCCTGTGATCGGTGGAGGTATTTCTCCATGGTTTGGCTCATTAGCCATACTATTCTCCCCGCTTTCTTTCCTAACAGTATATTTGTTGGTTATTCTACCACTTCTTAATAACATGCAATGTTATAACTATACGGGAAAAAACACAATAACATAGACAATTAGCAACGTCCCACCAGGTGTGCCAATTTGTTTACCGTTGTTTTTGGTAAACAACCGCTGGTCTCCAAAAAAGATAAGTTTTTTGGTTTACTTGCGGGATCGACCAAACTAATCCCAGAACATATGCTAATCTTTATGTAAAATGAGTGAGAAGGAAGAACGCACGTTCGACCCAGGGGAGAGATGTTTAAGATTGTTGAACAGTAAATGAAAGCATAAAAATGCAAGTAAAAGAAGTAAAATAAGTAAAAGGTAACTTTGCAAGATAATGGTAAAGTAAAGTGAAAAGACTTTTATTAAGTAAAAAAGGTGTTTCTAACGTACATTGCTCTGTGAATTTATCCTTTCTCACGCAGTAGTTACTTGGATAATATTTGAGAGATTTTGTACTATAAGTTGCACACACTAAAAATTACACAAACTTCTTAATTTATACTAAAAATAGGTAACCGTCGAGGGGACATTCTGCACTAGGATGAAGACAATTGTCTCCTGCATGCCTCTCGACCCATAACCTTTTGCCACGTTTCCTTCCCTTAGACGCTGATGAAAACCACCTTTCCCTCCAACAATTCAAATTTCAAAATGGTCTTCATCCCATGTGCCAAGGCGCGAACACTTCCCTTCAGTCGAAACAACCTACATCTGCCTCGGTCGAATGAACCTTTGGTCGAAGCTCTCTTATTATATCTTGGATCCTTTTCCTTAATTTATCTCATGCGTCAAATTACACCTCCTGGTGTAGTTCATTTCCAGTTGTTTGGTCAAAGAGACCAAATATAGCAAGTGTCGAATTTGGGAGCCAACACCTAGTCAAACCCTTCTGGCCAAAGAAGTAGAAGTTTTTCTTTTTCACAAAATTAAAACCTTTAAACAAAACCTGGGGCAGGGTAGTCTCTCAGTTAATTCAAACGCGTGTTTAGCCGCAAACTCTCATCTCGTAATACAACAAATGAAATCAAGAAACATTCCTCTGGAATCAAAATACGGTGATGGTTCCTGTTGTACCCCAAAATTTTCCCTCCCATATTCTTCAAGGTTTGCTAAGATCATGCTTCAAAATCTCACAAGGGTTGCACAGTCCAATCGCCTCCTAACAGTCAAAAAATCAGGGTTTTGGTTCTAGCAAAGAAATTGAAGTTTCCAAGGGTCCAATCAAGTCCGACATGCCTATAAACATTGTCAAGCATCCACATGCCAAGTTTCAAGACTCACAGCACAAAATTGCACAGTCAAAAACCCTAATTGCCCTACAGTCAACTGCAGGGGCAAAATGGTCATTTGACAGTCAAAAGTCAAAATTTTTGGTCAACATCTTATTTTGAAGCCACAAACATCATTTGATCAATTCTTGATCATGATTCTCAAGGCATGGCTCAAAAAGTCTCAAGATGCAAAAGTTTCTATTTTTGGACAGTTGAAAAAGTCAACTGCAAATTGACCAAGGCATAACTTCCACATGGTTTATCATAAAAATTCCATCCAAAGCTCATTTTGAAGAGAATGACATTTCCTACAACTCATCTTCACACTTCAAGTCCAAGAAATGCTCTCACAAAAAGATATCAATCTCAACATTATAGGTCATTTTTAAAAGTCAACAAAAAGGGACTTTAAGTCAAAGACCATAACTTGATATTGGTAAATCAAAATGACATGGGACCAAAAGCATTGGTTATAGGACTTCAAGACCTTTCCAAAATGTCTAAGAACATGATCAAAGCTTAAAAATTGAGCAAGATATGCCTTGTGGAAGTTGGGAAATTTTTGGGAATTTTGAAAAGTCAACTTTGCTTCAAATGCCTCAAAATTGCTAATGGGCCTCAATTTCTTCCATGAATCATCACCCAAAGGCCATGCACGACCCATTGACCCAAAGGGGAGTTATTTTCTTATTTTTAATTAATTAATTGAGTTTTTAATCCTATTAATTCATTTAATTAAAATTAAATATGAGAAAAATACTAAAACATGTTTTCCAAATCTTTTTGTGCAGCATATTCTCTCATTAAGACCTAAATATTTCGTGTACCACATCAAGGGACCAAATCTTCCAAAATAGGCAAGTTTCTATGACAAAAAAGGATTGAAAAAGATGCTTGAAAATCAAATATTGAATCATTGAATACATGGATTTTGGGCCAGTTTTTCTAACCTAATTCAGTCACACATATATGCACATTGCAAACCTAATGCTGAGAACAAAAAAGCTGCGCTGAGAATAGAAGAACAAACTTGCATTTTTTTCACAAAAAGGTCAAAACTGTTTTCATAGCTAGAGGGTGATTCAAGGCCTCAAAACTATTCCACCAGCTTGCCAAGACTACCAGGAAGCTTTTGCAATCGAAACCAGCCTTCCATACTCAAAGAGTTGGTATAACCGAGTCACCCTGTTCATAAAATTTTGCATATTCGTATTTGCATTTTCATGCCATATTAATGTCTTCTAATGATTGATTTACACTAAGATGATTGTTCTGAAGCTAATGGCATGCTTTGATTGAACTAATATTGCCTATATCAAAAATCACCATTAACGATTGCTAGGGTTGCAGAAGCTTTGAATTGGGGCTTTCCTCATCTGGAAAAATCAGGCCATGAAACTTGTACCACTGAATTCAGAAGCTCCAAACGAATTGAACAACCACCTCGCGCCCTTTTTATATTCCCTCATGTGCTAATCGCTATTTTTGAATATTACAGTTAGTGGGGGTTTAAAACCCCCGCTATTTGATTTTGTTTACAGGCAAAGAGATGAAGACTATGCATATGTGTCATAACGTTACTGGGTAGTTCAAATCCTTGCGCGCGTTTTTGTTAAAATCCCACTAATGCTTGTTTTCTCTCTCATAATGATCATTGTCCCTTAGATGTACAAAGTAACGCGCCAGTTCAGTTGGTGGATGTGTTGGCAGGCAGGTATTGGGACCTGGGTTCGATTCCCAGGTCCCCCATATTTCTTCATAATTTTGTTTCTAACATATTCAGGTGGTGTTCCCCTCCAGTGGTCCATCATACACCCAACACCTTGGCACGCCACATGTCCCCAGGGATCAATCCAAAGGCCATCACGTGAATTCCACCATATGCATTAGTCAACTGTTCCTCACACGCGCCAGAAAAGTCAAAAAGGCCTGATTCTAGTGGGCCAAAATTCTCACAAAAACCTCCAAAAGGGTCAGAACACCCTCCATGGTTTGATTTTCAATTTTTAGTTATTTTTCCTTTTAGTTTTTTTTAATTGTTCTTTTTTAAATTAATTATTATTTTTCTAATTCACAAATATAATTTTCACCATACAAAAAAATCAGAAAAGTCAAAAATAAAATATGTTTATTTATTATTTAATGCATTAATATTTTGTAAATAAATTTTCAATAATCAATTAGTTTAAATTTATGTTTTCAACTTTAATGTTTTTTCTTCTTAAATAACTAAAATACATAAAAATTAGGTTTTTTAGTATTTTACTCTTTTTCTCAATAAATAAATTTTTCTTACTATTATTATTATTATTTATTAATTATTTTGTAAATACTCTTGTAAATAAACAATTAGTAAATTAGGTTTAAACTTAAATATTTTTCTTTAACAAATTAAAAATAGTGTAGAATTAGGGTTTCCAATAATAACTAATTTTCTTCCTTTATTTTCATTAAATACAAAAAACATCAAAAAATAACTTCTTTTCTTATTAAATAATTAATTCACTTCCAATTTCAATTTAATTTCTTTAAAGGGTCCAACGCCCTCGCACTCGATTCTAATTTCTTTTCGCACGTTTATTTTTATTTCCTTTTTAAATATTATGTATTTGCCCCAAAGCTTTGTAATAGTAATTAGGACATTTACTTTCCGCACTTTTATTCAAAATCGGGTCTTTGTTAATTTGGCGATGTATAGACCCGCACCTTGTAATAGCGTAGGACTTTTATTTTCCGCATTTTAATTTCCGCACCTTTTAACTGCTAATCACATGAAAGAATGAATGGCCCAAATAAAATCAAAGCGTAGCTCACCCAATGCATGACAAGATAAATATAACTGAAAATGACACACAATTCACACACCACTCCTAGGGTACGCCTCACTGTTGCCTTGCCTCTCGAAACGTGGTCGTCGAGTATAGGACGTCTTAGTGAGTCCTTATGTCCATTGATCTAGTTGCCTCGGAACGGTTGCCTCGGAATAAGTTGCCTCGAAACAGTTGCCTCGGAATAAAAAGATCAATGGCATAAGGGTAGCTTCTAAGGTGTCTTACTGTTGCTCGGTGACCATACTGTCCCTAACCCTCGAATTGACCCGAACACCTCCAACGGTGGTGCTACCTACCTCTCAATAGTGGGATGGCACTACCTTAAGGACATTTACATAGCAGAATTCCTTAGGGTAGGTAGATTACTCGTAGATACTTGCTCTAATTCAAAACAAATCAAAAACTCTTTTCACACTGACACTTTTCAAAAAGCTTTCAAAACAACTTTTCAAACACTCTTGAGGACTGATACAAGAGTCGATCTGAAACTTTCAAAGAAACTTTTTCAAACCCACTCACCTTGAAAAGCAAACAAACATTTTGAAAACACAAATGAGCAAGTATCTAAGAGCCCATGGATAACCATGGATAGAAAGGGTGCTAACACCTTCCCTTTCTATAAATCTACCTCCCGAACCGAGAGCAATCTCATAAGGAATTTTTCTGTGCTTTTGTCCTTTCCATGTTGGAGAAAATAAAAGACGGTGGCGACTCTTGCTTCCGCGACATTTCGCGAACCAGCGTTAAACTGTCAGTTCCAGATCCACCGATCACAGTTCCCTATCACATAGGCAGTCATCATCTCTCAAAAAGAAAAGCTCACTAAGTCAAAACCTACAAAGGAGACTTAAGAAAACTGGGGCATCCCGCTGACTGTAATCTCAAAACAGGAACAATCAGGCAAAAATTAGGGATAACAAATCAAAAGAAAGAGGTCACTACAAATCCTCAACAACATGAAAAAAAATGTTGCAAAAATGACTGCCTTCCAACAAACTTAACTTGTTTGAACCATCACCAAAACGTCATCCCAGACTCAATTGGAGTTTGTGATCGGTGGATCTGGAACTGACTGTTTAACGCTGGTTCGCGAAATGTCGCGGAAGCAAGAGTCGCCACCGTCTTTTATTTTCTCCAAATGGAAAGGACAAAAGCACAGAAAAATTCCTTTAAAGAGATTGCTCTCGGTTCGGGAGGTAGGTTATAGAAAGGGAAGGTATTAGCACCCTTTCTATCCATGGTTATCCATGGGCTCTTAGATACTTGCTCAATGTGTTTTCAAAATTGTTTGCTTGCTTTTCAATGTGGGTTTAAAAGTTTCTTTGAAAAATTTCAGATCGACTCATACGTCAGAGTGTTTGAAAAGTTTGCTTTGAAAGCTTTTGAAAAGTGTCAGTGTGAAAAGTCTTCTTGAGTTTGTTTTGAGATTAGAGCAAGTATCCTTGAGAACCTACCTACCCTAAGGAATTCGTCTGTGTAGATGTCCTTAAAAGTAGTGCCATCCCACCATTGAGAGGTAGGTAGCACCACCGTTGGAGGTGTTCGGGTCAATTCGAGTTTTAGGGACATGGTGATCACCAGAGCAATGGGAAGACACCTTAGAAGCTACCCTCATGCCAGGTTCCCGGATCATGAGGACTTGCTAAGACATCCTCTACTCGACGATCACCTTTCGAAAGGCAACAGTGAGGCGTACCCTAGGGGTGGTGTGTGCGAATTGTGTGTCATGTTTCAGTTATTTGTCTTGTCATGTTTGTCGTGTTCTACGCTTGATTTTAATTTGTCATTCATTCTTGCATGCACATTTAACAGTTATAATTTACGGAAAATAAATCTAAGGCTATTACAAATGGCGCGGGTCCACATCGCCAAAATTAAACCGGACCCGATTTAGCGGAAAATAAATAAAGCGATAAAATAAAGTGCGAAAAGTAAAGTTACATGGCTTTGGGAGAGATACAGAATTATAATATGCAATAAAGTAAATGCGCAAAAGAAAATAATTAAACAAAACTAGGGCGTTGGACCCTTTTGTAAACAATTAAAAATAAGGAATTAAGAATAAAATAATAAAAAAAGAATTAAATGTTTTTGATATTTTTGTATTTTTTAGATTTAATAAGGAAAAGAATTTAATTGAAATTAAATTAAAAGGCAAACCCTAATTCTAATATTTTTATTTATTATGAAGGAATTAAAATATAATCTAAATTAAACCCTAATTTATTTATACACAATTTTTAATTTATGAAAAATAACTAAATAATATTATTCTGAAAAGAAGGAAAAATTAAAAGAAAAATAATAAAAAAAGATATTAAACCTAAATTCTATTTTTGGTGTTTTTTCTAAAAAAGATTAAAACTATAACCTAATTAAACTAAACATTTACATATATTAATTTATTGATGAAAATAATTAAAATTAAAAATTATATTTTTATTTGGACATTTTTTATTTTTATGATGTTTTTTTCTGATTTTTTTTTAATGAAATTAAACAATAATTAGAATAACATAATAATTAAAATAATGATTAAAAGATATAAGAAAAAATAAATAAATGAAATGGGCAAACCAGGGTGGGGTGTAGCCCCAAATCAGGAGGTGTTGATTTGAAAAGTCTGGCCCAATAAGCCTTGATTTCGCTGACTTTCCTTGATTTTGTATGGCATGTTGACCAGCCTCCATGGTATGCTTTCAAACTGAACCTTTGATCAGATCTCCAGGACGCGTGGCTAGCTGATTTTTGAGTGTGCATGGTATACTGGGACATTAGCGCTGCATAGGATCAATTATAGAAAAATAATATTGAGCGTTTGCCAGACCTGGGACTTGAACCCAGGTCTTTGAAGTTACCAGCACAACACTTGACCACTGAACCAAGCGCGTTTCAATTAACATATAATAAACAATAAACAATATAATAAGAACGCGTTAGTGACTTTGGAATTTCGCGCGAAATTTAAATGGATCAATCGTTGCTTGACACGCCATCTTCTTCCTCACCACCCCTGTAACATAGAACACAGAGGCAACGGTTTTGTATTTGTTTCCTTAGGGCCTCTATCAGAAAATAGCGAATAGCCCCTCGTTGCTCATAAATTGAGCGCGAGGGGGTCATCCTTTTCGTCTTCAACTCCTGAATCCATTGGTGGTCATCTGGGGCTCTAATTTTGCTTTATTAAGAAAGCCCCAAATCTAAGAACCTGCAAACCCTAGCAATCGATCATGGCAAAACCTTATATATGATACGAAAATCAAATTGAAGGCAACGGTTAGCTTCACAATCAAGCAAGGAATAAGAATCAGCAATTAAACTTCATGAAAGATGCCTAGAACATGATATACGTTTAAGAATTTTTTGCTACACAGTCAAGGGTCTTGTTACCAATTCTTAGGGTCTGAGTTGATGCTAATGATTGGGAAACGTCCAGTGATGTCTCAGGATGCTAATGGGATGAAGATTGAAGCTTGAATCGACCTAAAACCTTGATTTCAGTATTTGAGTTTTATGAGAAATTTTCAGTTTGCAATGGCTTGTTTATGCGCAGCTTGCAGTCTAATGCAATTAGGTTTTCCATCCTGCATATGTAATGATCATTTTAGGTTAACAAAATTCCACAAAATCTCTTGTATTCAATGGTTTCAAGATTTGATTTTACAAGATATTTTTTGAATCTTTTTTCATGTGTAATTTTGTTCAATCATGCCAAATCACACCAAAACTTGCCTATTTAAGATATGCACGAAATATTAAGAATAAACATGCATGAAAAGATTTTTTTAGGTTAAGTTTGATATTTTTCATGTATTTAATTAGTTTAAATGAATTAATATTGATATAAATTCAAATAAATAATTAAAAAATGAGAAAATATTTCCCTTTGGGCCTAATGGTCGTGCATAGGCTTGGCATGAAGAAACTTGGAAGAAAAATGGGCCCATTTGCATTTTTAGGCCTTTTGCATCAATGTTGACTTTTCAAAATTCCTAAAAATTTCCCAACTTCCACAAGGCATAACTTGGTCAATTTTTAAGCTTTTCACATGTTCTTGGACATTTTGGAAAGGTATTTGAGTCCTTTAACCAATGCCTTTGGTCCCATGTCATTTTGATTTACCAATCTCAAGTTATGGTCTTTGACTTAAAGTCCCTTTTTGTTGACTTTTGAAAATGACCTATAATGTTGAAATTGATAACTTTTTGTGAGAGCATTTCTTGGACTTGAAACATGAAGCTGAATTGTAGGAAATGTCTTTCTCTTCAAAATGAGCTTTGTATGGAATTTTTCTGATAATCCATGTGAAAGTTATGCCCTGGTCAATTTCAGTTGACTTTTTCAACTGTCCAAATATAGCAACTTTTGCATCTTTGATGATTTCTGAGCCAAATTTTGAGAATCATGATCAAGCATTGATCAAATGATGTTTGTGGCTTCAAAATGATATGTTGACCAAAAATTTGAACTTTTGACTGTCAAATGACCATTTTGCCCCTACAGTTGACTGTAGTGCAATCTAGGGTTTTGACTGTGCAATTTTGAGCTGAATGCCTTGAAACTTGACATGAGGATACTTGACCATCTTTGTAAGCATATGAGACTTGGTTGGGCCTTTGAAATCTTCATTTTCTTGACCAGAACTCAAACCCTAGTTTTGACTGTATAGGAGCCAGTTGAGCTGCACAACCCTGGGGAATTTTGTGACCTTGACTTTGACAATTCCTTGATGAATATGGGAGGGCAAATTTTGGGGTACAACAGTTGCCCCTGTTCAATCTTCTTAGACCTGAGGATGCAGATTGGCTGACGTGCCTTTCGTAATCCGAGGGTAGAAGATGATTGGACACTAGAGTGCCCAGAAATTTGCGCTCACATAGTAGCAATGATGATGAGGGAATGGGCTTATAGATGCCATTTGGAGATTGCTGGATGGGATGATGGGCTTATAGATGCCATCTGGATGTTGATTGCGTAAGAGATTCCTTCGCTAGAACCCGCATACCTGCAAAAGAAAAAATGAGTACCTGACACGTTGCAGGAGCTGATTTTGGATGCTTGGTATAGATGTGTCCTGACTGGTTACAGGAACTGAGTCTGGAGCTTCAAACGCTGATGAATGAACCAGGGATGGTTACTGCCTTAGCATGAATGGTAAGAGAATCTTGAATGATTTCAACCTCAACAACGCTCGTTGCGGAAATCTTGGTGAGAGTTACCATCTTCGTAGTGTCAGGAAGAGAACCAAAGGACATTATAATCTCAAAGGGAGTCATCTCACTCACCGTTGGAGAGGGAACTATAGGAAATTATAATCTGAAAGGAAATATCACCTCACTCGCCGTTGGAGAGGGAAACATCTTGAAAGGGAATTACCACCTCACTCGCCGTTGGAGAGGGGACCATAAGAGAATATCACCTCACGCTCATGCCGGAGAGGGAAACATCTGAAGAAGGAATTACCACCTCACTCGCCGTTGGAGAGGGGACCATAAGAGAATATCACCTCACGCTCATGCCGGAGAGGGAAACATCTGAAGAAGGAATTACCACCTCACACGCCGTTGGAGAGGGGACCATAAGAGAATATCACCTCACGCTCATGCCGGAGAGGGAAACATCTGAAGAAGGAATTACCACCTCACACGCCGTTGGAGAGGGGACCATAAGAGAATATCACCTCACGCTCATGCCGGAGAGGGAAACATCTGAAGAAGGAATTACCACCTCACTCGCCGTTGGAGAGGGGACCATAAGAGAATATCACCTCACGCTCATGCCGGAGAGGGAAACATCTGAAGAAGGAATTACCACCTCACTCGCCGTTGGAGAGGGGACCATAAGAGAATATCACCTCACGCTCATGCCGGAGAGGGAAACATCTGAAGAAGGAATTACCACCTCACTCGCCGTTGGAGAGGGGACCATAAGAGAACTTCTACTGAGTCTTTATCAGAAAAATATGTTTGGAGTCGATTTAACTGGACTGGAGAAGTTCTTGAAATATGTTTGAGAATTTCACCCGCATCTTTCCTGCAAGGTAGAGGTCAGTTATATGCAATGCATGATATGGATCGAGCAATGATGTTCTCAATATGGATGCGATTTATATGATATGATGCGTACATGCATGCTGTAATGATGTATGTGATGATTTATGTATGTTTTATCTAGGAAAATAAATCCTTGACGGGTGCCGGGAAGTCATATCCTGGGCTGATGTTGAGGAAGAGATTTTGCTTCCGCTGTGGATGATTCGTTGCAAGAATACCGGTAGGAGGAGATAACTCCGTTGAGGAATAAACTTGGCAAATGAAATAATTCTGCGGGAGAAAAGATACTCTAGCGATCATGCTGGGGAGTGCTACTCTGTGGGGATAGCGATGCTTTGCTGAGTTGAAGAAGATAACTCCGCTGGGGATACCGTTGATGAGTTATGCTGGGGATATCCTTGTTGTGCTGGAAGTGTTGATAGACTTCGCTGGGGGTAGGAAGATACTTTGCCGAGGACTCTCTTTCCGTGGCTTTTGGCTGAGGATAACCCAGTTATATCATGTTACGGAAATAACTCTTTAAATCAAGTCGGGACGACGCGTTCGTGCTCTGCGAGGGATAAGCTTCCAGAATCTACTGGGGGGTACGCCTACTGCTTGGGGAGATAGATTCCAACCTTCCTGGGGAACTGGATTGGACTCTCCTGAGGAAGTTTGATATGCTGGGGAAGTGATCTTCAACGGAACCTATCCTGATACCTTGGAGGGTAGAACAATCAGATTGCTTAGACCACTCTTTATTGCCCCTGTTTCTATGGGGGAGGCACTTGTGGGAGGCTGCTAGTCGTTGAGAGATAAACCTTCTTCTGGCAGACAGATGACAAGAAGACGGGACATAGTCGTACGCTTTAATCCCTAACTTTTGCCTGGACCGCCCTTTCGGGTTTTCAGTCCACCGGGATACCCATTTTTGCCCAAGCCGCCTTTTCAGGTTTTCGACTTGCCGGGTGTACAGATTTTTTCATTTCATCCCTCATTTTGCCCGAACCCTTTTGGTTCGCCGGGAAGCCCTTATTTTTGCCTAGGTATGTCAACCTAGCGGGTCTTTGATTGTGCGCAGTATTTTTCCGACTATGTCCGCTCTCAGAAAGTAGGGAGTTGCCCCTGTTTAGAAGTGTTTTGTCACCAGAAGATGTTTGATCAGACGAGATTTGTCCCAGGCTATTTGGCCCTTGAGAGATTCTCCGAATCTTGATTGGATTGCCCCAGATAATGGACACTGGTCATGCCATGCCCCTTGATTGGAGTTGCTTTTGTTCATTAGGTATTCATTGTGCGAATTTCCCTGCTGTTCAAACAAAAAGTCATATGCAAACCAAGTTATGTTAAAAATGCAAAGCTCATGTCTGTCTTGAAGATTTTGAAAATGCATTCTTTTTCATAAAACAAGTGAATGTTTGTAAAACGTGATGTCAACTTCGTATTTTACCGTAGGCCTTCAGGAGTCAGGATACCTTCGTGACAATATGCTTTCGAACTAACCCATGCTTCAGCTAGGACTTTTAAGGGTTATAACGTGGCCTGGTTCACGGTTTAAGAAACAAAGGATAAAGGCTCAAATTATTTGTACCCACCCGCTCTTCGTGATATTCTCCAAACCTAAACTCAGTTGATCATACGTTAGACCTTGTTTGAGTCTTTGCTCTGATGTTCCAGTAACGATTCGGATGTTGATAACTTATTTTGTTTAGGCAGTCATTCCTTTTTTGTTGAGGGTTTGTAAGACCTCTTTCTTGATTTTTGTTATCCCTTTCTTTTTTTGCCTGAACTGTTTCCCTTTTTTTTTGGAATTACAGTCAGCGGGATGCCCCAGTTTCATAAGTCCCCTTTGTAGGTTTATACTTTTTTGGGCTTTTCATTTATGAATTTTGATGAGGACTGCCTGTCCTTTTGATTGTTCTGAACCATCACTGTCTTTGTTCGTTTTGTGAAGATCTCTTTAGTGCCATTCGTCATGCACTTGGATCAACTGAGAGAACTACCCTGCCCCAGGTTATGATAAAGGGTTTCAATTTTCGAAAATAAAACTCCTACTTCTTTGGCTCAGAGGGGTTGACGAGGGATTATCATCCTTATAACTCCAGTGTTTAGGATTTGAAACAATGCCTGTACCTCATCAGCGGGGTCTGTTCAAAAGCATACTGTAATGATTGCGGTATCGTTTTCGTCATCCTCCCTCAAGAGGCTTAGAATTATTAACCGAGAGTTGACATCAGAAAAAATATGAAAAGATATTTGAACATAATGAAAATAATTGTATTAATTTCCAAAACAGACATATGCAATGCATTAATCGAATAAAAGAGTTTGCTATGACATTAATTGTTTGTATAAGCAAAGAAAAGTACAACTCAAAATATTCAAATAAACAAAAGGCTTCAATGATTGGGCAACGGAGCAGTGACTATGTTCGGAGTCTCAGACACTTCAAACTGAATCTCTCCAGCGTCGATCATATCTTGAATCTTATTCTTGAGAGGCCAGCAATTGTCTGTAGTATGCCCCGGGCTATCTGAATGATATGCGCACCTATCGTTGGGATGATAGTTGGGTGCAGAAGTGTTTGGATTCCGGAGAGGAGCCCTTAAAGTGATCAGCCCCGCCTTCAACATTTGTTGCAGTGCTTGATCCAACGACATGTTGAGTTTGGTATACTGTCGTTTCTCCTTACGCTGCTGCCCCTGTCCTTGTTGAGCAGGTCCGGGATTGGAAATCTGAATTGCCCCTGCCTCATGACGGCTCTTTTTACCGTGCACAGCATTGGATTCTTTCTTTCCATGATGAGGCTTTTTGTCCGAAGGTGCGGCCTCTTGAATTTTCCCAGACCGGATACCAACTTCAATTCGCTCTCCAGTCAAGATAAGATCTGTGAATCCAGCAGACGAATTCCCAATCAGGTGATTATAAAATGGACCAGACAAGGTCCCCAAGAACATATCCACAAGTTCCCGATCAGTCAGAGGTGGTTGTACCCTTCCAGCAAGATCCCTCCATTTCTGCGCATATTCTTTAAAACCTTCACTTGATCCTAACGACATACCCTGGAGTTGAGTACGCGTAGGGGCAAGGTCGGCATTATATTGATACTGCTTGTAGAAAGCAGTAGCCAACTCCTCCCAGTTACGAACCTTGGTCCCATCCAGTTGATAGAACCATTCGAGATGAGTCCCTGAAAGACTCTCCTGGAAGAAATGGATCCACAAATTTTTGTCCACCGTATAGGGTTGAATCTTCCGAACATAGGACCTTAAGTGCAGCTTGGGACAAGATGCCCCGTCGTACTTAGAGAAGGGTGGTACTTTGAACTTGCGAGGGATAACCACACCAGTTGACAAACCCAGCTCTCCGAAATCCAGCCCAGGTACCTGTTGAACCTCCATAGCTTTCATTCTGTCCTCCAGTTGCTTATATCTGTCATCAGCAGGAGGGTACTGCTCTTCATCAAAATCTGTCTCGTTGTCGGAGACCACTGGACTGGGAACCTCTCTCTCATGATGACTGATTTTTCCCACAGATGGGGTGGTCCTCTCAGTTTCAACTTGCGGTGTATTCCCAGATCTGCGTCTAGGGCTGAACAGAACAGTCCTCTTCTTTTTCTTGTCCTTCTTCAAGAGCAGAGTCTTCAGATCTTGCTGCCCTTGGGTCAAATTCATTATCAGCTCTTGGAACTGGGCGTTCTGAGCTTGAAGGTCCTTGATAGTCTGCTCGACTGATGATTCAGGATTCATGACGATCGGCTGAAATAAACAGCGGAGAAGGGTAAGCAACCTGTCAAAGGGATACCTGCAATGCAATGAGATGTATGGTATGCATGCAATGTTTTCAAGGACCTCTCGGGGTAAACAGAGAGACTTTGTTAGCATTTGGAACCGGTAGCTTGACTGAAGGCACTGCATATTGTTGAGAGTCCTTCATCAAGGGTCAAAGGCTCACCATATCCAGTGGGTCATAGCCCCTGACAACCTTGGCTAGAGGAAAATAAATCCTCTTTGCCCCTTGCTGGGATAGTTGTTCATCATGACCTGCATCACAAGCCCTTGAGATCCTTGAAATGGGTTAGGATGTATGCAATGGTATGCAATGGTATGATGTCATGCTATGCATGGGGTGATGTAGGTAAACCCTGTTGTGAGTCCCAACTAAGGACTATAAACAGACCCTGCAAGAAATTAAGTATACTTTGTTATGAGTCCTAATTAAGGACTATAAACAAAACCTGCAAGAGATCTAGTAAACCCTATTATGAGTCCCAGTTAAGGACTATAAACAACACCTGCAAGAAATTTGGTAAACCCTGTCATGAGTCCTAGTTAAGGACTATAAACAAGACCTGCAAGAAATTTGGTAAACCCTGTCATGAGTCCTAGTTAAGGACTATAAACAAGACCTGCAAGAAACTTAGTACCCTGTTATGAGTCCCAATTAAGGACTATAAACAAGACCTGCAAGAAACAAGTGTTAGGTAACAAGCACGCAGATAGTCAAGTACGAAGGCACACAAGTCACACAAAGAGCCCTTAAGGTTTAGGCCAGCATGAGGTTTAGGTAGTACCCTCTTTCAGTTTGTTGGTTAAGACCTGTCTTATCAGAAGTAACCGGGTTCTAGAGGATCCCAATATCACTGACTACCCTCAATCGGTCATAACTCCAGCATCGCAATCTTTTCTTGCGGCCAGAACCATCACGAGAGTTTAGCCTCAATGGGCGTAGCATACTGCTACTGTTTCTATTGGCCAAGTTGGGTCATTTAAGGTTCTAAGGTCTGTTGGTGCTTAATGACTCCTTGGAAGACCCATATTCTCCCCGTTTCAACACGAGGGATATCGGTACAGACCAAGGCGCCACACCAACGTAGCCACTGCTTCACCCATGTCGGTATACGCCGGACAGGTCCCTCACAGCTTATGCTACCTAAACAGGGTATCCCCAGATCCGGGTTAGGATCTATGTAACTCCGATACAACCCACAATAGTAAAGCAAGCAAAGAAGACAATTGAAAACACAGTGATCTTAACCCTAAGGTACACCTCACTTTAAAGTTTTTATCCCCAGCAGAGTCGCCAGTTCTGTGATCGGTGGATCTGGAACTGACTGTTTAACGCTGGTTCGCGAAATGTCGCGGAAGCAAGAGTCGCCACCGTCTTTTATTTTCTCCAAATGGAAAGGACAAAAGCACAGAAAAATTCCTTTAAAGAGATTGCTCTCGGTTCGGGAGGTAGGTTATAGAAAGGGAAGGTATTAGCACCCTTTCTATCCATGGTTATCCATGGGCTCTTAGATACTTGCTCAATGTGTTTTCAAAATTGTTTGCTTGCTTTTCAATGTGGGTTTAAAAGTTTCTTTGAAAAATTTCAGATCGACTCATACGTCAGAGTGTTTGAAAAGTTTGCTTTGAAAGCTTTTGAAAAGTGTCAGTGTGAAAAGTCTTCTTGAGTTTGTTTTGAGATTAGAGCAAGTATCCTTGAGAACCTACCTACCCTAAGGAATTCGTCTGTGTAGATGTCCTTAAAAGTAGTGCCATCCCACCATTGAGAGGTAGGTAGCACCACCGTTGGAGGTGTTCGGGTCAATTCGAGTTTTAGGGACATGGTGATCACCAGAGCAATGGGAAGACACCTTAGAAGCTACCCTCATGCCAGGTTCCCGGATCATGAGGACTTGCTAAGACATCCTCTACTCGACGATCACCTTTCGAAAGGCAACAGTGAGGCGTACCCTAGGGGTGGTGTGTGCGAATTGTGTGTCATGTTTCAGTTATTTGTCTTGTCATGTTTGTCGTGTTCTACGCTTGATTTTAATTTGTCATTCATTCTTGCATGCACATTTAACAGTTATAATTTACGGAAAATAAATCTAAGGCTATTACAAATGGCGCGGGTCCACATCGCCAAAATTAAACCGGACCCGATTTAGCGGAAAATAAATAAAGCGATAAAATAAAGTGCGAAAAGTAAAGTTACATGGCTTTGGGAGAGATACAGAATTATAATATGCAATAAAGTAAATGCGCAAAAGAAAATAATTAAACAAAACTAGGGCGTTGGACCCTTTTGTAAACAATTAAAAATAAGGAATTAAGAATAAAATAATAAAAAAAGAATTAAATTTTTTTGATATTTTTGTATTTTTTAGATTTAATAAGGAAAAGAATTTAATTGAAATTAAATTAAAAGGCAAACCCTAATTCTAATATTTTTATTTATTATGAAGGAATTAAAATATAATCTAAATTAAACCCTAATTTATTTATACACAATTTTTAATTTATGAAAAATAACTAAATAATATTATTCTGAAAAGAAGGAAAAATTAAAAGAAAAATAATAAAAAAAGATATTAAACCTAAATTCTATTTTTGGTGTTTTTTCTAAAAAAGATTAAAACTATAACCTAATTAAACTAAACATTTACATATATTAATTTATTGATGAAAATAATTAAAATTAAAAATTATATTTTTATTTGGACATTTTTTATTTTTATGATGTTTTTTTCTGATTTTTTTTTAATGAAATTAAACAATAATTAGAATAACATAATAATTAAAATAATGATTAAAAGATATAAGAAAAAATAAATAAATGAAATGGGCAAACCAGGGTGGGGTGTAGCCCCAAATCAGGAGGTGTTGATTTGAAAAGTCTGGCCCAATAAGCCTTGATTTCGCTGACTTTCCTTGATTTTGTATGGCATGTTGACCAGCCTCCATGGTATGCTTTCAAACCGAACCTTTGATCAGATCTCCAGGACGCGTGGCTAGCTGATTTTTGAGTGTGCATGGTATACTGGGACATTAGCGCTGCATAGGATCAATTATAGAAAAATAATATTGAGCGTTTGCCAGACCTGGGACTTGAACCCAGGTCTTTGAAGTTACCAGCACAACACTTGACCACTGAACCAAGCGCGTTTCAATTAACATATAATAAACAATAAACAATATAATAAGAACGCGTTAGTGACTTTGGAATTTCGCGCGAAATTTAAATGGATCAATCGTTGCTTGACACGCCATCTTCTTCCTCACCACCCCTGTAACATAGAACACAGAGGCAACGGTTTTGTATTTGTTTCCTTAGGGCCTCTATCAGAAAATAGTGAATAGCCCCTCGTTGCTCATAAATTGAGCGCGAGGGGGTCATCCTTTTCGTCTTCAACTCCTGAATCCATTGGTGGTCATCTGGGGCTCTAATTTTGCTTTATTAAGAAAGCCCCAAATCTAAGAACCTGCAAACCCTAGCAATCGATCATGGCAAAACCTTATATATGATACGAAAATCAAATTGAAGGCAACGGTTAGCTTCACAATCAAGCAAGGAATAAGAATCAGCAATTAAACTTCATGAAAGATGCCTAGAACATGATATACGTTTAAGAATTTTTTGCTACACAGTCAAGGGTCTTGTTACCAATTCTTAGGGTCTGAGTTGATGCTAATGATTGGGAAACGTCCAGTGATGTCTCAGGATGCTAATGGGATGAAGATTGAAGCTTGAATCGACCTAAAACCTTGATTTCAGTATTTGAGTTTTATGAGAAATTTTCAGTTTGCAATGGCTTGTTTATGCGCAGCTTGCAGTCTAATGCAATTAGGTTTTCCATCCTGCATATGTAATGATCATTTTAGGTTAACAAAATTCCACAAAATCTCTTGTATTCAATGGTTTCAAGATTTGATTTTACAAGATATTTTTTGAATCTTTTTTCATGTGTAATTTTGTTCAATCATGCCAAATCACACCAAAACTTGCCTATTTAAGATATGCACGAAATATTAAGAATAAACATGCATGAAAAGATTTTTTTAGGTTAAGTTTGATATTTTTCATGTATTTAATTAGTTTAAATGAATTAATATTGATATAAATTCAAATAAATAATTAAAAAATGAGAAAATATTTCCCTTTGGGCCTAATGGTCGTGCATAGGCTTGGCATGAAGAAACTTGGAAGAAAAATGGGCCCATTTGCATTTTTAGGCCTTTTGCATCAATGTTGACTTTTCAAAATTCCTAAAAATTTCCCAACTTCCACAAGGCATAACTTGGTCAATTTTTAAGCTTTTCACATGTTCTTGGACATTTTGGAAAGGTCTTTGAGTCCTTTAACCAATGCCTTTGGTCCCATGTCATTTTGATTTACCAATCTCAAGTTATGGTCTTTGACTTAAAGTCCCTTTTTGTTGACTTTTGAAAATGACCTATAATGTTGAAATTGATAACTTTTTGTGAGAGCATTTCTTGGACTTGAAACATGAAGATGAATTGTAGGAAATGTCTTTCTCTTCAAAATGAGCTTTGGATGGAATTTTTCTGATAATCCATGTGAAAGTTATGCCCTGGTCAATTTCAGTTGACTTTTTCAGCTGTCCAAATATAGCAACTTTTGCATCTTTGATGATTTCTGAGCCAAATTTTGAGAATCATGATCAAGCATTGATCAAATGATGTTTGTGGCTTCAAAATGATATGTTGACCAAAAATTTGAACTTTTGACTGTCAAATGACCATTTTGCCCCTACAGTTGACTGTAGTGCAATCTAGGGTTTTGACTGTGCAATTTTGAGCTGAATGCCTTGAAACTTGACATGAGGATACTTGACCATCTTTGTAAGCATATGAGACTTGGTTGGGCCTTTGAAATCTTCATTTTCTTGACCAGAACTCAAACCCTAGTTTTGACTGTATAGGAGCCAGTTGAGCTGCACAACCCTGGGGAATTTTGTGACCTTGACTTTGACAATTCCTTGATGAATATGGGAGGGCAAATTTTGGGGTACAACAGAGTTCAAACGTACAATTAACTGAGCTTATGACTGAAGAACATCACGAAGAACGGGTGGGTACAAATACATTTGAGCCTTTATCCTTTGTTTCTTAAACCGTGAACCAAGCTACGTTATAACCCTTCAAAAGACCTAATTGAAGCATGGGTTAGTTCGAAAGCATACTGTTACAAAAGGTATCCTGACTCCTGTAAGGCTTTACTCTAAATCTTGAGTTTGAATTTTTCTTACAAAATTTCTTTACTCGCTAAAACACATTCTTCAAAACTTCAAGACAGACATAAACTTTGCATTACTTGAATATCACTGTTTACATGTGGCTATTTGTTTGACAGCGGAGAAATTCACACAACGAACATCCGATGAACGAAAGCTCTCTTAGTGAACAAAATCACTTCAAAGAAGGATGACACTTCCATTGACAAATCTCCTATCAACAAGGGGACATGACATGTAACTATCCAACACACCTGGGGCAGTCCAGTCAAGATTCCAGGAAACCTCTCAAGAAGTGCAGAGTAACCAGGGGCAGACCTCCATCTCCGTCACTTGGGGCATTAAACTTCAAATCTCATCAAAGAGTTACGTACAATCAAACATTTTTGGCAATGCCACGAACATTTGCTACTAGGGGCAATGACGAATCTCTCCAAAGTCCTTCTCATAGGATGACTCCCCAACCAGAGTTTAATCTCTGAACACCTTTCCCCAGCTGAGACAACCTCAAGAATCCTCAAAGACTTTCCCCCAACGAAGTCGTCATCTCTCAAGCAGACCGACAACAAGGTTTATTTCCCCAACAAAAGACAGGATTCCCCAGCTTGAGGTAGCCTTTCCGACTACTACAAATCAAAGGACCACAACTCCTCTTCCACAGTAGACTACTCTACAATCCCCAATAAGTTACTGTGAAGCCTGGACCCAACCAGACATTAGTTCAACTTTGACTCCCCAATAGAGCAACGGACAACCGAGACTCCTGAACTTTTTCCCAAGCAGGAATCAACACTCAACACAAAGCTTTCAACATCCCCCGACGGAGTTCTCCTCAAATAATAAAACAGGAATCCTCAGTGGAAACATTCTAGGCAAAGTTTAAAGACACACCTACTCTTCAACAGCAATCCGGGATTTAATAACTCCCCAACACTTGTCAAAGATTTATTCTCCAAGACAAAATTACATTTCAACAACATTCATATCATATGCATACCAAATACATATAACATAAATCTCATTTTGAGAACATCATTACGCAATGCATACATCATGACATTGCATACAACTAACTCTTTACCTCTTCAGGAAAGATCAATCAACATATAAAGTTCATCATCTTTTGGAGTAGCAATCGTCCAAGATTCCTTCATCATTTTGCTGAGGTAGTAATCGTCCAAGATTCCCTTATCATCCTGCTGAGGTAGTAATCGTCCAAGATTCCTTCATCATCTTGCCGAGGTAGTAATCATCCAAGATTCCTTCATCATCCTACTGAGGTAGTAATCGTCCAAGATTCCTTCATCATCTTGCTGAGGTAGTAATCGTCCAAGATTCCTTCATCATCCTGCTGAGGTAGTAATCGTTCAAGATTCCTTCATCATCCTGCTGAGGTAGTAATCGTCCAAGATTCCTTCATCATCCTGCTGAGGTAGTAATCATCCAAGATTCCTTCATCATCCTGCTGAGGTAGTAATCATCCAAGATTCCTTCATCATCCTGCTGAGGTAGTAATCGTCCAAGAATCCTTCATCATCCTGCTGAGGTAGTAATCGTCCAAGATTCCTTCATCATCCTGCTGAGGTAGTAATCGTCCAAGATTCCTTCTTTATCCTACTGAGGTAGTAATCGTCCAAGATTCCTTTATCATCTTGCTGAGGTAGTAATCGACCAAGATTCCTTCATCCTGCTGAGGTAGTAATCATCCAAGATTCCTTCATCATCCTGCTGAGGTAGTAATCGTCCAAGATTCCTTCATCATCCTGCTGAGGTAGTAATCGTCCAAGATTCCTTCATCATCCTGTTGAGGTAGTAATCGTCCAAGATTCCTTCATCCTGCTGAGGTAGTAACCGACCAAGATTCCTTCATCCTGCTGAGGTAGTAATCGTCCAAGATTCCTTCATCATCCTGCTGAGGTAGTAATCGTCCAAAATTCCTTCATCATCTTGTTGAGGTAGTAATCGTCCAAGATTCCTTCATCATCATGTTGAGGTAGTAATCATCCAAGATTCCTTCATCATCCTGCTGAGGTAGTAATCATCCAAGATTCCTTCATCATCCTGCTGAGGTAGTAATCATCCAAGATTCCTTCATCATCCTGCCGAGGTAGTAATCGTCCAAGATTCCTTCGTCATCCTGCTGCGGTAGTAATCATCCAGGATTCCTTCATCATCCTGTTGAGATAGAAGTCATCCAAGATTCCTTCATCATCTATTTGGAGTAGCAATCATTTCTGGATGGCATCTTTAAGCCCATCTCCAACAATTATCCATTACCTCTACAAACGGCATCTTTAAGCCCATTCCTCCTATCATCGCATCGCCGAGTGAAAATTTATGGGCACTCTAGTGTCCAATCATCTTCCACCTTCGAGTCACGAATGGCAGATTCGCCAATCTAACTCTTCGGGTGTAAGAAGATTGAACAAGGACAGCTGTTGTACCCCAAAATTTGCCCTCTCAATTCTCAAGGCTTTTCTCATAAAGATTCTCAGGATTTAAGCTTGCACAAGTGCATTGGGATTTTCCAGTAGCAAAATTAAAAGGAAACTGTCAAAAAGGGAGAAAACAGATAAAAATAACATTTTGACAAATTTGGAGAAAATAGGCCTCTTTCGATTCAGCCTTTCGATTGGACAAATGTGTTGCCTACATGCTTGCAATTGAAGGCCATGACATGCTGGCCACACGTGTCCCCTGCAAGGCAAATCTTTCAATTCACCAAGCGTACTGCCTGCGAACCTGCTTTGATTTGGACAAGTAGCTGCCTGCAAGCCTGCTTCGACTTGGACAAGTTTACTGCCTACAAGCCTACTTAGATTAGGCATATGCTGCTTGCATGTTTGTTTTCATTTGGAAAAGCTTCGATGGGACAAAGTAACCATCTCTATGCATCCTTTGAATCCACTTGCACCAAGGACCTCTTGCAGACTTTGCCTCTCACAAACTTCGTTTGAGCGAAGAGATATCTTTATACAAGATTTGACTAAGTTCTTGCTTCCCTTGAAAGAACACCCTTCGATTTAGAAGCCAAGAAATTCCCTCATGCTAAAAGGAAATGACTCTCTTTATGTTTGTTTCAATCCACATGCTTCGATTGGGCAACACGCTTCCTTTGAACACGAGCTTTCGATTGGGCAATATGTTTGCTTTGATCCAAGCTTCGACTGGGCATTAGCTTCCTTCGAGTAAGCTTGTTTCGACCACAAGCTTCGACTGAGGCAAAGGCTTCCTTCAAAAAAGTGCTCTTCGATCTCATTCTTGCATTCGACTCAAGATCAAATCTCGTTTTCCAGGCTATGTTGCTTCCAATCTTTACATAATCAGAGGCTTGTACAAGGGTTTTAAACTTTGTCTTTTAGATACTACTATTCTTGGTTAAAGGCTACATACTCTTTCTTTTCATAGAGAGTACTTTAGTCACAAAATCAGCTTTCAACCTGATTTTGGTCTGAGCACAAGCAAGGCCAGAAGCATAAGTCACATCTTCTGCACCCCAACTGCCAAGAGACCCCCACATGTACTTTCACGTTACATTATTTTATCATTTCTTTGCAAGGCTGGCTTTGGACAACATCTCCATTATTTTCTCTATAAATGGAGGAACATTTACAAAGCTAAGGGAGGATCTTTGGACCAGAGGAATGAATCCCCTAAATTTTCTCAAACACAATAAAACTCTCAAAGTTCATCAACACTTGAGAAATCACAAAAAACTCAGAACCACATTCATCTCCTTCGATTATGAAGAACAACCACACTTCAGTCTCCTTCAAACCAAAGAAGCATCACACTTGCTTTTTCTCTTCCTTCGAATCCAGCATTCCAAGCACAGCTATTGACCCCCTCTTTCGAATCCAGCATCCTGGGCCTCCACTCAAGGTCCCACATCCATTCAAGGCCTGAAGCAAGGTAATTTATTCTTATCTTTGAACTTTTCGTTTCATGGCATAGTAATTTTCCATTTCGTTTGAAACATGTAGATACCATTGTTCCTTTCGTTTCCATCCTTTTAACATATTTTTCAGAGCTAACCCTTTCATTTTTCTTTCTGTTTACCTGAACTTGCTTTAACTATTAAACTGTTTACAAGACAAATACTAGCATGGCCTCAGGCCATGTTGCCATTTAATGCTTTAAACGAAAGAAACAGGAAACAGGAAATAGGAAACGAAGCTTATGGCTTCTACCCTCTTTCTCCAGGTCAAACGAAAGAGACAACCAGGAGGAAAACCATGTTGAATTCTAGGCCCAGATGAAAAGCATGCCTTCACTGATTCCAGGCTCAATCAAAAGGCATTCCCTCACTGCTTTCAACCTCCAGTTGAAGAAGACAATAAGGCATAACCAGAAGGCTTCGCCATACACTGACTTCCAGGCCAATCGAAGGACAGGACCTCACTGGTGCTAGCCCCAATCGAAGGAGGCCAACAGAATGCAAGTCGAAGGGTGCTACTGCCTAGGTCGAAGAGCTCATTTTCCTTTCTTTTATTTTGTTTTTTCCTTTACATTTTATTGCCTTTCAATATGGTTGTAATAGTGTAGGATATTTATTTCCTGCATTTTTATTGCTTTATACAAATGTTAGTAACTAGGATGTATGGTAAGATAAAACCAACAAGTAGGTCACCCTAATCAAGACTAAATGCATGTAAATAAAACAAATTTGCACACTTACACCCTTAGGGTAATTCCACTTGTTGCCTATCAGAAAATAGTCATGTCCCTCGAACATGGGCGTTTTAGCAAAAGACCCTCGATAAAAGACTGTAGTCCCTCGATGACCCTCGATGTTACCTTCGGTAAATGATCTAGTCCTTGAAATGACATTGCTAAAACGTCCCATATGTTGCCTTCTATGACTATACAAACGTCCCAATGCCCGTTGTTGCACCCCAAAATTTGCCATCTCCTTTCATCAACATTTCTCACCACAAGACTCTTGGAATTCAAGATCAAGCTAGGGTTTGCTCTGCTCAAGACACCTCCTTGCACTGTTGACCTAAATTAGGGTTTGAGTTTGCACAATGATGTTTTGACCTACAATACCCAAAATGACTTTCATACCTCATGTTGGACTCACAAGTTTGTCCATACCAGGTTTCAAGCCTTGACCCAAATTTTTGCCCAGTCAATTGGACAGTTAACCTAGAAATCAACTGTATTGGGGGAAAAGTCAACGGTGGCCAATTGACAGCCAAACCTCATGAATTTTAACCCACATCAACATTATGAACTCATATGAACCATTTGATCAAGTTTGGATCACAATTCCACAAGAAATTTGATCAAATCACCAAAAGGGCAAAATGGTCATTTTTAGGGTTTTGACTGTACAAAGGAAATTTTTGACTGTTTGACCTAGCCAATGGCAAATCAAGCTCAACCATGGACTCAAGGACTCAATGACATTGTCTTGACCCATTCAACAAGTTCAAAAGATCTCAAATGCATAGGATTGACAGATGAATTTTTCAGTCAACTGATCAAAATTTGACTATACACTAGAAAGTCAAACTTTGACTTTTTGGTCAAAATCAAGTGCCAAGAGTTATTTTTCATCAAGACATGTCAAATTATGAAACTTGTTCATCAAGAAACCCAAAAATGCAAATTAGGGTTTAAAATGGAAAATTTTCATAACTTAGAAATTTTCTAAGTTATAAAATTTTCTTATTTTTTCCTAACTTTGTCCCATTTTTTCACCAAGTTTCAAATGGATTCAAACAAAACTTGAAACATTAAACTTGTAGTCCATCACAAAGTCTATAACTTTGATTCATAAAGTTTTCTCAAAAGAGGCTTGTATCTCAAGTTATGATTTCTGGAACAAGGGTACCTAAAACTTTTAACTTAGAGAAATTTTGCCCTAGTTTAGGCAGGATCTTGACCCATCTTCTTGGACATTTTTCACATAGTTTCAATTGGAGTTTAAAGTTGAATTTCAAATATGGATTATATTACATGTTGCAAGCTTTCCGAATTGTCCAAGAACTCCTCAAACACCCTTGTGGTTAGGGAGAATCGAATGCTTGAAGTTGGCAAAAACTCACTTTGATCCATGGCCAATACATGTTCATACAACTTGCATTTTCAAATCAGCATGCTTTGTACTAGCTTGCAGGCCTCTAAACCATTTTACACTCTGTTGTACCCCAAAATTTGCCCTCGTTTTTTCCCACAAGAAATCACAGCCTCGGGCGTTTCCTGATTTTTCAGATTGGCGTAAGAATCAGTCAAACAGACTTTTCTTATCAGTCAGACAAAATTAGGGTTTTCATTGATTTTAAAGCAGTTCAGGCAGATTGCTAAGGTTGGGTTGAGTTGGCTCAGGTTTTGATCAGGCGGACGCTTCTCTGACAATTAAAACAAAACTAGGGTTTTTTTGCGCGCGTTCTCAGAAAGGATTAATTTTACAGTTCTTTTCAGTTTACTTTGAGATTTGGACTGAAGCATTTGGATTGAGTTTGCAGTGTTTGATTAAATCAGTGAAAAGAGGGCATGTGGACGTTTGTTGTTTGACTGTGCATTGTTATGTTTAATTCGGAACGCCGGACGTTTATTAATTATTTCTTTTTCTAAGTCAGAATAATTGGATTTATTTCCAATTGTTTTAATTTAAGAAACTCAAATAATTAAAATAAACAATTGAAAAGGAAGAAGGAATTAACTGACAAAAAGAGATTTTTATTCATATTTAATTGTTTGTTACAAATTATTATTTAAACGACTGTAAATTTATTTACATTTTGTTTCTAATGATAATGTTACAAATAATTGAAATGAAATAAAATTGCATCCTATTTTTCTAAATCTTCATCTTCTATCCAATGCTCTTTTGCTCCATTGATTTTCATCTGCAAAACAAAGAAAGAGAAAAGAAGTCAAAAGCAGATAAATAAAAGACAGACAGTAATTTAAAGATTCATCATTAAAAGCGACTGGCCGGAATCAGTTGTTCCCCTCTCTGCAAATCACGAGATTTCTCCCGGTTCACAAGGAGGGATGGAATGTCTTGCAATTTAAGAATGAAATGCACAAGTATACAAATTGCACAAATTCAAAATGGTCAAACAAACTGCATAGTTCATGATTCAAATTTGCCAACCAACTGCATAGTTTCAAAACAAACAGCATGTACAAGTCCAAATGCAAACTGAACTGAATTTCCTAACTGAAATTCACAAATTCAAACTATCCAAGATATCCAAAAAGTTGTCCAAAAAGATATCAAGATATCAAGAAGTACAAAATGCTGTCAATAAATTATGCAGGAAAGCAGGAAGTATGCAGAGCTAAGCAACTAGTGCAAGCAACATTCATTTTCATCATTTTCAACCAGTCACTTTTTCAACATAGGACAAACATAAGCAATATTAAATGCTTTAATCTGTCTGGAGAGAGAGAAAAGAGAAGAAGAAAAGGAGGCTTACAGGCTTTAGGCAACAGGATATAAAACAAACTTATCAGAACAGTAAAAAGGGGGGCAGAGATAACACAAGAAAAAAAACACATAACCTGTCCAGCCTCCAAACAAGAAGCATAACAAAGCCAAACCTTGAAGCTTGTAACCTGTAATTCTCAAACTGCCCTCAATCAAAACACCATGACCTGCAACCTGCATAAGCCTTTCAAGCCTTGCATCAACCTGTAACACAAACTCACAACACAGGCCTGTAAGCACACAAAGCCTAATGCCTGCTGAAGCCTAAACCAAACACAAACTCACAACACAGGCCTGTAAGCACACAAAGCCTAAAGCCTGCTGAAGCTCTAAACCTGTAATATCTTAAAGCCTGTTGAAGCCACCAAGCTACAACCTGCTTCAAATCAGATAACACAAACACAGAAGCTCAAACCAGAGTATCCAGCCAAAGCCTTCATCTGCCTGTAAACCTGTCCAACCACACCCTCAGAGGTAACCTCATCACAGGGCACAACATACCAAATACCAAACATATCAAGCATTCAAGGCTACTCAGAGTTAGGCAATCCAAAGCCCCAGAATCATATTCATCATAGGCAAGCAATCAAAGGCAACTCAAGCATACAAGGCAATAACCAGCATATCAAGCATTCAAGGCAACTCAAAGTCAGGCAACACAAACCCTCAGAACCTAGGGTTCATCACTGAGCAAATCAACCACAAAAAATTCGTCCAAAGCCAAAATCATCAAAGCAATACTCAGCATACCAGGCATCTCAGATAAGCAAGCATATCAGAAAGGCAAACGTACCAAATATTCAGAGGCAACAGGAGCAAGTAAAAGAGAAGAAGATAAAGAAGTTGTTTTCAGATAGTCATCATCAAATCAACAACAAAGAGGTAAAAAAGTAAAGATACCAGGAAGCTAGCTCAAACATCACGCGTTATCCCTCGCCTCCGGCCGTCCCATGGCGCCTCCGATCCATTCTCCTCCGTCTCCAATAAAGGTAGTACTTCTTTTCCATCCTTTCAAAACCTCATGTGAACCACAATACATAAGAAACAGAATCAATAAACGAAAAGTAAAACATGCAAGACATAAAAGTTTGAGACCCTAACGCGATAGAGACAGAAATCAGACCTTGTAAACTTTGTCTGAGTGGTCCACAGAGGGAGAAGGACGGATGTTGGCGCTCAGTGGTCCTAGGCGGAGGAAAAGCTCAGAATCCATGGCTTAGAGATGAAGACGAAGAGCAAAAGTGAACGACGCCGTTGTTATGCCTAACCCTAAAATTCCTTAATGAGATAATAAAACTGAAACCCTTGCAATTTTTTGTGTCAAACGTTATGGGCCTTGCCCTTTCAGAAGCCTTAAGCCCATCAGATTTAGGCGCGTACCCCCCCTGTCTGATTACCACCTCAAACTATGCTTTGGTCCAAGAACATCTCTAAGGCCCATTCAACATTTTCCATATCTTTTAACTCATACATCAATCTTTTATTTTATTTTGTTTTGTTACTTTACTTCTTTTTTAGTAAAATATTACATATACAAATTTTTTTCTTAAAAGGTTCCCTTTTTATATTATTACAATAAAAATACATATAAAATAGGATTTCTCAAAACATCTTTCTTTCTTTTCTTTTATTAATTAAAACTTTATATATAAATACGTAATTTTTTTTTCTCAAACTTAAAACTTCTTTCTTTTAATTAAAACTCTTGTATAAAAATATTTATAGAAATGCATAAAAAAAATAGATTTTTTAAGTTAAATCATTTTCTTTTCTTTTATTAAATTTTCTTGTTTGTACATACTTAACAAAAAATACAAGAATACAAAAATGATAACAATACATAAATAAATACTTGATAATACATTAAGATTCACATTTTTCGCACTTGTAAATAAATCACATACACATTTACAATACACATTTTATCTTTCTTATACATTGATACATTTGCTTGTCCCTTTTGACATTGCTACATTACATTGTTTACATTTGCGCAATTCGATTTGGTTGTAAATTATTTGGACACTATCCTCCTAAAGTCTCATCCCCATTTGTAAATTTGTACCCCCACTCCCGGATACTTATTTGTAATAGCGTAGACTTTAAATTCCTGCAATTTATCGCTTTCAAATATACCATGGTTAGACCTAGGGTTTGTATGTACAGAAAATCAAACGCTAGATAACCTAATACAAGACAAATACATGAAATCAATACACAATCACACTTGCACCCCTAGGGTAATCCCGCTTGTTACCTTCCAAAATGGGCCATGCTTGCACGTCGAGTTTCTTTGGCAAAACAATTCAAATGATCATAGTCCCTCGATGACGCTTTCGAAAGTTGCCTATCAAAATGATCATAGTCCCTTCAAGCAAAAATTGCCAAAGACACTTGTCACCATTGCATTCATGGTCCATACGATGACCCGCGTCTGTCCCGTCAAACATCCTAAACGCAAGATTGTCCACCAAATACAATGGTGGAACAAAATTGTTAAAAGGGTTAAAACATGAGAAAAACCTTTGAGTACAATAGGGGTAGACAACTCATAGTTACTTGATCAACTTGCAAAAACGCTTGCCTACTTTTCAAACCACACTCCACAAACACTTTCAAAACAAACTTTCAAAAACATTTGAAACATCTTTTCGAAAAGATACACACCTTTGTAAAACACTCAAACACGAGTCATTACAACGGTTGCCTAGACAAGGCGTCTTCTTCAAAAACATTTTCAAAACACACACACACACACACACCACAATTTCAAGCAAATTGAAAATCAAAGGCAAGTGATCTAAAACAAGTAACTAAGAGCCCATGGATAACCATGGATGAAAAGGGTGATAATACCTTCCCTTTTCATAATCTACCCCCCGAACCCACGAAACATCTCAAAAGGTTTTTCCTGTGCTTTTTAACCTTTCCTTTAGGATAAAATAAAAGGTGGCGACTCTTGCTAAACCGAACAAGTGCGAATACAAACGCAAAACTCAAGTCAGTTCTCCCACCGTATCACACACTCCTTAATTGAATGCAAATCCACTGAGCTAAGGCATTATCTTGGTCATTTGGACATTGCATGCAAAACTAATCCATATTTAGAAAAAGGTATAATGCCATTTTTGTAAAGTTACACTTTATGTCAAACCAAGATCTTTGAGGCATGGAGCCATATCTCTGAGGCAAGATCAAATCCACAAATTGCAAGTATCAAGGGCAAAAGATGCAGCATACAAGATAGGCATTACAGGCCTGCATTGACAAGTTATACATTTTTGCTTCACAAAAGAAGAAGTTGTCCAAAATCCTCCCAACTTGAAAACCGGTTATTGTTAGCCAAAACAAAGATCACAAACACATTTCACACAACCCTTTGAGTCAGAAGCACAAGCCTTTCACCCCTAAAGCACTCTCATACCCAAAATCACCATTTTTCTGCAGAACAGGGAAAGCCTGCAGAACCACCCCCATCTCCACTTTCCCTCGTGCGTTTCGCCTCAAACTTGTTCCAATACCTTCCACTCAACTCACCTGAACTATCCCATACCTCCATTGCTAGCTGTAACACCATTAACACACATTGCCATTTTTGTTTCAAAGCTTTGCAGGTTGAGTTCTGTAGCACGATTCATGCTACTTAAAAACAAGCCAAGCATTGGGAAAGCTTCATTGGACATCAGGCAAGCTCAAAAGAACCTCAAGAACTCTTGGAAGTTGCTGCATTGTCCAACTCGAAGTCAACTGAAACAGGTATTTCATGAACTTCTATCTCTCTATTTAGGAATAGTTAGACTTAGGTTTGTGAATGAAAGATGTTGTATTCATAGCCCTGAAGCCATACATATGCTTAGTTTCCATTTATATTAATCGTGCTAGGAGAATTTCATCCATGAACTTTCTTAAAAAACTAGGTTAGAAATTAGGTCCAGAGAAATTCTCTCTGGTCTTTGAGAGTTAGCTTAAGTTTTCTATATGGTTAGATTCGTTGTTTGATGCTCTACAAGTTTCATGTTTTGAGTTTTGTCAAAGGATCACTGAAACAGGAGATACAGGTTTGTATGGAAAACACGCGTTTTTCAAACGTCTGGAGGTTGAAGATGAAGTCTGGGCTGGGCCTGGATTTCTTTACTTTTGACACCTCCCAATTCACTTTCAGCACCCCCTGGCCCATTGTTTTATATTTTCATTATTTTTGCATTTTTAATTATTCTCTGACCTTGATATTTTATTTTCAAATATAAAAAAATACTAAAAAATTATTTTTATAAATTTTTATATTTCTTTGGCATTTATTTTAATTATTTCTAGTATTAATATGTTAAATACTTTATATTTATTTTTGTTTAAATGTATAAATAATGCAAAAAAATACTTTTATTTTTATTTATTATTTTTATACACACTTGAAAATATTTCCTTAAAATATATACATTTTTTTAAAATAATTAATTTTTTTATACACTTCATATATTTAATATATATATTAATACACATATATACTATCTTATTAAATAATTAGAACAAAAAATACAAAATTAATACATTTTATTTTTATTAATATTTTTATACTAAAAAATGCCTTTTTTTCAATATACTTTTATTTTTTGTACAAATTAATACATTATTGTATAAAAATAATAAATAATACTATTATTTAAAAATTAGGGTTTTTTGCCCTAAAGAACAAAACAATTAAAATTGACTTTTTATTATTATTTATATTTCACATTAAAAAATTACTTTTTACATACATAAAAACTTCTTGCATAATACATTTTATTTAACATTTATTTATTGTATTTTATTTAATTGTACATTTAAATATTGCCTCGTACATTCAATTTGGTTGTAATAATTTAGAATTTAATTTCCTGCAAAAATAATCCCCAATTCAAATTTGTACCCCCTCCCTATATCATGTTGTAATAGTGTAGAATTTAAATTCTCGCACCTTTAGATGCTTTCAATTATACCATGATTAGACCTAGGGTTTGTATGCAAAATAAAATCAACAAGTAGTTTGACCTAATCCAAAGATAACAATGCATGAAAAAACAAACACAATGCACACTTGCACCCCTAGGGTTTCAATCCACTTGTTGCCTTCAAAAATGGGCCATGATATGCATGTCAAGTACTTTGGCAAAACAAAAGCAAAACAAAGGATCATAGTCCCTCAATGAAGCTATCTGAGTTTCCTAAACAAAATGATCAAGTCCCTTAGAAAATTGCCAAAGATACTTGACACCATTGCTATCATGGTCTATACGATGACTCGCGCCTGTCCCGTTTAACATCCTAACACAAGGTTGTTCACCAAATACAATGGTGAAACAACACTGTTAAAAGGGTTAAAAACATAAGAAAGGTCTTTGAGAAAAATAGGGTAGACAACTCTTAGTTACTTGATTAAAACTTGCAAAAATATCCTTGCTATCTTCAAAACACACTTCACAACACAATTTTAAAACCCTACTTTCAAACATTGAAAACTTTTCAAAAGACAAAAACACCTTTGTATACATTCAAACAAGAATCATTACAAAGGTTGCCACAACGATGGCCTCTTTTCAAAACATCTTTCAAAATCACACACAAAGCACCATTTCAAACAATTGAAAAGCACCATTTCAAACAATAGAGTTGCAAAGCAAGTGATCTAAAGCAAGTAACTAAGTGCCCATGGATAACCATGGATAGAAAGGGTGCTAATACCTTCCCTTTCTATAATCTACTCCCCGAACCCAAGAAAACATCTCAAAGGTCTTTCCTGTGCTTTTTGACCTTTCCTTAGGATAAAATAAAAAGTCGGTGGAGACTCTTGCTAAACCGAAACATTTGCAAACACAAACGCAAAATCCAAGTCAGTTCTCCCACCGTATCACAGAACTGGAGACTCTGCTGGGGAAGACTTTAAAAGTGGAGTAACCTTAGGGCTTAGATCACCCTTTGCATGCTTATTGTTTGCTTTGATTGCTTTACATTTGGTTCTCTTGTTTGGGCTTGAAATCCTCCACCCGGATTTGGGAAACATTCATAGGTAAATAGCAATACGTTGTGGAAATTGTGCGGGGTATACCGACATGGTTAAAGCAATAGCTATATTAGTGCGACATATTTGTGAGTACCGGTAGCCTTTGAGGAAATCAAAGAGAATAAGGGGCCGCTGAGTGATGTCATAAAGCACTAATGAACTCTTAGAACCTTACTTGACCATCTTGGCCTTTTGTTAGGAGTATTGAGATGACCGGATTTGGTACAGTCCGAAGTTAGTAGATACTCGATACTACACTCATTAAGGGTTGTTTTCTTGGAATATTTTGGTCGCTAGTTAAGTGGCTAAGCCAAAACAATGAACATAGAAAACAATCCAGTGATATTGAGCTCCTTAGAACCCGGTTACTATTTATAGGACAGTTTTGAGCCAACTAAACTCAAGAGGGTATTTACCTATGAAACCTCATGCAAGCCTGAAACTAGGGTTTTGTGTGACTTGCTTGTACATGTGCTTGTGCATACATCATGAACATCATAAAGAATCATATGCATCCACTAACTATTTCAAGGGTTTGGATCTTCATCTTTGTTCTTGCTTTGTAGGTCATGGAATCTCTTCGCAGGAAAACAATTCAAGTCAACCTTGTGAGAATCCCTCCTCAACTCAAGGAGCTTACTTCTAGGATTCCAGAGAATTCTCTCTTCAGTGAAAGACATGGTAGAGTCCTCAACTTGGTCAACACCAACATTGAAGAAGACATGGTGAAAGTTCTCTTCCAGTTCTTTGACCTCCTACGTCACTGTTTCACATTCCCTGATTACCAATTGGTGCCTACTTTGGAGGAATTTTATCAACTCCTGAGAATTCCTATTCTTAATCAACTACCCTACAACAGTACGGAAAAAGAACCAAAGCCTGAAGATGTTGCTCAAGCATTACACTTGCAACCATCTGACATCAAGGGGCATTGGGAAACCAGAAGTGGTGTCAAAGGCTTCTTGGCAAATTTTCTGTTTGAGAAGGCACAAGACTGCTGGAATTCTCTTGATCTACAAGCCTTTGAAGAGATTGTGGCACTCCTCATCTATGGGTTGGTCTTGTTCCCAAACCCTGATCAGCTTATAAATGTGAATGCTGTCAAGATTTTCATATCCAGGAATCCTATACCTACATTGCTTGGGGACATCCTACACTCATTTTACACACGAACAATGAGGAAAATAGGTGTTCTAAAGTGTTGTACTCCTCTCCTAGCAAGGTGGTTTATTTCTCACCTTCCAGAATCAGTTTTGAAGAATGAGCAGGGTTTAAGGTGGTCACAACGATTGATGACCCTCACACATTCTGATGTACATTGGTGTCCTCGGTCCAGAGAAAATGTAATCATCATTGATCGATGTGGGGAATTCCCTAATGTCCCACTACTTGGCATTAGGGGAGGCATCACCTACAACCCCTGTCTAGCTTTGAGACAATTTGGATATGCTCGGAGGAATGGCCCTCATGACATGCTGATTCCTGACTTAGTTTTTGACTTCGACAACGATACGCAAGGACTTTGACAAAGGTTCATCAGAGCTTGGAGGATGCCCAAAAAAGTGGATAGTAAGACACTGGGGCACAAGAATTCCATCCCCCTTGAGCCTTATCTCAAGTGGGTACGAACCCGCTCCCAAAATCTTATGATGCCATACCCTCACATTCTCCCCTTGATCAAAGAGCCTGTTACGGAAGGAGAGGTTCCATACACCATCTTATATCCTGACATGCCAACATCATGGGAAGAAATGCAAAAGAGTTGGATCCAACTCAAAGAAGAACGGGATACTTTTGAAGCCAGCTTCTATGCTAGTGAGAAGAAGGTTTTAGAGCTTACCCGCCGACTTCATGAGGAGGAAACTCTCAACACTTACATCGCACCAAAAAGGATGCGCAATGTCTTTTTACATTAAGAATTTTGTAGTATTTTGCCCATGGGGAACTTATGTACTAACAATTTCTTCTTAATATGACGTGCATTTCTTTTTTGCAACAAATTTGAATTTCTGAATCCTTGAATGCATTACATGAATAACATACCATTCATCATATGCATAAACAGGTCTTCACACCAGGTTTCCTTATCTTTCTACTGTTTATTTCAACAAGATGGATTTGGAGCAGACGATCAAGGATCTGCAGGCACAAAATTCACAGTTCCAGCAACTCCTCATGACCTTGGAAAAGGGTCAAGAGGACCTCAAAGTTTTGTTGGAGAAGAATAAAGAGAAAAATAAAAAGAGACCTGGGGTAGCCACTTTTGGAAGAAGGTTTGAGAGCAATGCTAGGAAGGTTCTGGAGTTCCCCTCAACGTATGAAGAAGGGGCTGGAAAAGGGAAAGGGGTTACTGTACCTTCTGAGTCTGAGGTGGAAGAGGAGGAAGAGCAAGAAGACGAAGACTACTCCGAACAACAGTATCCTCCAGCGGATGATAAATATAAGAATCTTGAGGATAGATTGGCAGCTATGGAGGTGCAGAGGGTCCCTGGTTTGGACTTTGAAGAACTAGGACTGGTAGCTAGGATTGTTATCCTTCCCAAGTTCAAGGTGCCAACATTTGCCAAGTACGACGGTCTGTCTTGCCCTAAGATGCACCTGAGGTCGTATGTCAGAAAGATCCAACCCCACTCATCCGATAAGGACCTTTGGGTGCACTTTTTTCAAGACAGCTTGTCAGGAACGCAGTTGGACTGGTTTTATCAGCTCGAGAGATCAGAGGTTCATAATTGGGAAGACTTAGCAGCTGCTTTTTACCGTCAGTATCAATACAATGCTGATTTGGCGCCCACTCGTACTCAGTTACAAAGTATGGGGATGGCTTCCAATGAAGGGTTTAAAGAGTACGCCCAGAAGTGGCGTGATCTGGCTGGAAGGGTGCAGCCACCGCTGTCAGATAGGGAGTTAGTTGACATGTTTCTGGGAACCCTGTCTGGCCCCTTCTTCAACCATCTAATCGGGAGTTCTTCTGTGGGATTTACTAAACTAATTTTGACCGGCGAGAGGGTCGAGGCCGGTATTAAGAGTGGAAAGATTTAAAAGGATGCTTCCGCATCCACAACTGTTAAGAAACCCTTCCCAGCTAAGAAGGAAGCATTTGCTATGTATTCTCGGAAGGGTCAGGGAAGAACCGAGTGCCAGCCGACTGTAGGGGCTGTGATGATTCAAAACTTGTCAAATGATCAACCTCGTAACAATCAGTCGAGACCTAATCAACAACGGGTAGAAAGGCCACAAGGGCAGTTCACCTGCATCAACATGACGCCCGCTCAGGTCCTCCCCCATTTGTTGAAGCTGAATTTTACCAGTTTGAAGGAAGCGCCAAAAAACCCTAACACCTCCTCTCCATACTACCACTCCAATGCCAAGTGTGCTTACCATTCCGACAGTGCTGGGCACGATACCAATAATTGTTGGGCGCTTAAGAACAAAATCCAGGACTTGATTGATGCCAAAGAGGTAGAATTCGATGCGCCTGAGAAGCCCAATGTTATATCTGCTCCGATGCCCAAGCACGGCCATAATGTTCATGCCGTTTTAGAAGACCTCCATGTTACTGATGTTGCCAATCTTTTGACTCTGTTGTCAGTAATTAAAGAGAAGTTGATAAGAGCCGGGATCTTTCCTGGTTGTGGTAAAGATTGCTATTTTTGTTTCATCATACGAGGTGATTGCCCAATGTTGAAGTCAGGTGTCCAACGCCTGATGGATACCCAAGAGATACTTTTCCAGAAAACCCCTGTTGATACCTTCAATCCTGTTACTCCTGCTACTTTTGCTACTTTGACCAACGATATTGCAATTATAACCATTTCCGACAATCCTCCCAAGGCTTGCAAAAGGCCTGTCAGGATTACACCCAACTCTGAATGTGTACCATTAAAGATCACCATGCCGGGACCTGTCCCGTACCAATCCAGCAAAACGATACCATGGAACTATGGGGGAGAAATGTTCTACGATGGTATCAAACAAATCAAAACAGTCCAAGAGATTTCTGAAGAAAAAAACCCTGATATAGGGAACATTGCGGGTACAAGCAAGATAACCCGCAACGGCCAGATCTCTTCTCCGGAGATTGCTCCCCCTCGAGCAGTTTTCAGACCCTTGAAAGCTTTTGTACCTGTTGGACCATCTGTGGAAGGCCCAGTGATTGAAGAATTGGATACTCCTGAAGTAAGACCATCTGCTGATACTACCGACAAGGGTAAGGGGATACTGGAAGTGCCTGTCAGGACGAAGGCTCATGCTGTGGTTATCCCCGAAACCACTCAGAAAGAAATGGATGAAATCTTGAAAATAATCAGAAAAAGTGACTACGACGTTGTGGAACAGTTAGGGCAGACCCCTTCTAAAATTTCAATGTTAGCTCTTCTGCTCTGTTCTGAGGCCCATGCTAAGGCCCTAATCAAATTCTTGAAGGCGGCACATGTACCCCAAGAGACTTCGGCTGACCAGTTTCAGGAATGTGTGGCCAGTCTTGCTGCTGATAATGGCCTGGGCTTTTCCAATGCAGATTTGACTCCCAAAGGAAGAAAACACAATGACGCGCTACATGTCTCAGTTGAATGCAGGGGAACCACCCTTGCTCATGTCTTAGTTGATACTGGTTCTTCCTTGAATGTGCTGCCGAAGAAAGCTTTAGACCATTTGGATTGCGAAGGATTGACCCTCAAACCTAGTAACATCGTTGTTAGGGCCTTTGATGGGTCCAAAAGAATGGTTCATGGAGAGGTTGATATTCCTATCAAAGTAGGCACATAAGTTTTAACTCCACCTTTTATGTGATGGACATCCGTCCGTCATATTCATGCTTGTTAGGGAGACCGTGGATCCATTATGCCGGGGAAGTTACCTCCTCTTTGCACCAAATGCTGAAATATCTTGTTAAGGGTAAGATTATAACAGTGCACGGCGAGGAAGAGTACATGATAAGTCATCTCAATTCCTTCCTCTATGTGGAGTTGGATGGCAAGTTCATCGAAACGCCTTTCCAACATTTTGAGGAAGTTTCTCCCGAGATAGTAGTTGTGAAGACAATGGTTGAGGTGCTTGCCGTTCCCAAGCATGTATCTAGGATGACATCTCTCAAGGACGCAGAGGCTATAATTAAAGAAGGGAAGAGTATAGTATGGGGGCAATTACCTGATTTTCCCCATAAGACGGACAAATTTGGGTTAGAGTTCACTGCTGAAGGACAAAAGGCTATGCGTCGCTCCAAGATTGGAAGACCACCCGTCAAGATCTCTCACCATGGAATCAACGCTGTAGAAGATGAAGATGAAGAGAACCACTTTGAAGATTGGATCTTTCCGATCGTCGAAGGGGGTTTAATCAACTGGGAAGCAAAGGATTTTGTTCCCATCACCTTTATTAACCAGTAATTTTTTCTTTGAAGAATTTCCCATTTTTATGGTCTGTAATAACTAAACAATTTGCACACTATTTTCACCTCATGCCTTGCCCGGGGCATGTAGGTCCATTTGTAATGGCTTGATCTTCTTCATTATCATATGCCATGTTTTAATAAATCATTAGACGTTTTTCATCTATAAACTGCTGTGTTCATTTTCTTTCCTTTTGCATTTTGTTTGTTTAAGGATGGATATCCCTTACACACACCCACACTCACAAATGCAGGTACCCATCCACTCTGGATTCCATGGGTGACTATTCTATTTTAGCCTTCAATAACTCTGAAGATTTGGTCAATCATGCTGAGTACGAAGTTGACGAAGATTGTGAAGTGCCGGGAGAGTTAGCCAGACTTTTGCAACAAGAGGAGAGGGCTATTCTGCCTCATGAAGAGTTGCTAGAAACCATCAACTTGGGGACAGAGGAAGACAGGAAAGAAGTGAAAGTGGGTGCCAACCTGGAACCAAGTGTCAACGAGCGCTTAGTGCAGTTGTTGAACGAATATGTTGAAATCTTCGCCTGGTCTTATGAAGACATGTCAGGGTTAGACACAGATATTGTGGTCCACTGTCTCCCTACAAGAGAGGATTGTCCACCGATTAAGCAAAAGGTTCACCGAATGAGGCCTGACATGTCTGAGAAGATCAAGGTTGAGGTTATGAAGCAATTCAACGCTGGCTCTCTGGCTGTTACTTCCTATCCATAATGGGTTGCTAACATTGTGCCCGTACCTAAGAAGGATGGAAAAGTCAGAATGTGTGTGGACTATCGGGATTTGAACAGGGCTAGCCCTAAAGATGATTTTCCACTACCACATATCGACATCTTGGTTGACAACACAACTCAACACAAGGTTTTTTCCTTCATGGATGGATTCTCGGGATGCAACCAGATCAAAATGGCCCCTGAGGACATGGAGAAAACAACCTTTGTTACGCAATGGGGTACCTTCTGCTACAAAGTGATGCCATTCAGACTGAAGAATGCAGGGGCAACTTATCAACGCGCCATGGTAGCTTTGTTTCATGATATGATACATCATGAGATCGAAGTTTACGTAGACGACATGATAGCTCGATCACAGACAGAAGAAGAACACCTTGATCATTTGCAAAAGCTGTTTGTCAGGTTGAAGGAGTATAAGCTCAGACTGAACCCAAGTAAGTGCACTTTTGGAGTTAGGTCTGGTAAGCTTTTGGGATTTATTGTCAGCAACAAAGGCATTGAGGTTGATCCAGCTAAAGTAAAGGCTATACAAGAAATGCCTGCTCCCCGTACTGAAAAGGAGGTTAGAGGATTCTTGGGACGCTTGAACTATATTGCAAGGTTCATCTCTCACCTGACATCTACCTGTGAGCCAATCTTCAAGCTGTTGAAGAAAGATCAGGTGGTTGAATGGAACAAAGATTGTCAAGTTACTTTTGATAAGATCAAGGAGTATTTGCTAGAACCTCCTATTCTGATGCCACCCGTCAAAGGAAGGCCGTTAATCATGTATCTGACTGTTTTGGATAACTCAATGGGGTGCGTACTGGGCCAACATGATGAGTCTGGACGAAAAGAGCATGCCATTTATTACCTTAGCAAAACGTTTACCGACTGTGAGACTCGCTACTCACTGCTCAAGAAAACTTGTTGCGCTTTGGTATGGGCTGCTCGCCGGCTAAGGCAGTATATGTTGACTCATACCACTTTGCTGATTTCCAAGATGGATCCGATCAAGTATATCTTCGAGAAGCCTGCTTTATCTGGAAGAATCGCTAGATGGCAAATGATTCTGACTGACTATGATATCCAGTATACTACCCAAAAATCTATAAAGAGGAGTGTACTAGCTGACCATTTAGCTCATCAAGCCGTCGAAGATTACCAATCTATGAGATTCGACTTCCCTGACGAGGACATCATGACATTGGACAACATTGAAGGTAACGGACCGTATGACGGACCTGAACGAGGATCCCGATGGACCCTGTACTTTGATGATGCTTCAAATGCACTTGGTAACGGTATCGGTGCGGTAATCTTTCTCCGGAAGGTTGCCATACACCCTTCACTGCCCGATTTTGCTTCAGTTGTACCAACAACATGGCTGAATATGAAGCTTGCATCTTTGGTCTCAAGGCTGCTATAGAGTTGGGAATCAAATCTTTGGTCATATTTGGGGACTCAGCTTTGGTTATCAGTCAAGTCAAAGGAGAGTGGGACATTAAACATCCTAATCTTATCCCATACAAAGAACATGTCTTAACATTGTTGCCTTATTTCGAGCAGATCACCTTCGAGCATTTCCCGCGAGAAGAAAATCAGCTAGCAGATGCTCTGGCTACAATGTCTTCCATGTTTAAGCTCAACTGGGATAACGAGGCTCCCCAAATTACCATCGAGCGAATGGACGAACCTGCACACTGTCATGAGATTAATACCGAAGAAGTAGTGGGACAACCCTGGTTTCATGAAATCAAAAGGTACCTCCAGAGTAGAGAATATCCTGAAGGAGCTTCCGTCAATGACAAAAAGTTCTTAAGGAGATTTGCTGCCAAGTTCTTCCTAAGCAATGTCATCCTTTATAAGCGTAGCCATGATTGTGTTCTACTTCGTTGTATGGACAAAGCTGAAGCAGAATTGATCATGACTGAGATACACAGTGGCGTATTCGGCACCCACTTGAGCGGACATACGATGGCTAAGAAGATTCTAAGGGCAGGCTACTACTGGTCTACCATGGAAGCTGATTGTCATCAACATTCCCGTACCTGCCACAAATGCCAAGTCTATGCTGATAAGGTACATATTCCTCTTGTTCCTCTCGACATTCTGACAGCTCCTTGGCCATTCATAATATGGGGAATTGACATGATTGGAGAGATCAAGCCTGCGGCATCCAATGGACATCGCTTCATCTTGGTTGCTATTGATTATTTCACCAAGTGGGTTGAAGCAGCTTCCTATGCCTCTGTTACAAAGAATGTGGTTGCCCGCTTCATCAAGCAGAACCTCATATGCCGGTATGGTGTCCCCGACAGGATCATCACAGATAACGGTACAAATTTGAACAACACTATGATCACCGCCCTGTACGAGCAGTTCAAGATTTATCACCATAATTCATCTCCCTATCGGCCGAAGATGAACGGTGTTGTTGAAGCCGCGAACAAAAATATTAAGAAGATCATTCAAAAGATGGCAGTCACCTACAAGGACTGGCATGAGATGTTACCGTTTGCTCTGCATGGATATCGTACCACGACACGTACTTCAACAGGGGCAACCCCATTTTCTTTGGTGTATGGCATGGAAGTTGTTCTACCCATGGAAGTTCAGATTCCTTCCGTAAGGATTATGAAGGACGCTGGTTTGAGTGAAGACGATTGGATTCAGACCTTGCTTGATCAACTTAATCTGATCAACGAGAAGCGACTTACTGCTGTTTGTCATGGTCAGACGTATCAAAAACGGATGATCAAAGCTTTCAACAAGAAGGTCAGACGTCAAGTATATCAAGTCGGAGATCTTGTAATCAAGCGGATCATCTTACTGCAAAGTGATCCCAGGGGCAAGTGGACTCCTACTTACGAAGGACCATTTGTGATCAAGAGCATCTTTTCTGGTGGGGCAATGATTCTGACCACCATGGACGGCGACGACTTGCCGCACCCTGCGAATGCAGACATAGTCAAAAGATACTACGCATAAAACGACCCGACAAGTTGAAAACTCGAAAGGGCGACTTGGGCAAAAATGGGCATCCTGGTGAATCGAAAACCCGAAAGGGCGGTTCAGGCAAAAATTAGGGATAAAACAAAAAAATATGTACACCCGGCAAGTTGAAAACCCGAAAGGGCGACTTGGGCAAAAAAGGGTTTCCCGGTGGATCGAAAACCCGAAAGGGCGGTCCAGGCAAAAGTTAGGGAATTAAAGCGTATGACTATGTCTCGTCGGATCACTTTAAGAACAATCTCTTCACCAACAAGCTCCAAGCTTCTGATCAATCCAGTCATCGGCGGACGAAGCAGCAAATGGACAAGATATTCAGAGTTGTGAAGGCTATAGCAGAATGGGAATCCTATGGAATTGTTACACATAGCCATCTTTCTTTTGTATAAAATTTTTCAATTTTTACGATAACATTATCTTACTAGGATGTCTGTCTCCTTTGTACAAAGATACTCATAAAAGTTAAATACAAATATACTTCAAAGTGCAGAAATTTGTTTGCCTTTCTTTTCTTTTTTACACTTATGTTTTATTTGAAAACGTCCAATATTTTGTTAAATAGGCATATACATTTGAATATACTCACTGCTTACAAATAAAACGAAATTGAAAAAGGATAATTACTGATAGGTTAAAGGTGTAGGAAGATATCTTTATGCCATTCCAGAAGAAATCCCCTGCAATACATCATTCAGATCTTCAACAAGGCTAAATTTGAGGTATATTTCCCCAACAGAGTTAGGCTTCAAGATCCTCAGCTGAGCTAGTGCATTCCAAAACTGGATTCCCCGGCTGAGTTGAATTTCAAAATTCCCATCAGAGTTAAAGCTTCAAGATCCCCAGTGGAGCCCGAAAACCTTTAAAATTCTATCCCCAACGGAGCCAGAATAGTGAACATTTCCCCACAGAGTTATCTCCCAGCAAGATCGAAGATTCTCGGTCTCAGTTCTCCGAGCAGAAGCCTCCTAGGTTTCAATTCCCCAGTAGAGATCATCAGAGTTTTCCTCATTCCCCAGGAAAGTCATGGGGGATTCTCACATCCCCGCAGGTGCTGTCAAAGGCCTTGTTAATCCCCACAAGTTGCCGAGGATTTTTCAATCTCCAGCAGTGGTCCCAGGATTTCCCCTTCTCAGCAATCAGAGATCTATAATCCCCAAGCAGTCAACAGACGACAAGGATTTCTCGTCTTCAATAATCAAAGATTTTTGGAATCCCCAGCATTGGTCAAGGATTTACTCTCCCCGACAGCAATCAAAGATTTCATTGTCTCCAATTATCAGGGATTTATTTTCCTCAGCAAGACAGCTACTCAGCTTACATGCACATCCATTACATTCATATATCATAAAAGTTGATGAAACACCATCCATTGCATCATACATATCATGTAACATAACTTTGTGTTTTAGCTAACATTCTATCCTTTTCAGGATAAGGTTAAAAGGCTATCGTTAACAATTATTCAGATACAGTCTGGATACACCCCAGACACGGCGGTCATTCTATTACTCATTTAGAATTTCAAGTCAAATACAGTACAGATACACCTCAGACACGGCGGTCATTCTACTACTCATTCAGACTTCAGCAATCCGATACAGACTAGATACGCTCCAGACACGGCAGCCATTCTATCTCTCATTCAGATTCAACTATCAACCACAAGTTCAGATACGCTCTAGACACGGATGCCATTATAGATCTTACACCAGCAGTTTGATTCTCCCTAGTGCAATCGCCACTGAAGTCATTCTGTCACTTATTCAGATCTCAGTTACAGTCTCAGATACACTCCAAACACGGAAGTCATTCTGCTACTCATACAGATCTCAACTTCAGATACACTCCAGATACGCTCCAGACACGGTTGCCTTTCTGTCACTCATTCAGAACTTACCCCCAGCACACAGTTGCCCCATATATAGATGTTTCTCTGTTACCCATTCAGAATACAGATACACTCTAGACACGACAGTAATTCTGATATTCATTCAAAACTCAAATACAGTTACAGCTCAGATACGCCCCAGATGCGGACGCCATTATTTTGCTCATACAGACTCCGTCTCCAGATACAGTTCAAATGCATTCCAGACACGGATACCATTTTAATACTCATTCTTCTGACCTACCACGTTGCAATTCAATAAACATTCTTGGATGGCATCTTTAAGCCCATATCCATCAGGTTTCTACCATCTCTAAATGGCATCTTTAAGCCCATTTCATCAGCTATATTCTGACGAGTGCAAATTTACGGGCACTCTAGTGTCCAATCCTCTCTTACCTTCGAGTCGCGAAAGGCAAACTTGCCAATCTAACTCTTCAGGTTCAAGAAGATTGAACAGGGGCAACTGTTGTACCCCAAAATTTGACCTCTCCTTTCATCAACATTTCTCACCACAAGACTCTTGGAATTCAAGATCAAGCTAGGGTTTGCTCTGCTCAAGACACCTCCTTGCATTGTTGACCTAAATTAGGGTTTGAGTTTGCACAGTGATGTTTTGACCTACAATACACAAAATTACTTTCATACTTCATGTTGGACTCACAAGTTTGTCCATACCAAGTTTAAAGCCTTGACCCAAATTTTTGCCTAGTCAATTGGACAGTTAACCTAGAAATCAGCTGTATTGGGGAAAAAGTCAATTGTGGCCAATTGACAGTCAAACCTCATGAATTTTTACCCAAATCAACATTATGAACTCATATTAACCATTTGATCAAGTTTGGATCATAATTCCACAAGAAATTTGATCAAATCACCAAAAGGGCAAAATGGTCATTTTTAGGGTTTTGACTGTATAAAGGAAAATTTTGACTGTTTGACCTAGAAAATGGCAAATCAAGCTCAACCATGGACTCAAGGACTCAATTACATTGTATTGACCCATTCAACAAGTTCAAAAGATCTAAAATGCATAGGATTGACAGATGAATTTTTCAGTCAACTGATCAAAATTTGACAGTACACTAGAAAGTCAAAGTTTGACTTTTTGGTCAAAATCAAGTGCCAAGAGTTATTTTTCATCAAGACATGTCAAATTATGAAACTTTTTCATCAAGAAACCCAAGAATGAAAATTAAGGTTTAAAATGGAAAAATTTCATAACTTAGAAATTTTCTAAGTTATAAAATTTTCTTATTTTTTCCTAACTTTGTCCCATTTTTTCACCAAGATGCAAATGGATTCAAACAAAACTTGAAACATGAAAGTTGTAGTCCATCACAAAGTCTACAACTTTGATTCACAAAGTTTTCTCAAAAGAGGTTTTATCTCAAGTTATGATTTTGTAACAAGGGTACCTAAAACTTTTAACTTAGAGAAATTTTGCCCTAGTTTAGGCAAGATTTTGACCCATCTTCTTGGACATTTTTCACATAGTTTCACTTGGAGTTTAAAGTTTCATTCCAAAGATGGATTATAGTAGATGTTGCAAGCTTTCCAAATTGTCCAAGAACTCCTCAAACACCCTTGTGGTTAGGGAGAATCGAATGCTTGAAGTTGGCAAAAACTCACTTTGATCCATGGCCAATACATGTTCATACAACTTGCATTTTCAAATCAGAATGCTTTGTACTAGCTTGCAGGCCTCTAAACCATTTTACATTCCTTAATTGAATGCAAATCCACTGAGCTAAGGCATTATCTTGGTCATTTGGACATTGCATGCAAAACTAATCCCTATTTGGAAAAAGGTATAATGCCATTTTTGTAAAGTTACACTTTATGTCAAACCAAGATCTTTGAGGCATGGAGCCATATCTCTGAGGCAAGATCAAATCCATAAATTGCAAGTATCAAGGGCAAAATATGCAGCATACAAGATAGGCATTACAGGCCTGCATTGACAAGTTATACATTTTTGCTTCACAAAGAAGAAATTGTCCAAAATCCTCCCAACTTGAAAACCAATTATTGTTAGCCAAAACAAAGATCACAAACACATTTCACACAACCCTTTGAGTCAGAAGCACAAGCCTTTCACCTCTAAAGCACTCTCATACCCAAAATAACCATTTTTCTGCAAAACAGGGCAAGCCCTACAGAACCACCCCCATCTCCACTTTCCCTCGTGCGTTTCGCCTCAAACTTGTTCCAATACCTTCCACTCAACTCACCTGAACTATCTCATACCTCCATTGCTAGCTGTAACACCATTAACACACATTGCAATTTTTGATTCAAAGCTTTGCAGGTTGAGTTCTGTAGCACGATTCAGGCTACTTCAAAACAAGCCAAGCATTGGGAAAGCTTCATTGGACATCAGGCAAGCTCAAAAGAACCTCAAGCACTCTTGGAAGTTGCTGCATTGTCCAGCTCGAAGTCAACTGAAACAGGTATTTCATGAACTTTTATCTCTCTATTTAGGAATAGTTAGACTTAGGTTTGTGAATGAAAGATGTTGTATTCATAGCCCTGAAGCCATACATATGCTTAGTTTCCATTTATATTAATCGTGCTAGGAGAATTTCATCCATGAAATTTCTGAAAAAACTAGGTTAGAAATTAGGGCCAGAGAAATTCTCTCTGGTCTTTGAGAGTTAGCTTAAGTTTTTTATATGGTTAGATTCGTTGTTTGATGCTCTACAAGTTTCATGTTTTGAGTTTTGTCAAAGGATCACTGAAACAGGAGATACAGGTTTGTATGGAAAACACGCGTTTTTCAAACTTCTGGAGGTTGAAGATGAAGTCTGGGCTGGGCCTGGATTTCTTTACTTTTGACACCTCCCAATTCACTTTCAGCACCCCCTGGCCCATTGTTTTATATTTTCATTATTTTTGCATTTTTATTTTTTCTCTGACCTTGATATTTTATTTTCAAATATAAAAAAATACTAAAAAATTATTTTTATAATTTTTTATATTTCTTTGGCATTTATTTTAATTATTTCTAGTATTAATATGTTAAATACTTTATATTTATTTTTGTTTAAATGTATAAATAATGCAAAAAATACTTTTATTTTTATTTATTATTTTTATACATACTTGAAAATATTTCCTTAAAATATATACATTTTTTTAAAATAATTAATTTTTTTTATACACTTCATATATTTAATATATATATTAATACACATATATACTATCTTATTAAATAATTAGAACAAAAAATACAAAAATAATACATTTTATTTTTAATAATATTTTTATACTAAAAAATGCCTTTTTTTCAATATACTTTTATTTTTTGTACAAATTAATACATTATTGTATATAAATAATAAATAATACTATTTATTTAAAAATTAGGGTTTTTTTGCCCTAAAGAACAAAACAATTAAAATTGACTTTTTTTTATTATTTACATTTCACATTAAAAAATTACTTTTTACATACATAAAAACTTCTTGCATAATACATTTTATTTAACATTTATTTATTGTATTTTATTTAATTGTACATTTAAATATTGCCTCGTACATTCAATTTGGTTGTAATAATTTAGAATTTAATTTCTTGCAAAAATAATCCCCAATTCAAATTTGTACCCCCCTCCCTATATCATGTTGTAATAGTGTAGAATTTAAATTCTCGCACCTTTAGATGCTTTCAATTATGCCATGATTAGACCTAGGGTTTGTATGCAAAATAAAATCAACAAGTAGTTTGACCTAATCCAAAGATAACAATGCATGAAAAAACAAACACAATGCATACTTGCACCCCTAGGGTTTCAATCCACTTGTTGCCTTCAAAAATGGGCCATGATATGCATGTCAAGTACTTTGGCAAAACAAAGGATCATAGTCCCTCAATGACGCTATCTGAGTTGCCTAAACAAAATGGTCAAGTCCCTTAGAAAATTATCAAAGATACTTGACACCATTGCTATCATGGTCTATGCGATGACCCGCGCCTGTCCCGTTTAACATCCCAACACAAGGTTGTTCACCAAATACAATGGTGAAACAACACTGTTAAAAGGGTTAAAAACATAAGAAATATCTTTGAGAAAAATAGGGTAGACAACTCTTAGTTACTTGATCAAAACTTGCAAAAATATCCTTGTTATCTTTAAAACACACTTCACAACACAATTTCAAAACCCTACTTTCAAACATTGAAAACTTTTCAAAAGACAAAAACACCTTTGTATACATTCAAACAAGAATCATTACAAAGGTTGCCACAACGATGGCCTCTTTTCAAAACATCTTTCAAAATCACACACAAAGCACTATTTCAAACAATTGAAAAACACCATTTCAAACAATAGAAATGCAAAGCAAGTGATCTAAAGCAAGTAACTAAGAGCCCATGGATAACCATGGATAGAAAGGGTTATAATACCTTCCCTTTCTATAATCTACTCCCCGAACCCAAGAAAACATCTCAAAGGTCTTTCCTGTGCTTTTTGATCTTTCCTTAGGATAAAATAAAAAGTCGGTGGCGACTCTTGCTAAACTGAAACATTTGCGAACACAAACGCAAAATCCAAGTCAGTTCTCCCACCGTATCACACCCGTCCCTTCACATCCAACGATGGGGATTCTTACCAAAACAATGGTAAGATAGCAACATCTAAAGTAGGAGGAAAAACACATCTAAGACCTTTTGAGTAGGTAGGTTCGCTCTTGGTTACTCGCTTGCTCACAACAAAAACATTTTTATACACCCACACTCTCACCTTTGAACTATTTTCGAAACAAACACTTTGTAGGCGTTCTTATAGAAACGAGAACCATTACGAAGTTCCATTTTCAAAAATTCTTTCAAAACACACACCACAAGCATATTCAAACAAAAGCAAGTGATCTAGCAAGTAACTAAGAGCCCATGGAAAACCATGGATGAAAAGGGTGCTAATACCTTCCCTTTTCATAATCTACCCCCCGAACTCAAGAAAATAACTCTAAAGGTCTTTCCTGTGCTTTTTCACCTTTCCTTTTGGATAAAAGAAAAGTCGGTGGCGACTCTTGCTAAACCACAACATTTGCAAACACAAACACAAAAACCCTCAAGTCAGTTCTCCCACCGTATCACAACGGACATAGTTAAAAAATACTACGCATAAGAGACCCGCTAAGTTCACACACCTAGGCAAAATAAGGGCATCCAGGAAAACTAAAAGGTTTGGGAAAAAATTAGGGATATATGCAAAAGATTGTACACCCGGCAAGTTGAAAACCCGAAAGGGCGACTTGGGCAAAAAAGGATATCCTGGTGGACTGAAAACCGGAAAGGGCGGTCCATGCAAAATTTAAGGATTAAAAGTGTATGACTATGTCCCATGGAATCCACACAGTCAATTTTATCACCAAGGTCCAAGTTCAAACGGTCCAAGATCAATCCAATCAACTTCTATCAACGGAAAGGGACATTCGAAGACATTGGGGCAATAGTAGAGTTGGAAGGCAATGAGATCATTTCACATGGATATTTGTTTTCATTCTCAATTTTGTTTTCCTTTCGATGATTTCCTCTTACTAGGATCTCCATCTCTCTGTACAAAAACGCCTATTCATGGGTAAAATATCAATACAAATATACTTTGAAATGCAAAATTTGTCTTTGTTTTGAATGCAAATTTGTCCAATGACTAAAATTGAATGAACATATGCATATGAATATAATTAAAACTATTTGGAACATGTGTTCTACTAAGAAGCAACAAGAATCTCTTTAATGTATATGAAATATCCCCACAGTTATCTCATTATCATTATCCCCACAAGGACGGCTACAATAAACCTTTCCCCAACGGAGTTGCCCACAGAGTCTCTTTTTCATAGGATAATCCCCAACCAGAGTCTCAACCTCTTGGCAGATCTCTCTCTAGCTAAGTTGATTTTTACAAGATAAAGCCTCGTGGATATCTTCCTAAAAGAAAATCATTTCTCCCACAGGGTTTATTTCCCCAACAGGTTTTATTTCCCCTACAATAATCGAGGAACCACAAAATTCCTCAGCCGAGTACATCCTCCCCAACCGAGTCTGTATTCCCCCGGCATAGTCCATCCTCCCCAGCTGAGCCCATTATTCCCCAGTTGTGTATATCCTCCCCAGTTGAGTGTATCCTCCCCAAGCTGAGTCTGTCCTATCTGACTGAGTCTACAGTCTCCGGTTTGAATTTTCCTTTCAAATTATTACAAATCATAGGGCCACAACCCCTGATCCCCAGTAAAGCCATCAGCAAAGCCTTTACTATTTCCAAAAAGATACTATGAAGCCTAGACCCGACCAGATATTAGCACAATTTTCAAGTTATTACTGAAGCCTAGACCCGACCAGATAATAGTTTGACTTCTTCAATTGCTAAAGCCTGAGCCCGACCAGATAGCAGTTTAATTCCTACAAAATCATCAGCAAAACTCCTCTTCTCCAGTAGAGTTTGCCACTATCTCTATTGAATTATTGAAACTTGGACCCGACTAGATAACAGTTTGAGTATCTGAAACCTGGACCCGACCAGATAACAGTTGATCTCAATTTTAAGATACTATGAAACCTGGACCCGACCAAATAGTAGTCTAACTCTTCAAAGATATAGAAGAACCTGGACTCAACCCGACCAAGGTTTAACTTCTTTTCCCCAGTAGAGTTTGCCTCTGCCTCAACAAATTACTGTGATACCTGGATCCGACCAGATATCAGTTTTCAATTTCATATTTTCAAGCAAGTTGTTGTGAAGCCTGGATCCGGCCAGATAGCAATCATCCTCAGAGATTCATTGTGAAACCTGGAAACCGACCAGATAACAACTAAATACCCAAACAGTTTATTATGAAACCTGGACCCGATCAGATAGCAATTGACTTCATCAACCTCAGAAATCTGCAAAGCCTAGACCCGACCAGATAACAGTTTTCCAAATAGTTTATTGTGAAACTTGGAGCCCGACCAGATAACAATTAACTATGATCCCCAGAGAGACACTTTGAAGCCTGGACTTGACCAGATAATAGTACAACTTTCCAAAAACCATGAAACCTGGATCCGACCAGATAATAGTTACCACTTCAAGTTACTGCGAAGCCTGGATCCGACCAGATAATAGTTAACTTCCGTATCTCTAGCAAGTTATTGTGAAGTTTGGATCCTACCAAATAACTATTCAATTTCAAGAAAATTTTCTATAAAGCCTGGAATCCGACCAGATAGCAGTTAATTCTTCTCTTCCCCCGATAAGTTGTCGTGAAGCCTGGATTCGACCAGATAGCAGTTGACTACTTCATCCTCAACAAATTGTGAAGCCTGGATCCGACAAGATAGCAACTGGCATTCCAGAGATATTCTCCAGTGAAAGCACCATTTCGACAAAGTTTGAAGATATGCATATTCTTCATCCCCAACGGCAATCAGGGATTCAACCCCCTAGAATTTCCTCAACAGCAGTCAGGGATTTATTTTCCCGGACAAAAACATACATCTCACATTCATACATCATAGCATGTACATACCATATGCATTTGACATAATACCACATCTGGTGAATATCATGCAGGCATCTGCATTTTACTAACTCTTTTTCTCACAGGTAAAACGTCAAGTTTTAGTATAAATCAACAAGAGATTTGTTCTGATACTTCTTCCATCATTTACCAATATTCCTCTAAACAGCATCTATAAGCCCATTCACCATCCATCTTCGAGTGCAAATTTTTGGGCACTCTAGTGTTCAATCATCTTTCACCTTCAAGTCACGAATGGCGGATCCGCCAATCTAACTCTTCAAGTTTAAGAAGATTGAACAGGGGAAACTGTTGTACCCCAAAATTTTCCCTCCATTTATCAAGTATTTTCTCACAAAGATCTCTCTTGGTTCAAGACTGCACTAGGGTTGATCAACTCAAGACACCTCCTTAAGCACTGATGACCAACATTAGGGTTTGAGATTTCACAAGGATAATTGAACTTTCAATGCTTCATATGACTTTCATGGATCATTATGGACCCCCAAGATTACTCATGTAAAGTTTCAAGCCTTGGATCACACTTTTGCTCAATCAATTAAGCAGTTGACCCAAAGATCAGCTATATTGGAGAAAAAGTCAAGTATGGCCAATTTACAGTAAAACTTCATAATTTTTTATTCACATCAACATTATAAACTCATATGTATCATTTTATCAAGTTTGGACTATAATTCCTCAAGAAATTTGATCAAATCATCAAAAGGGCAAAATGGTCAAAATTAGGATTTTTACTAAGAAAGGGCAATTTCTAATTTTTGACCTAGCAAATGGTTAATTGGTTTGAAGCATGGTTTCAGAGTTCAATTGCATCTTTTTGACCTAATGGCATGACCTAAAACATTGCTCAAGATCAATTGGATTGATAGTGAATTTTCAGTCAACTGATCAAAAGTCAACTATACATTGAAAAGTCAAACTTTGACTTTTTCGTCAAAATCCAATGTCAAAGATCACAATTCATCAAAACATGTAAAAATATGAAACTTATTCATCAAGAAATAAAAAAGTCAAGATTTCATTTTGAAAAGTCAAGGTTTTCTAACTTAGAAATTTTTCTAAGTGTTCAAAACATCATGTTTTTTCATAACTTTGAGCCATTTTTTCACCATGATGCAAGAGGATTCAAAAGAAACTTTCAACATGAAAGTTGTATATCACCATGATATCTACAACATTGCTTTACACAACATCTTCTAAAAATTCTTGGATCTCAAGTTATTAATTCATAAAGTCATGGTCTTGAAATTGAACACTTAGTGAAATTTTGCCCTAGTTTTGGTCAGGAATTTGACCTAACTTCTTGACACTTTTTCATGTAGCTCCAAAGTGAATTTTCAAAAGTGATTCAAAGAGGTTTTGTATATCACATTGCAAGATTTAAAAAATGTCCAAGAACTCCTTGATATCATTTGTGAGCAAGGAGAATCGAAGAGATGAAGTTAGGGTTTTCAAACTTGAATTACAAGCCATTTCATGATGAACAAGAATTCAAATCCAAGCCTATGTTGCATAATCTTCACTTTGCAGGCCTCAAACTTGTTTGTCACTCCATAATTAAATGTTTACACAACATATGGAGCCATTGTCCAAGCATTTGAATCATTATCCAAGTTGCATTTCCATTTTTGGAAGAAAGTAACCATTCCATTCTTACAAAAAAGCTTTAATCACAAAGTCAATGCATAGAGCTTTGCACTTGTTCCTTCTGATCACAAGAAATGTCAAAGGCAAAAGCAACATATCTAGAGCCTCCCATAAACTCAGGTCATGCTTGTACTATGCCTTGAAACCATGTTTTCACTTTTCTTCAAAATCAAGTAACATAGCCATAACTCTACATCTTGTGCTTCTGACCTCCTCAAGTACTCTAACCTTTTCCTTACTTATGCACAAGTATATTGCAACATAACACACGATTGAAAACACTCCCAAACTCCCTAAAAACTCAGATTGCACAAAACCTCCATTTTTGTGTCATTTCTGACTTTGAACTTCAATCTTCAAAACCACTCGTGCATTTATTGGCCTTTTAGTTTCAAAAGCTTCCTCATATCAAATACAAACCATCCTTGTACCTGTTTGCAGACTATAACATCATCTTCATCAACTTCCATAGCCAAATATAGAGCATTGCAGTTGGACTTCTCCAGGCCATTTCATCCACTCTCAACTCAAGCTAAGCATTGCATTAGCTTCCTAGAGGTCCAAGGAAGCTAACCTGATCATCACCACTGCCTGAAACAAGCTCAAATCCATTTCACGATTTCCAGTTTTGAGGTATTTTTCTTGAACTTCTATCTTCATATTTAGGCATTGTTAGGCTTGCATTTGTGAAGATAAATTGTAGACATCATTACCCTGAAACTATACATGTCCATAGATTTCATTTATTTTGATTGAGCTAGGAGAATTTTGAGTTTGAACTTTCTGAAATATTTAGGTCAGAATTTGGTACTTTTAGAAATTCTCATTCATCTTTGATTTATAGCTGATGATATATATATGGTTGGCTTCGTGTGACAAAATGGAGCAATTTTCATGTTTACATTTTTGAAAATGGTTGAGAAATGAGCAAGTTACAGATCTTTTGGCTGGAGGTTGAAGATGAAGTGTAATCTGGGCGCGTTTTGTGTTATGTATTTATCTTTTCACACAAGTTAACGGGTGTATCACCACCCCAGTGGTTAAAACGCGCGCCTGTCACCCTTAGGTCCTGGGTTAAACCCCAACGTGACCTTTTGCTATTTTTCACTATTTTCTGACTTTTTTGTGTTTTTTGGCAGCGCTTGAGCTTTTCATGTGGGCCTAGTCATTTTTTCTCATAATACTCCTTGCATTACTGATCCACCACCCTGACTTTTCTTTATAATTTTATTTTTCTTCATTATTATTATTAATATTAATATTTTTATTTTTATTATTATTATTATTATTATTATTTTCATAAATCATAAAAAATCCAAATTTATTTATATTTATTATTTATACTTATACATTTTATTTTTCCATATAAAAAACAAAAAGATTAAAAAACATTTTCTTAAATAAATTAATTTCCTTTTTTTAAAAATGATTAATCTTTAGACTTAGGTTAAATTAGTATATTATTTTATTTTTTAGTTAAAATTAATTTAGAACTTAGGTTATTTTAATTAATTAATCTTCATTTTTATTTTCATTAATTTAAAACTTTTTCATAAAAAACCCTAAAAATCCTTTTCAAATTAATTTTTTTTCTTAATTAGTTTAAGTTAATTTTATTTAATTTTATTTAATCATTTTCTTTATTTAGGTCAAGACAATACCCTTTCATAAAAACAACAAAAACCATTTCTGTTTTTTCATTTATATTCTTGCATTTTATTTTCAATTTTGTACAATATTCAATATGGTTGTAATAGATAATTATGTTTAATTTTCTTGCAATCCCCATTTGTAAATTTGTACACCTCCCTCCCCTAATGATGTAATAGCGTAGTAATTTTACTTTTCGCAATTTATCAGTTTATATAAATGCTAGTAATTAGGGTTTGTATGAGAAGACAAAATCAACAAGTAGCAAACCCTAATCAAAGACTAAACAAAGCATGAAAATCAATACACTTGCACACAAGCATCCCCTAGGGTAAAATCCACTTGGTTGCCTTATAAAAATGGCCATATTATGCATGTGAGGCATCTTGGCAAAAACAAGCAAAAATACAAGATCATAGTCCCTCGATGATGCTATCTATGTTTTCCTTTCAAAATGATCTTAGTCCATAAAGAAAGATGCTAAGATACCTTGCAATATTGCTAATCATGGTTATACGATGACCCACGCCCGTCCCGTTCACGTCCAAAGATAGGGTTACTTACCAAATCAATGGTAAGATAACAATGTCAAAGGAAGGAGGAAATAAACGTGAAAGACTTTTGAGTAGGTAGATTGTTCCTAGTTGCTTGCTCAATTCAAAACCAAAACATCCTTGCTATTTTTCAAAACAAACACTAACACTTTCAAAAACATCTTTCAAACTTGAAAACATTTTCAAAAGATCAACACTTTGTATTCATTCTTAGGAACGAGAATCATTACAAAGTTTTCCTAAACGATGACGCCTTTTCAAAATACTTTCAAAAAACCACACAACGCACATTTTCAAACAAAATCAAGTGATCTAGAAAGTAACTAAGAGCCCATGGAAAACCATGGATGAAAAGGGTGCTAATACCTTCTCTTTTCATAATCTACCCCCCGAACTCAAGAAAACATCTCTAAAGGTCTTTCCTGTTCTTTTCAGCTTTTCCTTATTGGATAAAAGAAAAGTCGGTGGCGACTCTTGCTAACCGCAACATTTGCGATAAAAGGCAAAATAACCAAGTCAGTTCTCCCAATGTATCACAAAAACCCTTATCACGTAATTGAACTGTCGTTGCCGCATCACACTCAAGCTTCGCCGCACCTTCAATATCTCGTCACCACCATCTTCAACCATCACCGTTGCCTTCAAATCAAGAGGAAGAGAGGGAGATTAGTAACAAATCGGACCAAAAGCACAAAGTTGGAATCAGAAATCGCGAAAGGGGGGAAAGGTAACGAACGTGGCTTTTGTTGTTTTATTGAGGTTTTGTTGGTAGAGTTATGGTGGGGTGGGGAAGGTTGTTTGAGCCACCGCGCTGAAGGGTGAGAGCCAGATTTTGGGTTTAGGGAGCGAAGGGGATGAACTGCGAGAGAGAGAGAGAGAGAGAGAGAGAGAGAGAGAGAGAGAGAGAGAGAGAGAAGGGGTTAACTGAAAATGAAATGAATAAAGTGTTAAAACAAAAATGTGTTTTCCGTTTGTATCATATACACCGCGCCCACGATAACGATCATGTTCCCTTAACGTCATCCGCGAGATACACATCAGGCGGCCGTAAGGCCAAGCCGTATGATAACTCCGTGCATCCTCACCGCAGGCAATCAAACTGGACCCCTCTAATTTATGTTGGGCCCAAGCCCAGCTACTCATCGCACCCCTTTCTGTATTTTTGTTAAACCGTAAAACAAAGCGCACCCCCTTATCCAGTTTGTACATTGGGCCTAATTTCCATTATTAATCACCCCCCCTGTTTTACTTTCCAATTAGAACTTGCACTCCTCTGAGTCTAGTTAATTTTATTTATTTATTTTTATAATTTAATTATCATTTCTATTTTATAAATATATCTATATCATTTAGTTATAATTATTATTATTATTATTATTATCAAATAATGAATTTTATTATTATTATTATTATTATTATTATTATTATTATTATTATTATTATTATTATTATACTTTTATATTATTATTTATTTCTATAATTACTTATCTTTAATATTATTATTATTGTTATTATAATGCTTTTTTATAATTATTATTATTCTTATCTTTTATTTATTATTTAAATATTATTATATGATCAAATAAATTATTTTTATGTTAAAATTGCATACATTATTTTATATATTATTTACATTAAATCTTTTCTAATCATGCATTAATCAAGATTTTCGCAACTAATACGACTAAAAAACACCAACTCATACGAACTACGAATTGGGACTTTGATTCCTCATAAGAGGATACGTAGGCATACGATCTAATATTGTGGCGAGTCTTTCTAATTAAAACTTAAAATCCAGTTTACCCCAAACCTAAACCTAGAGTCTAATATCCTTATGAACAAGGTGGATGAAAGGTGCCTAACACCTTTCTTTCGTCTAATTGAGTCTGAAACCTAGAATCCCTGTCTGCGAATTAGGATTGTCTGTTAGGTTCCCTTCCATAGGATAAAAACTAATAGTGGCGACTCTTGATTTAAAAACCAGTTGCTACAGGTCCCACTGAGTTAAAAAAATTCGTTTTGCCCACATGGCCTGACACAGACCGTGTCCCGTGACACGACCGGCCGTGTCAGATGCTGCCACTTGTTTTAAAAAAAAACTTAGCTTTCCTGACATGGCCCGTGTCTCGTGACACGACCTGCCGTGTCAGGCTCAACCTCCTGTGTTTACAAAAAAAGTTCCAGCTTTCCTGACACAAGTCGTGTCCCGTGATAGGACCGGCCATGTCAGGTCCTGCCTCTTTCTAACCACGCGCGCCAGTTGGGCTGACACTAGTCGTGCCCCATGACACAACCAGCCTTGTCAGACCCTATTTTTGTCAACTTCCTCCTTTTTCTTTGTCACTTTTATGCCAATTGACACGCGAATACCTCGCTCTTTGTTGGAAAAGAAAACCTACATTACATTATTAAAACAAAAGAAATAATTAGAAATAAAACCCATAGGTTGCCTCCCACGAAGCACTTCGTTTAATGTCGCATGGCTCGGCATTCGTCCATCTTACCCTGTAAGACGAACATTATCAATCATCCAACTTGCTTGCCCAGTGTAATAAGGGTTAAATCTTTGTCTATTTACTTTAAAAGTTTCTCCATTGGATTGATTTTTCAATTCTATTGCTCCATGGGGAAACACTTTACTAACCACAAATGGTCTGGACCATCTGGATTTTAACTTTCCAGGAAACAGCTTTAACCTGGAATTGAACAACAAAACTAGCTGCCCTTCCCAAAATTCCTTCCTTAGGATCTTCTGACCATGCCAATTTTTTGTTTGTTCTTTATATATTTTGGCATTCTCATAAGCTCGATTCCTAAACTCTTCTAACTCATGAAGTTGAAGAGTTCGGGACTCACCAGCTTTCAAAAGATCACAATTTAGGAACTTGGTAGCCCAAAAAGATCTATGCTCAAGTTCGAGCGGTAAATAACCTGCTTTATTGTAAACCAGTTGATATGGAGACATACCTATAGGGGTTTGAATGCAGTCATGTATGCCCAAAGTGAATCCTCCAGCTTTATAATCCAATCTTTTCGAGAAGCGCTAACAGTTTTCTCTAGAATCTGCTTTATCTGCCTGTTAGACACTTCCACCTGCCCACTTGTCTGAGGGTGATATGGCGTGGCAATCTTGTGCTTCACATCATATTTCTTCAACAGATTCTCCATCAACTTGTTTAAGAAGTGGGTACCCTTATCACTAATTAGAGCCCTCGGTACCCCAAACCTAGAGAAAATGTTGTTTCTGAGGAAATTGACCACCACTTTAGAATCATTTGTGGGTAATGCAATATCTTCCACCCACTTTGACACATAATCGACCGCGAACAGAACATAATTCTTTCCAAAACAGGGTAGAAAAAGTCCCATGCAGTCTATTCCCTACACATCAAACCGTTCTACCTCTAACATGGTATTCTGAGGCATCTGGTTCCCTTTTGAAATGTTACCCATTCCCTGACATCGGTCACATTCCTTCACAATGCTCTGAGCATCTTTAAATAAAGTTGGCCAGTACAACCTAGACTAGAGGACTTTTGCAGTTGTTCTATCTCCACAAAAATGTCCTCCATATTCTGAATCATGACAAACTCTTAGTACATCTCTCTGTTCTTCCTTTGGGACACACCTTCAAATCAATCTGTCCATTCCCTTTTTGTATATGAATGGTTCGTCCCACAAATAAAATCGGCAATCATGCAAAAACTTTTTCTTTTTGTTAGAGTCAAAATCATCAGATATTATTCCTTCTACGAAATAGTTCACATAGTCCATAAACCATGGAACACCCATCACAGCTAGGATTCATTCGTCAACAAACTCATCTTGATTGGGTGCTTCTCCTCTGTTTCTTCTATCAGTGACATCCGTGATAAGTGATCAGCAACGGTGTTTTCACATCCCTTTTTGTCCTAGATCTCTATATTAAAATCTTGCAAGAGAAAGATCCACCTCAGCAGCCTTGGTTTTGATTCATGCTTACAAAAAAGGTATTTCAAACAGCATGGTCAGTATAAAAATTACCTTCGAACCCAAAAGGTAAGACCTGAATTTGTCAAAAGCATACACCACTGCTAATAATTTCTTTTCGGTGGTTGCATAGTTCATCTGGGTTGGATTCAACACATGGCTTGCATAGTAGATCACATGCAAGATATTTTCTCTTCTTTGTCTTAGAACTTTCCCTACTGCTATATCACTTGCATCACACATGATTTCAAATGGTAGAGACCAATTAGGAGAAATTACTATAGGGGCATACACTAGCTTATTCTTTAAAGTTTCAAAAGCTTCACCACGCTTTTTATCAAACAGAAACGGCGTGTCCTTTACCAACAGACTAGTTAGAGGCTTCGTGATCTTGGAAAAATCTCTTATGAACCTACGGTAAAACCCCACATGTCCTAAGAAACTTCTTATTCCTTTCTCATTCACCGGTGGGGATAAATTTACTATCACCTCCACTTTGGCTTTGTTAACTTAAATTCCCTTATGGGAAATTTTGTGACCCAACACTATACATTCGCGTACCATGAAATGAAACTTCTCCCAATTGAAAATCAAATTGGCCTGCTGACATCTTTCTAGCACTAGAAGTTCTTCAAACAATTTTCAAAAGAAGAACCGAAAACTGAAAAATCATCCATAAACACTTCCATGTGCTTTTCAAGCATGTCAGTGAATATGGAGGTCATACATCTCTGAAAAGTAGCAGGTTCATTACACAACCCAAATGGAATTCTTCTGTATGTGAAAATACCATAAGGGCATGTGAATGCAGTCTTCTCTTGATCTTATGGAGTTACCGCAATATGATTGTATCCCGAATACCCATTAAGAAAACAGTAGTAATCATGACCAGCTAACCTTTCAAATATTTGGTCAATGGTAAAATGGTTTTTTCTTATAGATGTATTCAATCTTCGATAATCTATGCACACTCTCCAATCTGTAACAATTCTGGTATGAATCAACTCATTCTTCTCATTTTTTATGACAGTCGTCCCTCCCTTCTTACGTACCACATGAACCGGACTCACCCATGCACTGTCGGATATAGGGTAAATAAGACCTGCATCCAACAACTTCACAACCTCTTTTTGGAAAACTTCTTTCATCACAGGGTTGAGTCTTCTTTGAGGCTGGACAACAAGTTTCTGATTATCTTCCATCAAGATCTTGTACATGCAAACTGTGGGACTAATACCTTTCAAATCTTCAATGGCCCATGTGATACGGTGGGAGAACTGACTTGACGGTTTTGCAATTGATTGCAAATGTTGCGGTTAGCAAGAGTCGCCACCGACTTTTCTTTTATCCAAAAGGAAAGGTGAAAAAGCATAGGAAAGACCTTTGAGATGTTTTCTTGAGTTCAGGGGGTAGATTATGAAAAGGGGAGGTATTAGTATCCTTTTCATCCATGGTTTTCTATGGGCTCTTAGTTACTTGCTTAGATCACTTGCTTTTGTTTGTTTGAAATTGTGCTTTGCGTGGTTTTGAAAGTATTTTGTAAAAGAGGCCATTCGTTTAGGCAATCTTTGTAATGATTGATCGGGACTTTATGAGACTATTGGGATATTAACTGCAAGTATACAGTTTAGTCGTTCTAGTTTTAAATAATTATCGAACCCACAGAGACTGAGGATCAATCGCATACGATCTAATGCTACAATTTGTTTAACTAAGCGATGAATATTTGATTTTAGGGGGGAAATAGTTTAATTAAAAATAATAGTAATAGTTATACCAGTATGTGATAGTCGGACTTCGGGAATTTGGTGAATCGCTTGGCCTATAAAGTATTTTGGTAAAAGCTAATTGTTTAAAAACCTGAGACATACACTCTCGTGTTCATGAAATAAGTCATGCTACTAAACCTAGTGGATGCACTTTAAATTTAATAACACTTTTTGAAGACAATTTGGGTTTAATTAATTTATTAAAACACTCTCGTGTATTTAAAAATTAATGTTTCCTTACCACTATCTGGGTTGAACCCCAGCTCTCGCATGCAGGTTCTTGCCTTAATTAATTTCCCACTCTCGTGGCAAAATCGTGTTAATTATCCTCTCACTCTCGTGACAAGGGTAGTTAAATTAAACATGGAATTGGAAACCAGAAATTGTTTTATAAATGTTTTTGGCCAAGGTATCACTGAATTCTTTCGGTACTTAAGAGTCACATACCGGTACAAATAATTTAGCCGGACATAATATATTTAATGACTATGAAATTAAAAATATAATCCATAAAAATAATTGGCATAATACAAGAATGAATAAATATTAATTGCAATAAAAACCTGGAAATAAGGTTGCTATGGTAATCTTGGACATTACAATATTCCTTGCAGCTCAATCGAAATAAATAAATTGTGTTAATTCTTAAATGAAGAATTAACACTCTAAAACTAATGCTGGAAATAGTGCTGGAAGTAGAAATTACAGTACGTAGAAAAAATGCTCAAAAACAAGGAAATAGAAATAATTGGAAAAAGTAGTAATTTTGTTCTGAGAGAATTTCTTCGACCTCTTCCCTTTGCACTACCACACATATATATAGGAGAAAATATAGCAGTTGAAAGCATCCTGGGAAAAGGCTTGAGTGGAGGAAATATAGGATGCATGGTTACTGAGTGGAGGGAATATAGGAGAACACTTATGCCCTCACGTTGCCCACGTCTCCACCAATTCACAACGTTCATCTTTACGCGCGTGACGGTCGTCACAGGTGGGTGACGGTCGTAATGCGCTTAAATAGCGCATTACGCTCGTCAATGATGTGTGACGAGCGTTGTTTCAAGTTGGGGAGTCATCCATGGTGGTCAGAATCATTGCACCACCAGAAAATATGCTCTTGATCACAAATGGTCCTTCATATGTAGGAGTCCATTTTCCCCTGGGATCACTTTGCGGCAAGATAATCCGCTTGATTACGAGATCTCCGACTTGATATACTTGACGTCTGACTTTCTTATTGAAGGCCTTGATCATCCGTTTTTGATACGTCTGACCATGGCATATAGCAGCGAGTCGCTTTTCGTCGATCAAATTGAGTTGATCAAGTCGGGTCTGCATCCAATCATCTTCATTCAAACCTGCATCCTTCATAATCCTTAGAGAAGGAATCTGGACTTCCATAGGCAAGACAACTTCCATGCCATATACCAAAGAAAATGGGGTTGCCCCGGTTGAAGTACGTGTCGTCGTATGGTATCCATGTAGAGCAAACGGTAACATCTCATGCCAGTCTTTGTAAGTGACTGTCATTTTCTGAATGATCTTCTTAATGTTTTTGTTCGCAGCTTCAACAACACCGTTCATCTTCGGCCGATAGGGAGATGAACTGTGATGATAAATCTTGAACTGTTCGCACAATGCAGTGATCATCGTGTTATTCAGATTTGTACCGTTGTCTGTGATGATCCTGTCTGGAACACCATACCGGCATATGAGATTTTGCTTGATGAAGCGGGCAACCACATTTTTAGTAACAGAGGCGAAGGAAGCTGCTTCGACCCATTTGGTGAAATAGTCAATGGCAACCAGGATGAAGCGATGTTCGTTGGAAGCCGTGGGCTTGATCTCTCCAATAATATCAATGCCCCACATTGCAAATGGCCAAGGAGCAGTCAGAACGTTGAGAGGAACTGGAGGGATATGAACTTTGTCAGCGTAAACTTGACATTTGTGGCAAGTACGGGAATGTTGATGGCAGTCAGCTTCCATGGTAGACCAGTAATAGCCTGCCCTTAGGATCTTCTTAGCCATTGTATGCCCGCTCAAGTGAGTGCCAAATGTGCCGCTGTGTATATCAGTCATGATCAACTCTGCTTCAGCTTTGTCTACACATCGGAGTAATACATAATCATGGCTTCGTTTGTAAAGGATGTCGTTGCTCAGGAAGAATTTCTTGTCATTTACGGAAGCTCCTTCGGGATAATCTCTAGTCTCGAGATACCTTTTGATTTCATGGAACCAGGGTTGTTCCACTACTTCTTCGGTATTAATCTCATGACAATGCGCGGGTTCATCCATTCGCTCAATGGTGATTTGGGGAGCCTCGTTATCTTAGTTGAGTTTAAACATGGAAGACATTGTGGCTAGAGCATCTGCTAGCTGATTCTCTTCTCGCGGGAAATGCTCGAAGGTAATTTGCTCGAAATGAGGCAACAATGTCAAGACATGTTCTTTGTATGGGATAAGATTAGGATGCTTGGTATCCCACTCTCCTTTGATTTGACTGATAACCAAAGCCGAGTCCCCAAATACGATCAAAGATTTGATCCCCAAGTCTATAGCAGCCTTGAGACCAAAGATGCAAGCTTCATACTCAGCCATGTTGTTTGTGCAGTTGAAGAAAAGTCGGGCCGTGAAAGGTGTGTGACAACCTTCCGGAGAAATGAGTACTGCGCCGATACCATTTCCAAGTGCATTTGAAGCACCATCAAAGTACAGGGTCCATCGGGATCCCTTTTCGGGTCCGTCATACGGTCTGTTACTTTCAATGTTGTCCAAATTCATGATGTCCTCGTCTGGGAAGTCAAATCTCATGGGTTGATAATCCTCGATAGCTTGATGAGCCAGATGGTCAGCTAGTACACTCCCTTTTATAGCTTTTTGGGTGGTGTAGTGGATGTCGTATTCAGTCAGGATCATTTGCCATCTAGCTATCCTTCAAGATAAAGCGGGCTTTTCGAAGATATACTTGATAGGATCCATTTTGGAAATCAACAGGGTAGTATGAGTCAACATATACTGTCTTAGTCGGCGAGCAGCCCATACCAAAGCGCAGCAAGTTTTCTCGAGCAGTGAGTAGCGAGTCTCACAGTCGGTAAACTTTTTGCTAAGGTAATAAATAGCATGCTCTTTTCGACCAGACTCGTCATGCTGGCCCAAAACACACCCCATTGAGTTATCCAAGACGATCAAATACATTATCAATGGACTTCCTTCGACGGGTGGCATCAGAATAGGAGGTTCTAGCAAATACTCCTTGATCTTATCAAAAGCAGCTTGGCAATCATCGTTCCATTCGACTACCTTATCTTTCTTCAAGAGTTTGAAAATTGGCTCACAGGTGGAAGTCAGATGCGAGATGAATCTGGCAATATAGTTCAAGCGCCCCAAGAATCCTCTAACCTCCTTTTCAGTACGGGGAGCAGGCATCTCTTGTATTGCTTTCACTTTTGCGGGATCGACTTCAATTCCTTTGTTGCTTACAATGAATCCTAGAAGCTTACCAGACCTAACTCCAAAAGTACACTTGCTTGGATTCAGCCTGAGTTTGTATTCTTTCAACCTGGCAAACAGCTTTTCTAGATGTTCAAGGTGCTCCTCCTCTGTTTGTGACCGAGCTATCATATCGTCTACGTAAACTTCAATCTCATGATGTATCATATCATGAAACAAAGCTACCATGGCGCGTTGATAAGTTGCCCCTGCGTTCTTCAGCCCGAACGGCATCACCTTGTAACAGAAAGTGCCCCATTGTGTGACAAAAGTTGTTTTCTCCATATCCTCGGGGGCCATTTTAATTTGATTGTAGCCCGAGAATCCATCCATGAAGGAAAACACTTTATGCTGAGCTGTATTGTCGATCAAAATGTCAATGTGTGGAAGTGGAAAATCATCTTTGGGGCTGGCCCTATTCAAATCTCGGTAATCCACACACATCCTGACTTTGCCATCTTTCTTAGGTACTGGCACGATGTTAGCGACCCATTGAGGATAGGACGTAACAGCCAGAAAGCCAGCGTCGAATTGCTTCATCACTTCTGCTTTGATCTTTTCAGACATGTCAGGCCTCATTCGGCGGACTTTTTGCTTGATCGGTGGACAATCCTCTCTTGTGGGGAGACGGTGAACCACGATGTCTGTGTCTAAACCCGGCATGTCTTCTTAAGACCAAGCGAAGATTTCAACATACTCATTCAACAACTGTATCAGGCGTTCCTTGACACTTGGTTCCAGATTGGCACCCACTTGCACCTCCTTCCGGTCTTCCTCGGTCCCTAAGTTGACAGTTTCCAATGACTCTTCATGCGGTAAGATGGCCCTTTCCTCTTGCTGTAGAAGTCTGGCTAGTTCCCCTGGTACTTCACAACCTTCGTCGTCTTCATACTCGGCTTGATTGACCAGATCTTCAGAGTTATTGAAGGATATAGCAGAATAGTCACCCATGGAATCCGGAGTGGATGGGTACCTGCATTGGTGAGTGTGGGTGTGTGTAAGGGATAGCCATCCTTAAACAAAAAATGCAGAAGGAAAGAAAATGAACACAACAGTTTATCAAATGAAAAACGTCCAATGAATCATTAAACATGGCATATGGATATGAAAGATAATCAAAACCCTTACAAATGGACCTACATGCCCCGGGCAAGGCATGAGGTGAAAAGATAGTGCGGATTGTTTGAAAATAAATATTACAGACCAAATAGGAAATGTTTAACAGATAAATTACTGATGAATAAAAGTGATGGGGACAAAGTCTTTTGCCTCCCAGTTGCACAATCCTCCTTTGACAGTTGGATAAATCCACTCTTCGATGTTGCTCTCTTTGTCTTCGTCCTCCAAAGCGTTGATTCCATAGGGAGAAATTTTGACTGGCGTTCTTTCAATCTTCGAACGGCGCATAGCTTTCTGGCCTGCGGTAGTGAACCCTAATCCAAATTTGTCTGTTTTATGTGGAATATCAGGCAACTGCCCCCATGCTGAATTCTTCCCTTCCTTTATTGCGGCCCTTGCGTCCTCCAGAGATGCCATCCTGGCCATCTGCCTCGGTGTCTCAGCTGCCAACTTTGCTACTGTTATTTCAGGAAGGACTTCTTCGAAATGCTGAAAAGGCGTTTCAATGAACTCCCATTCAACCTCCACATATCGGAAAGAGTTCAAGTGGCTAATCATGTACTCCTCTTCGCCATGGACAGTAATGATCTTTCCCTTGACAGGATACTTCAACATCTGATGTAAGGAGGAGGTGACTGCCCCAGCATGGTGTATCCAAGGTCTACCCAGCAAGCAAGAGTATGACGGACGGATGTCCATCACATAGAAAGTGGATTTAAACACCTCGGTGCCTATCTTGATGGGAATTTCAACCTCCCCATGGACCATTCTCTTCGAACCATCGAAAGCTCTGACAACAATATCACTCGGCTTCAACTCCAACCCTTCACAATCTAGTCGGTCCAAGGCCTTCTTAGGCAGTACATTCAGCGACGAACCAGTGTCGACCAAGACATGTGCGAGAGTAGTTCCTCGGCACTCGACTGAAATGTGCAAAGCATCATTGTGATTTCTACCTTTAGGAGTTAGGTCGGCATCAGAGAAACCTAATCCATTGTCCGCAGTCAGGCTAGCCACGCAATTTTGAAATTGATCCGCAGAGGTTTCTTGGGGCACATGGGCTGCCTTCAGAAATTTTATCAGAGCTTTAGCGTGCGCTTCCGAGCAAAGTAGTAGTGCCAGCATGGAGATCTTTGAGGGGGTTTGCCCCAGTTGTTCTACCACATCGTAATCACTCCTTTTGATTATCCTCAAAATCTCATCCATTTCCTTCTTGGAGGTTTCCGGGATGACCAAGGGTTGAGCCCTCGTCCTGACGAGCTCATCTTGGATTCCCTTACCTTTGTCAGCAATGGTAGGAGGGACAGTACTAGGAACAACAACGTCTTCAATCAAAGGGGCTCTAGCAGAGAGTTTTATTGGTGCAGGGATGACCTTATCAGCTGATGAGGGTCCAAAGATTGCTCTTGGAGGGGCAATCTCTGGAGAAAATATTCTCCCGCTCCGGGTGATTTTGCTCGTGCCTGCAATGTTACCAATGCTGGCTTCTTCATCATCCGAACTTTCTTCAGTTATTTCGATTTGTTTAATACCATGGTAATAGACGTCTCCGCCGTAGTTCCATGGTATCGACTTCTCAGAAACATAGGGGACAGGCCCTGGCATTGTTATCTTCAAAGGAACAGATTTCGTAGCTGGTGTAATCTTAACAGGCTTTTTGACGGCCTTGGAAAGATTGGCGTGAATGGTTATGATTGAGACATCTTCAGTATGGGTTGGAGTAGCAGAAACTTTTTCAAACAAAATTTATCGACTATCCATAAGGCCTTGGATGCCTTTCTTCAGTAACGGACAATCAAACGGCAGAGAGTAACAACAATAGCAGTCTTCCTTACATCCCGGGAAGATCCCGGCCCTTAAAAAATTCAACTTGATGGTTAACAATGGAGTAATCAGATCATTGACATCAGCAACATACAAATCTTCTTCAATGGCATTGACATTTCAGCCGTGCTTCGGCATGGGAGCAGATATCACATTAGGCTTCTCCGGAGCGTCAAACTCCACCTCCTTCGCCTCTATCAGGTCTTGGATCTTATGCTTGAGTGCCCAACAATCATTGGTGTCGTGCCCGACACTGTCAGAATGGTAGGCGCATTTAGCATTAGGATGATAATGCGGAGAGGACGTATTCACATTCTTTGGTGCCTCCTTGATAGTGGCAAGATTCAACTTCAATAGATGGGGAAGCACTTGCGCTGGAGTCATATTAATGCGGGTGAACTGCCGTTGTGGCCGTTCCACCCGTTGCTGATTTGGTCTGGACTGGTTATAACGAGGCTGCTCACTTGAAGGATTTTGAATCATTACGGCCCCCACAGTTGGCCGACGCTCCGTCTTCCCTGCTCTTCTCTGAGAATATACCACAGCCGTTTCCTTCTTAAAAGGCTTCTTCTCAACACTTGCAGCAACACCCTTCTGAATCTTTCCTGACTTGATGCCAGCTTCTATTCTTTCGCCTGTTAAGATCAAATCGGTAAACCCCGCGGAAGAGTTACCAATTAGATGATTGAAAAATGGCCCAGATAGGGTCCCTAGAAACATATCAACAAGTTCACGGTCGGTTAAAGGAGGCTGCACCCTGCCAGCCAAATCCCTCCATTTTTGTGCATATTCTTTGAATCCTTCGCCTGTTCCTAATGACATACCCTGAAGTTGGGTACGAGTAGGAGCAAGGTCAGAATTGTACTGGTATTGTTTGTAGAAGGCGGTGGCCAAGTCTTCCCAATTTCGGACGCTGGTTCCCTCTAGCTGATAAAACCACTCCAACTGAGCTCCAGAAAGGCTGTCTTGAAAGAAATGAATCCAAAGGTTTTTATCTGCCGTATAGGGTTGGATCTTTCTCACGTAGGACCTGAGATGCATTTTTGGACAGGACAACCCATCATACCTCACAAACACTGGCACTTTGAATTTTGGGGGAATCATAATCCCGGCGACCAAGCCCAAGTCTTCAAAATCCAAACCCGGTACTCTTTGTAATTCCATGGCGGCCAACCTGTCTTCTAGCCCTTTGTATTTATCATCAGCTGGTGGGTATTGCTGATCAGAATAGTCTTCATCCTCTTCGACCTCTTCCTCTTCCACATCGGACTCGGAAGGTACTGCAGCCCCACCTCCTTTGCTGGTTCCTTCATCAGAAGTAGGAGGAAATTCAAGCATTCTCCGAGCTTCTCCGTCAAATCTTCTCCCTAAAGTAGCCACCCCGAGTCTCTTTTTCTTCTTTTTCACTGGGTCCTTGTTCCCCAGCAAGGTCTCGAGATCCTCCTGACCTTTAGCCAAGGTTGTCAGGAGTTGCTGAAACTGTGCATTCTGAGCTTGTAGGTCTTTGACTGTTTGCTCGAGATCCATCCTACTGAAATAAACAGCAGACAGATAAGGAAACCTGGAGTGAGACCTGCTTATACACATGATGAATGGTATGCTTATGTATGCAATGCATTCAAGGATTTAGAACATTCAAAATTGTTGCAGACAAAGAAGAACGCACGTCATATTAATAAGAAGAAATTTGTTAGTACATAAATGCCCCATGGGCCAAACATTACAAAATAACTTCTCAAGGCAAAAAGACGTTGCGCATCCTCTTTGGTGCGATGTAGGTGTTGAGGGACTCTTGCTCATGGAGTCGGCGGGTAAGCTCTAGAACCTTATTCTCACTAGCGTAGAAGCTGGCTTCAAAAGTGTTTCGTTCCTCCTTGAGCTGAATCCAACTTTTCTGCATTTCCTCCCACGATGTAGGCATGTCTGGATGTAGGATGGTGTAGGGAACCTCTCCTTCCTTGACGGGCTCTTTAATCACCGGGAGTACATGAGGATAAGGCATCATCAGACTTTGGGCTCGGGCTCGTACCCACTTGAGATAAGGCTCAAGAGGGATGGAGTTTTTGTGTCCCAGAGTCTTGCTATCAACCTTGTTGGGTCTTCCCCAAGCTCTGATGAATCTTTGGCGAAGTCCTTGCGCATCGTTTTCGAAGTCAAAAACTAGGTCAGGAATCAACATGTCATGAGGGCCATCCCTCCGTGCATATACAAATTGCCTCAAAGCTAGGCAAGGGTTGTAGGTGATACCTCCTCTGATTCCAAGTAAAGGAACATTAGGAAATTCTCCATAACAATCGACGATGATGACATTTTCTCTGGACCGAGAACACCAATGTACATCAGAGTGAGTAAGAGTCATCAACCGCTGGGACCACCTTGAGCCTTGGTCATTCTTTAGGACAGATTGTGGAAGGTGCGAAATAAACCACCTTGCAAGGAGAGGAGTACAGCACATGAGAACACCCCTCTTTCTCATTGTTCGTGTGTAAAATGAGTGAAGAATGTCCCCAAGCAATGTTGGTATTGGATTTCTGGAAAAGAAGATTTTGACGGCGTTGACATCTACCAATTGGTCAGGATTTAGGAACAAGACCAACCCATAGATAAGGAGTGCCACAATCTCTTCAAAGGCTTGTAGGTCCAATGAGTTCCAACATTCTTGTGCCTTCTCAAACAAAAATTTTGCTAAGAATCCCTTGACGCCGCTTCTGGTTTCCCAATGCCCCTTGATGTCGGATGGTTGTAGATGTAATGCTCGAGCAACATCTTCTGGCTTTGGTTCCTTTTTCGTACCGTTGAAGGGTAGTTGATTAAGGATAGGGATTCTTAGGAGTTGAGAAAACTCCTCCAAAGTAGGCACCAACTGGTAATCAGGGAAAGTGAAACAGTGGTGAAGAGGGTCAAAGAACTGGAATAGCACTTTCATCATGTCTTCTTCAATGTTGGTGTTGACTAAGCTGAGCAGTCTACCATGTCTTTCACTGAAGGATGAGTTTTCCGGAATTCTTGAGGTGAGCTCCTTGAGTTGAGGAGAAATTCTCACAAGGTTGACTTGAATGGTGTTTCTGCGAGGAATTTCCATGACCTACAAAACAGGAACAAAGATGAAGATCCAAACCCTTGAAATGGTTAGTGAATGCATATGATGTTTTATGATGTTTATGATGTATGCACAAAACATATGTACAAGCAAATCACACCAAACCCTAGTTTCAGGCTTGCATGGGGTTTCATAGGTAAGTACCCTCTTGAGTGTAGTTGGCTTAAAAACCTGTCCTATAAATAGTAACCGGGTTCTAAGGAGCTCAAAATCATTGGATTGTTTTCATTGTTCATTGTTTTGGTTTAGCCACTTAACTAGCGACCAAAATATTCCAAGAAAACAACCCTCAATGAGTGTAGTATCGAGTATCTACCAACTTCGGACTGCACCAAAGCCGGTCATCTCACTACCCCTAATAAAAGGCCAAGATGGTCAAGTAAGGTTCTAGGTCATTAGTGCTTAGTGACATCACTCAGCGGCCCCGTACTCTCCTTGATTGAACTCAAGGGTTACCGGTACTCACAAATATGTCGCACTAATATAGCTATTGCTTCGACCGTGTCGGTATACCCCGCACAGTTTCCACAACATATTGCTATCTATGAATGTTTCCCAAAATCCGGGTGTAGGATTGCAAACCCAAACAATAGAGCCAAGATATAAAGCAAACAATTCAAACAATTAATCATGCAAGAGGGTGATCTAAGCCCTAAGGTTACTCCACTTTTAAATTTCTCCCCAGCAGAGTCGCCAGTTCTGTGATACGGTGGGAGAACTGACTATGGTTTTGCGTTTGTTTTCGCAAATGTTTCGGTTGAGCAAGAGTCGCCACCGACTTTTTATTTTATCCTAAGGAAAGGTTTAAAAAGCACAGCAAAAACCTTTGAGATTTTTCTTGGGTTCGGGGAGTAGATTATAGAAAGGGAAGGTATTAACACCCTTTCTATCCATGGTTACCCATGGGCTCTTAGGTACTTGCTTAGATCAACTTGCTTTGGTTTTCAATTGTTTGAAATGGTGCTTTGTGTGTGGCTTTTGAAAAATGTTTTGAAAAAGATGCCTTGTCTAGGCTAACCTTTGTAACAATTCTTTACTCGAATGTTTTACAAAAGGTGTTTGTCTTTTTGAAAAGATGTTTCAAGGTTTTTTGAAAGTTTGTTTTGAAAGTGTTTGTGAAGTGTGGTTTGAAAATAGGCAAGTGTTTTGTTTTGCAAGTTGACAAGTACTTAAGAGCTATCTACCCTAAAGTTCTCAAAGATTTTTGTTATGTTTTAACCCTTTTAACAATTTTGTTCCACCATTGCATTTGGTGGACAATCTTGTGTTAGGATGTGAAAGGGACGGGCGCGGGTCATCGTTTAGACCATAATTGCAATAGTGCTAAGTGTCTTTGGGCAATTTTTCTTTGAAAGGGACTTGATCATTTTAGGCAACTTTTCGAAAGCGTCATCGAGGGACTATGATCATTTGATTGTTTGTTTTACCCAAAGAAACCTAACATGCAATATGGCCCATTTATTGAAGGCAACAAGTGGATTACCCTAGGGGTGCAAGTGTGATATGTGTTGTCCATTTTTCATGCTTGTTTATCTTGAAATTAGGTCAAACTATTTTGTTCTTTTCATTTGCATACAAACCCTAATTCTAGCATGGTATATTTAGAAAGCGTTAAAGTGCGAAAAGTAAAATTCCTACACTATTACAACACAATATGGGAAGGGGGGTACAAATGTTCAAATGGGGTATTTTGACAAGAAATTTAAACCTAGCTATTACATCAATATTGAATTATTTACAAGGTAATTAATTGCATAAATTAAATAGAAATAAAATAAATATGCAAGATGCAAAAAATGTTTTTATGTATATGACAAAAAAGGGTATTTTTATATCAAATAAACAAAATAAAAAAAGTATTATTTTTGGAGTTTTTGTGTTTTAAGGGTAAAACCCTAATTTCTTAAATAAAGGGGTATTATTTATTTAATATGTACAATAATTAATAATTATATACAAAACAAAATAAAAATGAAGTATATTCATAAAAAAGTATTTTTCATGTCAAATATTAATAAAATAAAAAATGTATATATTTTTTGTATTATTTACCTAAATATACTAATATATATAAATATCTTTATTATTTACTAAATAAATATTATATATACAAAAATAATAATAATTAATATTTATAAAAAAGGTATATTTTATATAAAATATTTTAAGAAGATAAAACAAAATAAAAATGAAAATAAAATGGTGTTTACATTATTTTTTTCTATTTATTCTAAATAATATATTTTTGTACTTATTTACATACAAATAGCAATATAACTAAATAAATGCCTAAAAAATATGAAAATGGTGTAAAAATATTTTTTATGTTTTTTAATATGATTAGCAAAAATAAATAAGTCAGGATAAAAAAAGAAAAGTCAAAAAATCATGCAAATACACAAAATGGGCCTGGGGGGTATGAAAGCAAATGTATGGTGTGAAAAGGAAAATCAAAACAGGCCCAGCCCACGTGACTTCTTCTTCAACCTTCAGACAGAAAAAACATTCAAAAACGTGCGCCTGTTTCTTCCATTGCAAGGTCCTGATTCTTTGAGTTTTAGCAAAAACTTACAACACCAAACATGTTAAGCATTGAATCACGATTCTAAATATGTAAAGAACTCATCCTAACTCTCAGAAATGAGAGAGAATTTTAACATTCCCAAATCTTGACCTAACTTTTCTTCCATATTCAAACCTTAAATTCTCATAGCTCAGGCAAAATAAATGAAAAGTAAAAATATGTACAGATTCAGGGGCATGAGTAGAACACTTCTTATTCACAAACCTAGAGCTAATGATGCCTATACTAAGAGTTAGAAGTTCAAGAAGATACCTGTTCAGTTGAAGTTCTATCTGGCAATGGGGGAACTTTCAGGGCAAGATGATGATCTGTACAGCTTGCCTGAAGTGTGGTGATGCTATTCCAATGCTTATTTTGCTTTAAAACACCTTGAATCGAGCTATGGACCTTCAACTGCAAAACAAGAAAGTGAAAATGGTGGAACTGCCTAGATGAGTTATAGGTCGTGTTTTATGTTTGGGTTAGCTTCAAGTGATGCTAGGGAATGTGTTTGATGAGCTTTGAGCAAGAAAGCATGAAAGGAATGAGAGATGGCACTCAAACTGCAGCAAGAGCTCTGTTTGGGCAGTTTGATGGTGATTTTGAGTTTGTGGAGGTATTGGAGGTATTGGAGTCGTGTGCTAGCTCAGTTGGGGTGTCTTGAATGTGTACAAAATATTTGCTTTTTGGGTTATATTGCTGAGATGGAAGTTATGTTGTGATATCTTATGTTTCTTAACACTTAAGCAAGCAAAGGCCAAGTTGTGTTCTAGACAGGTAGAGGCCTCCTAAACATGCTGCAAAACCTTGCCTTGATCAGTGTGTTTAGTCCCTAAACTTGTGCCAAGGGGATTTGATATGTACTTGTTGATTTGCAACTTTGACATAAAGCTTAACTTTTCAAAAATGGCTATTTCACTTTTTCTATAAATGGCTTAATTCAACATGTAATGCTTAAACTCATGAAACAAGGCCTTGGCACAATGAGTATGCATTAAATTATTGAGTGTTGGATGGTTTAGAGGCCTGTAATCAAAGGAAGCATGCTGATTTAGAAAATGCATAAGTTATGAACATGGTAAAGGTCATGAATCAAAGTGACTTTTTGCCATATTGCAAAATTCGATTCTCTCAAGTCATGAGGTTGTTTGATGAGTTCTTGGACATTTTGGAAAGCTTCGAATGTGTACTACAATCCATCTTTGAAATGCAAATTGAAATTCCAAAGAGAAGTATGTGAAAAATGGTCTTGAAGTTAGGTAAAAACCTTGCCAAAATAGGTCAAATTTTCACTAAGTTAAGAATGGTTTAGTACCCTTATTCCAAAAATTGTAACTTGAGATACAAGCCTATTTTGGGAAAACTTTGTGAATCAAAGTTGTAGATTATGCAATAAGCTACAACTTTCATGTTTTGACTTTTTCTTGAATCCAAATGAATCTTGATGAGAAAATGGGGCAAAGTTGGGGGAAAATTAGGGTTTTTCATAACTTAGAAAAATTCTAAGTTATGAAAAATTCTCATTTCAAACCCTAATTTGAAATTTTTGTTTTCTTGGTGAACAAGTTTCATGATTTGGCATGTTTTGATGAAAAATGAATCTTGACTCTTGATTTTGACCAAAAAGTCAAAGTTTGACTTTTCAGTATACAGTCAAAATTGATCAATTGACTGGGAAATTCAACTGTCAATCTTGTGCATTTGGGATCTTTTGAACTTGCTGAGCATGTCAAGATAATTCCATGGGGTCCTTGAGTCCATATGTGAGCTTGGTTTGCCCTTGTCTAGGTCAAACAGTCAAAAATTGCCTTTGTGCAGTCAAAACCCTAAAAATGACCATTTTGCCCTTTTGGTGATCTGATCAAATTTCTTGTGGAGTTGTGATCCAAACTTGATCAAATGGTCCCTATGAGTTCATAATGTTGATGTGGGTCAATTTTCATGAGATTTGACTGTCAATTGGCCACAGTTGACTTTTTCCCCAATACAGTTGATTTCTAGGTCAACTGTCTAATTGACTGGGCAAAACTTGGAATCAAGGCTTGAAACTTGATATGGATAAACTTGGGAGTCCTGTATGAAGCATGAAAGTCATCTTAGGCATTTTAGGTCAAAACATCCTTGTGCAAACACAAACCCTAATTTGGGTCAACAGTGCAAGGAGAAGTCTTGAGCAGATGAAACCCTAACTGGATCTTGATCTCCAAGGGCTTGGTGATGAGAAAGGTTGAGAAAATGGGAGGGCAAATTTTGGTGTACAACAGTTGCCCCTGTTCAATCTTCTTGAACCTGAAGAGTTAGATTGGCAAGTTTGCCTTTCGTGACTCGAGGGTAAAAGGAGATTGGACACTAGAGTGCCCGGAAATTTGCACTCGTCAAAGCAATGGATGCGGGAATGGGTTTAGAGATTCCATTTGGAGATGGGCTTAACGATGCCATCTGGAAGAATGACAGAAACTTGTCGGGGATGGGCTTAAAGATGCCATCGGGAGGAATGACAGAAACTTGTCGGGGATGGGCTTAAAGATGCCATCTGGAATGAGTATCAGGAAGGTGTCCATGCTTTGGACCATCTCTGAACTGGGGGTCTGAATGAGCAATAGATTGACATCCGTTGTTGGGAGGAATCCGTAAACTGTTTTCAAAAATTGCATCTGAACAAGTTTATAGATTAACATCCGTTGTTGGGAAGAATCCATAAATTGTTTTCAAAAGTCTGGAGAAGAATCTGAACAAGCGAATAGGTTAACATCCGTTACTTGGAGAACCCGTGAACTGTTTTCAGAAATCTTGAAGTTGAATAAGCAATAGAGCAGCATCCGTTGTTGGGAAGCGTCCGTAAACTGTTTTCAACAGTTGCATCTGAACAAGCGATAGATTAACATCCGTTGTTGGGAACAATCCATAAATTGTTTTCAGAAGTCTTGAGAAGAATCTGAACAAGTGATAGGTTAACATCCGTTACTTGGAGAACCCGTGAACTGTTTTCAGAAATCTTGAAGTTTGAATAAGCGATAGAGCAGCATCCGTTGTTGGGAAGCGTCCGTAAACTGTTTTCAAAAGTTGCATCTGAACAAGTGATAGATTAACATCCGTTGTTGGGAAGAATCCGTAAACTGTTTTCAGAAGTCTTGAGAAGAATTTGAACAAGTGATAGGTTAACATCCGTTACTTGGAGAACCCGTGAACTGTTTTCAGAAATCTTGAATTTGGAGGAAGAACCGGTGTAGGGTTCCCTGATGATGAGCTCGTGTAAAACTGCATCTGGATGAATCTGGAATAAGCATCATAATATTGCCATGTCTGGGTCACACCCGAACTATTCCTGGAAAGAAATCTCGGAAGATAATGATTTTAGTCTTCCGACAGATCTTACCTGAAAAGGTAAAGAGTTAGTTATATGCAATGTCATGATGCATGATACAATGTATGTTATATGATATGCATGTAAATGGATGCGCATGTAAGCTGGAGAGCTGTCTTGCAAAGAATCCGAGATGGCTGAAGATAACAGTATCTTGACTGCTGCTGGGAAGAATAATTCCTGGTTGTTGCTGGAGAATAAGGAGCTTGGGTTGCATACCAATCTTCTGGGGAATTCCTGATGACTTCTACTGGGGAGTTCCAATCTAATAGACTCATGTTGGGGATGTAAGACTGAGAATCTTCAGTTTGGCGGGAAGTATTTCTGGCGACCTCACTGGGGAACTCAAGATTTGCCCTCCCAAAAACTCTGTGGGGAGAAGGTTCACTAGTCTGGCTTCGCTGGGGATTGATAATCTGAAGTTTTAGCTCTGCCGGGGATATTGAAACTTAAATTCTGAAGGGAATTGAGTTCTGGAGGATTCTCTGGTTGGGGATAACAAAGATAGGTTTCTCTGGGGGATTGTATTGATAAGTTATGTTGGGGAACTCTGATGAACTCCGCTGGAGGTAGGAAGAATTTTGGCGAGTGCGATCTTCCGTGGCAATAAGCTGAGGATAACCCAGTTATAAGCCCTTGTGAGGAATAACCTTGAATAAATCTCGGGAGAGACGTCCGTACTCTGCGGGGGATAAGCTTCCAAAATCTACTGGGGATAAGCTTCAGAACTTGCTGGGGATATGGATTCCAAATCTCCTGGGGGTTTCCTTTGAAGGGTATCAAGATATCCAACTGTACCTTCAACCTATCAGTAATCCTCTTTCTTGATTCATAAGGAAATGATTATGTTCAAATGCATATGCCTATTTAAGAAAACATTGGACGTTTCTCAAAATAAAACAAATAGTGCAAGAGAAAAGAAAAAGGAAATAACACAAATTTCTGGGAAAAGTATTTGTATTAACTTTTTTATGAGTATATTTGTACAAAGGAGACAATCATCCTAGTAAGAGGATTTTGTCGAAAATATTTGAAAGATTTATACAAAATAAAGGATGGCTATGTGAAATAACTCCATGGGATTCCATTCCGCTATATCTTTCACAACTCTGAATATTTGTCCATTCAACGCTTCGCCTGCTGATGACTGGATTGATCAGAAACCTGGAACTGGTTGATGAAGAGATTGTCTTTGAAGTGATCCGACGAGACATAGTCATACGCTTTAATTCCCTAACTTTTGCCTGGATCGCCCTTTCGGGTTTTCGATCCACCGGGAAACCCCTTTTTGCCCAAGCCGCCCTTTTGGGTTTTCAACTTGCCGGGTGTACAGATTTTTTTAATTTTTATCCCTAACTTTTGCCTGAACCGCCCTTTTGGGTTTTCGGTCCACCGGGATGCCCATTTTTGCCCAAGCCGCCCTTTCGGGTTTTCGACTTGTCGGGTTATTTTACGCGTAGTATCTTTTGACTATGTTTGCGTTTGTAGGGTGCGGTAAATCGTCACCATTCATGGTGGTCAGAATCATTGCACCACCAGAAAATATGCTCTTGATCACAAATGGTCCTTCATATGTAGGAGTCCATTTTCCCCTGGGATCACTTTGCGGCAAGATAATCCGCTTGATTACGAGATCTCCGACTTGATATACTTGACATCTGACTTTCTTATTGAAGGCCTTGATCATCCGTTTTTGATACGTCTGACCATGGCATATAGCAGCGAGTCGCTTTTCGTCGATCAAATTGAGTTGATTAAGTCGGGTCTGCATCCAATCATCTTCATTCAAACCTGCATCCTTCATAATCCTTAGAGAAGGAATCTGGACTTCCATAGGCAAGACGACTTCCATGCCATATACCAAAGAAAATGGGGTTGCCCCGGTTGAAGTACGTGCCGTTGTACGGTATCCATGTAGAGCAAACGGTAACATCTCATGCCAGTCTTTGTAAGTGACTGTCATTTTCTGAATGATCTTCTTAATGTTTTTGTTCGCAGCTTCAACAGCACCGTTCATCTTCGGCCGATAGGGAGATGAACTGTGATGATAAATCTTGAACTGTTCGCACAATGCGGTGATCATCGTGTTATTCAGATTTGTACCGTTGTCTGTGATGATCATGTCTGGAACACCATACCAGCATATGAGATTTTGCTTGATGAAGCGGGCAACCACATTTTTAGTAACAGAGGCGAAGGAAGCTGCTTCGACCCATTTGGTGAAATAGTCAATGGCAACCAGGATGAAGCGATGTCCGTTGGAAGCCGTGGGCTTGATCTCTCCAATCATATCAATGCCCCACATTGCAAATGGCCAAGGAGCAGTCAGAACGTTGAGAGGAACCGGAGGGATATAAACTTTGTCAGCGTAAACTTGACATTTGTGGCAAGTACGGGAATGTTGATGGCAGTCAGCTTCCATGGTAGACCATTAATAGCCTGCCCTTAGGATCTTCTTAGCCATTGTATGCCCGCTCAAGTGAGTGCCAAATGTGCCGCTGTGTATATCAGTCATGATCAACTCTGTTTCAACTTTGTCTACACATCGGAGTAATACACAATCATGGCTTCGTTTGTAAAGAATGTTGTTACTCAGGAAGAATTTGGCAGCAAATTTCCTTAAGAACTTCTTGTCATTCACGGAAGCTCCTTCGGGATAATCTCTAGTCTCGAGATACCTTTTGATTTCATGGAACCAGGGTTGTTCCACTACTTCTTCGGTATTAATCTCATGACAATGCGCGGGTTCATCCATTCGCTCAATGGTGATTTGGGGAGCCTCGTTATCTTAGTTGAGTTTAAACATGGAAGACATTGTGGCTAGAGCATCTGCTAGCTGATTCTCTTCTCGCGGGAAATGCTCGAAGGTAATTTGCTCGAAATGAGGCAACAATGTCAAGACATGTTCTTTGTATGGGATAAGATTAGGATGCTTGGTATCCCACTCTCCTTTGATTTGACTGATAACCAAAGCCGAGTCCCCAAATACGATCAAAGATTTGATCCCCAAGTCTATAGCAGCCTTGAGACCAAAGATGCAAGCTTCATACTCAGCCATGTTGTTTGTGCAGCTGAAGCAAAGTCGGGCCGTGAAAGGTGTGTGACAACCTTCCAGAGAAATGAGTACTGCGCCGATACCATTTCCAAGTGCATTTGAAGCACCATCAAAGTACAGGGTCCATCGGGATCCCTTTTCGGGTCCGTCATACGGTCCGTTACTTTCAATGTTGTCCAATTTCATGATGTCCTCGTCTGGGAAGTCAAATCTCATGGGTTGATAATCCTCGAGAGCTTGATGAGCCAGATGGTCAGCTAGTACACTCCCTTTTATAGCTTTTTGGGTGGTGTACTGGATGTCGTATTCAGTCAGGATCATTTGCCATCTAGCTATCCTTCCAGATAAAGCGGGCTTTTCGAAGATATACTTGATAGGATCCATTTTGGAAATCAACAGGGTAGTATGAGTCAACATATACTGTCTTAGTCGGCGAGCAGCCCATACCAAAGCGCAGCAAGTTTTCTCGAGCAGTGAGTAGCGAGTCTCACAGTCGGTAAACTTTTTGCTAAGGTAATAAATAGCATGCTCTTTTCGACCAGACTCGTCATGCTGGCCCAAAACACACCCCATTGAGTTATCCAAGACGGTCAAATACATGATCAATGGTCTTCCTTCGACGGGTGGCATCAGAATAGGAGGTTCTAGCAAATACTCCTTGATCTTATCAAAAGCAGCTTGGCAATCATCGTTCCATTCGACTACCTGATCTTTCTTCAAGAGTTTGAAAATTGGCTCACAGGTGGAAGTCAGATGCAAGATGAATCTGGCAATATAGTTCAAGCGCCCCAAGAATCCTCTAACCTCCTTTTCAGTACGGGGAGCAGGCATCTCTTGTATTGCTTTCACTTTTGCGGGATCGACTTCAATGCCTTTGTTGCTTACAATGAATCCTAGAAGCTTACCAGACCTAACTCCAAAAGTACACTTGCTTGGATTCAGCCTGAGTTTGTATTCTTTCAACCTGGCAAACAGCTTTTCTAGATGTTCAAGGTGCTCCTCCTCTGTTTGTGACCGAGCTATCATATCGTCTACGTAAACTTCAATCTCATGATGTATCATATCATGAAACAAAGCTACCATGGCGCGTTGATAAGTTGCCCCTGCGTTCTTCAGCCCGAACGGTATCACCTTGTAACAGAAAGTGCCCCATTGTGTGACAAAAGTTGTTTTCTCCATATCCTCGGGGGCCATTTTAATTTGATTGTAGCCCGAGAATCCATCCATGAAGGAAAACACTTTATGTTGAGCTGTATTGTCGATCAAAATGTCAATGTGTGGAAGTGGAAAATCATCTTTGGGGCTGGCCCTATTCAAATCTCGGTAATCCACACACATCCTGACTTTGCCATCTTTCTTAGGTACTGGCACGATGTTAGCGACCCATTGAGGATAGGACGTAACAGCCAGAAAGCCAGCGTCGAATTGCTTCATCACTTCTGCTTTGATCTTTTCAGACATGTCAGGCCTCATTCGGCGGACTTTTTGCTTGATCGGTGGACAATCCTCTCTTGTGGGGAGACGGTGAACCACGATGTTTGTGTCTAAACCCGGCATGTCTTCTTAAGACCAAGCGAAGATTTCAACATACTCATTCAACAACTGTATCAGGCGTTCCTTGACACTTGGTTCCAGATTGGCACCCACTTGCACCTCCTTCCGGTCTTCCTCGGTCCCTAAGTTGACAGCTTCCAATGACTCTTCGTGCGGTAAGATGGCCCTTTCCTCTTGCTGTAGAAGTCTGGCTAGTTCCCCTGGTACTTCACAACCTTCGTCGTCTTCATACTCGGCTTGATTGACCAGATCTTCAGAGTTATTGAAGGATATAGCAGAATAGTCACCCATGGAATCCGGAGTGGATGGGTACCTGCATTGGTGAGTGTGGGTGTGTGTAAGGGATAGCCATCCTTAAACAAAAAATGCAGAAGGAAAGAAAATGAACACAGCAGTTTATCAAATGAAAAACGTCCAATGAATCATTAAACATGGCATATGGATATGAAAGATAATCAAAACCCTTACAAATGGACCTACATGCCCCGGGCAAGGCATGAGGTGAAAAGATAGTGCGGATTGTTTGAAAATAAATATTACAGACCAAATAGGAAATGTTTAACAGATAAATTACTGATGAATAAAAGTGATGGGGACAAAGTCTTTTGCCTCCCAGTTGCACAATCCTCCTTTGACAGTTGGATAAATCCACTCTTCGATGTTGCTCTCTTTGTCTTCGTCCTCCAAAGCGTTGATTCCATAGGGAGAAATTTTGACTGGCGTTCTTTCAATCTTCGAACGGCGCATAGCTTTCTGGCCTGCGGTAGTGAACCCTAATCCAAATTTGTCTGTTTTATGTGGAATATCAGGCAACTGCCCCCATGCTGAATTCTTCCCTTCCTTTATTGCGGCCCTTGCGTCCTCCAGAGATGCCATCCTGGCCATCTGCCTCGGTGTCTCAGCTGCCAACTTTGCTACTGTTATTTCAGGAAGGACTTCTTCGAAATGCTGAAAAGGCGTTTCAATGAACTCCCATTCAACCTCCACATATCGGAAAGAGTTCAAGTGGCTAATCATGTAATCCTCTTCGCGATGGACAGTAATGATCTTTCCCTTGACAGGATACTTCAACATCTGATGTAAGGAGGAGGTGACTGCCCCAGCATGGTGTATCCAAGGTCTACCCAGCAAGCAAGAGTATGACGGACGGATGTCCATCACATAGAAAGTGGATTTAAACACCTCAGTGCCTATCTTGATGGGAATTTCAACCTCCCCATGGACCATTCTCTTCGAACCATCGAAAGCTCTGACAACAATATCACTCGGCTTTAACTCCAACCCTTCACAATCTAGTCGGTCCAAGGCCTTCTTAGGCAGTACATTCAGCGACGAACCAGTGTCGACCAAGACATGTGTGAGAGTAGTTCCTCGGCACTCGACTGAAATGTGCAAAGCATCATTGTGATTTCTACCTTTAGGAGTTAGGTCGGCATCAGAGAAACCTAATCCATTATCCGCAGTCAGGCTAGCCACGCAATTTTGAAATTGATCCGCAGAGGTTTCCTGGGGCACATGGGCTGCCTTCAGGAATTTTATCAGAGCTTTAGCGTGCGCTTCCGAGCAAAGTAGTAGTGCCAGCATGGAGATCTTTGAGGGGGTTTGCCCCAGTTGTTCTACCACATCGTAATCACTCCTTTTGATTATCCTCAAAATCTCATCCATTTCCTTCTTGGAGGTTTCCGGGATGACCAAGGGTTGAGCCCTCGTCCTGACGAGCTCATCTTGGATTCCCTTACCTTTGTCAGCAATGGTAGGAGGGACAGTACTAGGAACAACAACGTCTTCAATCAAAGGGGCTCTAGCAGAGAGTTTTATTGGTGCAGGGATGACCTTATCAGCTGATGAGGGTCCAAAGATTGCTCTTGGAGGGGCAATCTCTGGAGAAAATATTCTCCCGCTCCGGGTGATTTTGCTCGTGCCTGCAATGTTACCAATGCTGGCTTCTTCATCATCCGAACTTTCTTCAGTTATTTCGATTTGTTTAATACCATGGTAATAGACGTCGCCGCCGTAGTTCCATGGTATCGACTTCTCAGAAACATAGGGGACAGGCCCTGGCATTGTTATCTTCAAAGGAACAGATTTCGTAGCTGGTGTAATCTTAACAGGCTTTTTGACGTCCTTGGAAAGATTGGCGTGAATGGTTATGATTGAGACATCTTCAGTATGGGTTGGAGTAGCAGAAACTTTTTCAAACAAAATTTATCGACTATCCATAAGGCCTTGGATGCCTTTCTTCAGTAACGGACAATCAAACGGCAGAGAGTAACAACAATAGCAGTCTTCCTTACATCCCGGGAAGATCCCGGCCCTTAACAAATTCAACTTGATGGTTAACAATGGAGTAATCAGATCATTGACATCAGCAACATACAAATCTTCTTCAATGGCATTGACATTTCGGCCGTGCTTCGGCATGGGAGCAGATATCACATTAGGCTTCTCCGGAGCGTCAAACTCCACCTCCTTCGCCTCTATCAGGTCTTGGATCTTATGCTTGAGTGCCCAACAATCATTGGTGTCGTGCCCGACACTGTCAGAATGGTAGGCGCATTTAGCATTAGGATGATAATGCGGAGAGGACATATTCACATTCTTTGGTGCCTCCTTGATAGTGGCGAGATTCAACTTCAACAGATGGGGAAGCACTTGCGCTGGAGTCATATTAATGCGGGTGAACTGCCGTTGTGGCCGTTCCACCCGTTGCTGATTTGGTCTGGACTGGTTATAACGAGGCTGCTCACTTGAAGGATTTTGAATCATTACGGCCCCCACAGTTGGCCGACGCTCCGTCTTCCCTGCTCTTCTCTGAGAATATACCACAGCCGTTTCCTTCTTAAAAGGCTTCTTCTCAACACTTGCAGCAACACCCTTCTGAATCTTTCCTGACTTGATGCCAGCTTCTATTCTTTCGCCTGTTAAGATCAAATCGGTAAACCCCGCGGAAGAGTTACCAATTAGATGATTGAAAAATGGCCCAGATAGCGTCCCTAGAAACATATCAACAAGTTCACGGTCGGTTAAAGGAGGCTGCACCCTGCCAGCCAAATCCCTCCATTTTTGTGCATATTCTTTGAATCCTTCGCCTGTTCCTAATGACATACCCTGAAGTTGGGTACGAGTAGGAGCAAGGTCAGAATTGTACTGGTATTGTTTGTAGAAGGCGGTGGCTAAGTCTTCCCAATTTCGGACGCTGGTTCCCTCTAGCTGATAAAACCACTCCAACTGAGCTCCAGAAAGGCTGTCTTGAAAGAAATGAATCCAAAGGTTTTTATCTGCCGTATAGGGTTGGATCTTTCTCACGTAGGACCTGAGATGCATTTTTGGACAGGACAGCCCATCATACCTCACAAACACTGGCACTTTGAATTTTGAGGGAATCATAATCCCGGCGACCAAGCCCAAGTCTTCAAAATCCAAACCCGGTACTCTTTGTAATTCCATGGCGGCCAACCTGTCTTCTAGCCCTTTGTATTTATCATCAGCTGGAGGGTATTGCTGATCAGAATAGTCTTCATCCTCTTCGACCTCTTCCTCTTCCACATCGGACTCGGAAGGTACTGCAGCCCCACCTCCTTTGTTGGTTCCTTCATCAGAAGTAGGAGGAAATTCAAGCACTCTCCGAGCTTCTCCGTCAAATCTTCTCCCTAAAGTAGCCACCCCGAGTCTCTTTTTCTTCTTTTTCACTGGGTCCTTGTTCCCCAGCAAGGTCTTGAGATCCTCCTGACCTTTAGCCAAGGTTGTCAGGAGTTGCTGAAACTGTGCATTCTGAGCTTGTAGGTCTTTGACTGTTTGCTCGAGATCCATCCTACTGAAATAAACAGCAGACAGATAAGGAAACCTGGAGTGAGACCTGCTTATGCACATGATGAATGGTATGCTTATGTATGCAATGCATTCAAGGATTTAGAACATTCAAAATTGTTGCAGACAAAGAAGAACGCACGTCATATTAATAAGAAGAAATTTGTTAGTACATAAATGCCCCATGGGCCAAACATTACAAAATAACTTCTCAAGGAAAAAAGACATTGCGCATCCTCTTTGGTGCGATGTAGGTGTTGAGGGCCTCTTGCTCATGGAGTCGGCGGGTAAGCTCTAGAACCTTCTTCTCACTAGCGTAGAAGCTGGCTTCAAAAGTGTTTCGTTCCTCCTTGAGCTGAATCCAACTTTTCTGCATTTCCTCCCACGATGTAGGCATGTCTGGATGTAGGATGGTGTAGGGAACCTCTCCTTCCTTGACGGGCTCTTTAATCACCGGGAGTACATGAGGATAAGGCATCATCAGACTTTGGGCTCGGGCTCGTACCCACTTGAGATAAGGCTCAAGAGGGATGGAGTTTTTGTGTCCCAGAGTCTTGCTATCAACCTTGTTGGGTCTTCCCCAAGCTCTGATGAATCTTTGGCGAAGTCCTTGCGCATCGTTTTCGAAGTCAAAAACTAGGTCAGGAATCAACATGTCATGAGGGCCATCCCTCCGTGCATATCCAAATTGCCTCAAAGCTAGGCAAGGGTTGTAGGTGATACCTCCTCTGATTCCAAGTAAAGGAACATTAGGAAATTCTCCACAACGATCGACGATGATGACATTTTCTCTGGACCGAGAACACCAATGTACATCAGAGTGAGTAAGAGTCATCAACCGTTGGGACCACCTTGAGCATTGGTCATTCTTTAGGACAGATTGTGGAAGGTGCGAAATAAACCACCTTGCAAGGAGAGGAGTACAGCACATGAGAACACCCTTCTTTCTCATTGTTCGTGTGTAAAATGAGTGAAGAATGTCCCCAAGCAATGTTGGTATTGGATTTCTGGACAAGAAGATTTTGACGGCGTTGACATCTACCAATTGGTCAGGATTTAGGAACAAGACCAACCCATAGATAAGGAGTGCCACAATCTCTTCAAAGGCTTGTAGGTCCAATGAGTTCCAACATTCTTGTGCCTTCTCAAACAAAAATTTTGCTAAGAATCCCTTGACGCCGCTTCTGGTTTCCCAATGCCCCTTGATGTCGGATGGTTGTAGATGTAATGCTCGAGCAACATCTTCTGGCTTTGGTTCCTTTTCCGTACCGTTGAAGGGTAGTTGATTAAGGATAGGGATTCTTAGGAGTTGAGAAAACTCCTCCAAAGTAGGCACCAACTGGTAATCATGGAAAGTGAAACAGTGGTGAAGAGGGTCAAAGAACTGGAATAGCACTTTCATCATGTCTTCTTCAATGTTGGTGTTGACTAAGCTGAGCAGTCTACGATGTCTTTCACTGAAGGATGAGTTTTCCGGAATTCTTGAGGTGAGCTCCTTGAGTTGAGGAGAAATTCTCACAAGGTTGACTTGAATGGTGTTTCTGCAAGGAATTTCCATGACCTACAAAACAGGAACAAAGATGAAGATCCAAACCCTTGAAATGGTTAGTGAATGCATATGATGTTTTATGATGTTTATGATGTATGCACAAAACATATGTACAAGCAAATCACACCAAACCCTAGTTTCAGGCTTGCATGGGGTTTCATAGGTAAGTACCCTCTTGAGTGTAGTTGGCTTAAAAACCTGTCCTATAAATAGTAACCGGGTTCTAAGGAGCTCAAAATCATTGGATTGTTTTCATTGTTCATTGTTTTGGTTTAGCCACTTAACTAGCGACCAAAATATTCCAAGAAAACAACCCTCAATGAGTGTAGTATCGAGTATCTACCAACTTCGGACTGCACCAAAGCCGGTCATCTCACTACCCCTAATAAAAGGCCAAGATGGTCAAGTAAGGTTCTAGGTCATTAGTGCTTAGTGACATCACTCAGCGGCCCCGTACTCTCCTTGATTGAACTCAAGGGTTACCGGTACTCACAAATATGTCGCACTAATATAGTTATTGCTTCGACCGTGTCGGTATACCCCGTACAGTTTCCACAACGTATTGCTATCTATGAATGTTTCCCAAAATCCGGGTGTAGGATTGCAAACCCAAACAATAGAGCCAAGATATAAAGCAAACAATTCAAACAATTAATCATGCAAGAGGGTGATCTAAGCCCTAAGGTTACTCCACTTTTAAATTTCTCCCCAGCAGAGTCGCCAGTTCTGTGATACGGTGGGAGAACTGACTATGGTTTTGCGTTTGTTTTCGCAAATGTTTCGGTTGAGCAGGAGTCGCCACCGACTTTTTATTTTATCCTAAGGAAAGGTTTAAAAAGCACAGCAAAAACCTTTGAGATTTTTCTTGGGTTCGGGGAGTAGATTATAGAAAGGGAAGGTATTAGCACCCTTTCTATCCATGGTTACCCATGGGCTCTTAGGTACTTGCTTAGATCAACTTGCTTTGGTTTTCAATTGTTTGAAATGGTTCTTTGTGTGTGGCTTTTGAAAAATGTTTTGAAAAAGATGCCTTGTCTAGGCTAACCTTTGTAACAATTCTTTACTCGAATGTTTTACAAAAGGTGTTTGTCTTTTTGAAAAGATGTTTCAAGGTTTTTTGAAAGTTTGTTTTGAAAGTGTTTGTGAAGTGTGGTTTGAAAATAGGAAAGTGTTTTGTTTTGCAAGTTGACAAGTACTTAAGAGCTATCTACCCTAAAGTTCTCAAAGATTTTTGTTATGTTTTAACCCTTTTAACAATTTTGTTCCACCATTGCATTTGGTGGACAATCTTGTGTTAGGATGTGAAAGGGACGGGCGCGGGTCATCGTTTAGACCATAATTGCAATAGTGCTAAGTGTCTTTGGGCAATTTTTCTTTGAAAGGGACTTGATCATTTTAGGCAACTTTTCGAAAGCGTCATCGAGGGACTATGATCATTTGATTGTTTGTTTTACCCAAAGAAACCTAACATGCAATATGGCCCATTTATTGAAGGCAACAAGTGGATTACCCTAGGGGTGCAAGTGTGATATGTGTTGTCCATTTTTCATGCTTGTTTATCTTGAAATTAGGTCAAACTATTTTGTTCTTTTCATTTGCATACAAACCCTAATTCTAGCATGGTATATTTAGAAAGCGTTAAAGTGCGAAAAGTAAAATTCCTACACTATTACAACACAATATGGGAAGGGGGGTACAAATGTTCAAATGGGGTATTTTGACAAGAAATTTAAACCTAGCTATTACATCAATATTGAATTATTTACAAGGTAATTAATTGCATAAATTAAATAGAAATAAAATAAATATGCAAGATGCAAAAAATGTTTTTATGTATATGACAAAAAAGGGTATTTTTATATCAAATAAACAAAATAAAAAAAGTATTATTTTTGGAGTTTTTGTGTTTTAAGGGTAAAACCCTAATTTCTTAAATAAAGGGGTATTATTTATTTAATATGTACAATAATTAATAATTATATACAAAACAAAATAAAAATGAAGTATATTCATAAAAAAGTATTTTTCATGTCAAATATTAATAAAATAAAAAATGTATATATTTTTTGTATTATTTACCTAAATATACTAATATATATAAATATCTTTATTATTTACTAAATAAATATTATATATACAAAAATAATAATAATTAATATTTATAAAAAAGGTATATTTTATATAAAATATTTTAAGAAGATAAAACAAAATAAAAATGAAAATAAAATGGTGTTTACATTATTTTTTTCTATTTATTCTAAATAATATATTTTTGTACTTATTTACATACAAATAGCAATATAACTAAATAAATGCCTAAAAAATATGAAAATGGTGTAAAAATATTTTTTATGTTTTTTAATATGATTAGCAAAAATAAATAAGTCAGGATAAAAAAAGAAAAGTCAAAAAATCATGCAAATACACAAAATGGGCCTGGGGGGTATGAAAGCAAATGTATGGTGTGAAAAGGAAAATCAAAACAGGCCCAGCCCACGTGACTTCTTCTTCAACCTTCAGACAGAAAAAACGTTCAAAAACGCGCGCCTGTTTCTTCCATTGCAAGGTCCTGATTCTTTGAGTTTTAGCAAAAACTTACAACACCAAACATGTTAAGCATTGAATCACGATTCTAAATATGTAAAGAGCTCATCCTAACTCTCAGAAATGAGAGAGAATTTTAACATTCCCAAATCTTGACCTAACTTTTCTTCCATATTCAGACCTTAAATTCTCATAGCTCAGGCAAAATAAATGAAAAGTAAAAGCATGTACAGATTCAGGGGCATGAGTAGAACACTTCTTATTCACAAACCTAGAGCTAATGATGCCTATACTAAGAGTTAGAAGTTCAAGAAGATACCTGTTCAGTTGAAGTTCTATCTGGCAATGGGGGAACTTTCAGGGCAAGATGATGATCTGTACAGCTTGCCTGAAGTGTGGTGATGCTATTCCAATGCTTATTTTGCTTTGAAACACCTTGAATCGAGCTATGGACCTTCAACTGCAAAACAAGAAAGTGAAAATGGTGGAACTGCCTAGAGGAGTTACAGGTCGTGTTTTATGTTTGGGTTAGCTTTAAGTGATGCTAGGGAATGTGTTTGATGAGCTTTGAGCAAGAAAGCATGAAAGGAATGAGAGATGGCACTCAAACTGCAGCAAGAGCTCTGTTTGGGCAGTTTGATGGTGATTTTGAGTTTGTGGAGGTATTGGAGGTATTGGAGTCGTGTGCTAGCTCAGTTGGGGTGTCTTGAATATGTACAAAATATTTGCTTTTTGGGTTCTATTGCTGAGATGGAAGTTATGTTGTGATATCCTATGTTTCTTAACACTTAAGCAAGCAAAGGCCAAGTTGTGTTCTAGACAGGTAGAGGCCCCCTAAACATGCTGAAAAACCTTGCCTTGATCAGTGTGTTTAGTCCCTAAACTTGTGCCAAGGGGATTTGATCTGTACTTGTTGATTTGCAACTTTGACATAAAGCTTAACTTTTCAAAAATGGCTATTTCACTTTTTCTATAAATGGCTTAATTCAACATGTAATGCTTAAACTCATGAAACAAGGCCTTGGCACAATGAGTATGCATTAAATTATTGAGTGTTGGATGGTTTAGAGGCCTGTAATCAAGGGAAGCATGCTTATTTAGAAAATGCATAAGTTATGAACATGGTAAAGGTCATGAATCAAAGTGACTTTTTGCCATATTGCAAAATTCGATTCTCTCAAGTCATGAGGTTGTTTGATGAGTTCTTGGACATTTTGGAAAGCTTGGAATGTGTAATACAATCCATCTTTGAAATGAAAATTTAAATTCCAAAGGGAAGTATGTGAAAAATGGTCTTGAAGTTAGGTAAAAACCTTGCCAAAATAGGTCAAATTTTCACTAAGTTAAGAATGGTTTAGTACCCTTATTCCAAAAATTGTAACTTGAGATACAAGCCTATTTTAGGAAAACTTTGTGAATCAAAGTTGTAGATTATGCAATAAGCTGCAACTTTCATGTTTTGACTTTTGCTTGAATCCAAATGAATCTTGGTGAGAAAGTGGGGCAAAGTTGGGAAAAAATTAGGGTTTTTCATAACTTAGAAAAATTCTAAGTTATGAAAAATTCTCATTTCAAACCCTAATTTGCAATTTTTGTTTTCTTGGTGAACAAGTTTCATGATTTGGCATGTTTTGATGAAAAATGAATCTTGACTCTTGATTTTGACCAAAAAGTCAAAGTTTGACTTTTCAGTATATAGTCAAAATTGATCAATTGACTGGGAAATTCAACTGTCAATCTTGTGCATTTGGGATCTTTTGAACTTGCTGAGCATGTCAAGATAATTCCATGGGGTCCTTGAGTCCATATGTGAGCTTGGTTTGCCCTTGGCTAGGTCAAACAGTCAAAAATTGCCTTTGTGTAGTCAAAACCCTAAAAATGACCATTTTGCCCTTTTGGTGATCTGATCAAATTTCTTGTGGAGTTGTGATCCAAACTTGATCAAATGGTCCCTATGAGTTCATAATGTTGATGTGGGTCAATTTTCATGAGATTTGACTGTCAATTGGCCACAATTAACCTTTTCCCCAATACAGTTGATTTTTAGGTCAACTGTCCAATTGACTGGGCAAAACTTGGAATCAAAGCTTGAAACTTGATATGGATAAACTTGGGAGTCCTGTATGAAGCATGAAAGTCATCTTAGGCATTTTAGGTCAAAACATCCTTGTGCAAACACAAACCCTAATTTGGGTCAACAGTGCAAGGAGAAGTCTTGAGCAGATGAAACCCTAACTGGATCTTGATCTCCAAGGGCTTGGTGATGAGAAAGGTTGAGAAAATGGGAGGGAAAATTTTGGGGTACAACAGTAGGCTTCCATTTCAAATGAGCTATCCAACAGTTTCGTTATAATTCTGCCCAGAGTTCCTCGTATCTATTTCACCCGGTTTTATTCTGGCGCAATCACATTAAGCCCTTTGTCTTAGCACGCACGTAGTGGAGTAACCGGTTAGTGACTTTGATCCTTTTAGCACGGGGTCTGGTACACGAATGTGGTAACCCTACATATGTTATCCAAGTTGGAGGTTGTGGGGGATCGGGTCGTAGCATGCCCTACGGAGTTCAGAACCAGATACCTCTAAACCAACCAACACTGGATTCCTTCGTTATTTTCTCAACTCTTATATGTGACCGTATATTTTGGTGCACAAAATTCCTTTTCTTTTAGCAGCGAGATAGGAAGGATATTTTAACGATCAGGCATCAAACACTTATATTCATCGATTCTCCACGTGGTTTGTGTCAAGACGGTGCTGACTGCTAGTATAAAATACTAGGGGTTACTGTAGAACTAAAAACTCTAGATGTCGGTATAATGGTTATTGAAACGGATCGCGTAAGTAGGAAGTCTACAGTGTCATAACCGTATCGATCTTGTTATGTCGTTTTCGGCTTCCCTAACTGGGATTTTGTTAAAATAGGTATGTCGGGCTAATGCGAAGATAAAAAATTTTGGTATGGCTAAATAAAGTGAAGAATTTAAATCGAGACATATCATAAAAATTACTAGTTTATAAAGGATGGAAAGGTACCTCTCCCACACTGAATCCGACATTGTCCTCAATGTTGCGGTATATAGGCGGGGAAGTACAATTACAAAAACAAACGGAAAGGAAATGAAACAGAAAAAATAATAAACTACATAAAAAATAAAGAAAAAAACTATTGGTGACCACGTCCTATACTCCTGGTGCGAGAGCGTCTGGTAGGAGTGGCTTCTGTGTCAGTATCTTGGAAACCAAGGGTGTTGACGTCCAGCCTTAAGGCGTTGAGCTCTGACAGGGCCTCATCTAACCTCTCATTCATGTTCCGCTGCCCAGTCAAGATCTGAGTGTTCTGAGCGCATAAAAACTCATATTTCTCATGTTGTCTTCTTTCAAGCGCTACGCTCATTTGATTTTGCATATGAATAGCGCGGAGAATGTCTTCAAGATTAATAGGAGGTGGTGCAGATGAAGGTCCTGGAATGTCGTGGACGGGAGGAGCACTATCCAACTCTTCTTTCATTTCGTCTGTGGGGGATACAGGTTGGTCTTCATGAGTAGGTGCACGCCCCGCGGGAGCTGCAGGATCGAACAACCAGTTTGCTCGGTTTCGTGGATCGATTTGGTCCCTGCAAGGCAAAATGATGTTCTGATAAACAGTGTTCCTGATCACAGGGTGGAATCTGCCATCCTCCCACTCATAAATGAGATGTGCGGCCTTGCAGTGATCCAAAGTTAGCAAAGTCGGTGCCATAGAAGGCATAGACGCGAGAGCAACACCATAGTTCAGACCTATGGCAAGTAAAGTGACCAGCCCTCCAAAATAAAAGGGTTTTCCGCCTCTAGCACAAATAGAGTGGATGTGAGCTAGTAAGAACGGGGCGGCGTTGATCTTTTGCCCTGTGAACACGCAATGCATAAAGAAGAGCTCCTTGGAGTTGAGCTTGTGGTTGCTGTCACGGGCGAAGATTGTGTTGCTGAGGATGCGGTGGAAATAGCGGATGGCCGGATTATGAATGTGGGTGGCATTTAGGTGGTCGTAGGATCCGGCACGGATATTCATCAAACTGTGCCATAAGTTGAAGGCTTCCTCACCAAAATTATCTGGCATCCGGAGATGGACACCTTCGTCTAAACAGAAGCCAAAAAGTCGCGTGATGTCGGATTGGGGAAACTCGTGCTCAATGCCAAACATGCGAAATTTAGCCAGGCCTGACAGTTGGTTCGTGGCACCTGGCAGAGTGATGTAAACAAAGGAACTCAAAAACTCAAGAGTTAGAGTTTCATAAATTGGTCTTGGTTCGCGGTACAGGTTCCATAAATCCACACTCTGCAACAATTGGCGGACACTGTCAAGTAGTCCCAAACTCCTCAAACACTCAAGATCAACATACCGTGTAGGTTGGAGACCTCGGTGTTGAAACTTTTGAAATTTGACCTGTTTGTTTTCTCCTTGTTCGCCGGATCTGAAAGTGAGAGCGGGAGCTTATTGATTGTTGGCCATGGTGTTTGTAGAACGGATTGAAAAAGGTTTGGAATGAAAATGGGGTAGTGGGTGGATAGTATTTTTAGTGTTGGAAGTTTGGAAGTTTGAAGAAAAATGGAGTGGAGTGGGTGTGTAACGTGATTTTGTAGCAATTGAGGTTTGGTGGATTTTGAAGGCAATGGTAGGAACGGTTCTGTAATAGCCGTTCTGATATATTGTGCGTGTGACAGTCGTCACGAGGGTGTGACGGACGTCATACAGAAAAAATGTGCATTACGCTCGTCACGAGGGTGTGACGGTCGTAACACGTTCAATGTCATTAATGAGAAGACCGTTACAAGACCGTTAGAAATGTTTATATAATTTTTTATTATTTTCTTAATATTCTAAGTTTGAAATATTCTAATAACTAAGGTTTTGAAATATTTTGAAATATTCTATAATTAAAGTTTTGAAATATTATTTACTAACATATAATGAAATAATATTTGCGTGAAATATAAACAGTAAATTAAAAGAAATAAAAAATATACTGAAAATGAAAATGAATGAAAATTAAATAATAGAAACTTGGTACTTGATAAATAATTGAAAATCCATAAAAATTGTTTCAAAATAACTAAAATAAAAAATGATAAAATGCTAGAACAACTAGAATCCTCCCCCACACTAAGACTAAACAGTGACCCCACTGTATATACAAATGCGAGAAAAGAACAAATTAAGATAACAACGGCAACTCTAGCCGCGGGGAGTAGGGAACATATGCTGGTGCATGAAATCCAGCTGGTCGGTTAGCAAATCCATGAAAGCGATGAAGTCCACTCGGAGAGATGTAAGCTCGCCCCGCATTTCAGTAATTTCTTCATGCAAAGAGTGCAAGGTAACAGTAGGTGGAGGCGGTGGTGGGATCTCTGGAGCTTGGGTGGCGGTCTCAGTAGAAACTACCTGCTGGTCCCATGGATCGGGAAACTGATGGTATCCCGGTGGTGTGGCAGGGTCTTCAGCATCGTCAGAGGTGTTAGGTACTTCGTAAATGTCAACAGTAGAAGGAGACGAAGGTGGTGTAGCAGGATGGTGGAGGTCAAAAAGCCAGTTTTCTCTATTATGCACACTAGTGATAGGGTTCGGGAGCATAAACTGGTGGACAGTCTCATGATTAATTAACGACTCAAATGGATCTGGCCCAAGATTCCCTATAAAGCTAGTGTTGAAGCAAAATTCAATGTTCACCAGCTTTATTCCATAATGCGGGACTGATCCTAGCATAGGCCTGCGGAGTCCAATTGCATTTGAGATCATAGTGACTAAACCACCCAACAGGATTGGTGCATTCGGAGTCTGGATAATACGCTCCATGTTGGCTAGCATATAAGCGGCACCGTTTACCGGACGGCTCTGGGAGGTACAGTACATAATGAAGAGCTCATCACGGGACACGGATGTAACATTCTGCTGTTTACCAAAAAGGGTATGGGCGATGATCTTATGAAAGTACCTGATAGCCGGGTTGTGGATGCACTCAGAATGAAGGTCAGACGGCTCTGGATGGTTATTGCCAGTAATGCTACCCCAGAAAAAATCAAGGTCGGAATCAAGCAATAGGTCCTCCTGGGTCATAGTAATAACATCAGGAAAAGGGAATCCAAACAGGTTGGTAAACTCTCGAAGGTTATAGCGGTAGTCCATGTCAAACAGCCTGAAGGTTATCAACCCACGGTTGAATCCTAACCCGTGATTTGGAATGTAGCTCAGGGTGCTCAGGAACTCAAGGGTCAGCTTCCTGTAGGTACAATACCGTCTCCGAATAGGAGCAGTGTCCCGGCCAATCTGGTGTAGCAAATACATGACACTCTCACGAATGCCAAGAGCAGTCATAGCATGGTCATCAGCGTAGATTGTAGGGCACATTTCCCGCTCAGCCAGATCCTCAAAGCGTCTTCTTTGGTGTCTGCTTCTCAAAGTGATATTCATGTAGTTTACACGTGCCATGGAGCTAAATATGAAAGCAAAAAAATTACCCCCCTAAAAATATTTAATAAATGTTTGAAAAACTAAGTTAGTATTTTCAGGTTAAAAATGCCGAAGTTAAATCAAGAAGAAAAAGAAAGTTTAAGGGAGAAAAAAAAATAGAAGAAAATAAAAAGGAGTAAGAGATGCATCATGAAAGTTTGAAAGATTAAGAAAAAGAAAATAAAATTAAAAACATATTAAAACAATAAAAGTAATTAAAAGAAAACATGGGTTGCCTCCCACGAAGCGCCTTTATTTTATGTCGACGGCTCGACAGATAATACCTATTCAGTTAGGTATAGGGGTAGGTGGCTCACTTAACTGAAGGTAAGCCGAATAGTTGATATTTCTGACGTTAAAGTAGTGCTTTAAGCGCTGGCCATTGACTATGAATGGTTCGATAGAATTTCCTTTAATTTCTATCGTACCACTTGGGAAAACTTTGTTAATTTCGAATGGTCCTGACCATCTGGAACGTAATTTTCCCGGGAAAAGTTTCAGTCTAGAGTTGAATAGGAGTACGATGTCTCCTTCCTTAAATTCTTTCCGCGAGATACGCTTATCGTGCCATTTTTTTGTTCTTTCCTTATAAATTCTAGCATTTTCATAAGCGTCTAAACGCAATTCTTCTAATTCATGGATATCTAATATTCATTTTTCACCAGCAATCTTGTAATTTAAGTTAAGGGTTTTAATGGCCCAATAAGCTTTATGTTCTAATTCTACTGGCAAATGACAAGATTTTCCATAAACTAATTTAAACGGTGTTGTTCCGATAGGGGTTTTAAAAGTTGTCAGATATGCCCAAAGAGCATCATTTAGCTTGGAGGACCTATCTTTCCTGGATGTGGCTACGGTTTTCTCAAGGATTTGTTTTATCTCCCTATTTGACACTTCCACTTGTCCACTCGTTTGAGGATGGTATGGTGTGGCTATGCGATGTTTAACGCTAAATTTTGAAAGTAATTTTTCGAGAATTCTAGAGATAAAATGGGAACCGCCATCACTGATTACTAGTCTTGGTACACCAAATCGTGGGAAGATAACATGCTTAAATAGTTTAATTACCACTTGTGTATCGTTTGTGGGTGCAGCGATAGCTTCAATCCATTTTGATACGTAGTCAACAACTACTAATATATACGTATGTTGTACCCCAAAATTTTCCCTCTCTTTCTTCAGGAAATCATCTTGGATTCACAAAGTCCCTCTGAAACAAATCCAAGTCCTGAATTGTCCACTTTTTCCCAAGCAAACCATTGATAAGAGCAAAATGATCACAAAAGCTCTAAAGGCAACGCTTTTATCTTGAGAAAAATTAGATTCTAAACGTTTGGAATTTTTCTCTAAAAATGGGTGTTTAAGAAGAAAATAGCGCTTCAGAACTTCTGGACCAAACTCCAGATAGAAACGGTCAGAAGTTGCAAGCTTGGCTCAACACAGTCAAAAGTTGGCTCTTCAGCAGCTACATCAACTCAGTCAGAAGTTGCAAACGTGGTTCAACACGTAAGCCTCAGACAGAGCATGGCTCTTTCAGCAGTTACGCAAGTTCAGCCAGAGTTTGCTAAAGGAATGCAAAGGAAACAAGGAAGTCTGAAGGCTCCTCCAGAACATGCTGAAATCAGAAGATGAAAAGGTCAGAAGAGTGGGTGTTACACTGATACAGAATCTCTAAGCCCAGGATTTCCAGAAGCAAATCCAAGGAACGTGTCAGAAAATCAGGAGAATCCCCAGAATTTGCTAAGACAACAGGAGGCCAAGACTAGAGCATGGTTTACGTTGTTCTTGGTAAAACAGAACTGCTGGTTCAAAGTTTTGTTTCTACTACCAGAATATTGGTGTTGATGAGTCTCATCACCATTTAATGCTCATTAATGCTCCCAACCACTCCTGAACATTCATCCAAGTAGTCCCTTCACGTGTGGCTTGGTAAACGCCTTTATGCAGGTTCTGGCATGGGTCTACGCGCCACCGTCCACCTAAGAGGTCACTTCTCTCCAATCCACGCCTGTTGTTCCAGCCTAGGCTGAAAGGCTATCTGTTATCACAACTTCCCAGGAATTTCTTTCAAAGAACAATTCAACCTCTGTTGGCGCCTTTAATGTTCAAGAAATACACAAGAGCTTTGCCTATAAATAGAGAACCATTGTCCCCTGGAAAAAGGGCGTCCAAAAAACAGAAAAATTGCTAGAAGAGAAACAGAAATCTTTGGCAAGAAAGTGCTGTGAAACTCTGCCAAAATCTCCAGTGTTTCATAACTTTGAAGTTTTTACCTTCAAACTTCATCAAATACCCAGTTTTCTTTGTGACTAAAGAACACCCTTTTCAACTTCTGACCATATATACGCATACACCTTCATCTACCCTTTTCAAAAAGAACCTGTCCAGAACACCATCAGAGCCAAAAGCTAGCTCTCATCCACAAACTTTTCCAACATCCAGGTAAGCACCTGCTGACCTCCATCACGCTGCTAAGCATCATCAGCTTTGCATGCTCAAATAAACATAATGTAAATATCATGTTGTTGCTGTTTGTGTTCTGAGGATTTTCATACCTCAGAACATTTTGAGCCAGCGTAGAACCTGCCTGTGACCTTGTTGGTTCTGTCCTCTGAAACACTTTGACATTTGCTGGAGCTATTCCAAACATGTTTTCTGTTTTGTGGAATAATAACAAAATTGCAGATGTTCTGATTAGCACAGGGAGAAGCCAAGTGCTGACTTTGACGTTAGCACATCTGAAGCCTGTTTTGCTGTCAATAATATCAGAACTTCTGAGAATTATTGTATTTCCAGCAGGATCAGAACTTCTGATTTCCCCACTAACAAACTTTTGTCTTGCAGCGCAGGGGGGTCAGAACTTCTGATCTTCACACTAACAGGTTTCTGTTTTGCAGGTGCCAGAGTCAGAAGTTCTGACTCATACAGTTTAACCAAAAGGTTGATCATCTGGCAGCGGGCCTAAGTCAGAACTTCTGATGACCTCTCAGCAGCGCGCTGGCTCCCTCTCTCTTTCTCTCTATCTTTTTTTTTGCTATTTTCTTTTTTGTCTATTTTTCTCGTTGAACCACCCCATGTACAAATGTGTATCCCCACTCCCTAATTGTTGTAATAGCGTAGGATTTTATATTTCCGCTTTTTATTGCTAGTAATTAGGGTGTGTATGGCAAGATAAAATCAATGAAATAGAAAATCCTAATTCAAAGATAAACTCTTGTATGCAATAAAACACACTTGCACACTAACACCCCTAGGGTTACATCCACTTGTTGCCTTCAAAAAAAATGGGCCATGTTACGCATGCAAAGTATCTTGGTAAAACAAACAAAATCAAAAGATCATAGTCCCTCAATGACGCTATCCAAAGTTGCCTTACAAAAATGATCTTAGTCCCTTAAAAGAAATACTAAGATACTTTGCAACATTGCTATCATGGTCTATACGATGACCCGCGCCCGTCCCGTTTACATCCTAACACAAGGTTGTCCACCAAATACAATGGTGAAACAACACTATTAAAAGGGTTAAAAACATAAGAAAGATCTTTGAGTAAAATAGGGTAGACAACTCTTAGTTACTTGATCAAAAATCTTGCAAAACATCCTTGCTATTTTTCAAAACACACTCTACAACACACTTTTCAAAACAACTTTCAAAAACATTGAAAACTTTTCAAAAGACAAATACACCTTTGTATACATTCAAACAAGAATCATTACAAAGGTTGCCACAACGATGGCCTCTTTTTTAAAAAACACCTTTCAAAACCACACACGAAGCACCATTTCAAACAATTGAAAATGCAAAGAAGGTGATCTAAGCAAGTAACTAAGAGCCCATGGATAACCATGGATAGAAAGGGTGCTAATACCTTCCCTTTCTATAATCTACTCCCCGAACCCAAGAAAACATCTCAAAGGTTTTTCCTGTGCTTTTTAAACCTTTCCTTAGGATAAAATAAAAAGTCGGTGGCGACTCTTGCTAAACTGAAACATTTGCGAATACAAATGCGAAATCCTCAAGTCAGTTCTCCCACCGTATCACAAAACTGGCGACTCTGCTGGGGATTGATTTGAAAGTGGAGTAACCTTAGGGCTTAGATCACCCTCTTGCATGACTAATTGTTTGCTTTGATTGCTTTAAATCTTGGTCCTCTTGTTTGGGCTTGTTATCCTACACCCAGATTTGGGGGAAACATTCATAGATAGCAATACATTGTGGAAACTGTGCGGGGTATACCGACACGGTTGAAGCAATAGCTATATTAGTGAGACATATTTGTGAGTACCGGTAACCCTTGAGTTCAATCAAGGAGAGTACGGGGCCGCTGAGTGATGTCACTAAGCACTAATGACCTAGAACCTTACTTGACCATCTTGGCCTTTTATTAGGGGTAGTGAGATGACCGGCTTTGGTGCAGTCCGAAGTTGGTAGATACTCGATACTACACTCATTGAGGGTTGTTTTATTGGAATATTTTAGTCGTTAGTTAAGTGGCTAAACCAAAACAATGAACATGGAAAACAATCCAATGATATTGAGCTCCTTAGAACCCGGTTACTATTAATAGGACAGGTTTTTAAGCCAACTACACTCAAGAGGGTAGTTACCTATGAAACCCATGCAAGGCTAAAACTAGGGTTTTGTGTGAATTGCTTGTACATATGTTTGTGCATACATCATGAACATCATAAAGCATCATATGCATCCACTAACCATTTCAAGGATTTGGATCTTCATCTTTGTTCTTGTTTTATAGGTCATGGAAATTCTTCGCAGGAAAACTATCTAAGTCAACCTTGTGAGAATCCCTCCTCAACTCAAGGAGCTCACATCCAGAATTCCAGAAAACTCTCCCTTCAGTGAAAGACATGGTAGACTGCTCAGCCTAGTCAACACCATCATTGAAGAAGACATGGTGAAAGTGTTGTTCCAGTTCTTTGACCCCCTTTACCACTGTTTCACATTCCCCGACTACCAATTGGTGCCCACTTTGGAGGAATTTTCTCAACTCCTGAGAATTCCTATTCTTAATCAACTACCCTACAACGGTACGGAAAAAGAACCAAAGCCTGAAGATGTTGCTCGAGCACTACACTTGCAACCGTCTGACATCAAGGGGCATTGGGAAACTAGAAGTGGTGTTAAAGGCTTCTTGGCAAAATTCTTGTTTGAGAAGGCACAAGAGTGTTGGAATTCATTGGATCTACAAGCCTTTGAAGAAATTGTGGCACTCCTCATTTATGGGTTGGTCTTGTTCCCAAATTCTGACCAGCTTATAGATATCAACGTCGTCAAGATCTTCTTATCCAAGAATCCCATACCAACATTGCTTGGGGACATCCTCCACTCATTTTACACACAAACAATGAGAAAGAGGGGTGTTCTCATGTGCTGTACTCCTCTCCTTGCAAGGTGGTTTATTTCGCACCTTCCACAGTCTATTTTGAATAATGACCAAGGCTTAAGGTGGTCACAACGATTGATGACCCTCACACACTCTGATGTACATTGGTGTTCTCGGTCCAGAGAAAATGTCATCATCATTGATCGTTGTGGAGAGTTCCCTAATGTTCCATTACTTGGAATTAGAGGAGGCATTACCTACAACCCTTGTCTAGCTTTGAGACAATTTGGATATGCACGGAGGGATGGCCCTCATGACATGCTGATTCCTGACCTAGTTTTTGACTTCGACAACGATGCGCAAGGACTTTGCCAAAGATTCATCAGAGCTTGGAGGATGCCTAACAAGGTAGATAACAAGACACTGGGGCACAAGAACTCCATCCCTCTTGATCCTTATCTCAAGTGGGTACGAACCCGAGCCCAGAGTCTAATGATGCATTACCCTTATATTCTCCCTTTAATTAAAGAGCCCGTTAAGGAAGGAGAGGTTCCCTACACCATCCTATATCTTGACATGCCAACATCATGGGAGGAGATGCAGAAGAGTTGGATCCAACTCAAGGAGGAGCGAAATACTTTTGAAGCCAGCTTTTATGCTAGCGAGAAGAAGGTTTTGGAGCTTACCCTCCGACTCCATGAGGAAGAGACCCTCAACACCTACATCGCACCAAAGAGGATGCGCAACGTCTTTTTACCTTGAGAAGTTTTTTTTTGTAATATTTGGCCCATGGGGCATTTATGTACTGACAAAATTTCTTCTTATTAATATGACGTGTGTACTTTTTGTCTGCAACAATTTTGAATTTCTAAATCCTTGAATGCATTACATGAATAAACATATCATTCATCTTATGCATAAGCAGGTCTCCACACTAGGTTTCCTTATCTTTCTGTTGTTTATTTCAGTAAGATGGATCTCGAACAGACGGTCAAAGATCTACAGGCTCAAAACTTACAGTTTCAACATCTCCTAATGACCTTGGCAAAGGGTCAGGAGGATCTAAAAGCACTGCTTGGGAACAAAGAGCAAGAGAAAGTGAAAAAGAAGAAGAAAAGAGTGGGGGTAGCTACCCTGGGAAGAAGGTTTGAGGGTGAAGCCAGAAGGGTTCTTGAATTTCCCTCCGCATCTGAAGAGGAAACCAGTAAAGGAAAAGGGGTTGCGGTACCTTCTGAATCCGAAGCTGAAGAGGAAGAGGTTGAAGAAGATGAAGACTACTCTGAGCAACAATACCCGCCCGCAAATGACAAGTACAAAAACCTAGAGGATAGGCTGGCAGCTATGGAGCTGCAAAGGGTTCCCGGGTTGGATTTCGAAGATTTGGGATTAGTTGCCGGAATTGTGATCCCTCCAAAGTTTAAGGTGCCAATTTTTGCAAGGTATGATGGGCTGTCTTGCCCGAAGATGCACCTAAGGTCGTACGTCCGAAAAATTCAACCCCATACATCCGACAGAAATCTTTGGGTACACTTCTTTCAGGATAGCCTGTCTGGTACTCAGCTAGACTGGTTCTACAAGCTCGAGAGGTCAGAGATACATAGTTGGGAAGATTTGGCAGCTGCCTTTTATCGCCAATATCAATATAACTCTGACTTGGCACCAACCTGTACTCAGCTACAGAGTATGGGGATGGCCTCAGGTGAGGGATTCAAGGAATACGCCCAAAAATGGCGCAATCTGGCCGGGAGAGTGCAGCCACCTCTTTCTGATAGAGAACTCGTTGATATGTTCCTGGGGACACTATTTGGCCCGTTCTTCAACCACTTGATCGGGAGCTCTTCCGCAGGGTTTACTGAATTAATTCTGACTGGCGAACGGGTAGAAGTCGGTATAAAGAATGGGAAGATTCAAAAGGATGCCTCTGCATCTACAACTGTCAAGAAATCATTTCCGGTTAAGAAGGAAGCGGTTGTTGTATACTCTCAGAGAAGAGTGGGAAAAACTGAGCGCCGGCTGACTGTAGGGGCCGTGATGATCCAAAATTCATCAAATGATCAGCCTCATGGCAATCAGTCCATACCAAATCAACAACAGTGGGGAGAACGGCCACAACGGCAGTTCACCCGCATCAATATGACGCCCGCACAAGTTCTTCCACACTTGTTGAAGCTGAATCTCACAAATATCAAAGAAGCGCCGAAAAATGTGAATACAACCTCACCAGCTTACAATCCGAATGCTAAGTGTGCCTACCATTCTGATAGCGCCGGACATGACACCAAAAATTGTTGGGCGCTAAAGAATAAAATTCAAGACTTGATAGATGCAAAAGAGGTTGAATTCGATGCTCCAGAAAAGCCAAACGTGATATCCGCTCCAATGCCGAAGCATGGTCGAAATGTCCATGCTATTGAAGAAGATCTGTATGTTTTTGATGTTGATGACCTGATGACTCCGCTGTTAATAATCAAGTTAAATCTGTTGAAAGCTGGGATATTCCCAGGATGTAAAGAAGATTGCTACTGTTGCTTCTCTCTACCAATCGGCTGTCCATTGCTGAAAAAAGGTATCCAAGGCCTGATGGAAAGTCAACAAATTCTGTTTGAAAAGATTCCTGCTATTCCAACCCCCATCGAAGATGTTTCAATAATCACCATTTCCACCAATCTTTCCAAGGCCGTCAAAAAGCCTGTTAAGATTACACCCTCTACAAAGATTGTTCCCTTGAAAATAACCATGCCTGGGTCTGTCCCCTACAGTTCTGACAAGTCAATACCATGGAATTACAGTGGAGAAATCTACTACCAGGGTGTTAAACAAGTTGAGATAACCAAAGAAAGCTCTGATGAAGAAGATGCCAGCATTGGAAACATTGCCGGTACAAGCAAGATCACCAGAAGTGGGAGAATATTTTCTCCAGAGATTGCCCCCCCAAAGGCAATCTTTGGACCCTCAGCTGCTGCCAAAGTTATTCCTACACTGATAAAACCTTCCGCAAGAACTCCGTTGATTGAAGAAACTGTTATTCCTGTTGTTGTCCCTCCTACTTCTGCTGATAAGGGGAAAGGGATCTAAGATGAGCTCGTCAGGACGAGGGCTCAACCTTTGATCATCCCTGAAACCTCTAAGAAAGAGATGGAGGAGATTCTGAAGATAATTAAGAAGAGTGATTATGACGTGGTAGAGCAACTGGGTCAAACCCCCTCGAAGATCTCCATGTTAGCATTAATGCTTTGTTCAGAGGCGCACGCCAAGGCATTGATAAAATTTCTGAAGACAGCCCATGTGCCCCAGGAAACCTCGGCCGATCAATTCCAAGATTGTGTAGCCAGCCTTACCGCAGACAACGGCCTAGGTTTCTCGGATGCTGACCTGACCCCAAAAGGAAGAAAGCACAATGATTCCCTACATGTGTCGGTAGAATGCCAAGGAACTACTCTGGCGCATGTTTTGGTCGAGACTGGTTCTTCTCTGAACATGCTGCCTAAGAAGGCTCTCGACTGATTGGATTGTGAAGGTTTGGAGCTAAGACCAAGTAATATCATTGTAAGGGCATTTGACGGGTCGAAGAGAATGGTCCACGGGGAAGTAGACATTCCCATTAAAGTAGGCACAGAAGTGTTCCCCTCAACTTTCTATGTGATGGACATCCGTCTGTCATACTCATGCTTGCTAGGGAGGCCATGGATACATAATGCGGGGGCAGTCACTTCCTCCCTACATCAAATGTTGAAATACCCTGTCAAAGGAAAAATCATAACCGTGCACGGTGAAGAAGAATATATGATCAGCCACCTGAACTCCTTTCGGTATGTAGAGGTGGAGGGTGAATTCATTGAAATGCCATTCCAGCACTTTGAGGAAGTCTCTCCTGAGGTGGCAGTAGCAAAAACGGTAGCTGAGGTACCAAAGCAGATGGCCAGGATGGCATCTCTAAAAGACGCAAAGGCTGCGATGAAGGAAGGGAAGAACTCAACATGGGGGCAGTTGCCTGATATTCCTCACAAAACAGACAAATTTGGTTTAGGATTCACTGCTGCAGGGCAGAAAGCTATGCGCCACTCAAAGGTTGAAAGAAGACCCATCAAGATTTCTCCTTTTGGAATCAATGCTTTGGAAGGTGAAGACGAAGAGGCCAACATTGAAGACTGGATCTTCCCAACCATCGAAGGAGGACTACGCAACTGGGAGGCAAAAGACGTCGTCCCCATTACTTTTATTAATCAGTAATCATCTGTCAAACATTTCCTGTGGTCTGTAATAATTACTTTTGAACAATCTGCACGCTACTTTTTCACCTCATGCCTTGCCCGGGGCATGTAGGTCCATTTGTAAGGGTTTTGATTATCTTCATATTCATATGCCATGTTTAATGATTCATTGGACGTTTTTCATTGATAAACTGCTATGTTCATTTTTTTCTTCCCTTTGCATTTTGTTTGTTCAAGGATGGCTATCCCTTACACACACCCACACTCACAAATGCAGGTACCCATCCACTCCGGATTCTATGGGTGATTATTCTGCTATGTCCTTCAATAACTCTGAAGATCTGGTCAATCAGGCTGAGTATGAAGATGACGAAGGTTGTGAAGTACCACGGGAACTAGCCAGACTTCTACAACAAGAAGAAAGGACCATCTTTCCTCACGAAGAGTTGTTGGAAACTGTCAACTTAGGAACAGAGGAAGACCGAAAGGAAATACAAGTGGGTGCCAATCTGGAACCAAGTGTCAAGGAGCGCTTGATACAGCTGTTAAATGAATACATCGAAATCTTTGCCTGGTCTTATGAAGACATGTCGGGTTTAGACACAGATATCGTGGTTCACCATCTCCCTACAAGAGAGGATTGTCCACCGATCAAGCAAAAAGTCCGCCGAATGAGGCCCGACATGTCTGAAAAGATTAAAGCATAAGTAATGAAGCAATTCGACGCTGGCTTTCTGGCTGTTAAATCCTATCCACAATGGGTTGCTAACATTGTGCCAGTACCTAAAAAAGATGGCAAGGTCAGAATGTGTGTGGACTACCGGGATTTGAATAGGGCCAGCCCTAAAGATGATTTTCCGCTACCGCATATCGACGTTTTGATCGACAACACAGCTCAGCACAAGGTGTTTTCCTTCATGGATGGATTCTCAAGTTACAATCAGATCAAAATGGCCCCCGAGGACATGGAGAAAACAACCTTTGTTACACAATGGGGTACCTTCTGCTACAAGGTGATACCGTTCGGACTAAAGAATGCAGGGGCAACTTATCAGCGCGCCATGGTAGCTTTATTTTATGATATGATACATCATGAGATCGAAGTTTACGTAGACGACATAATAGCTCGTTCACAAACAGAGGAGGAACACCTTGAGCATTTGCAGAAGCTGTTTTCCAGGTTGAAAGAATACAAACTCAGGCTGAATCCAAGTAAGTGTACTTTTGGAGTTAGGTCTGGTAAACTTCTAGGATTTATTGTCAGCAACAAAGGCATTAAGGTCGATCCAGCAAAAGTAAAAGCTATACAAGAAATGCCTGCTCCCCGTACTGAAAAGGAGGTTAGAGGGTTCTTGGGGCGCTTAAACTATATTTCCAGATTCATCTCTCATCTGACGTCTACCTGTGAGCCAATTTTCAAACTATTTAAGAAAGATCAGGTAGTCGAATGGAACGACGGTTGCCAAGCTGCTTTTGATAAGATCAAGGAGTATTTGCTAGAACCTCCTATTCTGATGCCACCCGTCGAGGGAAGACCGTTGATTATGTATCTGACCGTCTTGGACAACTCAATGGGGTGTGTTTTGGGCCAGCATGACGAGTCTGGTCGAAAAGAGCATGCCATTTATTACCTTAGCAAAAAGTTTACCGACTGTGATACTCGCTACTCACTGCTCGAGAAAACTTGCTGCGCTTTGGTATGGGCTGCTCGCCGACTAAGGCAGTATATGCTGACCCATACCACCTTGCTGATTTCCAAAATGGATCCTATCAAGTATATCTTCGAGAAGCCTGCTTTATCTGGAAGAATAGCTAGATGGAAAATGATCTTGACTGAGTATGACATCCAGTACACCACCCAAAAAGCTATAAAAGGGAGTGTACTAGCTGACCATCTAGCTCATCAAGCTATCAAAGATTATCAACCCATGAGATTTGACTTCCCAGACGAGGACATCATGAACTTAGACAACATTGAAGGTAACGGACCGTATGACGGACCTGAAAATGGATCCCGATGGACCCTGTACTTTGATGGCGCTTCAAATGCACTTGGAAACGTTATTGGTGCAGTACTTATTTCCCCAGAAGGTTGTCACACGCCTTTCACGACCCAACTTTGCTTCAGCTGTACCAACAACATGGCTGAATATGAAGCTTGCATTTTTGGTCTCAAGGCTGCTATAGACTTGGGGATCAAATCTTTAATCGTATTTGGGGACTCGGCTTTGGTTATCAGTCAAATCAAAGGAGAGTGGGATACCAAACATCCTAATCTTATCCCATACAAAGAACATGTCCTAACATTGTTGCGTCATTTCGAGCAAATCACCTTCGAGCATTTTCCGCGAGAAGAGAATCAACTAGCAGATGCTCTGGCCACAATGTCTTCCATGTTTAAACTCGACTGGGATAGCAAAGCTCCCCAAATCACCATCGAGCAAATGGATGAACCTGCGCATTGTCATGATATTAATACCGAAGAAGCAGTGGAACAACCCTGGTTTCACGAAATCAAAAAGTATCTCTAGACTAGAGAATATCCCGAAGGAGCTTCCGTAAATGACAAAAAGTTCCTAAGGAAATTTGCCGCCAAGTTCTTCCTGAGCAACGGCATCCTCTATAAACGCAGCCATGATTGTGTTTTACTCCGATAATTGGATAAAGCTGAAGCAGAGTTAATCATGACTGAGATACACAGCAGTACATTTGGCACCCACTTGAGCGGGCATACGATGGCTAAGAAGATTCTAAGGGCAGACTATTACTGGTCTACCATGGAAGCTGATTGCTATCAACACTCCCGTACCTGCCATAAATGCCAAATCTACGCTGACAAGATTCATATTCCTCCTGTTCCTCTCAACGTTCTGACAGCTCCTTGGCCGTTTGCAATGTGGGGCATTGACATGATTGGAGAGATCAAGCCCACGGCATCCAATGGACATCGCTTCATCCTGGTTGCTATTGATTATTTCACCAAATGGGTCGAAGCAGCTTCCTTCGCCTCTGTTACTAAAAATGTGGTTGCCCGCTTCATCAAGCAGAACCTCATATGCCGGTATGGTGTTCCCGACAGGATCATCACAGACAACGGTACAAATCTGAACAATACTATGATCACCGCATTGTGCGAACAGTTCAAGATTTATCATCACAATTCATCTCCCTATCGGCCGAAGATGAACGGTGTTGTTGAAGCTGCGAACAAAAACATTAAGAAGATCATTCAGAAAATGACAGTCACTTACAAAGACTGGCATGAGATGCTACCGTTTTCTCTGCACAGATATCGTACCATGTCACGTACTTCAACCGGGGCAACCCCATTTTCTTTGGTATATGGCATGGAAGTTGTCCTACCCATGGAAGTTCAGATCCCTTCCTTAAGGATTATGAAGGACGCGGGTTTAAATGAAGACGATTGGATTCAGACCCGACTTGATCAACTCAATTTGATCGACGAGAAGCGACTCGCTGCTGTTTGCCATGGTCAGACGTATCAAAAACGGATGATCAAGGCTTTCAATAAGAAAGTCAGACGTCAAGTATACCAAGTCGGAGATCTCGTAATCAAGCGGATTATCTTGCCGCAAAGTGATCCCAGGGGCAAGTGGACTCCTACTTACGAAGGACCATTTGTGATCAAGAGTATATTTTCTGGTGGTGCAATGATTCTGACCACCATGGACGGCGACGATTTGCCACACCCTGCGAACGCAGACATAGTCAAAAGATACTACGCATAAAATAACCCGACAAGTCGAAAACCCGAAAGGGCGGCTTGGGCAAAAATGGGCATCCCGATGGATCGAAAACCCGAAAGGGCGGTTTAGGCAAAAATTAGGGATAAAACAAAAAATCTGTACACCCGGCAAGTCGAAAACCCGAAAGGGCGGCTTGGGCAAAAAGGGGTTTCCCGGTGGATCGAAAACCCGAAAGGGCGATCCAGGCAAAAGTTAGGGAATTAAAGCGTATGACTATGTCTCATCGGATCACTCTAAGGACAATCTCTTCATCAACCAGCTCCAAGCTTCTGATCAATCCAGTCATCGGCGGACGAAGCATTGAATGGACAGATATTCAGAGTTGTGAAGGCTATAGCAGAATGGGGATCCCATGGAATTGTTTCACATGGCCATCTTTCTTTTGTATAAATTTTTCAATTTTTACGATGACATCCTCTTACTAGGATGATTGTCTCCTTTGTACAAATATACTCATAGAAAGTTAATACGAATACTTTTCCAAATACAAAAATTTGCTTTGTCTTCCTTTTCTTATTGCACTTATTTTGAGAAACGTCCAATGTTTTGTTAAATAGGCATATGCATTTGAACATAATCATTTTCCTTAAAAATCAAGAAAGATGATTACTGATAGGTTGAAGGTACAGATAGATATCTTGATGCCCTTTCAGAAGGAATCCTCAGCAGAGTTGAACTCCAAATTCCCCAGCCGGAGAGCCTTCCATTTCCCCAAACAAAGTTAAAATTTAGGATCCTCAGCAGAACAGGAGCTTTCTCAAAACTGATCTCCCCAGCCAGAGGGCCTTCCTGAACTCAATTCCCCTCAGAATTTCAGTATCCCCAGTGGAGCTAAACATTCCAACTATCAATCCCCAGCGGAACTAAACTAGTGAACCTTCTCCCCACAGAGATACGTCCCACCCCACTGAAGATTCTCAGTCTTATTTCTCCAGCATAAGTCTACCAGGGTCTGAACTCCCCAGTAGAGATCATCAGAAATTCTCATTCCCCGCAGTAGTCCTAAGATCCCTCAACAATTGAAGATCTTGCATTCCCCAAGCAGAGTGAAGACTCTCATTCTCAGTTCCTCACAGGATAATCAGATGTTCCCCGGTGAAGATCTCCTCAGGATAGGAATCCCCGGTAGATTGGCCTACAACCCAAGCTCCTGATTCTCCAGCAGTAGTCAACAAGGATGTCTCATCCTCAGCGATCAAAATTCTTGCAATCCCCTGCAGCAGTCAAGGATTCACTTTCCCTGGAAACAGTCAAAATTCTTTTATCTCCAGCCATCCAGTATTCATCTATCCTCAGCAAGACAACTCTTCAGCTTACATGCACATTCATTTACATTCATATCATAAACATTGATATAACATATATATTGCATCGCACATATCATGCAACATAACTTTGTGTTATAGCTAACATTTCATCCTTTTCAGGATAAGATTAAAAGGCTATCATTAACAATTATTCAGATACAGTATGGATACACCCCAGACACGGCGGTCGTTCTATTACTCATTCAGAATTTCAAGTCAGATACAGTACAGATACACCCCAGACACGGAGGTCATTCTACTACTCATTCAGACTACAATTATTCAGATATAGTACAGATACACCCCAGACACGGCGGTCATTCTACTACTCATTCAGACTACAATTATTCAGATACAGTACAGATACACCCCAGACACGACAGTCATTCTACTACTCATTCAAACTACAATTATTCAGATACAGTACAGATACACCCCAGACACGGAGGTCATTCTACTACTCATTTAGACTACAATTATTCAGATACAGTACAGATACACCCCAGACACGGAGGTCATTCTACTACTCATTCAGACTACAATTATTCAGATACAGTACAGATACACCCCAGACACGGAGGTCATTCTACTACTCATTCAGACTATAATTATTTAGATACAGTACAGATACACCCCAGACACGGCGGTCATTCTACTACTCATTCAGACTACAGCAATCAGATACAGTACAGATACACCCCAGACATGGCGGTCATTCTACTACTCATTCAGACTACAGCAAACAGATACAGACTAGATACGCTCCAGACACGGCAGCCATTCTATCTCTCATTCAGATTCGCTTATCCACCTCAAGGTTCAATGCATTCCAAGCACGGATACCATTCTGACCCTTACCACAACAGCTTGATTCTCCCCAGTGCGTTCGCCACGGAAGTCATTCTGCTAACTCATACAGATCTCAACTCCAAGTTATAGTTTCAGATACACTCCAGACACGGAAGTTATTCTGCTAACTCATACAAAATCTCAACTTCAGATACAGTCCAGATACGCTCCAGACACGGTTGCTATTCTGTCACTCATTCAGAATTTGTCCCCAGCACACAGTTGCTCCATACAGATGTTTCTCTGTTACCGGATACAATACAGATACACTCCAGACACGACAGTCATTCTGATATTCATTCTACCTTCAAGCACAGTTACAGCTCAGATACGCCTCAGACACGGAGGCTATTCTTTTGCTCATACAAACTCAGTCTCCAGATACAGTTCAAATGCATTCCAGACACGGATACCATTTTGATCCTCCTTCTTCTGACCAGACACATTATAGTTCAACGAACATTCCAGATGGCATCTTTAACCCCATCCCCGACAAGATTTTGTCACCCCTCCAGATGGCATCTTTAAGCCCATCTCCAAATGGCATCTCTGAGCCCATTCCCGCATCCATTATTTTGACGAGTGAAAATTTAAGGACACTCTAGTATCCAATCTCCTTTTACCTTCGAAACGCGAAAGGCAAGCCTGCCAATCTAACTCTTCAGGTGCAAGAAGATTGAACAGGGGCAAATGTTGTACCCCAAAATTTTCCCTCTCTTTCTTCAGGAAATCATCTTGGATTAACATAGTCCCTCTGAAACAAATCCAAGTCCTGAATTGTCCACTTTTGCCCAAGCAAACCATTGACAAGAGAAAAATGATCACACAAGCTCTAAAGGCAACGCTTTTATCTTGAGAAAAATTAGATTCTAAACGTTTGGAATTTTTCTCTAAAAATGGGTGTTTAAGAAGAAAATAGCGCTTCAGAACTTCTGGACCAAACTCCAGATAGAAACGGTCAGAAGTATCAAGCTTGGCTCAACGCAGTCAGAAGTTGGCTCTTCAGCAGCTACATCAACTCAGTCAGAAGTTGCAAACGTGGTTCAACACGTAAGCCTCAGACAGAGCATGGCTCTTTCAGCAGTTACGCAAGTTCAGCCAGAGTTTGCTAAAGGAATGCAAAGGAAACAAGGAAGTCTGAAGGCTCCTCCAGAACATGCTGAAATCAGAAGATGAAAAGGTCAGAAGAGTGGGTGTTACACTGATACAGAATCTCTAAGCCCAGGATTTCCAGAAGCAAATCCAAGGAACGTGTCAGAAAATCAGGAGAATCCCCAGAATTTGCTAAGACAACAGGAGGCCAAGATCAGAGCATGGTTTACGTTGTTCTTGGTAAAACAAAACTGCTGGTTCAAAGTTTTGTTTCTACTACCAGAATATTGGTGTTGATGAGTCTCATCACCATTTAATGCTCATTAATGCTCCCAACCACTCCTGAACATTCATCCAAGTAGTCCCTTCACGTGTGGCTTGGTAAACGCCTTTATGCAGGTTCCGGCATGGGTCTACGCGCCACCGTCCACCTAAGAGGTCACTTCTCTCCAATTCGCGCCTGCTGTTCCAGCCTAGGCTGAAAGGCTATCTGTTATCACAACTTCCCGGGAATTTCTTTCAAAGAACAATTCAACCTCTGTTGGCGCCTTTAATGTTCAAGAAATCCACAAGAGCTTTTCCTATAAATAGAGAACCATTGTCCACTGAAAAAGGGCGTCCAAAAAACAGAAAAATTGCTAGAAGAGAAACAGAAATCTTTGGCAAGAAAGTGCTGTGAAACTCTGCCAAAATCTCCAGTGTTTCATAACTTTGAAGTTTTTACCTTCAAACTTCATCAAATACCCAGTTTTCTTTGTGACTAAAGAACACCCTTTTCAACTTCTGACCATATATACGCATACACCTTCATCTACCCTTTTCAAAAAGAACCTGTCCAGAACACCATCAGAGCCAAAAGCTAGCTCTCATCCACAAACTTTTCCAACAGCCAGGTAAGCACCTGCTGACCTCCATCACGCTGCTAAGCATCATCAGCTTTGCATGCTCAAATAAACATAATGTAAATATCATGTTGTTGCTGTTTGTGTTCTGAGGATTTTCATACCTCAGAACATTTTGAGCCAGCGTAGAACCTGCCTGTGACCTTGTTGGTTCTGTCCTCTGAAACACTTTGACATTTGCTGGAGCTATTCCAAACATGTTTTCTGTTTTATGGAATAATAAAAAAATTGCAGATGTTCTGATTAGCACAGGGAGAAGCCAAGTGCTGACTTTGACGTTAGCACATTTGAAGCTTGTTTTGCTGTCAATAATATCAGAACTTCTGAGAATTATTGTATTTTCAGCAGGATCAGAACTTCTGATTTCCCCACTAACAAACTTTTGTCTTGTAGTGCAGGGGGGTCAGAACTTCTAATCTTCACACTAACAGGTTTCTGTTTTGTAGGTGCCAGAGTCAGAAGTTCTGACTCATACAGTTTAACCAAAAGGTTGATCATCTGGCAGCGGGCCTGAGTCAGAACTTCTGATGACCTCTCAGCAGCGTGCTGGCTCCCTCTCTCTTTCTCTCTATCTTGTTTTTTGCTATTTTCTTTTTTGTCTATTTTTCTCGTTGAACCACCCCATATACAAATGTGTATCCCCACTCCCTAATTGTTGTAATAGCGTAGGATTTTATATTTCCGCTTTTTATTGCTAGTAATTAGGGTGTGTATGGCAAGATAAAATCAATGAAATATAAAATCCTAATTCAAAGATAAACTCTTGTATGCAATAAAACACACTTGCACACTAACACCCCTAGGGTTACATCCACTTGTTGCCTTCAAAAAAAATGGGCCATGTTACGCATGCAAAGTATCTTGGTAAAACAAACAAAATCAAAAGATCATAGTCCCTCGATGACGCTATCCAAAGTTGCCTTACAAAAATGATCTTAGTCCCTCAAAAGAAATACTAAGATACTTTGCAACATTGCTATCATGGTCTGTACGATGACCCGCGCCCGTCCCATTTACATCCTAACACAAGGTTGTCCACCAAATACAATGGTGAAACAACACTGTTAAAAGGGTTAAAAACATAAGAAAGATCTTTGAGTAAAATAGGGTTGACAACTCTTAGTTACTTGATAAAAAATCTTGCAAAACATCCTTGCTATTTTTCAAAACACACTCTACAACCCACTTTTCAAAACAACTTTCAAAAACATTGAAAACTTTTCAAAAGACAAATACACCTTTGTATACATTCAAACAAGAATCATTACAAAGGTTGCCACAACGATGGCCTCTTTTTTAAAAAACGCCTTTCAAAACCATACACGAAGCACCATTTAAAACAATTGAAAATGCAAAGCAAGTGATCTAAGCAAGTAACTAAGAGCCCATGGATAACCATGGATAGAAAGGATGCTAATACCTTCCCTTTCTATAATCTACTCCCCGAACCCAAGAAAACATCTCAAAGGTTTTTCCTGTGCTTTTTAAACCTTTCCTTAGGATAAAATAAAAAGTCGGTGGCGACTCTTGCTAAACCGAAACATTTGCGAATACAAACGCGAAATCCTCAAGTCAGTTCTCCCACTGTATCACAACGTATTTCCAAAAGATGCTGGGAATGGTCCCATGAAATTAATTCCCCATACATCGAAAATTTCTACTTCGAGGATTCCTTTTTGCGGCATTTCGTCGCGTCTAGATATATTTCATGTGCGCTGACATCTATCGTAGTTCATAATTGCTATGTGGACGTCTTTCTATAAGGTAGGCCAAAAGAAGCCAGCTTGAAGTATTTTTGCACAAGTTTTCGATGTACTAGCATGTCCACCATAAGGGGCGGAATGGCAATGGGAAATGACGTCGTCTATTTCATCGTTAGGAACACAGCGACGGTAGATACCATCGGCGCCTCTTTTAAAGAGTAATGGTTCATCCCAAAAGTAGTCTTTAAGATCATGGAAGAATTTCTTCCGCTGTTGGTACGTTAAATCAGGTGGTAGGACACCGGCAGCTAAATAGTTGACGAAATCAGTGTACCATGGTAATGTGGTGTTTGTACAAATGGCTTTCACTACCGCAGTTGTTAAAGGTTCATTGGGTTGATCTAAATTGTCGGTAGGAGCTATCTCTAGTTTAGCAATAAGGCGTTCATAAGGGAAATCTTCGTTTATGGGAACACTCTCGGTTTGGATTCCATCTAATCTTGATAAATGGTCTGCTACCACGTTTTCAGTCCCTCTTTTGTCTTTTATTTCCAAGGCAAACTCTTGTAGGAGTAAGATCCATCTGAGTAGTCACGGTTTGGCGTCTTTCTTACTTAGTAAGTATCGGATCGCAGCATGATCCGTGTAAATAATGATTTTGGCACCCACTAAGTAGGAACGAAATTTATCCAATACGAATACAACAGCTAAGAGTTCCCTCTCTGTAGTGGCGTAATTCATTTGTGCAGGATCGAGTGTTCTGCTTGCATAGTAGATAGCGTGAAGCTTTTTATCTTTGTGTTGTCCTAGGACTGCGCCTACACCATAATCGCTCGCATCGCACATTATTTCAAATGGTAGGTTCCAATCAGGAGGTTGCATAATAGGTGTTGAAATTAAGGCTTTTTTAAGCGTCTCAAATGCGTTTAAGCATTTATCATCGAAAATAAACTCAGTTTCTTTCATTAATAATTCAGTTAGTGGCTTAGTGATTTTAGAGAAATCTTTTATAAAACATCGGTAAAAACCAGCGTGTCCTAGAAAACTTCTTATTTCTCTAACTGTTTTGGGCGGTTGAAGGTTTTTGATAATTTCGATTTTTGCTTTGTCGACTTCAATCCCTCTGTTCGATACAATATGTCCCAACATAATTCCTTGTCTCACCATGAAGTGGCATTTTTCCCAATTGAACACTAGGTTGACATTGACACAGCGTTTCAGTACTAATTCAAGATTTGATAAACATCCGTCAAAACTTTCTCCACAGACAGAGAAATCGTCCATGAATACTTCCATAATTCCGTCTAAAAAGTCTGCGAAAATCGCCATCATGCATCGTTGGAAAGTTGCAGGTGCGTTACATAGTCCAAATGGCATTCTTCGGTATGCAAAAGTAACATAGGGACATGTGAACGTGGTTTTCTCTTGGTCATCAAGATGAATGGGAATTTGGAAGAATCTTGAGTATCCGTCAAGATAGCAGAAATGGGAATGTTTGGCTAGGCGCTCGAGCATTTGATCAATGAATGGTAATGGGAAATGGTCCTTGCGCGTAGCTTTGTTTAGTTTTCTGTAATCGATACACATTCTCCATCCTGTTTGGGTACGTTGTTCTACCGATTCGCCTTTCGTGTTTGTTATAACCGTAACACCTCCTTTCTTAGGTACTACGTGAACTGGATTGACCCAGTTACTATCTGATATTGGGTATATGATGCCTGCCTCTAGTAGTTTATGCACTTCTTTCTTAACGACTTCACTTAGGATAGGATTTATTCGTCTTTGATGTTCTCTAGAAGTCTTGCAGTCCTCCTCCAACATAATGCGGTGCATACAGAGAGAAGGGCTTATTCCCTTTAGATCTAATATATTATAGCCTAACGCGATTAGATATTTCCTTAACACACTAAGAAGTTTTTCGGTTTCGATCTTCCCTAAATTGGCATTAACTATAACTGGTCGTTCGAGTTCTTTATCTAAAAATTCATACCTAAGATCTTCAGGTAATGTTTTAAGTTCTATACCAGTTTTCTTATCAATTGGGGTAGGATCGGGTGTTAAGGCGAAACATTCGCTTAGTTTGGTATCTAGATGTTTTTGTTTCCAGTCATCGTCCTTGAGGATAGTTGGTGTCGGAATTTTCAGCATCTCAGAATATGTGTCTTCTTGGCTTTCTAATTCTTTGACACATTCATCAATAATATCTAGAAGACATCATGAGTCATCTATAGCAGGGGCTTTGAAGAATTGGGAAAGAATGAATTCTACTTTTTCTTCTCCTACCTAGAAGGTAAGCTTTCCTTTCTTAACGTCAATGATGGCTCCTGCAGTAGCTAAAAATGGTCTTCCTAATATGATGGGGATGTTTGAATCTTCCTTGATGTCCATTATTATAAAGTCAGTCGGTATGTAAAATTGTCCTATTCGGACAGGGATGTTTTCTAGCATACCAACAGGGAATTTGACTGATTTGTCGGCTAGTTATAGGGACATCTTGGTAGGTCTCATGTCGCCTAGTTTGAGCTTCTCTCAAATAGATAAGGGCATTAGACTAACACTTGCTCCTAAATCGCATAGAGCTTTGTCTATGACAGATTTTCCAATTACACATGGTATGGAGAAACTACCAGGATCTTTTAACTTTGGAGGCATGTTATTTTGGATTATGGCGCTACACTCGGCAATTAGCATAACGGTTTCGTTTTCAACGATTTTTTTCTTATTAGACAATATTTCTTTTAAGAATTTAGCATATGACGGCATTTGGGTTATAGCTTCTGTAAACGGAATAGTAACGTTTAATTGTTTCAGAAGTTCTACAAATTTCTTGAATTGCCCCTTGTTCTTGGATTTTGCAAGTCTTTGAGGGTATGTAATTGGTGGTTTATATGGCGGTGGAGGCACATAAGGTTTTTCTGAAGCCTTTATGTTCTCATTCGCGTCTTCCTATACATTCTCATATTGATCTTTCGACTTTTCTACTTCCTTTTCAGGTTTCTGATACATGGTTGGGTTTTGGAGTCTAGGATCTACCGGTCCATCAAGGGCTTTCCCACTTCGTAATGTGATAGCATTTGCATGTCCTTTAGGATTGGGTTGTGGCTGTCCAGGAAGTGTACCAACAGGTACGGCAGAACTAGCTTGGTGTTGTGCTACTTGGGAGATTTGGGTTTCTAACATTTTATTATGAGTTGCTAGGGAATCTACCTTATTTGCTAATAGCTTTAATTGTTCACCGGTGTGAACGTTTTGATTGAGGAATTCTTTATTTTGTTGAGCTTGATTAGCGATAAAATTTTCCATTAGGATTTCAAGGTTAGATTTCTTAGGAATGTTAGGAACATTAACAACGGGTTTTTGATAACCTGGAGGTACAGCAGGTTCTTGGCCAGGTGCATATAAAGCGTTATTGCTCTTGTACGAGAAGTTAGAATGGTTCTTCCAACCAGGATTATAGGTATTAGCATAAGGATTACCTTGAGCGTAATTTACCTGATCAACTGATATTCCTGCTAAGATTTAACATTCGGTTCCAACATGACCAGGGATTCCACAAACTTCGCAGTTTGGGGTAACGGCAGCCACGGTGGCTGCAGGAGGTAAGGTCAAGCTTTCTATCTTTTGGGTAAGAGCATCTACCTTAGCATTAACTTTATCTAGGCTACTAATCTCGTACATCCCACCTTTGGTTTGAGTTTTCTCCACAGATGTTCTTTCTCCTCCCCACTGATAGTGGTTTTGAGCCATATTTTCAATGAGTTGGTTAGCTTCGTCATAAGGCTTATCCATCAGTGTACCACCTGCGGCGGCATCTATAGAGAGTCTTGTGTTGTACAAGAGTCCATTATAAAACTTGTGGATGATCAGCCATTTTTCTAGTCCGTGATGTGGGCACATTCGCATCATATCTTTGTAGTGTTCCCATGCATCGAATAGCGATTCAATATCCTTCTGCCTAAATCCGTTGATTTGGGCTCTTAGTGAAGTAGTCTTGCTTGGAGGAAAGTATCGTGCTAAAAATGCAATCTTAAGTCCTTCCCACGTAGTGACAGAATTTGATGGCAAGGATTGCAACCAAGCCCAAGCTCTATCTCTTAGCGAGAAAGGGAAAAGACGTAATCTTATTGCATCTTTACTAACACCATTTGCTATAACTGTGTCGGTAAATTGAACGAATTTTGTCAGATGTTCATTTGGGTCCTCGGAAGGATCTCCAGAGAATTGGCGTTGTTGGATAGCTGATATCAATGACGGTTTCAACTCAAAATCGTTTCGGTTTATTGTTGGAGCAACAATGCTGTTGTGGGGTTCTTATTGTGATGGAGCTGCATAGTCCTTCAGCGGACGGGTCCTTTGTTCTTCGGCCATGTCTAATTCTGGATTGGTTTCGGTTTTAGAGGAAGAATTAGAATTTGTTTCAGAATCAATCTTGATTTCGGGTATGGGTAAAGGAATAGCGTGATTTAAACAGTAATCCCTAACTGCACGTCTTACGGAAAGGATGCGTTCAGGTTCGTCTGTCGATTTGTCAAGTGGTTCGCCTTGTGTGCGATTCCTTGGCATACAAATCGAAAAAGGGTTTATGTTGCCTAGTCTAAACGCGCAACAGAAGAATCGTACTTAATTGACTAATCAGTCCCCAGCAACGGCGCCAAAAACTTGATCGGGACTTTATGAGTCTATTGGGATATTAACTGCAAGTATACAGTTTAGTCATTCTAGTTTTAAATGATTATCGAACCCACAGAGACTGAGGATCAATCGCATACGATCTAATGCTACAATTTGTTTAACTAAGCGATGAATATTTGATTTTAGGGGGGAAATAGTTTAATTAAAAATAATAGTAATAGTTATACCGGTATGTGATAGTCGGACTTTGGGAATTCGGTGAATCGCTTGGCCTATAAAGTATTTCGGTAAAAGCTAATTGTTTAAAAAACTGAGACATACACTCCCGTGTTCATGAAATAAGTCATGCTACTAAACCTAGTGGATGCACTTTAAATTTAAGAACACTTTTTGAAGACAATTTGGGTTTAATTAATTTATTAAAACACTCTCGTGTATTTAAAAATTAATGTTTCGTTACCACTATCTGGGTTGAACCCCAGCTCTCGCATGCAGGTTCTTGCCTTAATTAATTTCCCACTCTCGTGGCAAAATCGTGTTAATTATCCTCTCACTCTCGTGACAAAGGTAGTTAAATTAAACATGGAAATTGGAAACCAGAAATTGTTTTATAAATGTTTTTGGCCAAGGTATCACTGAATTCTTTCGGTACTTAAGAGTCACATAGCAGTACAAATAATTTAGCCGGACATAATATATTTAATGACTATGCAATTCAAAATATAATCCATAAAAATAATTGGCATAATACAAGAATGAATAAATATTAATTACAATAAAAACCTGGAAATAAGGTTGCTATGGTAATCTTGGACGTTACAATATTCCTTGCAGCTCAATCGAAATAAATAAATTGTGTTAATTCTTAAATGAAGAATTAACACTCTAAAACTAATGCTGGAAATAGTGCTGGAAGTAGAAATTACAGTACGTAGAAAAAATGCTCAAAAACAAGGAAATAAAAATAATTGCAAAAAGTAGTAATTTTGTTCTGAGAGAATTTCTTCGACCTCTTCCCTTTGCACTACCACACATATATATAGGAGAAAATATAGCAGTTGAAAGCATCCTGGGAAAAGGCTTGAGTGGAGGAAATATAGGATGCATGGTTACTGAGTGGAGGGAATATAGGAGAACACTTATGCCCTCACGTTGCCCACGTCTCCACCAATTTACAACGTTCATCTTTACGCGCGTGACGGTCGTCACAGGTGGGTGACGGTCGTAATGCGCTTAAATAGAGCATTACGCTCGTCAATAATGTGTGACGAGCGTTGTTTCAAGTTGGGGAGTCATTACGGTCGTCACAGGGCGTGACGGTCGTCACTGCTTCAAAATCTCCAAACTTTGCAGATTTGGTTCTTTTCTCTTCTGTTTATTGTCTAGCCTCCTTCATGTAGTCCTTTTTCATTGGTTTGAGTTGACAAATGTTGTACCTGTGAAAAGACATAAAAACTCGGAATAATCGGGAGTTAGATGACTCAATGTATTATAAAATTAGTAAAAAGCGTAGTATTTATATGATACGATTTCTCGTTATCAATGATTCTCGTTCGTAAGAATGCATACAACGATGTTTATCTTTTTGAAAATGTTTTCAATAATTGTAAGATGTTTTGAAATGTGTGTGTTTGTTTTAAAAAATAGCAAGGATAGTTGTTTTGAAATAGAGCAAGTAACTAGAAGTAATCTACCTACTCAAATGTCTTTCTTATGCATTTTTTATTCCTTTGACATTGTTGCCTTACCATTGATTTGGTAAGCAACCCTATCTTTGGATGTAAACGGGACGGGCGTGGGTCATCGTATAACCATGATTAGCAATGTTTGCAAAGTATCTTAGCATTTTGAGGGACCAAGATCATTTTGTAAGGCAACTTTTTGAATAGCGTCATCGAGGGACTATGATCTTATATTTGTTTTGTTTTGCCAAGATACTTCGCATGCGTAATATGGCTATTTTTTGTATAAGGAAACCAAGTGGAGAAACCCTAAGGATGTTTGTGTGCAAGTGTATCATTTTCATGCTTTGGTTTTATCTTGTATTTAGGGTTTTCTATTTTGCTTTGTTTCGATCTTATCATACAAACCCTAATTACTAATCATGGCATGTAAAGCGATAAATTGCATAATATAAATATTACTAAGCTATTACAACAATTTTATGGGAGGGGGGAATACAAATTTGAACGGGGATTTGCAAGAATGTAAACCTAAATAAATTATTACAACCAAATCGAATTTGTGCGAATTAGAATAAATAAAATACAATATTCAAAGATGCAATATAATGTACATGTAAGGAAAGATTTTTTGTTTTGTTTTTTATGTAAAAGAAAATTTAATCTAAACCTAAAATTATAAGGAAAAGAAATTAATTTTTAAAAGGGAGGCTTAACCCTAATTATTATTTTAAAAGAAAATAGAGTTCTTACATATTATTTTTTAAGTATTTTTTGTATTAAAATAATAAATAATATTGTATAAAAATATAAAAATTTTATATATGCAAAAATAAATATTTATAAGTATGAAGTGAAAAATAAATTAAACTAAATATGTTTTAACTATATTTTACAAATTTATTAAGAAAATATATGATATCTATTAAAATAAAATATATTTTTTATGTGAAAAATAAACTAAAATAAAATAAAAATGCAATATTATGAAATTTATATTTTTTAGGATTTTATGTATCAAAGAAAATATTTAATATATTAAAAATGAAAATAAAACAAATAAAAATATAAAAAGTTGGCAAAGGGGGTATAGTAAGCAGACTAGAGATATCATGCAAGCAAAAAAAGACCATGGTCCAAATATGGAGGACCAAACCTGCACAAAGCAAAAACTGGAAAAAATAGGAAAAGTGTGAAAAATAAAAGTAGCGCTCAGGTTCGAACCTAGGACATGGGTCTTACCAGCGCGCTACTTTGCCACTGGGGTGGCTATACATCCATTGTCTTAAGGAAAGAAAAAATACTATAACATGAAACAAGTCCTTGCCCTGTACTTCATCTTCTTCCCCAAACTTGGCCAAACATCCTGTAACTCTCTCATTCTTCCATAAAAAGGAAAACTCATAACATGAAAGTTGTAGTATTTGAAATCACGATTGCAACCATATAAGTTATGTAAGCTATCAATCAAAGATCAAAGAGAATTTTAACAGCCCTAAATTTAAACCTAATATTTTCAGAAATTTCAAGTTCTAAATTCTCTCAACTCAAGTAAAATAAATGCAAGATAAAGATATGTTCAGTTTCGTTGCAATGAGGGCTACATTTTTTATTCACAAATTATGACCAATGGTTGCCTGTATAAGGAGATAGAAGTTGAGATTTTACCTCCTTCAGTTGGAATCGTGTATGGAACTGGAGTGAGTTTGATGGAGGCCTTATGCTTATTTGAGCTTCCTTGAACTTCCCTGAATGTATTCCAACCCTTGCCTTGCCCTGAAAGTGCTTGAAACTCCTTGGTCAAGTCAAACTGCAAGCTTTGAAAGCAACAATGGAAGATGATAGAAAAGTGGTTACAGAACAGGGATGAAGGTCTGGATTTGTTTGATATCAAGTAGGTAAGATGTTTTAATGATCAAGACTTGAAAAGCACGAGCCAAATGGAAGATGGGTATGCTTATGCCAAAACTGTAAGTTTGGACAAATTTTTGGTGTTTTTGTGCTTAGGGGTGTTTTCAGGCCTCTACCTCTCATGTGATAAGTTGTATTATATTTGTATATTAGTATGGAATTGGTTTCATGTCAACCCTCTAACAGTTGTGCCAGTTCTAGCCTTTTTGTCACTTTTCTTGCATTTGAAGTAAAGTGAAGGGACAATGCTTGCCATGCTTGTACTTACTCTCTTAGGGTTGGTATCAGCTTGTACAATTTTCTTTAGACCTGTGAGACTTGTATGTACAATGGAGACAGGTGCAATGCTCAAGAATTGGAAAGTGGCAAAAGTTGTGCTTTTCCAAAATGGCAATGGTCACTTTATGCCATTTATCGAATTGCAACTTGGGTAATGGCTCTAGGGCATGGATAAAAGCTTTGTCAACTGAGTAAGCATTAAATTAAGGAGTGAGGAACAAGTTTGGGACCTGTAAAGCATGGATTAGGCAGCATAGGTACTGGTTGCAACTTTGTTCTTCATGAAAGGGCTTGGACAAAAAGTGAGAAAATGACAAATTCATCTCTTCGATTCTCCCTACTCAAAAATGATCTTGAGGAGTTCTTAGACATTTTGGAAAGCTTGCAATGTGCTCTATAATTCATATTTGAAATGAATTTTGAGATACCTCTTGGAACTAGGTGAAAATTTTCCATGAAGTTGGGTCCAAAACCTGCCTAAATTAGGGCAAAATTTCACTAAGTTATTTAGTTCATGACCATGTATTCATAAATTTATATCTTGAGATCTAAGCATCTTTAGGGAAAAGTGTGTGAAGCAAAGTTATAGATTTCATGGAGGTCTATAACTTTCATGTTAGGAACTTTCTTTGAATCATTATGCATCATGGTGAAAAAGTGGCCTAAATTTGAGAAAAAATAAGAAATTTTCTATACTTAGAAAATTTTCTAAGTTAAGAAAATTTTCAAATTCAAACCCTAATATTCAAACTTGGGTTTCTTGATGAACAAGTTTCATATTTTGACATGTTTTGATGAATTATGACCCTTGGAACTTGATTTTGACCAAAAGGTCAAAGTTTGACTTTTTAGTGTACAATTGACTTTTGATCAGTTGACTGCAAATTTCATTTGTCAATCCAATAAAATTGAAATGTTTTGAGACATGTAATAAGGTCAAGATGATGTAATTTAATCCTTGAAATCATGCCTTAACTCAATTGGTCATTTGCTAGGTTAAAAATCAGAAATTGTCCTTCCTCAATCAAAACCCTAATTTTGATCATTTTGCCTTTTTGGTGATTTGATCAAATTTCTTGAGGAATTGTGATCCAAACTTGACCAAATGATACATATAAGCTTAAAATGTTTATGTGGTTCAATAATGATGAAGTTTGACTGTAAATTGGCCATGGTTGACTTTTTTTTTCAATACAGTTGATTTTTAGGTCAACTGTCTAATTGATTGATAAAAAATGTGGTTCAAGGCTTGAAACTTGTCATGAGTAAATAGGACAATAGAAGAGATTATTAATGTTGATAGAGGCATCAGAAGGCTAGTAGACAGAGTATTAAATGAAGGCTTTGTTGTACATGGGATTTCTACTCCTCTTGCTCGCATGCCTCCTCCGGATGACAAAGGAAGTAACCCTAAAAGTACTGTTGCTGAATCATCCACCTTCAAGAAAGATGATGCTGAAATCAAACTTTCGAAGCTTGCTATCTCTGCTCTAAAGGAAGTTGAAGAAGAAAATGTTGAACAAGATGTTGAAAATAACTCTCTTACTAAGGAAGATGTTGCTGCCTCCAAGGATGCAGAAGGTCAAAATGTTGAGAATGTAGTTAATGTAGATGAGCTATCTGACAATGAGCTCATTACTAATGTGGTGCCTGGTATTGCAAGAAGGCTTAAATCCAGGAAAGTGAAGGATGCAAGTGTCATACCCCCTTCCAAGACAACCAAGAAGAAAACCATGTATGGACCCCCAAATCCTGGAAGTAAAGTGGTTCCTCCCTCTAGCAAAAGAAAAGATAGACCTGATAGCTCCACTGATGATGATGATGATGTAAAGAGATCTAAAAGTAAAAAGAAAGTTGTGGCAGTTGAAGAAGCTGACTCAGACTATGATGTCGAGCAAGATGTCCAGAACATCTCTCCTATCAAAAAATCTGCAAGCAAGAAGATTTCTATTAGGGTTCTTGATGCTGCCCTTACAACATTTCCTTCCAGTCCGTTTATTATGATTTTTTTTTAAAATGATTTTTAATATGTAAATAAATTTGTATAAAAAAATCTATAGAGAATTTTTTTTAAAAAAATTTTAAATAAAAATTTAGTTTGAATAATTTTTTTCAAAATGTAATTTTCAATATTTTATCTTCTCAAAATTTAGTTTGAATAATTAAAGAAGGAAAACTATGTCATCATCATATTTCATGAAAAAATAATATCAATAACACACATTTTAACGTGCTCTTTTTTATTTGTTGAAATATATATATATATATATATATATATATATATATATATATATATATATATATATATATATATATATATATATATATATATATATATATATATATATATATATATATATATATATATATATATATATATATATATATATATATATATATATATATATATATATATATATATATATATATATATATATATATATATATATATATATATATATATATATATATATATTCTCCACTAAATTATATAATCTCTATAAATTAGTGAGATGGATACGAATTTTAATCGGAAAAGAAAAGTATTAAAATGTGCGTGAAAACTAGAGAGTGTGTAGATAGTATTAATTTGATTGCGGTTATTGTGGTGATGGGTTCTTGGACTTTTAAAACTGAGTCTCTAATTGTAAAGTCCAACTATACTCTTGGCCCGTTAATGAATTATTTCAGGAAAAATTTTGAGGATTTAACGTGTCATCCTTATACTTATACATGACACATTCATTATATATGTTTTTATTATTATGCTCTTGCGAAAAATCATTAAATTAAAAAAAAAAAAAGAGTTTTATTAGAAATTTGGGATATTGGAAATTTAAAAAAAATTCTGGAAATAAAATAAATTGGGGATAACATGTATAAGTGGGCGTAACATGTTAAATCCTCAAAATTCTTTTACACCTCTATGTCTTTTCCCAGGCTCTTGGCAAAATTTCAAAAATATTTCTGTTTTTGGAGATAAATATCCAGACACACTAAATTCTATTTTTTGTAAAATTTTATATCAAAAATATATCTCTGAATTTTTTTGAGGTTAATTTAGAAATGTATCGCCGAAAATATCATTTATTTCAATTACCATCAATTTAAAAAAAAAAAACGTTTCAATTCCATCAATTAAATTATATGCCCAATAAATATATATAAATATCCACTAAATTATATACAAAAAATAGTTTTTCAATAAATAAATATTTATATATGCCCAAAAATAATTATTATTCTCCATACAAATGTTCAATAATAATTATACATATATAAATATATTTTTATATAGTGAATTAGTCAAAAAAATATAAAATATAAAATTATATGTGTATTAGTCAAGAAAAAATATAAAATTATAAAATTTGATTATATAAAATAATTAGTATTTCAACAACAGAACAATGTCAAGACATATGTTATAACATTTGATATGACATTCTGAACAGATTCATCAAGTTAAACACGTACAGAAATTTAAATTGCAAAATGATAAATAACACAACGATATGTTAACCCAGATCAGTGCAACATCACCTACTATGGGGGCTACCAAGTCAAGAAGGAAGTCCACTAACAACATTATTAGTTCAAAGCTAAACTTCCTTGTTTACAACTTCTCGCCTAATCCCTACCCAATACTACTTCTACCTAGGTCCTCCCTAGATATGAGAAATCACCATCTCACTTCTAATCCCTCCAATGATATCTAACAGTCTTAACCCCAGTGACTGCAAAGAGTATAACTCAACAAGAAGGTCATACTTCCATTACAATACTTAGCCAAGACTCTTGACCAAGAACAATACTTAGAGTTTGCTTAAAAGCTTCCTCCAAGAATAATACTCACTTTTGCTTCACAACTTCGAGGAGAACAATAAGTCTACCACATGTATCGAAAGATACAAGGGTGACAAATACCTACACAATACACAAGAGACTCTTAAAACTTAAAACTATTTCTTCCCCAAATTTTTGCAATTGTTGAAAGATAAAAGTTGACACTTTAGGTTTAGGTATTCTCTTTAAACACACTTCTTCAATCCATGAGCTTCGATATTCTTAGTCTAGAAGTTTCTTGATCCACAAGTTGAGAGTTGTATTTGTTCTGCAGCAAAATCTCCTTAAATCTTGGAACAACCAATACAAAATTTTCTAAATTGTCTCAAGGATCCAATTTAGTAACTAATGTACATCTGGAGATATAAAACCTTGTTCTAGATTTATCTTCTTGACCTGCGAAATTAACTGGAATATATCCAACAGAAATATTCTAGAATCAAATCAAATCTGTCAAGATTTAAAACAGCAGTTCCTGTTGCATTGTAAAACCAGATCAAGATGTCATGAGATCTGCCTTCGACATATGACTGAAAACATATAATAGTAGAACTATTATGACAGTTGATAAAGATACTGCAACATCTTATTCAACAAAAACACAAAACCATGTTCAGAAACATGCCTAGCCAAAATTTAGCCAACCACCAAAACATGGAGTTAATAATCTTCCCTCTTTGGAAAATTTTGACTAAAACAATCAAAATCCAAAAACAAATTCTGGAGAGAGGAATAAAACCACAAACACAAAGTGCTCAGAAGTGTATCAGAGATACAACAGTTACACAACACCAACTACATGTTGATCATGTAAAATATGTACATAAGGAATAAGATAGACATTACTCCCCCTCAAACACAGAACCAATTCTTGACACAGAGAGATAATTCTACCCCTTAAGAACACAACACCTGCAGCTGCTGCAGCCACACATAACTCAGAGCACAAGACACAATAATGCTCATAACTCATACCATAAGACACAACAGACAGGATGTTGTAACATTCTATAGGATATCCTATAGACACTACAACAGAAGTAGCAGCAACAACAGAAACCAGAAATAAGACACAAACTGATGACAAGACACAAACTGATACCCCTAAAGTGTTGCATAGAGCAAACAACACTTGACTAGACTCAATAACACATTTTCTCCATCTTTTTAGCTAAAATATTACAAAAAGTATAGTGAAAAGAATCTGATAAACTAAGAATCAATAGAAGCAAGAATTGATTCAAGAAAAACAAGTAAATACTCAAGAGAAACAGACTCAACAACCTAACCCTGTGCTTGATTTAAGGCCAATTGTATCAAACTGACTCAAAAGGAAAGAAGAAATGAAAATGATAAAAACTCACCCAAAGAGAATCAAGATAAGGGTAAAAAGTAAAAAGGAATCGGAAAAAAAAACATGACTCTAAAAGACTGACTAAAAAAAAGAAAACAAACACCTTTTTTTATAACAGATAGCATATAACAGCTATCACACACACTCAACCTTGATCAACCACTGAGCCTGAATCATGTAAGATCACATGGTTCTTCTTGAAAGACTTCACCTTTAGAGGTGTTTTCCCTGTCTTAGATGTTTCAATAGATGTTACAACATTTGTTACAGTGTTGAGCACTACTTTCAAAACCAGAACCCACTTCCTTCTTGATTAATAGCAGAAGAGTTTTCTTTTTACACCAATTACTGTAGAAATGCAACTTGTGAGGGTGGTGGAAATGTGAGGCCTTTAAATACAAGGAAGTTTACTTAGGTTGTAACAAAACCTTGCTTGTAACAACACTTCTAATTAATGAAAGCTTTTATGGAGGAAGATAACCCTTAGTAACAGTGAACCACTCACCATAGGAGAGATACACGTTATTCTTCAAATTTCTCTTTTTCCAAGATTTGACTCCTTGAAAAATATTACAACATTTGAAATGACACTTACCATGCCATTCAACATGATTCTTCTGAGATTGCACACTCCACTAGGTAAAAGAATATAGTTGGCAGACCGTCCAAACAATTACTCCAATAATTCTTCCGTAGTGCAATTCCAGAAATTACCCCTCATATTCTCAATGTAACTTGCACCTCAAGTTAAGATGAAAATACTAGCGGGTCTTATAAGTTATACCAAGTGTAAGAGTGTTAATATAAACATGTAGCAAGATTACTGACACAGAGATGACAGAACCAATGACTTTATTCTGCAAGCAGAATAAAATCCTTGTACCTTGATTGTAGTAGCATGTCATACTATAATGTCATGATATCCAGTTTGAGATTTCACTCTTTTAGTAATCAACCCAATTGAAAATACATCTTCTTTCAGCAAAATACCTAATCATCAAGATATACCATAATTCAGTTAATTCTAATCAGAGATCAGAATATCCTTCAATTATACAGTCTTCTTCAGACTTGGCAAAGAGATTTTTAGCCTGAAACTCACAATCATTCAATATCCCATCTATGGAATATCAAATGATCACATACCAAGCCAATTTCCAAATATAGAACTCCCTTTTGAATGCTTTCTTGAGATCTTCCTTATTTAGTACCTTCTGGCCCTTTAGAATCTGCCACAAACTAGAGTAACAAACTGTTGTGATGATGTTCCAATATCTAGTTAAACATCAATACCTTTCTCAATGAACACATTACTGATCTAGATCCTGAAGTTACTCATCCCTAAAAGTACTTCCCTCAATATAGTAACTCATAAACATACCTTATCCTTGTTTTAGGGAATAAATAAGACCCTTTGAAGACTTTACAAATAATAGATTCCCAAAAGAAAACCATATATATTGTTAATTCTTTATTATTTAGACTCGCAGTATGTTTGGTAAAACTAATATAGTAGCAATAGACTAAATAGGATTTGTAACTTGTAGGAGAAAGAGGGTTGAAGTTATATTTGATGAAGAAACATGTTGATATGAGATGTCTCATCATCTGGATCAACATGTCAAAAAAGATGTCCTATGCAGGTTGATACGACATTGTGACTGGTACAACTGGATTAAACATTTATGTTATGATTTAACATATGCAAAATATTCTTGGAATATTATGCAATCATATGTGGAGCTGTCTTATTAGGTCTGGAAGATTCAAGTCAGAATCAGGAGGAATATTAACTTTCTAATTATGTAGATTAATTAGGAAGATTTAGTTGAAGACCTATTTTATAGCAGAATCTTCTACAGATTTGTAACAATATATTTGTTGTGATTAGAAGCCCAAATCAAGTTGGGTACTAGGTTATAAATAGAAGCACTATAACCTAGGATTAAGGATCGTCCATGAATTATCAAGATGTAGTCATTAGGACTGAGTCTGTAACCACTCTCTAGGAGAGTTGGTGCAAATGAACCACTCGGGTTGTGAGATGGTCACTTTGTTCTCCTCGAAGTTGTGAAGTAAGAGTGGGTATTGTTCTTGGAGGAAGCTTTTAAGCAACTTCAATTTGGTGTTCTTAGTCAAGAGTCTTGGATGAGTTTAGAGGGAAGTGTGTTTTCCTGCACGTCATAGAAGTGAGTCTTCTCATCATGGAAGTGTGTCTTCTTATTTTTATAAGTGTCTTAGAATTTTCCAATCAATGTATGTGATTGATGAGGGATTGAGGAAGACCTCATATCTTGGTGAGTCTTAGATATAAATCTAGCAAGGGTAGTGATTAAGTGATTAGATTGTAAACTGGTATATTTGTTGTTGGATCTATAAATTGATACTACTATTAGTGGATTTGTCCCTGGCTTGGTATGCCTCTAGAGTAGGAAGGCTGTTCCAAACTAGGTTAACAATTTTGTGTGCACTTTACTTTTCAGTATTTATTTTTAACTGTTTATTGCTTGTCATGTTGTTTGTAACAGATCATATGTCTTGACATCATATAGGACATCTGGTTCTGCTATACCAGAATTTCAATTGGTATCAGAGCAGGGATCCTGTTTTTTCTATGGATGAGATCCTAGGAAGATACTTTCTGGTCATGTGCATGGTAGGAAGTTATACTTAAAAGTTGTTTGAACCTGGTCAGTTCATATTTGTACGAATGGTTCCTTGAAGTGGAGGATATACTGTTCGTGACAGGGTGTATGGTGACCCTGTTTCAAAGTTGTCAGTGAGCAACCTTGATGGTGAGCTGCTATGAGGTTTGATTTAGTTTCAAACTTATGTTGTGCTTGAAGCTTGGTTGAGGATTTTTTTCGTTTATTCTGATGCTTCTAGTGGAAAACTCCTAGTGGTTGTGTGTGATTCCTCTCTAAAGGTGTATCCTATGATGTTGTGATATGTGGAGGATAGTCTCGACCAAATTATTAAAGTTGCCAAAGATACTTGAGGATTGTCTCAAGTCCACTCATAAAGGCACTTCTGAATAAGTTTGTTGATAGGATATCTGAAGGAAGTAATTTATTTTTGCGCTCTTCTCTTAAAGGCCAACCACGGGTCTTTGATGATGGGTCTCTTGGTGCATTCCTTGGATGATGTTATACATGATGTTAGGACATCTCGTCAACAGATTATGTAAAATTTTGCTGATGAAATGAATGGTGTAGTAGATGCTTTGAGGGATGAACAAATGTGTGTTGATCACATATGTTTGGAACCTACTTCTAATTTAGAAGAGGAGGCATATGTGTCTAAGAAGTTTCGATGCTAGAAACTTGCCTTAGATAAATATGTTGATCAGGACACGAGCAACATATTGTTTACCTCTCGGGTTAGTTTATTTCTGATCTAAGAAAGTAGGAGTGTAGAAGTTGAGCATGTCGTTCTATTCGAAGACTTGTTAAAATAAATCTCAACAAGATTCTTCATGAAGTCTATTCCTAATGTCGAGGAAATCATCTCTGACATCTTTAGGTTCTTCTGATAAAAGGAACCAAAATTCAAAGAAAGGAACTTAAGGCAGCAGTTATCCAAGTTTCTAGGCTGGTGGTTATTCTTACAAACAGGATATATGTTGTTTACTCAAACTTGAAATAACTCTCAAGTCTATGAGAGCATGGAACTCTTCTTCTATTAAGATAATAACGATTATCCAAGGAAGGATAAAAAATGGAGTTTTATCAACCTAAGCTCAACGATTGATTGGCGTCTGCACTTTTAAAGTATCATCCAATCTATTTGAATAAGTCTTCAGTTGTTTACTTGAGTAAGGGGAGTTGATCATGCCTAATTGGAGCAAGGTATGTATACTCAAGGGAGGTCCCTCTCAAGTTCAGAGTCCAACTATGTGGTGTCCTCACATATTAGAACATTTGTTTCTGCATTAGGGCTGGAAGTGCATTAGTGAGCCTTGAAGATGCACTGGTGCTTAGGGTATAATGCTAGCCTTGTTATCTGCTTGCTATTTTCTGCTACTGATACTTGTTAGAAGGAATATCCTCTTTAGGTGCAGAAGATTGACTCCTGCCACCTCAAAGTCAAACAAGAGGGTTGTACTTGTGTTTTAGAGGTGTGTATCATGCATGTCATTGCATGTGTTTGATGTCTGGTCATGAAGGATAATTAGCTGCTGAAGAGTGATCTTGTATCCCCTGCAAGAGTTATGCATGGATTGTTATGGATGTTACCTCCAAAACCATAATAGTTATCGGATCCATGTGTGTGATATTGATGTTGGAACATCATCTTCGTTATTTGATCTTCAGCCAAGAAAGCCTGTTTTATCCAGAGTGAAGCACTAGGTCAAGGCACTAACCCATTATGGATTTATTTGTGATGAAGATGGTTGTCATGATTGATGTCATGGTGAAGAGTTAGCTTGTGCAACAGGTATGTAGAAGAAGATAGTCAGACAAAATGTGATACCTCGTGTGAGGAGGTGGTGCATCTGACTGGTGATGAATATTCTGAAGGGAGCTGAGTATTTATCTATCCTCTTTGGAGAATTTCCATAAGAACAGTGGTGAACACCTTGACAGGAGACTGGGTATTTATCTGAGGAGTTATGCAATTATGCATTCTGAACATTTTTGTTTAGAAAATGTGTAGAGAAGTTATTTTTCTCTATGTGGTTGTTTGAAGTAGCTTGGACAAGATAGCTACTAACTACTGAGAGTTTATTTCTCTCATTGGTGTTATGTGGGTGAAAACCTGATTTAGCTTCTGAAGTTGATGTCCTATATGATGTTGCAACATCATGCTTATTGGTGGTTGTTAAATAAGTTCGTCACAATATTCGAAAGTGGCATTTATGAGTATGACAAAAGCATGATTTGAAGCTTTTGGCCCCATCCACAAGTGTATATGGTGAAGGCATGACTCTTGAAGACAGCAATTGATCCAACAATTGTTATAAGAAATATATCAGATGAGGGATCTGATCAGAATGTCTTTTAAGGAAGTAGTTCCTTACACTACAAGTGACAGAGAGTCATAATCTGGATCTTGTACAACAAAGAAGCTAAGAGCATTTTTTCTGGAGTATGTAAGAAGTTCCAAGTCAAATGTGTCCTTGTTTATGTGAACAACTCATGGTACTTAAGATCATTCTTAAGGAGCTGATATATCTGGATCTATGAAAGTCAGGATTAACTTTACAGTATGTGAAGTGTCCAGCTGGTGTGTCCAACCAGTAGTATGTTGTGGTTACCCTCCACTATGATAAGATGAAGTCCCTTATTTATCTTCATCCGATGCTCAAGTATTCATCTTTAGCTGGAGCATTGTCTATCCATGACAGGGGGAGTAAGTACTTGTCCATGGCCTATGGCTGCAATGGTGCAGTTGTGGGCCTCTTATGAGGTTGTGATGTCAGACAACATTTCGTGACATGTAGCTACTAGAGGTAGTTACTTATGTGCTTGACAGGACATATGTGGTTAAATCATGTGAAGATGATTCGTTTAATCATGTGGTCTCAGGTTTCTTAGGATGGACTCTGAGAGATTATATTGGTGTCTGGGAGAATTTATTTTTCTCTGTAGAACCTAGAGGAGTCCAATGAATTAGCATTAGGCGTGTCACTCTTAAAGGTGGAAAGGAGTGAATTTTGAGACCTAGAAAGGACATTGTACCTATGCTTCTGAGCTTATGGATAGGTCTTTCTAAGACTGTTTTTTTAAGCTTGTGTAACAATGTCTGACAAGATGTCAGGACATAACTCAAGACATGTTTTTCCTTGAGACCAGCAAGGATCGATTTTGAACGGTATATCCTATATGTGTCACAAGGGTGTGTATCACGTGTTCTGACTATGCATGTGCATGTTTTGGAAACTGTCATTTCCAAAAAAAATCAGTTCTGATTTATTAAAAGCATTCAAATCTTTTTTACCGGTGCATATTATTACCTGATGCAATTTTCTTCTTGCTCGAATAGCGTCTCTTGACCAAGACAATTATTACAAACTAGGTTCGTTATTTTTGCTCAGGTATTTATAGAGTCTTTTGTTTCTTTCCTTCCCTTCACTTTGTGTGTGTCTGTTGATTATCTAGTTCTCATGTCCTTTGCTTGGGTATGAGTAAGTTCTGTTTGGGTCTGGTTCTGTGAAGGTTATGTTTGTCAATTTATGTCAAGCATAGGGAAAATGGGTAGTGTTCAAACGTTATTAAGTCCGAGGTCAGTTTTTGAAGTTGTTTTTCAAAGATGTAAAATAGGATGTCTTATTCTGAGTATGTTCATTTTTGGGTGTTTGTTGTTGTGTCTTATGATCTGAGTTAAGAACACAATAGTGTCTTGTGTTCTGAGTTACCCAAGTTTGAGGTCTGGTCCTCTGTGTCTGTATAAGGACAGTTCTGGTGGGTGTTGACTTTTTCCTTTAGTTTCCTCTTATTCTCCGAAAGAGAATGTTGTGTCTGTCTGTGTCAAAGAATAATTCTCAGGTTAAGGGGGGAGTATTTGATATTTTCTTTCTCATGTACATCATGACTTCAGGACTTTCTCTGTTTACCCTGGGGTTGTTATCTGTGGTGTTGAGTCTGTTGTGCTGTAGTAGATTGGTTAGGGAAAGTGTGTAATAAATGTCCCGAAATCAATCTGAGTATGGTTCTTACCTCTTGTTAAAGCCTTTGTCATATTCTGGCTAAAAAGGGGGAGAAGAGTTTATGTTATCTCTTAGTGAGAAACTTTTTAAGGGGGAGAAAAATATGAATTATCTGTTATCTGTTGAATCTCTTAAATTGGTGGTGGACTACTAAGAAGTCCTAGTATGATGTTGCGACATCATGATTGAAGACTGAAGACTGTCACATATAAAGATTAAAGACCAAAGACTGACTGATCTGATATGCTTCTGTAGTTTGTTGTTGTTGAGTTGTGTTGTTTAAACCCTTGTATTGTTTATGCTTCTATATGCAAATGTTATGTAAATTAGTTTTAGCCAAAATAAGCCAAAGGGAAAGATTGTTAATTCTCTATTATTTGGATTGGCATTATGTTTGGTAAAACTAATATAGAAGCAATAGGTTAAATAGGATTTGTAACTTGAAGGAGAAAGCAAGTTGAAGTTCTATTTGATGAAGAAACATGTTGAGATGAGATGCCTCGTCATCTGGAGCAACATGTCAAAAAAGATGTCATATGCAGGTTGACACGACATCGTGATTGGTACAACTAGATTAAGCGTTTCTGTTATGATTTAACAAATGCAAAATATTCTTGGAATATTGTGCAATCATATGTAGAGATCTCTTATTAGGTCTAGGAGATTCAACTAATAATCAGGAGGAATATTAACTTTATAATTATGGAAATTAATTAGGAAGATTTAGTTGAAGACCTATTTTGTAGTAGAATCTTTTGCATATTTGTAACAACATATTTGCTGTGATTAGAAGCCTAAATCCAGTTGGGTACTAGGTTATAAATAGAAGCATTGTAAGCTAGGATTAAAGACCGGTCGTGAATTATCAAGATGTAGTCATTAGGGCTGAGTCTGTAACCACTCTCTAGGAGAGTTGGTGCAAGTGAACCACTCGGGTTGTGAGATGGCCACTTTATTCTCCTCAAAGTTGTGAAGCAAGAGTCAGTAGTTCTTGGAGGAAGCTTTTAAGCAACTCCAAGTTGGTGTTCTTATTCAAGAGTCTTGGTTGAGTTTAGAGGGAAGCGTGTCTTCCTGCTCGTCATAAAAGTGAGTCTTCTCATCATGGAAGTGTGTCTTCTTATTTTTCTGAGTGTCTAAGAATTGTCTAATTGTTGTCTGTGATTGAGGAAGGCCTCATATCTAGGTGAGTCTTAGATATAAATCTAGCGAGGGTAGTGATTAAGTGATTAGACTGTAAGCTGGTATATTTGTTGTAGGGTCTATGAATTGATACTACTATTAGTGTTTTGTCCCTGGCTTGGTAAGCCCCCGGAATAGTAAGGTCGTTCTGAACTGTGTTAACAATTATGTGTGAACTTTAAGTTTCATTATCTATTTTTAACTATTTATTCCTTGTCATGCTATTTGCAACAGACTATATGTCTTGACATCTTATAGAACATCTGGTTCTGCTATACTAGAACTTCATATATCCTTCTATCCCTCACCTTGCATTGAGCCAATCCAATCCATAGAACAGGTTATAGACCTTTTGCAATTGACTGATAATGCATCTTCTAGTGTAATATCTTAACTTCTTCTTCCTTTGAACACCAAGTAAGAGAATAAACAATTAAATACTTGTGAATTTCGCAAGTAGAAATAGTTCATAAATCCTCAGAGGGACTTCAAACATCTCATAAGAGATATAACATTCTTCCTTGATGACACAACTGAATCATTCGTTAAGTAAAACCAATTACCAGAAACTTAGAGAATCCATCATGAATTCTTTAGTTATCCAATGTCCTTAAACTTCCTTTTTAACATCATCCATAATATAACATTTGATCAGAATGTGACTTAAGCAAACCACCAGGAACACTTTTACTACAATTAAGTGTCTGGAACAGTTAGTGTCAAGATACCAATCATCTTAGTTGAAGACCTAACAAAGGTATGAGAAAAAAGGCAATAATCACCTTCCCTGAGTATTAACCACTACTTGGTTAAACAATACATAACTTGAACTTTGAGAAAATAACCAAAAACTATTAAAATTAACTCAACATAGAAGAGATTCTTCAGTGCAAGTAAATCCCGTTTAGCATGAGTAAGAAGAATGCCCAGCATAATGTTATGACATCCTCGACTCAGGTTGCCTTTTTGATAAAAACAACCTTTTGTCACTTTGAGTTTTATCTTTTCTAATTAGCTTAGAAGAAAAATTATCCTCCTTAAACTTCCAATCATATCCCCTCTTGAAGAAACTCCTCCAACTGACCTAGATTATCCTTACAAAACTCGATCAAGACATCAAGTTCTAGGATCAAATAGAGTCACTTCACCTTGCAAAAACATAGATAATGGATACTTATTCATTCTCTTAAGACATAATATCATAAATAAATCACCTTCTATTTCTTCACAATTGAGAGCTCCCTTTATTCTAGATAAAATCATAGAAAAAAACTTCCAGCTCAATATGAGATAAATATTCAGTTCACAAATCTTCATAAGAAGTCCATCTTTCAGTCAAACCAGATATAGAAAACTCATACAGTTGCTCTTGAGATAAGCAGTGCATTCTGCTTCACAAAGATCCAAGATATCCACATCCATATGAATGTTTTGACATTGATCTATACACCAATTCCAACCTTTCTTTTAGCATCACAGACATGTTGAAGTAAGCACATATGTTATGACATGAGGTCATGACATACTGTCAAATCTCTTCACCTTCTGATTGGATTGTCTTCCAAGGAACATAAAAGAAGTAAGAAAACAATCATCAGAAAACTAAAACGAGCTTCTACAAAGTTAGAAACAAAATTCATGCTCTTATTTTTCTTTAATAGTTGTAACTTCCATGTCAAATATCTTGAATAGAGACATGGGTATCTTCTTCTTGATCAATATTTTGACTGAAAAACAAAACACTAAAATGCCTTTATGAGTGGACTTGAGAATTTCCAAAGTATCTTTGGCTACCCGTGATAATGAGTCTGAAAAAGAAACTTGTCAATTCCATTAATTATGAAATCAACACCTTCAAAGTTACAAAGAGACAACTCATGCTCTACTCTTCAATCTCTTTAGAACCAGGAATCTCATATCCTGATAATTCTTCAAAATATGTTGTCCATTGATAACCGGAACACAATTATTCCAGTCTTCTACAAGGAATAGTAGTACCAGAAAAATTACTCCATGAAGCTCACCCAATGGTTAGGGTGCCTGCTCTGATACCAATTGAAATTCTTCTGGTACAGAAACACATGGAGATACTAAAATTCCAACAACAGAACAATGTCAAGACAAATGTTATAATATCTGATATGACATCCTAAACAGATTCATCAAGTTAAACACATACAGAAACTTAAATTGCAGAATGATAAATAACACAATGATATGTTAACCCAGTTCGATGGAACATCACCTAATCTGGGGGCTACCAAGCCATGAAGGAAGTCCACTATCAGCAGTATTAGTTTAAAGCTAAACTCCCTCGTTTACAACTTCTCGCATAATCCCTACCCTTCGTAATCACGCGTATGAAGGCTTTTTTCACATGATTTCCCCTCACGAAAACTCACCTCATAAAACCTCTCACTCATTCTATAAGAGGGACCCGATTTCAGTCTCTTTGAGATAGAGAAAAAACCTAAAAACTCTGCTGAAATTTCTACACAAACCTCACAAAAGCTCAAGAAAATTTTCATATAACTTCTTCAGAGTTTCACACTGAAACTCTGAATAAGGTGAGCTAGACTTTCATTTCCAATACTTACACACAATATTCATGCAGAGAACATAGAAGGAGAAGGAAACTTGCTTACCTGAAGTTGCAGATTTCGTCGGAGACTTGAGTTCCTCGCCAAAAGAGTAGTAACTTCCTTTAGGTAATGAATACACCACTCTTGAAATTTCGATACTGAGATGTATTGTGTTTGCATTTGTTGTGCTCATATTCTGTGATTCACATACTTCACTCCACATTTTTATTGCTTTTATTTAATATGTTGCTTGTTTGTGATAGCTGCTTCGTTTTAACGATTGTTCTGTTGCACTTCAAATGACCACATGACTTGTTCTTTGCATAAATAAACACTTAGACATTTAGAATTTTAGATTTTCAAAACTTCGAATCAATGTAATATATGTTGTTGTTCACCTTACCATTTGAGCACCTGAAGATGATCCTAACATGACCATGAACATGTGAGTTCGTTGGATTCGTAATGGAGACCATGTTCTGATGTGAATCAAATACCTTTTCGTGCCAAACGTTGTTGTATGTTATGTTTTCAAGCTTTGGACATCGATTAGAAACTTTATCACTATTTCCTTCGAGGATTCGATCTGGATTTTGAGTTTGAAAGTTGATTTTGAAATTAGGGTTTCGAAAGGGATTGGGGAAATTCATGAGCTTGGGGTTTGTTTTTCCGAAATCGATCATGAATTCATGTTCAGTTGTTGAATTCTTCTTTGATGTTTGTTTATGTTTTTGAATTTTTTTGTGAGTTTTTATTATCTTCCGAAGCTTTGGTTTGAGGGCAATGGAGGGCGAGGAAGACGAGTTTATTTTGTTTCAATTTCCTTCTGCGTTTTGAGAATCATGGTTTAGGGTTTCTCCACCCAACTCAGGATGAGACCCGGGTAAGGCTATGAATTTGGGCCGACCCGATCTAACCCAATGAGCCATTGGTATTTTGTTGCAGCATTATTTTTTTGTTTTATGTTTTTGGGCCTAAGCATTTCAGGCTGTCTGCACCCCCCACAATTGCTTCTTGTATGGCCCACTTACTTGTTTTACCTCTATTGTTTTTGGTAATTATTTTTATTTTATATATATCATAAAAAATGCAAAAATATAAGTTTGAACAATTATTATCTTAAGCAATTTTATTTAACATAATTAATTAACTTGTTAATTAATTTTAGTAAACATAAATTATTTAATTAATCGTTTTATTTGTTTGGTTATTTGTATTGTTTGAATTTAATCATGTTTGCTTGCGTGATTTTTTTTTCATCCCCATTTAAAAAGTTGTACCCCCACCTCCACATGATGTAATAATTTTTTTACCGCTTTATTTTATCGTTATTTTACTTTATTATTATTATTATTATATCTTCAAGTATCTCATGCATTAAACCCTTTTCAAATAACTAATACTCAATTTCAAGCCATTTTTTTCATAAGTCGACCGCTTTTAAGCATCCCAATCAACCACACATAGCTTACTCTCGGGCTTTTCTATGATGAGCCATTGCAGTATCACACACCACACTTACTCTTGGGCTTTCTTACAATGATGAATGCATTTTTCATTCCATTGATTATACATATACTTGTATTTGTTGTGTGATGACCACCTTGTATGGGCTTAGGTGCTTTATTTGTCTATCATGATTCAACAAGTGTATCCCCCATTTTAGACGTGTAATAGCTTAATAGTTTTATTTTGCTTTTATTCGTTTATTTACTCTTGTGCACTTAATTAAATCAATCAAACCCCCGTATTCTTGGTCCATATACCAAGCTCATAACCACTTTGATAAGTCGAGTGTGCATCGGCAATCGCAAACAACCACCCCATGCATGCTTGGTCCATATACCAAGCCACTAACTAATTTGATAAGTCGAGTTTTCTTTTATAATCGCAATCGACCCTTCTCTCATTCTCCATTTAAAACACTTTCATAATCAAAGTTTCAAACCTCGATCCAACGTCGAGTTGTTTTCAAAACCATTTTCTTAAATAAAATAGGATTAGGCATTGGGGTTGAATTTAGATCCTCTCCCTTACAGAATACTCAAATATTACTTTAGAGCTCACTGTTTGAGTAGTCTTCCTACCTGATTAAAACACTTAATAAACGTGAATTCTAATTCGCCTCATACTTTCAAAAACAAAGCTTTTGGAGAAAAAAGGTTGGATTTGGATCTTTTCCCTCATCAAGTATTCAGATATTGTTGCAAAACTCCTTGTTTGAATATTTGTCTCCACCTAAAAAACACTTCAACTCATCAAACTTGTTTTTTCGCCTTTGTGCGACTTTAAACTCTTTTTCATAAACGAATGTGCCTTATCCATTTCAACACAGAACGAATACAAAGACTTAAGCCTCTCATACGAGCAAAACAAGTCGAAGTTCAAACGTTTGAAATGTCTAACGCGTCATTCTCCTAAAATCAACCAACAAACTTTTGGTCTTTTTTAGAAGAACTATGGAGTTCTGACTTTCCCATTACACGAGGGAGTATGTAGGCACAAGCCGTGAATCTTGTCGAACTCAATAAAATAATAAAATAAAACCCTTCTTCTTTCTCTTTTCTCGATCATTAAGTAGAAGATTATAAACTATCACACTACCACTCGAGCACACACTAACTAACTGGTTCCTATTGAGTACGATGGATGTAAGGGATGCTAATATCTTTCCCTTTTATAATTGACTCACGTACCTTTCTCTTGGTTTCGACGATCATTTCTTTTCTTTTGTGGGTTTTATTCGATATTTTCCTGTTCTTTTTAGAACAAATAAATCTCGTTGGCGACTTTATTGTTTTATATTTTTTGAGGCGCTTCAATGTCGAAGAACACTTTCATCTTGGCAAAAACACTCCACCGTTTTGTTTCTACGAAGCACAATACGACTGTCCCACAACTTTGATTGTTTGACACTAGAACATTGCTTGCATTCTTTAACATTGGGGAAACAAACAAAAGAAAACACAATAAACAATAAAAAATGAAAGAAAATGAAAGTTGAAAGTTGAAAGATGAAAACGATTTGAAAGCGAAAGCTGAAAGATGAAGATTCAACCCTAGAATCTTAAAATGAAAGCTGCAAGATGAAGAATCAACCAAAAAATCTGAAAACGAAAGCTGTAAGATTAGGAATCAACTCTAGAGGAGGAAATACAACATAGATGTTGAGTCAACAAATTACATTTGCCTATCTGTCATGTCACATAGTCACTACTTAATATTTTTTGATAAAAATTAACGGAAATGACCATTTAAAGTAATTCAATGTTAGTTAAGAGATTACTTCATAACGTTTTTTTTAGGGTTAGCCAACCAGTTTCGATCCATATAGTGAACCGACTAATCTGATTTCGTAATTCAGAGGGACGACTCACTGATCAAATCTTATTTCCACCATGAATTGAATCGATTTTGTAACATTTTTTAATTAAAAGACTAAAATAAAATATTTAATTAAATTAAAAGACTTAGAGACTAAAAAATCAGCACCAGCCCATCAACAACGTTATTCTTATAACTTGAATGAATCAGTAGTAATATAAGAACAGCTCTTTTAATCGAAAATTGATCATTCATATTTTAAAAATTGATATAACATTTTCTTTTAGAGCAATGCTATTTAAACATCCATCAAATGGACACCGTATATACACCGTAACAAATTCCTAATAAAAAAACTAAATAACTTGTATTTAACTATATAAAAAAATAATGTTTTTTCAAATACATAAAACAAAACCGTATTGGAATACGGTGTTTGGTGTCACTTTAGATATCAAAGTATCAATTCTCTTCTTGAGCAATGCTATTTTTATGCTATCAACTTCCAATTAATATATGTGTAAAAAGTGACTTCTAATAAAATTGGGTATACATAGTAAAATTGATTATTTTTTTTATAAATTATATGAAATAAAAGAGTCAAATTGAGTTGAATGTTTGATTTAATTTGGACAATGGAAGTTAAGTTTTTATATCCAATCTTGGACCAAAAAAATTGTCTTGTATAAATAACTACTTTCACCTACTCTACCTGTTATTAGGAGTAGGACCTCCAAACATGAGTAGTTTATAGCTATACCAATTGATGCTAGTCTTCAAGTATTCACACTAACGCAATCAATTCTCTGACACACTTAGCATAATCCTGAAAAACAGGAAGGTTTTAAGAACTTGTCATTATTTATTTGGTTGACTCATTTGAGTGAACACATCAAAGAGATTGATATCATGAGAAGACATTAATGTTGAACTTAAAATAGTAGTAAGATCATTGTAGTGAAAATGTCAAATATAAAATGAGTGTCGGTAGAGAGAAGGTTCCTCTTCTTGGTATGCACACGATGGAGACAAATTTATTTTTGTGACAGTGGGTGGACCTGCAATTGATATGAATATTATGTGTACTCTTTGCTTACGTTTTTACTGAAAAAGAGAATATCTAACTCTAACTTAACTGTACTGCATGGTGTTTTACTATCACAAGTGTGTCCATCCATGCTTAAATACGAATGGCTTACATGAAATGCTAAATGAGTACTAGTACATGTAGAGTGGTTTATATTGGTATTTGGGTCTTTACATTTCATAAAAAGTGAGGGAAATGTTATTCCATACCTTAACAATTATCCTCCAACTCCTATAATTCACATAATTTAATCATAATACTTTTGTATAAATATTTTATTTTATTTTCTTATTTTACTGTGAAGTTCTTCGATCAAATATTAAAAGTCGAATGAATTTGATTTTCTTTTACATATATAAATTCTTACTACAAAATTCTTCGTCACATTAAATTTTTTAAGGTTTTTCTACCGAGTTCTCTAGTTCATAATATATTTTTGAAAGTCTTTCTACTAAATTCTTTGTTTTATATTATACTCCCACAAGTCTTGCAAGTAAATGTTCTCACCTATATATAATATATGTCGCACCGTGTGACGGTAAAATTATTCTGCGTGGAAGCATAGGATGAGGATCTCAACAGAAGACAAATGAACAACAAGTGCAGGTAAATGCACTTGTGGAGCAGCCACATTGTTTTCTATGAGGGTCATATGACACGTCTCTTCTGATACGATACGAGTAGCATGTTGCTCTCCACCTATGATACAGAGAGGTACGTAAATCTCATTCACTTTAGATTAAATAATTGTTAATTTCAATCATTATTTCTATTTTATAATTTACACTTCTAAATTATTTTTAGGAGTGAGGACCGAAGAAAGAATTAAAGATTGCAAATCATAGAATAAGTCGATAGAGTGAGTTTCATAATATCTCCCACCAGTCATAGAGGGGTAACTGAAAGACTATGGTTTATCTTCACCCGAGAGAACTACTCCATCTGTCTCAAAATAATTGTTTTTCTAACCTCAAAAAGTTGTCTCAAAATAATAGTCTCTTTACTTTTTCAATGCAATTATAATTAACTTTTATCAATTTTACCCCTTATATACATTATTTCCAAGTATGACAATGTACTACAACCAATAATGATAAAGGGTAATTTTGTAAAGATGATACTTTTATTGACTCAATTATTATTTTTCTTAATCTTCGTGTAACAATCTTAAATGCCTATTATTTTGAGACTGAGGGAGTAGTTTAAAGAAGATTGGTGCCAACTTGGTATCTGTATTTATTGAAAAATGACATCCAGCGACATCATCATTTCATATGTCATTTGGAAAAATGACGGTCACTCTTGACGAAGTTTCTTACCTTATTCACCTTCATATTATGGGTGATTTATGGGATGCCCCACCAAGTACCAACTAAGAATGTATTATTGTGCTTGTTGTTAACCTTCTAGGAGTGATTGTCGCACTGTAGCAAAATGTAGTGGTAAAAAATTGAGATTAAGCCGTCAATTGACTTAACTCATATCAGTGAAAATCGCCACCGCACTGTTGGAGCACAAAGGTGTGAAGAAAAACAAAAGAAATATATTGAATGACAGCTACAAAAATAAGGAGTAATGAATAATTACATTAACCTACTACTAGACTATTTATACACAAAATTAGGGTATAATAAAATACTAAAATACCCTATAACAAACTTAGTCAATAAGACATTCCTAAAATATAAATTATTTCCAACACCATCCATTAATTTATATTTACACAAAACTGACAACACCAATTTCATCCCTTAAACGAAGAAAATGATCAGTCTTTATAGCCTTTATTAGAATGTCCACCAGCTACTTCTGGGTGCTACAGTGCATAACTTCTAATATTCCACTATGAACCTGATTCCTCAGAAAGTGATACTGGGTCTCAATATGCTTGCTTCTCCCATGCAACATTGGGTTCTTGGAAAGATTGATTTCAGACTTGTTATCAATCATCAGCTTCAGAGGCTTGTTTACCTCAATCTTCAGATCTTGCAGCAAGTTCAGAATTCACACAGCTTGGCATACAGTCAGAGCGCCTGCAATATATTCAACTTCATAGGTTAGCAGCACAACAACATGTTGCTTATTGGAACACCAAGAAATAAGACCTCCCAGAAATTTGAATAAGTACCCAGAAGTACTTCTTCCGTTAACTCTGTCTCCACACCAATCAGAGTCTGAATAACTCAGAAGTTTTGATTCGATCTTTCTTCCAGAAGGAAATAACACTTCATACTTCAGAGTTTCCTTCACATACCTCAGAATCCTACAACAACTTGGTAATGGGACCACTTTGGTTTACTCATAAATCTGCTAACCATTCCAACTGTATAGCAAATATCAGGTCTGGTATTACACAAATACCTCAGAGAACCAACCAACTGTTTGAAGGTTGTAGCATCCACATCCTCTCCATCAGAATCAGAGTCCAACTTTTGATTCGTATCAGTAGGTGTGATAGTAGCTTTGCAATTCTCCAGCTTAAATCTCTTCAGAAGCTCAAGTTCATACTTCATCTGATGAAAAATGACTCCTTTCTCAGAGTACATAAACTTCATCCCTAGAAAGTAACTCATTTTCCCAAGATCTATCATCTCAAACTCATTCATCAGAACCTTCTTGAACTTAGCTATCTCTTATTCAGAACTTCCTGATAGCAATATGTCATCAACATACAAACATACCAGAATCATATTACCTTATGCAGTATGCTGAACATAAACACCATACTCCATCTCACACTTATGAAACCCTTGTTCCTTGAAAAATGAATCAATCTTCAGATTCCAGGCTCTGGGCGCTTGCTTCAATCTATACAAGACTTTGTGTAATTTGAACACCATCCCTTCCTGATTCTTTTACTCAAATCCAGGAGGTTTATGACATGTATACCTCTTCTTGTAATGGACCATTCAGAAATGTAGATTTTACATCTAAATGCATCAGAGGCCAATTCATGTTAGCAGCTATTGCAATAACTAGTCTGATTGTTTCATGTCTCGCTACAGGTGCAAACACTTCAGAGTAATCCAGCCCAAGCTTCTGTAGAAAACCTATTGCTAATAATCTTGCTTTATGTTTGACAATTGATCCATCTGGCGTTAGCTTCTTCTTAAAAACCCATCTAACGTTGATGGCTTTCTTGCCTTTTGGAAGTTCTGCCAGCTTCCAAGTCTTGTTTCTCTCTATAACATCAAGTTCATCTTTCATGGCCTGCAACCAGACTTTCTGCTTAAGAGCACCTTTCATACTCATGGGTTCAGAGTCTACTAACATTTCACACTGAATAACTTCTCCTTCAGAGTCTACTTCAGTGTCTTGTAACATGTCAAACTCTGCAAATCTTCCTGGGATGCTTCTGACTCTTTGTTGCCTCTGAGCTTGAACTTCAAAACCTCGGACACCAGAACTTTCCCCTTCAGAAACTCTTGCTTCAGAAAATGGACTTTCTCCAGAACCTTGACTGTCTTTAGAGTCTGGAAAGTTCCCAAAGTTTGAATCATCTTCACCTTTTGAATCTTCTTCAAAGTCACCATCAAACTCGTCTTCAGAGTTAAAATTTTTACTAGCTTCAGAAGCATGTGTTTCTGACTTTTCTTCAAAATTTATCTCATTAGAGTCAGGACGAGACTTTTCCCAATTCTAGACTTATGATTCTTTTATAATGACGTCTCTGTTGAACTCAAATTTATTAGTTTCTGGACAATAAAGTTTGTACGAACCTGTATTGTGGTACCCCACCAGTAACATTACTTTACTTCTATCATCCAGCTTCTGTCTTCTGGATTCTGGGACATGTTTGTAACATATAGAACCAGACACCTTTAGATGACTAACATTTTTCTTATCTCCAGTCCACTTCTGAATAGAAACTATTTCCTTCAACTTCTTCATTGGACATCTGTTGAGCATATAACATGCAGTGGCAACAGCTTCTCCCCATAAAGTATGAGGAAACTTCTTCTCTTTCAGCATGCTTCTCACCATATCAAGAAAAGCATGGTTTCTTCTTTCAGCAAGACCATTGTGTTGAGGAGTATAGGGAGCAGTAATCTCATTCTTAATTTCATTCTCCTTACATAACCTTATGAATTCTATGGAGTTATACTCTGAAGAAGTGAAAAACACAAGAAGGGGGGTTGAATTGTAAAACTGAAAATCAATGCAATGAACACGATATTTTTATCTTGGTTCGTTTGATCTCAAACTACTCCAGTCCACCCGTCAAGGTGATTTCGCCTCTCTCCAACGAGGTCTTAATCCACTATATTCAACTGAATATTACAATCTGCTTTAACAACTGCTAAAGCCTTCTTGATGCAAACCACAAACCGGTTTATCAAGGAATCACTTTCTTACAAAGAATAGAAGTCTAGGTGTGTGAATGTTTTCTACAAAACTGTTTATCACAACTGTGATACTACACAACTTAAGCTTATTGAAACTAGATTGCTAAAAATAATTGAGTAAGGGAATATGGAGCTTTTAGCAAATTGAGAGAAAGAAGTTGGTGATTAGCTTTTAGGCATGTGAATTGATGTTGAGCATTAGCCAATTCAATCTTCATTGTCTTGTTTATATAGCATTGAAATTGATGAACGTTGGAGCAATAATCTTGATTCAATGCCAATAACAAACTTTCCTTATTAAGCAGATCTTGTCTGGAATGATGCTGTTGGTAATAACTCGTCTTGAATGCACAGTACCGTTGCTACTTAAAGCGTGTTCTGGCTTGGGCTCATTCTGACGCTGCTTAAGTGCTGATGAACTGTTGTTGTCTTTATCAGAGTGTTGAGCGCAGTTCTGTTCATCAATCTTCAGCATACGCGTGAGTTGTTCTTCTGATTCTGGTATTCTGATATAGTATCTTCTGATGCTGATATTGATAACCAATCTTCTGATGCTGATTAAGTGTACTCTTGCTGATACCTATCAGAGTTTCTACAAAACAGAAGGTAATATTTTAGGTAGCAAATAGTTCTTACATGAATCACATAATTAATATATCTTTTCATTTTGTTATCATCAAAACTTAAACTTAGGGTAGTAGATTCAAACTTTGTTCTAACAATCTCCCCTTTTTTGATGATGACAAAAACTAGATATTTTTTAATTGAAAATAGCGTGAAAAAGTATCAGAGATAACTAAATGATGAGTTGCATCAGAATTAAATAAGGAGTTATCACAGATAAGGGATAAAGAGATAGGATCGGAGGTACTCCCCCTGAATTTATTACTTCCCTTTTTTAATTCCAGGAGTTCTTCAGGATCAAATCTTTATTGAATTCTTTGAACATCAGAATATCAGAGCTTTGACTATCAGAACTTCAGAGCTTTATCAGAGCTTTGCTTTGGATCAGAGTATCAGGGCTTTGGGCTTCAGTGTATCAGAAAGCATTCTTGTACCTGTAGACTTATGTAAAAACAGAAGAAAATATTCAAGTATATCAGAGTTAGAATGTTTGAGACTTTTTGTCTCAGTAATCCGTTATTGAAAAAATATCATTCTTGTTTCTCCCCCTTTTTGTCAACAATCAAAAAGTGTAAGTGATGTGCTAAAACAATTAGATCAGAAAAACTTGTTATATTAAAATATTCAGAGCCAGACAAAACAGTACATAAGATATGCAAAGAAAACATGAAAATAGCATGAATGAAAAACTAAGGTTGGGGAGGAAAGCGTGTGAACAGAGTCTCCAGCATTGCCTTAATCTGATCAGCAGTCTCAGTCTGCTTGTGCACCATGCTGACTAATGTATCTATCTTGCTGTCCTGCACATCCATCCTTTCCTTCATCTTCTGATCATTTTCATCCATCCTTTGCTGCAGACGGATATCATTCAGCTTCAGCTCTTCCAGAGCCTGCCTGTCCAAGGCAGCTTGAGAAACATCAGAAGCAGGGAGCTTCTGAGAGCTTTCTGCAACATCTTCAGCTTGACTGGGTTCAGCTTGAATTGTCTGATCTTCTTCTGGCTGCACTTTTGAAGCTGGACGCTTCTCAGACCATGGCTCACTATCCAGAAGGAGCACGTCTTCTTTCAGCAGCTGACTTCCTACTTCGTTCAGAAGCTTGCTGAAATTCTGCTGTGCTTGCTCATAATTGATGTCTTGCAATTTTAGAGCTTCAGCACGTACCCAAATTCTGAATCGTGTCCAGAGCTGGTCTGAGGCAGCAGGATCAATCATTCCAGGACAGACTTGCTTCAGAGAAGCAATCCACTGCTCCAAACCTGTTTCAAAATTCACAATGCCAGAGCCAACATCTGGCTGTTTTGGTTTTGGAATGGCTATTTTATTTTTGAGATCAACAAGACGGTCAAGGATTGTTAAATCTATGAAGGTCCTGCTGGGGTCTTCTGTGGTTTGTTTGGGAGATGTTTGTTTGGGAGATGAAGTGGGAGAGTCAGAAATAATAATTGGACTGTGTGGGGTTTAGGGAGTGTTTGGAGGAGTGGTTTCTGGCGAGGATGGCAGCTGGGCCATGGTTACAGTTGTTCCACATGGCAGCTGTATTGCCAGAGGTTGTGGCTTAGAGGATTGAGGAGAATGAGGTTCAGGAGATGGAGGAGATGGAGTTTCAGAATGATGAAACTCAGGTTGAGGAGGTGATGGTTGAGGTGATGGTGGATGCATTTCTGGTTGAGGAGAGGGAGAAGGAATTGCTGGTTGTGGAGAAGGAGGAGGAATTTCTGATTGTTCAGGAATATGTGGTTCTTCTGGGATGGTTGAAAGAGGTTGTTCTGGTTGAGGAGATTTGGCAATATCTGGTTCAGTGTTTGGATTATTGGAGAGGTGATCAGAAACACGTTGATCAATGTCAGACAGAACTTTGTCAAGTGCTGATGTTGTTGAAGTTGTTGGTTTGGGATGTTTGGTGTGGGGTCTTCTGAGTGTTAGTGCCTCAAAAGGGTCATCTTCTGGTTCGGTTTCATCTATTGTTGGTATGGGTATTGGGATTTCATGAGAAGCTGGAGTTGGAGTAGATGTTGGAATAGCAGAAGAATTTAAAACAGAAGCAACAGATAAATTACCTCTTTTCTTGGGAGTCTGCTGGGATGTTCCTTCTGAAGGGGCCTTCCTTTTCTTTGTCTTCTTCAGAGAGACTTCTGGTTGAGCTTGGTGCAGATCTTTGATATTCAGCTTGGGATCTGTACCATCAGCCTTGCACGTGTCCAAGTATCTGAGAACCACCACTGGTTTAGATTCTATCTCAGAAAATAATGGAAAGTCACTCAGTGGGACTCTTCTGCTGGTGATGTCAGCAATAGGAGTAACGTTGGGTTCCTTTCTGATATTCTCTATTAATTTCATTTTCTTCAGATTCTTCGCGTTCAGAGGCTTGCCAACAGTTGGTTCAATGGTGCTTAACTCTTGAGCTTCTATCAGGTGCTCTATCAGCCTATTCTCAGTCAGAATATCTGATATTAACCTTCCAAAGGGTATCCAATCCCTCTTTGTTCTTTCTTCTTCCCTGGTTTCCTTCACGCTTGTTCTGAGGTGATTAAACAGAAGATGGGCCAAGTTGATTTTTACCTTCTGATTAATAAAGTAGATCAGAAACTGCTGATCTATATTTATATAATCATGGGAACTTGTTGGCTTCCTATGATTAAAACACCCCAGAATGATCTTCGCCCAAACTCTGTGGTGATCCTTTAGGTCTCTGATTTTGCTGCTGGGCACCCCATGGGTGAAAATCTGTTGTGCTATGACACCAACGTCAGAGCATCTTTCAGCCATATCAATACAGCGGACGCCACCGCCACTGTAACCAATCAGTTTTGCTATGTGATCCTCAGTGATCACAATCTTCTTTCCCATTATGTAGGAGGTGACTTGATGCGTTGAAGCGGACGCATGAATCCAGAACTCCTTGACCAAAACTGGGAATGTTGGTCCAACCAACCTGTCAAAATAACTCTCCCATTTCTGTGCCCTGACTTCTTCTGTCAAGTCAAAACCATTCTCTTTCAGACTGCCAAAATCAATAATCAGTTCAGACAACACTTCTAGATTCTTCACTGGTGTAAGGAGTATTCTGAATGGAACTTGGTACTGTTCAGAGGAAGCTTTCTTCTGAGAACCTGCAGAAGCACTGCTGGAGGTTGCCATGTTCACACTTAGGGTTTTTCTGAGAAAAACTGAGAAAATGGGTTTAAGTTTGAAAGAGATGAACACAGAGAAAATGCAGAAAATATTTGAGAGATAATGAGAAACGGTAAAGGATTAATGTGAGAAGATAACGTGCTTAAATAGATTTGAGAAATTTTTTGAAAGTGTAAACGGTTGCAAGAAAGAAATAAAATCATAATTACGTTTTTAAAACATGATTACTTTCATTTAATGCTTGCTGATTTTGGGGGATTTGAGAAAGATACTTGAAACGGTTACCAGACATGTGTCTCAATGCATCCAATCAGCGTTTTGCCTTCTCAGAAGCGTGCACGCGTTCTGCTTCAGAGATTTGCTGATGATTGGATGACACTTGTTTGATTTAGTGATCAGCACGTCTATCCTTGAGCTGAAACGCTCAGATCTTTAAGACTAGCATCTGATACAATCTGCATGTTCTTTCTTTCTGAAGAGAGATTGATCAGAGGTTCACAGTAAAACAAATACATTCTGAAGGATAATATATGGAATTAAAACATTTTCACTCTGGGCAGATTTTCATGCTGAGATGTTTCAGAATGAAATTGAACCTATCTTCAGAAAGGGGTTTTGTGAAGATATCAGCCCATTGATGGTCTGTATCAATAAATTTTAAGTTCAAAATTCCTTTCTGAATATAATCCTTAATGAAATGATGTTTTATTTCTATATGCTTAGCTCTAGAATGTAAAATGGGATTCTTACTTAAGCAAATAGCAGAAGTATTGTCACAGAGTATAGGGATGTTACTCTCAAAAATCTGGAAGTCTTCAAGCTGACTTTTCATCCAGAGCATTTGTGTGCTACGTCCTGCTGCTGCTATGTACTCAGATTCTGCTGTTGATAGCGCAATTGTGGATTGCCTTTTGCTGGACCAAGAGATCAGATTGTCTCCCAGAAACTGGCAGCTTCCAGAAGTACTTTTACGCTCTACTCTGTCTCCAGCAAAGTCAGCATCGCAGTAGCCTACTAAGCTGTAATCACTGGATTTTCTATAAAACAAACCCAGATTAGTAGTACCTTTCAGATACTTGAAAATTCGCTTAACAGCTGTTAAGTGAGATTCTCTAGGATCTGATTGGAATCTAGCACAAATACATACGCTGAATAATATATCAGGTCTTGAAGCTGTCAGATAGAGGAGAGAACCAATCATACCTCTGTAGACCTTCTGTTCTACCTTTTTGCTTACCTCTTCTCTTTCCAGAATGCACGTGGAGTGCATTGGAATCTTTGATGGCTTACATTCTGAGAGGTCAAATTTCTTCAGAAGATCTCTGATATATTTGCTCTGATGAATGTAATTTCCCTCTGGAGTTTGATTGATCTGAATTCCTAGAAAGAATTTCAGTTCCCCCATGAGGCTCATCTCAAATTTTGCCTGCATACACTTAGCAAATTTTCTTCCAAGAGAAGGATTAGTAGATCCAAAAATAATATCATCAACATAAATTTGACAGACTAAGATGTCATTCTTAACTGACTTACAAAATAGGGTAGTGTCCACCTTCCCTCTGGTGAATTCATTTTCTAACAGAAAGTTACTTAGTCTTTCATACCAAGCTCTGGGAGCTTGTTTCAGACCATATAGTGACTTCTTTAGTTTGAAAACATGTTCTGGATGTTTTGTATTTTCAAAACCAGGGGGTTGGTGCACATAAACCTCTTCTTCTATATAACCATTTAAGAATGCACTTTTGACATCCATCTGATACAGAGTGATGCCTCTATTAACAACAAATGAAATTAAAAGTCTGATAGATTCTAACCTGGCGACTGGAGCAAAGGTTTCTGTATAGTCTATTCCCTCTTGCTGACTATAACCTTGTGCAACCAGTCGTGCTTTGTTTCTGATGACTTCACCTTGTTCATTTAGCTTGTTTCTGAACACCCATCTTGTTCCAATGACGTTGAATCCTTTTGGTCTGGGAACAAGATCCCATACGTCATTTCTGGTGAATTGATTCAGCTCTTCTTGCATTGCTAGAATCCAGTCGTTGTCCAGAAGTGCTTCATCAATAGAAGAAGGTTCAATCAGAGACACAAGTCCCATGAGGGTTTCTTCAGAGTTTCTGAAGCTTGCTCTTGTTCTGATTGGATCTTCCTTTCTTCCTAAGATAGTTTCTTTTGGGTGATCCAAGTTGCTTCTGGGTAATCTCTTCTAAGGTTGATCAGTAGCTGTTGTAGGATTGCTAGCAGTGCTCCTTTCAGACGTTGAAGGAGTGTCTGTGTTGAGAGCTTCTGATGACTTATCTTCAGAACCTGTAAACTCAATTTCCATACCTACAAAAACTTCATTCTGCTTTGACTTTTCAGAGTCAAGCTTATCATCAAAACGAACACTGATTGATTCTTCCACAATCTGTGTTTTTGTATTGTATACTCTGTACCCTCTTGAGCGTTAAGAGTATCCTAACATAATACACTTCTGTGCTTTAGAGTCAAACTTGTTCAAATAATTCTTTGTATTTAACATAAAACAAGTACATCCAAATGGATGAAAATATGAAATGTTGGGCTTTCTGTTCTTCCATAATTCATATGGAGTCTTTTCCAGAATAGGTCTTATTGAGATTCTATTCTGAATGTAGCACGCTGTGTTTATTGCTTCTGACCAGAAGATCTTAGCAACGTTTGTCTCATTGATCATGGTTCTGGCCATTTCTTGCAATGTTCTGTTCTTTCGTTCTACAACTCCATTTTGTTGGGGAGTTCTAGGACAAGAGAAATCATGCAGAATGCCTGTCATTAAAGAATGACTCAAAATCTTTGTTTTCAAACTCTCCACCATGATCACTTCTGACTTTAACGATTCTAAGATCCTTTTCATTCTGAACTTGGTTACAGAAGGTAACAAACACAGAGTGTGACTCGTCCTTGTGTCTTAAGAACTTTACCCATGTCCATCTGCTATAGTCATCTACGATTACTAACCCATACTTCTTGCCACTGACTGAAGCAGTTTTAACTGGTCCAAATAAGTCAATGTGCAGAAGTTCTAATGGCTTAGAGGTAGAAACAACATTTTTAGATTTAAAAGAGGGTTTTGCAAACTTGCCTTTCTGACATGCTTCACACAGAGCATCTGAATTGAACTTCAAATTAGGAAGTCCTCTGACCAAATTGAGTTTGTTAATCTGAGATATTCTTCTCATACTAACATGCCCCAATCTTCTGTGCCAGATCCACTGCTCGTTGTTAACAGACAGAAGACACTTTACATTCTGACTTTTCAGTTCAGAAAGTTTGATTTTGTAAATGTTGTTTTTCCTCTTTCCATTAAACAGGATAGTCCCATCTTTCTGACTAACAGCTTTACATGATTTTTGATTAAAGATTATATCATAACCGTTATCACTTAATTGACTTATGGATAACAGATTATGCATTAATCCATCTACTAGCAGAACATTATTAATAGAGGGAAGATTTCCATTACCTACAGTTCCAGAGCTAATTATCTTTCCCCTCTGATTGCCTCCAAAGCTAACGTGGCCTCCAGGCTTAAGTTCCAGGCTTTGGAACATATGCCTTCTTCCCGTCATGTGTCGCGAGCAGCCAGAGTTCAGGTACCATGACTGGTGTTTCTGATTTGCTGCTAAAGATATCTGTAACATGTATTATTTTATCCTTAGGTACCCAGATTTTCTTGGGTCCTGATTTGTTAGATTTACCAAAACTCTGGTTAAATTTTGGTTTCACAGAGTACTTACTGCTAGTGTATTTAATATCATGTGTGTGACCATACACAAAATGTGAATTCAGAGGAGTGTGTTTAATGGTTAAATCCATGACATTCTTTGGTGTAGGAACCTTACCTTGATATCCTATTCCCTTCCTGCCGTTTCTGCTAACTCCATAGATCATTGAAGCCATTTTGCTTCTATCTATGCTTTTAGCAAGGAACTTCTGGAAACTGTGATCATACTCCTTGATGATCTCATCAGCGTTGCTGGGAGTTTTAGAAATTGGTTCCTTCTGAGAGTTTTGTAAAGTATTTTCTAATTTTGAAATTTTATTTCTCAGCTCAGAATTCTCCAATTTAAGACTCTCAGCCTTATTAGAGTCAGATTCAAGATTCCTTTTCAGGTTTCTGAATTTAACTCTAATCTGCTGATACCTTTCCAGAATTTCATTAAGGCTTTCAGCAAGTTCAGCCTTGGTAAAGTTAACTGCAAAGTCAGGAAATACCTCTTCAGTATCTGATTCTGAGTCTGATTCAGAAGCTTCACTATCTTCTGAAATGTTGGCCATGAGAGCTATGTTTGCTCTCTTATCATCTGATTCTGAGTCAGCTTCAGACGAGTCAGAGTCATCCCATGTATCCATGAGACTTTTCTTCTTTTCTCTTCCAAACTTCTTTTTGGGCTTTTCCCTCTGAATCTTTGGGCAGTCACTCTTGTAGTGTCCTTGCTCATTGCACTCACAGCAGATGATGTCCTTGGTGTTTGGCTTTCTGCTTCCTGAAGAGCCTTCAGATCTTCTGTATCCAGAGGAAGAATCTGTCCTTCTGTATCTAGAAGAGGACTCGTTCTGATCAGATCTTCTGGGATTCCTGAACTTCCTTTGCCTCTGCTTTTACAGTTGATTCACTCTTCTGGAGAGGAGAGAAAGTTCGTCTTCTTCTGATGAGGATCCATCAGATGTTTCTTCAACTGCCTGCAAAACTTTAGACTCATATTTTTTGTTAGATTTTAATGCTAAAGGCTTACCTTGCTTCTGGGGTTCATCAGCTTCTAGCTCTATCTCATGACTTCTGAGGGAGATAATAAGTTCCTCCAGAGAAATTTTGTTGAGATCTTTTGCTAGCTTCAGAGCTGTAACCATTGGCCTCCACTGCTTGGGTAAGCTTCTGATGATTTTCTTGACGTGATCAGCAGTAGAGTAACCTTTGTCCAGAACCTTGAGACCAGCTACCAGAATCTGGAATCTTGAGAACATTGTTTCAATGGATTCACTTTCTTCCATTTTGAATGCCTCATACTTCTGAATGAGCGCCAGAGCTTTAGTTTCTTTGACCTGAACGTTGCCCTCATGCGTCATTCTGAGTGAGTCAAACATGTTCTTTGCTGTGTCTATGTTGGAGATCTTTTCATATTCAGCATACGAGATGGCGCTGAGAAGGATGGTTCTGGCCTTGTTGTGATTCTTGAAGTCACGCTTTTGTTGGTCAGACATTGTTTTCCTATCAATCTTCTGACCGCTTGCATTCACAGGGTGCGTGTATCCATTTGTCACCATGTCCCACAGATCAGCATCATGTGCTAGAAAGAAGCTTTCAATTCTGTCTTTCTAGTAATCAAAATTTTCTCCATCAAAGACTGGAGGTTTGCCGCTGAATCTGTCTCTGTCCTCATGGTTGTCATTGCTGGTGTGAGAATAAGTTCCTGCCATTGTGTTTTTCTGACGTTGGATCTTGTACTGACACGGTTAAGTGTTTTAGCTCAGAACCAGGCGCTCTGATGCCAATTGAAGAAGTGAAAAACACAAGAAAGGGGGGTTGAATTGTAAAACTGAAAATCAATGCAATGAACACGATATTTTTATCCTGGTTCGTTTGATCTCAAAGTACTCCAGTCCACCCGTCAAGGTGATTTCGCATCTCTCCAACGAGGTCTTAATCCACTATATTCAACTGAATATTACAATCTGCTTTAACAACTGCTAAAGCCTTCTTGATGCAAACCACAAACCGGTTTGTCAAGGAATCACTTTCTTACAAAGAATAGAAGTCTAGGTGTGTGAATGTTTTCTACAAAACTGTTTATCACAACTGTGATACTACACAACTTAAGCTTATTGACACTAGATTTCTAAAAATAATTGAGTAAGGGAATATGGAGCTTTTAGCAAATTGAGAGAAAGAAGACGATGATTAGCTTTTAGGCGTGTGAATTGATGTTGAGCATTAGCCAATTCAATCTTCATTGTCTTGTTTATATAGCATTGAAATTGATGAACGTTGGAGCAATAATCTTGATTCAATGCCAATAACAAACTTTCCTTATTAAGAAGATCTTGTCTGGAATGATGCCGTTGGTAATAACTCGTCTTGAATGCACAGTATCGTTGCTACTTAAAGCGTGTTCTGGCTTGGGCTCATTCTGACGCTGCTTAAGTGCTGATGAACTGTTGTTGTCTTTATCAGAGTGTTGAGCGCAGTTCTGTTCATCAAGCTTCAGCATACGCGTGAGTTGTTCTTCTGATTCTGGTATTCTGATATAGTATCTTCTGATGCTGATATTGATAACCAATCTTCTGATGCTGATTAAGTGTACTCTTGCTGATACCTATCAGAGTTTCTACAAAATAGAAGGTAATATTTTAGGTAGCAAATAGTTCTTACATGAATCACATAATTAATATATCTTTTCATTTTGTTATCATCAAAACTTAAACTTAGGGTAGTAGATTCAAACTTTGTTCTAACATACTCACCACCACCATTAGTTCTAAGAATCTTCAGAGTCTGGCCATTATGATTCTCAACCTTCAGTCTGAAGTTCTTGAATTTAGTAAACACCTCATGTTTGAATTTTATGAGAGATACCCATGTCATTCTTGTGAGCTCATCAACAAATGACACAAAGTATTTATTCCCTCCAATCGATGCTACTGGAAATGGACCACACACATCAGAATACACTACTCCTAATGCATACTTTTCTCTTGGAGCTACTTCTGATGCAAATGGTAATTTTGGTTGATTCCCTTCCTTGCACACCTTGCATGACTTCTCAGGCTTCTTGATTGTAGGAATTCCATGTATCATCTTCTTCAATTTCAGATGCCCTAAAATTTTGAAATTCAGATGACCAAATCTTCTGTGTCACATCTCACTTTCCTTGATAACACTTGTTGCACTAAGACATTCAGAGTCTGTATTTATAACATTCACCTTAAATATTTTGTTCCTTCCCTGTTCTGACTCCATAATCAGCTTCTGATTACACTCATACATCTTCAGAAGAATGTCCTTCATGGTAACTGAAAAACCTTTCTCAATTAGTTGTCTCACACTCATCAGATTGCTTTTCATGCCAGGTACATACCACACATTCTGGATCACTGCTGCTTTCCCATTGTTTAGAATGACTCTGACATTTCCCATACATTTTGCATTGAGGTATTTATCATCAGCACATCTGATCTTTGTACTATTCCCAAAGTCAAAATTAACCAACCATTTCTTGTTTCTAGTAAGATGGTTTGAACATCCTGTGTCCATATACAACCATTATGATGGATTCATATCATCAGATTCAGAAGCCAACAATAGCACAGGTTCATCATCAGACTCTCCTCTGGATATATTTGCTTCTTGTAACTTCCTTTCTTTGTTTGACCAACAATCTTTGGCATAGTGACCAAAGTTCTTGCAACAGTAATACTAAACATTCTTCTTGTCAGACTTCTCCTTTCCCTTCTGGACATTCTTCTGCCTATCAGAGGTTGAAGCTTCTGACCTTTGACCACCATTAGTTTTCTTTCTGGCTTCTGACCAAGTCTTATTCTGATACTTCTTACCAGAAGTTGCTTTCAGATCCTGCTTCTCTACTTCCCCCTCAGAAGTTCTCTCAGTCATATGCAACTCATGCGCCTCTAGACTACTTTGCAGCTCTTCAAATCTCATGGTGCTCAGATGTTTGGAATGTTCAATTGCTACCACAATGTAATCATATTGAGAAGTTAAAGATCTCAATACCTTCTCTATGATTACTTGTTTAGAAATAGTTTCTCCATAAGCTTTCATCTCATTAGTGATCAGATTCACTCTAGAGATGTAATCAGAAACCTTCTCGTTATCCTTTATGTTGAGATTCTCATATTGCTTTCTGAGAGACTGAAGCTTCACCTTCTTCACTGATGCGTCACTACCATAAAATCTGACCAGTGTGTCCCACGCAACCTTTGTTGTTTCAGAGTCGGCAATCTTCTCAAACACATTTACATCCACTCATTGATGGATGTAGAACAATGCCTTATGATCTTTGTTCCTTATAGCCTTTTGCATTATCTTCCGTGCTTCTGTCGTGTCTGCTGCTATCGGAGCATAGCCATCGGTGACAAGATCTAACACATATTGAGAACAAAAAAAAACACACTTCTGAATCTTCCAACGATTCTAGTTTTTGCCATCAAACACTGGAAGCTTGGAATTGATATCGATGTTTCCGTTCATCTTCAATCTTGTGCAGTTCACTCAAAATCTCACTAAAATACAGTGTTTTCGAAATCCCACAGAATTAGAAAAATGCGATTCTCAATCATACAACACCTCACTGTTCACTCGTGTTTCCCGTGTTTCCCATGGATTTTAAACCGAAGCTCTAGATACCAATTGTTGGTGCACAAAGGAGAGATGAAAGACAAAACGAATATATTGAATGAAGGCTACAAAATAAGGAGTAATGAATAATTACATTGACCTACTACTAGGTTATTTATACACAAAATTAGGGTATAATAAAATACTAAAATACCCTCTAACAAACTTAGTCAATAATACATTCCTAAAATATAAATTATTTCCAACACACACTTTATTGTTTCCAAAGGGAAAAGGGAAAAGAGCGAATAAAACCCAAAATAAAATAAAACAGAGATCAAGGTACGTAGGTTGGTTATGCAAAGGAAAGGTATTAGCACCCTAAGCATATATGGTACTCCGCATGATCCACTTTGTTTGTTTCTAATCGAAGAGTGTGTTATCTAAAGCTTAAACTTGTTATTTATTTATTGCTTTCCACTATTCTCTATATATGTTGTGCTGGATTTGCTGGTTTTTCAGATTGGGTGGGTGTTACTATGAGGTAAAAGGCCCAATACACATGCCATAGTTGTAAACATCTAGGAACACATAAGAATAGAGTTGAGAGTCATGACGGCTACTAGGTGCATGTCTTACTAGTCCGATCATGAGAGTCACGCTCAGACGAGGTTTAAACTGGGTACTACTGTTATCACGTATGTGTCACGATAATAGTACTTTCACGAGGACTCACAACTCTGGTTTTCCTTTGACCTTACATTGACCTAGACTTCACCCGTGAGTGGGGAGAGAATTATTCTTACAGGTATAGATGTCGATCCTTTTGGTGCTTGGTTCCTTTGTGTTCTGATTTGGTGCCGAACCTATGATCCTGTTGCAGTTCTTCACATTACATGACATTGCACATCATTTGCATCCTCTGCATCATTCGGCATACATCCAGGTTGTCCAGGATCTCATTCCCAGTTGTTTCTTTCTTCCATTTGTTTGTCTACTGTTAAGTTGTTTCCTCAACATAACTATGGAACTAGAGCTGTCGTTAGATTGAGAATGGAAAACCAAGAACAACACAACATGAAAGTAAGAATGGAAATCGATGAGTTAAAGTAAGGCATGGCCAAAATTACTGAGATGATGCAAGTCCTGATTTCCAGGGGAGAGCCACCTCAAAGGACTGTGATCTCTGAATCTCAACTGCCGATGTTAACCCTTAATCTATCCAGCATCCAATCACTTCATGACCAGAGTTTGGGATGCCTCCGAATTACTCTCTGTGATACGGTGGGAGAACTGACTAGTGTTTTGCGTTCGTATTCGCACTTGTGCGGTTGAGCAAGAGTCGCCACCGACTTTTTATTTTATCCTAAAGGAAAGGTTAAAAAAGCACAGCAAAAACCTTTTGAGATATTTCGTGGGTTCGGGGGGTAGATTATGAAAAGGGAAGGTATTAGCACCCTTTTCATCCATGGTTATCCATGGGCTCTTAGTTACTTGCTTAGATCCCTTGCCTTTTGTTTTCAATTGTTTTAAATGGTGCTTGAGTGTGTGTGTTTGAAAATGTTTTGAAAAGAGGCCAATGTGGTGGCAACCTTTGTAATGATCCATGTGGGGATGTATACAAAGATGTACGTCTTTTGAAAAGGTTTTCATTTGTTTTTGAAAGTTGTTTTGAAAGTGTAGTGATGTGTGGTTTTTGAAATAGGCAAGTGTTTTAGTTTGCAAGATTGATTCAAGTAACTAAGAGATTATCTACTCCTAAATTTCTCAAAAGATTATTGCTATGTTTTAACCCTTTTAACAAGTTTGTTCCACCATTGTATTTGGTAGACAATCTTATGTTTAGGATGTGAAAGGGACGGGCGTGGGTCATCGTTTAGACCATAATTGCAATGGTGCCAAGTATCTTTGGGCATTTTCTTTAAGGGACTTGATCATTTGTTTTTTTTGAAAAAAATGTTATCGAGGGACTATGATCATTCAATTTGTTTGTTTTTCCCAAAGAGACCTAACATGCAATATGGCCCAATTTTGAAAGGCAACAAGTGGAGTACCCTAGGGGGTGCAAGTGTGATTTGTGTGTCCATTTTCATGCTTGTTTATCTTGAGATTAGGTCATAACTATTTTTCGTCGTTTTTCGCATACAAACCCTAATTCTAACATGTTATCATTAGAAAGCAATAAAGTGCGAAAATAAATTTACTAAGCTATTACAAAACCAAATATGGGAAGGGGGGTACAAATGTTCAAATGGGGATATTGACAAGTAATGTAAACCTAAAACTATTACATCAATTTGAATTTATATAATTTTAATTAATGCACAATAATTAAATAAACAAAAAAAATGGAATAAAAATGCAAGATGCAAAAATGTTTTGCATATGTATAAAAAAATGTTATTTATGTAAAAAAAGATATTATTTTTGGAGTATTTTGAATTTAGGGCAAAACCCTAATTTTATTAAAGAAAATGTATTATTATCTAATTTAATACAAGTATTTATTTATTATGTACAAAAAAACAAAAAAATAAAAATTAAATGAAGTATATTATAAAAAAGTATTTTTTATATCAAATATTAATAAAATGAAAAATTCAAATATTTTTATATTCTAACCTAAATATGTTAATAAACACACACATATATATATATATATATATATATATATATATATATATATATATATATATATATATATATATATATATATATATATATATATATATATATATATATATATATATATATATATATATATATATATATATATATATATATATATATATATATATATATATATATATATATATATATATATATATATATATATATATATATATATATATATATATATATATATATATATATATATATATATATATATATATATATATATATATATATATATATATATAGTTCTAAATATGCATTATATATAAAATAATATATATTTAATATTTAATAAAATAAATAAAATAATAAAAAAAAAGTATATATATTTTTTATGTGAAATATTTTCAGAAGATAAACAAAAATAAAAAATGTATTTACACTATTTTTTCTATTTATTCTAAATAATAGTATATATAATATTTATATACAAACAAAAGAAATAATCAAATAAATATGCAATAAATTCAAAAAATGATGGAAAAAATATTTTTATGTTTTTAATGTCATGAGAAAAAATAAACAAAGTCAATCAAAAAAGAAAAAGTCAAAAAAGTCAAAGAAATAAGCAAATGGGCTCAGGGGGTTCAAAAGCAATTGTGTGGTGTAAATAAGAAAATATTCCAGGCCCAGCCCAGAATCAGTCATCTTCAACCTCTGAACAACATCACCCACGCGTTTTCTATCTCTGGATTCCTGGACTTTCAAGCAAAACTCATAACATGAAAAGTGTAGAGCATTAAGAGACGATTCCAACCATGTAAAGAACTTGACCTAACTCTCTAAGATGAGGGAGAATTTCTTCTCCCCCAATTTCTGACCTAACTTTTATGCCATGTTCAGACTCAAAATTCTTGCAGCACACGTAACATAAATGAAATCTAACTATATGGTCATGTTCAGGGCTATGATTGTGACATATTTTCTTCACAAACCTAAAGCTAACAATGCCTAATAAGAGAGATAGAACTTCATGAAGATACCTGTTCAGTTGGAATCGTGCTTTGCAATGGAGGATGTTTCAGAGTAAAATGATGATTTGTATAGCTTCCTTGAAGTGTAAGGATGCTACTCCAAGTTCTACTTTGCCTTGAAACTCCCTGAATCGTGCTGGTGAACTTCAACTGCAAAACAGAAAAGCAAAAATGGTGAAGTGGCTTGGAGGTGTTACATGTCAGGTTTCAGGTCATGGTTAGCTTGCATAGATAGTATGGAAGGTATGTGAACTGGTTTTGGCAAGGATGCTTGAGAGAAATAGAAGTTGGCACTCAAACTGCAGAGGCAACTCTATTTTTGCAGTTTGAGAGTGATTCTGAGATGGAGGGTGGATTGGGGGTCAAAGGCTCATGCAAAAGCTTGGGTATGATGTCTGGAATGTGTTTGATAAGTTTGTTCTTGTGTTTGTAAGCTGAGATGGAAGTTGTTATGAGTTATGCTATGTTACTTCACACTTAAGCAAACAAAGGCAAATTGTGCTTCTAGGCCTGTAGAGGACCTCACACTATGCTGCATAATCCCTCCTTGATCAGTGTGATTAGCACATAAACTTGTGCCAACCAGATTTGCAATGTACTTGTTGGATTCTCAATTGGACATAAAGTGATCTTTTGCAAAAATGGAAAGAATGCTTTATCTAGTTTGGGATTAATCTTGCATACAATGTTCAAACTCATAGAACAACACCTTAACACAATGAATATGCATTAAATTATTGAGTGCAACTTGGTTTAAGGACCTGTAATCTAACCTAAAGCATGCTGAGTTCAAATTGCAAAGTTATGAACATGAATAATGGCCAATTCAAAAGTGAGTTTTTGCTATATTGTGAAATTCGATTCTCCCTAACCATGAGGTTGTTTGATGAGTTCTTGGACATTTTGGAAAGCTTGGAATGTGTACTACAATCCATCTTTGAAATGCAAATTGAAATTCCAAGTGGAAGTGTATGGAAAATGGCCTTGAAGTGGGGTAAAAACTTGTCAAAAATAGGTCAAATTTTCACTAAGTTAAGAATGGTTTAGTGCCCTTATTCAAAAATTTGTAACTTGAGATACAAGCTTCAAATGAGAAAACTTTGTGAATCAAAGTTGTAGATTATGCAACAAGCTACAACTTTCATGTTTTGACTTTTGTTTGAATCCAAATGAATCTTGGTGAAAAAGTGGGGCAAAGTTGGGAAAAAATTAGGGTTTTCCATAACTTAGAAAAATTCTAAGTTATGAAAAATTCCAATTCAAACCCTAATTTGCATTTCTTGAGAAAATTGCGAGGGCAAATTTTGGGGTACAACAGTTGCCCCTGTTCAATCTTCTTGGACCTGAAGAGTTAGATTGGCAAGTTTGCCTTTCGCGACTTGAAGGTAAAAGAAGATTGGACACTAAAGTGCCCAGAAAATTTGCACTCGTCGATGTGATGGTAGAGGTGAATGGGCTTACAGATGCCATTTGGTGATGGGCTTAAAGATGCCACCTGATGTGATGGAGTCTAGTCGGGGGATGGGCTTAGAGATGCCATCTGGTGACTGCTGGTAGGAGGATGGGCTTATAGATGCCATCTGGACATGTTGAACTGTATGTCAAAAGTGAGTGGGCAAATATCAGAAGGGCATCCATGTTTGGAGAATCCGTAAACTATTTTCAGGAGTTGGGATTGAATAAGCAATAGAGCAACGTCCGTTGTTGGGAAGCGTCTGTAAACTGCTTTCAAAAGTCTTGAGAAGAGTCTGAACAAGTTGGTAGATTGACATCCGTTGTAGGGAAGAATCTGTAAACTGTTTTGAGAAGAGTCTGAACAAGTTGGTAGATTGACATCCGTTGTAGGGAAGAATCTGTAAACTATTTTGAGAAGAGTCTGAACAAGTTGGTAGATTGACATCAGTTGTAGGGAAGAATCTGTAAACTGTTTTGAGAAGAGTCTGAACAAGTTGGTAGATTGACATCCGTTGTAGGGAAGAATCTGTAAACTGTTTTCAAAAGTTGAGGAGAGTCTGAACAAGTTGGTAGATTGACATCCGTTGTAGGGAAGAATCCGTAAACTGTTTTCAGAAGTCTTGAAGTTGAAGAGGAACCGGTGTAGGGTTTCTTGATAATGCGTCTGAATGGATCTGGAATAAGTATCAGAACGTCGCCGTGTCCGGGTCACATCTGAACTACTTCTGGATGAATCTCGGGAGATGATCTGTGTCTGTCGACTGATCTTACCTGAAAAGGTAAAGGGTTAGTTGTATGCAATGTCATGATGCATGATGCAATGTATGTGACATCAATGTTTATGACATGAATGTGATGAATGAGCATGTAAGCTGATGAGCTATCTTGCTGAGGATAGAAGAATTCTGGACGACTGAAGATAAAAGAATCTTGATTGCTGCCGGGGAAAATAAATCCTTGGCTGCTGCTGTGGAGGGCAAGAGTCTTCAATTGAAAATGAGAAGTCTTGGGACCACTGTTGGGAGAATCAGAAGCTTGGGTTGTATGCCAAACTACTGGGGTCTTCCTGTTTTGAGGAGATCTTGTGTAGGATATCCTGATGATGAGTCCGTGTAAAACTGCATCGGGTTTGAACACTTTTGACATTCGAATGCCCCAAGTGGTGATGTAGATAAATTCCTGGCTTGTTACAGGTGTTGGTCTACAATCGGTCGTCCATAGATGTTTTCCTGGCTTGTTACAGGTGTTGATCTGGAATTCTTCAGACATGCCCTGGCTGGATACAGGAATCGAATCTGGAATTGTGATAGTTGATAGATATGCCCTGGCTGGATGCAGGAATCGAATCTTCAAACTCTTCAGACGTGCCCTGGATAGATACAGGAATCGAGTCTGGAAATGTGGTCAACAGATATGCCCTGGCTGGATACAGGAGTCAAATCTGGAATTGTGATAGTTGATAGACATGCCTTGGCTGGATACAGGAATCGGATCTTCAAACTCTTCAGACGTGCCCTGGCTAGATACAAGAATCGAGTCTGGAAATGTGGTCAACAGATATGCCCTGGCTGGATACAGGAGTCGAATCTGGAATTGTGATAGTTGATAGACATGTCCTGGCTGGATACATGAATCGGATCTTCAAACTCTTCAGACGTGCCCTGGCTAGATACAGGAATCGAGTCTGGAAATATGGTCAACAGATATGCCCTGGCTGGATACAGGAGTCGAATCTGGAATTGTTGATAGTTGACCGATATGCCCTGGCTGGGTACAGGAATCGGATCTTCAAACTCTTCAGACGTGCCCTGGCTAGATACAGGAATCGAGTCTGGAAATGTGGTCAACAGATATGCCCTGGCTGGATACAGGAGTCGAATCTGGAATTGTTGATAGTTGACAGATATGCCCTGGCTGGGCATAGGAATCGAATCTTCAAACTCTTCAGACGTGCCCTGGCTAGATACAGGAATCGAGTCTGGAAATGTTGATATTGATTTGTTGAACACTTTTGACATTCGAATGCGCCAAGTGGTTGTGAAGGAGTCTTGAATCAGATTACTCTGCATATTGAGAGATTTCCTGAAATCTTGACTGGACTGCCCCAGGTTAATTGGATTTTGAAAGATCTGTTGGACCTTGACTGGACTGCCCCAGGTTAATTGAATTGTGACATGTCATGCCCCTTGTTGGTAAGAGATTTGTAACGGAAGTGTTATCCTTTTGAAGTGATTTTGACTTACCAAGAGAGTTTTCGTTCCTCCGAACATTCACTGTATGAATTTCTTCGCTGTCAAACAAAAAGGTCAAATGCAGACAGTGATATTCGAATAATGCAGAGTTTATGTTTGTCTCAAAATTTTGAAAAATGCATTTTTAGCAGAAAACTTTTCATAAGATAAGTCAACACAAGATTTAGAGTAAAGCCCTACAGGAGTCAGGATACCCTTTGTAATAGTATGCTTTCGAACTAACCCATGCTTCAATTAGGACTTTTGAAGGGTTGTAACGTGGCCTGGTTCACGGTTTAAGAAACAAAGGATAAAGGCTCAAAGTATATTTGTACCCACCCGCTCTTCGTGATGTTCTCCAACCTAAGCTCAGTTAATTGTGCGTCGCACTCTGTTTTGAGTTTGGAACGACTTTTGGGCGATGGTTCACCAGTTTGAATTTTGGGAGACAGTCATCATCTCCTTTTTTCTTTTTCAACACTTTTCATGTAGTTGAGGATTTTGTAATGACCTCACTATTTTGATTTTGATTTGTTATCCCTAACTTTTGCCTGACTGTTACCGTTTTCCGGGATTACTGTCAGCGGGATGCCCCAGCTTTCTTAAGCCTCCTTTATAGGTTTTGACTTGGCGGGCTTTTCTCTTTTGAGAGATTGACTGTCTATGTGATAGGGAACCACCCTTGTCTTTTGACTCCAAGGGAATGCTTTCTTTTTCGATGTCATTCGTTGTGTTACGAACTGAGAGTTTGCGACTTCAATGCGCATTTTCTCTTGAATTAACTGAGATACTACCCTGCCCCAGGTTTATATCAAAGGTTTTGATCGTTTTGAACAGGAAACTCCTACTTCTTTGGCTCGAAGGGGTTGACTAGGGATTAACTTCCTTATAACTCCAGTGTTTGGGAATTGAAAGAAATGCCTGTACATCATCAGCAAGGTCTGTTCAAAAGCATACTGTATAAGATCATGGTATTGTTTCGTCATCCTCCCTCTAAAGGCTTACAGCTTTTTATCAAGAGTCAAATATCATAAAGAAAAGCATAAGAGTAGTGAAACGAATGGATGGATTCAAGACAAACATATGCAATGCATTAATGAAAACAGAGTTTAGCATCAACAAATAATTTTTTGACAGCAAAAGAAATTACAACTTTGAAAGTTCAGAAAGAAGCAAAAGTCTTTCAGCTCGAGCTTCGTCACTTCAAGTGGAGAACCCTTTAACGGAAGATTTTCATCTCGCCGTCTGGCATGAATTCCAGCACTCCAATGTCGATCAGATCTTGAATCTTGTTCTTCAAGGCCCAACAGTCGTTGGTGTCGTGTCCCAGGCTGTAGGAATGGTAAACACAAAATGCGTCGGGATGATAGTGAGGAGAGGAGATGTTGGGCTTCTGAGGAGGATCCTTTACGGTAAGCAAATTGACCTCCAACAGGCGCTTCAGTATAAAGAATGATGGCATTTCAGTCTCCGTGAACTGTCTTCCCGACTTTTCTTGCTTACGCCGATTACCCCGTTGACGCTGGCGAGGTTGTTGATGGGTTTGTGACTCTGAAGCAAGCAAAGGAGCTTTCCCCTTGTCTTCTTGAGTTGATGGAGGCCGAGCGGTGACTTGCTCTTCGACCTCAGATGTTTGCCCCAGTTGGTTGTTTGGAAGCAGTTGGCGGACAAGAACTCTGAGTTCCTCTTGTCTTTGAGATAGATCTTGGATGAGAGCCATCTGGCCCACCAACTGTCCCATCACTTGAGTCCTCAGTGTTGTCAGATCAAACTGCAGCTCCGCAAGCTGATCACTCCTGGCATTGTTGGAATTCCCCAAGCCCTTGGTGAGGAGAGCTTTCATCTCTTCTTTCCCCAGAGACAAGTTCAGGAACATCTCCTGCAGTTGAGCAGTCTGGTCTTGGATGTCTTTGACAGACCTTTTTAGAGCCATCTCTTGCTGAAATAAACAGCAGGAGAGTAAGGAAACCTGAAAAAGGAAAGATTGTCAAAATGCAATGCATGATATGTGGATGCATGCTTTCAAGGATCTCTTGGGGTAAACACAAGAAAATGTTAGAGGTTGAACTCTGCTCTTGGATTGGAGATCTCTGCACTGGTGGACGTCCTTCCACGAGAATCAAGCTCACCATGTCGAGTGGGTCATAGCCACTGATTCAAGTTGTTGTTTTTGAACTTTGATTGGAGAGCTTTGTATTGGTGGATGTCTTTCCACGAGAATCAAGCTCACCATGTCAAGTGGGTCATAGCCCCTGATTCAAGTTGTTGCACTTGATCTTGGATGGCATTTGTTTTAGAGGAGAAACCTCTTGCCCCTTGGTAGGTGTCTGGTTCAACGTAACCCTGCATCAACAGAACCCTCGAGATCCTTGAAATGGTTATTGAAAATGCTATGGTATGATGTCATGATGTTATGTACATGTATGCACAAGCAAGTGAGTGTATATACAGGCAAACATATTCACACACAGCAAACAAGTCCTTAGGTTTAGGCTTGCATGAGGTTCAGGTACTACCCTCTTTCAGTTTGTTGGTTAAAACCTGTCTTATCAAAAGTAACCGGGTTCTAGAGGATCTCATATCATTGGCTACCCTCAATCGGTCATAACTCCAGCATCACAACCTTTTCTCGCGGCCGGAACCATCTCGAGAGTTTAGCCTCAATGAGTGTAGCATACTGCTACTGTTCTAATGGCCAAGTTGGTCAATTTAGGGTTCTAAGGTCGGTTGGTGCTTAATGACTCCTTGGAAGACCCATATTCTCCCCGTCTCAACACGAGAGATATCGGTACAGACCAAGATGCCACACCAATGTAGCCACTGCTTCACCCATGTCGGTATACGCCGGACAGGTCCCTCACAGATTATGCTACCTAAAAGGGTATTCCCCAGATCCGGGTTAGGATCTATGAAACTCCGATACAAAGCCCACAAATGTAAAGCAAACAAAGCAATCAATTGAAAGTAAAGGTGATCTAAACCCTAAGGTAACCCCACTTTTAAGAATTTTCCCCAGCAGAGTCGCCAGTTCTGTGATACGGTGGGAGAACTGACTAGTGTTTTGCGTTCGTATTCGCACTTGTGCGGTTGAGCAAGAGTCGCCACCGACTTTTTATTTTATCCTAAAGGAAAAGTTAAAAAAGCACAGCAAAAACCTTTTGAGATATTTCGTGGGTTCGGGGGGTAGATTATGAAAAGAGAAGGTATTAGCACCCTTTTCATCCATGGTTATCCATGGGCTCTTAGTTACTTGCTTAGATCCCTTGCCTTTTGTTTTCAATTGTTTTAAATGGTGCTTGAGTGTGTGGGTTTGAAAATGTTTTGAAAAGAGGCCAATGTGGTGGCAACCTTTGTAATGATCCATGTGGGGATGTATACAAAGATGTATGTCTTTTGAAAAGGTTTTCATTTGTTTTTGAAAGTTGTTTTGAAAGTGTAGTGATGTGTGGTTTTTGAAATAGGCAAGTGTTTTAGTTTGCAAGATTGATTCAAGTAACTAAGAGATTATCTACTCCTAAATTTCTCAAAAGATTATTGCTATGTTTTAACCCTTTTAACAAGTTTGTTCCACCATTGTATTTGGTAGACAATCTTATGTTTAGGATGTGAAAGGGACGGGCGTGGGTCATCGTTTAGACCATAATTGCAATGGTGCCAAGTATCTTTGGGCATTTTCTTTAAGGGACTTGATCATTTGTTTTTTTTGAAAAAAATGTTATTGAGGGACTATGATCATTCAATTTGTTTGTTTTGCCCAAAGAGACCTAACATGCAATATGGCCCAATTTTGAAAGACAACAAGTGGAGTACCCTAGGGGGTGCAAGTGTGATTTGTGTGTCCATTTTCATGCTTGTTTATCTTGAGATTAGGTCATAACTATTTTTCGTCGTTTTTCGCATACAAACCCTAATTCTAACATGTTATCATTAGAAAGCAATAAAGTGCGAAAATAAATTTACTAAGCTATTACAAAACCAAATATGGGAAGGGGGGTACAAATGTTCAAATGGGGATATTGACAAGTAATGTAAACCTAAAACTATTACATCAATTTGAATTTATATAATTTTAATTAATGCACAATAATTAAATAAACAAAAAAAATTGAATAAAAATGCAAGATGCAAAAATGTTTTGCATATGTATAAAAAAATGTTATTTATGTAAAAAAAGATATTATTTTTGGAGTATTTTGAATTTAGGGCAAAACCCTAATTTTATTAAAGAAAATGTATTATTATCTAATTTAATACAAGTATTTATTTATTATGTACAAAAAAACAAAAAAATAAAAATAAAATGAAGTATATTATAAAAAAGTATTTTTTATATCAAATATTAATAAAATGAAAAATTCAAATATTTTTATATTCTAACCTAAATATGTTAATAAACATATATATATATATTTAATATTTAATATTTAATATTTAATATTTTTATATAAAATAATATATATTTAATATTTAATAAAATAAATAAAATAATAAAAAAAAAGTATATATATTTTTTATGTGAAATATTTTCAGAAGATAAACAAAAATAAAAAATGTATTTACACTATTTTTTCTATTTATTCTAAATAATAGTATATATAATATTTATATACAAACAAAAGAAATAATCAAATAAATATGCAATAAATTCAAAAAATGATGGAAAAAATATTTTTATGTTTTTAATGTCATGAGAAAAAATAAACAAAGTCAATCAAAAAAGAAAAAGTCAAAAAAGTCAAAGAAATAAGCAAATGGGCTCAGGGGGTTCAAAAGCAATTGTGTGGTGTAAATAAGAAAATATTCCAGGCCCAGCCCAGAATCAGTCATCTTCAACCTCTGAACAACATCACCCACGCGTTTTCTATCTCTGGATTCCTGGACTTTCAAGCAAAACTCATAACATGAAAAGTGTAGAGCATTAAGAGACGATTCCAACCATGTAAAGAACTTGACCTAACTCTCTAAGATGAGGGAGAATTTCTTCTCCCCCAATTTCTGACCTAACTTTTATGCCATGTTCAGACTCAAAATTCTTGCAGCACACGTAACATAAATGAAATCTAACTATATGGTCATGTTCAGGGCTATGATTGTGACATATTTTCTTCACAAACCTAAAGCTAACAATGCCTAATAAGAGAGATAGAACTTCATGAAGATACCTGTTCAGTTGGAATCGTGCTTTGCAATGGAGGATGTTTCAGAGTAAAATGATGATTTGTATAGCTTCCTTGAAGTGTAAGGATGCTACTCCAAGTTCTACTTTGCCTTGAAACTCCCTGAATCGTGCTGGTGAACTTCAACTGCAAAACAGAAAAGCAAAAATGGTGAAGTGGCTTGGAGGTGTTACAGGTCAGGTTTCAGGTCATGGTTAGCTTGCATAGATAGTATGGAAGGTATGTGAACTGGTTTTAGCAAGGATGCTTGAGAGAAATAGAAGTTGGCACTCAAACTGCAGAGGCAACTCTATTTTTGCAGTTTGAGAGTGATTCTGAGATGGAGGGTGGATTGGGGGTCAAAGGCTCGTGCAAAAGCTTGGGTATGATGTCTGGAATGTGTTTGATAAGTTTGTTCTTGTGTTTGTAAGCTGAGATGGAAGTTGTTATGAGTTATGCTATGTTACTTCACACTTAAGCAAACAAAGGCAAATTGTGCTTCTAGGCCTGTAGAGGACCTCACACTATGCTGCATAATCCCTCCTTGATCAGTGTGATTAGCACATAAACTTGTGCCAACCAGATTTGCAATGTACTTGTTGGATTCTCAATTGGACATAAAGTGATCTTTTGCAAAAATGGAAAGAATGCTTTATCTAGTTTGGGATTAATCTTGCATACAATGTTCAAACTCATAGAACAACACCTTAACACAATGAATATGCATTAAATTATTGAGTGCAACTTGGTTTAAGGACCTGTAATCTAACCTAAAGCATGCTGAGTTCAAATTGCAAAGTTATGAACATGAATAATGGCCAATTCAAAAGTGAGTTTTTGCTATATTGTGAAATTCGATTCTCCCTAACCATGAGGTTGTTTGATGAGTTCTTGGACATTTTGGAAAGCTTGGAATGTGTACTACAATCCATCTTTGAAATGCAAATTGAAATTCCAAGTTGTATGGAAAATGGCCTTGAAGTGGGGTAAAAACTTGTCAAAAATAGGTCAAATTTTCACTAAGTTAAGAATGGTTTAGTGCCCTTATTCAAAAATTTGTAACTTGAGATACAAGCTTCAAATGAGAAAACTTTGTGAATCAAAGTTGTAGATTATGCAACAAGCTACAACTTTCATGTTTTGACTTTTGTTTGAATCCAAATTAATCTTGGTGAAAAAGTGGGGCAAAGTTGGGAAAAAATTAGGGTTTTCCATAACTTAGAAAAATTCTAAGTTATGAAAAATTCCAATTCAAACCCTAATTTGCATTTCTTGAGAAAATTGCGAGGGCAAATTTTGGGGTACAACAGTTGCCCCTGTTCAATCTTCTTGGACCTGAAGAGTTAGATTGGCAAGTTTGCCTTTCGCGACTTGAAGGTAAAAGAAGATTGGACACTAAAGTGCCCAGAAAATTTGCACTCGTCGATGTGATGGTAGAGGTGAATGGGCTTACAGATGCCATTTGGTGATGGGCTTAAAGATGCCACCTGATGTGATGGAGTCTAGTCGGGGGATGGGCTTAGAGATGCCATCTGGTGACTGCTGGTAGGAGGATGGGCTTATAGATGCCATCTGGACATGTTGAACTGTATGTCAAAAGTGAGTGGGCAAATATCAGAAGGGCATCCATGTTTGGAGAATCCGTAAACTATTTTCAGGAGTTGGGATTGAATAAGCAATAGAGCAACGTCCGTTGTTGGGAAGCGTCTGTAAACTGCTTTCAAAAGTCTTGAGAAGAGTCTGAACAAGTTGGTAGATTGACATCCGTTGTAGGGAAGAATCTGTAAACTGTTTTGAGAAGAGTCTGAACAAGTTGGTAGATTGACATCCGTTGTAGGGAAGAATCTGTAAACTATTTTGAGAAGAGTCTGAACAAGTTGGTAGATTGACATCCGTTGTAGGGAAGAATCTGTAAACTGTTTTGAGAAGAGTCTGAACAAGTTGGTAGATTGACATCCGTTGTAGGGAAGAATCTGTAAACTGTTTTCAAAAGTTGAGGAGAGTCTGAACAAGTTGGTAGATTGACATCCGTTGTAGGGAAGAATCCGTAAACTGTTTTCAGAAGTCTTGAAGTTGAAGAGGAACCGGTGTAGGGTTTCTTGATAATGCGTCTGAATGGATCTGGAATAAGTATCAGAACGTCGCCGTGTCCGGGTCACATCTGAACTACTTCTGGATGAATCTCGGGAGATGATCTGTGTCTGTCGACTGATCTTACCTGAAAAGGTAAAGGGTTAGTTGTATGCAATGTCATGATGCATGATGCAATGTATGTGACATCAATTTTTATGACATGAATGTGATGAATGAGCATGTAAGCTGATGAGCTATCTTGCTGAGGATAGAGGAATTCTGGACGACTGAAGATAAAAGAATCTTGATTGCTGCCGGGGAAAATAAATCCTTGGCTGCTGCTGTGGAGGGCAAGAGTCTTCAATTGAAAATGAGAAGTCTTGGGACCACTGTTGGGAGAATCAGAAGCTTGGGTTGTATGCCAAACTACTGGGGTCTTCCTGTTTTGAGGAGATCTTGTGTAGGATATCCTGATGATGAGTCCGTGTAAAACTGCATCGGGTTTGAACACTTTTGACATTCGAATGCCCCAAGTGGTGATGTAGATAAATTCCTGGCTTGTTACAGGTGTTGGTCTACAATCGGTCGTCCATAGATGTTTTCCTGGCTTGTTACAGGTGTTGATCTGGAATTCTTCAGACATGCCCTGGCTGGATACAGGAATCGAATTTGGAATTGTGATAGTTGATAGATATGCCCTGGCTGGATGCAGGAATCGAATCTTCAAACTCTTCAGACGTGCCCTGGCTAGATACAGGAATCGAGTCTGGAAATGTGGTCAACAGATATGCCCTGGCTGGATACAGGAGTCGAATCTGGAATTGTGATAGTTGATAGACATGCCTTGGCTGGATACAGGAATCGGATCTTCAAACTCTTCAGACGTGCCCTGGCTAGATACAAGAATCGAGTCTGGAAATGTGGTCAACAGATATGCCCTGGCTGGATACAGGAGTCGAATCTGGAATTGTGATAGTTGATAGACATGCCCTGGCTGGATACATGAATCGGATCTTCAAACTCTTCAGACGTGCCCTGGCTAGATACAGGAATCGAGTCTGGAAATATGGTCAACAGATATGCCCTGGCTGGATACAGGAGTCGAATCTGGAATTGTTGATAGTTGACCGATATGCCCTGGCTGGGTACAGGAATCGGATCTTCAAACTCTTCAGACGTGCCCTGGCTAGATACAGGAATCGAGTCTGGAAATGTGGTCAACAGATATGCCCTGGCTGGATACAGGAGTCGAATCTGGAATTGTTGATAGTTGACAGATATGCCCTGGCTGGGCACAGGAATCGAATCTTCAAACTCTTCAGACGTGCCCTGGCTAGATACAGGAATCGAGTCTGGAAATGTTGATATTGATTTGTTGAACACTTTTGACATTCGAATGCCCCAAGTGGTTGTGAAGGAGTCTTGAATCAGATTACTCTGCATATTGAGAGATTTCCTGAAATCTTGACTGGACTGCCCCAGGTTAATTGGATTTTGAAAGATCTGTTGGACCTTGACTGGACTGCCCCAGGTTAATTGAATTGTGACATGTCATGCCCCTTGTTGGTAAGAGATTTGTAACGGAAGTGTTATCCTTTTGAAGTGATTTTGACTTACCAAGAGAGTTTTCGTTCCTCCGAACATTCACTGTATGAATTTCTTCGCTGTCAAACAAAAAGGTCAAATGCAGACAGTGATATTCGAATAATGCAGAGTTTATGTTTGTCTCAAAATTTTGAAAAATGCATTTTTAGCAGAAAACTTTTCATAAGATAAGTCAACACAAGATTTAGAGTAAAGCCCTACAGGAGTCAGGATACCCTTTGTAATAGTATGCTTTCGAACTAACCCATGCTTCAATTAGGACTTTTGAAGGGTTGTAACGTGGCCTGGTTCACGGTTTAAGAAACAAAGGATAAAGGCTCAAAGTATATTTGTACCCACCCGCTCTTCGTGATGTTCTCCAACCTAAGCTCAGTTAATTGTGCGTCGCACTCTGTTTTGAGTTTGGAACGACTTTTGGGCGATGGTTCACCAGTTTGAATTTTGGGAGACAGTCATCATCTCCTTTTTTCTTTTTCAACACTTTTCATGTTGTTGAGGATTTTGTAATGACCTCACTATTTTGATTTTGATTTGTTATCCCTAACTTTTGCCTGACTGTTACCGTTTTCCGGGATTACTGTCAGCGGGATGCCCCAGCTTTCTTAAGCCTCCTTTATAGGTTTTGACTTGGCGGGCTTTTCTCTTTTGAGAGATTGACTGTCTATGTGATAGGGAACCACCCTTGTCTTTTGACTCCAAGGGAATGCTTTCTTTTTCGATGTCGTTCGTTGTGTTACGAACTGAGAGTTTGCGACTTCAATGCGCATTTTCTCTTGAATTAACTGAGATACTACCCTGCCCCAGGTTTATATCAAAGGTTTTGATCGTTTTGAACAGGAAACTCCTACTTCTTTGGCTCGAAGGGGTTGACTAGGGATTAACTTCCTTATAACTCCAGTGTTTGGGAATTGAAAGAAATGCCTGTACATCATCAGCAAGGTCTGTTCAAAAGCATACTGTATAAGATCATGGTATTGTTTCGTCATCCTCCCTCTAAAGGCTTACAGCTTTTTATCAAGAGTCAAATATCATAAAGAAAAGCATAAGAGTAGTGAAACGAATGGATGGATTCAAGACAAACATATGCAATGCATTAATGAAAACAGAGTTTAGCATCAACAAATAATTGTTTGACAGCAAAAGAAATTACAACTTTGAAAGTTCAGAAAGAAGCAAAAGTCTTTCAGCTCGAGCTTCGTCACTTCAAGTGGAGAACCCTTTAACGGAAGATTTTCATCTCGCCGTCTGGCATGAATTCCAGCACTCCAATGTCGATCAGATCTTGAATCTTGTTCTTCAAGGCCCAACAGTCGTTGGTGTCGTGTCCCGGGCTGTAGGAATGGTAAACACAAAATGCGTCGGGATGATAGTGAGGAGAGGAGATGTTGGGCTTCTGAGGAGGATCCTTTACGGTAAGCAAATTGACCTCCAACAGGCGCTTCAGTATAAAGAATGATGGTATTTCAGTCTCCGTGAACTGTCTTCCCGACTTTTCTTGCTTACACCGATTACCCCGTTGACGCTGGCGAGGTTGTTGATGGGTTTGTGACTCTGAAGCAAGCAAAGGAGCTTTCCCCTTGTCTTCTTGAGTTGATGGAGGCCGAGCGGTGACTTGCTCTTCGACCTCAGATGTTTGCCCCAGTTGGTTGTTTGGAAGCAGTTGGCGGACAAGAACTCTGAGTTCCTCTTGTCTTTGAGATAGATCTTGGATGAGAGCCATCTGGCCCACCAACTATCCCATCACTTGAGTCCTCAGTGTTGTCAGATCAAACTGCAGCTCCGCAAGCTGATCACTCCTGGCATTGTTGGAATTCCCCAAGCCCTTGGTGAGGAGAGCTTTCATCTCTTCTTTCCCCAGAGACAAGTTCAGGAACATCTCCTGCAGTTGAGCAGTCTGGTCTTGGATGTCTTTGACAGACCTTTTTAGAGCCATCTCTTGCTGAAATAAACAGCAGGAGAGTAAGGAAACCTGAAAAAGGAAAGATTGTCAAAATGCAATGCATGATATGTGGATGCATGCTTTCAAGGATCTCTTGGGGTAAACACAAGAAAATGTTAGAGGTTGAACTCTGCTCTTGGATTGGAGATCTCTGCACTGGTGGACGTCCTTCCACGAGAATCAAGCTCACCATGTCGAGTGGGTCATAGCCACTGATTCAAGTTGTTGTTTTTGAACTTTGATTGGAGAGCTTTGTATTGGTGGATGTCTTTCCACGAGAATCAAGCTCACCATGTCAAGTGGGTCATAGCCCCTGATTCAAGTTGTTGCACTTGATCTTGGATGGCATTTGTTTTAGAGGAGAAACCTCTTGCCCCTTGGTAGGTGTCTGGTTCAACGTAACCCTGCATCAACAGAACCCTCGAGATCCTTGAAATGGTTATTGAAAATGCTATGGTATGATGTCATGATGTTATGTACATGTATGCACAAGCAAGTGAGTGTATATACAGGCAAACATATTCACACACAGCAAACAAGTCCTTAGGTTTAGGCTTGCATGAGGTTCAGGTACTACCCTCTTTCAGTTTGTTGGTTAAAACCTGTCTTATCAAAAGTAACCGGGTTCTAGAGGATCTCATATCATTGGCTACCCTCAATCGGTCATAACTCCAGCATCACAACCTTTTCTCGCGGCCGGAACCATCTCGAGAGTTTAGCCTCAATGAGTGTAGCATACTGCTACTGTTCTAATGGCCAAGTTGGTCAATTTAGGGTTCTAAGGTCGGTTGGTGCTTAATGACTCCTTGGAAGACCCATATTCTCCCCGTCTCAACACGAGAGATATCGGTACAGACCAAGATGCCACACCAACGTAGCCACTGCTTCACCCATGTCGGTATACGCCGGACAAGTCCCTCACAGATTATGCTACCTAAAAGGGTATTCCCCAGATCCGGGTTAGGATCTATGAAACTCCGATACAAAGCCCACAAATGTAAAGCAAACAAAGCAATCAATTGAAAGTAAAGGTGATCTAAACCCTAAGGTAACCCCACTTTTAAGAATTTTCCCCAGCAGAGTCGCCAGTTCTGTGATACGGTGGGAGAACTGACTAGTGTTTTGCGTTCGTATTCGCACTTGTGCGGTTGAGCAAGAGTCGCCACCGACTTTTTATTTTATCCTAAAGGAAAAGTTAAAAAAGCACAGCAAAAACCTTTTGAGATATTTCGTGGGTTCGGGGGGTAGATTATGAAAAGAGAAGGTATTAGCACCCTTTTCATCCATGGTTATCCATGGGCTCTTAGTTACTTGCTTAGATCCCTTGCCTTTTGTTTTCAATTGTTTTAAATGGTGCTTGAGTGTGTGGGTTTGAAAATGTTTTGAAAAGAGGCCAATGTGGTGGCAACCTTTGTAATGATCCATGTGGGGATGTATACAAAGATGTATGTCTTTTGAAAAGGTTTTCATTTGTTTTTGAAAGTTGTTTTGAAAGTGTAGTGATGTGTGGTTTTTGAAATAGGCAAGTGTTTTAGTTTGCAAGATTGATTCAAGTAACTAAGAGATTATCTACTCCTAAATTTCTCAAAAGATTATTGCTATGTTTTAACCCTTTTAACAAGTTTGTTCCACCATTGTATTTGGTAGACAATCTTATGTTTAGGATGTGAAAGGGACGGGCGTGGGTCATCGTTTAGACCATAATTGCAATGGTGCCAAGTATCTTTGGGCATTTTCTTTAAGGGACTTGATCATTTGTTTTTTTTGAAAAAAATGTTATCGAGGGACTATGATCATTCAATTTGTTTGTTTTGCCCAAAGAGACCTAACATGCAATATGGCCCAATTTTGAAAGACAACAAGTGGAGTACCCTAGGGGGTGCAAGTGTGATTTGTGTGTCCATTTTCATGCTTGTTTATCTTGAGATTAGGTCATAACTATTTTTCGTCGTTTTTCGCATACAAACCCTAATTCTAACATGTTATCATTAGAAAGCAATAAAGTGCGAAAATAAATTTACTAAGCTATTACAAAACCAAATATGGGAAGGGGGGTACAAATGTTCAAATGGGGATATTGACAAGTAATGTAAACCTAAAACTATTACATCAATTTGAATTTATATAATTTTAATTAATGCACAATAATTAAATAAACAAAAAAAATTGAATAAAAATGCAAGATGCAAAAATGTTTTGCATATGTATAAAAAAATGTTATTTATGTAAAAAAAGATATTATTTTTGGAGTATTTTGAATTTAGGGCAAAACCCTAATTTTATTAAAGAAAATGTATTATTATCTAATTTAATACAAGTATTTATTTATTATGTACAAAAAAACAAAAAAATAAAAATAAAATGAAGTATATTATAAAAAAGTATTTTTTATATCAAATATTAATAAAATGAAAAATTCAAATATTTTTATATTCTAACCTAAATATGTTAATAAACATATATATATATTTAATATTTAATATTTAATATTTAATATTTTTATATAAAATAATATATATTTAATATTTAATAAAATAAATAAAATAATAAAAAAAAAGTATATATATTTTTTATGTGAAATATTTTCAGAAGATAAACAAAAATAAAAAATGTATTTACACTATTTTTTCTATTTATTCTAAATAATAGTATATATAATATTTATATACAAACAAAAGAAATAATCAAATAAATATGCAATAAATTCAAAAAATGATGGAAAAAATATTTTTATGTTTTTAATGTCATGAGAAAAAATAAACAAAGTCAATCAAAAAAGAAAAAGTCAAAAAAGTCAAAGAAATAAGCAAATGGGCTCAGGGGGTTCAAAAGCAATTGTGTGGTGTAAATAAGAAAATATTCCAGGCCCAGCCCAGAATCAGTCATCTTCAACCTCTGAACAACATCACCCACGCGTTTTCTATCTCTGGATTCCTGGACTTTCAAGCAAAACTCATAACATGAAAAGTGTAGAGCATTAAGAGACGATTCCAACCATGTAAAGAACTTGACCTAACTCTCTAAGATGAGGGAGAATTTCTTCTCCCCCAATTTCTGACCTAACTTTTATGCCATGTTCAGACTCAAAATTCTTGCAGCACACGTAACATAAATGAAATCTAACTATATGGTCATGTTCAGGGCTATGATTGTGACATATTTTCTTCACAAACCTAAAGCTAACAATGCCTAATAAGAGAGATAGAACTTCATGAAGATACCTGTTCAGTTGGAATCGTGCTTTGCAATGGAGGATGTTTCAGAGTAAAATGATGATTTGTATAGCTTCCTTGAAGTGTAAGGATGCTACTCCAAGTTCTACTTTGCCTTGAAACTCCCTGAATCGTGCTGGTGAACTTCAACTGCAAAACAGAAAAGCAAAAATGGTGAAGTGGCTTGGAGGTGTTACAGGTCAGGTTTCAGGTCATGGTTAGCTTGCATAGATAGTATGGAAGGTATGTGAACTGGTTTTGGCAAGGATGCTTGAGAGAAATAGAAGTTGGCACTCAAACTGCAGAGGCAACTCTATTTTTGCAGTTTGAGAGTGATTCTGAGATGGAGGGTGGATTGGGGGTCAAAGGCTCGTGCAAAAGCTTGGGTATGATGTCTGGAATGTGTTTGATAAGTTTGTTCTTGTGTTTGTAAGCTGAGATGGAAGTTGTTATGAGTTATGCTATGTTACTTCACACTTAAGCAAACAAAGGCAAATTGTGCTTCTAGGCCTGTAGAGGACCTCACACTATGCTGCATAATCCCTCCTTGATCAGTGTGATTAGCACATAAACTTGTGCCAACCAGATTTGCAATGTACTTGTTGGATTCTCAATTGGACATAAAGTGATCTTTTGCAAAAATGGAAAGAATGCTTTATCTAGTTTGGGATTAATCTTGCATACAATGTTCAAACTCATAGAACAACACCTTAACACAATGAATATGCATTAAATTATTGAGTGCAACTTGGTTTAAGGACCTGTAATCTAACCTAAAGCATGCTGAGTTCAAATTGCAAAGTTATGAACATGAATAATGGCCAATTCAAAAGTGAGTTTTTGCTATATTGTGAAATTCGATTCTCCCTAACCATGAGGTTGTTTGATGAGTTCTTGGACATTTTGGAAAGCTTGGAATGTGTACTACAATCCATATTTGAAATGCAAATTGAAATTCCAAGTGGAAGTGTATGGAAAATGGCCTTGAAGTGGGGTAAAAACTTGTCAAAAATAGGTCAAATTTTCACTAAGTTAAGAATGGTTTAGTGCCCTTATTCAAAAATTTGTAACTTGAGATACAAGCTTCAAATGAGAAAACTTTGTGAATCAAAGTTGTAGATTATGCAACAAGCTACAACTTTCATGTTTTGACTTTTGTTTGAATCCAAATGAATCTTGGTGAAAAAGTGGGGCAAAGTTGGGAAAAAATTAGGGTTTTCCATAACTTAGAAAAATTCTGTTATGAAAAATTCCAATTCAAACCCTAATTTGCATTTCTTGAGAAAATTGCGAGGGCAAATTTTGGGGTACAACACTCTCCACCTGTTACAACTGCTCCAATGGTTGGCCAGTCTTCCCGACTAGTTTTTCAGGCTCCAGATTTCACTGAACCTCAGCCAATCATTCATACTTCTTCTCATTAACCTGTTGCACAAGCTGCTTATGGAAATCCTCTCTTTGAATACCATACTGCCAGTCTCCGAAATGTGATTCAGGGAGATTTTGAGGAGTTTGAAGAGGTCAAAGAACAATATCACACTTTAGAGAAGAGATTCCGAGTTATGGAAGGCAACAATGTCTTTGGTATTTCTGCAGAGAACATGTGAATATTTTCTGATTTGGTTATGTCTGCTAAGTTCAAGACTCCTTATTTCGAGAAGTACAAGGAGCATACCTGTCCGAGAAGTCATTTGGTGATGTATTTAGGAAGATGTCTACTTATACAAATAATGACAAGCGACTTATCCACTGTTTCCAAGACAGCCTGAGTGGAGTTTCATTGAAATGGTATATGGGACTTGAGAAAGGTTGTATCCAATGATTTCAGGACCTGATTGGTGCTTTTATGAAACAATACCAATACAACATTGACATGGCTCCTAGCTATCGTAAACTATAAAACATGTCTCAGAATGAAAATGAATCTTTCAAGGAGTATGCTCAACGATGGAGAGAACTGGCCTCACAAGTTGACCCACCTCTATCTGAAAAGGAGCTTACAAGCATATTTATGGATACCTTGTTCAGTTTCTTTTGAGAGAAGATGATTAATAGTGTCTTGTTGTACCCCAAAACATTCCCTCCCATATTTCTCAACAAATGTCAAGAGAGGCCCCCAAATTGCTCAAGGAAGGTCAAGAGTTGACCAGACAAACTCTCTCCTAAGGCAGTCTACCTCAAATTAGGGTTTCTATCTTCATCAATATTTGTGAACCACAAAGGACCCAAATGCTCACCATTATCCTAATATGTTCTCAAGATCATCCATGTCAAGTTTCAAGCCTTGCAGAAGAAGTTTGCTCAGTCAATTGCTCAAATGCTTGGAAATCAATTGTGCTAGGTCAAAAGTCAACTGTGGCCCACATACAGTCAAACTTCAATATTTTTGGTCAACATCCTCATTTTTAAGTATTATTCATCATTTGATCACGGGTTGATCATGATTCTCCAAGGATTGCTCATAATTCATCAAAACCCAAAAGTTGCTAAATTAGGGTTTTGCAAGAAAAGTCAACTCAACTTTGACCAAGCATAACTTTCTCATACTTTATCATAAATGACCCATCCAAAGCTCATTTTTAATAGGATGCAATTACATATAATTAATATACATATCCCAAGTTCAGAATATGCACTCACAAAAAGATATGAATTTTGACATTATAGGTCCTTTTGAAAAGTCAACAAAAACACCTTTTGGGTCAAAGCTTCATACGTGAACATGGAGGACTCAATTGAGATGAGACCAAAGTAGTTGCTTAGAGGATATCCTAAGCTTTCTAAAAAGTCCAAGAACACCTCTCTAGGGTCAAAATTGAGAGAGTTATGCATTGGCCAAGTTGACCATTTTTGCAAAATTGCCAAAAGTCAAATGTGCTCAAATTGGCATTTTTTGCTAAATGGGCCCAATTTTTTATGCTTGCACCTCAATCATAATGCGGTCCACGACTCAAATACTCATCCACAAATTATTTGCTCCATTTTTCAATTTATTTTGATTTTTCATTAATTAAAAAGTGAATTAAATCAAATAAATGATGAAAATTATCAAAGATATGATTTGATTTGTTTTTTTGACAGGTTAGCAACCAAGATATGCTGAGCTTGCAAGATCAATTCGAATAAATGGCAATTGGTACAAAAATAGCATGATTGGCATGAAAATAGAAAGATATCATATGGCTAAAGAATCAAATCAAATATCATCAAAGCTTAAAGATTGAATATGTTTTGCAACCCTAATTCACTCTAGTACATATAGAGAATGCAGCCAAGGCAAGAAAAAGGGTTAGAGGTCGTGCATAGCCAAGAAGAAAAGCTGAAAAATTCAAGAAAATGTGAGAATCGGTTTTCAATCTTCAAGGCGTTTCAGGGCATTTCAAGATCACCAATCTCTTCCTAGACATCCCAGGAAGTTGTTTCAATCATTCCCAGGGCCTGAAGCACTCAGAAACTCGTGCTATAACTCACACGGTTTGGTACATTTTTCAAATTCGATTTTTGCAATTTACGCATCATTGGCATGTTTTAATTATATATTCTTGTTCATCATTGAGTTTGCAAGCTATTGGTATCATTTAATTTCATTTTCAGTACAGGAATTATGATATGCCATTGTTAGGGTTCCTTGGCTCGTTTTAGGGGTTTGTAGTATAGGAAAAATTAGACCTGGATTCTGGTACCATGATACTCGTGAGGATGAGACGAGTTGATTGGTACCCTCACTTGTCATTTATCTTGCTTGTACACAATTTTTGAGATGCACAGGTCTGTACCTATAGCAAAGCGTCCGTAGGTAAAAACTTTGTTTTCTAAAACGACAGTCTGGGGAAGAAGAAGCTTGCGTGGCAACGTGTGATTTGTCCATTTGAATTTTCGCGCATTTTTGAAAACAATGTTTGATTTTCTTATATTATGCTTTGTCAGTGTTATATGTACAACTAAACGTCACAGCTCAGTTGGCAAGCAAGCGCTAGAATTAGATATAAGGGCATGGGTTTGATCCCCAGGTCCAAACCTTTGTTGTATTATTTTGCTTCATGTGATCAGGTACACTATGATCTCAAGCGCCCACCATATACCATCAAATTCAACCATCAGATTCACCAGCTAACCAGATCCAATGCCTCATCATTGAAGGATCACTATATACCTCAAGTCAACGCACGCACCAGATCCAGGTGTGGTCAAACGGGCTTGGATTATTTAGGCCCAGAAATCATATTGGCACCCCCCCTCTCCAGCAATGCTATCAAGCCCATTTACTCTTTTCTTATTTTTTTTCTTTATTTTATTTAATTCTTTTAATCATTTTAATTAACAAATTAATCATTTTTTTTATAAAATCATAAAATCAAGAATTCACAAAAAAATTAGAATTAGATTTTTGATCAAATTTTTAATTTTGTTAATGAAATTTAATTTAATTTAACTTAGGGCAATTTTAACTTGTTTTTTTATAAATAATATCAAATAGAAATTAGGTTAAATTCTTGATTTATTTCTTTTATTTTTTCTCAAATAAATAAAAATACAAAAATAGGTTTTAGAGTGAATTAATTTACTTTTTTAATTTAAAATTAATTAGAACGTAGGATTTTATTTTTTATTTAATTATTTAATTATTTTCTTAAAATAACAAATAATGACAAAAACATCTTTTCTTTTTAATCAACCGCGAATAGGTTTAGTCGAGGGTGAAAACCCTAATTGTCTCGCATTTAATTCGCCGCGCGCTTATCATTTATTTTGTCAATATTTTGTAACTGCTCACTAGTTTGTACTAGTTAATTTAGGGCCTTTATTATCGCTTTTTCCCCGGATTTTTGGCTATGTAATTAATCCCCCTCCCCGAAGCCTTGTAATAGCGTAGATTTATTTTCTCGCATTTTAATTCCTGCAAATATTTAACTGTTTAGATGTATGCTAATAGGATTGTATGGAAAGAATGCATGACAAATTAATATAGATAGAAAACCCTAATGTGCAAAGATAAATAATTGAAAACAAATCACTTGCACATATCACTCTTAGGGTATACTCTCACTTTGGTTGCCTTCGATAAACGATCATTAAGCATAGGGTATCTTAGGGGTTGCCCTCTAGTCCAAAAGATCAAATTGTCCCGTTCGAATGTTGCCTCGGAAATGTTGCCTCGAATATGATCTTAAGACTCTAGGGTTATTACTAAGGTGTCCTAACATTGCTTTAGTGATCGTATGTCCCTTTCGAATTGACCCTTACAAAATCCAACGATGGTGCTACCTATTTCTCAATAGTAGGATAGCATTGTCTAAAGGAAACAAGAACATAAACGATCTTTTTTCGAGTAGGTAGATGCTAGTAGGTACTTGCTCAAATCAAAACTTTTCACACTTACACTTTTCAAACCAAATTTGAAAAACAACTTCGTCACACCTTTGAGGACTGATACAAGGGTTATCACGAAGTCAATTCAAAAACAAAGCACGCAAACACAAGCACTTTTAAAAAGATGAGCAAGTACCTAAGAGCCCATGGAAAACCATGGATAGGAAGGGTGCTAACACCTTCCCTTTCTATATTCTACCCCCCGTACTCAGAGTATCTCGAAAAAGGATTTTTTGTTCTGTACTTTTTTCCTTTCCAATTGGATGAAATAAAAGTCGGTGGCGACTCTTGCTTACCGTTACATTTTGCGAACAAAAAACACAAAACGCAAACCACCATTAAATAGTCGGTTCTGCCACCTGTTTCCAGTGATTTCTGGTAAACAACCGCTAGTCTTCCAAACTATCGAATAATCTTTCTGACTGTTATTCAATTCCTCTGGTAACTCACAGGATCGACTAGATTGATCCTAGGATTCCTTGGTCATTAGGGTAACTCTCATGATCGAACAAATATTCATGGCTGATATTTGAGTGTTGTATAGGTGTTTGGCTTATTTCGATTTCTCTCTTAAAGGTCTAAAGATGTAATCAAAATGTGCGTGTACGAAACTAAGTTGCATGAATAAATGTTAATTGTAAAGACATGTAAAATTGCATAAAAGGCAAGTAAATGGTTTCGAATTATAAAAACAGTTAATGTAAAGGATTTCTGGAACGTAAAAGGTTTGAAATATGAAGAAAGCGTTTAATGCAAGAAATCTGTAAATGACTTTAAGTAAAAATAGGCGTTCGAAGGATAAAGTTTGAAGGTAAAGGCATGGAAAGTATGACAGTTTTCTGAAATGTAAAATGCTTGAAATGTGAAGAAAGCATTGAAATGTAAAACTTTAATGAAGAGATTTCGAAGTGAAAAGACTGTAAATGAGAAAACTTATAAATGTTATTTGACAGAAAGATAAAGGAAAGTGCTGGAAATGGTAAAAGGTTTTCATTAAATCATAAATATATGGTGCTATCATACGTACATTGCTCTTGCATTCGTTTCCCTTGCCATGTGGTAGTTTGAATGTTACTGAGTATTTAGTACAATCGATATGACACACGAAATCCTAATACTAAGACTTCTATATATATACTAATTCGACCATAACGGTCTTGCTATAGGATTATGCCACGTTCAGAACATGCAGAACAATGCCTCTTTCTTCTTTCCACGTGTCTCCAAATGCTCCAGCACATAAATTTCAAACTTCGAATGTCCCGCTTCCATTTGAATTTCAAATGCTTTGGTACTTCTCCGTTTCGAACGCACTTCCCAGACACAGCCTTGTTGTTATTTCGAGACTTCTTTAGATATGTTCCCATAATTGCCACTCGAAGCTCCAGCTTTGACATGCTTATTTGAAACACTGCTTCTGCTACTTCGAAACATGACGCTTTGATTCATTTTGATCGAAACGTTTAATTCATTTGGCTTCTAATAATATTATCAAAATCTTCAGCCAACAAATTGCCCCTTTAAAATATGTATTTCGATTTCTCTGAGAAATACCTATTTTAAACATCTACACAAGATTTTGATGTGACCTTCGAATCATCGTAACATTTAATGCATTTGACTCCAGTCACGTCAATCATAGCACTTTTTGGATTCCTTAACCGCCTGGAGCCACTTCACAGTATGGTGCAGTTACAAACAATGATTATCTTTAAATCACGCCTATTACCCATGTTAACTTTACGCCACCTCTTCATCACACCAACCCATGATTTCCACGTATCACACCCTTATTCAGTGGATGCTTAAACTTCCCCATTATAAAACATCACCAACTTAATCTTTTTCTTTTCTTTTCACACTCTGAATCTTTTACCCTCCTTCTCTCGTCAAAAAACCCAAGCTTTCAACATCCTTCAAAAATGTCTTCTTCTACTTCATCCAAACTCAAGAAAGTCTCCAAGAAGAAAGGAAAAACTGCAGGAACTACCATGGAAAGTAAGATTATCACTCACCAAGGTCAATCCGTTCTTGCCCCTCAGATGATTTCAAAGGAAAAAGAAATGATGTATGCGTCACAGGTACTCATTCCTACCACCGTTGCTGGTAAGAGGTTAGCTTTAAATGGCCCTCTTACGGTTTTTGAAATATTAAAAGACACCAGGACGATTTTCCCAGTTTGTTATAGTTTTAAACCCTTGTTTAACAAAATGGACGCCCCTAAGGCGATAGAATCTTCTAGTTCAAATACCATAGAAAACCCAACTGTTCCTCCTAAGGACCCCTTTGTATTGGATTATGTAAAAAGTAATTTTAAGCCATTTCAATCTTGCCCCACCTCTGATATTGCTTATCAAAATTGGTTCAAGAAAATAGAAGCTAAGAAATCCCAGCAATGGGAAGAATTAGGTATCTATAACCTGATTAAGCTATCGAAGCCTGGTTTCACCTACAGCCACCCTCTGCTATTCGCGTCCCTCTATTTCTGGGACAGTACCTATAACACTTTCCATCTCCCAGGTGGAATGATCACCCCAACCTTCTTCGACATAGCGGCCATCACTGGGCTATCGCCAGTAGGAGAAACTTATATCCCCGACAACGAAGAACATTCAAGCATAATTGACTTCGAAGTCAAGCTAGCAAGTTTTTCCAAGTTTATCAGTCATTACCATGCTGAGGGGGACAATGTGTCTGACGTAGAACACATTGCTTTCTTAACCCTATGGCTGTCAAGATACGTTTTCTGCAGTAGATACCTACAGGTAGCTAGTAGGTTCATTCCTCTATCTAGGGACTTGCATGAAAATCAAAAAGTGTGCTTAAGTGAACTGCTCTTAGTTGACCTTTATGAAAGCCTGAGGTCAGCTGTTTCGAGCCTCAAATCCCATACCTCCAAGAATATTTTGTTGGCTGGCCCTTTTTGGTTACTTCAACTATGGCTAAATGCCATGTTCGAACCCTCCTTGTCAACCGCCAACACCATTGATGAACAAGATCCTGAGATAAATGATAGGATAGTCGAAGGCACTAGGCTTCGAAGATTGACTCCAAATGACGACAAAGATGACTTCAAAGTCCAATTCTCGAAGTACATCATGATATTCTCCAAAAGGCACAAGTTCGAAGAGAGCATGGCGCCTTTTGCTTCGAGGGCTCATGGACCTTCTTGGTTCACCATGGCTCTCTCAGAAGCTATCAAGAGCAAGGAGATTCAGGATGTATGGAGAGCCTTTTTGCTACCTAGACTCATTTCTTCAAGAATAACTCCAGCCAAGAACCAGATTTTTCTTTTTGCTTACCAACCAAATTTTGTTTCGAGACAGTTTGGCCTATGCCAACTGATTCCTGAACCTTTATTTCAAACTGAGAGTGCCATCACTTCTGGACGAACTTTCAAGGCACGGGAAGCCAAAATACAGCAAGAACAATATCAAGACTTTGCCCAGTTTGAGCTGATAACCTTCGAACCTACCCACCTCACAGCTAAAGGGTTTCTGGAATGGTGGACCAAGTTTTATCAAACTTATATGTTCGATACACTTACAATTCAACAGAAACTAATTGATGCCTTCGATGTGCAGGTACCAGCAAAGAAAGGTATGTTTACTCATGCCAAAGAGATTAAAGCTTTCCAAAATTATTTTGAAACTACTTATGACCCCATGCGCTTGGACTCCACTGTGCATCAAGCGGCTGAGACCTTGAAGGAAAAATTTAAACAAAAAGTTTCTAAGTTAAAACTTCCTTCAGGGTTGTCACCTGAGGATAGGTATAGGTTGGGATTCGAAATGCATCCACCTAAATTTCCCAGATTACCTACCTCAGAACTGGCTTTGGCTTGGTTTCCCCCATATCCTTGGTGGTTCACTTGCAAAGAGATGTTCAAACATCTTCAAAGGAAACCAAAGCCATCTGAGACTGTGACATGGGCTCGACACTGACTTCATGATTTCCCAGGACACCTTCGATACGACCTTTCTGCCATGTCAATTAAATCTGATCAAGGCACAGGTGCGAATGCTTGGGAAAATCCAAAACGTCTTTTATTTTCCATATCTTTAACCTTTGCTTTAATTGTTTCGATTTTCAGCCATCAGGATAAAGACAGTTGCCTCGAAGTCGAAAGAAGGGAGTGCCTCTCAAGCCTCCATCGAAACTACTGACAAAGTGACTCCACCCGAAACAACCACTATTGCTGCAACCACAACAACAACAACAATACCAATAACAACCAGTGTTCCAACTCCAACGGTAATCACTTAGCCTTGATGTTTCGAATTCACTCATGTTTTATGGTTTGCATCTAACTCTTCGTTTAAATCCTTTTAGACCAACAAGCTTCCTCCTACTACTCCCAAGAAGCGGAAATCAAGCACCACTGGGGAAGATCCCAAGGCTGGAGGAAACTTAACAACTGCTTCGAAGAAGAAGCCAAAGAAAGATATTTCGAAAAGTACCGTTCCAACTAGTGTCTCTGGACTTAATTCTAGGGATGCTGCTCCCTCACCCAAATCCAAAAACCCACCTTCGACCTCCAACACAATGTTGGAATGTATAGCTAGTAACCTCTCCTCCGAGAGTCCACAGGTAAATTGAACCTTTAAATCTTTTTGACAATAATAACTTCTTATTACCTTGGTGAATGTTTTTTAACATTATGTTGCTCCTTGCAGAACATCTTGAATCCAGCTTCCACTACTTCGAACTCACCATCCAAAGCTGTTGCTCCACTCAACTCCTCTCCTCAAGGAGATTCCAGCAACCTCGTTCAGAATAAAGGTTCGTCTAATATGGCAGTTCTGACTGGAACTTCTGAACAGCAGGATGATCAAGGTACCTCCATTCCTCTAAAAGAGACAAACGAAACACCACTTCAAACATCTGCAGAGGATTTGCAAAGAGCTTCTCTTCAAAAGTCCCCTCTTGAAACTCTTCAAGAGGACCCAAAGGACACTCAAACTGAAGGAGAGAAAGCTGATTCTGGGCAAAGAGACGAAGAATCTGCAGACGAAGAGTCTGAGGAGGAGAATGCCAATGACGGTTCGACTGCTGGGACGGAGTCCAACGCAAATAGCAGTGAAAGGGAAGGCATCGAAGTGGTGGACTTGGATGAGGATGAAGAAGACCAATAGCACGAAACGAATGAAGGGGATGGTAATGCAACCAACAAACCCATGGAGGTTGAAATGGACGTGGCTCCCCTACGTGTGGAACTCCCTCAATCCTCTTTGTCTCGAATGACTGACGAGGAACTGGCACTTCTGAGACGAAATGACCCTATTGGGTACATGAAGGCAAAGTTGGCTCAGAGGGACGTCCCACTTGCTAGGGCTGGCACAAGTTCGACCAGCTATCCTCTTCCCACAGATGAAAGAATTGTACTTCTCAATAAAATTAGGAAAACAATTCTTAATGTGGATATATTCGAAGTGCTCAAGCAAGATAGTACTGCTTGCTATACTATGAAGGAGCTGCTTACAAAGGTCAATCTTTCTACCTGCTCCTTGCCAGTTAGTACTCTCTTGTTCGATCTTCAGGCTTTGCTGGACAACGTAACTGGTTACCTTCTCCAAGACGAATCTGCTGCCAAGAAGGTTCAAGAGAAACGCATTTCCATGGATGCTGCTTATGAACAAGCTTCGAAACTCTCTCAAGAAGCTGAGGATCAAGCTATGCATCTGAAGCAGGCGAAAACTGATTATGAGGCTCGAGCTGAGTCCATACTTCTTTGGGAAAGGCAGATTCTGGAACTTCAACAGAAGGTTAAGGAGGCTAAAGAACAACAAATAACCTTCGAAACCAATACTGCTGGTAACCAATTCGAAGAGCTTCTCAACCAGGGGCTTGCTGAAATGGAGACTGCAGAACAACTTAAAGGAGAAGTGGCAACCTTGGAAGGAGCCAGGCGTTTCGCTCAGCAGAAGCTTGAATCATTTCGAAGCACTTTCAATCGATTGAAAAATAACTCTTATTTCTACATTTTGATGTTTATTTGACTACAATTTTGGTTTCTTATATGTAATATTCGAACAACGCCATTTTGGCATTTTATCTTGCCATTTTGGCCTTTTATAACATATTGGTTACGTTGTTACTATTCGAATCTCCTGCAGGCGTGGCTTATATTTCTTTAAATATTTCCCATTAACCTTTAGGATACGTTTATCATCCACCAGTTCTTCGATTTCGTATGCATTGTTTGAGAATACTTTTAATATTCGAAAAGGTCCTTCCCAATGAGGTGACCATTTACCTAATGCTTTATTTTTCTTGTCCATAGGCAATATGACTCTCCAAACTAAGTCATTAATAATGAATACTTTTTTCTTCACCCTTTTATTGTATGTTCTGGCCACTCTTTCTTTTTGTCTCATCAAAATTTCCAATGCATGTAATCTAATTTCGTCCAACTCAACTAATTCATTCATCATCATTTCCCAATATAATGCAGCTGGGATTTCGTTTTGTCTCTGAATTCGAACTGATTGTAGATGAATTTCTACTGGCAACACTGCATCATGACCAAATGTGAGTTGGAAAGGCGTAGTGTTAGTAGCTTCCTTAGGAGATGTTCTACAAGCCCATAATATTTGGTCCAGAGTTTTGTGCCAGTTTCTTGGCTTTTTTCCAATATGCTTCTTGATTAATCCTATTATTACTTTATTTGCGGCTTTGACTTGACCGTTTGCTTGAGCATAATATGGCGTTGATGTTAGCAATCTAAACCCCATTTCTTGGGCAAATCCTTGCATCTTTCTACCAGTAAACACCGAGCCTTGGTCTGTGGTTATGCTCTCTGGCAATCCGAACCTATAGATAATGTGCTTTTGTATAAATTCAATAATAGCCTCTTGATCAGCAACTATCAGTGGTATAGCTTCGATCCATTTGGTAAAATAATCTATTCCCACCAAGATGTATTTCTGCCCTTTGGACGAAGCAGGATTTATTTCTCCTATCAAATCCAATGCCCATCCTCTAAATGGCCATGGTTTGATGATCGAATGCAACTCACTTGCAGGGGCATGTTGAATCCCTGCATGTTTCTGACATTCCTCACATCCTTTAGCAAAGTCCATGCAATCTTTGAGCATGCTAGGCCAATACAAGCCGTATCGAAATAACAGCCATTTCATTTTATGGCCTGCTTGATGTGCCCCACATGCCCCATTATGGACTTCTGACAATGCTAAATATGCCTCACTTTCTCCTAGGCATTTCAATAATACACCCTCTTGGGTCTTTTTAAACAATTCGTTCCCCATGAGGAGATATGACAATGCTCTGTATTTTGTCTTTCTATCCACGTTTAGAGTTGGGTCTGCTAAATAACTCTTCAGTGGACTTCGCCAATCTTCATCTGACAAAGTATTTATGGCTAATATTTCGAATCCCTGTTTCTCAGCATATCCCAATTTCATACTTTCCAGATCCGATGGTGTGAATCTAGTACCCATAACTCTACCCCTTAATTCAACTAAATCCTTAAAGTTCTTGGTAGACACTTTATAACCCGAAGCCAACTGCGCTAAGTCATTTGCTTCTTGGTTCTCTATTCTTGGTATGTGTTGAATATCCATGTATTCAAATTTCCTCAATAGCCTATTGACTATGACGAAGTATACCATTAAGTTTTCCTTTATGCACTTATATTCCTTTGTGATTTGTTTGACCACTAATTCAGAGTCTCCTTTAATTTCGACTCTGGTTGCCCCCAATTCCAACAAAGCTTCAAGTCCAACAATGAGCGCTTCATACTCAGCTTCGTTGTTCGAGCAACGAGCACCATCTAATTTATACTTGAATTTTGTTGGAATTCCTTCAGGAGAAATCAGAAGGACTCCAACGCCACTTCCATTCCTATGGGTTGAACCATCAAAGTACAATTTCCATGGTTGCATTTCGACGTAACTCATGGCAGTCTGCTCAACCAACGAATGGTCCACAATGAAGTCAGAAATCACTTGACCTTTCATAGCTTTTAAAGGCATGAAAGTCAAAGAATATTCTGTTAAGGCTAAAGCCCATTTACCAACTCTGCTATGCATTATTGGTTTTGAAAGCATATGTTTAATAACATCGAAATGAGATGAAACATAAACATCAACAGGTTTTATATAATACTTGAGTTTCATACAAGAGAAATACAAACAGAGACATAGCTTTTCTAAATTGCTATATCTGGTCTCTGCATCATTTAGCACTCTACTTAAATAGTATATGGCTCTTTCGATGCCATTGCTATCTTCTTGTGCTAGCATACTACCTATACTAACTTCAGAGGCAGATATGTACAATCTCATGGGCTTCCCCCATGAAGGTGGAGACAAAATAGGAGGCTGAGAAAGGTATTCTTTTATCCTGTCAAATGCCTCCTGGTGAACTTCGTTCCATTCGAAAGCTTGGCCTTGCTTTAGACAAAGTAACAGAGAGAAAGCTTGGGTTCTTCCACTCAGGTTCGAAATGAATCCTCTGAGGAAGTTAATTTTCCCTAGCAGAGATTGCAATTCCCTTTTTGATGTAGGTGCTTTCGTCTCCATTATGGCTTTGGTTTTGTTCTGGTTGATTTCAATCCCTTTCTTGTGAACCACAAAACCAAGAAAATCTCCAGCCTGCACAAAAAATGCACATTTAAGGGGATTCATCTTTAAGCCATGTTTTCTCATTCGCTCGAATGATTGGCTCAAATGATGCAAATGTGTTTCTGCAGATATAGATTTGATGACTATATCATCAATATACACCTGCATGAAAGTTTCAATGAAATCATGAAAAATTGAATTCATTGCCCTTTGATAAGTTGCCCCAGCGTTCTTTAAACCAAAAGGCATCACCACCCATTCGTAGGTGCCTAAGGCTCCTGGGAAACGAAATGTTGTCTTTGCAACATCTTCTTCAGCAATGAAAATTTGATTATACCCAGAGTATCCATCTAACATACTCAAGTATTCGAACCCTGCAGCAGAATCTACTAGCATTTCTGCCACAGGCATGGAATATTCATCTTTAGGGGTTGCAGTATTTAAATCCCTAAAATCTATGCAAATTCTTAAAGAACCATTTTTCTTAATAACAGGTACTATGTTTTCTAACCATTCGACGTACCTTGTTGTTCTGATGAATTTGCAACGCAGCAACCTTTCGATCTCAGCTTTAATTTTTGTGAGAACCGTTGGTGCGAATCTTCTGGGAGTTTGTTTGATGGGCCTCTTGCCATCTTTGATTGGCAGTCTGTGTTCGACCAACTCCCTCTTTAAACCAGGCATCTCATCATAATCCCATGCGAAGCAATCTTTATTATCCTTGAGGACTTCGATTACTTCCTTCTTGAGGCCTGGGCTAAGTTTTGCACTTATGTAGGTTATTCTTTTCGTTTTTTCATCCCCTAAGTTGACTTCTTCGAGTGGATCTTGTGCCAACATTTTGGCACTTGAGTTTATGGGGTCCCTTTCGAAGCCTAAGGTTTCTTTATCATAGATGGCATCCAACCTTTGATCCATCTCAAACTCTTCGAAGGGTGAGCATTTCGAGCCATCCCCACTTACTTCGTTCATCTTTATAGTTGATTTACTTATTTCAACCTCTAAGGCTGCTTTTGATTCGTTCTCAGCCATATAAGCCGAAATCCTTTCGAAAAAAGTGGACTCAGTCATGGATAAGGTTGTCGAAGTCCCAGCCTGCTGGCCATTTTTGTATAGTGCTTTCGACTCCCTCTTCTTCACTGATTATTGTTCTATCCCAGTAAAGGCCATCATGGCGAAGGGTCATGTAGTAGTGGGCGTTTCTGGTTTCATTAATCTCATCATTTGGAACACACGGAGCAATCTTTGCCAGATTTTTATCATAATCCCTCTTGTCAACTAAATTGATCGTTGACATAAAGTAACTCTGGTCTGCTTCGATGTTTTCCACGATTCCATCATCTCTCCACAGAACTAGTCGCTGGTGCATTGATGAAGGAACTGCCCCCACGCCATGGATCCACTCCCTTCCCAGCAATAAGTTATAGTTGGCCTTGGCTTCGATCACCATAAACATGGTGGGCCTACAACTTGAGCCTATTGTCAATTCCAACTGGACCACTCCCAGTGTTTTGCCCACTTTTCCCTCATAATTGGACAGAACCATATTATGGGGCTTGATGTCTCCTTCGCGGATCTCTAATCTTTTTAGCATGAAATGGGGTATCAAATTGACTGCAGCACCCCCATCCACTAGAAATTTGTTCACACCATGGATACCAACTTTCGCCCGAATAAAAAGTGGCTTGAGATGGTTCTTCATAGCAGGTTCTGGACGTTCGAAGAACGCATTTTGTTCCTCAACAACCCCATTGTCCATCACATAGTAGCACACAGGCCTATGTTTCATCAAATCTGTGGTGTCTTCCTCCTCATATTCATCGATTTCGGTTTCCTGCCCAAATTCGTAGGGAAGCACAGACACCACGTTACAGTTCAGGTTGAATGAAGACTCCCCCTCCGATTCGAAGTTATCTGTTATCATATCTTCGTCCTCTTCTGGGCCTGGAGTGTATTCCTTTGGTTCATCGCGTTGTACTTCAGAGAAAAGCCTCCTATTGACTGGAGGTTTGTCTTCAGTTTGATTTTTTGGTTTGTTGGTGCTAGATTCATCTTGGTTCTTTGTTGAAGTAACCCCTTTGCTTGCCACAGCTTCCCTCTCAGCCTTTCGAATCCTTTGTTGTCTGCGCCACTGGGATCTTGACATGGGGTTCCTTCCTTTGTAATTTTCTAATCTCACCTCCTCCCTTTTTGCTGTGTTGAATTGCCTTCTGTATGTCACAGCATGGCGTGCATTTCGTTCGGCGTTTCTCCATCTATCTTTGCCTTTTTCATTTCTGACCTGTAACCATCTATCGGTTGGCACTTCAGCAGGGAGTTTGAAAGTCACTCTTCGAGCAGCCTTGGGGTGAGGGCTATCAGGCCTTCGCTGTTTGTGTCTGCTGTCGAAACGTGGGCCCATCTGGACAGTTTCTTGATGGTTCCAGCAAGGGGTGAAGGGAATCGTTTCGAAGGCTCTGGCCATGCTTTGGTCATACACAGCAGAACATCTTGGGCAAATCAAGCACTTAGTTGCCCCTTTGTAGCAGCGAAACACAAATTCCAGCAAACTTTCTCCAGCCTTGGGATAACACCTAAAAAGCTGGTTATCCTGGCGCCAATTGTTGCCAGTTCGAGTCCTCTGTACCCTTTCGAAATTCGCAGCGATTCTTTGATTGCAGAGGATGCTGCACCTAGGGCACAATATCATGCCTGAATCTCCTTTGTGGCATGTCATGAGGTAATCCTTGAGACTAGCATCTCCAGTGTGATTATCCTCCATTCTATACTTTTCTTTTTCTAAGTATTTTTCTACTTCCTCCATCTCAGAGCGAGGCCTTTCCATATCCACCATATTTATCTCAACATCTTCCCCCTTAGCCTCATCATCGCCCCATCCTGTGGGTTTTATATCCTTAATCTGAACCTTCGAACTCTCTGGGGCAGAATATTTGACCAAATAGTCAAATTTTCCACTGGGTTCCCCTAGAGTGTCCCATATTTCCTTCTGAGGGGAAATTGGCTTCGTGATTTGGACTTTCTCCAATTCCAGCCTCAAGCCTTCAGTGACTTGTATTAGTTCTTGGTTTTGATTTCCCTGGCCTTCAGTAGCCTGGGTTTCTCTTGCAATAGCTACAGGTGCGGCAATCGAAGTCTCTGGCATATTCTGGATGTCTTCAGTGACCTCCTTATTGACTTCGACCATCACCCAGTTTTCAGTTTCAGTACCCTTCTCTCCTGTTAGGGCGTCGCTTTGATCAGTTTCCACCATGTTGATCTCTCCAATGCATGCAGGCTCGGAGTAGTTGGTGTCTGCGACGTCCAAGGGATCTTCGTCCACTTTCATCTTCACCTTATCAGCAAACTTTAGTCTGCCATCTTTGATTGCATTTTGAATTAGGTCCCTGAAAAGAAAACATTGTGCGGTTTTGTGGCCTAGGAAACTATGATATTTGCAAAATCCTCTTTTCTTTCTCTGATCCAAAGGAGGTATTTTGACATTTGATGGCACAATTAGTTGGCCATCTTTGACAAGTAAGTCAAAAATCTCGTCACATTTAGTGACATCGAAGGTATAAACCTTCTTTGGGAATTTGTCACTTTTCTCATTTTCAACAATCTCTTTCCCTTTTGTGGGAACCAATAATTTGCAGGAATAAGGCGGAGCCTGTTTTAATTCAGCGAGGTCGATTTCGACCTCTTCGAATTCGAATTTAGTATATTCTTCTGCTTCCGCAGTCCCAACATAGGAAATCCTTTCTTTCTTGCTATTCTTAAAGACTCTGGCTTTTTCGGCCTTTAGCCTTTCGACCTGTCGAACCCTATCGGCTAACTGAGCCATATCCCTCAAATATTGAGTGTCTAGTTTCTTTCGAATATAATAATCCAAGCCACCAGCGGCCATTTCGACTAACTCATGTTCAGGCACTACTGTGTAACATCTGGATTTCAAAAGCCTAAATCTATTCAGATAATCATCTATGGGTTCGGTGAACTTTCTCTTAACACTGGCCAATTCCTTCAAGCTTATTTTCGACTGTCCCATGTAAAATTGTTCATGGAATAATCTCTCCAAGAGAGCCCAAGTATCAATGGACCCAGGAGGCAAAGTGGTAAACCATGTGAAGGCGTTTTTAGTCAAGGAACTTGGGAAGTATTTGATCCTGAGATCTTCATTATTGGCTATATCTCCCGCTTCGGTTAGATATCTCGCTATGTGTTCGACTGTTGACTCATTGGTATCCCCAGCAAACTTTGTAAATTTAGGGACTTTATATCCCCTTGGTAAATCAGTATGCATTATGCAATCCAATATAGGAGAAGCATAATTTGGCCTTCTCATTCCTGTGTTGAGGCCATTCTGGGCCATGACTCTCTCTATCATGGTGGTTAGATTGTTTTCTGCCAAGATGTTATCGTTTCGAATTCTATGAACGACAGCATCGGCATCTTGATTTCGACCAACCAAGACAACTCCCCTAGGTTGTTCTTCTCGAAACTTTGGGGCTTCTAGCCTTTCGACCCTTGCCCCTGGTTCCATAATTTCTCTTTGTGGGCCTGGGATTATTGGGGCTTCTAACCTTGGTGCCCTGGCCTCTAAGTTAACTTCTTCTCTGGGTGGTCTATAAATTGGGTCGTTAGCAATTTGTTCTATAACAGGCATGTTCGCTCGAAATCCCGCCTGATTCTGCCTACGTCTTTCTGGGGGAGCAAAGAAATCTACTATTCGACTCATGTTGTCAGCGTTTTCCCTGTTTGTCACAGTCACATTTTGCACTATTGGGGCAAATATCTCCTGCATGGTTTGTGCTAACACCCCTATCATATTATGGTTACTGTCATCCATCAATTGCCTAAAAGCCAACTGGTTTTCTGTGGTTAAAATAGGCATTGTGCTATAACCCACTGACCCTTGGTTATTTGTCATAAACTGATTCGCCCCAGACCCAGACCCTAGTTGTGGGGATGAATTCGATGTGGAATTGTGTAAACCTGCCATAAAAGATGTTGGCATTCCATAAGAGGAATTTCTGGTTCTACTTCCATCGAAACCGGGTGGTCTAGTTAATGGAGTGGCGAAATGGGATTGTGTCCCTGATGGTGGAACAAATCCCCCAGGGTAACCAATGGTTCCAGTATTTCCTAAGATCGAACTATTAGTTGATATGCCACTTACTCCATTGGTGGCTATATTACTGGTTGAAGATGCAACAGACTGTGCATTCGAAGGGATCACATTAGATGTTCCGATCGAAGTGGACACATTAGTGCCTGTTGTATGTGGGGCATTTTGTTCCCCTTGTTGATTGTCAGAATTAGACATTTTGTCCAAACGTTTTCTTCTGGATAAAGGTTGGTTGCTGTTGGTTATTTTACCACTTCTCAGGTTCATAAAACAACAAACTTCTTAGGTTCCAACGTTTTTATAATGGTTATGTCTCAACAATCTTTATTTCTAATATCCAATTATTGGTCCCACCAGGTGTGCCAATTTGTTTCCAGTGATTTCTGGTAAACAATCGCTAGTCTTCCAAACTATCGAATAATCTTTCTGACTGTTATTCAATTCCTCTGGTAACTCACATGATCGACTAGATTGATCCTAGGATTCCTTGGTCATTAGGGTAACTCTCATGATCGAATAGATATTCATGGCTGATATTTGAGTGTTGTATAGGTGTTTGGCTTATTTTGATTTCTCTCTTAAAGGTCTAAAGATGTAATCAAAATGTGCGTGTACGAAACTAAGTTGCATGAATAAATGTTAATTGTAAAGACATGTAAAATTGCATAAAAGGCAAGTAAATGGTTTCGAATTATAAAAACAGTTAATGTAAAGGATTTCTGGAACGTAAAAGGTTTGAAATATGAAGAAAGCGTTTAATGCAAGAAATCTGTAAATGACTTTAAGTAAAAATAGGCGTTCGAAGGATAAAGTTTGAAGGTAAAGGCATGGAAAGTATGACAGTTTTCTGAAATGTAAAATGCTTGAAATGTGAAGAAAGCATTGAAATGTAAAACTTTAATGAAGAGATTTCGAAGTGAAAAGACTGTAAATGAGAAAACTTATAAATGTTATTTGACAGAAAGATAAAGGAAAGTGCTGGAAATGGTAAAAGGTTTTCATTAAATCATAAATATATGGTGCTATCATACGTACATTGCTCTTGCATTCGTTTCCCTTGCCATGTGGTAGTTTGAATGTTACTGAGTATTTAGTACAATCGATATGACACACGAAATCCTAATACTAAGACTTCTATATATATACTAATTCGACCATAACGGTCTTGCTATAGGATTATGCCACGTTCAGAACATGCAGAACAATGCCTCTTTCTTCTTTCCACGTGTCTCCAAATGCTCCAGCACATAAATTTCAAACTTCGAATGTCCCGCTTCCATTTGAATTTCAAATGCTTTGGTACTTCTCCGTTTCGAACGCACTTCCCAGACACAGCCTTGTTGTTATTTCGAGACTTCTTTAGATATGTTCCCATAATTGCCACTCGAAGCTCCAGCTTTGACATGCTTATTCGAAACACTGCTTCTGCTACTTCGAAACATGACGCTTTGCTTCATTTTGATCGAAACGTTTAATTCATTTGGCTTCTAATAATATTATCAAAATCTTCAGCCAACACCACCGTATCACAGAACTGGCGACTTTGTTGGGGAATAAATAAGCGGGGTATACCTTAGGATCTAGGTCATCATAATTGCTTCTCTTGATTGCTTTGTTTGCTTTATTTTTGAGGGTTTTGTTTGGAGTTACTATAGATCCTATACCCGGATATGGGGAATACCTTTTAGGTAAGTAGCAATAGACTGTGAGGGAACTGTACAGCGTAGACCGATACAGTTGAAGCAGTAGCTATGTTGGTGTGGCACTTTGGTTGGTACCGGTATCCCTTGTGGAGAAACGAGGAGAATACGGGGGCACTGCATGGTGTCGTTAAGCATCAACTGACCTTAGAACCTTTAATTGCCCAGCTTGGCCATTAGAAAGTAGTGAGATAGCCGACCTCGGTGTAGAGATGAGAACTGGTTGATACTCGATGCTACACTCATTGAGATCATACTCTCGGAATAATTTCGGCCGCAAGAAAAGATTGCGTGAGCTGAAACCATGACCGATGGAGGATGGTCAGTGATATTGAGATCCTCTAGAACCTGGTTACTTTTCTAGGACAGGTTGAACTGACTTAACTTCAAGAGGGTATTACCTTTGACCTCATGCAAGCCTTAAACCTAAGGGCTTTGTGTGATTTGACTGTGTTTTCAATACCTGTGCTTGCTATACCTGTGGTTTATCATGACATCATGCATCATAACATGGCATTCATGCTGCATTACACTAACCATTTCAAAGACCAAGGGAATTTATCTTTGTTCTGTTTTGCAGATCATGGCTTCCGTGCGTAGAAATACTATCTGAATCAACTTTGTGCAGATACCTGCCCAACTTAAAGAGCTAGCATCAAGAGTTTCTGAAACTTCTACTTTCATTAAGAGACACAGTCAACTTCTCAGCCTGGTTACTTCAAACTTGGATGAACATATGATGCACGTACTTTTTTAGTTCTTTCGATCCCAAGCATCACTGCTTCACCTTTCCAGATTATCAGTTGGTACCCACCTTGGAAGAATTCTCTCGGCTATTGGGCGTATCCATTCTTGAATAGGTACCCTTCACAGGTATGGAAGAAGTTCCTAGGCCAGAAGACATTGCCTCTTTGCATTTAAAACGGGCCGATGTGGTATCCAATTGGGAAACTCGAAGCGGAGTCGAGGGTTTTTTTAGCCAAATTTATGATAGACCAGGCTCAACTATTTTGGGATGATTTGGATTTTCAGGCTTTTGAGGATGTCTTGGCTCTTCTTATCTATGGTTTAGTTCTCTTCCCTAATACAGACTCCTTTGTAGATGTGAATGTTGTCAAGATTTTCCTTTCTCGCAACCCTGTGCCTACCTTGCTTGGAGATATCTTGCATGCTCTCCATACTCGTACTATGAGGAGAAGAGGGACTCTTATGTGCTGCATGCCGTTGTTGTCGAGGTGGTTTATTTCTCACCTCCCTAAGTCGGTACTGAAGAATGAAGAAGGTTTGGGTTGGTCGTACAGAATAATGTCACTTGCTCATACAAATATTCTTTGGTGTTCCTGGGCTATGGAAGACACTGCTATTATTGACCGCTGTGGGGGATACCCTAATATCCCATTACTTGGTGTCAGAGGGGGTATAACTTATAATCCTTGTCTAGCTTTGCGACAATTTGGTCGTGCTCGAAGGGATGGTCCCCATGAGTTACTTCTCAAGGACATTATATTCGACTATAAGGATGATGTTAAGGAGCATCGCCAGAGGTTCATACGGGCTTGGAGCATGGTAAACAGATCTGACCCCCAAGAGTTGGGACCAAAGACTTCCCTTCCTATGCAGCCTTACCTCCAATGGGTCTGAGCTCGTGCCCAGAAGCTTATGATGCCTTATGCGGCCGTATTAACAGTGATTGTGGAGCCCACTAATGAAGAAGGCATTCCTTACACGGTTCTCTATCCTTACATGCCCACTGATCCTGGGGAGTTACAAAGGTCATGGATTCAGCTGAAGAATGAGTGGGATACTTACCGGGCGCAGTTCCATGAGCAAGAGAGGAAGGTTTTAAATCTCAGCAGGCAGCTCGAGGAAGAAAGAGTGATTAATGACTATATCAGCACAAAGAGGAAGCGTCCATGGGACTTTTGATGTTCTATTTCTAGTTTTAGATTTTGTTTTATTTACTTATTTTGTAAAGCCTTAAAGGCATTTTGAACCTTCAAAGTTTAAACTAATAAAGTTTTGTTTATTTTGGTTTGAAAATTTAAATTTCCCAAAGTCTTTGAAATCATTACATGCGCATCCCATTATCATACACATCATTACATGTACCACTACAAGTTTCTCATATTCTTCAGTGTTTATTTCAGCAGAAATGTCTTCCGATCAAGCCATCAAAGATCTTCAGGAGCAGAACACCCAGTTCCAACAGATGTTCATCAGTCTGGCTAAGGGGCAGGAGGATTTGAAGACTCTTATTCTGAAAGAGAAGAAGAATAATAAGAAGAAGAAGACTGGTATTCTGAATATGGGTAGAAGATTCAGAGAAAGGTTAAGGCAACAAGCTGATCTGACCGCCTAGTTCAAAGAAGGGGAGAACCAAGAAAGGGAAAATGACCCTAGTCCTGCAGTTTCTGACGATGATACTGATTACAACGATGAGCAATATCCTCCTGCCGAGGATAGGTACAAGCAGCTAGAAGACCGTCTGAGTGCTATGGAAGTTCAGAAGATACCTGAGTTGGATTTCGGAGAATTGGGACTGGTATCGGGAGTGGTCATCCCTCATAAGTTCAAAGCTCCGGGTTTTGCCAAGTATGATGGGGTGTCCTACCCAAAGCTCCATCTCCGCTCGTATGTCAGGAAGATTCAACCCCACACAGCTGATAGAAATTTGTGGGTGCATTTCTTTCAAGATAATCTGTCAAGGACTCAACTTGAATGGTTCTACCAATTGGAGGGAGCCTGTGTCCGAAACTGGGAAGATCTTACTGCTGATTTCTACAAGAAGTATCAGTACAATACTGACCTTGCTCCTACTCGTACTCAACTCTAGGGTATGTCCATGGGTGCAGTTGAAGGTTTTAAAGATTATGCTCAGAAATGGAGAGACTTGGTTAGAAGAGTCCAACCCCCTTTGTCTGATAGGGAGTTGGTAGATATGTTCCTTAGTACATTGTCTGGTCCATTTTTCAATCACTTAATCGGCAGCTCGTCATCTGGTTTCACCGAGTTGATTTTAACTAGAGAAAGAGTAGAAGCTGGAATTCGGAGTCGTAAAATAAAGAAGGATGCCTCCTCGAGTTCAGCAAAGAAGCCTTTCGCTGGTAAGAAGGAGGCCAGTGTAGTTTACAGCCTGAGGGGCCAAAATAGACCTGAACACCGTCAAATGGTAAATGCTGTAGTGATACTAAGACCCGCAGTTGCTCCACAATGCAACAATCAACAAAGGGTGGAAAGACCACAACGGAAGTTTACCCGCATCAACGTGACGTTGGCTGAAGTGTTACCTCACCTGCTGAAATCCAACTTGGTAACCTTGAGAGAGGCTCCCAAGAATCCAAATACTACCTCTCCCAGATACAATCCCAACACGCGGTGCGCCTACCATTCTGAGAGTCCAGGCCACGATACAAATGATTGTCGGGCCCTGAGAAACAAAGTACAAGATTTGCTTGAAGCCAAGGAAATAGAGTTCGATGCTCCGGAAAAGCCGAATGTTATAACTGCTTGGTGTGCGATCGAACTAATGTGTCTAACGGTATGTTAACTGCAAGTGCACAACCTATCGCGGTAGTAATAAAAAGATGTCGAATCCACAGGGACTTTGTAATCACTCTAGTGCTATAAAGGTTTGCTAGTTTAGCTAAGGCGGATGTTGTCACGTTTGGTTCTTAGAGGTTAAGGTAAGGGAAAAATAAATCGAATTAATGGAATAATAATAATAAAACGGTCGGTATGTAATGTAGTGAACCTAAGTGGACCTAATCGAACCTAAGCATATAAAGATGTTTAACTTAGATGGTTCTGTAGAAATTATCAGTTTAAAAACCCTCAACTCACACTCTCGTGGTCTTATCTCAGATTATACCCCTAAAGCCCTATGCCTGCTCTCGCTAGCCCATAAGTGTTTAGAAAATACTTTTTGAAAACTTAATAAAACCTAATTCGTTTTAAAGCGCTCTCGCTATATTTAAATCAAATGCCTAACTTTAGCTATCCGGTTAAAACCTCACACTCTCGTGGTCTCGATCCTAACCTATTCTACTTTTTTTACTCTCGTAACAAAAAGATTGATTTTAATTATAAAAAGTCACAGCCAAAAATTAAGTTAATTTAGATTTTAGCTTAGGCACAATTTAATCCATTTGGTTACTATTATCACATCCCGACTCTAGAAAATTAGCTAGTCATAGTACTCGAAATAGACATACAGAAAATATAATCGGGAAAGAATAAAGCATTCATGATAAAATAATAAATAAATAAACGTAAACAAATTATGTTAAAAATTAAATGCGATTAAAAACCTGAATAACAATATTATTCCTCAAGCTCCCTCTTCCATAAGTCGGCAAGATTGGAACTTCGAAATCGGAACTTGAAACAAATTCTGAGGCTAAAAATAAATTCTGACTACAATAGCAATTTCCTAATGTTGGAAATAGCTATTAATTCGTAAAAGGGAAAATAAAGTAAGAACAAAAAATATTGCAGTTATTAAATTTGGCAGGGCTTCCGCAAGAAAATTATGTAGCAAAAACTCTCCTTCGTTCCATTAAAATGTCTCCTATTTATAGAAGAGAATTTTTGCAGTTAAGAAAATTTAGGAACGTGGACTTGCACTGCTTGAGTGGAGGAAGACTCGGACTGTTCGTTGCTGAAGTTGAGAATTTGTAGGGGTTGAAAAGATCCATTATGTTACCCACGTCTCCTGTTCTTCATGACGTTGAATTACGCGTGTGACGGTCGTAATAAGGAGGTGACGGTCTTAATGCGCTTAAATAGCGCGTTACGTTCGTCAATGATGTGTGACGAGTGTCCTTCAGGTTGTGAGCGCGTTACGCTCGTAATGGAGGTGTGACGGCCGTTACAACATCAAACTTTGTAGAATTTTGCAGATTAGTTCTTTTTCTTCTGACTTTTATGTTAGCTTTCTTCATGTGATCTTTTTTCACTAATTTGATTTGAAACATGTTGTACCTGTGAAAAGACATAAAAACTCGGAACAATCGGGAGTTAAATGGGTTAATGCATTATGAAAATCGATTAAAAATGTAGCAGTTATATGATACGATTTCTCGTTATCAAATTCCCCCATACTTAAACCTTTGCATGTCCTCAAGCAAATAATCATTTAGAAAGATCAGACAAGTTTTATCAGGCGCACACGCCTGACATACCTTTGATTTTTAAAGTAATTACGGGAAATCCTTGTCAGTTCTACCGATACTTAAGTGAAACACTAACGATACGCTAATAACACAAGCAATAAGCTAAGTCGTGGGCTTCCATTTCAAACAAACTGTCCAATAGTTCCGTTATAATTCTGCCCAGAGTTTCTCGTATCTATTTCACCCGGTTTTGTTCTAGCGCAATCACATTAAGCCCTTTTTCTTAGCACGCACGTAGTGGAGTAACCGGTTAGTGACTTTGATCCTTTTAGCACGGGATCTAGTACACGAATGTGGCAACCCTACATATGTTATCCAAATTGGAGGTTGTGGGGGATCGAGCCGTAGCACGCCCTACCAAGTTCAGAACCAGATACCTCTGAACCAACCAACAGTGGACTCCTTCATTATTTGCTCATCTCTTATATGCGACCTTGTATTTTGGTGCAACTTTTTTTTATTTTTTTTAGCAGAGAGATAAGAAGGATATTTCGTTGATCAGGCATCAAACACTTATATTCATCGGCTCCCCACATGGTTTGTGTCAAGACCGTGCTGACTGCTAGTATAAACTACTAGGGGTTAGTTTAGAACTAAAACTCAGGATATGGGTATAACGGTTATTGAAACGGTTCGCGTAAGTAGGAAGTATAAGGTGTCATAATCGTATCTATCTTGTTGAATCATTCTCGGCTTCCTTAACTAGGATTTCGTTAAGATAGGTACGTCAGGCTAATGCGAAGGATAAGCAAAAAATTTCGGTATGGCTAAATAAAGCGAGGAAGAATTTAAACTGAGAAATATCGTAAAAAATTACTTGTTCATGGTGAATGGAAAGGTACCTCTCCCATACTAAATCCGAAATTGTCCTCAATGTTGCGGTATAAATGCGGGGGAATACAAGTACAAAAACAAACGGAAAGAAAAAGAAATAGTAAAAGTAAACTACTTAGAAAATAAAAACTACTGATGGCCACGTCCTCTACTCCTGGTGCGTGATCTCCTGGTAGGCGTGGCTTCGGTATCGGTGTCTTGGTAGCCAAGGGTGCTAACGTCCAACCTTAAGGCGTTAAGTTCAAACAGGGCCTCGTCCAACCTCTCGTTCATGCTCCGCTGACCAGTCAAAATCTGAGCGTTTTATGCACATAAATAGTCATATTGCTCCTGTTGTCTTCTTTCAAATGCGACACTCATTTGATTTTGCTGATGGATGGCGCAGAGAATTTCTTTAAGAGTAATAGGAGGTGGTGCGGATGAAGGTCCTGGAATGTCGTGAACAGGGGCAGCACTGTCTAGCTCTTCTTGCATCTTGTCTGCGGGGGCATTAGGCTGGTCTTTATGAATAGGAGAGTGGCCCTCGGGAGCTGCAGGATCGAATAACCAGTTGGCTCTATTTTGTGGGTCGATTCGGTCCCTGCAAGGCAAAGTAATGTTATTATAAACAATGTTTTGGATCACAGGATGGAATCTGCCATCCTCCCGCTCATAGATGAGGTGTGCCGCCTTGCAGTGGTCCAGAGTCAGCAATGTCGGTGCCATAGAAGGCATATCTGTGAGAGCGGCATTATAATTCAGGGCTATGGCAAGAGAAGTGGCAATCCCTCCGAAATAGAAGGGTTTTCCGCCTCTAGCACAAATGGAGTGAATATGGGCCAATAAAAATGGGGCGGCGTTGATCTTCTGGCCGGTGAATGCGCAGTGCATGAATAAAAGCTCCTTGGAGTTGAGCTTGTGGTTGCTGTCTCGGGCGAAGATGGTGTTGCTGAGGATGCGGTGAAAGTATCGGATAGCCGGATTATGGATATGCATGGTGTTGAGGTGGTCATAAGATCCGGCACGAATGTTTTTCATACTATGCCATAAATTAAAAGCTTTCTCGCCGATATTATCCGGCACCCGAAGGTGGACACCTTCGTCAGAACTGAAACCGAGCAGTCGTGCGATATCAGTTTGGGACAGATGATGCTCAATGCCAAACATACGGAATTTGGCCACACCTGAGAGTTTGTTTGTGGCTCCAGTGGGAGTAATGTATGCAAAGGAACTCAGAAACTCCAAGGTGAGAGTTTCGTAGATTGGTTGCGGTTGGCGGCACAGGTTCCATAAGTCCATATTCTGCAAAAGTTGTCTGACGCTGTCTAGCAGTCTCAAATTCCTCAAACAATCAAGGTCAATATACCGAGTAGGTTGGAGACCACGGCGTTGGAATTTATGGAATTTTAGTCGTTGGGTTTCACCTTGCTCGCCGGCTCTGAAAGTGAGATTGGGGATTTGCTGGTTGTTGGCCATATTGCATGCAAGAGATTGAATCGTGAAAGGGTTTTGAATGTGGATTGAGTAGTGGAGTGATGGAGTTTAAGTGTTGGAGTGATGGAATTTAATAGAAAATTTGAATGGGTGTTGTTACGATTTTGGGAAAAAGGGAAGAAGGAATGGGAAGTGGAACAGCTTCTGTAATAGCAGAATATGCTATTGAGCGCGCGTGACGACCGTCACAGTGGGCTGACGGGTGTAACACGGTGAAACGCGTGTTACGCTCGTCATGGGGACGTTACGATCATTACGGATTCAAAGAATTATATTTATGAAATGAACGAAACAATTTAATTCCAAGACCTTATAACACATTAATTCAACACAATAAACATGCAGAGTATTTCCAACACACATCTTATAACAAAATTTTGCAAAATGATAATATGAACAGTGAATTTAATATTTGATGTAACACACAATAAATTTAATGAAAATGAAAATAAACTGAAATTAAAATAAATATCTGTTTCTAACAGAACTTTAAAAACTGTAGAAAGTAAACTTATTTAAAATGAAATCTTAAACTGCCTAGAAACATAAAACACAAGGTAAAAATAAGTGTTGATTCTGCTGCTTCCTCCCAGTCGCGTTTTCAAATCTTCGAAAGCTGCATTTATGTGATAAAACTGCTCCACAATTATATCAGTTAAGCCTATCACGTCCATACACAAGCTCTTCAACTCGTTCTTGATTCCATTAATGTTCGTCTGATAAACATCCAGTGTAGAAAATATTTTATTCAAATTTTTAGCATATTCTCCTTTTGTTATTGCAGGGGCATTAACATCTTCTACGATGTTGTTACCATCATGGTAACCAGGAGGGGTCTCGGGGTCACTCTCATCAGACATTGTGGTATCATAAACTTGGTAGGATTGTGGTGTCTCAGGTGTTGAAGGGTGGTCGGGAGGGTTAAGCTCATACAGCCAATTGTCGCGATTGTGGGCACTTGTTTTGGCATGGTTAGGAAGTGTAAATACCGTGACTACTTCATCCCTTATCAAGTATTCGAAAGGTGCAGGACCTAGATTACCTATTATTCGTAGGTGGAAACAAAAATCAATATTCATAGGGCGGATTGAACCAAATTGTGTACACCTATGCAACTGGTATCTAAGTCTGAGGGCGTTAGAAATCATGGTGACTAGGCCTCCTATGATGATTGGTTCATTAGGGTTCTGAGCAATGAGGGAAAAGGTCTGCATCAAGAATGGCACTGCATTAACAGGTCGGCCCTGGGTCATACACTGCAGTAAAATATCTCATCTTTAGATACTGCAGTACGGTTCTGTTCTTTTCCAAAAATGGTATGTGCTAGAATCTTATGGAAATAACAGATATTGGGGTTGTGTATTTCATTATTGTCCATGCTATCCGGCTCAGGGTGGTAGTTTCTGGTTAAAGTCCCCCAAAAGTAGTCTAGCTCAAAATCCATTAATTCTACCTGGGTGGTAGAAAAAGCAAAAGGTCCGCTAGGGAATCCTAGAAGGTCGGCTAATTATTTATGGTTATAAGCAAATTCAATACCAAATAACCTGAAAGCTATAAATCCCTTTCTAGTTCCGAAACCGCGCTCAGGTATATGAACAAAGGAGCTCAAAAATTCAAGGGTAAGCTCACGGTATGTAACAAACCTAGATTTAATGTGGGCTTTTTTCCATCCCAGTTGGCTAAACAGATAATGGACACTATCCTTAATGCCTAAAGTGTCCATTGTTGGTTCATCATAATATAATGTCATACCAATATTCCTGTGTGATAATTCCTCAAACCTCTTCATTTAGTTCCTGCCTCTAAAATTGGTTTCCATAGTAAATAGTAAATGGGGGAAGCAAATCAGGGGAGAAGGTAGGATAGAAAAAGACTTTTTCAGAAAACCTGTAAAGTTGTTTGAAAATCAGCAGCAGTTGTATAAAGATTTTTAGGAAAAAAAATGGAAAAGAAAATAATGAAAATAAGGCTTTAAAAGAAATATATGCAGAAACGGGAAAGAAAATCAAAAGTAATAAATAAATAAAAAACGGAAACAATAACAAAAACAAATAGGTGGGTTGCCTCCCACTAAGCACTTTGTTTAACGTCGATAGCTCGACGGCTCAGGAGTACAAGCACTCATGGTGGTTCTCTCGAGGATGACTCCTCGGTTGAACTTTTAGTAGTTGTCATTTTCCATGGCCACTTATCAAGCCATCTCACATATCCCTCATCTTTTCTTTTCTTTCTTCTGTGGGGTGGTTCATTCTTCCGAACTTGTGGTGGTGGTTCTGGATCTATCCTATGTATCAACTTTTCAAGTTTGGGCTTAGTGATTTCATCCACCACCTCAAAGGTTAACCTTACCCTCTTAACGCTTATAGTATCCCTAGTTTCATGGTCCTCTAATTTTCTCTTTTTATGCAAGACTTTAAACAAGGGTGCATTGGTGTGGGTAGTTTCCAATACCTCTATATACGTTTTAGATTTGGAGTCTATCTGAGCTTCCATAAAACTTTTCGAGAAAGGAATCAGTGGGGTATATGGATGAGGAACAACAATAGTTGCTTCCTTCTCTACCTCTTATACAACCCCCCTTTTAGATGGTGTTGGAGCATTTTTCTCAATCTTTACTCTTTTCTCGTCTGAACTCTCCTCAACCACATCATCACTCTCCTCAACCTCATTATCACTCTCCTTAGGATTTTCAACTTGTTTTTCACTACTGGTTGTTACAACATCCAATTTCTCCTCAGGGAAGGGTCCTAGAGGGTTTTGTTCAAGCTGGGAGATTTGAGTCTCTAAGGCTATGTTGTGAGTCGCGAGCGACTCAACCATAGTGGTCAGTTGCCTAAGGTTTTCACTGTTTTGAAGACTTTGTTTTCTAAACTCTTCGTTCTGGACAGTTTGTGTCTCTACAAAGTGCTCCATCAGAGATTCTAACCTAGAGTGAATTAGTGTCGCATCAGAATCCTCCATTGATGTTTCGAAGTTGAAATCATGTGATTCTTCTGATTCTTCAAATTGAGTTGGAGTCGCATTTTGTGTTTCCACAAAGCGCTTTGTCATCATTGATATTTCATTAAAATTTTCCATTAATATTTCGAGGTCGGATTTATAGGATACTTGCGTCTCCTCGAAATATTGGGTGTAGTGATTGTAGGGGAAATTTGGTTGAAGATAAGTTTGGTTGGAATTATAATATTCTTGCGATTCCTCAAAATTTTGGGATTGGTAGTTGGAAAGGTAATTTGGGTGAGAATGAGTTTGTGACGCATTGAAATTCTCCAATAGTATTTCGAGGTCGGATTTATGGGATTCTTGTGATTCCTCGAAATACTCGGAGTGGGGATTGTAGAAAAAATTTGGGTGATACATAGTAATTGGGGAAAGAATGCCTTAGTCTATACAGTGCTACTTTATGAGTGCACTAGTGACTAAATCAAAGTCCCCGGCAACGGCACCAAAAACTTGGTGTGCGATCGACCTAATGTGTCTAACGGTATCTTAACTGCAAGTGCACAGCCTATCGCGTTAGTAAGAAAAAGATGTCAAACCCACAGGGACTTTGTAATCACTCTAGTGCTATAAAGGTTTGCTAGTTTAGCTAAGGCGGATGTTGTCACGTTTGGTTTTTAGAGGTTAAGGTAAGGGAAAAATAAATCAAATTAATGGAATAATAATAATAAAACGGTCGGTATGTAATGTAGTGAACCTAAGTGGATCTAATCGAACCTAAGCATATAAAGATGTTTAACTTAGATGGTTCTGTAGAAATTATCAGTTTAAAAACCCTCAACTCACACTCTCGTGGTCTTATCTCTGATTATACCCCTAAAGCCCTATGCCTACTCTCGCTAGCCCATAAGTGTTTAGAAAATACTTTTTGAAAACTTAATAAAATCTAATTCGTTTTAAAGCGCTCTCGCTGTATTTAAATCAAATGCCTAACTTTAGCTATCCGGTTAAAACCTCACACTCTCGTGGTCTCGATCCTAACCTATTCTACTTTTTTTACTCTCGTAACAAAAAGATTGATTTTAATTATAAAAAGTCACAACCAGAAATTAAGTTAATTTAGATTTTAGCTTAGGCACAATTTAATCCATTTGGTTACTATTATCACATCCCGATTCTAGAAAATTAGCTACTCATAGTACTCGAAATAGACATACAGAAAATATTATCGGGAAAGAATAAAGCATTCATGATAAAATAATAAATAAATAAACATAAACAAATTATATTAAAAAAATTAAATGCGATTAAAAACCTGAATAACGATATTATTCCTCAAGCTCCCTCTTCCACAAGTCGTTAAAATTGGAACTTCGAAATCGGAACTTGAAACAAATTCTGAGGCTAAAAATAAATTCTGACTACAATAGCAATTTCCTAATGTTGGAAATAGCTATTAATTGGTAAAAGGGAAAATAAAGCAAGAACAAAAAATATTGCAGGGTTTCCGCAAGAAAATTATGTAGCAAAAACTCTCCTTCGTTCCATTAAAATGTCTCCTATTTATAGAAGAGAATTTTTGCAGTTAAGAAAATTTAGGAACGTGGACTTGCACTGCTTGAGTGGAGGAAGACTCGGACTGTTCGTTGCTGAAGTTGAGAATTTGTAGGGGTTGAAAAGATCCATTACGTTGCCCATGTCTCCTGTTCTGCATGACGTTGAATTACGCGTGTAACGGCCGTAATGAGGAGGTGACGGTCGTAATGCGCTTAAATAGCGCGTTACGTTCGTCAATGATGTGTGACGAGCGTCCTTCAGGTTGTGAGTGCGTTACGCTCATAATGGAGGTGTGACGGCCGTCACAACATCAAACTTTGTAGAATTTTGCAGATTAGTTCTTTTTCTTCTGACTTTTATGTTAGCTTTCTTCATGTGATCTTTTTTCACTAATTTGATTTGAAACATGTTGTACCTGTGAAAAGACATAAAAACTCAGAACAATCGGGAGTTAAATGGGATAATGCATTATGAAAATCGATTAAAAATGTAGCAATTATATGATACGATTTCTTGTTATCACTGCTCCCATGCCCAAACATGGTCGCGGAGTTAATGCTGTTGACACAGATTTGTTTGTGACCTTTGTTGAAGAAATTTCTGCTCCTCTTATGACTGTTAAGAAGAATTTGTTGTTGGCTGGTTTATTTCCAAGTTGTGGTGAAGGTTGCCATATGTGTTCGATTATACCTTTCGGTTGCCGTTTGTTGAAGTCAGGTGTCCAACGCCTGATGGATTATAAAGAAGTTTTGTTTGAAAAGACTGTGATTCCCGTTGTTCCAAATGAAGACGTTTCCATTATAACCATTTCCGCCAATCCTTCCAAGGTTTCCTTGAGAAGACCTGTTAGGATTACACATGCTCCAAGAATTTCTCCGCTAATAATCACTGTTCCTGGTCCCATCCCGTACACTTCAGACAAGGCTGTCCCATGGCATTATGGTGCTGATGTGTATTATCATGGCATTAAGCAAGAGTTGAAGAATGAAGAAGCTGATACTGATGTCAGTAATATTGTCGGGGCTAGTAAAGTTACCCGAAGTGGAAGGGCCTTCTCTCCCGATATTTCCCCGAAGACTATCATCAAGCCTACTGTTATTCCAACTGCTGCTCCAACCAGCACTCCTGACATTTCTCATGTTCCTACTCCAGTTATTACACCTGCTGCTATTCCTATTCTTACTCCAGTTATCACCCCTGCTGCTGAGCCATCTGGGACTCGGGGCAAGGAAATTATAGGTGAGCCTGCCCGGATGGAGGCACCTAAGAAAATCGTTGTGGAAGCCTCTAAACAAGAAATAGAGGAAATACTGAAAATTATCAAGAAAAGCGACTACAATGTGGTCGAACAGCTGGGGCAGACCCCATCAAAGATCTCCATGTTGTCTCTGCTGTTGTGTTCTGAAGCCCATGCGAAGGCTTTGATTGCATTTCTCAAAACTACGCATGTGCCACAAGAAACTTCAGCAGATCAGTTCAAAGATTGTGTGGCCAACCTGACTGCTGACAACAGACTAGGTTTTTCAGATGCGGATCTGACCCCTAAGGGGAGGAATCATAATGATGCTCTGCATGTCTCAATTGAGTGCAGGGGAACCACTATGGCTCATGTGCTGGTAGATACCGAGTCTCCGCTTAATGTTCTACCGAAGAAAGTGTTAGACCGTTTGGATTGTGAGGGTTTGAATTTAAAGCCGAGTAACATTGTGGTAAGGGCTTTTGACGGATCAAAGAGAATAGTTCACGGGGAAGTGGACATCCCTGTCAAAGTGGGTTCTCAGACCTTTAGGTCCACCTTCTACGTAATGGATATAAGGCCATCGTATTCTTGCTTGCTGGGTCTTCATTGGATCCATAAGGCTGGGGAAGTTACTTCCACACTCCATCAAATGCTGAAATATCCGGTGAAGGGAAAGATTATCATAGTGCGAGGTGAAGAAGAGTATATGGTGAGTCACCTCAATTCCTTCCGCTACGTAGAGATGGACGGGGAATTCATAGAAACTCCTTGTCAGAACTTCGAAGAGGTCCCTCATACTTTGGCGTCAACTGAAGTTACTACCAACAAACCTCCACTGAAGATGGCTTCTCTCAAGGACGCTAGGGCTGTAGTTGAAGAAGATGGGTGTACCAATTGGGGTCAACTGCCTGATTTCACTCACAAAACTGACAAATTTTGTTTGGGATTTACTACAGGGGCTCAAAGGGATGTTAGGCGTGCTCGGGCTGGAAGACCTCTTGTACACATCAGTAATCGAGGAATTAATGCAATTGAAGACAGTGAAGAAGATTCAGACATCGACAGCTGGATCTACCCAACAACCAATGGTGGACTGAATAACTAGACGGCGAAGGACTTCATACCTGTTTCTTTTATTCAGCAGTAATTGACTTTTGTTTTAAGATTTGTAATAAACAGTTTGAAACTTTACGGCCCGATGCCTTGCCCAAGGCGCCTTGGCTTTGCTTGTGAGGGCTTATTATTTGTCATTTCATATATCATTAATAAAGCATTGGACGTCTCTTGCATTACAAATTTTGTGATCCTTGTTTTTCTTTTCTGTCTCTCACTTTATCAAAACAGCTGCTCTCTTACACACACTCACGTATCATACTGCAGATCCATATCCACTCGGGATCCCATTGATAACAACTCTGCTACTGCCAGTTATGACTTCAAAAATCCGATCAACCAAGCCGAGGACGAAGGTGAGGATGATTGTGAGGTTCCTGGAGAACTTGCTAGACTATTACAACAGGAAGAAAGGGCCATACAGCCTCATGAAGAGCCTGTTGAGTCAGTAAATTTGGGTACAGAGGAAGACAAGAAAGAGGTTAAAATAGGTGCGAATCTGGAGCCTAGTGTCAAACAACGATTAATACAGATGCTACACGACTATGTTGAGATCTTCGCCTGGTCCTATGAAGACATGCCTGGTTTGGACACTGATATTGTGGTACATCGGTTGCCGACTAATGAAGACTTCCCGCCGGTAAAGCAGAAGGTCTTTCGTATGCGCCCTGAAATGTCAGAGAAAATCAAGGCGGAGGTCATGAAACAGTTCGAAGCAAGATTCTTAGCTGTCACTTCTTATCCGCAGTGGGTCGCTAACGTTGTTCTGGTACCTAAGAAGGATGGTAAGGTACGAATGTGTGTGGACTATAGAGATCTGAACAGGGTAAGCCCCAAGGATGACTTCCCACTTCTTCACATTGATGTTCTAGTCGATAACACCGTGCAACACAAGATTTTCTCCTTCATGGGTGATTTTTATGGCTACAACCAGATCAAGATGGCTCCCGAGGACATGGAGAAGAAAACCTTCATTACACAGTGTGGTACCTTCTATTACAAGGTAATGCCTTTTGGGTTAAAGAATGCTGGGGCAACTTATCAGCGCGCCATGGTCGCTTTGTTCCATGATATGATTCACCACGAGATCGAGGTTTATGTTGATGACATGATAGCTAGGTCCCAGACTGAGGAAGAGCACCTTGATCATCTCCAGAAACTGTTTGATAGGTTGAAGACGTATAAGCTGAGGTTGAATCCGAACAAGTGTACCTTCGGAGTAAGGTCTGGTAAGCTTCTGGGTTTTGTTGTCAATGACAAAGGTATTCAAGTGGACCCTGCAAAGGTAAAAGCCATACAAGAGATGCCGACTCCCTGCACAGAGAAGGAAGTTAGAGGTTTTTTGGGACATCTAAATTACATTGCCAGGTTCATTTCACATATGACTGCTACTTGTGAGCCAATCTTCAAGCTGCTGAAGAAAGATAAAGTAGTAAAGTGGAATGATTAATGCCAGACTGCTTTCGAAAGGATCAAGCAATACCTTCAAGAACCACCAATTCTGATGCCTCCAGTTGAAGGAAGACCTTTGATATTATACTTGACAGTGCTAGACAGTTCAATGGGGTGTGTGCTAGGGCAGCATGACGAGTCTGGTCGAAAAGAGCACACTATTTTTTACCTTAGCAAAAAGTTTATCGACTGTGAGACCCGAAACTCATTGCTCGAGAAAACTTGTTGCGCTTTGGCATGGGCTGCTCGCCGACTGAGATAGTATATACTGACTCACACTACGTTGTTGATATCGAAGATGGATCCGATCAAGTATATTTTCGAGAAGCCCGCCTTATCCGGAAGAATAGCAAGATGGTAGATGATCTTAACCGAGTACGACATCCAATACACAACCCAAAAAGAAATAAAGGGGAGTGAATTGGCGGATCATTTGGCGCATCAGGCCGTGGATTACTACCAGTCCATGAATTTAGAGTTCCCGGATGAGAATATCATGTTGGTAACTGACTGCAAAGAACTTGGACCAGATGAAGGACCCAAGGAGGGATCCCGATGGTCTATGTATTTTGATGGAGCCTCGAATGCATTGGGTAATGGCATTAGCACCGTAATTATATCTCTTGATGGCTGTCATACTCCGTTCACCGCCCGATTATGTTTTAACTGCACCAACAACATGGCGGAGTATGAAGCGTGTATCATGGGTCTTCAAGCTGCTATTGACCTGAGTATTAAGTTCTTGAGTGTATTTGGATATTCCGCTCTAGTGATAAGTTAGATCAAAGGCGAGTGGGATATGAAGCATCCGAATCTTATTCCTTACAAAGAGTACGTACTGACATTTCTCCCACACTTTGAGGAGATAACCTTTAAACATTTCCCACGAGAAGAGAACCAGTTGGCAGACGCGCTAGCTACCATGTCTTCTATGTTGAAAGTTAGGTGGGACAATGAAGCTCCCCCAGATTACCATTGAGAGGTTGGATGAACCCGCACACTATTGTGAGATCGACACCGAAGAAGTAGCAGATAAACCCTGGTTTCACGAGGTAAAAAGGTATCTTGAGGCTCAAGAATACCCCGAGGGGGCATCTGTTAATGATAAGAAGTTTCTGAGAAGGTTCGCTGCAAAGTTCTTCATCAGTAATGGAATCCTCTATAAGCGTAACCATGATTCAACCTTACTATGGTGTGTAGACAAGAGCGAGGCAGAAAGGATCATGAAAGAGCTACATGAAGGTACATTCGGAACTCATTCCAGTGGACATACCATGGCGAAGAAAATCCTATGGGCAGGATATTATTGGTCCACTATGGAAGTCGATTGTTATCAGCACTCTCGAACCTGTCATAAGTGCCAAGTCTATGCTGATAAGGTGCATGTACCTCCGGTCCCTCTGAATGTCTTGACAACTCCTTGGCCCTTTGCAATGTGGGGCATCATCATGATCAGCGAGGTCATACCTACTGCGTCTAACGGGCATCGCTTCATTCTGGTAGCAAATGATTATTTCACAAAGTGGGTTGAGGCAACTTCCTTTGCTACAGTAACCAAGAACTTCGTGGCACGGTTCATCCGACACAATCTAATCTGTCGATATGGTGTACCAGAGAGGATTATTACTGACAATGGTACAAATATCAACAACACAATGATCACCAAGCTCTGCAAACAGTTCAAGATACAACATCATAACTCTTCTCCTTACCGGCCGAAGATGAATGGGGCTGTTGAAGCGGCTAATAAGAACATCAAGAAGATTGTGCAGAAGATGACAATGACATACAAAGACTGGCACGAGATGTTACCATTCGCTCTTCATGGGTACCGTACCTCAGCACGGGCGTCGACTGGGGCAACACCTTACTCTTTGGTGTATGGTATGGAGGAAGTCCTACCCATCAAAGTCTAGATACCCTCTCTCAGGATTATGAAGGATGCGAGTTTAAACGAAGACGACTAGATCCAAACCCAACTTGATCAACTGAATCTAATCAATGAAAAGAGACTTATTGATGTCTGTCATGGTCAGACGTATCAAAAGCGAATGATCATGGCTTTTAATAAGAAAGTCAGACGTCAAGAATATCAAATCGGGGATCTAGTGATCAAACGCATCATACTACCGCAAGGTGATCCCAGGGGAAAATGGACCCCTACGTACGAAGGGTCATTTGTGGTTAATAAAATTTTCTCGGGAGGAGCTATGATTCTAACCACCATGGAAGGTTACGACCTTCCTCACCCCGTCAATGCAGACATAGTAAAAAAATACTACGCATAATCAAAGACCCGCTAGGTTTACTGGCCTAGGCAAAAATAAGGGCTTCCCACCAAAATGGTTCAGGCAAAATTAAGGGATGAAAATGAAAAAAAAACTGTACACCCGGCAAGTCATAAACCTAAAAAGGCGGCTTGGGCAAAAAGGGGTATCCTGGTGGACTGAAAACCCGAAAGGGTGGTCCAGGAAAAAATTAGGGATCAAAGCGTAACATTATGTCTCATTAGATCATCTTGCAACCAGACTTCGGTATCAACTATCAAGCTCAGACAACGCCAATCAATCTGATCAACCTTCGGCCAAGTAGCAAAGTGATGAGACGCTTGAAGATATAAAGGCAATAGCAGAGTTGGAACCCAATGGGATTGTTTCACATAGTTGTTTTTCTTTCTTTTACACAAATTGTAATTTCTATCTTTCGGCGGCGTTCTCCTACTAGAGCGTCAGCCTCTTTGTACAAAAATGCCTATTACATGCCAACTTCAAAAATCAATACAATTCATTTTTACAAGAAATTTCAAATTGTTTTTCTTTTTCTATTTTGTTTTGCAAGAACGTCCAATGATTCGTTTTTGATACCTGCATTTGAAAATAATTGCTGCTCATAAATATTTACACAAGAAACAAAAGACGATTACTCGTAATTCCAGGAACATGGAAAATAAGAAGTGCCCAAACCTTACAGTTACTCTACCCATCAGGTACAGGGATAGAGCCAGCTTGAGAATATGAGTAATGGTACATACACTCCCCACAGAGTAAAAAGTATCCAAGGACAGTGATGTTAGATTTCCCGAACAAGACATAACTCTCTCCAACTGAGGTTCACAATCGCGAGCGAGTCAGTAAATTCATCCCCAGCTAAGTTTATTTCTCTAAGTCAGCAGATCTATCACCATAGTATCTCCTCTCCAACAAAGTTATTTTCCCGCATAGTTGTTCTCAAATAGGTTCTCTCCCCGAAAAAATATCCATAAACAAAGGGCAAATCCCCATCATAGTCATCTTTGTTCACCATCCCCAACAGAAGTAGAGGAACTATGGTTTTTTATAGTAGTCAAATAATACCATTTCTCATACTCTCCAAGCAGCAGTCAGGGATTTACTTTCCCGGACTCAAATTATTACGTCAACATTTCATGTTCATACATCATGACATATGCATACATCACATATAACATAGTCTCATTTATTTTGAGAACGTCATCATACAATGCATCTCATGCATCACACATAACTAACCCTGTATTTCTTTCAGGAAAGATAGTTATTATCAATAAATTCTAGTAGATTCATGATCAACACTCGAAGCTAAACAAAGTAATCATCGGTGCGACAAAAGCAACCTTACCCAGGCTCCCTGTGCAGTTTTACCTAAATTCATATCGAAGTAACCCTACTATCTAGGTTCCTTCTCACAGCCCTACTATCCAGGCTCTCATATCAAAGTAACCCTACCATCCAGGTTCCTTCTCACAAACCTAATTGTAGCGGTGAAAATCGGAGATCAAGCTATTAATTAACTTGACTCGCAAAAGCAAGAGTCGCCACCACGATTTATTATTTCCAAGGGAAAAGGGAAAAGAGCGAAATAAAACACTAAAAATGCAATGTAAAATAATACTTAAAAGTAAAGAAAAATACAAAGCGTTTTTGAAAAGAGATCGAGAGTTCGGGGGTTGGTTATGTAATAGGAAGGTATTAGCACCCAATGCATCTGCGGTACTCCGCAGGAACCTTTTGAAATATCTGTTTTTGGTTAAAATTGTTTGTTATATACAAGGGTATATTTATCTACAACTATGTTTGCCTAAGGGGAAAGAAATGAGTTTTTATTATTGCGTTCGTGAGGGTTTCGCGACCCTTTGCCTACGTATCCAATGAAGGAATCAAAACACCGTAGTTCCTCTATAAAAAAAGTTGATTTGTTTGTGTTTTTTAGTGGGCGACGTTAACACACACATTCTAGCAATAGGCACGGCCGGTATCGCGGTAGAACGGAGATAACATGCCCTTGGGGGGTTTTGATTTGTTGAGTGTTTATGCATGTTTTAAAGTATGTTCAAGTAATGATTAAAGAGTGTTTTTGGATTTTTTTGGTTTGTTTATTTGTTGATTTTATCTTGCTTAATTACTAGCATTTGTACAAAGTAAATAAAATGCAGAAAGATAAAAACCTACGTTATTACAAACATATCAAAAGGCATAAAAAAATGAAGGGAAAAAAAGTAAGAAAAGTGAGTGTATTTCGACCCAGGCAGTAACATCCTTCGATCTGCATTCTGTTGGCCTCCTTCGATTGGGGCTGGCAACAGCAAAGTCACGTCTTTCGATTGGGCCTTGGAAGGGGCGAGGTCCTATCCTTCGATTGGGCTTTGGCAGCAGCAAGTTGTATCCTTCGACTGGGAGTTCGCACCAGTGAGGTTCTGTCCTTCGATTGGCCTGGAAGTCAGTGTATGGCGAAGTCTTTTGATTCTGCCTTGTTGCCTTCTTCGACTGAGGGTTGAAAGCAGTGAGGGAATGTCTTTCGATTGGACATGGTTTTCCTCCTGGTTGTCTCTTTCGTTTGACCTGGAGAAAGAGGGTAGAAGCCAGAAGCTTCGTTCCCTATTTCCTGTTTCCTGTTTCTTTCATTTCAAACATTAAATGACAACATGTCCTGTGGCCATGCTAGTAAAACAGTTTAATAATTAAAGCTAGTTCAGGTAAACAGAAAGCAAAACGAAAAGGTTAACTTTTAAAAACATGTTAACAGGGTGGAAACGAAAAGAAACACAGTGTTATATACATGATTGAAACGAACAAAAGTATTATTTACATGTTATGCCATGAAACGAAAAGTTCAAGGGTAAGAGTGACTTACCTTGCTTCAGGCTGGAACGTGTACTGGGCAGTAAGGTGGTTGCCTGGAGCGCTTCTGGATTCGAAGGGAGGGACCATGGGTTTGGCCTTTGATGCTGGATTCGAAAGAGGGGTCACAGGGGGTTGTCTTTCTGAGTTTGAACAAAACAACTATGTGTGGGGTGTTCTTCAGAATCTAAGGAGACTGAAGTGTGTGGGATTCTATTTTTTTTTTTATTTCTCAAGTGTTGATGAACTTTGAGAATTTTTCTGTGTTTGAGAAAATTTGGAGGATTTGTCCTCTTGGTCCCAAAGATCCTCTTCTGAACATGTTGTGAACCCTTGTATTTATAGGCGAGTTTTGATATGGTTTTGGTGGGAAAACAAAATAATGTTTGAATTATTTGGGTATACTGCCCCCTTGTTTTCTTCAATGCAGATCTTGTGCACTCCTTTTTTGTGCAAGCACAGGACTGGGACAGCGCTGGCTTGTCAGTATTTTGGAGCTTAGTGGCAGGTTCGTGCAGGACTGCTGCATAGCAGCATAACTGGCTTGGGTTTGGAAGTATATGGGAGGCCACTTGTGTGCTCTGAGTACGTTGCTTCGAAGGGTTTAGTGGTCCAACTTGTGAATCTAAGGAGACTGTATTTCCAAATCGAAGCTTGTGACTGAAGGGAGACTGTATTGCCCATCGAAGCTTGTGACTGAAGAGAGACTGTATTGCCCATCGAAGCTTGTGGATCGAAACAGACATATTGCCTAATCGAAAGCCCGTGTTCGAAGGAAGCAATGTTGCCCAATCGAAGCATGTGGATCGAAACAAACATATTGGTCAAACGAAAGCCCGTGTTTGAAGGAAGTAATGTTGCCCAATCGAAACATGTTTGCAGGCAGTAAACTTGTCCAGATTTGAAAGAGGCGTGCAGGCAGCAAACTTGTCCAGTCGAAAGGCTGAATCGAAAGAGACCTGTCAGCACATGAAATCAAAGAAACAAAAAACACACATTTCGTGCTTGATTAGAAGTTAGTGATACATAGGCTAAAAATGTTCAAAACACTTGACAATTTCTGCATAATCAATGCTCGAAGGTGAGAGGTTAAAACCAACTGTATTTAGTGACCTTGACCTTTGTATAAAAAATGCAAAAATGCAAATGGGATCTTAGGTAAAAAATTGGGGTACAACAGCTGCCCCTATTTAAGTTTCTTCTATCCGGAGATATGAAGATTCGAATCTTCATTTCGACGAGATTGAAGGGACTTAAATATAGAATACACAATTTTTGGCCTTAAGATACCGCAATTATGTTCATGATATGATATGAATGCAATGCTCTGAATTTTATGGGGAATGATGCCACATGAGACAAACTATGTTGGAGAAACCAAGCACATTATACAGTAATCCCAAAGGGAGAGAGATTATAACTCCACTGGGGAAACAAGAGTCATATACTTCAAATGAGAGACTCTTGAATGATTTACATCAATGTTGAGACTGGAAAAGAAATGATTGACATCAGTACTGAGACTGGAAAAGGAAATGATTGACATTAGTACTGTGACTGGAAAAGCATATGATTGACATCAGCATTGAGACTGGAAAATAAATGATTTACATCAGTATTGTGACTGGAAAAAGATTGGCATCAGTATTGAGACTGGAAAAGAAATGATTTTCATCAGCACTGTGACTGGAAAAGGAAATGATTTACATCAGTACGGAGACTGGAGAAGAAATGATTTACATCAGCACTGTGACTGGAAAAGGAAATGATTGACATCAGTACTATGACTAGAAATAAACATCTCTGACTTCTGAATTTTTCCAAGATAGGCCGCCACTTGCTTCCTTTCAAAGGTGTCAATAACATACAAGTTTCTCATGAAGAGACCGCCACTTGCTATTTTCAAAGGTGACAATAACATACAAGTTGCTCATGAAGAGACCGCCACTTGCTGCTTTGTTGAAGATATAAATAACGTACAAGTTGCTCATGAAGAGACTGCCGTTTGTCGTTTTTAAAGGATATTAAAGCACACAAGCTGCTCATGAAGAGTCTGCCACTCGTTGCTTTCAAAGATACCAATAACCCACAAGCTGCTCATAAAGAGACCGCCACTTGCTGTCTTCAAAGAATATTAAAGCACACAAGCTGCTCATGAAGAGTCCGACACTTGTTGCTTTCAACGATATCAATAACCCACAAGCTGCTCATAAAGAGACCGCCACTTGCTGTCTTCAAAGAATATTAAAGCACACAAGCTGCTCATGAAGAGTCCGCCACTTGTTGCTTTCAAAGATATCAATAACCCTCAAGCTGCTCATAAAGAGACCGCCACTTGCTATCTTCAAAGAATATTAAAGCACACAAGCTGCTCATGAAGAGTCCGCCACTTGTTGCTTTCAAAGATATAAATAACACATCATGAAGATATTGTTGGAGGTGAGAATCAATAATTTCATTGAGGATGGACAAACTGCTCATGAAGAGACCTCCATTTGTCATAAAGAAATTCAGAAATAATCAAACTGCTCAAATAAAGAGTCAGTCGCTTGTTGTCACGTCGATGTTCCAGAAGAAGGTTATGATAACACTACTAGGGAATAAAGTTCATCTTCAATGGGGAACCATGAATAAATCCTTCCTGAGGAGACCAAGTATTTACATTGCAAAATAAATGCACTCTCCATCTAGGTTTCACAGCCTAGAGATATCCACAGGGTATCGTTCACAAGAGACAAAGCTCAATCCAGGAATAAACTGGAGAGAAAACAGTCAAACAAGACTCCACCCAATGAGGAAACAACTCAAATGGGGATTTATCCTATCCAGAGATGGAAAAGGAAAGCTAAAGCAAGATTCTTCCACGAGAGTTAACTCAGTGGGGAATTAGAAAGGAGGCGCACTTTATGCTTAAGTTGACGCTCTATTTGGAAAGATCAAATACACTATTTGAATAAACATAACCAAGGTATACGAACTCAAAGACATCAACAAATACAAATGTGCATGCATGATGCAAGTGTGAATGAATAAATGAATGTCATGTATATGCTGACAAAACAGACAGGGGAGATAGACTGAAGATGATAAGACATCAGAGCACAACCTGACACTCGGCTAATCTCAACAAGATGGGAACATTACTGGAGATAGAACAAAAGCCATCATTGGAGCAAGGTCCTTTTACAAGGCTTAAATATTTATGGAGGGGAAGATATTTTCAGGTAGAAAACCCAAAGTCCAGTCTTCTATCGCAAACAATCCATTGAAAGGATAACAACACAAACAATGTTTCAGCTGGAAAAAGTCATGCTTAGCTGAAGATACTGGGAACACCACCCTCTGATAATGTGTGCAATACATATCACATATCTTGACAAATCTGGGTTGCCCTTGGGACTAATTTTGGATGCCCCAAGTTTACTGCTGATAAGCTGCATGTTGCACGACAATTCTTGCGAATAACTTCACTTCTAAAATGCCCCAAGCTATATGGTTGATGAGGAGAAATCGTCTCAAGAGGATTTTACAAAAGACCTGGCATTCACCATGCTCTGGTGTCTTCAAACTCTTAGAGAGATTCATTAAATCTCGACGTGATTGCCCCGGATTGACTGTAGTTCGCACAACAAAGTCTTAAAATTTTGCCCCAAAAGAGTAAACAAGTTAGGAAAGAATTAACTGGGAGAAGCAACATGTTCGTGCTTAAGGTCTTCATGTGACATGCCTCTGGATATGATTTTTTTCTTGAAATGATTCGCCAATTACTCAACATAGTTTCAAGCCTTAAAAGAATAAACTCATCACTAGTGCTTATATGTGAGCTTCCTTGATATCAAACAAATGTTTTGCCGTTAGAAAAAAGTTTATTGTGAGAATGAAAATTCTAATGCAACAGTTATGTAAGTCTTGAAGATTTTGAAAAGATATCACACAAATTTTGCGAGTTAGAGCTCCATTTATTTTTGTGTGGGAAAAACATATGATACCAACATAACTATTTAGAACATTCATGGGAGTCAGGAACACTATCTCCTTGAAATATGTTTTCAAAATAACCTTGCTTCAATTAGGACTTTTGAAGGTTATAACGTGGCCTGGTTCATGGTTTTTTAGAAAAAAGATTTTTAAGGCTCAAAGTTTATAGGTGCCCGCCCATTCTTCGTGATGTTCTCCAACCCTATGTTCAGTTAATTCAACATGAGTGTTCATCTCTCAAAAGGATTTTGTGACGGTTAAGGAAACGACGAGGCTTTCGGAGTAGAAACCACCCTTATGTCTTCGTGTTTGTAGTCACAAATTTGTTCTTTGCTGAGGACTTTTATTTGTATTCCTTTCTTTGCAATTTTTATTTTCCCTAACTTTTGCCTGAACTAATTCTTTTGAATTGATAGTCCAGCGGGATGCCCTAATTTTTGCCTAAGTCACTTGTTTTCAAGTTTTTTGACTTAGCAGGCTTTTTCTTGATTTTTGACTTTTGAACAAAATGTGTGACATTAGCTTGTCTTTACTTGTTGAGAGGATTGTGACTTCCTCGTTTCTTGATGAATGAGGGATAACATTATGATTCCACATCTTCTGGATTCATTATACATGAAGGATAGCCCTCATAGTTTCTCTTCAGAAATATCTTCCTTATGAATTTTGAACACTCAATCAGATTAACTGAAAACTACCCTGCCCCAGGTTAAAATTTGAGGGTTTTTTGTATAGAAAAGAAACTCCTACTTCAAGGCTCAAAAGGGGTTAGCAAGGGATTATTTTCCTTATATCTCCAGTGTTCAGGGATTCGAAACAATGCCTATACATCGTCAGCAAGATTTTATTCAAAAGCATACAACCAGGGATTTTGTGTTCTTTAGATCATCATCCTCCCTTTAATCTCTGCCTAGGCAAGAGAATGGGCAACAAGTTGGTATCATAATGCAAAAAGAAATTTAAATTTTGAAAACACATATGAGTGAAACAAATGAATTTCTTCAAGACAAACATACTCATTATATTAAGATAATCATTCAGATGCAAACAAGTTCTTACATGTAAACAATGTTTTGATAAACAAGAAAATTTACAAGAGCAGAAATAAGTTAGTAATCTGGGAAGGCTTTCCATCTGGACTTGAATCACCGAAAACATCCTTCAAAACTCAAAGTTACCATCAATCGTGTTTACTCTTCGGCGCATGCTTGATTTGAACTTCAAAACCAACGTCCTTGAATGACAATCAGTGAATACTTTTATCATCGCTTCCTCCTTCTTAGAAGGATTGACTTGGGCGGCAACCAAAATTTCAACCAAACCAGTTAAGTGCTCCATACTAGCTTTCAAAGTAATCATCTTTCTGCAGAGTTCAGAAACCTCTTGTTTGATATTCTCCATTGTTCTATTAGCGCGAGTGTTGCACTGGTCAGACCAAAAGGAAAAATAAGACTTGGAAAAAGACCTTTGAAAGTGAAACAAAAAATGTAGAATGATGCATGATATGCAAAAGAGAGTTTTTATTTGAATTTCAAGGAAATCAAGATATTAAGTTGTAAACATCAAAGTATGAAGATAGAAGATGAATTTTAAATTGGATGAAAGCGTTGATCAAGTTATCATCAAGATCAATCATCCATTTTGGTGGATTAGGGTTTTCACCCTATCAACACCCAAGATCCATTGAGCTTGATGAAACTTGTGATGTTTACAAAGAAAGACCTCCAAATTCCTTGAAAATCAAGTGAAAAGGGTTTCACGGATGCATGAAGGCATGGATATGCAACAACCACAAGCAAGGTCACAAATAAAGTTGAAAGGTTCAACGTCACGAGCATGGAGTCAAGGGTAAAAAACATTCCCAAGGTATGTACTAAGGGTTTAATCACACCTGTAAAACATGGTTCTAAAAGTTCCCAGAGTCTACATTCCTCCTTCGGATATTACCAACGTCCCAATTACTCGGTAATCAGCAATATTCTCAAGAGAAACTCGTCTGAGTGCAGCATCGCGTGACAATTACTTCTAGATTACTCCGTTATAATCTCCGCACTACACCTAAGAGGCCAAGATGGGTTAGGGTTCTACGGTTCTCAGCTTCTCTGGCTCCCAGGTTGAAAATAATAATGTCTTCCTGATTACTCGGTAAACAAATATTACGTTCAAAAGGGCCTTCCACTGAGTGGGGGATCTCATGCCTCCTTCTTCAGGATTACTCCCTCAAAGTTAACATGACTATACCGCCCGTCCTATTCCTAAGTGTAACTTAGTCCGGGTATAGGACTTGTCCTTTGCAAAAACCCAAATAACCACAATATATACATATATAATCAAACAAACAAGTAATAATAACAAAAAACAAATATGACAAATTAGGCTTAACCCACTTAGGGATGGACCAGCAAGAGGTCAATCTTTCCCCAGCAGAGTCGCCAATTCTGTAGCGGTGAAAATCGGAGATCAAGCTATTAATTAACTTGACTCGCAAAAGCAAGAGTCTCCACCGCGCTTTATTATTTCCAAGGGAAAATGGAAAAGAGCGAAATAAAACCCTAAAAATGCAATGTAAAATAATACTTAAAAGTAAATAAAAATACAAAGCATTTTTGAAAATAGATCGAGAGTTCGAGGGTTGGTTATGCAATGGGAAGGTATTAGCACCCAATGCATATGCGGTACTCCGCAGGAACCTTTTGAAATATTTGTTTTTGGTTAAAATTGTTTGTTATATACAAGGGTATATTTATCTACAACTATGTTTGCCTAAGGGGAAAGAAATGAGTTTTTATTATTGCGTTCGTGAGGGTTTCGCGACCCTTTGCCTACGTATCCAATGAAGGAATCAAAACACCGTAGTTCCTCTAGAAAAAAAGTTGATTTGTTTGTGTTTTTTAGTGGGCGACGTTAACACACGCATTCTAGCAATAAGCACGGCCGGTATCGCGGTAGAACGGAGATAACATGCCCTTGGGGGGGTTTTGATTTGTTGAGTGTTTTTGCATGTTTTAAAGTATGTTCAAGTAATGATTAAAGAGTATTTTTGGATTTTTTTGGTTTGTTTATTTGTTTATTTTATCTTACCTAATTACTAGCATTTGTACAAAGTGAATAAAATACAGAAAGATAAAAACCTACGCTATTACAAACATATCAAAAGGCATAAAAAAAATGAAGGAAAAAAAAGGTAAGAAAAGTGAGTGTATTTCGACCCAGGCAGTAGCATCCTTCGATCTGCATTCTGTTAGCCTCCTTCGATTGGGGCTGGCAACAGAAAAGTCACGTCTTTCGATTGGGCCTTGGCAGGGGCGAGGTCCTGTCCTTTGATTGGGCTTTGGTAGCAGCAAGTTGTATCCTTCGACTGGGAGTTCGCACCAGTGAGGTTCTGTCCTTCGATTGGCCTGGAAGTCAGTGTATGGCGAAGTCTTTTGATTCTGTCTTGTTGCCTTCTTCAACTGGGGGTTGAAAGCAGTGAGGGAATGTCTTTCGATTGGACATGGTTTGCCTCCTGGTTGTCTCTTTCGTTTGACCTGGAGAAAGAGGGTAGAAGCCAGAAGCTTCGTTCCCTATTTCCTGTTTCCTGTTTCTTTCATTTCAAACATTAAATGACAACATGGCCTGTGGCCATGCTAGTAAAACATTTTAATAATTAAAGCTAGTTCAGGTAAACAGAAAGCAAAATGAAAAGGTTAACTTTTAAAAACATGTTAACAGGGTGGAAACGAAAAGAAACACAGTGTTATGTACATGATTGAAACAAACAAAAGTATTATTTACATGTTATTCCATGAAACGAAAAGTTCAAGGGTAAGAGTGACTTACCTTGCTTCAGGCTGGAACGTGTACTGGGCAGTAAGGTGGTTGCCTGGAGCGCTTCTGGATTCGAAGGGAGTGACCAGGGGTTTGGCCTTTGATGCTGGATTCGAAAGAGGGGTCACAGGGGGTTGTCTTTCTGAGTTTGAACAAAACAACTATGTGTGGGGTGTTCTTCAGAATCGAAGGAGACTGAAGTGTGTGGGATTCTGTTTTTTTTTTTATTTCTCAAGTGTTGATGAACTTTGAGAATTTTTCTGTGTTTGAGGAAATTTGGAGGATTCGTCCTCTTGGTCCCAAAGATCCTCTTCTGAACATGTTGTGAACCCTTGTATTTATAGGCGAGTTTTGATATGGTTTTGGGGGGAAAACAAAATAATGTTTGAATTATTTGGGTATTACTGCCCCCTTGTTTTCTTCAATGCAGCTCTTGTGCACTCCTTTTTTGTGCAAGCACATGACTAGGACAGCGCAAGCTTGTCAGTATTTTGGAGCTTAGTGGAAGGTTGGTGCAGGACTGCTGCATAGCAGCACAACTGGCTTGAGTTTGGCAGTATATGGGAGGCCACTTGTATGCTCTTAGTACGTTGCTTCGAAGGGTTTAGTGGTCCAACTTATGAATCGAAGGAGACTGTATTTCCAAATCGAAGCTTGTGACTGAAGGGAGACTGTATTGCCCATCGAAGCTTGTGACTGAAGAGAGACTGTATTGCCCATCGAAGCTTGTGGATCTAAACAGACATATTGCCCAATCGAAAGCCCGTGTTCGAAGGAAGCAATGTTGCCCAATCGAAGCATGTGTATCGAAACAAACATATTGGTCAAACGAAAGCCCGTGTTCGAAGGAAGCAATGTTGCCCAATCGAAACATGTTTGCAGGCAGTAAACTTGTCCAGATTTGAAAGAGGCATGCAAGCAGCAAACTTGTCCAGTCGAAAGGCCAAATCGAAGGAGACCTGTCAGCACATGAAATCAAAGAAACAAAAAACACACATTTCGTGCTTGATTAGAAGTTAGTGATACATAGGCTAAAAATGTTCAAAACACTTGACAATTTCTGCATAATCAATGCTCGAAGGTGAGAGGTTAAAACCAACTGTATTTAGTGACCTTGACTTTTGTATAAAAAATGCAAAAATGCAAATGGGATCTTAGGTCAAAAATTGGGGTACAACACTACTATCCCGACTTTCATCTCGAAGTAACCCTACTATCCATGTTCCTTCTCATAGCCCCACTATCCCAACTTTCATCTCGAAGTAACCCTACTATCCAGGTTCCTTCTTACAACCCTACTATCCAGGCTTTCATATTGAAGTAACCCTACTATCCAGGTTCCTTCTCACAGCCCTATTATCTAGGCTTTCATATCGAAGTAACCCTACTATCCAGGTTCCTTCTCACAACCCTACTATCCAGGCTTTCATATCAAAGTAACCATACTATCCAGGTTCCTTCTCATAGCCCCACTATCCCGACTTGCATATCGAAGTAACCCTACTATCTAGGTTCCTTCTCACAGCCCCACTATCCCAGCTTTCATCTCGAAGTAACCATACTATCCAGGTTCCTTCCCACAGCCCTACTATCCAGGCTTTCATATCGAAGTAACCCTACTATCCAAGTTCCTTCTCACAACCCTACTATCTAGGTTTCTTCTCACAGCCCTACTATCCAGGTTTTCATATCGAAGTAACCTTACCATCCAGGTTCCTTCTCACAGCCCTATTGTCCAGGCTTTCATATCAAGGCAACCGTACTATCCGAGTTTCTTCTCATAACCTTACTATTCGGGTTCTTCCTCTCTTATCCCCAAACAGCAGTCCACATCACTGTAAGACCAGGACCCGATCAAACACAATTGATGTCACATTTCCCCAGGAAGTCACGGTGCAACATATACCCTGACCAAACACATAGTTCACTTCCGCTTCCCAAACTGGAATTATTCCCAAGTAGAGTAACAGACAACTGAAGCTTCTAAAACTCCATTTCTCTAAATACAGAGACCAGCATTCCCCAGCGAAGTCCTCATCAACAATAGGTATATGGGTTCTCGCAAAGGAATCTCTTATGCGATCGACACTCCTTCGGGTGATATTTTTAAGCCCATCTCCGACAATTTTCTAGCAACTACCAAATGGCATCTATAAGCCCATTCCTGATATCACAAATCAAGTATCACTTCATGCGAGTGCAAATTTCTGGGCACTCTAGTGTTCAATCATCTTCTACCTTCAGATCACGAAAGGCAGAAAACCAATCTACATCTTCAAGTTTAAGAATATTGAACAGGGGCAGCCTTTGTACCCCCAAATTTTCCCTCCCATATTTCTCAATAAATGTCAAAAGAGGCCCCCAAATTGCTCAAGGAAGGTCAAGAGTTTACCAGACAAACTCTCTCCTAAGGCAGTCTACCTCAAACTAGGGTTTCTATCTTCGTCAAGATTTATGAACCACAAAGGACCCAAATTCTCACCATTGTCCTAATATGTTCTCAAGATCATCCATGTCAAGTTTCAAGCCTTGCAGAAGAAGTTTGCTCAGTTAATTGCTCAAATGCCTGAAAATCAATTGTGCTAGGTCAAAAGTCAACTGTGGCCCACATACAGTCAAACTTCAAGATTTTGGTCAACATCCTAATTTTGAAGTATTATTCATCATTTGATCAAGGGTTGATCATGATTCCCCAAGGATTGCTCACAATTCATCAAAACCCAAAAGTTGCTAAATTAGGGTTTTGTAGGAAAAGTCAACTCAACTTTGACCAAGCATAACTTTCTCATACTTTATCATAAATGACCCATACAAAGCTCATTTTTAAGAGGATGCAATTACCTACAATTCATATTCAGCTCCAAAGTTCAGAATATGCACTCATAAAAAGATATGAATTTTGACATTATAGGTCCTTTTGAAAAGTCAACAAAAACACCTTTTGGGTCAAAGTTTCATACATGAACATGGAAGACTCAATTGATATGAGACCAAAGGGGTTGCTTAGAGGACACCCTAAGCTTTATAAAAAGTCCAAGAAAACATATCTAGGATCAAAATTGAGATAGTTATGCATTGGCCAAGTTGACCATTTTTGCAAAATTGCCAAAAGTCAAATATGCTCAAATTAGCATTTTTTTGCTAAATGGGCCTAACTTTTTATGCTTGCACCTCAATCATAATGTGGTCCACGACTCAAATACTTATACACAAATTATTTGCTCCATTTTTCAATTTATTTTGATTTTTCATTAATTAAAAAGTGAATTAAATCAAATAAATGATGAAAATTATCAAAGATATGATTTAATTTGTTTTTTGACAGGTTAGCAACCAAGATATGCTGAGCTTGCAAGATCAATTCGAATCAATGGCAATTGGTACAAAAATAGCATGATTGGCATGAAAATTGAAAGATATCATATGGCTAAAGAATCAAATCAAATATCATCAAAGCTTAAAGATTGAATCTGTTTTGCAACCCTAATTCACTCTAGTACATATAGAGAACGCAACCAAGGCAAGAAAAATGGTTAGAGGTCGTGCATAGCCAAGAAGAAAAGCTGAAAAATTCAAGAAAAAGTGAGTATCGGTTTTCAATCTACAAGGCGTTTCAGGGCATTTCAAGATCACCAATCTCTTCCTAGACATCCCAGGAAGCTGTTACAATCATTCCCAGGGCCTGAAGCACTCAGAAACTCGTGTTATAACTCACACGGTTTGGTACATTTTTCAAATTCGATTTTTTCAATTTACGTATCATTGGCATATTTTAATTATATATTCTTGTTCATCATTGAGTTTACAAGCTATTGGTATCATTTAATTGCGTTTTCAGTACAGGAATCATGATATGTTATTGTTAGGGTTCCTTGGCTCGTTTTAGGGGTTTGCAGTATATGCAAAATTAGACCTGGATTCTGGTACTATGATACTCGTGAGGATGAGACGGGTTGATTGGTACCCTCACTTGTCATTTATCTTGCTTGTACATAATTTTTGAGATGCACAGGTCTGTACCTACAGCAAAGCGTCCGTAGGTAAAAGCTTGGTTTTCTAAAACGACCGTCTGGGGAAGAAGAAGCTTGCGTGGCAACGTGTGATTTTTCCATTTGAATTTTCACGCATTTTTTGAAAACAATGTTTGATTTTCTTATATTATGCTTTGTCAGTGTTATATGTACAACTAAACGTCACAACTCAGTTGGCAAGCAAGCGCTGGAATTGGATATAAGGGCCTGGGTTCGATCCCCAGGTCCCAACCTTTGTTGTATTATTTTGCTTCATGTGATTAGGTACACTATAATCTCAAGCGCCCACCATATACCATCAAATTCAACCATCTGATTCACCAGCTAGCCAGATCCAATGCCTCATCATTGAAGGATCACTATATACCTCAAGTCAACGCACACACCAGATCTAGGCGTGGTCAAACAGGCTTGGATTATTTGGGCCAAGAAATCATATTGGCACCCCCCTATCCAGCAATGCTATCAGGCCCATTTACTCTTTTCTTATTTTTTCTCTTTATTTTATTTAATTCTTTTAATCAATTTAATTAACAAATTAATAATTTTTTTATAAAATCATAAAATCAAGAATTCACAAAAAAATTAGAATTATATTTTTGATCAAATTTAATTTTGTTAATGAAATTTAATTTAATTTAACTTAGGGAAATTTTAACTTGTTTTTTTATAAATAAAATCAAATAGAAATTAGGTTAAATTCTTGATTTATTTCTTTTATTTTTTCTCAAATAAATAAAAATACAAAAATAGGTTTTAGAATAAATTAATTTACTTTTTTAATTTAAAATTAATTAGAACTTAGGATTTTCATTTTTAATTTAATTGTTTCATTATTTTCTTAAAATAACAAAAAATGACAAAAACATCTTTTCTTTTTAATCAATCGCGAATAGGTTTAGTTGAGGGTCAAAACTCTAATTGTCTCGCATTTAATTCGCCGCACGCTTATCATTTATTTTGTCAATATTTTGTAACTGCTCACTGATTTGTAATAGTTAATTTAGGGCCTTTACTTACCGCTTTCCCCCCGGATTTTTGGCTATGTAATTAATCCCCCTCCCCGAAGCCTTGTAATAGCGTAGATTTATTTTCTCGCATTTTAATTCCTGCAAATATTTAACTATTTAGATGAATGCTAATAGGATTGTATGGCAAGAATGCATGACAAATTAATACAGTTAGAAAATCCTAATGTGCAAAGATAAATAATTGAAAACAAATCACTCGCACATATCACTCTTAGGGTATACTCTCACTTCGGTTGCCTTCGGTAAACAATCATTAAGCATAGGGTATCTTAGTGGTTGCCCTCTAGTCCAAAAGATCAAATTATCCCGTTCGAATGTTGCCTCGGAAATGTTGTCTCGAATATGATCTTAAGACTCTAGGGTTATTACTAAGATGTCCTAACATTGCTTTAGTGATCGTATGTCCCTTTCGAATTGACCCTTACAAAATCCAACAACGGTGCTACCTATTTCTCAATAGTAGGATAGCGTTGTCTAAAGGAAACAAGAATAGAAATGATCTTTTTTCGAGTAGGTAGATGCTAGTAGGTACTTGCTCAAATCAAAACTTTTCACACTTACACTTTTCAAACCAAATTTCAAAAACAACTTCGTCACACCTTTGAGGACTGATACAAGGCTTATCACGAAGTCAAACTTTTCAAAAACAAAGCACACAAACACAAGCAATTTTAAAAAGATGAGCAAGTACCTAAGAGCCCATGGAAAATCATGGATAGAAAGGGTGCTAACACCTTCCCTTTCTATAATCTACCCCTTGTACTCAGAATATCTTGAAAAAGGATTTTTTTCTGTACTTTTTTCCTTTCCGATTGGATGAAATAAAAGTCGGTGGCGACTCTTACTTACCGCGACATTTTGCGAATAAAAAACCCAAAACGCAAACCAGCATCAAACAGTCGGTTCTACCACCGTATCACATGTCTATTCTCGCTTCACATATTTGGTGACTATTGCCAAAGGTTAGAAGAATGAATGAAGAATGGTAAAGTGTCTAAAGCGGCTGGTGAATCTTTAAGTGATGCAAAGAAGCCCTTCGTGAACTTCTAAAAGAAGAAAGAGGGTGAAACTAATGATGTCTCCAATGAGAGAAGAAGACTTTATCATAGACCTTAGTATTATAATCAATCACAAGTAGTTGTTGTTACTCCTGTGGTTAATGCTCAACAAGTTCAAGTTCCTCAACATCAAGTTGTTGAACAAAATCAAAACCGCAAAGCAAGGACTAGGGCTCAGTTTGACCCTATTCCAATGACTTACACTGAATTGTACCCTACTTGGTTCAGCTAAGTTTGATCACAACAAGGTCTTTAACTCCTCAAGATCCTCTTTCAGTTGGATTCAAGCATGATCTCCACCGTAAGTTCCATCAGAGAGTTGCGGGCCATGATTTGGAACGTTGTTATGCACTGAAGGCTAGAGTGTAAGAGTTGGTCAGAGGACAAATGATAAATTTCAAAGCTTCTACTCCAAATGTTGTCAACATACCGTGACAATTGAAACTTCAGTTAGAGCCAACCTATCTTCCTAAAGCTAGTGTTTCAGACAAGATAACTAATTCTTGTTGCTGATTTCATTAGACTATGTTTATTCCTGTTTGCATTTTCTTTTAATTGTATTAAATTTTTGCTTTCAAACTTTGTTTGTACTTTTATGTTAATTTTAATGAAAAGAGAATTGCAATATTTTCGTCATCTTCATCTAGCCAATGCTCAGTTGTTTCTGCAATCTGTCCACCAGTTTGTTCGACAACAACAAAAACACCAATGTTTGGTAGGTGCTTGTATTTCTTCCTAGCTCTCACGCTTTAAATCAATTATTCTTAAATTGGTTAAAAACATGGCGAGATGAAGATGACGAAGAAAGTAGCAGCTGGGAGAACACGGAACCGTACGGTGATGGCGAAAGCTTATTGCGGTTGAATCGTAGGTGATGCTGGCTCTGAGAGTTTCACGAGTCGAAATGACAACCGGAAGTGAAGTGACTTTGGTGGAGGGGTATGTACCGGAGTTTGAAGAAGGGGATAGCTGAAGGTGGGTGCCGATTTGGACAAAGGCTATAAAGGCAGAGGTAGTTGTAGCGGAGGAGAAAAGTTGGAGATGGATGGATATTGGGTTGTTGTTGCCAGTTGGTTTTTAACGGAATTGAAGAAGAATGATCAGCTTTTTCAACTTCTCTGCCTTTCTATTGTTTTTTGTTTGCGGATCTCCTCCCCCTCCTTTTCTCTTGATCCCCACCTTATAACCATCCAACAAAATTTATCCAACAGTAGGTATTTGCAAATGACCAATAGACCCTTATTGTTAGAATTTCTCTAATTAAACAAAATAAACAATATATATATATATATATATTTAAAAGTTAATAATAAAACTTAATTATTAATCGTCTACAAATGAAAAGAAAAAGTAAATCTGAATGAAATTTAAAAAATCAGAAATACATGTAAAAATGTGTGAAACATGCAGCAATTCAAATAAAAATCAAATTAGATATAAGCAATGCGAATGAGAAAACTCAGGGTAAAATTTGGAGTGTAATAGTGACCACAAAGGAGACTACACAAGATGTTTGTGCTTGTAAGGGTCCACATTACATACTAAAGTGAATGTATAATTTATTTGAGCGCCATCGAGGCTAGGTTTATCACAGCTCAACTATATCGCAAGAGCTTACATGCTAATGCTAGTCGACTTCACTATTTTTCCTAACAAGAGTTATACTATTGTAGAGGCAAAATATCTACCCCTTTTTAAGAACCTATTAACATGTGGGAGATATAGTAAGGACAAAACTTATTTGGTCAAACTCTATAGGTTTTTAGGATAAGTCTCTATGATCACTTGCAAGCAACTTGACGGATACGTCACTCTGCTACATGTATCTTTTTTTAGACTATTTATTTTTATTTACTTTTGTTTATGTATTTATTCGTATATTGTTAATAATATTAATATTGGAACTGTGTTATATACACAAGTATTTTCATATCGTTGGTAATAGGGCAGAGAGTCAGATCTCAAGAAGCGTTCCTGGACTTATTCGAGCTATGTGATGTGTGTACAAGCAACGAGATTTGAAGGTCAATGACTTGAGAAGTGTTTTGGGTGGTCTGACTCCTTTTGATGTCATATGGAGCCCATTTGAGACTCAGACAAGAACGGTCATTTGAGTATATATGTCTATATAGGGGTGTCTTAGATGGTGCGAGACAGATGTTCCATACTTACCTGATAGGTGTATACGTCAATTTGGAGTTAGATAATATATATTATCTATAGCTTCTGATTATAATCATATGATGTTAATGTGGAATGGATTGATTATGATTCTAGCATGCATGAGGTGGTTGATCTGGAAGTTGTGGCTAACACTCAATATGAAGTTAATGTTAGATACTTGGAGTGGTATTATAAAGTTTCACATCTTCAGTTGGTACCACCGACTCAAAATACGCAGAGACTAATGCATTATTATTATTTTGAGACTAATGTATTTTTACACTTATAACATCCATATAATCTAATAAAATATAACATACATAAAATTATTCCAAACTCAGAGTGTTTGGCATTACATACTGTTGTACCCCAAAATTTTCCTTCTCATTTCTCAAAGAATCGCTTTGGACCCTCAGGTTTGCTTCCATCCAGTTCCAAGCCTTGAATTTCAATTTTTTTCAAGAAAGTCATCCACAAGGGCAAAATGGTCATTTGCACACTGAAAAGTCAAACTTTAACTTTTGGATCAAAATCAAGTTTCAAGAATCATATTTCATCAAGACATGTTGAAATATGAAGTTTGTTTCATCAAGAAATTCAAAAGTCAAAACTACTTTGGAGAAGTCAAAATTCTAAATACTTAGAATTTTTTCTAAGTGTTTAAGAAAATATGACAAGCTCAGAACTTCTGGCCAGATTTTCACCATGATGCAAACTGATTCTGGAAGAACTTCTGATTCAATAGTTATAGATTTCAACGAGATCTAAAACATTGCAGAACAAAACTTCTCCTAGAAATGCTGGGATTTCAAGTTATAACTCCTCAAAGACACGTCCTTGAAACTGAAACACTCAGCAAATTCTGGACACTTTCAAGACAGAGTTTGGTCAGAACTTCTTGGCAAGTTTTCACAAAGGTTCAGTCAGAGTTTGCAAGGGTAATTCAAAGAAGGTTAAGAAGTATGCTACAAACTTCCTAGAAAGTCTGAGAGCTCCTTCAGAACATGCTGGAGCAAGGAGATACAAAGATCAGAGATTGGATATTACGCATGCTGAACTTCTGATCCAGAACTAAGCAATGATGCAGAATTTCACATGGAAGGATTTCTCATTTGATAAATCTCATCATCATTTAATGCTCATTTAATGCTCACAACCACTTTTGAATCTTTATCCAAAGGATTTCCCCCATGTGTACCTCTACTGTCTTGGGAAAGTAAACTTTTATGCAAAAGGGTGCTAGGCCCATGTGTTGCTTTTGCTTTTCCTTAATTTTGATTGACAAATCCAGCTCAGGCACGGCTAAAAGCTGCTAACCACCTTACCTTGTGCCTTGAACCATACTTGTTTGAACTTGCTTCAAGAACAAGTCAGCGCCTAGCATATGATGGCTGTACCTTTGATTTCTCCAAGCTACTAAATCCTTGCCTATAAATTGAACTACATTTGCAACTGTGAAAGGGTCAGAAATTTGAGAAAGAAAAGCCTTAAACCCCTGCTAAAATTCCAAGAGTCCAAAAACTGTAAACACAAACTACAACTGGCTGAATGGATTTTGGAGAGAGGGAATCATCAAAAGAGTGAAAAGAAATATGTGGAACCCCTTCATAAAAATCCAGAAATCCCAAACAGAAAACCAAAACCCTTGTTCTTCCCTTGAAGTAAAATAACTTGGTATTTTCTCTTTCGTTGCTCTTGCTGACTCCAGAATATCTGAAGGCAGCAGCTCAAACCTCCAAGCATACACTCCAGATTCAAGGTGAGTTTTTCTGACTTTGCATCTTTTCATTCAGAACATCATCAAATATGTAAATATCACAATATTGATGTTGTCCATATCATTGCATAAGTAGAAAAACCGTGGATCAGAACTTCTTGATTAGGGATAGGCTCAGATTTAGGATTAGAACTTATATAAATTGTCGTACTATTATCCTTATGATTTGCTGTTTATTAAGAACTAAATAAATTGCTGATGTGCTGATTAAGGGTTGAAATATGGCATAGAACTTCTGATGTTCACTCACAGCTTTAGCACAACACAGAACTTCTGAGTTCTCCTCATTGTTAATGCACACTGAACTGCTGATTGTTCACTCACTGTTTTAACACTTAGAACTTCTGATTTTCATGCGCTGTTAACACAAACTAAAGTTCTGATTCTTACATGCTGATAACGCTGAGCTGCTGATTATTCGTTCACTGTCTTAGCACCATACAGAACTTCTGAGTTCTTCCTACTGTTTTGACACGCACAAAATTTCTAAGACTTTTTCATTGTTCTAACATTCAGAAGTTCAACACATAGCAATCCAAAACTTTTGTGTTTTCCCTCTAACGTGTCTTGTAGAACCTTAGAGTGTACCAATCCAGAACTTCTGATTCCATTGACGTTCCTTTCTGAGTCATCACGCGCCTAGCTTCAGAACTTCTGATCTTTGTTGTTTTTCTTGCAGCAGCACACTGTTTTCTATCTTTCATTTATTTTCCTTTTCATCATTTTTAATATTAACATAAAAATACATAAAAGTATTTTTCTTTTATTAATTTATTACTTTTTCATTAAGATAAAAAACCATTTTCTAAACAAGTCCTTTTTCTTCCTTATGTTGTACATTTCAATATGGTTGTAATAGTAACTTAGGATTTAATTTTATTTGCAACCCCCATTTGTAAATATGTACCCCCATCCCTAAAATATTGTAATAGCATAGGACTTTACATTTCTGCAATTTATCGCTTTTGAATGTGAATGCTAGTAACTAGGGTGTGTATGACAAGACATGAAATTGACAAATAGATCACTATAATCAAGACTAAAATGCATGCAATTAAACACACTTTCACACTAGCACCCTTAGGGTAATCTCACTTGTTGCCTATCAGAAAAATAGTCATGTCTCTCGAACATGGGCATTTTAGCAAAGACACTCGATAAAAGATTGTAGTCCCTCGATGACCCTCAATGTTGCCTTCGGTAAACGAACTAGTCCCTAAAAACGACATTGCTAAAACATCCCATAAGTTGCCTTCTATGACTATACAAACGTGCCACACTTGTCCCTTCACATCCAACGATGGGGCTTATTACCAAATCAATGGTAGGATAGCAACATCTAAAGGAGGAGGAAAAGCACATCTAAGACCTTTTGAGTAGGTAGGTTCGCTCTCAGTTACTCGCTTGCTCACAACAAAAACATTTTATACACCAACACTCTCACTTTGAAACATTTTTCGAAAGACAACACTTTGTACGCGTTCTTATAGAAACGAGAGCCATTACAAAGGAAACCCTTTTCAAAATCACTTTCAAAAAACACATTTCACAAACATCTTTTTGAACTATTTTCAAAATAACACTTTGTACGCATTCTTATAGAGACGAGAATCATTACAAAGTCACTTTTTCAAAATACTTTCAAAACCCACATCACAAAGCACATTTCAAAACAAAAGCAAGTGATCTAGCAATTAACTAAGAGCCCATGGAAAACCATGGATGAAAAGGGTGCTAATACCTTCCCTTTTAATAATCTACCCCCAGAACTCAAGAAAACATCTCTAAAGGTCTTTCCTGTGCTTTTTCACCTTTCCTTTTGGATAAAAGAAAAGTTGGTGGCGACTCTTGCTAAACCGCAACATTTGCAAATACAAACGCAAAACAATCAAGTCAGTTCTCCCATCGTATCACAGAACTGGCGACTCTGCTGGAGAATTTAACTTAAAATTGGGGTTACCTTAGGGTTAGATCACATTTACTTGCCTTCATTTGTTTGAATTGCTTGATTTACATTATTGGTTCCTTGTTTGGGTTTGTTTTGATCCTCTACCCGGATCTGGGACACCTTTTTAGGTAAGTAGCAATAGATTGTGGAAACTGTGCGGGGTATACTGACATGGTCTAAGAAATAGCTACGTTAGTGTGACGCATTTGTTGGTACCAGTATCCCTTGTGTTGAAACGAGGAGAATACGGGGCCGCTGAGTGGCGTCATGAAGCACTAACTGACCTTAGAACCTTACTTGACCAACTTGGCCATTAGGACGTAGTGAGATAACCGGTTTCAGTGTAGAGCTGAAAATTGGTTGATACTCGATGCTACACTCATTGAGACCGGACTTTTGGGATATCTCGGCCGTAAGAAAAGATTAATTGAGATGAGACAATGCCTAAAAGAAATTTCAGTGATATTGAGATCCCTTAGAACCCGGTTACTATTAACTAGGACAGGTTGAGCCAACTAAGCTTCAAGAGGGTACTTACCTACAAACTCCATGCAAGCCTAAACCTAAGGACTTGTCTACTTTGTGTGAATATGATTATTTGTATATGAACTTGTTTACCACGCATATTTGTACATAACATCATAACATCATACCATAACATTTTCAATAGCCATTTCAAGGATCTCGAGGGCCTTTGATGCAGGGACACGTTGAACCAGACGTCCACCAAGGGGCAAGAGGATTTATTTTCCTCTAAACCAAATGTCGTCAAAAAATCAAGTACAACAAACCGGAGTCAAAGGCTACGACCCACTTGACATGGTGAGCTTAATTCTCGTGGAAGGACATCCACCGATACAAAGTTCTCCAATTCGAAACTGTAAGTAACTACTAACCCCACGAGATCCTTGAAGACATGCATCCACATATCATGCATCATATCATGACAGGTTTCTCCCATACAGGTATCCTTATCTTCCTGCGGTTTATTTCAGTAAGATGGATATGGAAGGTGAAAGATCTCCAAGATCAAAACGCTCAATTCTAACAAATGTTCCTGGCTATGGCTAAGGGGCAAGAGGATCTGAAAAACTCTCCTTCTCGAAGACAATAGGGAGAAGTCCAAGAAGTCAGTAGGTGTCATGAACTTGAGAAGAAGACCTAGAGGACCAGTCAAGAAAACTCTAGATCTTCCAACTCCATCCAACATGGGGGATAATCATGAAGAAGAAAACAGTCGGGAGATTGGTGAAGCCGAAGCTGACTACTCTGAGGAACAATCTCCTCCCACTGTTGACAAGTACAAACAGCTGGAGGATCGCCTCAGTGCTATGGAGATTCAACAGATACCCGGCTTGGATTTAGGAGACATGGGTTTGGTTTCTGGAGTGGTTATTCCGCCAAAGTTCAAAATCCCTACCTTTGCCCTGTACGATGGAGTATCTTTCTCTAAGATGCACTTAAAGTGTTATGTCTGCAAGATTGAACCATACACAATTTATACAAAGCTTTGGATCCATTTCTTCCAAGAAAGCCTAGTAGGGACTCAACTCAAATGGTTCTATCAATTGGAGAGTTTTCGCATCCATGCCTGGGAGGATTTAGCTGCTATTTTCTACAAGCAGTATCAGTACAACTCTGATCTTGCACCAACTCGTGTACAATTCCAGAACATGACCATGGGTTACAACGAGAGCTTCAAAGGATACGCCCAAAGATGGAGAGATCTGGCTGGTAGGGTGCAACCCTCATTAACTGACAGGGAGCTGATTGACACCTTCATGGGAACCTTGATGGGACCTTCCTTTAAACACCTAATCGGAAGCTCCTCGGCCGGGTTCACCGAGCTAGTACTGACTGGAGAAAGGGTCGAAGCTGGCATCAAAAGTGGAAAGATCCAAGGAGCTACGCCTTATGATTCTCACAAAAGGCCATGCAATGGGAAGAAAGAGTCCAATGCTGCGTATGGTAAAAAGAGTCGCCATGATCAACATGTAGGGGAAATCCTGATCTCTAGTCCTACACCTGTTCAACAAAGACATGGAAATAGGCATAGGGTAAGATATCAAGAAAGAAAATACACTAACATCAACATGCCTTTGTCTCAAGCATTACAATATCTGCTGAAGTTGAAGCTGATCACGTCAAAGGATCCTCCTCAAAATCCCGATACCACCTCTTCAAAGTATAATCCAAGCGTAAGGTGTACCTATCATTCTGATAGTCCCAGACATGACACTGACAGCTGTTGGACTCTGAAGAACAAGATTTAAGATTTGATTGACGCCAAGGAGATCGAGTTTGACCCTCTGGAGACTCCAAACGTGACCACTGCTCCTATGCCGAATCATTGAGAGCGTCTTGTTCATTTTGAATTTTCAATTGTAATTCCTTTTGTTATTCAAACAATTATCTATTAATGTCAAACTTTGTTTCATTAATGCATTGCATATGTTTGTCTTGAATTAATTAATTTGTTTTCATTTCATTTAAACTATGCTTTTTACTCTCTCTATGACATTCAACTCTTGCTAAAAGATACAAGCCTTTAGAGGGAGGATGACGAAAACAATGCCATAATCTCATACAGTATGTTCTTGAACAGACCTTGCAGATGATGTACAAGCGTTCTTTCAAATCCTAAACACTGGAGTTATAAGGAAGATAATCCCTAGTCAACCCCTTTGAGCCAAAGAAGTATAAGTTTTCTTTCTTACACAAATTGAAACCTTTAATCAAAACCTGGGGCAGGGTAGTCTCTAAGTTAATTCAAATGCGCGTTAAGCTGCAAACTCTCAGTTCGTAATACAACGAATGACATCAAAAATATTCCTCTGGAATCAAAAGACGGTGATGGTTCCCTACCAAATAGGCAGACATTATCTCTCAAAGAGAAAAGCCCACTAAGTCAAAACCTACAAAGGAGACTTAAGAAAAAAACTGGGGCATCCCACTGATTGTAATCTCAAAACAGGAACAATCAGGCAAAATTAGGGATAACAAATCAAAAGAAAGAGGTCACTACAAATCCTCAACAACACGAAAAATGTCGCAAAAAAAATGAAAATGACTGCCTTCTGACAAACTTAATTTGTCTGAACCATCACCAAAATGTCATTCCAGACTCAATTGCAGTTCAAACACACAACTAACTAAGCTTAGGACTGAAGAACGTCACGAAGAGCGGGTGGGTACAAATACACTTTGAGCCTTTATCCTTTGTTTCTTAAAAACCGTGAACCAAGCCACGTTACAACCCTTCAAAAGTCCTAATTGAAGCATGGGTTAGTTCGAAAGCATACTGTTACAAAAGATATCCTGACTCTTGTAAGGCTTTTCTCTAAATCCTGAGTTTGAATTTTCTTACAAAAATTTCTTTACTTGTTAAAACGCATTTTTCAAAAAATTTCAAGACAAACATAAACTTTGCATTACTTGAATATCACTGTTTGCATATGGCTATTTGTTTGACAGCAGAGAAATTCACACAACAAATATCCGATGAACGAAAGCTCTCTCAGTGAACAAAATCAATTCAAGTAGGATGACACTCCCATTGATAAATCTCCCATCAACAAGGGGACATGACATGTCCCTATCCAGCACACCTGGGGCAGTCCAGTCAAGATTCCAAGAAATCTCTCAAGAATTGCAGAGTAACCAGAGGCAAGTCTCTATCTCCGTCACTTGGGGCATTGAACGTCAATCTCAACGAAGGGTTACGTACAATCAAACATTTTCTGGCAATACCACAAACATTTGCTGCTAGGGGCAATGACAAAATTCTTCTCATAGGATGATTCCCCAGCAAGAGTTTAATCTCTGTAAACCTTTCCCCAGCTGAGACAACCTCAAAAGTCCTCGAGGACTTTCCCCAACGAAGTCGTCACCTCTCTAGCAGACCAGCAACAGGGTTTATTTCCCCAACAAACTACAGATTCCCCAGTTTGAGTTTGCCTTTCCAACTACTACAAATCAAAGGACCACAACTCCCTTTCCCTAGTAGACTACTCTATAATCCCCAATAAGTTACTGTGAAACCTGGACCCAACTATATATCAGTTCAACTTTGACTCCCCAGTAGAGAAACGGAGAACCGAGGCTCCAGAACTCTTTTCCCCAAGCAAGAATCAACACTCTCCACAGAGTTTCCAACTTTCCCCAACGGAGTTCTCCTCAACAAAATAGGGATCCTCAGTGGAAACATTCTAAGAAAAGTTTGAATACATACCTACTCTTCAACAACAATCTGGGATTTAATAACTCCCCAACACTTGTCAAGAATTTATTCTGCAAGACAAAATTACATTTCAACAACATTCATAGCATATGCATACAAAATACATATAACATAAATCTCATTTATTTTAATAACATCATTACACAATGCATACATCATGAAATTGCATACAACTAACTCTTTACCTTTTCAGGAAAGATCGATCGACAGATAGAGGTAGTAATCGTCCAAGATTCCTTCATCATCCTGCTGAGGTAGTAATCGTCCAAGATTCCTTCATCATCCTGCTGAGGTAGTAATCATCTAAGATTCTTTCATCATCCTGCTGAGGTAGTAATCGTCCAAGATTCCTTCATTATCATGCTGAGGTAGTAATCATCCAAGATTCCTTCATCATCCTACTGAGGTAGTAATCGTCCAAGATTCCTTTATCATCCTGCTGAGGTAGTAATCGTCCAAGATTCCTTCATCATCCTGCTGAGGTAGTAATTGTCCAAGATTCCTTCATCACCCTGCTGAGGTAGTAATCGTCCCAGATTCCTTCATCACCCTGCTGAGGTAGTAATCATCCAAGATTCCTTCATCATCCTGCTGAGGTAGTAATTGTCCCAGATTCCTTCATCATCCTGCTGAGGTAGTAATCGTCCCAGATTCCTTCATCATCCTACTGAGGTAGTAATCGTCCAAGATTCCTTCATTATCATGCTGAGGTAGTAATCATCCAAGATTCCTTCATCATCCTGCTGAGGTAGTAATCATCCAAGATTCCTTCATCATCCTACTGAGGTAGTAATCGTCCAAGATTCCTTTATCATCCTGCTGAGGTAGTAATCGTACAAGATTCCTTCATCATCTTTTTGGAGTAGTAATCTTCAAAGATTCCTTCAAACACTCATTCAATTTAAGATACAGTTCAGATACGCTCCAGACACAGATGTCATTCTGATACTCATTCAGATTCAGCTTTCAGATACAGTTCAGATACGATCCAGATTCGGATGTCATTTTGTCACTCAAATACAGTCCAGATACAATCACCCGTGGATGGCATCTATAAACCCATCTCCAACAATTGTCCATCATTTCTCCAAATGGAATCTTTAAGCCCATTCCTTATACAATCAACCACAATATCATCGAGTGCAAATTTCTGGACACTCTAGTGTTCAATCATCTTCCACCTTCAAGTCACGAATGGCAGATTCGCCAAATCTAACTCTTCAGGTGTAAGAAGATTGAACAGGGGCAGCTATTGTACCCTAAAATTTTCCCTCTCATTTCTTAAAGAATCGCTCTGGACCCTCAGGTTTGCTTCCATCCAGTTCCAAGCCTTGAATGGCAATTTTTTTCAAGAAAGTCATCCACAAGGGCAAAATGGTCATTTGCACACTGAAAAGTCAAACTTTGACTTTTGGATCAAAATAAAGTTTCAAGAATCATATTTCATCAAGACACGTTGAAATATGAAGTTTGTTTCATCAAGAAATTCAAAAGTAAAAACTACTTTGGAGAAGTCAAAATTCTAAATACTTAGAATTTTTTCTAAGTGTTTAAGAAAATATGACAAGCTCAGAACTTCTGGCCAGATTTTCACCATGATGCAAACTGATTCTGGAAGAACTTCTGATTCAATAGTTATAAATTTCAACGGGATCTAAAATATTGCAGAACAAAACTTCTCCTAGAAATGTTGGGATTTCAAGTTATAACTCCTCAAAGACACGTCCTTGAAACTGAAACACTCAGCAAATTCTGGACACTTTCAAGACAGAGTTTGGTCAGAACTTCTGGGCAAGTTTTCACAAAGGTTCAGTCATATTTTTCAAGGGTAATTCAAAGAAGGTTAAGAAGCATGCTACAAACTTCCTAGAAAGTCGAGAGCTCCTTCAGAACATGCTGGAGCAAGGAGATACAAAGATCAGAGGTTGGATATTATGCTGAAGCTGAACTTCTGATCCAGAACTAAGCAATGATGCAAAATTTCACATGGCAGGATTTCTGATTTGATAAATCTCATCATAATTTAATGCTCATTTAATGCTCACAACCAATTTTGAGTCTTTATCCAAAGGATTTCCCCCACGTGTACCTCTACTGTCTTGGTAAAGTAAACTTTTATGCAAAAGGGTGCTAGGCCCATGTGTTGCTTTTCCTTAATTTTGGCTGACAAATCCAGCTCAGGCACAGCTAAAAGCTACTAACCACCTTACCTTGTACCTTGAACCATACTTGTTTGAACTTGCTTCAAGAACAAGTCAGCGCCTAGCATATGATGGTTGTACCTTTGATTTCTCCAAGCTACTAAATCCTTGCCTATAAATTGAACTACATTTGCAACTGTGAAAGGGTCGAAAATTTGAGAAAGAAAAGCCTTGAACCCCTGCTAAAATTCCAAGAGTCCAAAAAATGTAAACACAAACTACAGCTGGCTGGCTGGCTTTTGGAGAAAGGGAATCATCAAAAGAGAGAAAAGAAATATGTGGAACCCCTTCATAAAAATCCAAAAATCCCAAACAGAAAACCAAAACCCTTGTTCTTCCCTTGAAGTAAAAGAACTTGGTATTTTCTCTTTCGTTGCTCTTGCTGACTCCAGAATATCTGAAGGCAGCAGCTCCAACCCCCAAGCATACACTCCAGATTCAAGGTGAGTTTTTCTGACTTTGCATATTTTGATTTAGAACATCATCAAATATGTAAATATCACAGTATTGATGTTGTCCATATCATTGCATAAGTAGAAAAACTGTAGATCAGAACTTCTTGATTAGGGCTAGGCTCGGATTTATGATTAGAACTTCTATAAAATGTCATGCTATTATCCTTCTGATTTTCTATTTATTAAGAACTGAATAAATTGCTGATGTGCTGATTAAGGGTCGAAATATGGCATAGAACTTCTGATGTTCACTCATAGCTTTAGCACAACACATAACTTCCGATGTTCACTCATAGCTTTAGCATAACACATAACTTATGAGTTCTCCTCACTGTTAATGCACACTGAACTGCTGATTGTTCACTCACTGTTTTAACACTTAGAACTTATGATTTTCATGCACTGTTAACACAAACTGAACTTCTGATTCTTACATGCTGATAACGCTGAGCTGCTGATTATTTGTTCACTGTCTTAGCACCATACAAAACTTCTGAGTTCTTCCTGCTGTTTTGACACGCACAAAATTTCTAAGACTGTCTCATTGTTCTAACATTCAGAATTTCAGCACATACCAATCCAGAACTTCCGTGTTTTCCCTCTAACGTGTCTTGCAGGACCTCAGAGTGTACCAATCCAGAACTTCTGATTCCACTGACGTTCCTTTCTGAGTCATCACGCGCCTGTCTTAAGAGCTTCTGATCCTTGTTGTTTTTCTTGCAGTAGCACACTGTATTCTATCTTTCATTTATTTTCCTTTTCATCATTTTTAATATTAACATAAAAAGACATAAAAATATTTTTCTTTTATTAATTAATTTATTTTTCATTAAGATAAAAAAACCATTTTCTAAACAAGTCCTTTTTCTTCCTTATGTTGTACATTTTAATATGGTTGTAATAGTAACTTAGGATTTAATTTTATTTGCAACCCCCATTTGTAAATATGTACCCCCATCCCTGAAATATTGTAATAGCATATAACTTTACATTTCTGCAATTTATCGCTTTTGAATGTGAATACTAGTAACTAGGGTGTGTATGGAAAGACATGAAATTGACAAATAGATCACCCTAATCAAGACTAAAATGCATGCAATCAAACACACTTGCACACTAGCACCCTTAGGGTAATCTCACTTGTTGCCTATCGGAAAAAAAGTCATGTCTCTCGAACATGGGTGTTTTCGAAAAGACAGTCGATAAAAGATCGTAGTCCCTCGATGACCCTCAATGTTGCCTTCGGTAAACGAACTAGTCCCTAACAACGACATTGCTAAAACGTCCCATAAGTTGCCTTCTATGACTATACAAACGTCCCAGACTTGTCCCTTCACATCCAACGATGGGGCTTCTTACCAAATCAATGGTAGGATAGAAACATCTAAAGGAGGAGTAAAAGAACATCTAAGACCTTTTGAGTAGGTAGGTTCGCTCTTAGTTACCCGCTTGCTCACAACAAAAACATTTTATACACCAACACTCTCACTTTGAAACATTTTTCGAAAGACAACACTTTGTACACGTTCTTATAGAAACGAGAGCCATTACAAAGGAAACCCTTTTCAAAATCACTTTCAAAAAACACATTTCACAAACATCTTTTTGAAGTATTTTCAAAACAACACTTTATACGCATTCTTATAGAGACGAGAATCATTACAAAGTCACATTTTCAAAATACTTTCAAAACCCACATCACAAAGCACATTTCAAAACAAAAGCAAGTGATCTAGAAAGTAACTAAGAGCCCATGGAAAACCATGGATGAAAAGGGTGCTAATACCTTCCCTTTTCATAATCTACCCCCTTTTCAAAAGCGAGTATGAAAGAAGGTAATTTCTCTTTCCACCCGTATAGTGTGAGTCACACCAAATAACATTTTTCAAAAATTTAATTCGGAGATACATCTCTTATTTTTTTTAGGTTAATTCGGAGATATATCTCTAAAAATATCATTTGTTCCAAATTACCACCAATTTCTCAACAACAAAAAAATGGTTTCAATTCCATCAATTAAATTTGTTAGTTCCATGTTTTGGTGGTTGGCTAAGTTTTGGCTAGGCATATTTCTTAACATGGTTATGTGTTGTTGTTGAATAATATGTTGCAATATCTTTATCAACTGTCATAACAGTTTTACAGTTATGTGTTTTCAGTAAGATGTTGAAGGCAGATGTCATGACATCTTGATTTGGTTCTGTAACACAGCAGGTATTGTTGTTTTAAATCTTGACAGATTTGATTTGATTCTAGAATATTTCTGTTGGATATATTTATGTTAATTTCGCAGGTCAAGAAGATTTTATATGGAACAAGGTTTTACATCTCCAGTTGTACATTAGTTACTAAATTGGATCGTTTAGACAATTTAGGAAATTTTGTATTGGTTGTTCCAAGATTTAAGGAGATTTTGCTGCACAATAGATACAACTCTCAACATGTGGATCAAGAAACTTCTGAACTTAGAATATCGAAGCCCATGGATTGAAGAAGTGTATTTAAAGAGAATACCTAAACCTAAAGTGCCAACTTTTATCTTTCAACAATTGTAAAAATTAGGGGAAGAAAATATTCTTAGGTTTTGAGAGTCTCTTGTGTATTGCGTAGGTGTTTGTCACCCTTGTATCTTTCGATACATGTGGTAGACTTATTGTTCTCCTTGAAGCTTTGAAGCAAGAGTGAGTATTATTCTTAGAGGAAGATTTTAAGCAAACTCTAAGTATTGTTTTTGGTCAAGATTCTTGGCTAATTATTGTAATGGAAGCATGACCTTCTTGTTGAGTTATACTCTTTGTAGTCACTGGGATTGGGACTGTTAAATATCATTGTGGTGATTGGATGTAGGATGGAGATTTCTCATATCCAGAAAGGGAATTATGCTAAGAGTTTGTTAGAGGTGAAGAAGGTCAGTTGAGAGAGGAACCCATTTAATCCATTAGCAAAGAGAATATCTCTTGGTTTTATGCATAACTTGTGGGACCAAAGGGAACAAACTTGAGAGTAAATTGGAGAAATGATTTATGGATTTGTCTATAGTGAAAATAATTAAGAATTTCCTCTGATATCTAGGGTCAGAAGATTGTGCAGGGGTAAAAGGGTGAATGGCATAAAGGGTAGAATGGTTATCTCTTTGAAATTTTTTTGTAATGCAATTCTAGTAGCTATGTGGTCCCAAGTAACTTAGTGACATCAATACTATTTGTCTAAATCAAAATTTCTTATGATTTGAATTTTTACATTTCCTTGAATTATATAAATTTGTAACCTTTTGTATTGATCTTATATAAGTTGAAGCATAATTCTTGGGACTTGGGAGACTATCCCTAGGGCTAAGCTGGAAAATCAAAGGAAGGTTAGTAATTTGTTGTAGGGTAATAGGATAACTTTGCTAACTTTTAGTTTTTATTGAATATCAAGGGTAGTTAAAATCTTGGTTCTGTCATGGAAAGATGTTTACATAGCTCCTGTTTGAACTTCATGTTAATTGAATTTTGAATGATGAGTTGTTTGGTTGAATGTATGAGGTATTGGTCTGCTATAAGTTTGCATTTTTTATGCAGCAGGTCTGAAGGATATAAGGATCAGCAACCACTTTAGAGTTAACATCCATTTCCAACCGTTTACATTGGCCACCAGCCAAATGCCCTCTCAGTTTGAGTAATCAATGATGTTGAATTAATTGTTTACCTCAAAGTGATGGCTAGGAAAGAATGAGTAGAATCCTACTGATATTGAATAACGTTAAGGTTCAAAAGTCTGTTTTGAAATGTGCCATCAATTTGCTCAAACATAGCTTTTCAAGACTTCTCAAAACAAGAACTAATGTAGCTTCAACACTAGTCTTAAGTGCTTCCTGAAGAGCCTGCATTATGTTTTATAGACGATGCTTTCCTGAAGAACATGTTGAAATATCTTGGTTATGATGGCAGTTTGTGCAAGAAAATTTGTACTTAACTAATTATTTCATTCGCTTTTAGGAAAATCTAAACCGTGTTGTTAAATGTTGCAGGTTGGAAATTTATGCAGGTACACGACATTGATATTGTGGATGTAGCAAGATGGGAAAATGTGTAGCATGTTGATGTATTGTGTGGGCTGTAGGTGAGTTTGGTTGGCTCAAGTTTAAGGTCTGCTCATGCAGGATTGGTCCTGGCAGCTTCTATTTGGTAGTCGTGAGCTTGAACATGATATGCCACAAAATTTGTCCATATTCTAAAGCATATGAAGGTGTAATGAAGAAGACTTGAAGTGTAAGACATTAGTCCTCAAACAATTTTGTATCATTTCCTTATGATGAAGTAATGTATCTTGGTGTATTTGAAAAATGGACGTGGTTAAAGGTTTTTTCCTTGTAATGATGTGAAACTTTGAGACATGTAATGGTTCTAACTTCTAATAACATTCGAATTTTCTTTTTCTCCAATTTTATTCGAATTTGAAATTCCTTGCATCAAGTAATCCATTTGGAAATGTAGAAATGCCAGAGCATATTTTTAAATTTTCTTCTTTTCCATTTCAATCTTCAAATCTATTTCATCAATAATTTCATCACCTAAACACTTGAAGAAATTACACCCCTTATCCATTTGATTTCTATAATTTCAACAACCCCAAAATTTTCTCCCATAGTTCACACTGTTCATATCATTGACATGTCTGTCATACCCTAAATTTTACTTATATTTTTATCTGGTCCAATCATTATAACTCATTCATTAGCATCATACATATGCATTGGCTTATGAATCTTCAAGTGCATTGTTTTCTTTAATTTGGCTTACAAGTTACGGTTGGTCAAGAATCAACGGTGTTTGGTGAGGCTTCATCAATCATGATGCAATATCAGTGCAAGGTTTCTTAAACCAAAAGTGTTTCATCAGATTTCAGTTGGCCTCAACCCTTAATGTTATAGATGATATTTGTGAAGTTGTTGGTTCTCTATACAGAACAAGGAATTTGAATCTCTCAATTGGATGTTTTTTATTTCCACAGGCTAGGGTTTCTGCTTGAGAAAGATATTGGACTTCTGTTGACTTTTGGTCAAAGTCAACTATAAGTTTGGATTTTTTGTCCAAGATTGAATAATGAGGTTCTCCATACTAGAGGATGGTTGAAAATGTCCATTGTGGTTGGGATTTTGAGCTTAGGGTTTAATATTGTGTTTGTAACAATCTAATTAGGATTTAATTAGGATTTTGAGCTTAGGGTAATGCAGTGTGTTCTCGTGAGTTTATCAATGTAATTTAGTTGGATTGAATTTTGTATTTGTCATGATTTTATCTATGTAACACTTTTATTGGTTTAATGCATAATGTTATGATAATAAATGTCTATTCACTATACTCTACCAATTTGTGTTCATTATACTAGTGTAACATTTCAATAAGCATTAACATAATTACAATAAGCAGATAGTGATATTAGAAATTAAAAATGGCATTTCAATTGGATGTTTTTTATTTCCACAGGCTAGGGTTTCTGTTTGAACAAGATATTGGACTTCCGTTGACTTTTGGTCAAAGTCAACTATAAGTTTGACTTTTTTCTCCAAGATTGAAGAATGAGGTTCTCCACATTAGAGGATGGTTGAAAATGTCCATTGCGGTTGGGATTTTGAGCTTAGGGTTTAATATTGTGTTTGTAACAATCTAATTAGGATTTAATTAGGATTTTTAGCTTAGGGTAATGCAGTGTGTTCTCATGAGTTTATCAATGTAATTTAGTTGGGTTGAATTTTGTATTTGTCATGATTTTATCTATGTAACACTTTTATTGGTTTAATGCATAATGTTATGATAATCAATGTCTATTCACTATACTCTACCAATTTGTGTTCATTATACTAGTGTAACATTTCAATAAGCATTAACATAATTACAATAAGCAGATAGTGATATTAGAAATTAAAAATGGAATTATAAGCCATATAATTCCAATAAGTAGTAATAATTATATCAGTGCAAAATGGAATTATAAACCATATAATTCAAAATGACATTATGATTCATAATGCAAGATTACATAGCATTCCTATAATATGGTTACATTCCAAAACAACATAACAAAAGTATCAAACATAAATCCTAAATCATGGTTAACTTGAGGATCACATAAATCATCAAGTGGAGACACATCTAGAACCATAACAAGAGTGATGATTGAACAACAAAAGAAAGACTACAGAAATCATCACAAAGATAGAACCATTCTTTTGGATTATATATCATACACTGAGTATGAGAATATCATAAATAGAGACACATCAAAGTCTATATTTGATTCCTTAAGAATGACTCATGAAGGAAATGCTCAAGTGAAAGAAACCAAGGTGTTTTCCTTGATAAAAAGTGTGAAACCTTCAAAATGGATGATTATGAAACAATTGAGAATAGTTCTAAAGGTTTCATACTCTAGTTGCAGGACTGAAGCTTCTGAATAAAGATTACTCTAATTCATATCATGTTAATAATATTATAAAAAGCTTACACAAGAAATAAGGGCCTATGGTAATTGTGATGAAACTGTCTAAAGATTTGAGCAACACTTCTCTTGAGGAACTTCTTAGTTATTTGAGAAGTAATGAGATAGAGCTTGAAGAGGATGAGCCTCAAATGAAAGTAAAATTTGTGGTTCTGAAATCTATGGGAAAGTTTGAAAAGACTAAAGCCTTTCAAGCTGAAGAGGAGGAGGAATTTGAAGAAGATTTTGAAGAAGATGATGATTTGTATCTTCTCTCCAAAAGGGATAACCAAATTTGGAAGGAAAAACAAGCCAAGTCCAAAGAATCAAGAAGGGTGCTTTGAATTCAAGGAGTCAGGTCACTACAAAAATGAATGTCCTAAGCTGAAAAAAAGACAAGCCTGAGAAATAAGTCTTCATAGAGAAGAAGAAAGGACTGATGGCTACCTGGGATGATTCTGACTCATCAAAAGATGACTATGAGAAAGAGTAAGCAAACATGGCATTGATGGAAAGCATAAAGGCATATGATGAAAAGACTCTGTTGTACCCCAAAATTTGCCCTCTCATTTCTTAAAGGATCATCCTGGACCCTCAGGTTTGCTTCTATCGAGTCTCAAGTCTTGAATTACAACTTTTCAAGAAAATCATTCACAAGGGCAAAATGGTCAAAAGTACACTGAAAAGTCAAACTTTGACTTTCAGATCAAATATTAAGTTTCAACAATTATATTTCATAAAGACATGAAATTGGTTCATCAAAAATCAGAAGTGAGAAATTAATTTGAAAAAATCAAATTTATAAACATTTATAAAATTTTCTAAGTGTTAGAAGAATATGATACTTCAGAACTTCTGAGCCAGCCTCCACGCAAGTGCAGTCAGAATTTGCAAACATGGTTCAGAACATGATTCTTCAATCAGAATATTACTCTTCAACATATGCTTCGATCAGAGAATCACCCTTCGAGTGTCACTCTGGTCTTCTTCGATCAGAACATCACAAAGCCCCAAAACCTTATTTGAGTAGCCTGCTGCACTACTATAGCACATTCATGCAACCAGCTTCCATAACACTCCAAATTGCTACTGATCTAGTCCACGCCTGCATTTTTCTCAAACCCTATATTTGCACCAAATTAGCGTACAAAAACTGTGATTAAAAAGCAATGGAACAGTATACCAAAAAGGTTTAAATCCCATTTGTTCCCCCCTCCCCCCCAAAACCACAACAAACCCATCTATAAATAAGTTGCTCCATCACACGTTCAGGGGGTTGGAATTTGGAGAGAGAATCATCAAAAGAGAGAAAAGAAAACTGTGAAACCTTCGTAAAAATCCAGAATTCCCAAACAGAAAACCAAGCCTTTGTTCTTCCCTTTGAATCAAAAAACTTAGCATTTTCTCTTTCGTTGTTCTTGCTGACTCCAGAAGATTTGAAGGCAGCAGTTCAAGTTCCAAGCACACGTTTCAGATTCAAGGTAAGCATTTCTGACTTTGCATATTTTCATTCAGAACATCATTAAAATATGTAAATATCACAGTATCAATGTTGTCCATATCATTGCATAAATAGAAAAACAGTGGATAAGAATGCCTTGATTAGGGCTAGGCTCAGATTTAGGATTAGAACTTCTATAAACTATTGTGCTTTTATCCTTCTGATTTGCTGTTTGTTAAGAACTGAATAAATTGCCGATGTGCTGATTAATAGGAGGAAAAAGTTGAAATGTGGCACAGAACCTCTGATTTTCACTCACTGTTATAGCACAACACAAAACTTCTGAGTTCTCCATACTGTTAAACACAATGAATTTCTGATGTTTCCACTCACTGTTTTAAAACTTAGAGCTTCTGGTTTTCACACGCTGATAACACACTGAACTTCTGATGTTCACTCACTGTCTTAACACCATACAAAACTTCAGATTTTCACTCATCTGTTTAGCACAACACAGAACTTCTGAGTTCTTCTCACTGTTTTAACACACCAGAATTCCTAGGTTTTTACATTGTTATGATGTGGTAATAGAACTTGACTTTTCACCCACTGTTTAACACGACAAAAAGTTTCTGACATTTTTACTCACTGTCTAAACACCACCCAGAACTTCTATTTTATTTCCCTCTAACATTTCTTGCAGGACCTCTGAATGTATCAACCCAGAACTTCTGATTCCCACCGACGTCTCTTTCTGAGTCACAGCGCGCCTGGCATCAGAACTTCTGACCCCTTTTGTTCTACTTACAGCAGCACGCTGATTCTATCTCTCATTATTTTCCTTTTTTATATTATTTTCAATATTAATACCCTTTTTATTAATATAAAAAGGACATAAAAATATTTTCTTTTTTTTATTAATTAATTAATTTCTTTTTCTTAATTCATTAAGACAAAAAACCATTTTTTTAAACAAGTCCTTTTTCTTTCTTGCATTATACATTTCAATATGATTGTAATAGTTAATTAGGATTTAAATTCTTGCAACCCCCCATTTGTAAGTTTGTACCCCAATCCCTAAATATTGTAATAGTTTAGGACTTTATACTTCCACAATTTATCGCTTTTCAAATATAATGCTAGTAACTAGGGTGTGTATGGCAAGACATGAAATCAACAAATAGAAAACCCTAATGAAGACTAAATGCATGCAATCAAACATACTTGTACACTAGCGCCCTTAGGGTAATACCATTTTGTTTCCTATCGGAAAATAGTCATGTCCCTCGAACATGGGTGTTTTAGTAAAAGACCCTCGATAAAAGATCGTAGTCCCTCGATGACCCTCGATGTTGCCTTTGGTAAACGATCTAGCCCCTAAAATGACATTGCTAAAACGTTCCATGGTTTTCCTTCTACGACTATACAAATGTCCCATGCCCGTCCCTTCACATCCAACGATGGGGTTTCTTACCAAATTAATGGTAAGATAGCAACATCTAAAGGAGAAGGAAAATAACATCTAAGACCTTTGAGTAGGTAGATTTTCTCCTAGTTGCTCGCTTGCTCACAACAAAAACATTTTATACACCAACACTCTAATTTTGAAACATTTTCAAAAGACAACAGTTTGTACGCATTCTTATAGAGACGAGAACCATTACATAGAGACACCTTTTCAAAATCACTTTCAAAAACACATTCCATCAACACTTCTTTGAACTATTTTCGAAACAACACTTTGTATGCATTCTTATAGAAATGAGAACCATTACAAAGACATTTTCAAAATACTTTCAAAAACCACACAAAGCACATTTTCAAACAAAATCAAGTGATCTAACAAGTAACTAAGAGCCCATGGAAAACCATGGATGAAAAGGGTGATAATACCTTCCCTTTTCATAATCTACCCCCCGAACTCAAGAAAACATCTCTAAAGGTCTTTCCTGTGATTTTTCACCTTTCCTTTTGGATAAAAGAAAAGTCGGTGGCAACTCTTGCTAACCGCAACATTTGCGAATACAAACGCAAAATAACTAAGTCAGTTCTCCCACCGTATCTCAAAACTGGAGACTCTGCTAGGGAATAACTTAAAAGTGGGGTTACCTTAGGGTTAGATCATATTTACTTGATTTCATTGTTTGACTTGTATTCCTTACATTATGGTTCTTTGTTTGGGTTTTAATCCTCTAGCCGGATTTGGGATACCTTATAGGTAAGTAGCAATACATTATGGAAACTGTGCAGGGTATACCGATATGGTCTAAGCAATAGCTATGTTAGTGTGGCATATTTGTGGGTACCGGTAGCCCTTAAGTTGTCAAGGAGAATACGGGGCCGCTGAGTGATGTAATGAAGCACTAATGAACTTTTAGAACCTTTACTTGACCAACTTGGCCTTTAGGACATAGTGAGATGACCGGCTTTGGTGCAGTCTGAAGTTGGTAGATACTCGATACTACAATCATTGAGGTTTTGGTTTTTGGGATATTTCGATTGCCATTAATGAGGCTTGCGCTGAAACAATGCCCGAGAAAACAAACCAATGATATTGAGCTCCTTAGAACCCGGATACTATTACTAGGACAGGTTTGAGCCAACTAAACTTCAAGAGGGTACTTACCTATGAGACTCCATGCAAGCCTAAAACTAAGGACTTTTTTGCTTTGTTTGTATGTACATAACATCATAAACATCATAAACATCATAAACATCATAACATCATACTCATATTCACTAACCATTTCAAGGATCTTGGGATTTATCTTTGTTCTGTTTTATAGGACATGGATTCTATTCGCAGGAAAACCATTCAAGTCAATCTTGTAAGGATTCCTCTTCAACTTAAAGAGCTAGCATCAAGGATTCCTGAAAACTCTTCATTCACCGAAAGGCATGGTCGCCTACTAAACTTGGTTACCTCCAACACTGATGAAGACATGATGAAGGTGCTCTTCCATTTCTTTGATCCTTTGCACCACTGCTTCACATTTCCCGATTATCAACTTGTGCCAACTTTGGAAGAATTCTCCCAACTCTTGAGGATTCCCATTCTCAATCAACTACCTTTCAACGGTACAAAAAGAGATCCAAAGCCCGAAGAGATTTCTCAAGCTCTACACTTGAAACCATCTGATATCACAACTAATTGGGAGACAAGGAGTGGTGTCAAGGGTTTCCTAGCAAAGTTCTTGTTTGAGAAACTCAAAACTGTTGGAACTCTTTGGATTTGCAAGCTTTTGAGGAGATGGTGGCTCTCCTCATCTATGGGATGGTTTTGTTCCCAAATCCTGACTAACTCATAGATGTGAACGCCATCAAAATCTTTATGTCTCGTAACCGGGTGCCTACTTTGCTTGAAGACATCCTACATTCCTTTCACACTCGCACTATGAGGAAAAGAGGTATCCTTATGTGTTATACTCCTCTCTTGGCATGATGGTTTATTTCGCATTTTCCCTGATCTGTATTGAAGAACGAACAAGGTTCAAGATGGTCACAAAGGTTGATGACGCTCAAACATTCAGACATCCATTGGTGTTCCCGATCTATATAGAATGTTATTATCGTCGACTGTTGTGGATAATTCTCTAATGTCCCTTTACTTGGCATTAGGGGGGGGGGGGGGTATCACCTATAACCCCTTCTTAACTTTAAGATAATTTGGTTATGCCCCAAGGGATGGTCCACATGAGATGCTGATTCAAGGGTTAGTATTTAACTACGAGAGTGACAATCAAGGTCATCGCTAGAGGTTTATTCGAGCCTGGAGGATGTTGAACAAGGTAGATAGAAAGACATTGGGGCACAATAATTTAATCCCTCTTGATCCTTACCTCAAATGGGTACTACCTCATGCTCAAAGTCTTACGATGCCTTACCCCTCCATTCTCCTGGTGATCATAGAGCCTATTCTGGAAGGAGATGCTCCATACACTATCCTGCATCCTAACATGCCCACCTCTCTTGAAGACTTACAAAGGGATTGGATACAACTTAAGGGGGAACGAGAGACTTTCGAGGCCCAATTCTACGCCAGCGAGAAGAAGAATCTGGAGCTCTCCAAACAGCTTCATGAGGAGCGGACTCTAAACGCCTACATCACACCAAAGAGGATGCGTACAACCTTTTTATCTTAGAGTTTTTATATTTCTTTGTAAGCCCAAAGAGGCATGATGTACTCAAGCTTTGATTTATTAATATAACGTGCGTTCCCTTTTTGTCTAAAGAAAATTTGAATCTCTAATTTCCTTGAAATCATTGCATATACATATCATCCATAACATTGCATAAGCAGGTACCATTACAGGTTTCTCATCTTCTTCGCTGTTTATTTCAGCAAAAATGTCTTCTGAACAAAGCATCAAAGATCTTCAGGCACAAAATGCCCAATTTCAACAGATTTTCATAACTCTGGAAAAAGGGCAGGAGGATCTGAAGGCCCTCATCCTGAAAGAGAATAAGAATAAGAAGCCCGCTGGTGCCCACAATATGGGCAGGAGATTTGGGGGGCCGCTAAGGCAACCAGTCGATCTGACCTCCTCTTCCAAAGAAGGGGAAATCAAGAGAGAGAAACAAGGGAGGAGAACCCTAGTCCTGAAGTCTCTGACAATGATACAAACTACAATAATGAGTAGTATCCTCCCACTGAGGATAGGTACAAGTAGTTAGAGGATCGATTAAGCGCTATGGAGATCTAGAGAATACCAGGGCTGGATTTTGAAGAGCCGGGATTGGTGTCTGGGGTAGTCATCCCACAAAAATTTAAAGCTCCAGTTTTTGCAAAGTATGATGGGGTGTCTTGTCCCAAGCTTCATTTCCGTTCCTATGTGAGGAAGATCCAACCTCACACTGCTGATAGGAACTTGTGGGTTCACTTATTCCAAGACAGTCTGTCAGGGACTAAGCTTGAATGGTTCTACCAATTAGAGGGAACCAATTTCCGAAACTGGGAGGATTTGGCTGGTGCTTTTTAGAAGCAGTATCAATACAACACCGACCATGCCCCTACCTGTACTCAACTTAAGAGTATGTCCATGGGTGCAGGTGAAGGATTTAAGGACTATGCGCAGAAGTGGAGAGATTTGGCTGGGAGAGTCCAACCCCCTTTGTCTGATAGGGAGTTGGTCAACATGTTTCTTGGGACGCTGTCTGGTCCATTCTTCAACCATTTGATCGATAGCTCATCGGCTGGTTTTATTGAGCTGATATTAACTGGAGAAAGGGTAAAAGCTGGGATCCAGAGCGGAAAAATACAGAAAGACACTTCCTTGAGTTCAATAAAGAAGCCTTTCGCTGGTAGGAAGGAAGCCAATGCTATCTATAGCCCAAGAGGTCAGAGCAGAGCTGAACACCGTCCGACGGTAAGTGCTGTAATGATACCTAGGCCTGCGGCTTCTTCAGAGCGTAACAATCAACAAAGGGTAGAAAGACCACAAAGGCAGTTCACCCAGATTAATATGACATTGATTGAGATTTTAACCCATCTATTAAGATCTAACTTGGCAACCTTGAAAGAGGCTCCCAAGAATCCTAATACCACCTCTCCTCGGTACAATCCAAACGCTTGGTGTGCCTACCACTCTGAGAGTCCTAGTCAGATACAAATGACTGCTGGGCTCTAAGAAATAAAGTACAAGATCTGATTGAATCCAAGGAGAATGAGTTCGATGCTCCGGAGAAGCCCAATATCATAACTGCTCCCATGCCTAAGCACAACCATGGAGTTAATGCCGTTGATACCGATCTGTTTGTGACTTCAGTTGATGAAGTTTCTACTCCCCTTATGACTGTTAAGAATTTATTGTTGGACGATTTATTTCGGGTTGTGGTGAAGGTTGCCACATGTGTTCATCTCTGCCTTCTGGTTGCTATTTGCTTAAGACAGGTGTCCAGCACCTGATGGACATCATAGAAATTTTGTTCGAGAAAACTTTGATTCCAGCTGTTCCGTTCGAAGATGTTGCTATTATAACCATTTCCACCAATTCTTCCAAGGCCTCCTCGAGGAGAACTGTTAGGATTACAACCGCTTCGAGAGTCGCTCCGTTAATAATCACTTTTCCTGGTCCTGTCCCATACGCCTCGGACAAATCTGTCCCTTGGCATTATGGTTCTGATGTTTACTATCATGGTGTTAAACAGGATTTGAAGAATGAAAAGGCTGATCCCGATGTCAGTAACATTGTCGGGACCAATAAGATAACCAGAAGTTGAAGGGTTTTCTCTCCCGTGATTTCCCCGAAGACTGTCAATAAACCTGTTGTTATTCCATCTGCTGTTCCTGCTAGTACTTCAGCTACTACTCCCGTTCTTACTACATTTGTTACCCCTGTCGATGAGTCATATGGGACTCGAGGCAAAGAAGCTGTAGGTGAGCCTTCCCAGACGGAGGAATCTAGAAAAGTTATTGTGGAATCCTCTAAGCAAGAGATAGAGGAAATCTTAAAAATAATCAAAAAGAGAGACTCTAATATGGTCGAGCAGCTGGGGCATACCCCTTCAAAGATATCAATGTTGTCTTTGTTGTTATGTTCTGAGGCCCATTTGAAGGCTTTGATTGCATTCCTCAAGACTGCACATGTGCCACAGGAAACCTCAGTCGATCAATTCAAAGAATGTGTGGCCAGCTTGACTACTGACAATGGGCTGGGTTTTTCAGATGCTGACTTAACTCTAAAAGGGAGAAAGCACAATGATGCACTTCATGTCTCGCTCGAATGCATGGGTAACACTATGGCTCATGTCCTATTGGATACTGGGTCTTCACTGATTTTTCTGCCTAAGAAGGCTCTTGATCGGCTGGATTGTGAAGGCTTGACCCTAAAGCCCAGTAATATTGTGGTAAGGGCTTTTGACGGGTCGAAGAGAATGGTGCATGGGGAGGTGGACATCCCTGTCAAGGTAGGCTCTCAGACCTTTGGATCCACCTTCTACGTGATGGACATCAGGCCGTCATACTCTTGTTTGCTGGGTCGTCCTTGGATCCATGAAGCTGGGGCTGTTACTTCTACACTGCACCAAATGCTGAAATTTCCGGTGAAGGGGAAGATTGTCACTATGCATGGAAAAGAGGAGTATATGGTGAGCAACCTGAACTCCTTCAGGTACGTGGAGATGGACGGGGAAATCATAGAGACTCCTTGTCAAAACTTTGAAGAAGTTCCCCAAGTTTTGGAGTCAACTGAGACTACTATTGGCACCAAACCTCTTCTGAAGATGGATTCTCTCAAGGACGCCAGAGCAGTGGTTGAAGAAGGTGGATGCACCAACTAGGGACAACTCCCTGATTTTACTCACAAAACTGACAAATTTGGCTTGGGCTTTACTTCGGGAGCTCAAAGGGCTGTTCGACATGCTCGAGCTGGAGGGCCTCCCTTACGCATCAGCAATCGTGGGGTTAATGCCATTGAAGAGAGTGAGGAAGACTCTGACATTGATAGATGGATCTACCAAACTACCAATGGTGGACCGAATAATTGGACGACTAGAGATTTCATACCAGTTTCTTTTATTCCACAGTAATTGTCTTACTTGTGTTCTGAATTTACAATAAACAATTTTTAACTTTTTGACCCTGTGTCTTACCCGAGGCACAATGGTTCTATCTACAAGGGTTATTATATGTCATCAATAAAGCATTGGACATTCCTTGCGTACAAATTTTTCACTCTCTGTTTTTCTTTTCTGTTTTTACTTTATCAATACAGTTATGCTCTTACACACACTCACGTATTAAACTGCAGATCCATATCCACTCTGGATCCCATTGATAACAATTTTGCTACTGCCAATTATGATTTCAAAAATCCGATCAACCAAGCCGAGAACGAAGGTGAGGACGATTGTGAGGTTCCTGGAGAACTGGATAGACTGTTACAATGGGAAGAGAAGGCTATACAGCCTCATGAAGAGCCAGTGGAGACAATAAATTTGGGCACAAAGATGGACAGAAAAGAAGTCAAGATCGGCGCAAATCTGGAAGCTAAGATCAAACAGTGGTTGATGCAGATGTTGCACGACTATGTTGAGATCTTCTCCTGGTCATATGAAGACATACCTGGTTTAGACACTAACATCGTGGTACACCGTCTGCCGGTTAAAGAGGATTGTCCTCTGGTTAAATAGAAGGTCCACCGAATGCACCCTGAAATGTCAGAGAAGATCAAAGCAGAAGTTCTGAAACAGTTCAACACTGGGTTCTTGGCCGTCACCTCCTATCCGCAGTGGGTTGCCAACATTGTTCTGGTACCTAAAAAGGACGGTAAGGTAAGGACGTGTGTAGAATACAAAGACCTGAATAGGGCAAGCCCCAAGGATGACTTCCCGCTTCCTCACATTGATGTTCTGGTTGAAAACACCGCGCAACGCAAAATTTTCTCCTTCATGGATGGTTTCTCTGGCTATAACCAGATCAAGATGGCTCGTGAAGACATGGAGAAGACAACCTTCGTCACACAGTGGGGCACTTTCTATTACAAGGTGATGCCTTTTGGGTTGAAGAATGCTGGGGCAACTTATCAGCGAGCCATGGTTGCTTTGTTCCACAATATGATTCACCGTGGGATCGAGGTTTATGTTGATGACCTGATAGCCAGATATCAAACCGAAGAGGAACACCTGGATCATCTACAAAAGTTGTTCGATCGGTTGAAGATATACAAGTTGAGGTTGAATCCGAGCAAGTGCACCTTCGGGGTAAGGTCTGGTAAGCTTATGGGTTTCATCGTCACTGACAAAGGTATTCAGGTAGACCCCGTAAAGGTAAAGGCCATACAAGAGATGTCGGCTCCCTGCATAGAGAAGGAGGTTAGAGGTTTCTTGGGACGCCTAAATTATATCTCCAGGTTCATTTCACATCTAACTGCTACTTGTGAACCCATCTTCAAGATTCTGAAGAAAGATCAAGTGGTAAAGTGGAATGACGAATTCTAGACCGCCTTCGAAAGAATCAAGGAATACCTTCAGGAACCACCAATTCTGATGCCTCCGGTTGAAGGAAGACCTTTGATTTTGTACTTAACAGTGCTAGAAAATTCAACAGGGTGTGTGCTGGGGCAACATGACGAGTCTGGTCGAAAAGAGCACGCAATATACTACCTTAGCAAAAAGTTTACCGAATGTAAGACAAGATACTCACTGCTCGAGAAAACTTGCTGTGCTTTGGCATGGGCTGCTCACCTCCTAAGACAGTATATGCTGACCCACACTACCCTGTTGATATCTAAGATGGATCCAATCAAGTACATCTTTGAGAAGCCCGCTCTCTCCGGAAGAATAGCGAGATGGCAGATGATCTTAACTGAATATGATATACAATATACAACCCGGAAAGCAATCAAGGGAAGTGTATTGGCTGATCCTTTGGCTCATCAGGCCGTGGATGACTACCAGTCCATGAATTTTGAGTTCCCGGACGAAAATATCATGCTAGTGACTGATTACAGAGAATCTGGACCGGATGAAGGACCTGAAGAAGGATCCCGATGGACTATGGTTTTTGACGGGGCTTCGAACACACTCGGTAATGGAATTGGCACCGTATTCATATCTCCTGAGGGCTGTCATACTCCTTTCACTGCCTGACTATGTTTCAACTGCACTAACAATATGATGGAGTATAAAGCCTGCATCATGGGTCTCAAAGCTGCTATCAACCTCAGGATCAAGTTCTTAAATGTCTTCGAGGATTCAGCCTTGGTGATAAGTCAGATCAAAGACGAATGGGATACGAAACATCCAAATCTCATCACATACAGAGAGCACGTACTGACATTGCTCCCACACTTTGAGGAAGTAACCTTTGAATATTTTCCGCGAGAGGAAAATCAGTTAGCGGACGCGCTAGCTACCATGTCTTCTATGTTCAAAGTCAGGTGGGACAACGAAGCTCCACGAATCACCATTGAAAGGTTAGATGAACCAACACACTGCTGTGAGATTGATATTGAAGAGGTAGAAGACAAACCCTGGTTTCATGAAGTGAAAAAGTACCTCGAGACTTAAGAGTATCCTGAAGGGGCATCTGTCAATGATAAGAAGTTCCCGAGAAGGTTCGCTGCGAAGTTTTTTCTCAGTAATGGAATCCTCTAAAAGCCGAACCATGACTCTACCTTACTGTGGTGTGTAGACAAGAGCGAAGCAGAGAGCATCATGAAAGATCCACATGAAGGTACCTTCGGAACCCATTCCAGTGGACATACCATGGCTAAGAATATCCTACAGGCAGGATACTACTGGTCCACTATGGAAGCAGATTGTTATCAGTACTCCCGAACTTGTCATAAGTGCCAAATCTATGCTGATAAGGTGCATGTGCCTCCGGTTCCTTTGAATGTCTTGACAACTCTGTGGCCCTTTGCAATGTGGGGCATTGACATGATCAGGGAAATCAGGCCTACCGCTTCCAATGAGCATCGCTTCATCCTGGTAGCTATCAATTACTTCATAAAGTGGGTTGAAGCTGACTCTTTTGCTACTGTGACCAAGAACGTCGTAGCGCGATTTATCCGGCATAATCTAATCTGTCGGTACAGTGTGCCAGAGAGAATTATTACTGACAATGGTATGAATCTCAATAACACGATGATCACCGAAATCTGTAAGCAATTCAAGATACAACATCATAACTCTTTTCCCTACCGGCCGAAGATGAATGGCATTGTTGAAGCGGATAACAAGAACATCAAAAAGACCATACAGAAGATGACAGTGACATACAAAGACTGGAATAAGATGTTACCATTCGCTCTTCATGGGTACCGTACCTCAGCACAACCGTCGACATGGGAAACACCCTACTCCCTGGTATATGGCATGGATGCAGTCCTACCCATCGAGGTCCAGATTCCTTCTTTAAGGAATATGAAAGACGTGGGTTTAAACAAAGATAACTGGATCCAGACTCGACTTGATCAACTAAATCTGATCGACGAAAAGAGACTTACTGCTGTCTGTCATGGTCAAACATATCAAAAGCGGATGATCAAGGCTTTCAACAAAAAAGTCAGACGTCATGAATATCAAGTCGGGGATCTGGTAATCAAGCGCATCATACTGCTGCAAGGTGATCCCAGGGGAAAATGGACTCCCACATACGAAGGGCCATTTGTGATTAAAAACATTTTCTCTGGTGGAGCCATGATTCTAACCACCATGGGCGGTGAGGACCTCCCTCACCCTGTCAATGCAGACATAGTGAAAAGATACTACGCATAATAAAAGACCTGCTAGGTTGAGTGGCCTAGGAAAAAATAAGGGCTTCCCGGTGAACCAAAAGGGTTCGGGCAAAAATAAGGGATGAAAATGAAAAATCTGTACACCCGGCAAGTCAAAAACCTGAAAAGGTGGCTTGGGCAAAAAAGGGTATCCCGATGGACTAAAAACCCGAAAGGGCGGTCCAGCAAAAAGTTAGGGATGAAAAGCGTATCACTATGTCCCATTGGATCACCTTGCTATCAGACCTCAATATCAACTGTCAAGCTCGAACGGAACCAATCAATCTAGTCAGCTTTGGACAAGCAGCAAAGTGATAAGACGCTTGAAGACATATCAGCAATAGCAGAATTAGAACCCAATGGAATTGTTGTACATAGCTGTCTTCTTTTTACACAATATTGTATAACTTCTATTTTTACGGCAGCGTTCTCTTACTAGAGCGCCAACCTCCTTGTACAAAAATGCCTATTATAGGCCAACTTCGAAAATCAATACAAATAATTTTTAAAAAAACTATGAGTTTTTCTTTTCTGTTTTGTTTTGCAAGAACGACCAATGGTTTATTCTTGACATATGCATCTGAACATGATTGCTACTCACAAATGTTTTCATAAGAAACGAAAAGACAATTGCTCAGAGCTTAAGAAATAAGGGTGAAAACGAGAAATGTCAAAGCCCGACAGTTACTCTGTCCAGCAGGTACCAAGGCGTAGACAACTTTGAAACATAATCGTTAGCGCATACGACCTCGTAGCATTTGTACTCCCCACTGTGTAAAAGCAATCAAAGCATTGATATCAGTTCTCTCAAAACGGGAAGAAATCTCCCTAGCCAGGGTCGTCCAGAAACTTGACATCTACATCCCCAGCCGAATTTCATAACCGCGAGCGGATCATCATAAATTTTTATTCCCCCAAGCAAAGTTTATTTCTCTGGATACAAAAGCTCAATCCACAATAAAGCTTATTACTTCCAGCTATGGAAGTTCATCCCCCAATGGAGTTTATTTCTCCGAATCGGAAAAATATTCCAGCAAAGCATCTCCTCTCTCAAAATAGAGTTATTCCCCCACAGAGTTATTCTCAAGTAGAGTCTCCCCCAGCAGAATATTCACAAACAAAAAGGAGTAAATCCACGACACAGTTATTTCCGTTCACCATCCCCAACGGAAGTAGAACAATCACAATTCTCTACAACAGTCAGGAATGCTATACTCTCCAGCAGCAGTTAGGGATTTATTTTCCCAAACTCGGACATGTCACAATAGCATTTCATGATCATACATCATGACGCGCGCATACATATTGCATACAACATAATCTCATTTATTTTGAGAACATCATCACACAATACATTTCATGCATCACATATAATTAATCCTGTAACTTTTGAGGAAATATGGTTATCATCAACAATTCCAACAATTCAAGATTAAACCCATGAAGCTATACGTGTCATATCTGCAGACAACTAATGGAAAATCAGTTTCTGAAACCAAACGGGTCAACAAATCTACGTGATCAAATGAAGCAACCCTACTACCCAGGCTTTCATCTCGAAGTAACCCTACTATCCAAGTTCCTTCTTATAGCCCTACTATCCAGGATTTCATCTCTAAGTAACCCTACTATCCAGGTTCCTTCTTATAGCCCTACTATCTAGGCTTTCATCTCGAAGTAACCCTACTACCCAGGTTCCTTCTTATAGCCCTACTATCCAGGGTTTCATCTCGAAGTAACGATACGACCCAGGTTACTTCTCATGGCCCTACTATCCAAGATTTCATCTCGAAGTAACCCTACTATCCAGGTTCCTTCTCATATCCCTACTACCCAGGCTTTCATCTCAAAGTAACCCTACTATCCAGGTTCCTTCTTATAGCCCTACTACCCAGGCTTTCATCTCGAAGTAACCCTACTATCTAGGTTCCTTCTTATAAACCTACTATATATGCTTTCATCTCGAAGTAACCCTACTATCTAGGTTCCTTCTTATAGCCCTACTATCCAGGCTTTCATCTTGAAGTAACCCTACGACCAAGGTTCCTTCTCATGGCCCTACTATCCAGGCTTTCATCTCGAAGTAACCCTACTATCCAGGTTCCTTCTTATAGCCCTACTATCCAGACTTTCATCTCGAAGTAACCCTACTGTCAAGGTTCCTTCTCACAGCCCTACTATCCAGGATCTCATCTCGAAGTAACCCTACTATCCAAATTCCTTCTCATAACCCTACTATCCAGGCTCTCATCTCGAAGTAACCCTACTATCCAGGTTCCTTCCCATAAGACCTACTATCCAGGCATTCATCTCGAAGTAACCCTACTCTCCAGGTTCCTTCTCCCTTATCTCCAGACAATAGTTTACAACACTGTAAGACCTGGACCCGGCCGTATACGATCGATTTCACATTTCTCAAGTAAGTCACTCTACAGCACGGACCCTAACCAGATATGCATTCTACTTTCACCTCCTCAATCAAGAGTTAATTCCCCAGCAGAGTAATGGACAACCAAAGCTCCTAGACTCTACTTCCCAGAACATAAATCAACATTCCCTGGCGAAATCCTTCTCAACAGAAATTACAGAAAGTCTCGCCGAGGAATCTCTTATGCAACCGATCTTTTCTGGATGGCATCTTTAAGCCCATCTCCGACGATTCTCCGTCGCCTTCCAAATGGCATCTGTAATCCCATTCCTGATATCACCAATTAGTATTACCTCACGCGAGTGCAAATTTCTGGACACTCTAGTGTTCAATCATCTTCCACCTTCAGACCACAAAAGCCAGACCGGCCAATCTACATCCCCAGGCTTAAGAAGATTGAACATGGGCAGCTGTTGTACCCCAAAAGTTTCCCTCTCATTTTTCAAAGGATCATCCTGGACCCCCATGTTTGCTTCTATCGAGTCTCAAGTCTTAAATTACAACTTTTCAAGAAAATCATTCACAAGGGAAAAATGGTCAAAAGCACATTGAAAAGTCAAACTCTGACTTTCAGATTAAAAATCAAGTTTCAACAGTTATATTTCATCAAGACATGAAATTGGTTCATCAAAAATCAGAAGTCATAAATTACTTTGAAAAAAATCAAATTTCTAAACATTTAGAAAATTTTCTAAGTGTTAAGAGAATATGATACTTCAGAACTTCTGAGCCAGCCTCCATGCAAGTACAGTCAGAATTTGAAAACATGGTTCAGAACATGATTCTTCAATCAAAACATGACTCTTCAGCATATGCTTAGATCAGAGAATCACCCTTCGAGTTTCACTCTGGTCTTCTTCGATCAGAACATTACAAAGCCCCAAAACCTTATTTGAGCAGCCTGCTGCGCTGCTATAGCACAGTCCTACAACCAATTGCCACAACACTCCAAATTGCTGCTGATCTAGTCCACGCCTGCATTTTTCTCAAACCCTATATTTTCACCAAATTAGCATACAAAAACTGTGATTAAAAAGCAATGGAACAGTATACCAAAAAGGTTTAAATCCCATTTGTTTTTCCCCCCAAAACCACAACAAACCTATCTATAAATAAGTTTCTCCATCACACGTTCAGGGGGCTGGAATTTGGAGAGAGAATCATCAAAAGAGAGAAAAGAGAACTGTGAAACCTTCGTAAAAATCCAAAATTCCCAAACAGAAAACCAAACCTTTGTTCTTCCCTTTGAATCAAAGATTTTGGCATTTTCTCTTTCGTTGTTCTTGCTGACTCCAGAAGATCTGAAGGCAGCAGTTCAAGTTCCAAGAACACGCTTCAAATTCAAGGTAAGCCTTTCTGACTTTGCATCTTTTCATTCAGAACATCATTAAAATATGTAAATATCACAATATCAATGTTGTCCATATCATTGCATAAGTAGAAAAACTGTGGATCAGAACGTCTTGATTAGGGTAGGCTCAAATTTAGGATTAGAACTTCTATAAATTGTTGTGCTTTTATCCTTCTGACTTTCTGTTTGTTAAGAACTGAATAAATTGCTGATGTGCTGATTAATATGAGGGAAAAGTTGAAATGTGGCACAGAACCTATGATTTTCACTCACTGTTTTAGCACAACACAGAACTTCTGAGTTCTCCTTACTGTTAAACACACTGAATTTCTGATGTTTCCACTCACTGTTTTAACACACTGATAACACACTGAAATTCTGATGTTCACTCACTGTCTTAACACCATACAAAACTTCAGATTTTCACTCATTTGTTTAGCACAACACAGAACTTCTGAGTTCTTCTCACTGTTTTAACACACCAGAATTCCAAGGTTTTTACATTGTTATGACGCGGTAATAGAACTTTTGACTTTTCACCCACTGTTTAACACGTCACATAATTTCTGACATTTTTGCTCACTGTCTAAACACCACCCAGAACTTCTGTTTTCTTTCCCTCTAACGTTTCTTGCAGGACCTCAGAATGTATAAACCCATAACTTCTGATTCCAATTGACGTCTCTTTCTGAGTCACAACACGCCTGGCATCAGAACTTCTGATCCCTTTTGGTCTGCTTGCAGCAGCACGCTGATTCTATCTCTCATTATTTTCCTTTTTTTTATCATTTTCAATATTAATACCCTTTTTATTAATATAAAAAAGGATATAAAAATATTTTCATTTTTTATTAATTAATTTATTTCTTTTTCTTAATTCATTAAGACAAAAAACCATTTTTTTAAACAAGTCCTTTTTCTTTCTTGCATTATACATTTCAATATGATTGTAATAGTTAATTAGGATTTATATTCTTGCAACCCCCCATTTGTAAGTTTGTACCCCCATCCCTAAATATTGTAATAGCGTAGGACTTTATACTTCCGCAATTTATCGCTCTTCAAATATAATGCTAGTAACTAGGGTGTGTATGGAAAGACATGAAGTCAACAAATAGATCACCCTAATCAAGACTAAATGCTTGCAATCAAACACACTTGCACACTAACACCCTTAGGATAATCCCGTTTTTTTGCCTATCAGAAAATAGTCATGTCCATCGAACACGGGAGTTTTAGAAAAAGACCCTCGATAAATAATTGTAGTCCCTTGATGACCCTCGATGTTGCCTTTGGTAAACGATCTAGCCCCTAAAACGACATTGCTAAAATGTTCCATGGTTTGCCTTCTACGACTATACAAATGTCCCATACCCGTCCCTTCACATCCAACGATGGGGCTTCTTACCAAATCAATGGTAAGATAGCAACATCTAAAGGAGAAGGAAAAGAACATCTAAGACCTTTGAGTAGGTAGATTTGCTCCTAGTTGCTCGCTTGCTCACAACAAAAACATTTTATACATCAACACTCTCATTTTGAAACATTTTCAAAAGACAACACTTTGTACGCGTTCTTATAGAGACGAGAACCATTACAAAGAGACACCTTTTCAAAATCACTTTCAAAAACACATTCCATCAACACTTCTTTGAACTATTTTCGAAACAACACTTTGTATGCGTTCTTATAGAAACGAGAACCATTACAAAGATATTTTTAAAATACTTTCAAAAACCACACAAAGCACATTTTCAAACAAAAGCAAGTGATCTAGCAAGTAACTAAGAGCCCATGTAAAAACATGGATGAAAAGGGTGCTAATACCTTCCCTTTTCATAATCTACCCCCCGAACTCAAGAAAAACATATCTAAAGGTCTTTCCTGTGCTTTTTCACCTTTCCTTTTGGATAAAAGAAAAGTCAGTGGCGACTCTTGCTAACCGTAACATTTACGAATACAAAGGAAAAATAACCAAGTCAGTTCTCCCACCGTATCACAGACTCAATCCGAGTCATAATCAAAATTTGAGTTAGACTCAGAAGAGGTATTTATTGGTCTATCTCATTCAGAATTAGCATCTCGTTTATCTGAAATTCTGGAAAAGTATCACAAGCTTAAGAACAAATACAAGGATATGAAAAAAGTCCATGTATTTGAATCTGAAGCACATAGAAGGGACCTGTGAGAAGGAACCTGGGTCGTAGGGTTTCTTCGAAGTGAAAGCCTGGATAGTAGGGTTGTGAGAAGGAACATGGGTCGTAGGGTTACTTCGAAATAAAATCCTGGATAGTAGGGCTGTGAGAAGGAACGTGAGTCGTAGGGTTTCTTTGAAATGAAATCCTGGATAGTAGGGTTGTGAGAAGGAACCTGGGTCGTAGGGTTACGTCGAAATGATAGTGTAAATTAGTTGACCTATTTGGTTTCGGGAACTGAGTTTCCGTTACTCGTCTGCAGATGTGACTTGCATAACTGCTGAACTTGTTGAAGCTAATCCTCTTTTCCTAAAAAGATATAGGGTTAGTTATATGCGATGCATGAAATGCAGGGTGAGATGATGTTCTCAAAATAAATGAGATTATGCTTTATATGATATGTATGCGTATGTCATGATGTATGTTCACGAAATGCTATCGAGGTATGCTCGCGTCTGGGAAAATAAATCCCTGACGGTTGCTGGAGATTTGTAAATATTTTGTCGAGAGGAGACACTGCTTGAGAATAAACTCTGCGGGGAATGAACTTAGAAAATGTACTTTTGTAGCTGAAGTGATGAACTCTGTCGGGGGTTAAGCCTCTGCATCTAGAGAAATAAACTCTGCTTGAGGGATGAATTTTAGTGACTCGCCCGCGAATATGGGAATCGGCTGGGGGATATAGCTGTCAGGTTTCAGTAGGACCCTGGCTAGGGAGGTTACGTCCTATTTCGGGAAAGCGGGCATCAATGCTTTTGAATAATTTTACTCTTTGGGGAGTGTATGTCACAGGGTCGTATGCTGAGGATACGACAATAACTTTGCATCATGACTTTTTTGCCCCTTTACTTGCTGGAGAAAGTACTCGCGGAGGCTTTGTGGATGGCTTGAGTGTTATCCCAACTCTTGGTTTCCTTGGTGAATGCATATCAGGGTAATACACCTTCTACTGATTAGACAAGTGACGAGATGACGAGACGTAGTCATTGTTTACCTTGGGTTTTGGTAAACAACCGCTGATCCTCCAAATGGTTACTTATTTGGTTACTCGCAGGATCGATCAGATTGATCCTATGGACATAGGTTGATTTTGAAGTTTGATTAAATTGGATAAGGATTTAAGTAAATTGTTTCAAGTAAATTGCATAAAGGAAAGGCTTGGTAAAATAAACAAGGCTTTAAAGTAAAGGTTCGACAGGAATTTAAAGGAGAAAAGCAAGTAAAATGCTGGAAAAGTAAATGACTTTAATTGATAAAATTGGTGTTTCACACATACATTTCTCAACAATTCTTTCGCTCACACTGGGTACTTGAATCTAAATGAGTGACTATGTATATAATTGTGAACACACGCGAGAAACTACATGTCTACTCCTATTTATACTAAAACATTCCAAGTAACCGTCGGGCAGTTACACTGCTTCGAGATCAAGCCACTTGGCACGTTCTCCATGCTCGACGCTCCAGATCCTTGCACATTTGCACGTAGTAACTGCTGGAAACCGTTTTCCCTCCAAAGCTTTTGAATTTCAAACTGCTCCACTCTGGACCATCGAACACTTTCATCAAGAGACGTCTTCGACGAAAACTCCTTCGACGTCGAAGGCAACCAGCCTTCTTCCTTGGAAGAAATCTTCTAAGTATTTTGCCATCTTTCGACGGGCACTTCGACAGGCTTAGCCAGTCGAAAGCATCTTTCAGCTTTTAATGGCTGACATCAATCAAAACAAAGGTGTCGAATTTAGGAGCCAACAAATTGCCCCCCAAGAATGCCTTATTTCGACTCTGAAAGAAAAAGGCATTCTTTGAAAACGCCATTCGACACCTGTTTTTCCACGCTTAGTCACAAGTTAACTTGTGCACTTTTTGTTGCTTTTTACCAACTATTGGCAATCCCAAGAAACCATCATTGATTTGATCCTAGGACGTCACTTTCAGTACGGCGTGCAGTACCAAACGTCACTTTAGAATTTGTCATTATGACAAATCCCAAAAACGAGGACGCACGCTGCGTCTCTCTGTTTCTGCAGAAACGGCCAAAACAACAGGATGTTGCCACGCGTCCCACTAATTCCTGCAGCATTAAATGACATTTAATGTCCTCGTTATTGGAGATTTTTCCCACTACTATAAATAGTAGTGAATATCCCATTGTGGGACTTTTTACACAAACTAGCCTTCAAACTTCCTTGCTTTCGTACAAGCTTGCTCTCTTTGCAGAAAACTTTTCCTCTTTCACTTCATCTTCATCCTCAACAATGGCCTCTGCTTCTACTGCCCCCAAGGCTAACGCACCAACTGAACAACATGTTAAACCCAAGGTCTTTGTTACCGCTCCGGTAGTGAACTCTACAGGGAAACGAAGGGTTCCTGAACCTTCTGACATCTCCGTTCGCGATGCTTATTCGCGTCACTTGATGATCCCGGTTGGATACTCCAACCAGATTTTCGCAATGTCTGGGCCCATGAATCCAAGCATCTCTGAAGCTCTGAAGATCAAGAGCTATTTCCCCATCGTCGAGAAACTCAAACCAGTAGCATGCGCCAAGAAGGACGCAGAAGACAACGAAGACCCTACACGCGAAAAAATTGACCTCCGCTTCTTCAACAGAAGTGTTAGGGTCTTCAGGTCTTGCCCTAATCTGACCTCCGACTATGTTGCTTGGCTAACAAAGTTGGAGAAACATCAAACTCCAGTCTGGAAGGAAATGGGAATCTTCGACCTAGTGATGCTGTCGAAGACAGGCTTAAACTACTCCCCAGAGATGCTTATAGCTTCGCTGTTGTTCTGGGATTACTCTCACTTCACTTTTCACCTTCCATGTGGGATGTTAACCCCCACACTCTTCGACGTAGCAGCTATTACTGGCCTTCGACCAACCGGAGATTACTTCGACCCGGAGGAGATGTCGGAGGACCAAATTGGCTTCTCTGAGACCAAGCCAACATACACTACCTTTATCAACCATTATCACGACAGGTCGACAGACGCGGTGTCGGATGTCGAACACATAGCGTTTCTAGCCTTATGGCTAACTCGCTTTGTGTTTTGCTCGAAGTCTCTACAAGTGACCAAAAAGATGGTCACTCTTGCCACCCAACTGCATCACCGCCAAAACATCTGTTTGGCAGAACTAATTCTGGCCAGTCTTTATGACTCGATCAGCAATGGGGTCACTCTTTTGAAACATATCGAAGATAGGGCCAGTTTGCTACTCGCTGGGCCTTTCTGGCTACTTCAACTGTGGCTCAACGCCACTTTCGAATCTTTCTTACCCAAGAAGATTCAGATAAATGAACAAGCCCCAGCGATAGCTAATAGACGTATCGAAGGAATTAGGCTGGCTCTGCTGACACCTGTGGAAGATGGGCTGGAGTTTCAACAAACCTTCACTAACTTCGTTCTGATGTTCGCTCGAAGGAAGGAATTTGTTTCAACTATGGCTCCATTTGCTCAACGGAGGGTGGGGCCAGCATGGTTCACAAGGCCACATCCAAAGGAATCGAGTGGTCCCAATGTCGATGAGCACACCGTACTTTGGGAGGCGTTCCTGACACCCAGGATCATGCCTCTTCGATTTAAGAGTTCTAAGACTCATTTGAGTCTGCTTGCCTATCAACCAAATCTGGTATCTCGCCAGTTTGGTATCATCCAAACCCTGCCTTCTCCTATTTTTCAAAGAGAGAAGTCAATGTTGTACTTCTGCAACGATTATACAGAAGAAGCTGCCATCAAGCATATCGGAAGATATGCTGGTCGAACAATCCTCTCGCTGTTTGACTACCAGCTTAATTTCCTTTGCTCACCATCCTTCGAGGAGTGGTGGAGAAGCTATTATGCTGAGTACTTCTTCGACGAGAAGGACTTCATGGCAGAGTTGCAGAAATCTTTTGTCCTTGTGTTGGACAAAGTAAAGAAATGTAAGTTCATGTTCTCACATTACTTTTTGTCTTTGTCTTTCCCTTCGACTACTAGCCTGTTAACCTTTTCTTTTGCTTTCAGTTGTTCGAAAGCCTCTAGCCAAGAAAGCTACAGAAGGCCCACAAGGAGGAGGCCCTTCAACAAAACCTCCACCGCCGGCGAAGACTACAGCGCCGGCGAAGACCATAAGCAACCAACAGGGGGAAGGCTCTTCGAGGAAGCCTCCTGCATCGGTAACCAGATTTTCTTCATTTTTCTTCTGGATTTCGATTTTTTGTTTTCGATGTAATTATTCAATCGAATTCCTATTGGTTTTCTAGGCCCCTTCGCCCAAGAAACGGGCAGCATTGGTGGTCGAATCTGGGAGTGATGACGAAAGTGATTCCCCTCCTGCTCCCTTAAAGAGGCGAAAGTTAACGAAGGACGCTTCTGTTCCTGCTCCTGCTCCTGAAGGTCGAACCGTCAGAATAAAGGTCGCTGTGAGAAAGCCTAGGCGACCTGCAGTGATCATCGAGGAGCCAACTGAGGAGGAACTGAACGCTCTTCTTACCAAGCCCGTTGAAAGTGACAATTCCAGCCCTGGGGCTGAAGTTAATCCACACGTAATCTATTGGACCCTTTTTATAACTTAGGCATAGATACCAGTATTCGATTATGTCTCTTTCGACATCTGAAGATTTGTCTTCTTTCTCTTTTTCAGGACACTACTGAAAGTTCTCCACCAAGGACTTCAGAAACTCTAGAATCTGCTGACCTTAGCAGGCCTCAGGAAAAAGATTTGGGCAATGACGAAGCCCACACTGAGAATGAGGCCAATGCTGAAACAGTGGAGAAGACAACAGAAGAACCTATGGTGGAGGAAACACAGCCAGAAACGGTTCATGTGGTGGACTTGTCGTCAGAAGAGAATCCTGAAGGAAGAGACCAAGGCAATGGCGAAGAGAATCAAGATGCTGTTGACGAAGAGCACCAAGGTGGTACTGGCGAAGAACACCAGGGTGACGCTAGCGAAGAGCCACAAAATGACGCTGGCGAAGGACCCCAAGGTGATGTTAACGAAGAACCACAAGTCGACGCTGGTACCGCCTCAGTCCAAGTCGAAGAGCAACCAAACGAGGCACTCAGCATTCAACAGCCTCAAGCCCAAGATAATACTGTGGCAAGGGTTACCTCCTCAAAGCACAGGTCAAAAGAGGACTTGGAAATCTTGAAACAAACTGACCCTGTCAGCTACCTCAATGCAATCATCGAGAGTAAGAGTTCTTCTGACACTAGTCAGGAAATTCCTACCCTGTCGGGGAAATCTACTGAAACTTCTCCTCTTGATGATGCGTTGGCGAAGGTTAAGGCCCAGTTCTTCAAGAGAGATTTGATGAAGACTTTAGAGGGGGACCCCACTGCTCCATCATGCTTAAAAGAGGTCTTGAATGCTGTTGACTTCGAAGCTGTAGCCCCAGAAATCTCAGACTTGATCATGGAATTACATTCTATGATTGATCAAGTTTCAGCGGATTACAGGCGCCAACGAGGTTTTAACAGTCAGCTCGAAGTGCTGCATGGCAAAAGCTCATCTGCGTGGACTGCTGTCTCAGATTCGACTTCTCGAATTGCCGAGTTGTCGAAACAAAAGGCGTCTGCACAGGAAAGGGTCGATGCCATTGAGCGAGAGAATGTCTCCTTCCGAGCACAAATTGCAGAGATAGAGGCGAAGATAAACGCCAACACTGTACTCCAGGAGGAAATTCTTTCGACCATCCCAGACACTGAGAGCCAGACTGAGATCAAGCAAGGCCTGGAATTCGCTGAGAGGGCTCAAAGCCTCGACGCTCAAATTGCCAAACTAGTGCAAGAAAACTCTTGGTGCAAAAAGAGGTTGGAGCTGCAGTATGCCAAGTATCTTCGACTCAAGAATTCTCTTACCTTTTGATTGATTCTCTTTTGTAACCATCTCCTGTAATCGTTTTCGACAACAATTGCCATCTTGGCTGAAATTAATAAAAATTTCCATTTTGGCATTTTTTATGGTTAATTTAGTTTGTTCTTTTATTATTTTATTTTTATCTCTTGAAGTATAGGCTTATATTTTTTCAAATATTTACCATTTACTCTCAAGAGCCTTTTATCACCACTTATCTCTTCGACTTCATAGGCTCCACCAGAAAAAGTTTGGATAACTCTGAAGGGTCCTTCCCATTTGGGTGACCATTTCCCCATGCTTCGATCCCGTCGATCCATGGGTAGAATTACCTTCCAAACTAAATCTTCAGGCAAAAATACCTTAGGTTTTACCTTTCTATTATAAGAGTCTTCTACTCTTTTCTTCTGAAGCCTGAGTAAGTCGAGAGCGTGTAATCTCTCTTCGTCTAAATCCACCAGTTCATCTAACATCATATTCCAATAAACCTCAGAAGGAATATCATAGTGCCTCTGAACTCTTGCAGATTGAAGACAAATTTCTGCTGGCAATACTGCATCATGGCCAAAAGTTAGCCTATATGGTGTTGTACCAGTGGCTTCTTTTGGGGACGTTCGACAAGCCCATAATATCTGGTCTAACGTCTTATGCCAATTCTTTGGTTTCTTCCCAACATGTTTCTTTATCAAGCCAATCACCACTTTGTTAGCTGCTTCGACTTGACCATTCGCCTGTGCATAGTAAGGCGTGGATGTTAGGAGTTTGAAACCTGTTTCCTGAGCAAATTCCTGCATCTTTCGACCAGTGAAAACTGACCCTTGATCAGTTGTTATTGTCTCAGGGATTCCATACCTAAATATAATGTTCTTTTGAATGAATTCAATGACATTTTCTTGGTCTACATTGACTAAAGGGACAGCTTCGATCCATTTAGTAAAATAATCAATGCCTACCAATATGTATTTCTGACTCTTTGATGATGCTGGTCGAATCTCTCCAATGAGATCCAACGCCCATCCTCGAAAGGGCCAAGGCTTCACTATCGAGTGAAGTTCGCTTGCTGGCACATGTTGGATACCTGTGTGAACTTGACACTCCTGGCAACCTTTGGCGAACTCAACACAATCTTTCAGCATAGTAGGCCAATATAGTCCTTGTCGAAACAACAACCATTTCATCTTATGGCCTGCTTGGTGAGCCCCACATGCCCCAGCATGCGTAGTCGAAAGGGCTATGTATGCTTCAGTTTCACTTAAACATTTCAGCAACACCCCTTCAGGCGTCTTCTTGAATAACTCATTACCCATGAGCACAAAACTCAACGCCCTGTATTTTGTTTTTCGTTCTGTCGAAACTCCTGGATTTTGGAGATAGTCCACAATGGGTTTCCTCCAATCTTGCTCTGACAAATTATCAATGAACGAAATCTCGAAATTTGAGTGATCAGCATAACCTAGCCTCGTCGATTCCAAGTCTGATGGTGATAGACAAGTTGCTTTTATCTTCTCTCGAACTTCGATTGCTCTTTGTAGTTTCGTTTTTGAAATCTTATACCCAGATGCAATTTGTGCCAAGTCATTGGCTATTTGGTTTTCGACTCTGGGTATGTGTCGAATATTGACACTTTCAAATTGTTTCAACAAACGATTTGCTATCACAAAGTACATAATGAGATTCTCTCTTATGCATTTATATTCCTTTGTGACTTGCTTGATGACTAACTCTGAGTCTCCCATTATTTCGACTCGAGTTGCCCCCAATTCCAACAATATCTCAAGGCCAGTAATTAGAGCTTCATATTCAGCCTCATTGTTCGAACAAGAACCTTCTATTTGGTACTTGAATGTTGTTGGAATTTTATCTGGAGAAATAATCAAGACTCCTACTCCTGTTCCATTTTTATGGCTGGAACCATCGAAGTAGAATTTCCAAGGTTCTATCTCCACATAATTAATATCCTCGACTTGAATTGAGTGGTCGACTATGAAGTCTGCAACCACTTGTCCTTTTACTGCCTTAAGAGGCATAAAGGTCAAGGAGTATTCAGTTAATGCTAATGCCCACTTGCCAATTCGACTATGCAAGATAGGTTTCGACAACATATATTTGAAAACATCAAAATGAGACGAAACATAAACATCAACTGGTTTTATATATTGCTTGAGTTTTGTACAGGAGAAATACAGACATAGACACAATTTTTCAACTTCGCTATATCTAGTTTCTGCATCATTCAAAACTCGACTGAGATAATAAATGGGTCTTTCGACTCCATTCTCATCCTCTTGGGCTAACATACTTCCCAGAGTTTTGTCAGATGCAGCTATGTACAATCTCATACTCCTATTACTACAAGGAGGCACCAAAATAGGTGGCTTAGTGAGGTACCCTTTGATTCTGTCGAAGGCTTCTTGTTGCTCTTGCCCCCATTCGAACCCCTCTTTATTCAGTCGAAGTAAGGGTGAAAAGGCCTGAGCTTTCCCACTTAGGTTAGATATAAACCTTCTCAAGAAATTTATCTTGCCTAAGAGAGATTGCAATTCCTTCTTATTCGATGGCGCTTTCGCTTCCAAAATTGCCTTCATCTTGTTCTGATTGATTTCGATTCCTTTCTTGTGGACAACGAAGCCCAAGAAATCTCCAGCTTTCCCACAAAACGCACACTTCAAAGGGTTCATCTTCAGACCATGTTCTCTCATTCTTTCGAATGATTGTCGAAGGTGGTCAATGTGACTCTTCCTGGAAACAGATTTTATAACAATATCATCAATATAAACTTGCATAAAAGTGTTAATAAAATCATGGAAGATAGTATTCATTGCTCGCTGGTACGTTGCCCCAGCGTTTTTTAGGCCAAAAGGCATCACTACCCATTCGTAAGTGCCTAAGGCCCCAGGGCATCGAAAAGCCGTTTTCGACACATCCTCTTCAGCAATGAATATTTGATTATATCCTGAATAACCATCGAGCATACTCAGGTATTCGTAGCCAGCGGCAGAATCGACTAGCATTTCCGCCACAGGCATAGGATATTCATCTTTGGGGGTGGCAGCATTCAAATCTCTGAAATCTATGCACACCCTTAATGTGCCATTTTTCTTAATTACTGGCACAATATTTGCAATCCATTCGACATACCTTGTAACACGGATGAATTTGCATTTCAGAAGTCTTTCGACCTCCGTTTTGATCTTCGACAATATTTCTGGAGCGAAGCGTCTTGGATTTTGCTTGATTGGCTTCTTTCCAGGTTTGATTGGCAACTGAAGTTCTACCAATCCTCTGTCGAGACCGGGCATTTCGTCATAATCCCATGCAAAACAGTCTTTAAACTCTTTCAGCAATTGGATTACTTCCAACCTAAGTTCTGGATCAATTTTGGCGCTGATGTACGTTGGCCTTGTCTCTGATCCTTCGCCTAAATTGATTTCTTCTAAAGGGTCTTGTGCTAACATCTTAATGTTGTTCGCCAAGGGATCCTTTTCGAAGCCCAAAGGCTCATCGTCATAGATAGCGTCGAGCCTCTGTTCCTGCAATTCTTCTGGCATGATATCAGGAGGTTTTGGATCGAAATCCTTTCCTGGGCCAACAGCAGATAATTGTTGATCATTGGCCTGTGTGGCCATGTACTTTACTTCGGCTTCGAGAGCCGTTATCATCTTGGTTTCGGCCACATAAGCCGAAATTCGCTTCAGAGATTGTGACTCAGTCATTATCACTGAATTCACTTCCCCAACCAGTTGGTTGGATATCAGTTAGCCCACTGAAGTCTATGTGGGACAAGTCTTCTCTGTCCCATTGGAAACCATGCTCAGGATGCAGGTATAGGGAACAAAAGGTGTTTGGCGCTGGCGCCATGTCGAAGTCAGGAGTTGGACATGGCCCTATGTGAGCCAAGTTTTTGTCGAAATCTGTTACACCCAAGTGATTCACTTCGCCAAGGTAGTAACTTTGATCCGCCTCTATGTTTTCGACCATCCCATCTGGACGCCATAGCAGCAGTCTTTGATGCATCGATGAAGGCACAGCGCCAACACCATGAATCCACTCACGGCCTAACAAAAGGTTGTAGTTAGGTTTGGCCGATATGACCATGAACATTGTTGGTCGAAGGATCGACCCAACTTTGATATCTAGCTGGATCACTCCCATGGTGGTCCCAATGCCTCCCTCATAGTTGGACAGGACCATATTGTGAGGTTTGATTTCTTCATCCCTTTTGCCAATCTTCCTTAGCATAGAATGAGGGATAATATTGATAGTGGCCCCACAGTCGACCAATATTTTGTTCACAGTGGTCTCTTCGAGCTTAGCCCTTATGAACAAAGGTTTGAGGTGATTCTTCATCGCCTCTGTAGGTGGCTCGAAGAAGCCATTTTGTTCCTCTGTAGTGCCATTGTCCATGACAAAATAGCACACTGGCCTATGTTTGGCCATTTCTTGTTCCACCTCCCAGTCACTGGCTTCGACTTCTACCTGTCGATTGAATTCCCTAGGCAGTACTGAAACAATATTCACCATTATATCCAGAGTATCGTCGGACTCAGCATCATCTTCGTCTTCGACTTCACTTTGGTTAGGCCAAACTAGCCTGTTAGTAACTGGTTCTCTCTCAAGAGGCTTTCTTTGTTTCCTTTGAGGCACATTCGAACTAGTTTCTGCCTTAGGTTCGTTGGCAGCCTCCCTTTCAGCTTTTCGCCTCCTTTGATATCTCCTCCACTGAGATCGAGACATAGGATTTTTACCCTTGTAGTTGCTGGACACTTGAGCAACCTTAGGTGCAGCAACTTGAGGCTCTTTCTTTTGAGTCAGAGAGGAACCTCTTGGCACATCGAAGGAATGCCATTTCTCTTCATTTGGCCTTTTTCGGCCAGAAGTTTTGTACCAAGTGTCTACTGGTACATTGGTTGGAGGCCTAAAAGTCAATGGCCTCTTGTCTTGATTAGAACCCCTTCTGGGATCATGTCGAAGGTCAGCATTCTCCCTTCTCTTGTTCGCTGCTCTCACGCCTTGAATGTGCTCAGCAGCTTTTTTATCAAAGATTGAACTGCATCTTGGACACAGCATTACCTCTGATTTCTTTTTCTGGCATCTTTGTAAAAAATCTGCCAAGTTTTCGTTTTCCCGAGGGAAAGCCGTTTTATTAGCCTGCTCTTGCCTTATGGCCTCTTCTGATGCTTCAGGATCAGAAAGTTCAACCATGTTGATATGCATTGTATCCTTATTAGCAAGAGTTAGTTGCTTCATTTGTGTCTCCAGATTCTCCGTCTGGCCTCGAACAGTGGCCAAGTGGGAACTGGGCTTTGGTCCAGTTTTTTGTGTTTCAGCAGTCTTCGACTTCGGGTCCTCGATCGCTTTCTGGACAGCTTCAATTGTCTTCCTGGATAAGTTTCCAGAAAAACTGCCAAAGATTGGCATGTTGATGTGGTCCTTTGAAACTTCGACCATAGTAATTCCTGGCTTCTTCGACTGGATCCTGGTTGCCTCTATCATGTTCACCTCAGAGGGTTCTGCATAGTGGGCTTCAACCTTCAGTGGATTAGAGTCGACATCCATGGGGGATTTGTCAGCAAACTTTAATCTCCCTTCCTCAATAGCGTCTTGCACGAGATTCCTGAAAAGAAAACATTGAGAAGTTTTATGGCCCAGAAAATTATGATATTTGCAAAAACCTCTCTTCTTTCTTTGATCAAGAGGAGGCACTTTTACCCCAGGGGGTACTATCATTTGGCCATCTTTAACTAGCAAGTCGAATATTTCATCACATTTTGTGATGTCAAAACTATAAGTCTTTTTTGGGAACCTATCGTTGGTCCTGTCTGGACCAATGGGATTTTTCCCATTTGAGGGGACTAACTGTTTACAAGAGTATGGTGGCCCTTGTTTTAGTTCTGCTAAATCGACTTCTCCTTCTTCGACAGCTAAAGTATCGTCGAAGGATTCTAGATCTTCATCATCCATCTCAACGTACGCTATTCTCTCTCTCTTATGAGTTTTCGTTGCCTTAGCTTTTTCAGCTTTGAGGCGTTCGACCTGTCGAACTCTATCGGCCAGTTGGGCCATGTCTCTTAGGTACTGGGTGTCTAGCTTCTTCCTAATGGAGTAGTCTAAACCGCCTGCGGCTATTTCGACCAACTCATGTTCTGGCACTTGTGTAAAACATCTCGCCTTAAGCAACCTAAACCTATTCAGATATTCGTCAATAGGTTCAGTGAAACGTCTCTTCACACTGGCCAGTTCTTTCAGGCTTATCTTGGTTTGCCCCATGTAGAATTGTTCATGGAACAATCTCTCCAACTGGGTCCAATGATGGATCGAATTGGGGGGGAGAGTTGTAAACCAAGTAAAAGCGTTCTTGGTTAAAGAACTTGGGAAGTATTTGATCCTTAGGTTTTCATTATTTGAAATGTCTCCTGCTTCGATCAAATACCTCGCCACGTGTTCGACAGTAGATTCTGTCGTGTCCCCAGAGAACTTAGTAAACTTGGGGACTTTGCTCCTAGGAGGTAAATCCGTTTGTAGCACATATTCTGACAATGGAGATGTAAAGTTGGGCCTTCGAAAGCCCATGTTCATTCCATTCTGAGTCATGATCCTTTCGATCATGGTTGCCAGATTGTTTTCCAAACCCATGTTTTGGTGTTGGATATGCTGAACTACTTCGTCAGCATTTTGGTTTCTGTTCACTAACCTTACCTCTGGGGCTATTACCCTAGGTTCTTCGACAGGTTGTTCGACAGGCTGTTGAGCCTGGTTAATGGTGGTTTCTTCCTCTACAAATATCCCCTGATTTCCCCTTATTTGCGCCCTTTGGGGCTGTCGAATAGGTGGGGGTACTCCAAAGAAGTCAGCCAAACGCGTCATTTGCGCTGTAACTTGCTGATTCGATTGAGTGGTATTTTGTATTAGAGGATTTAGCACTGTACTCAAAGTTTGTGCCAACATTTGCACCATATCATGGTTGCTTTCGTCCATCTGTTGCCTCAAGACTGCTGTCGAGGCATTTGTAAGGCCATGGGCTACTTGGGACGTTCCTCCTAAGAGTTGAGTCCTACTTCTATTCGCCATGCCTACTCCAGAGCCTTGGAGTGGCGAAGAAGCACTCACGAAAGGGTCTGAATAAGTGGACGCAGCATTCGTCAGGCTTGCCACTTCAGAAGTTGGCATACCATAGAATGGAATAAATCCTGGGGGAACCACAGGCCTTGTGCCTATATTTCCCCTTGGTGGGGGAGTTCCCAAAGGTATTCTGGGGCCTGTAAACGAAGTTATTGGCCCCGTGGTTGTGACTGACACTGCTGGTGTCGAACCAACATTCGTCGCTTCACTTACGGTCATATTAACCGTTGCTCCCACACTCGTTTGTGGGATTTCGTTATTGTTTGGCGGATTCGCCATCTCTTCCCTTCTTCTGGCAGTATTGTTATCGTTGGTGTATATCCTACCACTCCTCAATAACATACAACTCGAAAAGATGAGATTATTTTCAACAATCAACACACAGTCCCACCAGGTGTGCCAATTTGTTTACCTTGGGTTTTGGTAAACAACCGCTGATCCTCCAAATGGTTACTTATTTGGTTACTCGCAGGATCGATCAGATTGATCCTATGGACATAGGTTGATTTTGAAGTTTGATTAAATTGGATAAGGCTTTAAGTAAATTGTTTCAAGTAAATTGCATAAAGGAAAGGCTTGGTAAAATAAACAAGGCTTTAAAGTAAAGGTTCGACAGGAATTTAAAGGAGAAAAGCAAGTAAAATGCTGGAAAAGTAAATGACTTTAATTGATAAAATTGGTGTTTCACACATACATTTCTCAACAATTCTTTCGCTCACACTGGGTACTTGAATCTAAATGAGTGACTATGTATATAATTGTGAACACACGCGAGAAACTACATGTCTACTCCTATTTATACTAAAACATTCCAAGTAACCGTCGGGCAGTTACACTGCTTCGAGATCAAGCCACTTGGCACGTTCTCCATGCTCGACGCTCCAGATCCTTGCACATTTGCACGTAGTAACTGCTGGAAACCGTTTTCCCTCCAAAGCTTTTGAATTTCAAACTGCTCCACTCTGGACCATCGAACACTTTCATCAAGAGACGTCTTCGACGAAAACTCCTTCGACGTCGAAGGCAACCAGCCTTCTTCCTTGGAAGAAATCTTCTAAGTATTTTGCCATCTTTCGACGGGCACTTCGACAGGCTTAGCCAGTCGAAAGCATCTTTCAGCTTTTAATGGCTGACATCAATCAAAACAAAGGTGTCGAATTTAGGAGCCAACAGTCATACTCTTCAAATCCCTAACTTTTGCCTGGACCGCCCTTTCGGGTTTTCAGTCCACCAGGATACCCTTTTTTGCTCAAGCCGCCTTTTTAGGTTTTCGACTTGCCGGGTGTACATATTTTTTTTGTTTTTATCCCTAATTTTTGCCCAAACCTTTTTGGTTCGCCGGGATGCCCTTATTTTTGCCTAGGCCAGTCAACCTAGCGGGTCTTCGTTCATGCATAGTATTTTCCGGCTATGTCCATGTTCACCGGGTACGGAGAATTGCCACTGTCCATAGTAGAAAGTGTTTCCAATCTGCCAGAAGATGCTGGTTTGATCGTATATGATTCGTTTATGGAATTCATTTCCAATTCCCCAAGTGATTCAGATGGAGATTCGTCCTTGGCTACTTGGCATCTTTGAGAGATTCCTTGAATCTTGACTTGACTGCCCCGAATGATGGACAATGATCCTACCGTACCCCTTGGTTGGAAGTGTTTTTCCACTTGAGGTGATCCTTTTCATTGAGAAGGTTTTTGTTCATCGAATATCCGTCGTGTGAATTTCTCTACTGTTGAACAAATAGTCATATGCAAACAATGGTATTTTAAGAATGCAAAGCTTATGTCTGTCTTGAAAAAAATAATTTTTTTTTGAAAATGAAATTTTTTAGTAAAAAAGATTTTGGAAGAGAGTGATATCAACTCGTGATTTATGGAAAACCTTACAGGAGTCAGGATACCATTTGTAACAGTATGCTTTCGAACTAACCCATGCTTCAGCTAGGACTTTTAAGGGTTATAATGTGGCCTGGTTCACGGTTCAAAAAACAAAGGATAAAGGCTCAAAATTTATTTGTACCCAACCATTCTTCGTGATGTTCTTCAGTCTAATGCTTAGTTAATTGCACGTTTAGAATCCCAGTTAAGTTCTAGAATATTGTCCTTGACGTTCCGGTGATGGTTCAGATACTCACAATTTATTTTGAATAGGCAGTCATCTTTTTTGTCGAGGATTTGTAGGACCTCTTTCTTTATTATCCCTGTCTTTTGCCTGAACTGTTTCATTTTATAGTTTCAATCAGCGGGATGCCCCAGTTTTTTCCTTAAGTCTCCTTCATAGGTTTTGATTTAGTGGGCTTTTCTTTTGAACAATAAGGACTGCCTCTTCTTAATGATTATGCGGAACCATCACCATCTTCTGATTTGGAAGGACATCTTCGATGTCATTCATTATGTATGAAGTAGAATATTGCGACTGAATGCGCATCTGAATTAACTGAGCAAACTACCCTGCCCTAGGTTATGATTAAGGGTTTTAATTTGTGTTAAAATAAAAAATCCTACTTCTTAGGTTCAAAGGGGTTGACTAGGGATTATCTTCCTTATTACTCCACTGTTTAGGATTTGAAACAACGCCTGTACATCGTCAGTAAGGTCGGTTCAAAAGCACACTGTATGGATTGTGGTATCATTTTCTTCATCCTCCCTCTAAAGGCTCAGAGCTTTTGATCGAGGGTTAAATATCACAAAAAGGAAAGCAATTTAAATATAGTGAATACGAATGAACTGATTTAAAACAGATATATGCAATGCATTGATAAAGTAACAAAGTTTGACATGAATAAATGTTTGAACAATCAAAAGAAAATTACAAATTGAAAATCCAGATGAACGAAAAGCCCTCTTGTCAGAAATTTTTTCTTCAAATAGTGGGGCTTGGGGGAACGACAGAAACATTCCAGTTGATCATCTTGTGTGAATTCCAATGCTCCTTCACTAATCAGGTGTTGAATTTTGTATTTCAACCTCCAACAGTCGTCAGTATCATGCCCTGGGCTGTTGAAGTGGTATGCATATCTTGCATCAGGATTGTAGTTAGGGGAAGAAGTATTGGGATTTGGATGAGGTCCTATCAATGTAATCAGATTCATCCTCAACAGGTGTTGCAAAGCTTGAGACAACGACATGTTAAGTTTGGTAAACTTCCTTTTGGGTATATCCGACTTACTCTGATTAACCCGTTGCTTTTGGCGAGGTTGTTGTTGGACCCGTGATGTGGTAGCAATTTGGAAAAGTCAACTCTTCACAAAACCAACCTCTTGTTTTATCGGGAGTTGATCAATGACTTGGTCCTCAATCTCAACTGTTTGCTTCATACGGCTGCATCCGTCTTGATGAAGTTTCTTGATAATGGCTCTCAGCTCTTCTTGTCCCCGGGCTAGGCCTTAGATAAGATCCACCTGCCCCAGCATCTGGGTTCTCATTGCTTCTTCCTCAGCTTGCAGTTGTTCCAACCGTTCGTCGTTATTATCTTCAGGACTTTTCTTGGCCAGGTCTCCAGCGAGGAGTGTTTTCAACTCTTCCTGCCCCTTGAATAGGTTTAAGAACATTTTCATGAATTGAGCCTCTTGAGTTTGGAGATCTCTGTTATCTTGTTGGAGAGCCATTTTCCTTGCTGAAATAAACAGTGAGAAAATGAGAGACCTGTACTGGAAGACCTGTTATGCAAATGACGTGCATGTAATGTTTTCAAGGATCTCGCGGGGTAAACAAGAAAATGTCAGAAGTTGAAATTTGCAGCTTTGATTGAATAACTTAGTATCGTTGAAGGTCCTTCTACAAGAGTCAAGCTCACCATATCAAGTGGTTCATAGCCCTTAACTCAAGTTATCGTGTTTTGGTCTTTTGACGACATTGGCTAGAGGAAAATAAATCCCCTTGCCCCTTGCTAGACGTCTGATTTATCATAACCTGCATCACAAACCCTTGAGATCCTTGAAATGGTTAAGGAAATGTTATGGCATGATGTTATGATGTGTATGCTATGCGTTAAGAGAAAATGCAGGGTAAGAAACCAATTTATTAGATTTGTACAAACAAGGTCCTGCAAGGAACACTAATAAAGCCCTGCAATGAGTTCAAATTGTTAGGCAAAGAAAGCAAGCAAGTCACACAAGCAGCCTTAGGTTTAGGCTTGTATGAATTCCATAGGTAAGTACCCTCTTGAAGTTTAGTTGGTTTCCAACCTGTCTTAGAAAAGTAACCGGGTTCTAAGGATTCTCAATATCACTGATCATCCTTTATTGGACATTGTTTTAGCTCAAGCAATCTTTTCTTGCGGCCGAAATATCCCGAAGGTCTGATCTCAATGAGTGTAGCATCGAGTATCAACCAATCCTCAACTTTATACTGAGTCCGGCTATCTCACTACTTTCTAATGGCCAAGTTTGTTCAACTAAGGTTCTAAGGTCCGTTAGTGCTTCACGACACCACGCGGTGGCCCCATATTCTCCTCGTTTCCACACGAAGGATACCGGTACCAACCAAAGTATCACACCAACACAAATATCGCTTAAACCATATCGGTCTATGCCGTACAATGTCCATGATCTATTGCTGTTTACTTAAAGAGTGTCCCTAGATCCGGGTGTAGGATCTTCAACAATACCCAAGCAAAAACCCTTAAAGATAAAGCAGGTAAAACAAACAAGAAAGCAATTTTAAAAATGACCTATATCCTAAAGTAAACCCACTTCATTTTAATCCCCAGCAGAGTCTCCAGTTCTGTGATACGGTGGCAGAACCGACTGTTAATACTGGTTTGCATTTTGCGTTTTTTGTTTGCAAAATGTTGCGGTAAGCAAGAGTCGCCACCGACTTTTATTTCATCCAATCAAGAAAAGGAAAAAGATTAGAAAAAACCTTTTTCGAGAATATTTATGAGTACGGGGGGTAGATTATAGAAAGGTAAGGTGTTAGCACCCTTTCTATCCATGGTTTTCCACGGGCTCTTAGGTACTTGCTCATCTTTTTAAAGTTGCTTGTGTGTGCTTGTTTTGAAAAAAAGTTTAATTCGTGATAACCCTTGTATCAGTCCTCAAGGTTGTGACGAAGTTTATTTTGAAAAGTTGTTTTGAAAGGTGTTTGTGTGAAAAGTTTTGTTGAGCAAGTACTTAAGATTCTACCTACTCGGAACAAGGTTGTTTGCTCTCATTTCCTTTAGATAGCGCTATCCTACTATTAAGGAGTAGGTAGCCCCGTCGTTGGAGTTTGTAAGAGACGTTCGAAAGGGACAAGTACAGTCACCAGAGCAATGGGTAGGAAACCTTAGTAATTACCCTAAGGTCCTAAGATATTTCCGAGGCAACATTCGAATGGGTCATTTTGATCTTTTAGACTGGAGGGCAACCACTAAAATCTCCTATGCTTAATGACTGTTTTGCCGAAGGCAACCGAAGTGAGGCAAACCTTAGGAGTGAATATGTGCATGTGAATTTTTTCAGTTAATTTAGTCTTTGCATATTAGGTGATCTACCGTTTTAATTCTCAAACAATCTTTCCATACAATCCTATTAGCCATGCATCTAGACAGTTAAAGATTGCAGGAATTTAAAGTGCAAGAAAATAAACCTAGCTATTACAAGGCTTCGGGGAGGGGGATTAATTACATAACTAAAAACCGGGGATTAAACAGTAAATAAAAATCCTAATTTTTAAAGCTATTACAAACCATTGGCAGTTACATAAATGATGAAAAAATAATTAAAATGCGCGCGACGAAATAAATGCGAGGAAAGTTAAAAATAACCTAAAAACCCTAATTGAGAGAAACATATTTTTTAGTGCCTTTTTATTTGAGAAAACAATTAAATTATATACAAATTAAACCCTAATTTCTAATTGGTTTTATTTGCAAAAAAGAATTGAATTAACCTAATTTCTAATTAAATTAATTAATTAAAGAAAATAAATATTTTATGAAAAAATGATTTTTGGTGTTTTGTGATTTTTTTATTCAATAATAAAAAAGTAATTAATTTTTGTGGAAAAAATAATTAAACAAACTAATTAAATAAAGGAAATAAAAATAAGAAAGAATTGAAAATAGGCCTGTATGTTGTTAGCAATCTGGGGGTATGATTCTGAAATTGTTGGGCCCAAGGTTGTTGGCCCAGCCTACCAGCGCCTGATCCAGTGGGATCATCTCTTGAGGGTCCATCATGCTCTGCACCTATGTGAGTATTGGATCTCCCTTGAGGGTAGATCTAATGGCCAGATCTGGAGGATGCAAGGTTGACACCTAGGTATGAGGCACACTGAATCCTGCGTTGGAACGTTAGAAAAATAGCCAAAATTTCCTAGACCTGGGATCGAACCCAGGTCCTCCCACTACCCAGCGTATACACTTGCCATCTGTGCTACATGCGTTAGTTATACAAATAGTGGCATATTAATATAATATAGAAAAACAAAATTAATGTCCAGAATTATAAAACGCGCGCGCCAGATTCAAACTGGCCAGTGATGGCCTGCCACCTATTCTTCTTCTCCACGGCTCCGTCGTCTTAGACATCCCCTCTATACCCACAGACAACGCTTGTAGTCATAGCCGCTGTAACTTTCAAAATTCACAAAAAAAATGATAAATTATTTCTAACTATATAGATCAATTCATTTTGATCTCGTGAACATCATGGTACCCTTCTCCTGGTCCAATTTAACCTGTAGGATAAACCCCTAAAATGCATACGCAAACCCTAACAATGGAACAGACACATATATGCGTCAAAACTTTAATCAAACCATTCAGTAAGCTTGAAAACATGTCAATGATCACAAATATGTCAATCAAATGTGCTAACAATGCAAAAATTACATTAATCGATTTTGAAAGAATATGCAAACCGTATGAGTTATAGCGCGCATTTCTGGATGCTTCAGGCCTTGCAAATGCTTGCTACAGGTTCAGTGAGTGCCTAGGGATATGACTTGATCTTTAGAAATGCTTGAAACAACCTATGGAGCAAGATTGGATCTGCACTTTTCTTTGAAAAAATTGGAACTTTGTTTTTCCTTTTCACGCCTGCAAACCTTTTTTTTATCCTTGGTTCTTGTTCATTATATATGCTAGAGCAAATTAGGGTTGCAAAAACAGATGATATCTTTGGAATTTTGGAAGATTTGATTTGATTCTTCATCCATATGCAAACCTTCTATATTCATCCAAATTATCCCATTTTTGTACCAATCATGCTTGATTCGATTTGGTCTTGATATCTCAGCATAATTTGATTGAGATCCTGTCTAAAAATCATATAAAAACATATCTTTGATATTATTTACCAATTATTTGATTTTATTCAATTTTTAATAAATAAAAATAAAAATAAAATAAATAATGAAGCAAATAACATGTGAGTGAACATTTGGGTCGTGGAACATGCTACAAGTGAGGTGCAATCATGAAATGCTAAGCCCATTTGGTAAAAAATGCACTTTTGAGCATATTAGACTTTTGGCAATTTTGCAAAAAATGTCAACTTTGACAAGGCATATCTCCTCAAATTTTAACCCTAGAGAGGTACTCTTGGAATTTTTAGAAAGCTTAGGATGTCCCCTAAGTAACCCTTTTGGTATCATTTTAATTGGGTCTTCCATGTTCATGTAAGAAGCTTTGACCCAAAAGGTGTTTTTTGTTGACTTTTCAAAAGGACCTATAATGTAGAAATTCATATCTTTTTATGAGTGCATATTTTGAACCTGCGAGATGAAGATGAGTTGTAGGGAATTTCATCCTCTTCAAAATGAGCCTTGGATGGAAAATTTCTGATAAAGTATGTGGAAGTTATGTTTGGTTGACTTTTCCTAAGAAACCCTAATTTAGCAACTTTTGGGTTTTGATGAATTTTAAGGCATTCCTTGAATAATCATGATAAACCCTTGATCAAATAATGGATATCACTTCAAAATGTTGATGTTGACCAAAAATCTTGAAGTTTTGCTGTATGTGGGCCACAATTTACTTTTGACCTAATACAATCGATTCTCAAGCATCTGAGCAATTGACTGAGCAAAATTCTTGTGCAGTGCTTGAAATTTTACATGGAGGGTCTTGAGAACATATTAGGAACATGGAGAGAATAATAGGTGTTTGGAGTTCACCTATCTTGATGAAAATGGAAACCCTAATTTGAGACACACTGCCTTAGGAGAGAGTTCGTCTGGTCAACTCTTGGGCAAACTTGAGCAAATTGAGGATCTCAAGGAGTATGTATTGAGTAAAATGAGAGGGCAATCTTCAGGGTACAACAATTGTCCCTGTTCAATCTTCTTAAACCTAAAGATGTAGATTGACTCGTCCTCCTTTCGTGATCTGAAGGTGGAAGATGATTGAACACTAGAGTGCCCAGAAATTTGCACTAGCATGAAGTGATACTTGATTTGTGATATCGGGAATGGGCTTATAGATGCCGTTTGGAAGTTGCTGGAGAATTTTCGGAGATGGGCTTAAAGATTCCATCCAAGATGTGACGGAGTACCGTCAGAGATGGGCTTAAAGATTCCATCTAAAGGATGTTGATTTCCTGAGATATTCCTTTGATGAGAGTCCTTGCTCCTGTTGTTAAGGAGGAATCTGTTGTGGAATGTTGGTATCTGTCTTGGGAGAAATAGAATTTTAGGAGCTTCAGTTATCCGTTACTCTACTGGGGAATTAACTCCTGCTTGAGGAAGCGGAGCTGAATTGCATATCTGGTCAGTGTACAGGCTGCATCACGACTTACTAGGGAAAGGTGAAATTGACCAAAACTGGTCAGGTCCAGGTTTTACCGTGATGTAAAATGTAGTCTGGAGGTAAGATAAAAGAAACCTGGATGGTAAGGTTATGAGAAGGAACCTGGATAGTAGGGTTACTTCGAAGTGAAAGCCTGGATAGTAGAGTTGTGAGAAGGAACCTGGATAGTAGGGTTACTTCGAAATAAAAGTCTGGATAGTAGGGTTGTGAGAAGGAACCTGGGTCGTAGGGTTACTTCAAAATGAAAGCATGGATAGTAGGGCTGTGAGAAGGAACCTGGGTCGTAGGGTTTCTTCGAAATGAAAGCCTGGATAGTAGGGCTGTGAGAAGGAACCTGGGTCATAGGGTTACATCAAAATGAAAGCTTGGATAGTAGTGCTGTGAGAAGGAACCTAGGTCGTAGGGTTTCTTCGAAATGAAAGCCTGGATAGCAGGGCTGTTAGAAGGAACCTGGGTCGTAGGGTTTCTTCGAAATGAAAGCCTGGATAATAGGGCTGTGAGAAGGAACCTGGGTCATAGGATTACTTCGAAATGAAAGCCTGGATAGTAAGGATGTGAGAAGGAACCTAGGTCGCAGGGTTTCTTCGAAATGAAAGCCTGGATAGTAGGGCTGTGAGCAGGAACATGGGTCATAGGGTTACTTCGAAATAAAAGCCTGGGTAGTAGGGCTGTGAGAAGGAACATGGGTCATAGGGTTTCTTCGAAATGAAAGCCTGGATAGTAGGGCTGTAAGAAGGAACCTGGGTCATAGGGTTACTTCGAAATGATAGTGTAGATTAGTTGACCCATTTGGTTTCGGGAACTGAGTTTCTGTTAGTCGTCTGCAAATGTGACTTGCATAACCACTGAATTTGTTGATGCTAATCCTCTTTTCCTAAAAAGATATTAGGGTTAGTTATATGCGATGCATGAAATGCAGGGTGAGATGATGTTCTCAAAATAAATGAGATTATTTTGTATATGATATGTATGCGTATGTCATTATGTATGTTCACGAAATGTTGTCGGGGTATGCTCGCGCCTGGGAAAATAAATCCCTGATGTTGCATGAGATTTGTAAATATTCCGTTGGGAGGAGATGTTGCTTGAGAATAAACTCTGCGGGGAATGAACTTAGAAAATGTATTTTTGTAGCTGAAGTGATGAACTCTGTCGGGGGTTAAGCCTATGCATCTAGAGAAATAAACTCTGCTTGGGGGATGAATTTTACTGACTCGCCCGCGAATATGGGAATCGGCTGGGGGATATAGCTGTCAGGTTTCAGAAGGACCCTGGCTAGGGAGGTTACGTCCTGTTTCGGGAAAGCGGGCATCAATGCTTTTGAATACTTTTACTCTATGGGGAGTGTCTGTCACAGGGTCGTATGCTGAGGATACGACAATGACTTTGCATCAAGACTTTTCTGCCCCTGTACCTACTGGAGAAAGTACTCGCAGAGGCTTTGTGGATGGCTTGAGTGTTATCATAACTCTTGGAGTCCTTGGTGAATGTCGATCAAGGTAATACACCTTCTACTGATTATACAAGTGACAAGATGACGGGACGTAGTCGTACTCTTCAAATCCCTAACTTTTGCCTGGACCGCCCTTTCGGGTTTTCAGTCCATCGGGATACCCTTTTTTGCTCAAGCGCCTTTTCAGGTGTTCGACTTGCCGGGTGTACATATTTTTTTTTGGTTTTATCCCTAATTTTTGCCCGAACCTTTTTTGGTTCGCCGGGATGCCCTTATTTTTGCCTAGGCCAGTCAACCTAGCGGGTCTTTGTTCATGCATAGTATTTTTCGGCTATGTCCAAGTTCGTCGGGTACAAAGAATTGCCACTGTCCATAGTAGTAAGTTTTTCCACACTGCTAGAAGATGCTTGTTTGATCGTATATGATTCGTTGCTGGAATTCATGTCCAATTCCCCAAGTGATTCAAATGGAGATTTGTCCCTAGCTACTTGGCATCTTTGAGAGATTCCTTGAATCTTGACTTGACTGCCCCAGATGATGGACCATGATGCTTCCGTGCCCCTTGGTTGGAAGTGTTTTTCCACTTGAGGTGATCCTTTTCATTGAGAAGGTTTTTGTTCATCGAATATCCGTCGTGTGAATTTCTCTGCTGTTGAACAAATAGTCATATGCAAACAATGGTATTTTAAGAATGCAAAGCTTATGTCTGTCTTGAAAAAAATATTTTTTTTTGAAAATGCAATTTTTTAGTAAAACAGATTTTGGAAGAGAGTGATATCAACTCGTGATTTATGGAAAACCTTATAGGAGTCATGATACCTTTTGTAACAGTATTCTTTCGAACTATCCCATGCTTCAGCTAGGAATTTTAAGGGTTATAACGTGGCCTGGTTCACGGTTCAAGAAACAAAGGATAAAGGCTCAAAATTTATTTGTACCCACCCATTCTTTGTGACGTTCTTCAGTCCTATGCTCAGTTAATTGCACGTAAAGAATCCCAGTTGAGTTCTAGAATATTGTCCTTGATGTTCCGGTGATGGTTCGGATACTGACAGTTTATTTTGAATAGGCAGTCATCTTTTTTGTCGAGGATTTGTAGGACCTCTTTCTTTACTATCCCTGTCTTTTGCCTGAACTGTTTCTTTTTACGGTTACAATCAGCGGGATACCCCAGTTTTTTCCTTAAGTCTCCTTTATAGGTTTTGACTTAGAGGGCTCTTCTTTTGAATAATAAGGACTTCCTCTTCTTAATGATTATGCAGAACCATCACCATCTTCTGATTTGGAAGGAAGTCTTCGATGTCATTCATTATGTATGAAGTAGAATACTGCGACTGAATGCGCATCTGAATTAACTGAGCAAACTACCCTGCCCCAGGTTATGATTAAGGGTTTTAATTTGTGTTAAAATAAAAACTCCTACTTCTTAGGATCAAAGGGGTTGACTAGGGATTATCTTCCTTATTACTCCACTGTTTAGGATTTGAAACAACGCATGTACATCGTCAGCAAGGTCGGTTCAAAAGCACATTGTATGGATTGTGGTATCATTTTCGTCATCCTTCCTCTAAAGGCTCAGTGCTTTTGATCGAGGGTTGAATATCACAAAAAGGAAAGCAGTTTAAATATAGTGAATACGAATGAATTGATTCAAAACAGACATATGCGATGCATTGATAAAGTAACAAAGTTTGACATGAATAAATGTTCGAATAATCAAAAGAAAATTACAAATTGAAAATTCTGATGAACAAAAAGCCCTCTTGTCAAAACTTGTCACTTCAAATTGTGGGCCTTGGAGGAATGACAGAATCATTCCAGTTGATCATATTGTGTGAATTCCAATGCTCCTTCACCAATCAGGTCTTGAATTTTGTATTTCAACCTCCAACAGTTGTCAGTATCATGCCCTGGGCTGTTGGAGTGGTATGCACATCTTGCATCAGGATAGTAGTTATGGGAAGAAGTCTTGGGATTCGGATGAGGTCCTATGAACGTAATCAGATTCACCCTCAACAGGTGTTGCAAGGCTTGAGACAACGACATGTTGAGTTTGGTAAACTACCTTTTGGGTATATCCGGGTTACTCTGAATAAACCGTTGTTTTTGGCGAGGTTTTTGTTGGACCCGTGATGTGGTAGCAATTTGGAAAAGTCCACTCTTCACAAAACCAACCTCTTGTCTTATTGGGAGTTGATCAATGACTTGGTCCCCAATCTCAATTGTTTTCTCCATACGGCTGCAGCCGTCTTGATGAAGTTTCTTGATAATGGCTCTCAGCTCTTCTTTTCCCCGGGATAAGCCTTGGATAAGAGCTATCTGCCCCAGTATCTGGGTTCTCATTGCTTCTTCCTCAGCTTGCAGTTGTTCCAACCGTTCGTCATTACTATCTTCAGAACCTTTCTTGGCAAGGTCTCCAGCGAGGAGTGTTTTCAACTCTTCCCGCCCCTTGAATAGGTTTAGGAACATTTGCATGAATTGAGCCTCTTGAGTTTGGAGATCTTTGTTCTCTTGTTGGAGAGCCATTTTCCTTGCTGAAATAAACAACGAAAAAATGAGAGACCTGTACTGGAAGACCTGTTATGCAAATGACGTGCATGCAATGTTTTCAAGGATCTCGCGGGGTAAACAAGAAAATGTCAGAAGTTGAAATTTGTAGCTTTGATTGAAGAACTTTGTATCGTTGAAGGTCCTTCTACAAGAGTCAAGCTCACCATATCAAGTGGGTCATAGCCCCTGACTCAAGTTGTCGTGTTTTGGTCTTTTGACGGTATTGGCTAGAGGAAAATAAATCCCCTTGCCCCTTGCTAGACGTCTGATTTATCATAACCTGCATCACAAACCCTTGAGATCCTTGAAATGTTTAAGGAAATATTGTGGCATGATGTTATGATGTGCATGCTATGCGTTAAGCGAAAATGCAGGGTAAGAAACTAATTTATTAGATTTGTACAAACGAGGTCCTGCAAGGAACACAAACAAAGCTCTGCAATGAGTTCAAATTTTTAGGCAAAGAAAGCAAGCAAGTCACACAAGCAGCCTTAGGTTTAGGCTTGCATGAATTCCATAGGTAATTACCCTCTTGAAGTTTAGTTGGTTTCAAACCTGTCTTAGAAAAGTAACAGGGTTCTAAGGATTCTCAATATCACTGATCATCCTTTATCGGGCATTATTTCAGCTCAAGCAATCTTTTCTTACAGCCGAAATATCTCGATAGTCTGATCTCAATGAGTGTGTCATCAAGTATCAACCAACCCTCAGCTTTATACTGAGGCTGGATATCTCATTACTTTCTAATGTCCAAGTTTGTTAAACTAAGTTTCTAAGGTCCGTTAGTGCTTCACGACACCACGCGGTGGCCCCGTATTCTCCTTGTTTCCACACGAAGGATATCGGTACCAACCAAATTGTCACACCAACACAGCCATCGCTTAAACCATATCGGTTTATGTCGTACAATCTCCACGATCTATTACTGTTTACCTAAAGAGTGTCCCCAGATACGGGTGTAGGATCTTCAACAATACCCAAGCAAAAACCCTTAAAGATAAAGCAGGCAAAACAAACAAGAAAGCAATTTTAAAAATGACCTAGATCCTAAGGTAAACCCCACTTTATTTTAATCCCCAGCAGAGTCACCCGTTCTGTGATACGGTGGCAGAACCGAGTGTTAATACTAGTTTGTGTTTTGCGTTTTTTATTCGCAAAATGTCGCGGTAAGCAAGAGTCGCCACCGACTTTTATTTCATCCAACCAGGAAAAGGAAAAAGAACAGAAAAAACCTTTTTCGAGAATATTTCTGAGTACTGGGGGTAGATTACATAAAGGGAAGGTGTTAGCACCCTTTCTATCCATGGTTTTCCATGGGCTCTTAGGTACTTGCTAATCTTTTTAAAATTTCTTGTGTGTGCTTGTTTTGAAAAAAAGTTTACTTCGTGATAACCCTTGTATTAGTCCTCAAGGGTGTGACGAAGTTTGTTTTGAAAGGTGTTTGTGTGAAAAGTTTTGTTGAGCAAGTACTTAAGATTCTACCTACTCAAAACAAGGTTCTTTGCTCTCATTTCCTTTAGACGGCGCTATCCTACTATTAAGGAGTAGGTAGCCCCGTCGTTGGATTTTGTAAGGGATGTTCGAAAGGGACAAGTACAGTCACCAGAGCAATGGGTAGGAAACCTTAGTAATTACCCTAAGGTCCTAAGATCTTTCCGAGGCAACATTTCCGAGGCAACATTCGAATGGGTCATTTTGATCTTTTAGACTGGAGGGCAACCACTAAAATCTCCTATGCTTAATGACTGTTTTACCGAAGGCAACCGAAGTGAAGCAAACCCTAGGAGTGAATATGTGCATGTGAATTTTTTCAGTTAATTTAGTCTTTGCACATTAGGTGATCTACCGTTTTAATTTTCAAACAATCTTTCCATACAATCCTATTAGTCATGCATCTAGACAGTTAAAGATTTACAGGAATTTAAAGTGCTAGAAAATAAACCTAGCTATTATAAGGCTTCGGGGAGGGGGATTAATTACATAACCAAAAACCAAGAATTAAACAGTAAATAAAAATCCTAATTTTTAAAGCTATTACAAACCATTGGCAGTTACATAAATCATGAAAAAATAATTAAAATGCACACGGCGAATTAAATGCGAGGACGGTTAAAAATAACCTAAAAACCCTAATTAAGAGAAACATATTTTTTAGTGCATTTTTATTTGAGAAAACAATTAAATTATATACAAATTAAACCCTAATTTCTAATTGGTTTTATTTGCAAAAAAGAATTGAATTAACCTAATTTCTAATTAAATTAATTAATTAAAGAAAATAAATATTTTATGAAAAAATGATTTTTGGTGTTTTGTGATTTAATAATAAAAAAAGTAATTAATTTTTGTGGAAAAAATAATTAAACAAACTAATTAAATAAAGGAAATAAAAATAAGAAAGAATTGAAAATGGGCCTGTATGTTGTTAGCAATCTGGGGGTATGATTTTGAAATTGCTGGGCCCAAGGTTGTTGGCCCAGCCTACCAGCGCCTGATCCAGTGGGATCATCTCTTGAGGGTCCATCATGCTCTGCACCTATGTGAGTATTGGATCTCCCTTAAGGCTAGATCTAATGGCCAGATCTGGAGGATGCAAGGTTGACACCTAGGTATGAGGCGCACTGAATCATGCGTTGGAGCGTTAGAAAAATAGCCAAAATTGCCTGGACCTGGGATCGAAGCCAGGTCCTCCCACTACCCAGCGTATACACTTGCCATCTGTGCTACATGTGTTAGTTGTACAAATAGTGGCATATTAATATAATATAGAAAAACAAAATTAATGTCCAGAAATTTAAAACGCGCGCGCTAGATTCAAACTGGCCAGTGATGGCCTGCCACCTATTCTTCTTCTCCACGGCTCCATCGTCTTAGACATCCCCTCTATACCCATACACAACGCCTGTAGCCATAGCCCCTACAACTTTCAAAATTCACAAAACAAACGATAAATGATTTCTAACTATATAGATCAATTCATTTTGATCTCGTGAACATCATGCTACCCTTCTCCCAACCTGTAGGATAAACCCCTAAAATGCACACGCAAACCCTAACAATGGCAAAGACACATATATGCGTCAAAACTTTAATCAAACCATTCAGTAAGCTTTCAAACATGTCAATGATCACAAATATGTCAATAAAATATGCTAACAATGCCATAATTACATTAATCAATTTTGAAAAAAATATGCAAACCGTATGAGTTGTAGCGCGCGATTTTGGATGCTTCGGGCCTTGCAAATGCTTGCTACAGGTTCAGTGAGTGCCTAAGGATATGACTTGATCTTTAGAAACTCTTGAAACGACCTATGGAGCAAGATTGGATCTGCACTTTTCTTTAAAAAAATTGGAACTTTGTTCTTCCTTTTCACGCCTGCCAACCTTTTTTTTATCCTTGGTTCTTGTTCATTATATATGCTAGAGAGAATTAGGGTTGCAAAAACAGATGATATCTTTGAAATTTTGGAAGATTTGATTTGATTCTTCATCCATATGCAAACCTTCTATATTGAGCCAAATTATCCCATTTTTGTACCAATCATGCTTGATTCGATTTGGTCTTGATATCTCAACATAATTTGATTGAGACCCTGTCCAAAAATCATGTAAAAACATATATTTGATATTATTTACCAATTATTTGATTTTATTCAATTTTTAATAAATAAAAAATAAAAATAAAATAAATAATGAAGCAAATAACATGCGAGTGAACATTTGGGTCGTGGACCATGCTACAAGTGAGGTGAAATCATGAAATTCTAAGCCCATTTGGTAAAAAAAATGCACTTTTGAGCATATTTGACTTTTGGCAATTTTGCAAAAAAGGTCAACTTTGACAAGGCATATCTCCTCCAATTTTAACCCTAGAGAGGTGTTCTTTGACTTTTTAGAAAGCTTAAGATTTCCCCTAAGCAACCCTTTTGGTCACATTTCAATTGGGTCTTCCGTGTTCATGTAAGAAGCTTTGACCCAAAAGGTGTTTTTTGTTGACTTTTTAAAAGGACCTATAATGTAGAAATTCATATCTTTTTATGAGTGCATATTTTGAACTTGTGGGATAAAGATGAGTTTTAGGGAATTGCTTCCTCTTCAAAATGATCCTTTGATGGAAAATTTCTGATAAAGTATGTGGAAGTTATGTTTGGTCAAAGTTTGGTTGACTTTTCATAAGAAACCCTAATTTAGCAACTTTTGGGTTTTGATGAATTTAGGGCATTCCTTGAAGAATCATGATCAACCCTTGACAAAATGATGTATATCACTTCAAAATGTTTATGTTGACCAAAAATCTTGAAGTTTGACTGTATGTGGGCCATAGTTGACTTTTGACCTTATATAGTCGATTCTCAAGCATCTGAGCAGTTGACTGAGCAAACTTCTTGTGCAGTGCTTGAAATTTTACATGGAGGGTCTTGAGAACATATTAGGACCATGGAGAGCATATTAGGTCTTTGGAGTTCACATATCTTGCTGAAAATGGAAACCCTAATTTGAGACACACTGCCTTAGGAGAGAGTTCGTCTGGTCAACTCTTGGGCAAACTTGAGCAAATTGAGGATCTCTAGGAGTATGTATTGAGTAAAATGAGAGGGACAATTTTGGGGTACAACATCTGCCCCTGTTCAATCTTCTTAAACTTGAGGATGTAGATTGGCTTGTCTGCCTTCTGTGATCTGAAGGTGGAAGATGATTGATCACTAGAGTGCCCAGAAATTAGCACTCGCATGAAGTGATACTTGATTTGTGATATCAGGAATGGGCTTATAGATGACATTTGGAAGTTTCCGTAGAATTGTAGGAGATGGGCTTAAAGATTCCATCCAATATGTGACGGAGTACCGTCAGAGATGGGATTAAAGATGCCATCTAGAGGATGCTGATTTCCTAAGATATTCCTTTGATGAGAATCCCTGCTCCTGTCTTTGAGGAGGAATCTGCTGAGGAATGTTGGTATCTGTCTTGGGAGAAATAGAATTTTAGGAGCTTTAGTTGTCCGTTACTCTATTGGGGAATTAACTCCTGCTTGAGGAAGCAGAGGTGAATTGCATATCTGGTCAGTGTACAGGCTACATCGCGACTTACTGGGGAAAGGTGAAATTGACCAAAACTGGTCAGGTCCAGGTTTTACCGTGTTGTAAACTGTCGTCTGGAGGTAAAAGAAAAGAAACATGGATGGTAAGGTTATGAGAAGGAACCTGGATAGTAGGGTTACTTCGAAGTGAAAGCCTGGATAGTAGGGCTATGAGAAGGAACTTGGATAGTAGGGTTACTTCGAAATGAAAGCCTGGATAGTAGGGCAGTGAGAAGGAACTTGGGTCGTAGGGTTAATTCAAAATGAAAGCATGGATAGTAGGGCTGTGAGAAGGAACCTGGGTCGTAGGGTTTCTTAGAAATGAAAGCCTAGATAGTAGGGATGTGAGAAGGGACCTGGGTCGTAGGGTTACTTCGAAATGAAAGCCTGGATAGTAGGGCTGTGAGAAGGAACCTGGGTCGTAGGGTTTCTTCGAAATGAAAGCCTGGATAGCAGGGTTGTGATAAGGAACTTGGGTCGTAGGGTTTCTTCGAAATCAAAGCCTGGATAGTAGGGCTGTGAGAAGGAACCTGGGTCGTAGGGTTACTTCAAAATAAAAGCCTGGATAGTAGGGTTGTGAGAAGGAACCTGGGTCATAGGGTTTCTTCAAAATGAAGGCCTGGATAGTAGGGCTGTGAGAAGGAACATGGGTCGTAGGGTTACTTCAAAATGAAAGCCTGGATAGTAGGGTTGTGAGAAGGAACGTGGGTCGTAAGGTTTCTTCGAAATGAAAGCCTAAATAGTAGGGCTGTGAGATGGAACCTGGTTCGTAGGGTTACTTTGAAATGATAGTGTAGATTAGCTGACCCATTTGATTTCGAGAATCGAGTTTCCGTTAGTCGTCTGCAGATGTCACTTGCATAACCGCTGAATTTGTTGAAGCTAATCCTCTTTTCCTGAAAGGATATCAGGGTTAGTTATATGTGATGCATGAAATGCAGGGTGAGATGATGTTCTCAAAATAAATGAGATTATGCTGTATATGATATGTATGCGTATGTCATTATGTATGTTCACGAAATACTGTCGGGGTATGCTCGCGTCTGGGAAAATAAATCCCTGACGGTTGCTGGAGATTTGTAAATATTCTGTCGGGAGGAGATGCTGCTTGAGAATAAACTCTGCGGGGAATGAACTTAGAAAATGTATTTTTGTAGCTGAAGTGATGAACTCTGTCGGGGGTTGAGCCTCTGCATCTAGAGAAATAAACTCTTCTTGGGGGATGAATTTTACTGACTCGCCCGCGAATATGGGAATCGGCTGGGGGATATATCTGTCAGGTTTTAGAAGGACCCTGGCTAGGGAGGTTACGTCTTGTTTCGGGAAAGAGGGAATCAATGCTTTTGAATACTTTTACTCTATGGGAAGTGTATGTCATATGGTCGTTTGCTGAGGATACGACAATGACTTTCCATCAGGACTTTTCCGCCTCTGTACCTGCTGGAAAAAGTACCCGCAGAGGCTTTGTGGATGGCTTGAGTGTTATCCAAACTCTTGGAGTCCTTGGTGACTGCAGATCAGGGTAATACACCTTCTACTGATTAGACAAGTGACAAGATGACGGGATGTAGTCGTACTCTTCAAATCCTTAACTTTTGCCTGGACCGCCCTTTCGGGTTTTCAGTCCACCTGGATACCCTTTTTTACTCAAGCCGCCTTTTCAGGTTTTAGACTTGCCGGGTGTACTTTTTTATTTATTTTTATCCCTAATTTTTTCTTGAACCTTTTTTGGTTCGCCGGGATGCCCTTATTTTTGCCTAGGCCAGTCAACCTAGCGGGTCTTTGTTCATGCATAGTATTTTCCGGCTATGTCCATGTTTATCGGGTATGGAGAATTCTCACCGTCCATAGTAGTAAGTGTTTCCACACTGCCAGAAGATGCTTGTTTGATCATATATGATTCGTTGCTGGAATTCATATCTAATGCCCCAAGTGATTCAGATGGAGATTTGTCCCTGGCTACTTGGCATCTTTGAGAGATTCCTTGAATCTTGACTTGACTGCCCCAACTGATGGACAATGATCCTGCCGTGCCCCTTGGTTGGAAGTGTTTTTCCACTTGAGGTGATCTTTTCATTGAGAAGGTTTTTGTTCATCGAATATCCATCGTGTGAATTTCTCTACTGTTGAACAAATAGTCATATGAAAACAATGGTATTTTAAGAATGAAAAGCTTATGTTTGTTTTTGTACCCCAAAATTTTCCTTCTCATTCATCAAGACTTTTCTCACAAGACTTCTTGAACTCAAGACAAGATTAGGGTTTGGACAGCTCAAGACACCTCATCTTGCACTGATAACCCAAAATTAGGGTTTGAGTTTGCCCAAGGATTTTTGGACCACTAATGATCCATGTGACTTTCATACATCATCTTGGAACCCTAAGATTGCTTATGTTAAGTTTCAAGCCTTGAACCACCTTCTTGACCAGTCAATTGGATAGTTGACCTAAAAATCAGTTGTATTGGGGAAAAAGTCAACCATGGCCAATTTACAGTAAGAGTTCATAATTTTTTATCCCCATCAACATTTTAGACTCATATGTTCCATTTGGTCAAGTTTGGATTACAACTCCTTAAGAAATTTGATCAAATCATCAAAAGGGCAAAATGGTCAAAATTAGAGTTTTGACTGAGAAAGGGCAATTTATGATTTTTAACCTAGCCAATGGCAAATTGAATTCAAGCATGATTTCAAGGGTTCAATGGAATCATCTTGACCTAATTACATGGTCCAAAAGATCTCAAGTTCATTGGATTGACAAATGAAATTTGCAGTCAACTAATCAAAAGTCAATTGTACACTAAAAAGTCAAACTTTGACTTTTTGGTCAAAATCAAGTACCAAGAGTCATAATTCATCAAGATATGTCAAAATATGAAAAATTTTCACCAAGAAAACCAAATTTGAAAATTAGGGTTTTAATTTGAAAATTTTCATAACTTAGAATTTTTCTAAGTATAAAAATTTTCTTATTTTTTCTCAACTTTTCACCACTTTTTCACCATGATGCATTTTGATTCAAGAAAAGTCCCCAACATGAAAGTTGTTGTACTCCATGAAATATAAAACTTTTCTTCACAAACCTTTCCCTAAAGATGCTTAGATATCAAGTTATAAATTGATGAATACATGCTCATGAACTAAATAACTTAGTGAAATTTTGCCCTAATTTAGGCAGGTTTTGGACCCAACTTCATAGATACTTTTCACATAGTTCCAATAGGTATCTCAAATTTCATTTCAAATATGGATTATAGAGCACATTTCAAGATTTTCAAAATGTCCCAGAACTCTCCAAGGTCATTTTTGAGTAGGGAGAATCGAAGAGAGAAAGTTGGCATTTTCTCAGTTTTTGTTCAAGCCATTTTCACATAGAATCAAGTTACAAACCAAACCTATGCTGATTGTTTCTTGCTTTACAGGTCATAAGCTTGCTACACACTCCTTAATTAAATGCATACTCAGTTGACAAAGCCTTTATCCTTGCTTTTGAAACTTTACACAAGTGGTAATTTCATTTTGGGCAAAAAGGCTTCAGTGTCATTTTCATAAAGATACACTTTTGCAACTTTGTCAACTTGGAGCATTGGACCTGTCCCCTTGATACAAGCAAACTACACAGCTCTCAAGTAATTTGTACAAACTCATAGCAGCCCTAAAGCAAGCTGGTACAAGCATGTGAGATTGGTCTTGTCAACTTTACTTCAAGTACAAGAAAAGTTGCAAAAGGGCTAAGGCTTGAACAACTAGTAGAGAACTGACTTGGTATCACTTCTATACTAATATGCAAACATTGTACAAGGCATCACAGGATTGGCTTGAACCTAGAACTCTCTCAAACTGAAAAATACCAAAAATCTGCCTAAGCATACAGTTTCTGCAAAAACTCAGTCAACTCTCATTTGGCGCGTGCGTTTTGTGTTTAACTGATTCAAACATCTTATACACTTGATACCTAGTCAATCTAAGCCATTACCCTGGTTCTGTAACCTCTGTTTCATCATCTGCCATTTTCAACTTGGAAGCTTGCAGTTGGACTTGGTCAGAGAGTTCCAGCCATCCTCAGAGCAAGATAAGGATTAGAATAGGTTCAGGGAAGCTCAAGGAAGCTCAAACAATCATCAAGCCTCCATTAAAGTACCTACATTGCCATACACGATTCCAGATGAAGAAGGTATTTTCTTAAACTCTATATCTTTATACAGTCAACCTCAAGCCACGATTTGTGAAGGAAAAATGTAGTTCTCATCATAACGAATATGTACATATCCTTACTTTACATTTATATTACTTGTGCTAAGAGAATTTAAAGTTTGAAATCTCTGAAATTTTTAGGTCGCGATTTAGGGATTCCAAAATTCTCTTTGATCTTTGATAGTTAGGTTACATAATTTATATGGTTGGAATCGTGAGCTCAAATGCCACATTTTTCATGTTATGAGTTTTCATTTTTATGCAAGCATAAGGAAGATACAGGTTGAACTGGAATGGCACGAGGAAGATGGACGAAGGACAGGGATAAAGTCAGTGGGCTTTTTGGCAGCGTGGCCTTTTTGTTTTTGCTAAACACCCCTCTGACTTACTATCACACCCCCTTTGCTAACTATTTTATATTTTTGTATTTTCTTCATTTTTTTATTTAATACTTTTATTTATTTTTCTTAATGATAAAAAATCCTAAAAAATGATTTATTTATTTTCACACTTTTATTTTATTTTTTTATTATTTCTCATATAAAAAATTAATTTATTTTGATAGAATAGAATTTATTTTCTTAAATAACTTATAAATATAATTAAAAATACTTAATATTTTTATTATACATTCTATACTTATAAATACCAATTTTTACACATATTTAATTTTTAATATTCATATACAATATTATTTATTTATTTTTATACAAAAAATGTACAAAATAATAATATAGAAAATTATTTTCTTTTGAATAAAAACTAGGGTTTAATCCCCTTTCAAAATTAAATATTATTTTCCTTTTTTTTAGGTTTAAATTAAATATTTTCCTTACACAAAAACAAGACATAAAAAACCTTTTCTTTACATACATATTGTATTGCATTTTAAATATCTGTATTATATTTATTTAATTCGCGCAAATTCGATTTGGTTGTAATAATATATTTAGCTTTATATTTGTGCAAATCCCCATTCAAACTTGTATTCTCCCCTCCCATAAAAATTGTTGTAATAGCTTAGTATATTTACATTACGCAATTTATCGCTTTATATACCATGATTAGTAATTAGGGTTTGCATGACAAGAACAAAACAAAGCAAAATAGAAAACCCTAAATACAAGACAAAATCAAAAGCATGAAAATGATACACTTTGCACACAAGCACCCTTAGGGTTTCTTCCACTTGGTTGCCTAAAATAAAATGGCCATGTTACACATGCGAAGTATCTTGGCAAAACAAAACAAATATAAGATCATAGTCCCTCAATGACGCTATTCAAAAGTTGCCTTACAAAATGATCTTGGTCCCTCAAAAATGCTAAGATACTTGGCAACATTGCTATCATGGTTATACGATGACCCACGCCCGTCCCGTTTACATCCAAAGATAGGGTTGCTTTCCAAATCAATGGTAAGTCAACAATATCAAAGGAATAGAAAATACATAGGAAAGACATTTGAGTAGGTAGATAGCTTCTAGTTACCTGCTCCATTTCAAACAACAATCCTTGCTATTTTCAAAAACAAACACACACACACACATTTCAAAACATCTTACAAAACATTGAAAACATTTTCAAAAGACAAACATCTTTGTATACATTCTTACGAACGATAATCATTACAAAGATTTCCTAAACGAATGGCCTCTTTTACAAAATACTTTCAAAACCACACCAAACATCATTTCAAACAAAACAAAGCAAGTGATCTAAGCAAGTAACTAAGAGCCCATGGAAAACCATGGATGAAAAGGGTGCTAGCACCTTCCCTTTTCATAATCTACCCCCCGAACTCAAGAAAATATCTCAAAGGTCTTTCCTGTGCTTTTTTACCTTCCTTTTTGGATAAAAGAAAATTCGGTGGAAACTCTTGCTAACCGCAACATTTGCGATAAAACGCAAAACCTTCAAGTCAGTTCTCCCACCGCATCACAGAACTGGCGACTCTGCTGGGGAAAATTATAAAAGTGGGGTTACCTTAGGGTTTAGATCACATTTATTTGCTTACATTTGTTTGACTTGTTTGCTTTACAATTATTGTTCTTTGTTTGGGTTTAAATCCTCCACCCAGATTTGGGAAACATTATAGGTAAATAGCAATACGTTGTGGAAATTGTGCGGGGTATATCGACATGGTCTAAGCAATAGCTATATTAGTGTGACATATTTGTGGGTACCGGTAGTCTTTGAGTCAATCAAAGAGAATACGGGGCCGCTGAGTGATGTCATGAAGCACTAATAGAACCCTTTACTTGACCAACTTGGCCTTTTTAGGATGTAGTGAGATGACCGGCTTTGGTGCAGTCCGAAGTTGGTAGATACTTGATACTACACTCATTGAGGGTTGGTTTCTTGGGATATTTTGGTCGCCATTAAAGAGGCTTGAGCTGAAACAATAACCAGGGAAACAATCCAGTGATATTGAGCTCCTTAGAACCCGATTACTATTGTTAGGACAGGTTGAGCCAACTAAACTTCAAGAGGGTACTTACCTATGAAACCCCATGCAAGCCTAAACTAAGAACTTGCTTGATTTGTTTGTATATGCATGCTTGTACATAAACATCATGGACATCATGAACATGATATGCATTCACTAACCATTTCAAGGATTTTGGAGATTCATCTTTTTTCTTGTTTTGTAGGTTATGGATTCACTTTGCAGGAAAACTATCAAAATCAACCTTGTAAGAATTCCTCCACAACTCAAGGAGCTAGCTTCAAGAATCCCTGAGAACTCTCCATTCACCGAGAGACATGATCGTCTACTCAACTTGGTCACCTCCAACACAGAGGAGGATATGATGAAGGTTCTCTTCCAGTTCTTTGACCTTTTGCACCATTGCTTCACATTTCCTGACTATCAACTTGTGCCCACTTTGGAAGAATTCTCTCAACTTCTGAGGATTCCTATTCTCAATCAACTACCCTTTAACGGTACGGAAATAGATCCAAAGCCAGAAGAGATTGCTCAAGCCCTGCACTTGCACTCATCTGATGTCACAACTCATTGGGAAACTAGAAGTGGTGTCAAAGGCTTCTTGGCAAAGTTTCTGTTTGAAGGCCCAAAGCTGTTGGAATTCCCTAGACTTGCAAGCTTTTGAGGAGATTGTAGCTCTTCTCATCTATGGGATGGTCTTGTTCCCTAATCCTGACCAACTCATAGATGTAAGCGTTGTCAAAATCTTCATGTCTCGCAACCCGGTGCCTACATTGCTTGGGGATGTCCTTGATCGGGACTTTATAAGTCTATAGGGATACTAACTGCAAGTATACAGTTTAGTCGTTCTAGTTTTAAATGATTATCGAACCCACAGAGACTGAGGATCAATCGCATACGATCTAATGCTACAATTGTCTAACTAAGCGATGAATATTTGGTTTTAGGGGGAAATAGTTTAATTAAAAATAATAGTAATAGCTATACCGGTATGTGATAGTCGGACTTCGGGAATTCGGTGAATCGCTTGGCATATAAAGTATTTCGGTAAAAACGAATTGTTTAAAAACCTGAGACATACACTCTCGTGTTCATGAAATAAGTCATGCTACTAAACCTAGTGGATGCACTTTAAATTTAATAACACTTTTTGAAAACAATTTGAGTTTAATTAATTTGTTAAAACACTCTCATGTATTTAAAAATTAATGTTTCGTTACCACTATCTGGGTCGAACCCCAACTCCCACATGCAGGTTCTTGCCTTAATTAATTTCCCACTCTCCTGGCAAAATCGTGTTAATTATCCTCTCACTCTCGTGACAAGGGTAGTTAAATTAAACATGGAAATTGGAAACCAGAAATTATTTATAAATGTTTTTAGCCAAGTTATCACTGAATTCTTTTGGTACTTAGGAGTCACATACCGGTACAATTAATTTAGTCGGACATAATATATTTAGTAACTATGCAACTTAAAATATAATTCATAAAAAGAAATGACATAGAACAAGAATAAATAAATATCAATTGCATAAAAACCTGTAAATAATATTGTTGTGGTAATCTTGGATGCTTACAAATTCCTTGCAATTTAATCGAAATCTATAACCGTGTTAATTCTTGGATGAAGAATTAACACTCTTGGTACTAATTCTGGAAACTAAAAATTACAGTAGGTATAAAAAGGTTCAAAAGCAACAAAATAGAATAATGCAAAAAAATAGAAATTTGGCTCTGTAGAAAAATTCTTCGACCCTGATCCATTGAACTGCTCCATATTTATAGAAGAAGATTTTGCAGTTGAGAAAATTTTGGAACAGCTTGAGTGGAGGAAGACCCGGATTCATGGTTATTGAAGTTGAGGAAATATAGGAGAAGAAACTGCCCACAACGTTGCCCACGTCTCTCTGTATTCCATAACGTTGTTTTTAAGCGTGTGACGGTCGTCACGAGGGGGTGACGGTCGTAATGCGCTTAAATAGCGCATTACGCTCGTCAATGATGTGTGACGAGTGTCCTTCTAGTTGTGGGAGTGTTACGGTCATCACAACTACAAAATCTGCAGACTTTGCAGATTTGGTCCTTTTTCTTCTGATTATTGGTTAGCTTCCTTCATGTGATCCTTTTCAATTGATTTGAGTTGAAACATGTTGTACCTGTGAAAAGACACCAAAACTCGGAACAATCGGGAGTTAAATGAATCAATGTATTATGAAAATCGAAAAAAAGTGAAGTAATTATATGATACGATTTCTCGTTATCAAATTCCCCCATACTTAAACCTTTGCTTGTCCTCAAGCAAATAGTCATTAGACAGATCAGACAAGTTTTGTCAAGCGTATATGCATGAAATACCTTCAATTTTTAAAGCAATTTCGGGAAATCCTCGTCAGTTCGGCCGATACTTGAGTGAAACACTAACGATACACTAATGACACAAGCAATAAGCTTAGTCGTAGGCTTCCATTTCAAACGAACTATCCAACAGTTCCGTTATAATTCTTCCCAGAGTTCCTCGTATCTATTTCACCCGGTTTCGTTCTGGCGCAATCACATTAAGCCCTTTGTCTTACCACACATGTAGTGGAGTAATCGGTTAGTGACTTTGATCCTTTTAGCACGGGTTCTGGTACACGAATGTGGCAACCCTACATATGTTATCCAAATTGGAGGTTGTGGGGGATCGAGCCATAGCACGCCCTATCGAGTTCAGAACCAGATACCTCCGAACCAACCAACAGTGGATTCCTTCATTATTTGCTCAACTCTTATATGTGACCGTATATTTTGGTGCACACAATTTCTTTTCTTTTAGCAGCGAGATAAGAAGGATATTTCTATGATCAGGCATCAAACACTTATATTCATCGATTCTCCACGTGGTTTGTGTCAAGACGGTGCTGACTGCTAGTATAAACTACTAGGGGTTACTTCAGAACTAAAACTCAAGATATAGGTATAATGGTTATTGAAACGGATCACGTAAGTAGGAAGTCTACGGTGTCATAACCGTATCGATCTTGTTGATTCGTTTTCGGCTTCCTCAACTAGGATTTTGTTAAAATAGGTATGTCGGGCTAATGCGAAGATAAAGTAAAAATTTTCGGTATGGCTAAATAAAGCGAAGAATTTGAATTGAGACGTATCATAAAAATTTACTTGTTTATAGAAGATGGAAAGGTACCTCTCCCACACTAAATCTGACATTATCCTCAATGTTGTGGTATATAGGTGGGGAAATACAATTACAAAAACAAACAGAAAGGAAATGAAACAGAAAAAGTAAACTACTTAGAAAATAAAGAAAACTACTGATGACCACGTCCTCTACTCCTGGTGCGAGAGCGTCTGGTAGGAGTGGCTTCTGTGTCATTATCCTGGTAGCCAAGGGTGCTGACGTCCAATCTTAAGGCATTGAGTTCCGACAGGGCCTCGTCCAACCTCTCATTCATGCTCCGCTGTTCAGTCAAGATCTGAGTGTTTTGAGCACATAAATACTCATACTGTTCCTATTGTCTTCTTTCAAGCGCGGCGCTCGTTTGATTCTGCAGATGGATGGCGCGGAGGACCTCTTCAAGAGTAATAGGAGGTGGTGCAGATGAAGCTCCAGGAATGCCATGGATGGGGGGAGCACTGTCCAGCTCTTCTTGCATTTCGTCTGCGGGGGCATTAGGCTGGTCTTCATGAGTAGGAGCACGCCCCTCGGGAGCTGCAGGATCGAACAACCAGTTAGCTCTATTTTATGGGTCGATTTAGTCCCTACAAGGCAAAGTGATGTTATGATAAACAGTGTTTCTGATCACAGGGTGGAATCTGCCATCCTCCCGCTCATAAATGAGATGTGCGGCCTTGCAGTGGTCCATAGTCAGCAAAGCCGGTGCCATAGAATGCATATCCGCGAGAGCAGCACCATAATTCAGGGCTATGGCAAGAGAAGTGACAAGCCCTCCGAAATAGAAGGGTTTTCCGCCTCTAGCACAAATAGAGTGAATATGAGACAGTAAAAACGGGGCGGCGTTGATCTTTTTCCCGGTGAATGCGCAATGCATGAAGAAGAGCTCCTTGGAGTTGAGCTTGTGGTTGCTGTCACGGGAGAAGATGGTGTTGCTGAGGATGCGGTGAAAGTACCGGATAGCCGAATTATGAATGTGTCTGGCGTTGAGGTGGTCGTAGGATTCGACACGAATGTTCGTCATACTGTGCCATAAGTTAAAAGCTTCCTCGCCGAAATTATCCGGCACCCGGAGGTGAACACCTTCGTCAGAACAGTAACCTAACTGCCGTGCGATGTCGGTTTGGGGTAGATGATGCTCAATGCCAAACATACGAAATTTGGCCACGCCTGAGAGTTGGTTCGTGGCACCAGGGGGAGTGATATATGCAAAGGAACTCAGAAACTCAAAGGTTAGAGTTTCATAAATGGGTTGCGAATCGCGGCATAGGTTCCATAAATTCACGCTCTACAAAAGTTGTCGGACACTGTCTAGCAGTCCCAAATTCCTCAAACAGTCAAGATCAACATACCGTGTAGGTTGGAGACCGCGGCGTTGGAACTTCTGGAATTTGAGACGTTGGGTTTCACCTTGTTTGCCGGATCTGAAAGTGAGAGTGGGAACTTGTTGATTGTTGGCCATAGTGCGTGTAAAAGGATTGAATCATGGAAAAGGTTTGGAATGTGGATTGAGTAGTGGACTGATGGAGTTTTTAGTGTTAGAGTGTCAGAAGTTGAGGGAAAAAATTGAGTGGGTGTGTTACGGTTTTGGAAGAATGGAGGTTTTAGAGGAAAGATGGAACGACTCTATAATAGCAGGTTCTGCTATAGGGCGCGCGTGACGATCGTCACAAATGGATGACGGGCGTAACACGGTGAAACGCGTGTTATGCTCGTCATGGGGGCGTTACGAGCGTCACACGTTTAATTTCATTATATTAATGAAAGGAACGTGACACTTTTAATTTCCAATATTATAACTCACAATTCTAGCACAGTAAGCAGGCACAATATTTCCAACATACGTCATATGACAAAAATGTTTTGCAGAAAATATGAACAGTAAATTAATAAAAAAAATGAAAAATATACTGAAATTGAAATAACATGTATGAAATGAAATAATGGCAGTAAGGCAATAGAATTTGAAGCTTAAATAATTGAAATTTCATTAACGAGTAAAAATTGTTTGGAAATAATAACTTAAATAATAATAATAAAAAATGATAAAATACTAAAACAAACTTGATTCCTCCCCCACACTTAAACTAAACAGTGACCTCACTGTGTATACAAATGCAAGAGAAGAACAAATCAGTATAACAACGACATTCTCTAGCCACGAGGAGTAGGGAACATATGATGGTGCATGAAATCCAGTTGGTCTATCACCAAATCCATAAAAGCGATGAAATCCACACGTAGAGATGTAAGCTCACCCCGTATTCCGGTAATTTCTTCATGCAAAGAGTCGAGGGTGATAGTAGGTGGAGGCGGTGGTGGTATCTCTGGAGCCTGGAAGGTGGTGTCAGTAGAAACTACAAGCTGCTCCCATGGGTCGGGAAACTGGTGGTATCCCGGTGGTATTTCAGGATCTTCAGCATCTCGAGAGGTATTAGGGACTTCATAGATGTCAACAGTGGAAGGAGACGAAGGCGGTGTAGGAGGATGGTGGAGATCAAAAAGCCAGTTTGATTTATTGTGGACACTAGTTATAGGGTTCGGGAGTACAAACTGGTGGAAAGTTTCATGGTTAATTAGCAGCTCGAATTCATCTGGCCCAAGGTTTCCTATAAAACTAGTGTTGAAGCAAAATTCAATATTCATTGGCTTGATTCCGTAGTGCGGAGTTGATCCTAACATCGGCCTTCGGAGTCCAATGGCATTAGAGATCATAGTGACTAAACCACCTAAAAGGATTGGGGCATTTGGTGTTTTCATTATACGTTCCATATTAGCAAGCATATAGGCGGCACCATTTACTGGACGGCTCTGAGAAGCACAGTACATGATGAAAAGCTCATCACGTGACACTGATGTAACATTTTGCTCTTTTCCAAAAAGGGTGTGAACAATGATCTTATGGAAGTACCTGATGGCCGGGTTGTGGATGGACTCCGAGTAAAGGTCAGATGGCTCAGGATGGTTGTTTCCAGTAATGCTACCCCAGAAGAAATCAAGGTCAGTATCGAGCAATAGGTCTTCCTGGGTCATGGTAATAACATCAGGCCCATTAGGGAATCCTAACAGGTTGGTAAAATCCCTATGGTTATAGCAGTAGTCCATGTCAAACAGTATGAAGGTGATCAGCCCGCGGTTGAACCCTAACCCATGATTTGGTAGGTAGCTCAGTGTGCTCAAGAACTCAAGGGTCAACTTTCTGTAGGTACAATAACGTCTCCGAATAGGAGCAGTGTCCTAGCCTATTTGGTGTAGTAGATACATGACACTCTCACGAATGCCTAAAGCAGTCATAGCATGGTCCTCAACATAAATTATAGGACACATCTCATGTTCAGCTAGATCCTCAAAGCGTCTTCTCTGGTGCCTACTTCTCAAGGTGATGTTCATGTAGTTTACTCGTGCCATGGAGCTAAATATTAAAGCTAAAGAGCTACCCCTAAAAATGTTTAATAAATGTATGAAAAACTAAGTTAGTATTTTCAAGTTAAAAATGCCGAAGTTAAATCAAAAAGAAAAAGAAAGTTTAAAATAAAAAGAAAAGTAAAAGAAAAATAAAAATAAAAAGGAGTAAGGGATGCAACATGAAAGTTTTAAAGATTAAAATAAAAGAAGAAATTAAAAACGTATTAAAACAACAAAAATAATTAAAAGAAAACATGGGTTGCCTCCCATGAAGCGCCTTTGTTTTATGTCGATGGCTTGACAGATAGTACCTATTCAATTAGGTATCGGGGTTGGTGGCTCACTTAACTGCAGATAAGCTGAATAGTTCAGATTTCCGACGTTAAAATAGTGCTTTAAGCGCTGGCCATTGACTATGAATGGTTCGATAGAATTTCCTTTAATTTCTATCGCACCACTTGGGAAAACTTTATTAATTTCGAATGGTCCTGACCATCTGGAACGTAATTTTCCTGGAAAAAGTTTCAGTCTAGAGTTGAATAGGAGTACGATGTCTCCTTCCTTAATTTCTTTCCGCGAGATACGCTTATCGTGCCATTTTTTTGTTCTCTCCTTATAGATTCTAGCATTTTCATAAGCGTCTAAACACAATTCTTCTAATTCATGGATGTCTAATATTTGTTTCTCGCCAGCAATCTTGTAATTTAAGTTAAGGGTTTTAATGGCCCAGTAAGCTTTATGTTCTAATTCCACTGGCAAATGACAAGATTTTCCATAAACTAATTTAAACGTCGTTGTTCCGATAGGGGTTTTAAAAGCTGTCCTATATGCCCAAAGAGCACCATTTAGCTTGGAGGACCAATCTTTTCTAGATGTGGCTACGGTTTTCTCAAGGATTTGTTTAATTTCCCTATTTGACACTTCCACTTGTCCACTCGTTTGAGGATGGTATGGTGTGGCTATGTGATGTTTAACGCCATATTTTGAAAGTAGTTTTTCGAAAATTCTAGAGATAAAATGGGAACCGCCGTCACTGATTACTAGTCTTCGTATACCGAATCACGGGAAGATAACATGCTTGAATAGTTTAAGTACTACTCATGTATCGTTTGTGGGTGCAACGACGAATTCAATCCATTTTGATACGTAGTCAACAGCTACCAATATATACTTATTTCCAAAAGATGCGGGGAACGGTCCCATGAAATCAATTCCCCACACATCGAAAATTTCTACTTCGAGAATCCCTTTTTGAGGCATTTCATCACGTCTAGATATATTTTCTGTGCGCTGACATCTATCACAGTTCATAATTTCTACGTGGACGTCTTTCCATAAAGTAGGCCAAAAGAAGCCAACTTGAAGTATTTTTGCACAAGTTTTCGATGTACTAGCGTGTCCACCATAAGGGGCGGAATGGAAATGGTCAATGATGTCGTCTATTTCATTGTTAGGAACACAACGACGGTAGATACCATCGGCACCTCTTTTAAAGAGTAGTGGTTCATCCCAAAAGTAGTGTTTAAGATCATGGAAGAATTTCTTCCGCTGTTGGTACGTTAAATCATGTGGTAAAACACCGGCGGCTAAATAGTTAACGAAATCAGCGTACCACGGTAATGTGGTGTCGGTACAAATGGCTTTTACTACCGTAGTTGTTAAATGTTCATTGTGTTGATCTAAATTGTCGGTAGGAGCTATCTCTAATTTAGCAATAAGGAGTTCATATGGGAAATCTTTGTTTATGGGAACATTCTCGGTTTGGATTCCATCTAATCTTGATAAATGATCCGCTACCACGTTTTCAATCCCTCTTTTGTCTTTTATTTCAAAGTCAAACTCTTGTAGGAGTAAGATCCATCTGAGTAGTCATGGTTTGGCGTCTTTCTTACTTAGCAAGTATCGGATCGTAGCATGATCCGTGTAAATAATGATTTTGGCGCCCACTAAGTAGGAAAGAAATTTATCCAATGCGAATACAACAGCTAAGAGTTCCTTCTCTGTAGTGGCGTAATTCATTTGTGCGGGATCGAGTGTTCTGCTTGCGTAGTAGATAGCGTGAAGCTTTTTATCCTTGCGTTGTCCTAGGACTGTGCCTACAGCATAATCGCTCGCATCTCACATTATTTCAAATGGTAGGTTCCAATCAGGAGGTTGCATAATAGGTGCTGAAATTAAGGCTTCTTTAAGCGTCTCAAATGCGTTTAAGCATTTATCGTCGAAAATAAACTCGGCTTCTTTCATCAATAATTCAGTTAGAGGCTTAGTGATTTTAGAGAAATCTTTTATAAAACATCGGTAAAAACCAGTGTGTCCTAGAAAACTTCTTATTTCTCTAACTGTTTTGGGTGGTTGAAGGTTTTTGATAACCTCGATTTTTGCTTTATCGACTTCAATCCCTCTGTTTGATACAATGTGACCCAACACAATTCCTTGTCTCACCATGAAGTGACATTTTTCCCAATTGAGCACTAGGTTGACATTGACATAACGTTTCAGTACTAGTTCAAGATTTGATAAACATCCGTCAAAACTTTCTCCACAGACAGAAAAATCGTCCATGAATACTTCCATAATTCCGTCCAAAAAGTCTACGAAAATCGCTATCATGCATCGTTGGAAAGTTGCAGGTGTGTTACATAGTCCAAATGGCATTCTTCGGTATGCAAAGGTACCATAGGGGCATGTGAACATGGTTTTCTCTTGATCATCAGGATGAATGGGAATTTGGAAGAATCCCGAGTATCCATCAAGATAGCAAAAATGGGAATGTTTGGCTAAGCGCTCGAGCATTTGATCAATGAATGGCAATGGGAAATGGTCCTTGCGCGTATCTTTGTTTAGTTTTCTATAATCGATACACATTCTCCATCCTGTTTGGGTACGTTGTGCCACCGATTCGCCTTTTGTGTTTGTTATAACCGTAACACCTCCTTTCTTAGGTACTACGTGAACTGGACTGACCCAGTTGCTATCTGATATTGGGTATATGATGCCTGCCTCTAGTAGTTTCTGTACTTCTTTCTTAACGACTTCACTTAGGATAGGATTTATTCGTCTTTGATGTTCTCTAGAAGTCTTGTAGTCCTCCTCCAGCATAATGCGGTGCATACAGAGAGAATGGCTTATTCCTTTTAGATCTGATATATTATACCCTAACGTGGTTGGATACTTCCTTAACACATTAGGAAGTTTTTTGGTTTCGATCTTCCCTAGATTGGCATTGACTATAACTGGTCCTTCGACCTCTTTATCTAAAAATTCATACCTAAGATCTTCAGGTAACGTTTTAAGTTCTATACTAGTTTTCTTATCAGTTGGGGTAGGATCCGGTATTAAGGCGAAACATTCGCTTAGGTTGGCATCTTGATATTCTTGTTTCTAGTCATCGTCCTTGAAGATAGTTGGTGTCGGAATTTTCAACATCCCAAAATAGGTGTCTTCTTGGCTTTCTAGTTCTTTGACACATTCATCAATAATATCTAGGAAACAGCATGAGTCATCTATAGCAGGGGCTTTGAAGAATTGGGAAAGAATGAATGCTACTTTTTCTTCTCCTACCTCGAAGGTAAGCTTTCCTTTCTTAACGTCAATAATGGCTCCTACAGTGGCTAAAAATGGTATTCCTAGTATGATGGGAATGTTTGAATCTTCCTTGATGTCCATTATTATAAAGTCAGTCGGTATGTAAAATTGTCCTATTCGGACATGAATGTTTTCTAGCATACCAACAGGGAATTTGACTGATCTGTTGGCTAGTCGTAGGGACATCTTGGTAGGTCTCATGTCACCTAATTTGAGTTTCTCGCAAATAGATAAGGGAATTAGACTAACACTTGCTCCTAAATCGCATAGAGCTTTGTCTATGACAGATTTTCCAATTACACATGGTATAGAGAAACTACCAGGATCTTTTAGCTTTGGAGGCATGTTATTTTGAATTATGGCGCTACATTCAGCAGTTAGCATAACGGTTTCGTTTTCAACAATTTTTTTCTTATTAGACAATATTTATTTTAGGAATTTAGCATATGACGGCATTTGGGTTATAGCTTATGTAAACGGAATAGTAACGTTTAATTATTTCAGAAGTTCTACAAATTTCTTGAATTTCCCCTCGTTCTTGGATTTTGCAAGTCTTTGAGGGTATGGAATTGGTGGTTTATATGGCGGTGGGGGTACGTAAGGTTTTTCTGAAGCTTCTTTGTTCTCATTCTCATCTTCCTCTACATTCTCAGATTACGCTCAAAAGTGGAGAGATCTAGCCGGAGGAGTGCAACCCCCTCTGTCTGAAAGGGAGTTGGTGGACATGTTCTTGGGAACTCTATCGGGCATTTTCTTCAATCATCTGATTGGGAGTTCTTCTGCAGGGTTTACTGAATTGATTTTAACCGGCGAGAGGGTGGAAGCTGGTATAAGAAGTGGGAAGATTCAGAAGGACGCGTCTGCCTCTACAGCTTTGAAAAAGCCCTTCACTGGGAGGAAGAAAGTATCTGCTGTTTATTCACAGAGGAATCAAGGAAGAACTAAACACCGACCAACGGTGGGTGCCGTTATGATTCCAAAGCCTGCATCAGACCAACCAAGAAATAACCAGCCAAGGGTGGAAAGGCCAGTCCGACAATTCACCAAGATTAACATGACTCCAGCCCAGGTTCTACCACATCTTCTGAAATTGAATCTGGCAACTTTAAAAGAGGCCCCAAAGAATCCCAATACTGCGTCCCCTCATTACCATCCGAATTCCAGATGTGCATACCATTCTGAAAGTCCAGGGCACAACACTAACAACTGTTGGGCTCTAAAGAACAAAATTCAAGACCTGATAGACGCGAAGGAAGTTGAGTTTAAAGCGCCTGAGAAACTGAATGTCATTTCCGCTCTGATGCCTAGGCATGGTCACAATGCCAATGCTGTTGAGGAATGTCATTTCCACTCCGATTATTAAGTTGAATTTATTGAAAGCTGGTATATTCCCAGATTGTGACAAAGACTGCCATGTTTTCCTATCCTCATCATTTGACTGCCCTCTGTTGAAAAAAGGTATCCAACGACTGATTGATAACCGAGAAATTCTGTTTCATAATGCTCCTATTTCACCCGTTCCAGTTAAAGAAGTTTCAATTATAACCATCTACGCCAATCGTTCCAGGGTCCCTAAAAGACCCGTTAGGATTACATCTGCTCCAAAGACTACTCCACTTAAGATTACAATTCCCGGGCCGGTCCTATAGGAATCAGATAAAACAATACCATGGAATTACGGTGGAGAAATCTACTACCGTGGTATTAAACAGGATGAACTGACTGCCGAAGAAGAAAGCTCCGAAGAGGACAATTCTGAAATTAGCAATATTGCCGGAACTACCAAGATTACCCGTAGTGGTAGAATCTTCTCTCCAGAGATTGCCCCTCCAAAGGAAGTCTTTGGACCTGTGGCCGTTCCAAAGATTACCTCTGCACCAGTGATTATACCTGCAAGTGTACTTACCGATAAAGACAACACAATTCCTATCCCTACTTCCACTGCTGAGAATAAAGGAAAAAACGTTCAAGAGGAGCCTGTCCAGACGAAGGCTCAATCACTAGCTATTCCTAAAACATCCAAGAAGGAAATGGAAGAAATCCTGAGGATAATAAAAAAGAGTGATTATGATGTGGTTGAACAGTTGGGGCAAACCCCTTCTAAGATCTCTATGCTAGCTCGGCTGCTGTGCTCTGAAGCACATGCTAAAGCTCTGGTAAAATTTTTGAAGACAACTCATGTGCCGCAAGAAACGCCTGCTGACCAATTCCAGGATTGTGTGGCCAGTTTGACAACTGATAATGGCTTGGGCTTCTCCGATGCTGATTTGACACCCAGAGGGAGAAAACACAATGAGGCATTACATGTCTCAGTGGAGTGTAGAGGAACAACCCTAGCCCATGTCTTGGTGGACACGGGATCATCTTTGAACGTCTTACCAAAAAAGGCCCTTGATAGATTGGATTGCGAAGGGCTGACTTTAAAACCCAGTAACATAGTGGTGAGAGATTTTGATGGTTCGAAGAGGATGGTCCGCGGGGAGGTGGACATCCCAATAAAGGTGGGAACTCAGATTTCCAACTCAACCTTCTATGTGATGGACATCCGTCCTTCCTATTCCTGTCTGTTAGGACGCTCCTGGATCCACGATGCCGGTGCTGTCACCTCCATATTGCATCAGATGCTGAAGTACCTGGTCCAAGGAAAGATCATAACTGTCCATGGGGAGGAGGAGTACATTATTAGTCATCTGAATTTTTTCCGATATGTAGAGTTGGATGACGAGTTCATTGAAACCACTTTCCAACATTTTAAAGAAGTCTCTCCAGAAGTAGTGGCGACCAAGGCGGTATCCTCGATTCTTAAGATCACAAGACCTCCACTTCGGATGTCATCTCTAAAGGATGCAAAGGCAGTAGTGGAAGAGGGAGGATGCACCATCTGGGGGCAGCTTCCAGACTTTCCCTACAAATCAGACAAGTTTGGCTTGGGGTTTACTTCAACTGCTCAGAAGGTTGTGTGCCGTGCCCGTACTGGGGGGGGGGGGGGGCACCTGTGAATATTAGCAACCAAGGGATCAATATAGTAGAAGACAATGAAGAGGATGGCAGCTTGGAAGATTGGATATTTCCAACTGTCAGCGGAGGACTTCGCAACTGGGAAGCCAGAGACTTTTTCCCATAACTTTCATCTCTCAGTAATTTATCTTGTACATTTCTGTTGGACTTGTAATATTCACGAACAATTCGCACTTTAAAAACCTTGTGTCTTACCTGAGGCACATTGGTCCATTTGTAAGGGTTTTTATTTCATCTTCATATGACATTCAATGAATCATGGACGCTTTTTCATATATAAACCTTTTGTGCTCATTGTCTTTCTTTTACATTTTATTGTTTAAAGATGGCTATACCCTTACGCACACCCACACTCACAAATGCAGGTACCCCTCCATTCCGGATCCCATGGGTAACGATACTGCTATAGCCTTCAGTGACTCTAAAGATCTGATCTACCAAGCCGAATACGAAGGTGAGGAAGATTGTGAGGTGCCAGGGGAATTGCCCAGACTAATACAACAAGAGGAAAGAGCTATTTAACCTCATGCGGAGCTATTGCATACAATCAATTTGGGTACCGAGGAAGATAAAAAGGAAATCAAAGTGGGTGCCAACCTAGAGCCGAGTGTCAAGGAATGTCTAATTCATCTATTGCATGATTATGTTGAGATCTTTTCCTGGTCATACGAAGACACACCGGGACTCGATGCAGACATTGTGGTACACCATCTACCCACAAGAGAAGACTGTCCACCAGTGAAGAAAAAAGTCTGCCGCATGAGACCTGACATGTCAGAGAAGATCAAAGCGGAAGTCATGAAACAGTTCAATGCTGGATTTCTGGCTGTTACTTCCTATCCTCAATGGGTCACCAACATTGTTCCCGTGCCTAAAAAGGACGGCAAAGTGAGAATGTGCGTGGATTATAGAGATTTGAACAGGGCCAACCCTAAAGATGATTTTCCACTTCCATACATTGACATCCTGGTTGACAATACAGCCCAGCACAAAGTATTTTCTTTCATGGAAGGATTCTCAGGTTATAACCAGATCAAAATGGCGCCTGAGGACATGGAGAAAACTACATTTGTCACACAGTGGGGTATGTTCTGATACAAAGTGATTCCATTCGGACTGAAGAATGTCGGGGAAACCTATCAACGCGCCATGGTAGCTTTGTTTCATGATATGATACATCATGAGATAGAGGTCTACGTAGATGACATGATAGCCCGATCATAGACTGAAGAAGAATATCTTGATCACTTGAAAAAGCTGTTTGTAAGGTTGAAGGAGTACAGACTAAGGTTGAACCCGAACAAGTGCATATTCGGAGTCCGGTCTGGTAAAATCTTAGGTTTCATTGTCAGCATCAAAGGCATCAAAGTTGATCCTGCCAAGGTTAAAGCAATACAAGAAATGCCTACTCCTCGCACTGAGAAGGAAGTCAGAGGATTCTTGGGACGCCTGAAATATATTGCCAGATTCATTTCTCACCTAACATCTACTTGTGAACCAATCTTCAAACTGTTGAAGAAAGATCAAGTAGTCAAATGGAACGATGAGTGTCAGATTGCTTTTGACAAAATCAAAGAGTATTTACAAGACCCTCCTGTCTTGATGCCACCAGTTGAGGGAAGACCACTAATCATGTATCTGGCTGTTTTAGAAAACTCAATGGGGTGTGTATTGGGGCAGCATGACGAGTCTGGCCGAAAAGAGCACGCTATTTACTACCTGAGAAAAAAGTTTACCGACTGTGAAACCAGATATTCACTGCTCGAGAAAACTTGTTGTGCTTTGGTATGGGCTGCTCGCCGGCTAAGATAGTATATGTTGACTCATACCACTTTGCTGATATCTAAGATGGATCCGATAAAGTACATCTTTGAGAAGCCTACTCTGTCTGGGAGGATAGCTAGATGGCATATGATCCTAACAGAATATGACATACAGTACACGGCCCAAAAAGCTATAAAGGGCAGTGTGCTAGCTGATCATCTTGCTCATCAAGCTGTAGAGGATTATCAGTCCATGAAGTTTGAATTCCCTGACGAAGACATCATGACATTAGACAACGGTGAAGAAATAAGGCCATATGACGGACCTGGACAAGGATCCCGATGGACCCTGTTCTTTGATGGGGCATCCAATGCACTTGGTAATGGTATCGACACTGTACTCATATCTCCGGAAGGATGCCATAATCCTTTCACTGCCAGACTTTGCTTTAACTGTACGAACAACATGGCAGAATACGAAGCATGCATCTTTAGTCTCAAGGCTGCCATAGACTTGGGAATCAAATCTTTAGACGTGTTTGGGGATTCAGCTTTGGTTATCAGTCAGATCAAAAGAGACTGGGACACTAAGCACCCAAACCTTATCCCTTACAAAGAACATGTTTTGACATTGTTACCATATTTCGAGCAGATTACCTTCGAGCATTTCCCGCGAGAAGAAAATTAGCTAGCAGATGCTCTAGCCACGATGTCATCTATGTTTAAACTTGATTGGGATGACAAAGCTCCCCGGATCACCATTGAACGAATGGACGAACCAGCACACTGTAACGAGATTAATACTGAATAAGTAGTGGACCAGCCTTGGTTTCATGAAGTCAAAAGGTATCTCGAGGCTCAAGAATATCCAAAAGGAGCTTCAATCAATGATAAAAAGTTTCTAAGGAGATTCTCCGCTAAGTTCTTCCTAAGTAATGGCATCCTGTACAAATGTAATCATGATTCTATTATACTCCGTTGTGTGGATAAGATTGAAGCTGAAAAGATTATGGCTGAATTGCATGAAGGTACCTTTGGCACTCACTCTAGTGAGCATACGATGGCAAAGAAAATCCTACGGGCATGCTACTATTGGTCTACCATGGAAGCAGACTGCTATCAACACTCCTAGACCTGTCATAAGTGTCAAATCTATGCAGACAAGGTGCACGTACCTCCGGTTCCTCTAAATGTCTTAACAACTCCTTGGCCCTTCGCTATATGGGGAATCGATATGATTGTGGAGATCAAGCCGAGAGCCTCCAATGGACACCGTTTCATTCTAGTGGCCATTGACTATTTCACCAAGTGGGTCGAAGCAGCTTCCTTCGTATCCGTTACTAAGAATGTTGTTGCCCGCTTCATCAAGCAGAATCTTATTTGCCGGTACGGTATCCCAGAAAGGATCATCACTGATAACAGTACGAACCTTAACAATACTATGATCACCGCCTTGTGCGAGCAGTTCAAGATTCAACATCACAATTCATCCCCCTATCGGCCAAAGATGAATGGTGTAGTCGAAGTTGATAATAAAAAAATTAAAAAGATCATACAGAAGATGACTGTTGTACCCCAAAATTTTCCCTCCCATATTTCTCAATACATTTCAAGTAAGGTCTTCAAATTGCCCAAGGAAGTCCAAGAGTTGACCAAACAAACTCTCTCCTAAAGGAAGTCTACCTCAAATTAGGGTTTCATTTTGCATCAAGATGTTTGAGTCCAAAGGGTCCCAAATGCTCAATATTGTCCTAATATGTTCTCAAGATCATCCATGTCAAGTTTTAAGCCTTGCAGAGGAAGTTTGCTCAGTCAATTGCTCAAAGGCCTGAAAGTTGACCGTGCTAGGGCAAAAGTCAACTGTGGCCCACATATAGTCAAACTTCAAGATTTTTTATCAACATCCTCATTTTGAAGTATTATTCATCATTTGATCAAGGGTTGATCATGACTCCTCAAGGATTTCTCACAATTCATCAAAACCCAAAAGTTGCTAAATTAGGGTTTTGTAGGAAAAGTCAACTCAACTTTGACCAAGCATAACTTTCTCATACTTTATCAGAAATGACCCATCAAAGCTCATTTTGAAGAGGATGTAATTTCCTACAATTAATATTCATCTCCAAAGTTCAAAATATGCACTCACAAGAAGATATAAATTTGGACATTATAGGTCATTTTGAAAAGTCAACAAAAACACCTTTTGGGTCAAAGCTTCTTACATGAAAATGGAAGATCCAATTGAGATGAAAACAAAGAGGTTGCTTAGGGGACATCCTAATTTTTCTACAAAGTCAAAGAACACCCTCATAATGTTAAAATTGAGAGAGATATGAATTGTCAAAGTTGGACAATTTTTGAAAAAAATGCATGAAGCAAATATTGACCAAACTTAGATTTTTTCCAAATGGGCCTATCTTTTCAAGTTTGAAACTCATTCCTAACATGGTCCACGACCTCTAAGCCCACCCATACATTTTCTACTATTTATGCTATTTGTTTTGATATTTTATTCATTAAAATTCAGAAATAAATAAATAAATAATAGAAATAATGTAAATTTTGATGTGAATGCATTTTGGGCAAGTTTTATGCTGGTTTATATCAATTGATTTCATGCAATAAACCTTAAAATATGTCCAGGTTCATCCACATGTGAAAATGGCATAAAATCATCAAATATGGCATTTTTTTCAAATCTTGATCATGGTCTTAAAACACAACATTATGAGGGAGATTCTTTCCATGCTTTCTTGTCTCCTCATTATACTCTATAAAGATAGATCCATACAAGCTTGAAAGACACGAAAATCCTCTCTAAAAAGCTCTCAAAAAGCTCTTTAAAAAGCTCTCTAAAAGCTCTTCAAAAAGCTCTCCAGAAATCAAAGAATTGGTACAAGTCATATCTCGAGGTTCCGGTCTCTCTCAATTGACATCAAGCCTCAAACCATCCTCTTGAAGTCCTCAATAGTCTTACAAGGCCCAAGAGCAATCTATCACACGCCTAGCACGCCCCCCATTTAACAACATCGGTTTGGTAAAATTTTAAACTTTGAATCTCTAATTTTAATTACATTTTATGGTATGCTAACGTTTGTTTGAGTTTATATAGAATAGTTATGGATGGTTGAATCATAGGTTCCACGCAAGAATAAAAAAACACCATAGTTAGAGCATGAAGCTATCGAAGATTCGGGCCTAGGGATTTCTGATGATTGCATCCCCTGTTTACTTTTGCTACTAGGCCCATCTTTATTTTCATGTTTTATTCATTTTGTTTATTTATTTTAATCCTTTTTTTATCAATAAACAAATATAAAAATCACATAAAAATAGATTTAGGATTTTTTCTTAATTAAATTTTAATTTTAGTTAAAATTTTAATTTCTTTTTGTAAATAACTTAAAAATAATTAGAATAAATAGGTTTTATTACTAACTTAATTATATTTTATTTTTTCCTAAAATAACCAAAGAAACCAAAATTGGTCATGTAATTATTTTTATTAACTAATTAATTGCATATTTAATTTAGAAAACTTATTTCTTTTTATTAAAAACAACAAAAAAACAATTTTTCTTTTAATTAGGTTAGAAGGGTCAAAACCTTAAATTCCCGTCGATCTTAATTCTTCTCGCGCGCTTTATTTTTATTATTTACCATATTGATGTAATTGCCTATGGTTTGTAATAGTTAATTAGGACGTTTATTTACATTTATCGCTTTATTTTCAAAGGGTTTGTTTTTGGCTATGTAAATACCCGAAGCCTTGTAATAGCGTAGTTTAAATTCCGCACTTTAAATTCCGCAAATTATTAACTGTTAGATATATGATATAGGGATGCATGACAAGAATGTATGATTAATTTTAAAACAGTTAGATCACCCTAAATGTGCAAAGATAAATAAACTGAAATTGAATCATTCGCACATGTGCACTCCTAGGGTACACTCCCACTTGGTTGCCTTTGGTAAACGGTCATTGAGTATAGGATGCTTTAGTGGTCGTCCTTTTATCTAAATAAAGATCAAAGTCCCGATTCTGAAAAGTTGCCTCGGAATGGTTGCCTCAGAATTGTTGCCTCGAATAATTGATCTAAGACATTAGGGTAATTACTAAGACGTCCTAACATTGCTTTAGTGACCGTACGTCCCTTTCGAATTGAGCCTCAAAACTCCAATGACCGTGCTACCTACTCACTAATAGTGGGATATCATTGTCTAAAGGAAACGAACATAGAACGATTCTTTTTTCGAGTAGGTAGATTAGTTCTTAAGTACTTGCTCATTCCAAACAAATTTTTCACATTTACACTCCTTTATAAACAAAGTTTTCAAAAACACTTCATTACACTCTTGAAGACAAAAGCAAGAGTTAAATCGAAGTTAAAACAAAAACTTTTTCAAAACCCACAAACACAAAGAAAACAATTTTGAAAATGATGAGCAAGTACCTAAGAGCCCGTAGATAACTATAGATAGAAAGGGTGCTAATACCTTCCCTTTCTATAATCCACCCCCGTACTCAAATATCTCGAAAAATGAATTTTTCTGTGCTTTTTTCCTTTCCTTGTTGGATAAAATAAAAGTCGGTGGCGACTCTTGCTTACCGCGACATTTTGCGAAAACAAACGCAAAATGCAAACCAGCAAAATTTCCTTAACGAAATAGGGAAACCACGTCCCGGTTCTGGCCACCGTATCACAGAACTGACGACTCTGCTGGGGAAAATAATAAGTGGGGTGTACCTTAGGAATAGTTCATTATATTGTTTTCTATTGTTTGATTTGATTGCTTTATCTTTGTGGGATTTGTATCGGAGTTACTATAGATCCTAACCCGGATCTGGGGATACCTTTTAGGTAAGTAGAAATAGACTGTGAGGGAACTGTACAGCGTAGACCGATACGGTTGAAGCAGTAGCTACGTTGGTGTGACAGTTTAGTTGGTACAGATATCCCTTGTGGAGGAACAAGGAGAGTATGGGTCTGCTAAGGGGTCATTAAGCATCAACTGAACTTAGAACCTATAATTGACCAACTTGGACATAGAAAAGTAGCAGTATGCTCGTGATGATTCCGTCCGCAAGAAAAGGTTGCTAAACTGGAATAATGACCGATCGAGGATGGTCAGTGATATTGAGATCCTCTAGAACTCGGTTACTATTACTAGGACAGGTTGAACCAACTAAACTGAAAGAGGGTAATACCTAAACTCCATGCCAACCTGAAATTTAAGGGCTATTGTGTGACGTGTGTGCTTTCAACTTGAACTACTAGCACATGTTTGTTATCTAACAACTTGAGTTCCATGCAGGTTTTGTTTACAGTCCTTATCCAATACCTTGGATTTCTTGCCGGATTTACTTGTTTACATTACCTCGTACTTTTGCTTAAACGCATAACATACACATCATAACAACATGCCTTAACATTTCCTTAACCATTTCAAGGATCTCAAAGGTTTGTGATGCAGGTTATGGTAAATCAAACGTCTAGCAAGGGGCAAAGGGGATTTATTTTCCTCTAGCCAATGTCATCTAGAGATCAAAACACGATAATTTGAGTCGGTGGCTATGACCCACTCAATATGGTGAGCTTGACTCTTGAAGAAGGACTCTCAATAAACACGAAGTTTCTTCAATCAAATTCTAACAGTTTCTTGTTTACCCCGCGAGATCCTTGAAAACATTGCATACATATATCATACATATCATTGCATTATAGGTACTATTACAGGTTTCTCATCTTCTTCGCTGTTTATTTCAGAAATCATGTCTTCTGAAACACCTACTGATCTAGCCATCAAGGCTCTTCAAGCTCAGAATGCTCAGTTTCAGGAAATGTTCTTGAACTTGGCCAAGAGTCAACAAGATTTGAAGACTCTTATCTTGAAGGAAAAGAAGAAGAAGAAGAAGAAGAAGATGGTCCTCTTGAATATGGGTCGCAGATTCAGGAACAATTTGCGACAGGAGACTGATTTGTCCCATTCATCTGGAGGGGGAGAGAATCAAGAGGAAAGAAAGGGTCCTAGCCATGTGGTTTCTGACAATGACATAGACTTTGATGAAGACCAATATCCTCCTACTGAGGATAGATATAAACAACTTGAAGACCGGCTCAGTGCAATGGAAATTCAGAAGATACCTGGGTTGGACTTCGTAGATCTGGGATTGGAATCTGGGGTGGTGATCCCTCACAAGTTTAAAGCTCCTTTCTTTGCTCAGTATGATGGGGTATCCTGCCCGAAGCTACACCTCTGCTCATACGTCAGAAAGATTCAACCCTATACTGCTGATAGAAATCTCTGGGTTCATTTCTTTCAAGATAGTCTATCAGGGACTCAACTTGAATGGTTCTGTCAACTGGAAGGAGCTAACATCCTCAACTGGGAGGACCTTGCTATTGCTTTTTACAAGCAATACCAGTATAATGCCGACCTTGCTCCCACGCGTACTCAGCTTCAGGGTATGTCTATGGGTACAAGCGAAGGCTTTAAGGACTACGCTTAGAAGTGGAGAGATCTTGCTGGAAGAGTCCAACCTCCTCTGTCTGATAGGGAGTTGGTGAATATGTTTCTTGGGACTTTGTCTGGTCCCTATTTCAATCATTTGATCGGCAACTCGTCAGTGGGTTTCACCGAACTGATTCTGACTGGAGAAAGAGTAGAAGTTGGGATCCTGAGTGGTAAGATCCAGAAAGATACCTCTTCGAGTACATAGAAGAAGTCATTTGGTGGCAAGAGGGAAGCCAATGCTGTGCACGGCCAAAAGAGGCGTAGCCAGGCAGACTACCACCAATCCTTGGGGGCAGTGTTGATCTCTAATTCGGCACACACACAACGACCACAACAACGAAATAATCAGCCAAAGGGGGAAAGATTTCAAAGGCAGTTCACCCAAATCAACATGTAATTGTCACAAGCATTGCAGCACATGTTGAAGATGAATCTGATTATGGTGATAAACCCTCATCCGAACCCCAAGACTTCATCTCCTAACTACAACCCAGATGCAAGGTGTGCTTATCATTTCGGTAGCCTGGGGAACGATACTAGAAGATTCAGAATATGATTGACACTAAGGAGATCGAATTCGACCCTCCTGAGACTCCCAATGTGATCACTGCTCCCTTGCCAAAATATGGCTAGGATTGAAAGCAATTTTGTTCATTTGAATTCTGAAGTTGTATTTTTCTTTGCTTATTCAAACAATTATTGTCATGTCAAACTTTTTTATTTCATTAATGCATTACACGTGTCTGTTTTGAATTAATTGTTTTCATTATGCTTAAATTGCTTCATATTTCCTTTTTGTGATGTTCAACTCTCGATTAAAAAACTCTAAGCCTTTAGAGGGAGGATGACGAAAATGATACCACAATCTCTACATTATGCTTCTGAACAGACCCCACTGACGATGTACAGGCGTTGTTTCAAATCCTAAACAGTGGAGTTATAAGGAAGATGATCCTTAGTCAACCCATTTAAGCCAAAGAAGTTGGAGTTTTTCTTTTCACACAAATTAAAACCCTTAATCACAACCTAGGGCAGGGTAGTTTTCTCAGTTAATCTAGGTGCACAATGAATGGCATCAAAGATGTTCTCCCAAACTAAAAGACGGTGATGGTTCCTTATAATCGTCAGGACAGGCAGTCGTTATCCCTCCAAATAAAAATTAAGTCAAAACCTATGAAAGGGACTTACGAAAAAAACTGGGGCATCCCGCTGACTGTAATCACAAGAAAGAAATAGTTCAGGCAAAAAGACAGGGATAACAAAATCAAAAAGAAAGAGGTCCTACAAACTCTCAACAAAATGACTTCCTGTTCAAAATAATCTGTCAGTATCTGAACCATCACTGGAATATCAGAGCAAAGACTCAAAACGGGGTCTAAATGCACAATTAGCTGAGTTTAGGATCGAAGAACATCATGAAGAACGGGTGGGTACAAATAAAATCTGAGCCTTTATCCTTTGTTTCTTGAACTGTGAACCAGACCACGTTATAACCCTTAAAAGTTCTAGCTGAGGCATGGGTTAGTTTGAAAGCATACTGTTACAAAAGGTATCCTGACTCCTGTAGGGCTTGCTGTAAATCCTGAGTTGACATCACATTTTACAAAAATTCACTTGTTTTATTGAAAACTGCATTTTCAAAGAACTTTAAAACAGACATAAGCTTTGCATTCTTAAAATAACATTGTTTGCATATGACTATTTGTTCAACAGCAGAGAAATCCGCATGACGAATATCTAGTGAACAAAAACATTTTCAATAAAAAGGGTCACCTCATGTGGAAAAAAACACTTCCAACCAAGGGTAACGGCATGAGTATTGTCTATCATCTGGGGCAGTCAAGTCAAGATTCAAGGAGTCTCTCAAAGATGCCAAATAGCTAGGGGCAGATCTCCATCTGAATCACTTGGGGAATTGAACATGAATTCCAGCAACGAATCTTGTATGATCAAACGAACATCTTCTGGTAGTATGGCAACACAACACTACCGACAATGACAACTCCCTACACCTTGAGAGCGTGGACATAGTCAGAAAATACTGCGCATGAACAAAGACCCGCTAGGTTGAGAGGCCTAGGAAAAAATAAGGGCATCCCGACGAACCAAAAGGGTTCGGGAAAAAATTAGGGATAAAAACAAAAAAATATTTGTACACCCGACAAGTCGAAAACCTGAAAAGGCGGCTTGGGCAAGAAAGGGTATCCCGGTGGACTGAAAATCTGAAAAGACAGTCCAGGCAAAAGTTAGGGATTAAAGCGTACGACTATGTCCCGTCATCTTGTCACTTGCTTACCAGAAGAAGATTTGTCATTTCAATCGGCAATTACCAAGCACCTCATAGGTTGGAATAATACTCGATCCACAAGGCCTCTGCAGGCACCTTCTCCCGCAGATACAGGGGCAAAAAAGTATCGATGCAAAGTTATTGTCATATCCTCAGCCCGCGTCCCAGTAACATCTACACTCCCCGCAAATTAAGAAAAGGACAGTGGTGTTAATTCTCCTCAACTGAGGCTCGCAACCACGAATGGGTCAGTAAGATTCTCCCCAAGCAGAGTTTATCTATCACCAGCACTGGAAGATTGTCCCCAGTGGAGTCTGGAAGATTATCCCCAGTAGAGTCTAAAAGATTATCCCTAGTGAAGTCGCCATTGGAAAATCATCCCCAGCGGAGTTCATTCCTTTCACAGACAAAAATTCAATCCCTAACAGGGTTCACTGTCACCAGCAACAGTAATTCATCCCCGGCTGAGTTTTATTTCTCCAAATCAGCAGATCTTCTAGCAGAGTATATACTCCCCACAAAGTCATTTCCTCGTCAGTCCATTCCCCAACGGAGTTATTCTCTCATGCAGGATTATTCTCCCAATCATCTTCGGTCGTTATCTCCAGCGAGCGAAACTCTTTATTCTCCAACAACAGTCAGGGATTTATTTTCCCAAACTCGGACGTACCACAATAGCATTTCATGTTCATATATCATGACGTGCGCATACATATTGCATACAACATAATTTCATTTATTTTGAGAACATCATCATACAATGCATGTCATGCATCATATACAATTAATCATGTACCTTTTCGAGAAAGATAGTTATCATCAACAACTTCCTGCAAGTTCAAGATTAACGCCGGAAACTAAATAGAGTAATTATCTGCACGATCAAATGCAGCTATACACGGGTTCGTCACGAAGCAATCTTACACGGGTTTCTCCTAAATGCAACTTCACATGGGTTTATCCGGAAAAATCTTACACGGATCCTTTCTCATATATTTCTGAATGAAGTTTTACACGAACTCATCCCAAAGTAACCTTACCCAGGTTCCTCCTGAAGTTTTACACGAACTTATCACAAAGTAACCTTACCCAGGTTCCTCCTGAAATTTTACACGAACTTATCATAGAGTAACCTTACCCAGGTTCCTCCTGAAGTTTTATACAAACTTATCCCGAAGTAACCTTACCCAGGTTCCTCCTTACAATTTACCGATGTAGTTTCACCCAGACTCATCCTGAAGCAACCTTACCCAGGTTCCTCCTTACAATATCTCGATGTAGTTTCACCCAGACTCATCCTGAAGTAACCTTACCCAGGTTCCTCCTTACAATTTCCCGATGTAGTTTCACCCAGACTCATCCTGAAGCAACCTTACCCAGATTCCTCCTTACAATTTCCCGATGTAGTTTTACCCAGACTCATCCTGAAGTAACCTTACCCAGGTTCCTCCTTACAATTTCCCGATGTAGTTTTACCCAAACTCCTTGCAAAGCAACCTTACCGAGGTTTCTTCCCGGTTCAGATGCAGTTTTACCTAAACTCCTCATGAAGCAGCCTTACCTAGGTTTCTTCCTGGTTCAGATGCGGTTTTACCTAAACCCATCATGGAGCAACCTTACCTAGGTTCCTTCTCATTTCAGATGTAGTTTTACCTAAACCCATCATGGAGCAACCTTACCTAGGTTCCTTCTCAGTTCAGATGTAGTTTCACCTAAACCCATCATGGAGCAACCTTACCTAGGTTCCTTCTCTTTCCCGATGTAGTTTCACCTGGACTCATCCTGGAGCAACCTTACCTAGGTTCCTTCTCTTTCCTGATGTAGTTTCACCTAGACTCATCCTGAAGCAACCTTACCTAGGTTCCTCCTCAGTCCCGATGCAGTTCTACCCAAACTCTTCACAAAGCAACCTTACCCAGGTTCCTTCTCGGTTCAGACGCAGTTTTACCCAAACTCCTCACAAAGGTTCCTTCTCGGTTCAGACGCAGTTTTACCCAAACTCCTCACAAAGCAACCTTACCCAGGTTCCTTCTCGGTTCAGACACAGTGTTATCCAAACTCCTCACGAAGTAACCTTACCCAGGTTCCTTCTCATAACCCTACTATCCAGGTTTCTTTTCTCTTATCTCCAGACAGCAGTTCACAACACTGTAAGACCCAGACCTATCAAACACGATCAGTTTTACCTTTCCCTAGTAGGTTACGGTGCAACCTGTACACAACTAGATACGCAGTTCACTTCCGCTTCCTCAAGCCGGAGTTAATTCCTCAGTTGAATAACGGATGACTGAAGTTCCTAAATGTCAGCAGAGATGATTCCTCAGTTGAACAACGGATGACTAAAGTTCCTAAATGTCAGCAGAGATGATTCCTCAGTTGAATAATGGATGACTGAAGTTCCTAAATGTCAGCAGAGATGATTCCTCAATAGAATACGAACGACCGAAGTTCCTAAAATTCAACAGAGATTTTTCCTCATTGGAATACGGACGACCGAAGCTCCTAAAATTCTACTTCTCTCACCAAAGATCAGCCCTCCCCAGCGGAATCTTCCTCAACGACAGGTATACAAGCTCTCGCTAAGGAATCTCTTATGCGATCAAAAATTCTTCTAATGGCATCTTTAAGCCCATTTTCCGTCATTAACTTCCATATGGAATCTATAAGCCCATTCCCGAAATCGCAAGGCCAATACCACTTCATGCGAGTGCAAATTTCTAGGCATCTAGTGTTCAATCATCTTCCACCTTCGGATCACGAAAGGCAAGCAAGCCAATCTACATCCTCAGGTTTAAGAAGATTGAACAGGGGCAGATGTTGTACCCCAAAATTTTCCCTCCCATATTTCTCAATACATTTCAAGTGAGGTCTTCAAATTGCCCAAGGAAGTCCAAGAGTTGACCAGACAAACTCTCTCCTAAAGGAAGTCTACCTCAAATTAGGGTTTCATTTTGCATCAGGATGTTTGAGTCCAAAGGGTCCCAAATACTCAATATTGTCCTAATATTTTCTCAAGATCATCCATGTCAAGTTTCAACCCTTGCAGAGGAAGTTTGCTCAATCAATTGCTCAAAGGCCTGAAAGTCGACTGAGCTAGGGCAAAAGTCAATTGTGGCCCACATACAGTCAAACTTTAAGATTTTTGGTCAACATCCTCATTTTGAAGTATTATTCATCATTTTATAAAGGGTTGATTATGATTCCTCAAGGATTTCTCACAATTCATCAAAACCCAAAAGTTGCTAAATTAGGGTTTTGTAGGAAAAGTTAACTCAATTTTGACCAAGCATAGCTTTCTCATACTTTATCATAAATGAACCATCAAAATCTCATTTTGAAGAGGATGTAATTACCTACAATTCATATTCATCTCTCAAGTTAAAAATATGCACTCACAAGAAGATATAAAATTGGACATTATAGGTCATTTTGAAAAGTCAACAAAAACACCTTTTGGGTCAAAGCTTCTTACATGAACATGGAAGATCCAATTGAGATGAAACCAAAAAGGTTGCTTAGGGTACATCCTAAGCTTTCTAAAAAGTCAAGGAACACCCTCATAAGGTTAAAATTGAGAGAGATATGCATTGTCAAAGTTGGATAATTTTTGAAAAAAATGCATGAAGAAAATATTGACCAAACTTGGATTTTTTCCAAATGGGCCTATCTTTTCAAGTTTGAAACTCATTCCTAACATGGTCCACGACCTCTAAGCCCACCCATAAATTTTTCTACTATTTTTGCTATTTATTTTGATATTTTATTCATTAAAATTCAGAATTAAATAAATAAATAATAGAAATAATGTAAATTTTGATGTGAATCCATTTTGGGAAAGTTTTATGCTGGTTTATGTCAGTTGATTTCATGAAATAACCCTTCAAATATGTCCAAGTTCATCCACATGTGAAAATGGCATAAAATCATCAAATATGGCATTTTTTTTCAAATCTTGATCATGGTCTTAAAACACAACATTATGAGGGAGATTATTTCCATGCTTTCTTGTCTCCTCATTCTCCTCTATAAATATAGAGCCATACAAGCTTGAAAGACACGAAAATACTCTCTAAAAAGCTCTCAAAAACTCTTCAAAAAGCTCTCTAAAAGCTCTTCAAAAAGCGCTCCAGAAATCAAAGAATTGGTGCAAGTCATATCTCGAGGTTCCGGTCTCTCTCAATTGACATCAAGCCTCAAACCATCCTCTTGAAGTCCTCAAGAGTATTACAAGGCCCAAGAGAAATCTATCACACGCCTAGCACACCCCCCATTTGACAACACCGGTTTGGTAAAATTTTAAACTTTGAATCTCTAATTTTAATCACATTTTATGGTATGTTAACATTTCTTTGAGTTTATATAGAACCGTTATGGATGGCTGAATCATAGGTTCCACACAAGATTAAAAAAACACCATAGTTAGAGCATGAAGCTTTCGAAGATTCGGGTCTAGGTATTTCTGATGATTGCACCCCCTGTTTACTTTTGCTACTAGGCCCATCTTTATTTTCATGTTTTACTCGTTTTGTTTATTTCTTTTAATCCCTTTTATTTTTTTTATCAATAAATAAATATAAAAATCACATAAAAATAGATTTAGTATTTTTTCTTAATTAAATTTTAATTTTAGGTAAAACTTTAATTTCTTTTTGTAAATAACTTAAAAATAATTAGAATAAATAGGTTTTATTACTAACTTAATTATATTTTATTTTTTCCTAAAATAACCAAAGAAACCAAAATAGGTCATGTAATTATTTTTATATATTAATTTAATTAACTAATTAATTACATATTTAATTTAGAAAAATTATTTCTTTTATTAAAAACAACAATTTTTTTCTTCTTTTAATTAGGTTAGAAGGGTCAAAACCTTAAATTCTCGTCGATCTTAATTCTTCTCGCGCGCTTTATTTTTATTATTTACCATATTGATGTAACTGCCTACAATTTGTAATAGTTAATTAGGATGTTTATTTACATTTATCGCTTTATTTTCAAAGGGTTTGTTTTTGGCTATGTAAATACCCGAAGCCTTGTAATAGCGTAGTTTAAATTCCGCACTTTAAATTCCGCAAATTATTAACTGTTAGATGTATGATATAAGGATGCATGACAAGTATGTATGATTAATTTTAAAACAGTCAGATCACCCTAAATGTGCAAAGATAAATAAACTGAAATTGAATCATTCGCACATGTGAACTCCTAGCATACACTCCCACTTGGTTGTCTTCGGTAAACGGTCATTGAGTATAGGATGCTTTAGTGGCCGTCCTTTTGTCTAAATAAAGATCAAAGTCCCGATTTGGAAAAGTTTCCTCGGAATGGTTGCCTCGGAATTGTTGCATCGAATAATTGATCTAAGACATTAGGGTAATTACTAAGACGTCCTAACATTGCTTTAGTGACCGTACGTCCCTTTCGAATTGACCCTCAAAACTCCAATGACGGTGCTACCTACTCACTAATAGTGGGATAGCATTGTCTAAAGGAAACAAACATAGAACGATTCTTTTTTCGAGTAGGTAGATTAGTTCTTAAGTACTTGCTCATTCCAAACAAATTTTTCACATTTACACTCTTTTACAAACAAAGTTTTCAAAAACACTTCATTACACTCTTGAAGACAGAAGCAAGAGTTAAATCGAAGTTAAAACAAAAACTTTTTCAAAACCCACAAACACAAATAAAACAATTTTGAAAATGATGAGCAAGTACCTAAGAGCCCGTAGATAACTACGGATAGAAAGGGTGCTAATACCTTCCTTTTCTATAATCCATCCCCCGTACTCAGAAATATCTCGAAAAAGGAATTTTCTGTGCTTTTTTCCTTTCCTTGTTGGATAAAATAAAAGTCGTTGGCGACTCTTGCTTACCGCGACATTTTGCAAAAAAAATGCAAAACACAAACCAGCAAAATTTCCTTAACGAAATAGGGAAACCACGTCCCAGTTCTGGCCACCGTATCACAATGACAGTCACCTATAAGGACTGGAATGAAATGTTACCGTTTGCTCTCCAAGGGTACTGTACCACGGCTCGCACATCAACTGGGGAAACACCATATTCTTTGGTTTATGGCATGAAGGCTGTTTTGCCTATTGAGGTTCAAATCCCCTCTTTGAGAATTATGAAAGATGCAGGTTTGAGTGACGATGATTGGATCCAGACCCGGCTTGATCAACTGAACTTAATTGATGAAAAGAGACTTACTGTTGTTTGCCATGGTCAGATGTATCAAAAATGGATGATCAAGGCCTTCAACAAGAAAGTCAGACGCCAGGTATATCAAGTTGGAGATCTAGTGATCAAGCGCATCATCTTGCCACAAAGTGATCCCAGGGGAAAATGGACTCCTACCTATGAAGGACCATTTGTAATTAAGAACATCTTCTCCGGTGGGGCAATGATCTTAACCACCATGGACAGGGACGATTTGCCACACCCTGCGAACACAGACATAGTCAAAAGATACTACACATAAGAGACCCGCTAGCTTGACACACCTAGGTAAAACAAGAGCATCCCGGCAAACCAAAAGGTTCGGGAAAAAATTAGGTATAAAATAAAAAAATGTGTACACCCGGCAAGTTGAAAACCCGAAAGGGCGACTTGGGCAAAAAAGGGTTTCCCGGTGGACTGAAAACCCGAAAGGGCAGTCCAGTAAAAAGTTAGGGAATTAAAGCGTATGACTATGTCTCGTCGGATCACTTTGAGGAAAACTTCAACCCCTTCACTGACAAACTCGGAGTTCTGATCAATTCAATCATCTTCGGATGAAGCAACGGATAGACAAGATATTCAGAGATACGGAGGCTATAGCAGAATGGGAACCCCATGGGATTATCACATATAGCTATCTTTGTATAATTTTTTCTTATTTTTATGACACCATCCTCTTACTAGGATGTCTATTGCCATTTTCTTTACACTTATGTTTTTATTTGCAAAAACGTCCAATAATTCATTAATGAACATATGCATTTGAACATAATTACTGTTTACAAATAAACAAAACGAAAAAAGAACAATTACTGACAGGTTGAAAGAATAGGAAAACGTATTTTAAGAAATTCCATGAACAATCCCTACAGTACGTCATTAAAATACCCAGCGGAGCTGAAACTTCAAACTATTAATCCCCGGTGGAAACCATTCAGTTTCTCCAAGTTACCTAGCAAGCTGTCTTGAAGCCTGAAAATCAACCGGATAACAGTTAACTTCTGTTTCTCCCCAACCTAGGATAACTCCCCGGTAGAGTGACAGACGACCAAAACTCCCAAACTTTTTCCAAACAGGAATAAGATTTCTTCCCCACAGAGTTTTTGTTTAATTCCCCAGTGGAAGTCATCAAAATTCCCTGGATTCTCCAAGCAGATTACTCAAACAGTATATGGCATTGTTCACAATAGAATTTTTGTCAATACTCCAACTTCAAGACATGAAGAATCCATATATCCTCAGCAATGAAGGATTTATTTTCCTCAGCAATACAACAAATCAGCTTACATGCGCATGCATTACATCCATATATCATAAACATTGATAAAACACATATATTGCATCAATACATTTCATGCAACATAACTTTGTGTTTCAGCTAACATTTTACCCTTTTCAGGATAAGATTAACGAGCTACCATTAACAATATGCAATCATGATACAATTCAGATACACTCCAGATACGAAAGTCATTCTGTTACTCATTCAGATTCAGCTTTCAGATACAGTACATATACGCTCCAGATGCGGATGCCATTCTGATACTCATTCAGATTTCAACTATCAGATACAGTTTAGATACGCTCCAGATATAGAAGTCATTCTGTTACTTATTCAGATTCATCTTTCAGATACAATACATATACACTCCAGATACGGATGCCATTCTGATACTTATTCAGATTTCAACTATCAAATACAGTTCAGATACACTCCAGATATGGATTCCATTCTGATACTCATTCAGATTTCAACTATCAGATACAGTTCAGATATGCTCCAGATACGGATGCCATTTTGATACTCATTCAGATTTCAACTATCAGATACAGTTCATATACGCTCCAGATACGGACGCCGTTCTATTACTTATTCAGACTTCAACATTCGGATACAGTTCAGATACACTCCAAATACGGATGCCATCCTAATACTTATTCAGATTCATCTTTCAGATACAGTACAGATACGCTCCAGACACGGATGCCATTCCGACACTTATTCAGATTCCAGTTTAGTTACAGCTCAGATACGCTCCAGACACGGATGCTATTCTGTCGCTTAAACAGATTCAATCTCCAGATACAACTCAGATATGCTCCAGATACGAACACCATTCTGATACTTATTCTTTTGACTTGCAATTTACAATTCAACAAACATTCTTGGATGGAATCTACAAGCCCATCTCTAACAAGATTCTATCACCTCTCCAAATGGCATCTTTAAGCCCATTCCCTCAACTACACTTTATCAAGTGCAAATTTATAGGTACTCTATTGTCCAATCATCTTTTACCTTCGAGTCACGAACGTCAAAGCTCGCCAATCTAACTCTTCGGGTTCAAGAAGATTGAACAGGGGCAGCTGTTGTACCCCAAAATTTTCCCTCTCATTCATCAAGACTTTTCTCACAAGACTTCTTGGACCTAAGACAAGATTAGGGTTTGGACAGCTCAAGACACCTCATCTTGCACTGATAACCCAAAATTAGGGTTTGAGTTTGCCCAAGTATTTTTGGACCACTAATTCTCCATGTGACTTTCATACATCATCTTGGACCCCTAAGATTGCTCATGTTAAGTTTCAAGCCTTGGACCACCTTCTTGATCAGTCAATTGGACAGTTGACCTAAAAATCAACTGTATTGGGGAAAAAGTCAACCATGGCCAATTTACAGTCAAAATTCATAATTTTTGATCCCATAAACATTTTAGACTCATATGTGCCATTTGATCAAGTTTGGATTACAACTCCTCAAGAAATTTGATCAAATCATCAAAAGGGCAAAATGGTCAAAATTAGGGTTTTGATTGAGAAAGGGCAATTTCTGATTTTTAACCTAGCCAATGGCCAATTGAGTTCAAGCATGATTTCAAGGGTTCAATATCATTATCTTGACCTAATTACATGGTCCAAAAGATCTCAAGTTCATTGGATTGACAAATGAAATTTGCAGTCAACTGATCAAAAGTCAACTTTACACTTAAAAGTCAAACTTTGACTTTTTGGTCAAAATCAAGTACCAAGAGTCATAATTCATCAAGATATGTCAAAATATGAAACTTGTTCACAAATAAAACCAAATTTGAAAATTAGGGTTTTAATTTGAAAATTTTCATAACTTAGAATTTTTCTAAGTATACAAATTTTCTTATTTTTTCTCAACTTTTCACCACTTTTTCACCATGATGCATTTTGATTCAAGAAAAGTCCCCAACATGAAAGTTGTTGTCCTCCATGAAACGTACAACGTTTCTTCACAAACTTTTCCCTAAATATGCTTGTATCTCAAGTTATAAATTGATGAATACATGCTCATGAACTAAATAACTTAGTGAAGTTTTACCCTAATTTAGGCAGGTTTTGGACCCAACTTCATGGAAACTTTTAACCTAGTTAGAAGAGGTATCTAAAATTTCATTTCAAAGATGGATTATAGAGCACATTTCAAGCTTTCCAAAATGTCCAAGAACTCTCCAAGATCATTTTTGAGTAGGGAGAATCGAAGAGAGGAAGTTGGCATTTTCTCACTTTTTGTTCAAGCCATTTTCACATAGAATCAAGTTGCAAACCAAACCTATGCTGATTGTTTCTTTCTTTACAGGTCCTAAGCTTACTACAAACTCCTTAATTAAATTCATACCCAGTTGACAAAGCCTTTATCCTTGCTTTTGAAACTTTACACAAGTGGTAATTCCATTTTGGGCAAAAAGGCTTCATTGCCATTTTCATAAAGATACACTTTTGCAACTTTGTTAACTTGGAGCATTGGACCTGTCCCCTTGATACAAGGAAACTACACAGCTCTCAAGCAATTTGTACAAACTCATAGCAGCCCTAAAGCAAGTTGGTACAAGCATGTGAGATTGGTCTTGTCAACTTTACTTCAAGTACAAGAAAAGTTGCAAAAGGGCTAAGGCTTGCACAACTAGTGGAGAACTGACTTGGTATCACTTCGATACTAATATGCAAACATTGTACAAGGCATCACAGGCTTGGCTTGAACCTAGAACTCTCTCAAACTGAAAAGCACCCAAAATTTTCCTAAGCATATAGTTTTTGAAAAAACTCAGCCAACTCTCATTTGGCTCGTGCATTTTGTGTTTAACTGATTCAAACATCTTATACACTTGATACCTAGTCAATCAAAGCCATTACCCTGGTTCTGTAACCTCTGTTTCACCATCTGCCATTTTCAACTTGGAAGCTTGCAGTTGGACTTGGTCAGAGAGTTCCAGCCATCCTCAGAGCAAGATAAGGATTGGAATAGGTTCAGGGAAGCTCAAGGAAGCTCAAACAATCATCAAGCCTCCATTAAAGTCCCTACATTGCCATACACGATTCCAGCTGAATAAGGTATTTTCTTAAACTCCATCTCTTTATACAGTCAACCTCAAGCCACGATTTGTGAAGGAAAAATGTAGTTCTCATCATAACGAAGTTGTACATATCCTTACTTTACATTTATATTACTTGTGCTAAGAGAATTTGAAGTTTGAAATCTCTGAAATTTTTAGGTCACAATTTAGGGATTCCAAAATTCTCTTTGATCTTTGATAGTTAGGTTACATAATTTATATGGTTGGAATCGTGAGCTCAAATGTCATATTTTTCATGTTATGAGTTTTCATTTTTATGCAAGCATAAGGAAGATACAGGTTGAACTAGAATGACACGAGGAAGATGGACGAAGGACAGGGATGAAGTCGGTGGGCTTTTTGGCAGCGTGGCCTTTTTGTTTTTGCTAAACACCCCCCCTGACTTATTATCACACCCCTTTGTTAACTATTTTATATTTTTGTATTTTCTTCATTTTTTTATTTAATACTTTTATTTATTTTTCTTAATGATAAAAAAATCTTAAAAAATAATTTATTTATTTTCACTCTTTTATTTTATTTTTTTATTATTTCTCATATAAAAAATTAACTTATTTTGATAGAATATAATTTATTTTCTTAAATAACTTATAAATATAATTAAAAATACTTAATATTTTAATTATACATTTTATACTTATAAATACCAATTTTTACACATTTAATTTTTAATATTCATATACAATATTATTTATTATTTTTTATACAAAAAATGTACAAAATAATAATATAGAACATTATTTTCTTTTAAATAAAAACTAGGGTTTAATCCCCTTTCAAAATTAAATATTATTTTCCTTTTTTTAAGGTTTAAATTAAATATTTTCCTTACACAAAAATAAGACATAAAAAACATTTTCTTTACATACATATTGTATTGCATTTTAAATATTTGTATTATATTTATTTAATTCGCGTAAATTCGATTTGGTTGTAATAATATATTTAGCTTTATATTTGTGCAAATCCCCATTCAAACTTGTATTCCCCCCTCCCATAAAAATTGTTGTAATAGCTTAGTATATTTACATTACGCAATTTATCACTTTATATACCATGATTAGTAATTAGGGTTTGCATGACAAGAACAAAACAAAGCAAAATAGAAAACCCTAAATACAAGACAAAATCAAAAGCATGAAAATGATACACTTTGCACACAAGCACCCTTAGGGTTTCTCCCACTTGGATTCCTAAAATAAAATGGCCATGTTACGCATGCGAAGTATCTTGGCAAAACAAAAAAAAAATATAAGATCATAGTCCTTCGATGACGCTATTCAAAAGTTGCCTTACAAAATGATCTTGGTCCCTCAAAAATGCTAAGATACTTGGCAACATTGCTATCATGGTTATACGATGACCCACGCCCGTCCCGTTTACATCCAAAGATAGGGTTGCTTACCAAATTAATGGTAAGTCAACAATATCAAAGGAATAGAAAATACATAGGAAAGACATTTGAGTAGGTAGATAGCTTCTAGTTACTTGCTCCATTTGAAACAATAATCCTTGCTATTTTCAAAAACAAACACACACACACACACATTTCAAAACATCTTACAAAACATTGAAAACATTTTCAAAAGACAAACATCTTTGTATACATTCTTACGAACGAGAATCATTACAAAGATTGCCTAAACGAATGGCCTCTTTTACAAAATACATTCAAAACCACACCAAACACCATTTCAAACAAAACAAAGCAAGTGATCTAAGCAAGTAACTAAGAGCCCATGGAAAATCATGGATGAAAAGGGTGCTAGCACCTTCCCTTTTCATAATCTACCCCCGAACTCAAGAAAACATATCAAAGGTCTTTCCTGTTCTTTTTTACCTTTCCTTTTGGATAAAAGAAAAGTCGGTGGCGACTCTTGCTAACCGCGACATTTGCGACAAAACGCAAAACGTTCAAGTCAGTTCTCCCACCGCATCACATTTGTCTTGAAATTTTTTTTTTTTGAAAATGTAATTTTTTAGTAAAACAGATTTTGGAAGAGAGTGATATCAACTCGTGATTTATGGCAAACCTTACAGGAGTTAGGATACCTTTTATAACAGTATGCTTTCGAACTAACCCATGCTTCAGTTAGGACTTTTAAAGGTTATAACGTGGCCTGGTTCACGGTTCAAGAAACAAAGGATAAAGGCTCAAAATTCATTTATACCCACCCATTCTTCGTGATGTTCTTCAGTCCTATGCTCAGTTAATTGCACGTTTAGAATCCCAGTTGAGTTCTAGAATATTGTCCTTGATGTTCCGGTAATGGTTCAGATACATACAATTTATTTTGAATAGGCAGTCATCTTTTTTGTCGAGGATTTGTAGGACCTCTTTCTTTACTATCCTTGTCTTTTTCCTGGACTGTTTCTTTTTATGGTTACAATCAGCGGAATGCCCCAGTTTTTTCCTTACGTCTCCTTCGTAGGTTTTGACTTAGCGGGCTTTTCTTTTGAACAATAAGGACTGCCTCTTCTTAATGATTATGCGGAACCATCACCATCTTATGATTTGGAAGGACGTCTTCGATGTCATTCATTATGTATGAAGTTGAATATTGCGACTGAATGCACATCTGAATTAACTGAGTAAACTACCCTGCCCCAGGTTATGATTAAGGGTTTTAATTTGTGTTAAAATAAAACTCCTACTTCTTAGGCTCAAAGGGGTTGACTAGGGATTGTCTTCCTTATTACTCCACTATTTAGGATTTAAAACAACGCTTGTACATCGTCAGCAAGGTCGGTTCAAAAGCACACTGTATGGATTGTGGTATCATTTTCGTCATCCTCCCTCTAAAGGCTCAGAGCTTTTGATCGAAGGTTGAATATCACAAAAAGGAAAGCAGTTTAAATATAGTGAATACGAATGAATTGATTCAAAACAGACATATGCAATGCATTGATAAAGTAACAAAGTTTGACATGAATATATGTTCGAACAATCAAAAGAAGATTACAAATTGAAAATTATGATGAACAAAAAACCCTCTTGTCAGAACTTGTCACTTCAAATGGTGGGCCTTGGAGGAATGACAAAAACATTCCAGTTGATCATCTTGTGTGAATTCCAATGCTCCTTCACCAATCAAGTCTTGAATTTTGTATTTCAACCTCCAACAGTCGTCAATATCATGCCCTGGGCTGTTGGAGTGGTGTGCACATCTTGCATCAGGATTGTAGTTAGGGGAAGAAGTCTTGGGATTCAGATGAGGTCCTATCAACGTAATCAGATTCATCCTCAACAGGTGTTGCAAATCTTGAGACAGCGACATGTTGAGTTTGGTAAACTGCCTTTTGGGTATATCCGGCTTACTCTGATTAACCCGTTGTTTTTGGCAAGGTTGTTGTTGTACCCGTGATGTGGTTGCAATTTGGAAAAGTCAACTCTTCACAAAACCAACCTCTTGTCTTCATAAATATGGTTTAGTCATTATTGATGACTACAGCAGATGGACATAGGTTAAATTTCTAAGACACGAGGATGAGTCACATTCTATGTTCTCTCTCTTTGCTTACAAGTGTAAATCGAGAAAGATTTTAAAATTGTTAAATTCAGAAGTGATCATGGTGGAGAATTTGAAAATAAACATTTTAAAAAACTTTTTGATGAAAATGCAATCTTTCAAGATTTCTCCCTCCCTAGAACTCCACAGAAAATGGAGTTATGGAGAGGAAGAATATGACATTGCAAGAAATGGCTTGAACTATGATCAATGAAACTAACATGCCTAAGCACTTTTGGGCCGAGGCAGTTAACGCAACGTGTTATAGTCTGAATAGGATCTCTATAAGACCTATTCTGGGTAAGATTCCTTATGAACTGCTGAACACTAAAGATAAATATGAACAAGTTTTATTCTGAAGCATAGAAATGTTTAATGTTAGGATACTCTGAATGCTCAAAAGTTTATAAAGTATATAACATTAAAACACAAATTATTGAGGAATCAATCCATGTTAGATTTGATGATAAGCTTGGCCCTTAAAAGTCAAAGCTAGTTAAGAAGTTTGTAGAATTTGAGATTACCTATTTAGGCACTGAAGGTAAAGAATTTGCTGCTAAGGAAAATGAGGCAAAAGACTCTGAAAAAGTTTAACCAGAAGTTGTTGAAGCTCATACTCCTCTAAGGAAGCACATACAAAGATCTTCACATTCTGAAGAACTAGTTTTGGGTGACAAGTGTAACTCCCCATACTACTTTTCAGGATTATCGACTGACCCCACAAATAAACACGGGTCTTTTCAGCATTCATTATCCTCACTCAGACGCTTTCTGAGAAACTTCCTAGAAGGTCAGCCATCCAAATACTACTCCAAGTCAAGCACTCTTAACTGTGGAGTTCTTATATGTTAGGCTATCGAAAATAAGATGCATCTTATTGGTATAGGTAGTACTTTCAATCCTCATAAGCCTTCCTTCATCCAGGTAGTCCCTTCCGTGCACATGCTCATGATCCCTCTCATTTTGAAGTGGTGACCACTACTATCCCTCTTCAGCCTTGAATGTTCCATACCCACCAGCTTCCGTATAGTTCATCCTCGAACTACATCGTATTGGGAGAGGTCTAGCTTTGATACCATTTGTAACACACTAGACTACTTTTCAGGGTTACCGATTGATCCCACAAATAAAAACGGGTCTTTTTAACATAGTTTGTCCTCACTCACATGTTTTTTGAGAAACTTCTCGAAGGTCATCCATCAAAATACGATTCCAAGTCATTCACATTTAACTATAGAGTTCTTATCTATTAGGCTACCGAAAAGAAGATGCATCTTATTGGTATATGTAGTACCTATCAATCCTTATAAGCCTTCCTTCAACCATGCAGTCCTTTCCATGCACAACCTCATGATCCCTCTCATTTCAATGTGGCGACCACTCCTCGCCCTCTTCGGCCTCGAGTGTTACAACAAGACTAAACCAGTACAAAACCATATCCTCATTAAAACCTTATAAAGAGACACTTCTGGATTTGGTGTCCCTTAAAGAACCAACATTTTTTGATGAAGCACTTCTGGACACATAGTGGATTTTGGAAATGCAAGAAGAACTAAATCAATTCTTAATAAATGATGTATGGGATCTTGTGCCTAGACTAAAAGGAACTCATGTTATTGAGACAACATGGGTTTTTTCAAAAACAAGCTGAATGGGAAAGGACAAGTGGTAAGAAATAAGGTTGGATTGGTAGCACAAGGTTATAGTTAGCAAGAGGGGATTGACTATACTAAAACCTTTACACTAGTTGACAAGTTAGAGTATATTTGTCTCTTAACTTCATTTGCAGTTAATCATAACATCATCTTATATCAGATGGATGTTAAGAGCGCATTTCTGAGTGGTTACATAACTGAAGAAGTGTATGTACACCAATCTCCTGGTTTTAAAAATTACAAAATTCTAGATTTTGTTTTCAAACTTAAGAAATAATTGTATGGTCTGAAACAAGCCCCTAGAGCATGGTATGAAAGACTAAGAAATTTTCTTTTAGAAAATGATTTACTAGAGGAAAGGTTGATACTACTTTGTTTTATAAAACATTCAAAAATGATATTCTAGTAGTTCAAATATATGTTGATGATATTATATTTGGTTATGCTAATGCTACCTTGTGTAAGGAGTTTGCTAAGTCTATGCAGGTTGACTTTGAAATGAGTCTGATGGGAGAACTCTAGTTCTTTTTAGGAACTCAGATTAACCAAAGTTCAAAAGGAACATTTATCCATCAGAGCAAGTATACAAAATAACTTATGAAGAAGTTTGACATGTCAGAATCCAAGCTATCCAAGACTCCAATGCATCCTACGTGTATTCTAGAGAAGGATTAAGTAAGCAATAATGTAGATTATAAGGTATACAAAGATATGATATGTTCTCTCTTATACTTAAATGCTTCTAGACCTGACATTTTATTCAGTATATATTTATGTGCTAGCTTCCAATCAGATCCTAGAGAATCACATTTAACAAATGTTAAGAGATTTTTTAGGTATCTAAAAGGTACTACTAACCTTGGCTTGTGTTATAGAAAATCAAAAGAGTACAAGTTAGTAGGTTATTGCGGTGTTGATTATGCTGTAGATAGACTAAATAGAAAAATCACTTATGGAAGCTGTCGGTTTCTGGGAGATAATATGATCTCATGGTCCAGCAAGAGACAATCCACAATTGCACTATCAACAACTGAAGCTGGATATATTGCAACTTTAGATGAAGCACTCAGATCCTCTAGATGAAAATCCAGCTAGAAGATTTTTAGATATTTAAGAGTAACGTTCCTATTTTCTGTGATAATACTTCTGCTATATGTTCATCTAAGAATTACATTTTACATTCTAGAGCTAAGCATGTTGATATTAAACATCACTTTATACGAGACTATGTTCAGAAGGGAATTTTATATTTTAAATTTATTAATATATACCGTCAATGGGTTGATATCTTTATAAAATCCCTTGCTGAAGATAGATTTGTTTTCATTATGCAAAATTTAAAAATGGTTTTATGTCTAGAATGAAAAAGATGAAAATCTCATAATGATTATTTCTTAGAATTCTAAAGTAAGACACTTGGATATAGTGTTTCTGAACTGAATCTTTTGGAGTTTGAAGATCTCATGCTTCTGAAGCATCATGAGTCAGAAGCTTTCTTAAAGCCCTATCTTAAGGACTCTGATGAGTTTAATGCATTGATTGTTATCAAGTAATAGAAAAGTTTGTGGCTCAAAATAAGACAACTGTCTTATTCTGAAACACGCTAAATGCTTGAGTGACATATTGGGAGAAATGATTTTTATTGGGATTAGGTAAAATATCTCACGCCTCATCCATGTCAGATCTTTGCCTTATTCAAGATTTATTTTCATCATTGCAAAAATCTCTATTTAAACTCACTTCACTCACATTTCACACACTTCGCCCTTCATCCCACACTTTCTATTTTTGAAACCCCTAAAATTTTTCTCTGCAACCTAAAACCATTATTTTTCACCTTGGCTGATCATCAACAATAAGCTTCACCCGCTCAATAACAAACTTCAAAATATGAACAAAAACAACAACAATCTCAGGAACAACAAAAAGAAGGTATCAAGAAATTTAGTTCTCTATTCCAGTCAAAGAGTTAAATATTCTTAGTGAGTTGATTGTGGATTTTGAGAATCTCAAAGAAAATGGATCTGATCTTACTGGTGATGTAGAAACCCGGGGTTGGGAAGTGTTCTTCAACTATCTCAAAGGGCATGTTTACCCTAAATTGGTTAAGCAATTTTGGATGTTTGCTAATGAATCCAAGCTGCAAGTTTCAACATTTGTTTTGGGGAAGAAAATATGCATTACTAAAAGGTTTATTGCTAAGCTTCTAAATCTTGATGGCACTGGAAAAAGTTGTTATGATATGCCTTAAGAAAGTGCTAGAATGAAGTAGATTGCTGCAATAATTTTTCAGAATGGAAAGAATTCAAAATTTGTCAAGGATCTTCATCCAAGACTCAGAGAGTGGTTTTGTATGATTTTGGATTGCATCCATGACATACCTTTAACAAATTCTCCTGACTACATCAATGTTGATCAGAAGCACATATTGTACTATCACGCTTCTGGAATCAAGATCAATCTACCTTCAATACTTTTCAAGTATCTGAGGGATATGATTAAAGATGGGTAAACTGATTTCAGATGTTCTTGTTGAAAACAAACGAGTGGAATATTTGCAAGATAAGAACCAGGATCACAGTCTTGATGAAGTATCAGTGACATCTATTGGGAAAACCCTTCAATGGGAGGAATCTGAAGAACATTTATCGAACCTCTGTGGTCATTGATACTATTGAGGCTATGAACACATAAGAAATATGTTCCGTGAGGGATATAGTTGCTAATTATCCCATGTTTTCCATGGATGACCCTCCATATGCTCTACTATCTTCTCTAGAAATGTGTGTGGATCATGGTTAGAAACATAGTGTGTTCCATGATGATATTCAAAATCTGATTGACAATTTTCCAAAACATATTTATGAAGCTCTTATGAAGAGTATTTATGATGGCTCTTCTAAACCTGGTTGTCTTGGCGAACTTCCATATGATCCCGTTGAACCCCTTGTCAGAAGAAATAGAAAAGTTTCTAAGAGTATTGGTGATGGTCCTTCAAGAGTTGCTAAGCCTCCAACCAAGAAAACTAAGACTTTTGTTTATGTGAAAAGACCTCTGGATACTATTTTTGATGCTCAAGATGAAGGCGCTGAGAGCTCCAAGATTGTTGAAGTTTCTCCTTCTGAGAATCCAATTCCCCCCACTCTCCAACATACATAAACTACACCTTCTGAAACCATTCCACCTAAAATCACTCCACAAATTTCATAAAAATTCCTCCTTTTAATTTATCATTTGAAACTGTACTCCCCCACCAAAACAATCCTCTGAAAACATTCCACTTGAACCATCCAACTTACAACCTTATGAAAATCAACCACCTGTATCTTAGAATCAACCATATGATTATTAAACTCTTTCATCAGAACCTAGACAATTAAATCCCCAATCTTCCACAACCATAATATCTAAACCTTTACCAGTTATAATTGAACCACTTCAACCAAAAATTTCAGAACCACTAGTATCTCAAATTCTACAACCATAAACAAATGGCCCTCCTTCATCTTAAAATAAAACCAATGTTATCAATGTTCCACTCATTAACACTGAATTGGACTACATGTTGAACCATCCCTTATCTAGTGATTCTTTAGTGGAAGTTGTCACTGCCTCATCTAATTCTAAAGATTAGATTTTAGAAGAAGCTAAAGTTAACTCCTATGACCTTAACTTCCTTATAACCAATATCCTTCCACCTATCAAACCATATGTTGATGAATTTTTGGTACAGTTTGAAAGTGAATCCAAATAACGTATACACTTTTTGATGGAAGTTTGCACAAACTGTGTAAATCCCGTTGAGGGTGATGCATGCTGGAATAACTTCAAAAGGTGGATTAACTCTCGCTCTTGGGATTTAAAGGAGATTTGTTTCAAAGATGATCAGAAAAACGTTCATTCCAGATTGAGTGGTGTCATGGAAAAAATTCAAATGATGTTCCAACAACTCTTGCTTCCTGCTCCTGAATCTGATGTGACTACGATTGAAACTAATCAAACCGATCCTTATCCAAATATCCATATAGAAGATACTTCTACTTCTGAACAACAAATAGTTTTTTCAACTTCTGTTGAAGCTGCTTCTGGACCTGCTACTGATCTTGTAGCTACTCTGGGATTGAGAAGTCTATGCTTCTGCTTCTGAAGATGTGCCTCATATGATCATGCAGACTCTGGAAGAGATCAAGAAAGAAAATGTCATGGTCATAACTCGTTCAGACAAGAAAGATGAGATGTTTAAAGCTCAAGCTAAGACCAACACCAAGTTGGAATTCATGAGGTCAACCATTCTTTCAAGACTTTCACAACCTAAACCCTAAAACATTTTTTTTACCTTTTTAGTCTCTAGTTTAAATATTCCTGGTTAAATATTTTGAATTTGTATCTTTATCCTTTGAAAATAAATGAAGTATTTATTTTGGTTTATTCTTTTAAAGTCTTTTTCATTAATGAGAAAGGGGGAGAATTTAGATGATTTTGATATACCTATTTTCAATAACTAATCCCATACATGTTTTTGATATAGTATGCCTCTAATAATGTTTGATTGATTTGGAACTCTGAAAAAGTTCCTTGAACATTTCTAATCAGGAAATTCAAATTATCATTAAACAGGGATAAAAAACTCAAGAGATATACCATGTTCTGATAACTAGAAGTTGTTAATCGTGCCTTTGTTAAAAGGAAATCCAACTAGGCACTGATACCTCATCAAGTTTTGATAGAAAGCCAGAATTTGAGATAATGAACCATGGATTTCTAATTAGACTTTGATAGTGTCTTAACCAAAAAAATTATTCATTTCATGTTTATTAAAGTGTTTTATATATCAAAATTATTTTATATGTCTTTAACTCATGGAGAGCCTCTGAACAAGATGAGATAATTCCCGATAGTATAAAACCCAGGGGGGGCTTAATAGCTTAAATTTGATATGTTTTATGTGATTAAAACCAAGTAAAAATTATTCATTAAAATACATGGATTTGTCATCATCAAAAAGGAGGAGATTGTAAAAACAAGATTTAGTTTTGCATCTAGCCTTTAGTTTTAATGGTAACAATACATTGTTTCTTAGAGAACAATTTTGCACCCTAATAATTTTGTCTAGTGTCTAGCTAAATGCTAACAGGTTTTGACTCTAAAAAAGTGGCGTGTGACATCATCAGTTTTTGAACTCAACACACTCTGACTCTAAGGAGATACAAAGTGCACTTTACAAGGAAAAGTCAAGTTATGGAATTCTCTTTGACAACACTTTTAAAAGAATGCTCATCAAATGGCTTATGACTCTAACTCTGATAAAGGATCTTTTGAAGTTTTTCAAGCTCTGACATTCTGCGCTCCACTAGTTCTGAAGACTGTGAAGACCAAGTTCTGAATATTCTGAAGACCGAGTTCTGAAGACTCTGAAGACCAAGTTCAGAAGATTCTGAAGACCAAGTTTTAAAGACAAGGTTTTGAAGACTCTCATATAGATTTCGATCCTTTTAATCATGCTTCATCAACACGCTTCTAAAGCCTTTGAAGATTAGAAGATAATATCAAAAAGGTTTTACGAGAGAAAATAATACACAATACAAGATCAAATATTTCTTCCACTACACTGATTTTATGAAGAAAAGATAATACTATTGTACTATTCCTGCTAACTGTTATGCAAGGATACAACTATGCATTTATGGAATTCTATCTTCATCCTTCAATGGATCTTTTCTTTGCATATATAAAGAAGACTTGAAGAATGGAACAGTAACGATGTTGAACAAAATTTTATCAAGATCTTGAACGTGAAAATTACAATTATTGTGAAATAAGAAAAAGCAACAAGCAAGGAACTTTTGTTCATAAAATTTATCTCAAACACTTTTGTGTTAATCATTGTATTTCATTTGTGTAATTTTCTATATAAAAGAATATTTGTAAACACACCATTGTATATCAACCTTTGAGTCGTTATTCCTTGAGACTAGGGTATAATCAGAATTTCTCAAGAAGACATTGACAATAAGTCTTTGTGGTTGTAATCAGTTTGGTTATAGTGAATTAAGTTACAAGGATTATAGTGAATTAAGTCATGACATTATAGTGTGACATGCTATTGCAATTAAGGTACAAGGATTTTATTCTGCATGCATAACAAAGTCATTATTTCTGTCATCTTTGTTTCAGTAATCTTGCTACATGTTTATATTCACACTCCTATACTTGGCATAGTTTTAAGAAGATCTGCGAGTATTCTCATTATAACTTGAGGTGAAAATTACACTGAGAATATGAGGGGTAATTTTGGAATTGCACTACTGAAGAATTATTAGAGTAACTATTTGGACGGTCTGCCCACTATATTCTTTTACCTATTGGAGTGTGAAATCATAGGAGAATCATGTTGAATAGCATGGTAAGTGTCATTTCAAATGTAGTAACATTTTTCAAGGAGTCAAAGCTTGAAAAAAGGGAAAGCTAAAGAATAATGTGTATCTCTCCTTTGGCGAGTGGTTCATTGTTACTAAGGGTTATCTTCCTTCATAAAATCTTTCATTAATTGGAACTGTTGTTACAAGAGAGGTTCTATTACATCCTAAGTAACCTTCCTTGTATTTCAAGGCCTTACATCCTCACCATCCTCATAAGTTGCGTTTCTACAATGACTGATGCAAAATAAAACTCTTCTGCTATAAATTAAGAATGAAGTGGGTTCTGGTTTTGAAAATAGTGTTCAACAATGTAAAAGATGTTGTAACATCTACTGAAAAATCCATGACAGGGAAAACATCTTATCAAGATGAAGTCCCTCAAGAAGAACCATGTACTCTTACATGATTAAGACTCAGTGGATGATCAAGATAAGTGTGTGGGATAGCTGTTATATGTTATTTATTATAAAAAATAGAAGAAAAAAGTGTGTTTGTTTTCTATTTCATTGAGTCAGTCGTTTGGAGTCCTGTTTTTTGTGTGAGTCTTTTCTTCTTTTTACCCTTATCTTGTTTCTCTTTGGGTGAGGTTTTATTATTTTTTTCTTTCTTCTTTCCTTTTGAATTAGTTTGATACAATAGGTCATGTATCAAACATAGGGTCAGGTTATTGAGTTATTTTTTCTTGAGTCCTTCCTTGTTTGTCTTGAATCAATTCTTGCTTCTATTGATTCTTAGTTTGTTAAGTACTTTTTACTCTGATTTTCGTCAAGTTTTGGCTAAAAAGGGGGAGAAAATGTGTTATTAAGTTTAGTCAAGTGTAGTTTGCTTTATGTAACACTATAGGGTTATCAATTTGTGTCTTGTTTCTGGTTTCTGCTACTGCTGCTACTTCTGTTGTAGTTTATGCAGAACATCCTATAGGATGTTGCAACATTCTGTCTGTTGTGTCTTTTGGTATGAGCTATGAGCATTGTTGTGTCTTATGCTCTGAGTTATGTGTGACATTCTTGAGTGGGAGATTTATCTATCAATTTCAAGAATTAGTTATGTGTTTGAGGGGGAGTAACATCTATCGTCTTCCTCATGTACACAATTTACATGATCAACATGTAACATGTGTTGTGTAACTGCTGTATCTCTGATACATTTATATGCAGTTTGTATTTATGGTTTTATTTCTCTCTAGAAATTGCTTTTTGGTTTTGTTTGTTTTATCCAAAATTTTCCAAAGTGGGAGATTATTAGTTCTATGTTTTCATGGTCGGCTAAATTTTGGCTAGGCATGTTTGTAATCATGGTTTTATGTTGTTATTGAATAAGATGTTGCATCATCTTTATCAACTGTCATGAGAACCTTACTGTTATATGTTTTTAGTCAGATGTCGAAGGCAGATGTCATGACATCTTGATATGGTTATTCAATACAGTAGGCACTACTATTTTAAATCTTGACATATATGATTTGATTCTAGAATATTTCTATTGGATATCTTTCAGTTAATTTCGCAGGTTAAGAATATTTTTTATGAAACAGGGTTTTATATCTCCAGTTGCGCATTAGTTACTAAATTGGATCATTGAGAAAATTTAGGTGACTTTGTATTGGTGGTTCCAAGATTTAAGGAGATTTTGCTACACAACAGATACAACTCTCAACTTTTGGATCAAGAAACTTCTGGACTCAGAATATCGAAGCCCATGGATTAAAGAAGTGTATTTAAAGAGAAGACCTAAACCTAAAGTGTCAAATTTTATCTTTCAACAATTGTAAAATTAGAGGAAGAAAATAGTCTTAGGTTTTGAGAGTCTCTTGTGAATTGTGTAGGTGTCGGTCACCCTTGTATCTTTTGATACATGTGGTTGACTTATTGTTCTCCTCGAAGCTGTGAAGCAAGAGTGAGTATTATTATTGGAGGAAGCTTCTAAGAAACTCTGAGTATTGTTCTTGGTCGAATCTTTTAAGCAAGACTAAGTATTTGTAATTTGTAATTTTTAATCAAGAGTAAGCCTCTTGTGTTTGAAACTCTAGGATAGGTCTTTTATCAATGCGGTGATTGGAAGTGGGGTGGAGACTTCTTATATCTAGGGAGGACCTAGGTAGAAGTAGCATTGGGTAGGGATTAGGTGAGAAGTTGTAAATAGGGGATTTTAGCTTTGAACTAATACTGCTGATAGTGGATTTCCTTCCTGGCTTAGTAGTCTCTAGAGTAGGCGAGTTAGCACCAAACTGAGTTAACATATCTCTGTGTTTTGTTTTATCTTTCTCTAGTTTAAATTTATGTTTTAAATCTATTCATGATGTCAGATCAGATGTTACAACATCTATCTTGATATTGTTCTAATGTTGGAATCTTTATATTTCCGTGTTTAGCCTATGCCAGAGAAATTTCAAAAAGGGCTTTATTTATAATTTATAAGAAATTAATTTACAATATTATTATAGAAAATATCTTATGATATATTTGAAAAAACAAATAATATAATTTACATGAATTATAAAAAAACAAATTAACATTTTATATAGAACAAAAAAGTAGAAAAGAAAATGAATTGGAAATTAAAATAAATCAAAATATCAGCAGGTGTTTTAATTTATGGAAGTAAATCTGGGGGTGCTAAAAGAAGTAGGCTAGGCCTGGGAGGAATTTTGATATATTAAGCATTTTAGGGACTGACTAGGGCATTATTGTGTGTCAAAGGGATTAAGATTGTTTGATTAAAATCAAAAGGGCCTCAGGAGTTGATCTCAGGACGTTGATTTTAAGTATGCTAAACGAAAGGACATGATTTAATGTTTATTGATGTACATGGTGGGGTACTGCATATGGATTCAGGTCAAAGTCATCCCATCGTGTGGCCAGTGGATGGCCACGCGTTACGCATCAAAGGAGGCTAAGGGGAGTACTTAAGCGAAGCTCCTTCAGATTTTTCCATTTTTCCTCTTTCTTTCTTTCTCTTCTTTTTTCTTTGCTCTTGCTTCTCTATAACTTAAGAAGGCTTTGCCTTCTTTCTATAAAACAACCCTCCACCATCGATCGTAAATCGTCTATGTCAGTGGCTCAACCTTGGCTGCCCCAAAAACCACCACACAATACAAGTTTCTGGTTGATCTTCCAACGGAACCTTCAAACATTCAATACAACATGCCTAGAAACATGAACCTCAACTGCAACCCAAGATTTCCACAAGAACCCAACCATGAGCCTTCGTTAAGGCCTCCGTGGTAACCAGTAATTAACAAGAATCCTAACCCTGCAACATAATAACCCTAACCCTAACATGCATACGAAGAGTCCTAACCCTAGGTCGTTAGAACACTAACCCTAAACCTAAACCAAAATTTTCAAATTTCAATTATTAAACCCCCAACAATCCAAAAACAACAAAATTGTGGTAAATCAAGAAGCTAAGTGTCACCTACCTTGCCTGCAGTGAATCTTAAAGTCTTAATTTCCCTTTGATCCTCTATTCTTTTCTTTGCATTGTCCTCTAATCTCTCTTTTACTTCTTCTATTTGCAGGTATTAGATGGAGGGTGAGATCGAAGGCTTAGGGTTTCAATGTGAAACCCTAAGTATTCAAAAAATTGAGTTTTGGTGAGGGTTAGGAGATTCGCAACAACAATGATTGGAATCAAGGGTTTTCTCAATGTCCTCTGCTAGTATTTAGGTCTTAGTTTATATATAATAGGTCTTAGATACAATTAGGAGTCAATTTCAATTTGAATGCTTGAGATTGATGCAATTTGAGATTTGATTTACGAATTAGATTGATTTTATGTTTTAATTAGAAATTAGGGTTTCTGATTGACTCATGCACTTGGACAGAAATTGTATGTAATTACACAATCATTATCTAAATTTATTTTTCAATCTTAGATTCACTTTTGATCCGATATGAACTCATGGATTTGGGCCTTATGGTTAATTTAGGGAAGGAGGTTGAAGAAAATGTCCTCAACTTTTCCCTAGTCGACCCTTGGTCAACTTTTCCCAAACAAACTCAAATAATAAATAAATGAATAATGAATAAATTAAAATAAATAAAGAAGCAATAATAAAATAATAAAAACCAAACACAAATGAAATGTAAATCTACTATTCTTATCTTTATTTAAAAGTTGACTTCTAATCAACTGAAAATTAACCAATATATAAAAAATAAAAATACAAAATTAGGTAAAGATAAATATTAAAATAAATTTTAATCTAAATAATATATTTAAAGGGTTTTCATTCAAAAATAAATAATAAACCCATTAAACACATATTTAAAAAAAATACTTTCTTTACTAAATTATAAACAAAAAAATGAAAATGTTTATAAGAATATGAAAATAGAATAGTATTTAGAAATAACTAAAGTAGAAGCAAAAATGACTTTTTACTTTAATTATATTTAAATCTGAGCTAAAATAAATAAATATATACATGAAAAGAAAAATAAATGTTAGTGTAATGAATAAACTAATTTTTTTATAAAAATCAAGTTTAAAAATAATTTGATGTAAGAAATAAGGCGGACGAATTTGAGGTATGACATTTGTCCCTATTTAATCACTCTTCGATTGAATGGTGCGAGAATACGAAGTTCTCGCATGTTCGGATTGAAGGGTTATTAAATAATGGAAAACCCCATGATTTACCCAAATGTTTTTTTTTTAAATGAAAAAATAGTTTGAAAGTAAAGCAAGTAAAAAGTAAAAAGGGCAAGGATGACACTGATAACTCATCAATGCCTGGAGCATGGATTAACATATATATATCTGGTTGGATAAATATGAAAAAAGACGCTGGTGATAGCTTGATATCACTCAGGGACTAACGTAATAGACTATATCACAGATTTTGCATTTCTACCACAACCTAGGGGGTAAATAATGCGGGTATCAACTCTTTTTTTGTTAGAGGACTCATCCAATAGAATTGAAGGGTTTGAAAAGACAACTTGCTACCTATTAGAGACTAACATAGTAAGTCGTATCGCAAATTTTTGCATTTCTACCACAACCTATGGGGTAAATAATGCGGGTATCAAGTATATCTTTGTCAGGGGACTCTTCCAATAGAATTGAAGGGTTTAAAAAGACAACTTGCTACTACTCAGGGACTAACATAGTAAGTCGTATCGGAGATTTTTGCATACTTATTTTTTCCAGGGGAGTCATCCAATGAATAATGAGATATCGCTCTTATCTTTGCCAACAAGACTAATCCAACAAGATAATTTATTTTTGGAAAAATAACTTATCACTGCTCAGGGACTAACAAGACTTGTTATATTTTCAGTTTGCACAACTACCATAACCTAGGGGGTAAATAATGTAGGTTTGATTTTGAAGATTTGAATTTTGATACTAGAATTTGATAATTGAAACATGATAATTGAAACTTGGTAATTGAAACTTGATAATTGAATTCTTGCATAGTGTGCCTGTTGGCTGATAATGACTAGGCTTTAGATATGTATCGTGGGTATACTGCCTAGTGCAACTTTGATTTTGGTACCTATAAATGTCATGTTTGTTATTAACTAAGTTACCTAATGAAATGGTGTGAACAATGCTGAGGTTTGAATTTATGATTTGCGCAGGTGTCTTAGCTGGATAATAGGCCTGATATTTTGTCGAAGTGTTCCTAGGACTTTATAACTTGGATGCATCCATGACTGATATGCCTATGTATGCTATTTTTTACAATGTTTGATGATAATTCTTTTGATATGATTTTGTATGTCAGATGCACCAAATGTTCTGAATAAATTTTGGTGTGTTTTCTCCTTTAGATCATTGGGTGTTCGTGGTTACTGACTTCCCAACGTCCTCTGTTGTTTGTTGCGACAACTTCGAGTTGTCTTGTATCTTGATATGTTGTTGCGAACAATGTTTATGTGATTTTGATAATCGTACTTCAAGCGTAGTCATGGATTTCCTTTGATGTTTTTCAAACCAAAGCACTTTTTAAATGTTTGATAATGCTTTTTATTTTGTCATGTCCCCAAAGTAGTTTCAATGTAGTGTTTATAGGAAATAGTCGTTGTGTTTGCAAACAAGTTGGTGAAAGAAAGAAAAAACACAATTGAAAAAGATTGAAATTTTTATTAATGAAAGTGACCTCAAATAGGTAATGATACAATATGTAATTCCTAAAAAGAGGTAATTACAAAAAAAGAAAAAGAAAATGGCAATGATAAATAACTTTCGATACTGCTATCTTCTCCATGTCCTTGATAAGTTCAATCACTTTGCTTCTGAGAAGGATTATTAGATGAATTCCTCCCATTTGTAGTTTTTGATGCAATGAGTCCTCAAGTTGGAGTATTTTTCTTTGTTTTGTTATTGAATAGAATCCCTAACTTTTTCCCATATCTCCCTTTTGGGTTTTTCAATCCACCGGGTAGATGATTTTTTTGTATGCCCGTAATTTTTTCCTGGATCTCCCTTTAGGGTTTTCAATCCATCGGGACACCCATTTTTGCCAACATCGCCCTCTCAGGTTTTCAACTTAGCGAGTTCATTCTTTTATACGTAGTATTTTTTGATTGCGTATGAATTTAGAGGGCGTGGTAGTTCTTCTTCGTCCATTGTTATGAGGATAAGAGCTCCTCCCGAGAAAACTCTTTTTCCCATGTACGAACCGTCGTAGTAATCTTTCCACTTCCTACGTGAATCTGAGTGAGGTAGAAAAGTCTTCTTGAGGACCAGATCACCTTCTCAGAACACTCAAGAATGAACCTTATTATCTAATGCCTTCTTCATCCGCTTTTGATATAGTTTTCCATGGCACAACATTGTTAAGCAGTTTTCTTCATTGAGGTTGAGTTGATCAAGTTGTGTCTAGACCCATTCAGATTCTTCAAGCTAAGTCTCCATGAGGACTCAGTGAGGGAATCTCCACTTTAATAGAAATCACGACCTTCATTCCATAAACAAGAGAGAAATAAATTTCCCCGGTCGAAGTGCGTATTGAGGTACGGTAGCCATGTAATGCAAAAGGAAGCATCTCGTTCCAATCTTTATATGTTTTCAGTATTTTCTAGATGATCTTCTTGATGTTTTTATTAGCGGCTTTAACAGCCTCATTTATCTTGGGTCGATAAGGCGACAAATTATGATGCTCGATCTTGAAATCATCTCATAACTCTTTCATGGTTTTGTTGTTCAGGTTATACCAGTTGCCTATGATAATTTTTCTACGAACCCTATATCGGCAGATGATATTTTTCTTTATGAATCGGGTAACTACCTGATTTGTTACATTTATGTAAGAAGCGACTTCCACCCATTTGGTGAAGTAATCAATGGTGAATAATATGAATCAGTGTCCGTTAGAAGCCTCTGGTTTAATCATCCCTATCATATCAATTCCCCACATCGAGAATGGCCATGGTGAACTCAGGACATTTAGAGGACTTGGTGGCACATCTATTTTGTCAGCATAAATTTGGCATTTGTAGCACGTATTCGCATAATGGTAACAATAAGTTTCCATCATCAACCAATAATATCCTGCTCTCAAAATATTTCTCGCCATGGCATGTCTATTTGCATGGGTCCCAAATGTTCCTTCATGCACCTCTTTAATGAGCATGTATTCCTCGTTTCTATCCACGTATATGAACAAGACCATGTCGTAATTCCTTTTGTAAAACACTCCATTCATGAATAAATTTTATTTTAGCTTTCTTAGAGTCCATTTGTCTATCATCAAGGTATTTTTTGGATATTCTTGCTTTTATAAATACCTCTTAATATCATAAAACCAAGGTTTATTATCAGGCCCTTCTTCAATTGCGAGACAATGTGCAGGTTCCTCGAAGTTCCTGATCGTTATACACGGCTCATGATTGGTATAAGTTACTTTAAACATGGTTGACAGAGTTGCTACGACGCCTGTCATTTGATTTTCTTCTCAGGGAATATGGGTAAAAGTAATCTCCTCAAATTTTGTAGCTATCTTCAACACATTATCTCGGTACGAAATTAATTTGTGATGTCGAGTATTCCATTCACCATTGACTTGGTGTATGAATAGTGTTGAATCTCTATATACTTCGAGGAATTTGATCTTTAGATCAATAGTAGCTTCTAAACACAAGATACAACCTTCATATTCAGAAATACTGTTGGTGCAATCAAAACATAAACTTGCAGTGAAGGGTTTATGAAAGTTCTTCGAAGATGTCAATACTGCCCCAATTCCATGCCTAGTGCATTTGAATCACCATCAAACATAAGTGTCCATCGCGTCCCTAGTTCAGGTCCTTCGTTGGGTCTTGGTATAGTTTCTTATAACCCTGATGTCCTAATCTGGGAAGTCAAACTTCATTAGTTGATATCCCGCCACTGGTTGATGGGCCAAGTGGCCAGCTAGTACACTACCCTTGATGGCCTTTTCTGTAACATATTGGATGCCGTACTCGGATAACAACATTTTCCATTGAGCAATTCTCCCTATGAGAGTTGGCTTCTCAAAGACATACTTCAAAGGGTTAATTCTTGCTATTAACGACGTAGTTTGAGTTAACATGTACTGTCTCAATCATTTAGTATCCCAAAACAGAGCACAATAAGTCTTCTAAAGGAATGAGTATCGAGTTTCACAATTAGTAAATTATTTGCTTAGCTAGTAGATGGCGTGCTCTTTTCTACATGTTTCATCATGTTGACCCAATACGCATTTCGTAGATCCTTCAAAAACTGTTAAGTACATAATAAGTGGTCTTTCAGAAACCGGTGGAAACATAATAAGTGGTTATTGTAAGTATTGTTTTATTGTTTCAAATATTGTTTGACACTCTTCATTCCATTCGATTGATTGATCATTTCTGAGTAGTTTTAATATAGGATCCCAAGTGGAGGTTAAGTGTGATATGAACTTGGAGATGTAGTTCAATCGCCCTAAGAAACCACACACGTCCCTTTCTCTTTTTGGAACTGAGATTTCTTGTATGGATCTTACTTTGTCAAGATCCACCTCAATACCAAGTGGCTTACGATGAATCCCAATAGTTTACCCAAAGTGACACCGAATGTATACTTGTTTGGGTTTAACCTCAGTTTGAACTTTCTTAGACGCTCGAATAATTTCTGCAAGTGGATGATATGCTCCTCTTTTGTCTGGGATTTAGCAATCATATAATCCACGTATACTTCAACTTCTTTGTGGATCATGTCATGAAATAGCGTGACCATTGCTTGTTGATAGGTTTCCCCTACATTCTTCATACCGAAAGGAATTACTTTGTAACAGAACGTGACCTAAGGAGTCACAAAGGTAGTCTTTTCCATGTACTCGGGGCCATCTTGATCTGATCATATCTTAAGAAACTGTCATTGAAAAAAATACTAAAGATTGAGTTGTATTGTCTGTTGGAAATCCACCAAAACCTATGATGAATTTCTACCAATCTTGATGAACACGATTGATATCACCACACAATGACAATGAAAAATAAAAGATGAATAAAGAAAGAAATTATTTTTCTGCAGAGTTTCTCTCTGCCTGCAAACTTTGGAAAACTTTATTATTCCCTTTGCAACTGCATAATTCTGTGAACACAATTTGATTGACTTGATTACAAAAATAGGGGTTACTCCATCTATTTATAGATTTAGGTTAGGTTGCTCCCTAAGACAAAATTGAAAACTATAAAAGCCCAAAATACATATTTTGGACCTAAATGAAATCTATTCTATTTTAGACCTAAATCAAATCTATCTAGATCTAAAACAAATATGTCACTAACATACCGTTTCCAAAATAAATCAAATCATTTCAACACTCCCTTGTCTCTGTCAAGCAAAATGATTCGACACAAGGAATTACATTTCAACACACCACCTAATTCATTGTGTCTAAGCTATCTACATACATCATAGTTCTTAGTATTCTAAATACTTCAACCTGCACACCCTTCGTCATGATATATGCTATATGATTCTCAGTTCGACAATGTTCCAAGTTCATCTTCCTATCTGCTACCTGCTCTTGAAGATAGTGAAATCTCATTTTGATGTGCTTTCTTCGACCATGATGTTGTACCCCGAAATTTTCCCTCCCATATTTCTAAAAACATTTCAATAATGATACTCAAGTTGCTCAAGGTAGTCCAAGGGTTGGCCAGACAAGCTCTATCCTAAGGCAGTCTACCTCAAATTAGGGTTTCATGTTTCATCAAGATACTTGAGTCCAAGGGAACCCAAATGCTCAAGATTGTCCTAATATGTTCTCAAGATCATCCATGTCAAGTTTCAAGCCCTATAGAGGAAGTTTGCTTAGTCAATTGCTCAAAGGCCTAAAAATCGACAGTGCTAAGGCAAAAGTCAACTGTGGCCCACATACAGTCAAACTTCAATATTTTTGGTCAACATCCTAATTTTGAAGTATATTTAATAATTTGATTAAGGGTTGATCATGATTCATCAAGGATTGTTCCTAATTCATCAAGACTCAAAAGTTGCTAAATTAGGGTTTTGTAGGAAAAGTCAACTCAACTTTGACCAAGCATAACTTTCTCATACTTTATGAGAAATGACCCATCCAAAGCTCATTTTGAATAGGACGAAATTTCCTACAATCCATCTTCAGCTCCCAAGTTTAAAATATCTACTCACAATAAGTTATGAATTTGGACATTATAGGTCATTTTGGAAAGTCAACAAAAACACCTTTTTTGTCAAAGCTTCATACATGAGCATGGAATATCAAATTGAGATTAGACCGAAAGCGTTGGTTATAGGACATCTAGAACTTTCTAAAAAGTCCAAGAACACCTCCAAAGAGTAAAAATTGAGGAAGTTATGCATTGGTGAAGTTGACCCTTTTTGCAAAATTGCCAAAAGTCAACTATCCCTAAAACTTCAAATTTTGCCAAATGGGCCCAATCTTTTTCACTTGTTTTGAGTTGGAAACATAGTCCACGAGCTCTAAGCCCTTGCCACTTGTCCTTATCATGCTTTTATTATTTATTTTGATTTTTATTTGAATTAATTCAATTTAAATCAAAACAAATCATATAAAATCCAAAGTATTGAAAACTAAAGATTTTATGCTTGTTTCAGGTCTTATTGTACAGCTAGCAAACATTCAAATTTGTATCAAGGCATGGTGTGAACAAAAAGATCGAAATAGGCCAATTTTAGAAAGTTTTCAAAGTGAATAAAATCAAGAATCCAATTCATTGATGGAGGAAGATTGATATCAGTTATCAACCCTAATCTCTTCCTTGATACATATAGAGGCAATGCAAACCTAAAACTGGTTAGAAACAGGCGCAGGAGCAAGAATCAAAACTCAAAAAATCAAGAAAAAGTGCAAGATCGAATTCCTATTTCTAGACCTCCTCAAGGCATCCTAGCTATCTCAATCCCTTCCTGAGGTTCCCAGCAAGCCAAAGCTATCAAAACCAAGCATTTTCAAGCTCCAAATCGCACTGTAAGTCGCCCACGGCATAACTCTTTTCTTGAAATCGAATAGCACTATTCTTGCACATATAGCATAAAATTATTTCACATTCTTGATTACAATAATGTTTGCAAGCTCTCTGTATTCTTTAATTGTATTTTCATGGCTTGTATGAAGTTTCACCATTACTAGGGTTTACAGCTTCGATTTAGGAGTTTTCTGTACAGGCTAAATTAGACCATGAAAGGGCCACTATTACACTCAGAAGGTCCAGACGAATCGATCGGTGGCCCTAATTTTTATTTATTTTGCTCACAGTTGATTTTGAGAATGCATAGGTCTATAGCGACGGACGTTGTCCGTAGGTAAAGGTTGTTAAAACTTTTAGCCACAGAGAGAGGACATGGATGATGGCGTGGTTCCACCTGATTCGCCCGTTTGAATTCTCACTCAAAATTTCTATTACTTCTTTGTTTTCATATATTATTATTATTATGTATTGTATGTACAAACAAGAACAGGTGGTGCAGTGGTGAGCGTAGCATGGAATTTACCTTGGGGCCTGGGTTCGAATCCCAGGTTTCCCAACTTCTCCATATTATTTTTCTTTTCAAGATCTCATGCATGTACAAGCCCAGGGTCCACCATACACCCTTCCAATCTAGCCAGCCAAGTGTCAGATGGCCAAATCTGATGGCCATCATCTGAAGGTGCAACAAAGCCAAGTCAAACGCGTATGCACTGGATCTCAGAGCTCAACATGGACCTCACTCAAATGGGCCCAGATCTGGCTATTTGCACCCCTCCAAACAATATTCAGGTCCATTCTCTCTTTTCTATTTTCTTTTCTAGTTTCTTTTATTTCTTTTAATTAATTTATTTATTTTACTAACCAATCAAATCATTTTCTTTTTTATCAAAAAAACACAAAATATTTTTCTATCAAATTAAATTTAAGATATTTATTTTTTATTTAAAAAATTAATTAATTAAATTAGTTTTGTTAATTTAGACAATTTTAATTCTTTTTGTACATAATTAAAAATAATTGGAATAATTAGGTTTTTATTCCAAATTTAATTTTTCTTTATTTTCTTAAAAACAACAAAAAAACACTTTTTCTTTTAATTAGGATAGAAGGGTCAAAACCCTAATTTCTCGTCGATCTAATTTTCTCGCGCGCTTTATTTTTATCCATATTATTGTAACTGCCTACAGTTTGTAATAGTTTTAATTAGGAATTTTACTTTTATCACTTTATTTTTCAAAGGGTTTCTTTTGTGCTATGTAAATATCCGAAGCCTTGTAATAGCGTAGTTTAATTTCCGCATTTTAAATTTCTCAAATTATTAACTGTTAGATGTATGAATAATTAGGGTTTGCATGACAAGAATGTATGACTAATTTTAAAACAGTTAGATCACCCTAAATGTGCAAAGATAAATAAACTAAAATTGAATCATTCGCACATGCGCACTCCTAGGGTACACTCCCACTTGGTTGCCTTCTGTAAACGGTCATTGAGTATAGGATGCTTTAGTGGTAGTCCTTTTGTCCAGAGATCAAAGTTGCCTCGGAAAGGTTGCCTCGGATATTGTTGCCTCGGATAAATGATCTAAGACATTAGGGTTACTACTAAGACGTCCTAACATTGCTTTAGTGACCGTACGTCCCTTTCGAATTGACCCTCAAAACTCCAACGACGGTGCTACCTACTCACTAATAGTGGGATAGCATTGTCTAAAGGAAACGAACATAGAACAATTCTTTTTTCGAGTAGGTAGATTAGTTCTTAAGTACTTGCTCAATAAAAACAAATTTCCCACACATACACTCCTTTACAAACAAAGTTTTCAAAAACACTTCATTACACTCTTGAAGACAGAAGCAAGAGTTAAATCAAAGTCAAAACAAAAACTTTTCAAAGCATACAAACACAAAGAATTTTTTTTTGAAAATGATGAGCAAGTATCTAAGAGCCCGTAGATAACTACGGATAGAAAGGGTGCTAATACCTTCCCTTTCTATAATCTATCCCCCGTACTCAGAAATATCTCAAAAAAAGAATTTTTCTGTGCTTTTTTCCTTTCCTTGTTGGATAAAATAAAAGACGGTGGCAACTCTTGCTTACCGTGACATTTTGCGAACACAAACGCAAAACGCAAACCAGAAAATTCCTTAACAAAATAGGGAAACACATCCCGGTTCTGGCCACCATATCACAGAACTGGCGACTCTTCTAGGGACTAAATAAGTGGGGTGTACCTTAGGAATAGTTCATTATATTGTTTTCAATTGCTTGATTTGTTTGCTTTATCTTTATGGGCTTTGTATCAGAGTTACTATAGATCCTAACCTGGATTTGGGGATACCTCTTAGGTAAGTAGCAATAGACTGTGAGGGAACTGTACGACGTAGACCGATACGGTTGAATCAATAGCTATGTTGGTGTGACACATTAGTTGGTACTGATATCCCTTGTGGAGGAACAAGGAGAGTATGGGGCTGCTAATGGGTCATTAAGCATCAACTGACCTTAGAACCTATAATTGACCAACTTGGCCATAGAAAAATAGCAGTATGCTACACTCATTGAGACCATACTCTTGCGATGATTTCGGTCGCAAGAAAAGATTGCTAAACTGGAATTATGACCGATGGAGGATGGTCAGTGATATTGAGAACCTCTAGAACCCGATTACTATTACTAGGATAGGTTGAACCAACTAAACTGAAAGAGGGTAATACCTAAACTCCATGCCAGCCTGAAATTTAAGGGCTATTGTGTGACTTGTGTGCCCTTACCATGTTTGCTATCTGTGATACCTGTGGTGTGTTTTTATCATGACATCATGAATCATGACATTGCATGTATATTTCATTAGACTAACCATTTCAAAGACATAGGAGATTCATCTTTGTTCTGTTTTGCAGATCATGGCATCTATGCGCAGAAATACCATTCGAATCAGCTTCGTGTAGATACCTGCTCAGCTTAGAGAGTTGGTTTCAAAAGTTCCTGATACTTCTTCCTTTGTCAGAAGACATGGTCATCTCCTCAGCCTGGTCACTTCCAAGTTAGATGATCAAATGATGAGTGTCTTGTTCCAGTTTTTTGACCCGTTACACCACTGTTTCACCTTCCCGAACTATCAGTTGGTCCCTACTTTGGAGGAGTTCTCTGATTTACTTGGCATATCTATTCTAGAGAAAACACCCTTTACAGGTTTGGAGATAGATCTGAGGCCAGAGGATATTGCTTCATCCCTCCATCTAATAAAGGCTGATGTAGTATCTAACTGGGACATTCAGAGTGGGGTTAAAGGCTTCCTGGCTAAGTTCTTGATTGATCAAGCTCAATAGTTCTAGGATGGTTTGGACTTTCAAGCATTTGAAGACATCCTGGCTCTCCTCATCTATGGCTTGGTTCTGTTCCAAAATTCATATTCTTTTGTCGATGTGAACGCGGTCAAGATCTTCATGTCCCGTAATCCAGTGCCCACTCTCTTAGGTGACATTCTACATGCTCTTTATGCTTGTACTGCTCGGAGAAGGGGAACCCTTATGTGTTGTGCACCGCTGCTGGCGAGGTGGTTTATTTCTCACCTCTCCAAATTTGTATTGAAGAATGAGGAAGGTATGGGTTGGGCTTACAGGATCATGTCCCTTACTCATACGGACATCATTTGGAGTACTAAAGACATGGAAAAGGTAGTTGTCATTGATCGGTGCGGAGAATACCCCAATGTTCCATTGCTTGGAATTAGAGGAGGAATAACCTATAATCCTTATTTTGCCTTACGACAGTTTGGACGAGCTCGAAGGGACGATCCTCAAGAGCTGCTGCTTACAGGCATTGTATTTGACTTCATGGGGGATGTTGAGGGACATCGCCGCAGGTTTATACGAGCCTGGGATAGGGTGAACAGAACTGATCCACATGAGCTAGGAATGAAGACTTCTCTCCCAATGCAACCGTATCTCCAGTGGGTTCGAGCCCGTGCTCAAAAGCTGGGGATGCCATACGAAGCTGTCTTACCGGTGATTGTGGAGCATACTGATGAAGAAGGGGTTCCTTATACGGTCCTCCATCCATACATGCCTACTGATATTGGGGCATTGAAGAGATCTTGGATCCAGTTAAGGGAAGAATGGGATACCTACAGAGAGAAGTATCATGAGCAGGAACGGAAAATCTTGAAGCTTACAAGGCAGCTGGAGACTGAGAGGACAATCAACGATTATGTCAGCACGAAAGGAAAACGACCATGGGAGATATGATATCTTTTATTGTTTCTAGTTTATATTTGCTTTTCAGTACTCCTTTTGTAACGCCTTAAATGCATTTGTTAAACATTGTTTCAAGTTTTAATCTAATAAAAGTGTGTTTTATTTTGGTTTACAAATTTGAATCTCCCTAAGTCTTTGAAATCATTTCATACGCATTACATTCCCATGCACCTCATCACAGGTACCCTTACAGGTTTCTCATCTTCTTCGCTAATTATTTCAGCACAACATGTCTTCTAAAACACCTAATGATCAAGCCATCAAGGCTTTGCAAGCTCAGAATGCTCAGTTCCAGGAGATGTTCATGAACTTGGCCAAGAGTCAACAAGATTTAAAGACTCTTATCTTGAAGGACAAGAAGAAGAAGAAGACGGTCCTCCTGAATATGGGTCACCGATTTGGGAACAGGTTAAGACAAGAAGCTGATTCATCTCACTCATCTGGAGGGGGAGAGAATCAAGAAGAAAGGAAGGGTCTTAGCCCTGTGGTTTCTGACAATGACACCGACTTTGATGAAGACCAGTATCCTCCTGCCGAGGATAAATATAAGCAACTCGAAGACCGTTTAAGTGCAATGGAGATCCAGAAGATACCTGGGTTGGACTTTGAAGATTTGGGTTCGGCATCTGGGGTGGTGATCCCACACAAGTTTAAAGCTCCTGTCTTTGATAAGTACGACGTGGTCTCCTGTCCGAAGTTACAGCTCCGCTCGTATGTTAGAAAGATTCAACCATATACTGTTTATAGGAACCTCTGGGTTCATTTCTTTCAAGATAGTCTGTTAGGGACTCAACTTGAATGGTTCTATCAACTGGAAGGAGCTAACGTCCGCAACTGGGAGGACCTTGCTGTTGCTTTTTACAAGCAATACCAATATAATTCCGACCTTGCTCCCACGCGTACTCAACTTCAGAGTATGTCTATAGGTACAGGCGGAGGCTTTAAGGACTACGCTCAGAAATGGAGAGATCTTGCTGGAAGAGTATAATCCCCTCTGGCTGATAGGGAGTTAGTGGATATGTTTCTTGGGACTTTGTCTGGTCCATACTTCAATCTTTTGATCGGAAGTTCATCATCTGGGTTCACTGAATTGATTATGACTGGGGAGAGAGTTGAAGCTGGTATCAAAAGTGGCAAGATACATAAAGGTGCTTCGTCAAGTACAAAGAAGAAGCCTTTCAAGAAGGAATCTAGTGCAGTTTACAGCTCGAGGAGCCAAAACCAACCTGAATGCCGCCAATCAGTTAATGCGGTAGTAATATCAAGGCCTGTTATTGCCCCGCAACGCAACACTCACCAAAGAACGGAAAGACCACAAAGACAATATACTCGACTCAGTATGACTCTATCTCAAATTTTGCCGCAATTGTTAAAGACGAACTTGGTGACTTTGAGGGAGACTCCAAAGAATCCCAGTACTACATCACCGCTGTAAAATCCAAACGCCCGTTGTGCTTATCACTCTGATAGCCCATGGCATGATACGAACAACTGCCGAGCTTTGAAGAATAAAGTGCAAGATCTAATTGAAGCTAAGGATATTGAGTTTGAAGCACCGGAAAAACCTAATGTCATAACGGCTCCTATGCCAAAACATGACGCGGGAGTGAATGCTATTGGGGATGATGAAGAAGAGTCAGATTTCAAAAGCTGGATTTACCCGACTACTGGCGGTGGATTAAGAAATTGGATGGCAAAGGACTTTGTGCCCATTTCTTTTATTACACAGTAATAAGACTTTTGTTTTGAGTTTTGTAACAGAAAGTTTAAAACTTTACGGCCCGGTGCCTTGCCCGAGACACCGTGGCGTTGTTTGAGGGCTTATTATATGTCATTTCCATATATCATCAATAAAAGCATTAGACGTCTTTCTTGCATTACAAATTTTGTGCTCCTTGTTTTTCTTTTAAATCTTGCAAAACAGCTATTTGTCTTACACACACTCACATATACAGGTCTACATCCACTCTGGATCCCACTGATAACAATTCTGCTACTGCCAGTTATAACTTCGAAATTCTGATCAACCAAGCCGAGGACGAAGGTGAGGATGATTGCAAAGTGCCTGTTGAAATTGCTAGACTGTTACTTCAAGAAGAGAGGGCTATACAGCCGCATGAGGAGCCAGTGGGAACAGTAAATCTGGGAATAGAGGAAGATAAGAAAGAGGTCAAGATCGGTGCAAATTTGGAGTCTAGTGTTAAGCAACGATTAGTACAGATGCTGCGTGACTATGTTGAGATCTTTGTTTGGTCTTATAAAGATATGCCTGGGTTTGATACTGATATTGTGGTTCACTGCTTGCCAACTAAGGAAGACTGTCCTCCAGTGAAACAGAAAGTTCGCCGAATGCGCCCAGAGATGTCTGAGAAAATCAAAGTTGAAGTTATGAAATAGTTTGATGCCGGTTTTCTAGCAGTTACTTCTTACCCACAGTGGGTGGCCAACGTGGTTTGAGTGCCGAAAAAGGATGGTAAGGTTCGAATGTGTGTTGACTATAGGGATCTGAACAGGGCAAGCCCCAAGGATGATTTCCCTCTGCCTCATACTGACGTTCTGGTTGACAACACCGCACATCATAAGGTCTTCTCCTTTATGGATGGTTTCTTCGGTTAAAATCAGATTAAAATGGCTCCCGAGGATATGAAGAAGACAACGTTTGTTACACAGTGGGATACCTTTTGCTACAAAGTCATACCTTTCAGATTGAAGAATGTTGGGGCAACGTATCAGCATGCCATGGATGCTTTGTTCCACGACATGATTCATCATGAGATTGAGGTATACGTTGATGACATGATTGCAAGATCCCAGACTAAAGAGGAACATCTTGACCATCTCCAGAAGTTATTTGACAGGTTGAAGTTGTACAGACTGGGGCTAAATCCGAACAAGTGCACCTTTGGAGTGAGGTCGGGTAAGCTGTTGGGTTTCGTCGTTAGTGATAAAGGTATTCAAGTGGACCCTGCAAAGGTGAAGGCTATACAAGAAATGCCAGCTCCCCGAACTACAAAAAGAAGTTAGAGGCTTTTTGGGACGTCTGAACTACATTGCCCGATTCATCTCACACATAACTGCTACTTGTGTGCCAATCTTCAAGCTACTGAAGAAAGATCAAGTGGTAAAGTGGAATGATGAGTGTCAGGCCGCTTTCAAAAGGATCAAGGAATATCTCCAAGATCCACCTATTCTGATGCCTCCAGTTGAAGGGAGACCTTTGATCTTATACTTGATAGTACTCGGTAATTCAATGGGGTGCGTGCTGGGGCAGCATGACGAGTCTGGCCGAAAAGAGCATGCTATTTATTACCTTAGCAAAAATTTTACCAACTACGAGACCCGATACTCGTTTCTTGAAAAAACTTGTTGCACTTTGGCATGGGCTGTTTGCCGGCTGAGATAATATATGCTGACTCACACTACTCTATTGATATCGAAGATGGACCCAATCAAGTATATCTTTGAGAAGCCTGCCTTGTCCGGAAGAATAGCAAGATGGAAGATGATCTTCACTGAGTATGACATCTAATACACGACTCAAAAGGCAATCAAGGGAAGTGTGTTGGCAGATCATTTGTCACATCAGGCAGTGGGCGATTACCAGTCTATGAACTTTGAATTCCCGGATGAGAACATCATGTTGGTGACTGACTGTGAAACACCTGGACCGGATGAAGGACCTGAGGAGGGATCCCGATGGTCTATGTACTTTGATGGAGTTTCAAACGCTTTAGGTAATGGAATTGGCGCCGTGATCATATCTCCTGAAGGATCTCATACTCCGTTCACCGCCCGACTATGTTTCAACTGCACCAATAATATGGCGGAGTATGAAGCATGCATCATGGGTCTTCGAGCAACAATTTACCAAAGGATTAAGTTCTTAAGTGTATTCGGAGATTCCGCTCTCGTGGTCAGTCAAATCAAAGGCGAGTGGGATACAAAGCACCCAAATCTTAATCCTTACAAAGAGTATGTATTGACTTTGCTTCCGCACTTTGAGGAGATAACCTTTGAACACTTCCCTAGAGAGGAGAATCAGTTGGCGGACGCGCTAGCTACGATGTCTTCTATGTTCAAGGTCAGATGGGACAATGAATCTCCCCAGATTACCATTGAGAGGTTGGACGAACCTGCACATTGCTGTGATATTGAGACTGAAGAGGTAACAGATAAACCTTGGTATCATGAGGTAAAGAAGTATCTTGAGGCTCAGGAATACCCCGATGTTGCATCTGTTAATGATAAGAAGTTTCTGAGGAGGTTCACAGCGAAGTTCTTCATCAATAATGGTATCCTTTACAAGCGTAACCATGATTCAACCTTGCTGCGATGTGTGGATAAGAACGAGGCAGAAAGGATTATGGTAGAGTTACATGAAGGTACTTTCGGGACTCATTCCAGTGGACATACCGTGGCAAAGAAAATCCTTCGGGCAGGATATTATTGGTCCACCATGGAAGCCGACTGTTATCAGCATTCTCAAACCTGTCACAAGTGCCAAGTCTATGCTGATAAGGTGCATATACCTCTAGTTCCTCTGAACGTCTTGACAGCTCCTTGGCCTTTTTCAATGTGGGGCATCAATATGATTGGCGAGATCAGACCTACTACATCCAACGGGCATCGTTTCATCTTGGTAGCAATTGATTACTTTACGAAGTGGGTTGAAGCAGCTTCCTTTGCTACTGTGACAGAGAACATCGTGGCACGGTTTATTCGGCAAAATATGATCTGTCGATATGGTGTACCTGAGAGGATCATTACAGACAATGGTATAAATCTCAACAATACAATGATCATCGAGCTCTGCAAACAGTTCAAGATACATCATCACAACTCTTCTCCTTATCGGCCGAAGCTGAATGGGGCTGTCGAAGCGGCTAATAAGAATATCAAGAAGATTGTGCAGAAGATGACGGTGGCATACAAAGATTGGCACGAGATGTTACCATTTTCAATTCATGGGTACCGAACCTCAGCACGAACTTCAACAGGGGAAACACCCTATTCCTTGGTATATGGCATGGAGGTCGTCTTGCCCATTGAAGTTCAGATACCCTCTCTTAGGATTATGAAGGATGCAGGTTTGAGCGAAGATGACTGGATTCAGACCCGGCTTGATCAGCTGAACTTAATCGACGAGAAGAGACTTACCGCTATTTGTCATGGTCAAACGTATCAAAAACGGATGATCAACGCATTTAACAAAAAGGTAAGACGACAAGAATATCAAGTCGGGGATCTAGTCTTCAAGTGCATCATATTACCTCAAAGTGATCCCAGGGGCAAATGGACCCCTACTTACGAAGGGCCATTTGTGGTTAAGAACATTTTCTCAGGAGGAGCCATGATTCTAACCACCATGGATGGTGACGACCTTCCTCACCCAGTCAATGTAGACATAGTGAAAAAATACTACGCATAATCAAAGACCCGCTAGGTTGACTGGCCTAGGCAAAAATAAGGGCTTCCCGGCGAACCAAAAGGGTTCGGGCAAAAGTAAGGGATGAAATTGAAAAAAATAATGTACACCCGGCAAGTCGAAAACCTGAAAAGGCGGCTTGGGCAAAAAAGGGTATCCCGGTGGACTGAAAACCCGAAAGGGCGGTCCAGGAAAAAATTAGGGATCAAAGCGTAACACTGTGTCTCATTGGATCACCTTGCAACCAGACTTCGGTATCGACTATCAAGCTCGGACGACACTAATCAATCTGATCTACCTTCAACCAAGTAGCAAAGTGATGAGATGCTCGAGGATATAAAGGCAATAGAAGAGTTAGAACCCAGTGGGATTATTCACATAGTTGTTTTTCTTTGTTTTTCACAAATTGTATAAACTTTATTATTCGGCGGTGTTCTCTTACTAGGACGTCAGCCTCTTGTACAAAAACGCCTATTTACAGGCTGACTTCAAAATCTATACAATTCAGTTTCACAAAGAAATTTCAAGTTGTTTCCCTTTTAATGTTTTGTTTTGCAAGAACGTCCAATGTTTATTTTTGATATATGCATTTGACAATAATTACTGCTCATAAATATTTACATGCGAAACAAAAGACGATTACTCGTAATATCAGAAACAGGGGAAAAACAAGAAATGTCCCGAACCGTACAGTTGCTCTATCCACCAAGTATAGGGATAGACCTAGTTGGAGAAAACGATTGAAGGTACATTCACTCCCCGTAGAGTAAGAAAAAGACAGTGATATCAGCGGTCCCGAACAGGACACCACTCTCCCCAGCTAAGGCTTGCAACCGCGAATAAATCAGCAAGATTCTCCCCTAATCAGAGTTTATCTATCATCAGCACTGAAAAATTATCCTCAGCAGAGTATGAAAAATTATCCCCAGTGGGGTTTGGAGAATTATCCCCAGTAGACTCTAGAAGTTTGTCCCCAGTAAAGTCTAAAAGGTTATTCCTAGTGAAGTCGCAGCTAGAAAATCATCCCCAGTGGAGTTCATTCCTTTCACAAACAGAAACTCAATCCCCAACAAAGTTTCATTATCGCCAACAGCGGTAATTCATCCCCAGCCGAGGTTATTTCTCCAAATCAACAGGTCCTCTAGAAGAGTATGTCCTCCCCACAGAGTCATTTCCTCGTCAGTTTATTCCAAGCGGAGTTGTTCTTTCCTACAAGTTTATTCCCCAGCGGATTTATCCTTTCCTGCAGGTTTATTCTCACAATCATCTTCATTCACTATCACCAGCAGAAACGAAGAATTCAACTATTTTCTCCAGCAGCAGTCCGAGATTTATTTTCCCCAGCTAAAAACATCACATTTCCATACATCATGACATGCATACACATCATACGACACAATCTCATTTATTTTGAGAACATCATTGCCTGATACATATCATGCATTAAATACAGCTAACCTTTACCTTTCAGGAAAGATACAATCAGATTCTCACAAAGTTCAAGCTATGAAGCCTTTTTCTCAGTTGAATAACAGACGACCGAATTTCCTAAATGTCAATAGAGACGATTCCCTAGTTGAATACGGACGACCGAAGTTCCTAAAATTCAACTTTCCTCTTCAATAGAGATGTTTCCTCAGTTGAATACAGATGACTGAAGTTCTTAAAATTCAATAGAGATGATTCCTCAGTTGAATAACGGATGATCGAAGTTCCTAAAATTCAACTTTCCTCTTTAATAGAGATGTTTCCTCAGTTGAATACGGACGACCGACGTTCCTAAAATTCAACAGAGATGTTTCTTCAGTTGAACACGGACGACCAAAGTTCCTAAAATTCAACAGAGATGTTTCCTCAGTTGAATACGGATGATCGAAGTTCCTAAAATTCAACAGAGATGATTCCTCAGTAGAATACGGACGACCGAAGTTCCTAAAATTCCAGAGATGATTCCTCAGTAGAATACGAATGACTGAAGTTCCTAAAATTCCACAGAGATGATTCTTCAGTAGAATACGGACAATCGAAGTTCCTAAAATTCAACAGAGATGTTTCCTCAGTAGAATACGGACGACCGAAGTTCCTAAAATTCATCAGAGATGTTTTCTCAGTAGAATACGGACGATCGAAGTTCCTAAAAGTCAACAGAGATGATTCCTCAGTAGAATACGGACGACCGAAGTTCCTAAAATTAAACAGAGATGTTTCCTCAGTAGAATACAGACGACCAAAGTTCCTAAAATTCATCAGAGATGTTTCCTCAATAGAATACGGACGATCGGAGTTCCTAAAATTCAACAAAGATGATTCCTCAGTAGAATACGGACGACCGAAGGTCCTAAAATTCAACAGTTATGACTCACCAACAGAATAACGGACGACGAAGCTCCTAAAATTCTACTTCTCTCAACAAAGGCCAGCCTTCCCCAGCGGAATCTTCCTCAACGACAAGTATACAAGCTCTCGCTAAGAAATCTCTTATGTGGTCGACACTCCTTCGGATGGCATCTTTAAGCCCATCTCCCGTCATCAGTTTCCAAATGGCATCTGTAAGCCCATTCCCGATATCACAAGACGAACACCAATCCATGCGAGTGCAAATTTCTGGGCACTCTAGTGTTCAATCCTCTTCCACCTTCAGATCACGAAAGGCCCGAAAGCCAATCTACATCCTCAAATTTAAGAAGATTGAACAGGGGCAACTGTTGTACCCCAAAATTTTCCCTCCAATATTTCTCAAAACATTTCAAGAATGATACTCAAGTTGCTCAAGGTAGTCCAAGGGTTGGCCAGACAAGCTCTCTCCTAAGGCAGTCTACCTCAAATTAGGGTTTCATGTTGCATCAAGATACTTGAGTCCAAGGGACCCTAAATGCTCAAGATTGTCCTAATATGTTCTCAAGATCATCCATGTCAAGTTTCAAGACCTATAGAGGAAGTTTGCTTAGTCAATTGCTCAAAGGCCTAAAAATCGACTGTGCTAGGGCAAATGTCAACTGTGGCCCACATACAGTCAAACTTCAAGATTTTTGGTCAACATCCTCATTTTGAAGTATATTTCATAATTTGATCAAGGTTTGATCATGATTCATCAAGGATTGTTCCTAATTCATCAAGACTCAAAAGTTGCTAAATTAGGGTTTTGTAGGAAAAGTCAACTCAACTTTGACCAAGCATAACTATCTCATACTTTATGAGAAATGACCCATCCAAAGCTCATTTTGAATAGGACGCAATTTCCTACAATCCATATTCAGATCCCAAGTTCAAAATATGTACTCACAATAAGTTATGAATTTGGACATTATAGGTCATTTTGGAAAGTCAACAAAAACACCTTTTTTGTCAAAGCTTCATACATGACCGTGGAATATTAAATTGAGATGAGACCAAAAGGGTTGGTTAGAGGACATCTAAAAATTTCTAAAAAGTCCAAGAACACCTCCAAAGAGTAAAAATTGAGGAAGTTATGCATTGGTGAAGTTGACCCTTTTTGCAAAATTGCCAAAAGTCAACTATCCCTAAAACTTTAAATTTTGCCAAATGGGCCCAATCATTTTCACTTGTTTTGAGTTGGAAACATAGTCCACGAGCTCTAAGCCCTTTCCACTTGTCCTTATCATGTTTTTCTTATTTATTTTGATTTTTATTTGAATTAATTCAATTTAAATCAAAACAAATCATATAAAATCCAAAGTATTGAAAACTAAAGATTTTATGCTTGTTTCAGGTCTTATTGTACAGCTAGCAAACATTCAAATTCGTATCAAGGCATGGTGTGAACAAAAAGATTGAAATAGGCCAATTTTGGAAAGTTTTCAAAGTGAATCAAATCAAGAATCCAATTCATTGATGGAGGAATATTGATATCAGTTATCAACCCTAATCCCTTCCTTGATACATATAGAGGCAATGCAGACCTAAAAACAGGTTAGAAACAGGGGCAGGAGCAAGAATCAAAACTAAAAAAATCAAGAAAAAGTGCAAGATCAAATTCCTATTTCTAGGCCTCCTCAAGGCCTCCTAGCTATCTCAATCCCTTCCCGAGGTTCCCAGCAAGTCAAAGCCATCAAAACCAAGCATTTTCAAGCTCCAAATCACACTGTAAGTCTCCCACGGCATAGCTCTTTTCTTGAAATCGAATAGCACAATTCTTGCACATATAGCATAAAATAATTGCACATTCTTGATCACAATTAATTTTGAGAATGCACATGTCTATAGCGACGGACGTTGTCCATAGGTAAAGGTTGTCAAAACTTTTAGCCACAGAGAGAGGACAGGGATGATGGCGTGGCTCCACCCGATTCTCCCGTTTGAATTTTCGCACAAAATTTCTATTAATTCTTTGTTTTCATATATTATTATTATTATTATGTATTGTATGTACAAACAAGAACAGGTTGTGCAGTGGTGAGCGTAGCATGGAATTTGCCTTGGGGCCTGGGTTCGAATCCCAGGTCCCCCAACTTCTCCATATTATTTTTCTTTTCAAGATCTCATGCATGTACAAGCCCAGGGTCCACCATACACCCTTCCAATCTAGCCAGCAAAGTGTCAGATGGCTAAATCTGATGGCCATCATCTGAAGGTGCACCAACGCCAAGTCAAACGCGTATGCACTGGATCTCAGAGGTCAACGTGGACCTCACTCAAATGGGCCCAGATCTGGCTATTTGCACCCCTCCAAACAATATTCAGGCCCATTCTCTCTTTTCTATTTTCATTTCTATTTTATTTTATTTCTTTTAATTTATTTATTTATTTTACTAACCAATCAAATTGTTTTCTTTTTTATCAAAAAAACACAAAATATTTTTCTATCCAATTAAATTTAAGATATTTATTTTTTATTTAAAAAATTAATTAATTTAATTAGGTTTGTTAATTTAGACAATTTTAATTCTTTTTGTAGATAATTAAAAATTATTAGAATAATTAGGTTTTTATTCCAAATTTAATTTTTCTTTCTTTTCTTAAAAATAACAAAAAAAATAAAATAAAATAGGTCATGTAATTATTTTTATTAATTAATTTAATTAACTAATTAATTGCATATATAATTTAGAAAACTTATTTCTTTTATTAAAAACAACAAAAAAACAAATTTTCTTTTAATTAGGATAGAAGGGTCAAAACCCTAATTTCTCGTCGATCTAATTTTCTCGCGCGCTTTTTTTTCCATATTATTGTAACTTCCTACAATTTGTAATAGTTTTAATTTGGACTTTTACTTTTATCGCTTTACTTTTCAAAGGGTTTGTTTTTGGCTATGTAAATACCCGAAGCCTTGTAATAGCGTAGTTTAATTTCCGCATTTTAAATTCCGCAAATTATTAACTGTTAGATGTATGAATAATTAGGATTTGCATGACAAGAATGTATGACTAATTTTAAAACTGTTATATCACCCTAAATGTGCAAAGATAAATAATCTAAAATTGAATCATTCGCACATGCACACTCCTAGGGTACACTCCCACTTGGTTGCCTTCGGTAAACGATCATTGAGTATAGGATGCTTTAGTGGTAGTCCTTTTGTCCAAAGATCAAAGTTGCCTCGGAAAGGTTGCCTCGGATATTGTTGCCTCGGATAAATGATCTAAGATATTAGGGTTACTACTAAGACGTCCTAACATTGCTTTAGTGATCGTACGTCCCTTTCGAATTGACCCTCAAAACTCCAACAACGATGCTACCTACTCACTAATAGTGGGATAGCATTGTCTAAAGGAAACGATCATAGAACGATTCTTTTTTCGAGTAGGTAGATTAGTTCTTAAGTACTTGCTCAATCAAAACAAATTTCTCACACATACACTCCTTTACAAACAAAGTTTTCAAAAACACTTCATTACACTATTGAAGACAAAAACAAGAGTTAAATCAAAGTCAAAACAAAAACTTTTCAAAGCACACAAACACAAAGAAAACAATTTTGAAAATGATGAGCAAGTATCTAAGAGCCCGTAGATAACTACAGATAGAAAGGGTGCTAATACCTTCCCTTTCTATAATCTACCCCCCGTACTCAGAAATATCCCGAAAAAGGAATTTTTCTGTGCTTTTTCCATTCCTTATTGGATAAAATAAAAGACGGTGGCGACTCTTGCTTACCGCGACATTTTGCAAACACAAACGCAAAACACATACTAGCAAATTCCTTAACAAAATAGGGAAACACGTCCCGGTTCTGGCCACCGTATCATACATGAGCTATTAGGTTATTCACCAGGTTGATAGCTGACATGCCGTTGATCTTCATGGTAATTTCTCCATGATCTTAACCTGTTATCTATTCGACCAAGTTCACCATCCAAGTTGCTTGACATGCACAAAGAGAAGTAGATATGTATTCTGCTCTGCGTGATGATAATGACATAACCAGTTGTGAATTTTTTATCCTTAGCATCATTACACCAACTCGAATCAGTGTATCCCACTAACTTGCACTATTTTTCTTTATCATCTGCAGGAAACAAAATGCCATAGTCGAGAGATCCTTTGAGATACCTTAGTATCCTCTTCACCACTGCTAAATGTGATACCTTTGGCTTCTTCATGAATCTACTTACCATACCCACATTGTATGCTAAGTCAGGCCTCGTATGGAAAAGGTATCTTAATGACCTAATAAGTCTTCTGTATTGGTTTGGGTCGACATCATCTTCGTCTGCATCTTTCGACGGTTGTATCCTTGGTTCTGCATGTGTCGAAGTCGAGTTGTATTCTTCCATCTCAAATCTCTTGAGAATTTCACTTGCATATCTTCTTTGATGCATCAGCAATTATCTACTCTATTGTAGAATTTTATTCCAAGGAAATATGAAATGTCACCCAGATCAGACATTTCGAATTCCTTGTTGAGATCACCTTTGAGGACTCTGATCTCCTTCTTACAACTACCTATTATTAACAAGTCATCAACATAGAGACATAGTATAAGAAATTCATTATTGATTCTTCTTACATATACTCCATGTTCAGTTGTGCACTTCATAAATTCCTTCTCCCTTAGGAACTATCAATCTTCTTATTCCAAGCTCTTGGAGCTTGTTTCAATCCGTACATGGCTTTATGCAGCCTGTACACCTTTCTCTCTTTGCCATGTTTCACAAACCCAACTGGTTGTTTAACATTAACTTCTTTGTCTAAGGGTCCATTTAGGAATGCACACTTCACGTCCATCTAACATATGTGCCAATAGTTCATTTCTGCTAGACCAACAAGCAACCTAATTGTTTCGATCCTAGCAAAAGTGCAAAAACTTCATCGAAGACTATTCCTTCTTTTTGGAGAAATACTTTCGCCATAAGTCTTGTTTTATGTCGAGTTACTTCCTCTTTGAGATTCATCTTCACTTTGTATACCCACTTTACATTAATTTCCTTCTTTCCTTAAGGAAATTCGACAAGTAACCAAGTATTGTTGTCTTCGATGGACTTCACTTCTTCGTTCATTTCTTTCACCCACTTCAAATCTTTAAATGCTTCAGTTGCATTGATAGGTTCAACATCTGCATAGAAATCATAATGAACTAGCTCACCTTTAGTGTCAACCACACCATCTGATGTAATCACACAGTCTTGTAATCTTGCAGGCATCGTCTTATTCTTTGAGGCCTGCTTGTATTTGATTGATCTATAACTGTTGGTTCCTCTTGTCAAACTTCTCTTTTAACTTGAGTTTTTGGCTCTTCAAGTAGGATTCCCACTGAATCTTTCTTGTCATTTTCAGTCTAATCCCATTCTTTAAGCTCATCTATGATCACGTCCCTTCTGATCACAATCTGCTTGTTCATTAGGTCAAACAAATTGTAACCTCATGTTGTATGATATCTTACTAGGATCATCTGACTTGACTTAACATCAAGTTTTCTTCTCAACTGATCTAGCATATGTCTATGTGCTATAGATCCAATATCTTCATATAAATAAAGCTAGGCTTCACACCAGACTAACATTCTTCTGGAGTAATTCCTTCTAGCTTCTTCGTACGACATTTGTTCAAAATATATGTTACAGTCGACACAGCTTCACCCCAAAACTCTTTAGGTAAATGCTTGTCGTTCAACATACTTCTCACCATATTCATGATGGTTCATTCCTCCTTTCTGCAGTTCCATTCTTCTATGGAGTGTAGGGTGGCACCACCTCATACAAAATACCCTCTTTATCACATAACTTGTTAAAGGAATTTCAACACATACTCTCCACCACCACCAGTTCTCAAAACATTGAGCTTTTAACCACTTTGCCTTTCGAACATAGACTTAAACTTGGAAAATACCTCGATCGCTTCACTTTTCTTCTTAATCAGGTAAGCCCACAACTTTCAACTGAAATCATCTATGAATGTAACAAAGTATTTGTCACCTCCAATTGAATCCACCTGGATTAGTCCACATACATCAGAGTATATGACTTCGAGAATAGCCTTCGATTTGCTTCCTGCATCCTTGCTGAAGATATTCTTGTGCTGCTTCGCCTGCACACATTCCTCACATACCTCATTTGGAATGTCAATTTATGGCAATCTACAAACCATATTTCTTCTCTTTAAATATATGGTGTCTTTGAAGTTGAGATGTCCTAGTCGATAATGCCATATCCGTTCATCTATGCTAGCTGCAGTCGAAAGGAACTTTTGCTCCATCACATTAAGTTCAATCTTGAAGGTTCTATTTTCAAACATGGTAGCCTTCAAGAATAACCTTCCATTTGCATCGAAGACTCTCATCATCTTGTCTTTAACCAACACTTTGTAATTCTTTTCGACCAACTTCCCTATGTCAAGCAAGTTTCTCTTCATTCCAGGTATGTACAACACATTGGAAATTACTGACCTTTTGGCATCTTTCCTCATAATCAAAACATATCCAATACCTTCAGTTGCTAGAGTATTGTCATTTGCAAATTTTACCATGTTCTTCATTGAGGGTTTTATGGTTGACAAACCAACCTTTCCTTCCAGACATATGTGATGAGCATCCTGAATCCAAGTACCATTGATCCTTGAATTTTTCTTCATCTTTTATTGTAACCATCAGCAACATCTCCTCATCTTCATACTTTGTGAACTTTGCATCACTTTCTTGATTCATTCACTTTTCTGGACAATCACTCGAATAGTGATCATACTTCTGACAATTGAAACACTAAATGTAACTCTTGTCAGGTTTTCGACCACCACCTTTTCCTCTACCTCCAGTACCACCTCTTTGGTTGTATTGATATTGTTATCTTTGACGCGACACTTTTTATTCGTGTTAATTTCCTCTACCATTCTAATTGTTGTATCCACCTTTACCTTTGTTGTCAACCCACTTTCCTTTGCCATTCTTGTCTCTTGTTGATTGAGCCTGCAAAGCCACATCACTCTTCGACTTTCCTGTAGATCTTTCATCCATTCTTTGTTCGTGAGATTCAAGCCCCCTTGAATCCATTCCTTCAATAGATATGACATGTCCTTTTACTCTTCTATGGCAACTACCACATGGTCAAACTTCGGAGCTAAAGATCTTAAGATCTTCAAAACAACAACTCTTGTTGTTAACGTCTCTCCACAAGTCTTGATTTGATTCACTAGTTTTATAACCCTAGTGAAGAAATCAGATATCCTCTCACTATCTTTCATCTAAAGCAATTCATACATTCTTTTGTGAGTTTGTAACCTCGCCTTTTTCACATTCTCAGCGCCTCCAAACGATTTCTTGAGAATTTCCCAAGCTTCTTTTGCATATTCTACATCACTAACCTTTTTGAAATTGTTTGGGCTGACACATTGGTGAATTATAAAGAGAGATTTATAATTCTTCTTCTTCGATTCTCTATATGTAGCTTCTTCTTCCTCTGAAGTGTCTTCATCAAGTGGTTCTAATCCATGTTTCACAAGATCCCAAAGACCTTGAAAACAAAATATAACATTCATCTGTTTACACCAATTCTCATAATTATCACCTTTAAGAATTGGGAGATTTGCTGGAATATTTCTATTATCATAATTCATCGCCATTGTGATCTTCTTCTTCTTCTTCCTCGATTGTTCTTGATCGTTCTTCCCTTTAATAACTCAACCAGAGCTTTGATACCAGATGTTGGAAATCCACCAAAACCTATGATGAATTTCTACCAATCTTGATGAACAAGATTGAAATCACCATACAATGACAATGAAAAATAAAAGATGAAGAAAGAAATAAAGTATTTTTCTACAGAGTTTCTCTCTGCCTACAAACTGTGGAAAACGTTATTATTCACTTTGTAACTACAAAATTCTGTGAATACAATTTGATTGAATTGATTACAAAAATAGGGGTTACTCCCTCTATTTATAAATTTTGGTTAGCTTGCTTCCTAATCCAAAGCCCAAAACTTTAAAATCCCAAAATACCTATTTTAGAACTAAATCAAATATATTCTAGTTTAGACCTAAATCAAACCTATCTGAAGGTGTGAAAAACACAAGAAAGGGGAGTTTGAATTGGGTTTTTTAAAACAAAAAAAAATTCTTTAAAACTATTCCTGTTTAAGTTAAAATCCATTTTCCTTCACTCTTGATAATAATGATAAGTAAAAACAAGAAGTAAAGAACAATGTATGTTTATACTAGTTCACTTGAAAATTATCAAGCTAGTCTAGTCCACCCGCCAAGGTGATTTCACCTCACTCAATCATGGACTTAATTCATTATAACCAAGCTGATTATAATTTTCACAAGCTACCCACAAGTGACTAACAACCTCTAAGACTCACAAGTCCTAGACTTCTTAAAGATACAGACGTATCCGGTCCCTTTAGGAATATCAAACAATAATCAACCTGATTATTACAATGAACAAGCTACCCGCGAGTGACTAACAACCTCTAAAACTCACAAGTTCTAGACTTCTTAAGGATACAGACCTACCCATTCCCTTAAGGAAAATCAAACAACCGTTTAAATACAAGTCTTATTTACAAGAATATTGCTTCTACACAGGCTTAATATGTAAACTATTTTAAGAGTAATGACTTAAGAATATGAAAGCTATGAACAACGCTTTGTGCGTGGATATTTCATTGATTGAAAGCTTTATCTCTTAGTCTTCAAGCCTTTATATAGCCAATAAAATAATATATTTGTTAAGGCGTAATCTTGGGATTTCCAGAACCATTGATAGCTTGAACAATAATGCAGGGGACAAGATTGTGTCACGCGTCCGTCCTTTCATGGTAGTGGAATGAAACGTTGATTGTACCATGTACTATTTTTACCATGTTAACTTTATCTCCTTTCCTTTTTCACTTCAAATGCTTCTGCGAGCATGAGTTTAGAAGCGAGAACATAACACAAGGTCATCATAACTTCAACTCTTTAGAGTCTTCAGAACTACGTCTTCAGTGTCTTCAACACTTGGTTGTGAGAACCTTTTCTTGGAACCTTGGGTCTTTAGAACTTCAAGTCTTTAAAATCTTTAAGACTTCTGTATTTAGAGTCTTCAGCACTTGGTCTTTAGAACCCTTATCTTTAGAACCTTGGGTCTTTAGAAACTTAAGCTTTTAGCATCTGGAATTGAGTAGAAACTTCTGTCTTCAGATCTTTTGACTGTTTCTTTAGAACCCATTGTCTTCAGAAACATGAGTCTTTAGCATCTGGACTTAAGTAGAAACTTTTGTCTTCAGATCTTCTGACTGGTTTCTTTATACAAACATCAGAGCTTACACTTCAGAACCTTCTGAAGTGTCTTGCAACTGTTCAACAGAACTTGTGTAGGGCAAAAGTGGAACTAATTCTCTTCTAATTTCTTAGCCACGCCATCCATCATAAGTAGAACTTGTTTGTTAAGTACTCGACAATAACAAACATTAGAGTGTCAAAATTGTTCATACAAACATACTCATTTGTTTTCATTAAAACTCAGAGATGATATTGCAGAACCAAATCTTGTTCTTACACTATCTAGATATAAAACAGACCTGTGTGTAACAAATTGTTTCTAGACTAAATCAAATCTTTTCGAAACTCCCTTGTCTCTGTCGAGCAAACTGCTTTGACACAAGGAATTACTTTCAACATTTTCTACTAGAACGTCAATGTGAGGTAATGGGAAATCTTCCTTAGGACTCGCTTTGTTTAAATCCCGGTAGTCCAGACAGGTGCATACTTTACCATCTTTCTTATGTACTGGTACAATGATAGTGATCCATGGTGGATATTCTACCATGACCAAGAACCCTACATCGAATTGCTTGAGGACTTCTTCTCGAATTTTACTAGCCATGTATGGACGAGTTCTTCTGAGCTTTTTGAAGGTTGAGAAAACACAAGAAAGGGGGGTTTGAATTGGGTTTTCAGAAACTTATTCCCCTTTAGAAAACTAGTTGATTAAATTATGAAAGAATATAGAATGATAGAAATATAAAGAGACACATTCAGTTATCCAGGTTCACCTCTAACTAGGCTACTCCTGTACACCCTCCTCAGGTGATTTTGCCTTCAAAAAGAACTTAATCCACTAAAACCAAATCTAATTACAATTTACCATAATAAGTCTGATCAACCTTGCTGACAACCCCAACAAGTTTCACTGATCCTTATTGCCAATTCTACAAAGACCACATCCCATGCCTTCTTAAGAATCCTGACTCAACTGAGTCTCTTAAGGAACAATACAATGATACGTTCAATGATCTCCATGAGATATAACGATCAAGGACCCCTTAAGAAAGATGACCAACCTGGTCTTTCTTAACAGGATTTCATCTACGATGATCGCAGCCAAAGTCTTCTTGAGAATCCTGACTCAATGGAGTCTCTCAAGGAACCACTAATTCTAAACATAATTGTTTTCCTGGAGATTACATGAGTGCTTCTTATCAACCAGATTACTCCTAATTTAAGTACATATTGTTTAACATAATTCTAAGCAATAACTCTTGTGTTTAAACAACTTACATGAAGAATGATAAACTCTAACATAGTCTGAGCAACAACTCTTGTGTTTTTACATTGATCTACATAGATTAGAATCTTGTAGTGTTTCTTTTTCATCATCTTCTTCGTTAAGCAAGTTTGAGCGACAACTCCTTGCTTCTTCATAATTCTGCCAAGATGTATTCGATAAGAATTTGAGTAGCATCTTGTAGAATTCTTTATCTTCATCTTCTTTCTTTCTAAAGAAATATATAAGCAACAACTCCTTACTTCTTAAATTCTCTCTTTAACATTTTAAGATATTTTCTATTGATAGTAACAATGTTATATGTACTTCGACATTGTCGTCTTTGTCATTTTGAATTTGAAGCTTTAGTCTTCTTATATAGCCTTCAGATAAAAGAGTCATTGTAAGGATAGAAAAGTATTTTCTCCTTCCAACGGTTGATTCCTTATGGATATATTCAAGAGAGGTTTAGAATAGTATGAAACGTCACTTTCCTTAGCCTGCTTCTTGTGGTTGTTTGCATGAAATGCGGGAGACAATTTCTTTGAATATTACAACCAATATCATGATAGTGGAATTTGTGGTGTACTGTTTGTATTGTATTCTTCTTGACTAAGTTTCTTGATCTTTATCTTCTGATGATATAATTTAGATTTTGAAGTATTAAACTTGGAAGAGATCAATCACTTGTCTTCGTTCTTCTGATGAATGACTGATGAGTAGTTCAGAAACTACTTTGTTATTGTAGCGTAGAAACACCATATTATTCAGAATCAAATCTTGTCTTTAAAATTATGGACATCAACCTATCCGAAACACAAAGCTTTTCTTTTAATATAGAACTAGTCTTGAAGGCATTTTTGTTTTCTAATATGAGAAATGAAGTATGAGTTGAGAAGATGTTTTATTTCATATTCTTTCAATAGTGGATTCTTGTTTTCATAATGATTGATAACAACCTATCTAAAAAAACAAGTCTTATTGTTGTATGTGAAAGCTTTTTGGATAATATCAAATGCTTTTCTGATGTTGGATCTTGTAATCAAATAATGAAACAATAACCTTTTATATTAACAAGTCTTTGAGTTCTTGAGCTTTTATTCTTTGTTCTTGTTGGATTTATTTCTGATTTTGGAGTGATAATGATCCAGAAGATTCTTCTTTGTTGTAGAGTCAGAGTCCTTCAGATATTTGAACAGCATCTTCAGATATACAAGTAACAATTTATTTGAGGAACAACTTCTTTAAGTGGAAGATTTCTTGATCTACTTTTTCTTGACCTTTGGAAATCAGCTTTTCTGAGGTACATATCTGATGTCTAATTTCTGAAGCAGAAGCTTATATTCGTACATCTGATTTTGACGTTGAATTCCTTTCTTTGTGGTCTCTTGAATTTTGATCTTTAGATTGAGCTGGAAGCAACAACTTGTGTCAGCTACATCTTGGTGTTTGATCATGATCTCTTTTTCTTGATATCTAAGAGTTGCACTTTCCTGAGAACTTACTTGATTCCCTTTCTGATGAACATTCAGCACTGTTGATGTTTCTTTAGAAATAGTCATAATAGTTATTCTATTGAGTGGATTAGTGATGGGAAAAATAGCAAGTGTACTATTTTTGCCTTGCAGTAATAATGGGAAATTCCCCGAATGTCGATCTCAAGAATTGCATGCAATTATCGAGTTTAATTCATGTTCAATAAAATAAAAACTTAATTTGGGATTTTGGTTTTGATATTGTCACTTAGCAGAAATAAAAAATAAGCAGAGTCTAACTTAGGGCTTTTTCACAAATATGAGGAACATGCTAGGGTATGGTGTATAATTTGCCATGTAACAACCTTGAATCCTGATCTCTTCAACAAGTTCATATCCTTTAATTACCAGCCCCTTAGATTATCTCCCCCTAAGTCCTTAATGGAAAAACCTTTAACCATCCATCATAAATCCTAAGTCCTTAGAGATATCTGATGGAGTCAAGCCTTTATTTTATCAAGGGTTAAATCCGGTAACTATAGGGTATCCTTAGTCCTAGGTGATATATACTATAGCCTAATTATACAAAAAATCTTAACAACCATAATCCAGCTAGTTGTTAACCGTAAATTAATCCTAATTTGTCCGATTAAGAATGCATAAAAATACTGTACAATTAAATTGAATAGAAAAGACTATTGTATTAAAGAAATTCTAGAATCAAAATCGTTTACATATGCAAATCAGAGACACCCCCTAACATTGGGGGTTTAGCTACTCATATTGTTTAAAATAATCACAAGACAAAATATAGACATTACAAGGATTGGGATGAACTTTGATCTTTAATTGCTTCCATGCATGAAAATCTTTCGCTCTCCGAAAACCTTGGCTTCTCCAATCTTCAGTCGTGTAAAGCTGTTGGTTTTGAAAATAGTTCAAAGAGATGTTTGTTTTTGAAGATGTTTTAAAGTGTAAGTGTGGAAATGGTTTTAGTTTGTGAGCAATCAACTACGAGCATCCTACCTACTCAAAAGGTCTTTGTTCTTTTCCCTCCTCCTTTAGATGTTGCTATCTTACCATTTATTTGGTAAGAAGCCTCATCGTTGGATGTGAAGGGATGGGTGTGGGTCAATCGTATAGTCATAGAAGGCAACTTATGAGACGTTTTAGCAATTTTTGTAAGGGACTAGATCATTTACCAAAGGAAACATCGAGGGACATCGAGGGATTACGATCTTTTTTTATCGTGGGTCTTTGCTAAAACGCCCATATTCAAGGGACATGACTATTTTGCAAGGCAACAAGCGAGGTTACCCTAGAGGTGCACTTGTGTGAATAATGTGTTTGATTGCATGCATTTTAGTCTTGAATTAGGGTTGTCTACTTGTTGATTTTAAATCTTGCCATACACACCCTAATTACTAGCATTTTATATAAAAAAACAGTAAATTGCGGAAAATAAAAGTCCTACGCTATTACATTATTTAAGGATGGGGTACACAAATTTACAAATGGGGGTTGGAAAGCAATAAAAGTCCTAATTATTACAACCATATTGAATAGCAAGAAAAATATAAAAAACAAAAACAACACAAAAGAATGAAAAACAAGTCTTTCGATTCATGCAATATGTTTGAAGCATATGTCCTTTGATTCCCACACCCCTTTTGCTTCCTTTCGTTTGGGCATGCAAATCAGTGTGTATCAAAATATACACTCTTTGTTTCACACCTTTTTTGTTTTCTTTCGTTTGAGACTGTGAAGCAGTATGTTCGAAGCCTAAGGCTTTGTGTCGAACCATGCTGTTATTTTTACTCCAACATTGTTTTATGGTCTGTGCAGGTTAGTTCTTAACATATAATTGACATGAAAGGAAGACAAACGAAAGGTTAGCTTCGAACACAATGGTTATTTACATGTTATGCTTGAAAAGAAGGGTTTAAAGTCAGGAAGACTTACCTTAAATCTGGATTTGGTGTTTTGAACTTTGAGTTGCTTCCCTGAATATTCTTGAATTCGAAGGAAGGAAGGAACCTGAGTTTGAAGGATAGGAAAACTTGGATTCGAAAGAGAGAACAAACAGAGGTGTTGTATTTTTTGGTTCTGGGTTTAAGAGTGTTTTAAGTGTTCTGTCCTCTCTCTTTTTTCCTCCTCTTCTTCCTTTTCCTTGCCAAAAAGCCTCTATTTGTTTATCAAAAAGCCCTTTCTAAAATCCCTGTTAGATGTGTTGTGAAATAGCTTATTTATAGAAGAGTCTTGCTGGGGTTTTGAGGGGGAAAACAAATAAAATTTGAATAATTTGGGTATGATGTCTTCATACCCTTTTTTGATACAGATCTTGTATGCTAATTTGGTGCAAATATGGGGTTGAGATAATGCAGGCTTGGACTGGTTTGCAGCAGTTTTGGAGTGTTGTGGCAGCTTGGTGCGGGGCTGTTTCATAGTAGTACAACAAACTATTTTTTAACATGGTTTTAGGCTGTTATGTGGACAATATAGCAAACTTGGGCTTGGCATCAAATAGGACTTTGTTCAGCAGCCTTCGACCAAATTCATCAAAAGACAAAACAATACTTGTTTCCACCAATTGTGTGTTCTTCAAATGGACCCATTGTATGTCCTTAGAATCCACCAATTGTGTGTTCTTCGAATGGACCAATTGTATGTACTTATAATAGACCATATTGTATGTTCTTCAAATCCACCAATTGTGTGTTCTTTGAATAGACCATTTGTATGTTCTTCGAATCCACCAATTGCGTGTTCTTCAAATGGACCAATTGTACGTCCTTCCAACGGACCATATTGTATACTCTTCGAATCTAATTGTATGTCCTGCGAATGGACCATTAATTGTATGTCCTTCGAATCCACCAATGTATGTTCTTAGAATGGACCAAATTCATCTGAATGTGCCACTTTGAGCATGCAAGATGATCTCATTGGCAAAGTTAAAATGAAAGAATATCTGGATTGCTTTCCTACCAATAACCATCAGTTGATTAAGTGGTCGAAAGTTCAAATGTCCAAACCTCAAATTGTAATTCATATTGTAGAAACTATGAGAGTCGAAGGGTTTAGAGGTGGATCGAAGCAAGCATGAAGGAAGCCATTGCCTTGTGAGTCGAAGCAAGCATGAAGGAAGCCATTGCCTTGTGGATTAAAGCACGCATGAAGGAAGCCATTGCCTTGTGGATTGAAGCAGGCATGAAGGAAGCCATTACTTTGTGCATCGAAGCAAACTTGCTCTTCTTGGATTTTTCAAAATCATTTTTATCTGCTTTGCCCTTTCAACAGTTTCCTCTTTGACTTGATGCTTGAAAACCCATTATGATCCATGGAAACTATATGGGACATTAAAAATCCAATTGTACTTGTCCAAACCCAAACCTTAATTTGAGCCCAGTGTTGAGGAAGTGTCTTGAGCTGATCAAACTTAATACAATTTTGAGCAATGGGGATTTTTGTGAGAGAATCTTTGAGAAAAGAGAGGGCAAATTTTGGGGTACAACAACTGCCCTTGTTCAATTTTCTTAAACCTGAAGAGTTAGATTGGCGAGTCCTCCAATCATGACTTAAAGGTAGAAGATAATTGAACACTAGAGTGCTCAGAAATTTGCACTCGACCATGTGTTAGTTGATTGTGTAGGGAATGGGCTTAAATATTCCATTTGGAGAGATGATGGAGAGTTGTCATAGATGGGCTTAAAGATGCCATCCAAAGGTGATTGTTGATAGAAATTAGACTAAGTCTAAGCTTGACTGTAATTGGGAGGATTATTAGAATAAATATTTGGTCGATTTAATTATGAATGACATGTTGGAATGGACCTGCGTTAAGACGTGTTTGGAAATGTATTAGAAGCAATCCATGTAAGACTGCTTCAGGATGAATCCGTGTGGGACTATATCTGTAAATTCATGAGAAGCAACCTGTGTAGGGCTGCTTCAGGATGATTTTGTGTGAAACTTCATCTGGAAATGTATGAGAAGGAACCTGGGTAGGGCTGCTTCATGATGAGTCCGTGTGAAACTTCATCTAGAAATGTATGAGAAGGAACCTGGGTAGGGATGCTTCATGATGAGTCTGGGTAAAACTTCATCTGGAAATGTATGAGAAGGAACCTCGGTAGGGCTGCTTCAGCTGGTCGTATAGATAGTTGCCCTGGCTTGTTTCAGGAATTAATCTCTGACCTATTTAAGAAATAAAGATAGTTTCCCCGACTTGTTTCGGGAGTTAATCTTCAACCAGCTCATGCAGATAGTTGTCCTATCTTGTTTCAGGTATTAATCTACAATTAGTTGTTCAAAGATAGTTGTCATGTGTTGTTTCTGGTATTAATCTGGAACCTTCTTTTTGTTGGTCGTAGAGATAGTTTCCATGGCTTGTTTCAGGAATTAATCTATGACCTATTTGAGAAAGAAAGATAGTTTCCCCAGCTTGTTTTAGGAGTTAATCTTCAATTTGCTCATGTAGATAGTTGTCCTATCTTGTTTCCAGCATTAATCTACAATCAGTTGTTCACAGATAGTTGTCCTGTCTTGTTTCAGGTATTAATCCAGAACCCGCTTTTTGTTGGTCATAGAGATAGTTGCCCTGGCTTGTTTCAGGAATTAACCTCTGACCTATTTGAGAAAGAAAGATAGTTTCCCCGGCTAGTTTCGGGAGTTAATCTTCAATCTGCTCATGTAGATAGTTGTCCTGTCTTGCTTTAGGTATTAATCTACAATCAATTATTCACAGATAGTTATCCTATCTTGCTTCAGGTATTAATCTAGAACTGTTTTTTTTGTTGGCCATAAAGATAGTTGTGTTGGCTTGTTTCAGGAATTAACCTCTGACCTATTTGAAAGAAAGAAAGATAGTTTCTCTGGCTTGTTTCAGGAGTTAATCTTCAATCTGTTCATGTAGTCTTTTTATCTTGCTTTAGGTATTAATCTATAATTAGTTGTTCACAGATAGTTATCCTGTCTTGCTTCAGGTATTAATCTAGAACTTGAAAATTGATGATGATATTCGTTTGTTGATCTTTCTTGAAAAGGTAAAGAAATAGTTGTATGTAATGTTATGATGCATGACACTCATTGTGTAATAATGTTCTCAAATTGAATGAGATTGTGCTACTGTATTTTGTTATGCATATGTTATAATGTTTGTAAAGTAATGTATGAATGCAACATATGAACTAATCATTTGTTCATTGTAGTGTCGTTGAATTAAGGGAAAATAAATCATTGGTTGTTGTTGGGGGTGAAGAGTATGTGCATCTTCAACCTTGTTTGGAATGTTTCCACTGGGAATTCCTGTTTTGTTGTTTGAGGAGAAATCCGCTGGGGAACATTGATTTTGCTTAAGGGAAAATCTGTGGAGAGTGTTGATTTCTGCTTGAGGGAAAGAGTTCAGGAGTTTTAGTTGTCCGTTGCTCTACTGGGGAGTTATACTCTTGATTGGAGAGAATGGAAGTTAACAACTTGTTGGGGATAAAGAAGTTAACTGTTATCTGATCGGCTTCCAGGCTTTGCAGCAACCCATTGGGGATAATGGCAAACTTTACTAGGGAAGAATAGTTTTGTTAGTGTTTTGAAGAAGTTAAACTATTATCTGATTGGGTCCAGATTTTAGTAACTTTTGGGGATATCAATGACTCTACCGGCATTAAAGGATTTTGTATGTTGATTTGTATTGGTCTGGAGGATTCGTAGATTGTTGGGGAAATAAACCCATTTGACAAATCTGCTGGGGAGGTGTTTTCTTATGGAAGAACTCCTCAAGACTTTCTCTTAAGACCAATTCAACTGGGGAGAGGTTTTTCGGAGGTTGAAACTATGGCTGGGAATTGCATGGATCCAACTTTATAGGGACATCCATGAACTTGGCCTTGTGGGGTTTGTACCCTTATCCGTGAAGATTATTCTGTGGGGATAATCTTATAGAGGTGGCTTTGGTGAGTTCTACGGGGATCACCTTCTGAAACAACTTTTGTGGGGATTTTTCATTGTCCATAGTAGTAAGTGTTGTAGTTATTGCCAGAAATTTTTTGCTTGATTGTACGTCCCCCTTGATGGAATTCATGTTCAATGCCCCCAGTGATTCGAATGGAGACTTGCCCCCGACTATGAGAGATTTCATGAAATCTTGACTTGACTGCCCCGAATAGGTTGGACAATAATCATGTTATGCCCCTTGATTATGGAATATTTGTCAATGGAAGTGGTTCTTGTTCATTGAGAATTTTTATTCATTGGATATTTGCCGTGTGAATTTCTCTGCTGTCAAACAATTAGCTATATGCAAACAACGATATTTAAACAATGCAAAGTTTATGCTTGTTTTGAGGTTTTGAGAATTAATTTTTAGCAAATAAAAGAATTTTGTAAGAATATGAATTCAACTCGGGATTTACAATAAGCCTTATAGAAGTCAGGATACCTTTTATAACAGTATGCTTTCGAACTAACCCATGCTTCAATTAGGACTTTTAAAGGGTTCTAGCGTAGCTTGGTTTACGGTTTAAGAAACAAAGGATAAGGATCAAAGTTGTGTTTGTACCCACCCGTTCTTCATGATGTTCTTCAGTCCTAAACTCAGTTAATTGTGCATTTTGAATTCCAAATGAGTATGGAATGACATTTTGGTGATGGTTTGGACGAGTTAATTTTGTTGGAAGGCAGTCATTTTTTCACCCTTTTTCTTTTGTTGAGGATTTGTAGAGACCTCCTTTTTTGATTTATTGCCCCTAATTTTTGCTTGACTTCTCTTGTTTTGAGATTACAACCACCGGGATGCCCTAATTTTTCTTAAGTCTCCTTCATAGGTTTTGACCTAGTGGGCTTTTCTTTTGAGAGACAATGAATTCCTATTTTACGGGGAACCATCGTCGGCTTTTAATTCAAAAGGATGTTTTTGATGTCACTCGTTGTGTATAAAGTGAAAGCTTGTGGCTGAACACGCATTTGAATTAGCTGAGAGACTAACTTGCCCCAGGTTTTGATTAAAGGTTTCAATTTGTGTGAAAAAGAAAACTCCTACTTCCTTGTCTCAAAGGGGTTGACTAGAGATCATCTTCCTTATAACTCCCGTGTTTAGGGGAATATGAAACAACGTATGTACATCGTCAGCAAGGTTTGTCCAAAAGCATATTGTATGAGATTACGGTATTGTTTTCATCATCCTCCCTCTAAAGGCTTTAGGCTTGTAGTTGAGAGTTGAATATCATACAAAAAGAGGTAAAAGCATAATTTTATTATAGTGAAAACGAAAGGATTATGTGATACGGTGGGAGAAATGACTTGAAGGTTTTGCGTTTGATTGCAAATGTTGCGGTTAGCAAGAGTCGCCACCGACTTTTCTTTTATCCAAAAGGAAAGGTGAAAAAGCACAGGAAAGACCTTTGAGATTATTTCTTGATTTCGGTGGGTAGATTATGAAAAGGTAATGTATTAGCACCCTTTTCATCCATGGTTTTCCATGGGCTCTTAGTTAATTTCAAGATCACTTGCTTTTTTGTTTGAAATTGTGCTTGGTGTGGTTTTTGAAAGTATTTTGTAAAGAGGCCATTGTTTAGGCAATCTTTGTAATGATTCTTGTTCGTAAGAATGTATACAAAGATGTTGATCTTTTGAAAATGTTTTCAAGTTTGTAACATGATTTGAAAGTGTAGGTGTTTGTTTTGAAAATAACAAGGATTATTTTTTTGAAATTGAGCAAGTAATTAGGATCATTCTACCTACTCAAAAGTCTTTCTTGTTCATTTTCCTTTTCCTTTGACATTGTTATCTTACCATTGATTTGGTAAGTAACTCCATCTTTTGATGTAAACAGGACAGGCGTGGTCATCGTATAACTATGATTAGCAATGTTTCAAGGTATCTTAGCATTCTTTTTAGGGACTAAGATCATTTGAAAGGCAACTTAGATAACGTCATCGAGAGACTATGATCTTGTATTTGCTTTGTTTTTGCTAAGATACCTTACATGCGTAATATGGCCATTTTGTATAAGACAACCAAGTGAAATAACCCTAGGGGTGCTTGTGTGCAAGTGTATTGTTTTCATGCTTGCTTTTGTCTTGAATTAGGGTTTTCTAAGTATTGGTTTTAGTCTTTCCATACAAACCCTAATTACTAACATTTGTATATAAAGTGATAAATTGCAGAATTTAAAGTTACTACGCTATTACAATATTTGTGGGGAGGGGGTGTACAAATTGAAATGGGGATTGTAAAAATATAAACCTAGTTAGTCTATTACAACCATATTGAATAGGTATTGATGTGCAAAGATTTAAATGTACAAGATGAAATAAATATACAAGAAATGTAATTGTTAAGAAAATGGGTATTTTTGGAATTTTATGAGAAAAAGGGAAATTGTTTTAACCTAATTAATTAAACTGGAATTTATTTAAGAAAAGATTTTAAATAAAATCCTAGTTCTATTGATTAATGAAAATAAGTTTAGAAAAAAGTATTTTTTGATATTTTTGTCTTGAAAATATTTTTGGCCTTTTTTATATTAAAATAATATATTTTAATAGGTGTGAAAGAAAATAAATAAAATTAAAAAAACATAGTATTTTAATTTACAAGACTAATTAATAAAAATAAATAGAGTATAGTTAATAAAAATATTTTTGTGAGAAGAATAAAAATAAAATAAGCCAAAATATAAATCTATCATTTTTTTGTATTTTTATGATTTTTAGTATTTAGAAAAATATTTTAAGAAAATAAATAAAATAAAAATAAAGAAATAAAATAAAATTGGCCCAAGGTGCAAATAGCCTGCAGGGGGTGAGGAATAGCAAAAAACAAAGGCCCAAACCTGGAGCCCAGCGCCTGCAAAAAAAGTCATAAAGAGCAAAAAAAATGTAAAAAATACAAAAGGGTACCACTGGGGCTCGAACCCAGGTCCCATAGTTTACAGGCGCGCACTTCTACAATTGGGGTGACTATACATCCGTTAACATAGGCAAATCAATAAATGTGTAAGGCAAAATGCGCCCTGATGACTTCATCTTCAACCTCCAGCCGGACCAACTGTAACTTGCTCATTTCTTATCAAAACTAAAAACTGTAAACATGAAACTTGTAGAAAATTTTCTCACGGTTTCAGAAATGTAAAGCATTAAAACTATAGATTAAAGATAAGCATGAATTTTAATGGCCCTAATCTGAACCCTAAAAATCTCAGAAATTTCAGTTTCAAAATTCTCTAAGCTCAAGCAAAATTAATGGAAACTATGGACATGGTTCGCTTCAGGGCAATGATATATACATGTTTTGTTCACAAATAAATCATTGATGATGCTTGTATGAAGAGTTCCAAGTTGAGAAAACTTACCTCAAAACTGGAAATCGTGTTTTGAGTTTGAGCTTGTTTCAAGTGATGATGATGATCAAGTTAGCTTCCTTGAGGTCCTAGGAAGCTAATGCAATGATTAGCTTGAACAATGGTGTTAAAGTTCTAAAACAGGTTGTGGGATTGATTCTATGTGAGGTTTAGAAACTTTAGAAACCAAAAGGCCAAGAAACGCACGAGTAGATTATGAGTCTCATGTTTTTGGTCAGTTTGTATGAAAATGAAAGTGTGAAGTGTGATTCTGAGTTCTAGGTTCTTTCAAGGCTTAAGAATTCATGTATTTGTGTCAAATGGTTTGTGTATGTATAAACAAAAGTGTTTTAGTGTGTGATACGGTGGGAGAACTGACTTGGAATTTGCGTTTGTGTTTACAAATGTTGCGGTTTAGCAAGAGTCGCCACCGACTTTTTATTTTATCCTAAGGAAAGGTCAAAAAGCACAGGAAAGACCTTTGAGATGTTTTCGTGGGTTCGGGGGGTAGATTATGAAAAGGGAAGGTGCTAGCACCCTTTTCATCCATGGTTATCCATGGGCTCTTAGTTACTTGTTTTAGATCACTTGCCTTTGCTTTTCAATTGTTTGAAATGGTGCTTTGTGTGTGTGGTTTTGAAAATGTTTTGAAAAAGACGCCTTGTCTAGGCAACCTTTGTAACGATTCTTGTTTGAATATATACAAAGGTGTGTGTCTTTTTGAAAAGATAATTCAATGTTTTGAAAGTTGTTTTGAAATTGTTTTTGAAGTTGTGTTGTCATGTGTGTTTGAAAAATGGCAAGGATGTTTTGCAAGATTTTTTGACCAAGTAACTAAGAGTTATCTACCCTATTTTACTCAAAGATTTTTCTTATGTTTTTGACCCTTTTAACAGTGTTATTTCACCATTGTGTTTGATGAACAACCTTGCGTTAGGATGTTGAACGGGACGGGCGTGGGTCATCATATACAATCATTGAAGGCAACTTGTGAGACGCTCTAGCAATTTTGTAAGGGACGAGATCATTTTATCGAAGGCAACATCGAGGGTCATCGAGGGACTACGATCTTTGTTTATCGAAGGGACATTTGCTAGAGTGTCTCATACTCGAGGGACATGATTGCATTTTTCCGAGGCAACAAGCGAGGTTACCCTAGAGGTGCAAGTGTGAATTGTGTATTGATTTTCATGCATTTGTCTTGTATTAGGTTATCTAGCAGTTGATTTTGAATCTTCGCATACAAACCCTAATTACTATACAGTATATGAAAGGCGATAAATTGCGGGAATTTAAAGTCTAAGCTATTACAAATAAGTATCCGGGGATGGGGGTACAAATGTTTACAAACGGGGATGAGTCTTATCAGAATAGTAATGTCCAAATATTATAGTTACAACCAAATTGAATCGTAGCATTCTCGATGTAAAAATATAACAATATATAAGAATCAAAGAGAATCAAAAGTATTGTGCAATGCATATGGTTATTTACAAATGATCAAAATGTTAGCCTAATGCAAATTAAGTATTATTATTTTTGTATTTTTGTTAGTTTTATATAAACAAAGGTTTTAAAGAAAGAATTATTTAATTTAATTAATTCTATTATTTATATACCTTTAAATGTAATGAATATTAAAAAAAAGCTATTAAGGATATTTTATACAAAAAAGTTAATATATTATTTTTATTTAACAAAAGAATTAGTTTAAGTTAAAAAAGGTAAATAAAGTGATAATGATAAAAAAGTATTGATGTGTAAAACAAAAAAAATAAAAAATAAAGTGGGCCTTGAGGAATGCCCTTGGCCCAAAATAAAATTGAAAGAGAACAAGAGGGGGGTGTAGCGTCAGTTTGCAATTGGGCTTGGTTTGGTTCGCTGGGGAAAAAGCCCATGATACTTTGACAAAGTTTTTTTTTAGGGTTTTCGTTTGCTTAGCTCAGAATTAGGCTTGTAGTTTGAAACGACACCGCTCTCCTCTCATCTTCTTCGCCTCTTCACCATTCTCAAGCAGAACCACTGATGCCCTCTATGCCTGGCTACTGGAGCGCCGCCCCCTTTCACTCTTTTACTTTCTCCCAGCGATCCAAGCTTGGTGTTTCGAAAGGTTTGATTTGTTCATTCGTATTTTTTAGGTTTTTTCAGAGTTACATTAGCGCGATTCTTGTATGTTATCACTTGCATGTTTTGATCCTTATGCTTTTTTTGTTGATGTTTACATGTTGTATAAACTCGAGGGTTTGAGGAATGTACCTTGAATGTCCTGCTTCTGAGAACGATGGAGGGAGGAAAGGGCTTAGTGGCGCCTCCTTGGTGGCCGGAGTGGGGAGAAACACGATGACCGTGCTTGCTTTTCTGGTATTTGTATCTTTCTCCTTGAACTGTTATGTGATGACAATAATTCTGAAAACACTATTCCATTAGCTTCTGAATCTCTTCCTTTCTTGGGTATCCTTGATTCTGTGATGAACTTTTGTTCTGAGATTTGTTTTTTGATAAGTTCTTCTTTTCAAATATCTTGCCTATTCTATGATGAATTTTATTCTGAGATGCTTGTTGTTGTTGAGTATGTTAGTGATGATAAACCTGAAACATTGCCTTTGACATGTTCTTCTTTGTTGGCTTTGCTGATTCTCAATGATGAGCTTTTGTTCTGAGATTTGTTTTTGATAAGTTGTTTTATTTTTGACTCTCTTCCTCTTTGGGGCTTTGTTGGCTGATGGTTTTGCCTATGATAAACCCTGTTCTGAGGCGCTTGTTAGTGTTATTTGTGGATTTGGTGTTTGGATTTGTTTGAGTTTTGGTTTGGATTGAAGGCAAGTTTGCTTGAAGTTTTAGGAAGGCAGGCTTGTTGGTATTTGTAGTTTGAACTGGTTTTTTTGTTGAAGGTTATGCAGGCTTGATGTTATATTTGAACAAGTTTTAAGGCTTGTTTGTTACAGGCAGGTTTGAGGCAGGTTTGGAGGAAACAGGTTTGTTGGAAACAGGCCTCAAGGCTTGTTATGCCTTAGGCCTGTATTTGTTGTTTGGAAATTTTGATGCAGGTTAGAAGGTTTGAGTTTGCTTGTTTTTAGTACAGGCAAGCTTATGCTTCTGGTTTGCTTGAAGGCAGGTTACAGGTTATGCTTGTGTTTTGATTTGTCTATGTTGTCGGGTTTTCGAGCAGTTTGCAGGTTTGACAAACTTGCAGGGTTTTGCTTGCAGGTTTTACAGTTTGTGGTTCCTTTTTTTTTGTGAACTGCCCTCCCTCCTTTGTAACTCTTAGCTTGTTATATTTATCTATTCTTTAAGCCTTCCAAACTGCAAACCTGCTTCACTCTCTCTTTCTCTCTCCATAAAAGCATATTTAATTGCTTAAAGTACTTTTAATTCTGAAAAGGTGTTGGCCAGGAAATGATGAAATGTTTTGACAAGTTGCTTGCTTGCATCTTGGTTTTCCTCTGCAATGTACTTTCTTCCAGATTTTCTGCATTGTTCTTTTTGATAGCTTGTAGGCAGTTTTTTGACAGCTTCTTGATAGCTTCTTGACAGCTTGTTGACAGCCTGGTTTGCTTTTATGCAACTTGGTTTTCTTAGTTTGTGTAACTTAGTTGACAGTTTGTGTAACTTAGTTGACAATTTGTGCAACTTGGTTTGGCATTTCATTTTGACATTGTACAGATTGGTGTACTTTTATGCAGCCTTGTGCCTTCTTTGTGTTTGATTGCAAAAATTAATTTTACTTTTCCTCTTTGTGAACCAAGAAGAGAGATCTTCTTGTGATTTGCAAAGAAGATGAGCAAAATATGATGAAATCAAAACGATCTGATTCCGACCAACAATCTTTAATGATGAGTTTTTATTTATCTATCTGAAAATACTTTTTTAATTCATCTGCACTGATTTTTGTCTTTGCAGGTAAATACCAGTTGGGATAAGGGAAGCAACAGTAGAAGATGAAGACTTAGAATATAGATTTATTTTCTTTTCAATTATTTGTAATAAATATTATTGTAAATATTGTAAATAAATTTACAGTATTCCACATAACATTTGTAACAACAATTAAAAATAAATAAAAATCTTTGTCAGATAATTCTTTATTTCTTCTGCACTGTTTATTTAATTATTTAAATTTCTTGAATTAAAATAATTGGAAATGCATCCCAATAATTGTAACTCAGATAAAATAAATAATCAACAAACGTTGCAGTCTCGCAACCTTGCATTAACCATCATACGCCCAGCATTCCAAATAACCATATGCATTACACAGTTAAACAAACAAACGTCCATACGCCTTTCACTTCACTGATCAAACCAACGCTCCAACCTTTTAATTCAAAAGCCTCAGCTCTTAGCCCAAATGTTTAGGTTTTAAGAAACAAACAACAATCTTGAACAAGCGTAAAACAATGTAACAGTTAATTTGAAATACTGTGGATTTAAGTTCTTCTGAGAATGCGAGTGAAAAACCCTAATTCCAAATTTGCTGTCAAAGAAAAGTCCGCTTGATCCAACCCTGAGCCAAACTCAACCAAATCAATAGAAACCCTAATTTTGGATAAACTGATAAGAAAAGTCTGTTTGACCGATTCTTGAGCCAATCTAAAAAATCAGGGAAAACCCGAAGCTGTGATTTCTTGTGAAAAAAGGGAGGGCAAATTTTGGGATACAACAGAGTGCATTGGCAAGTCAGAAGTATAAGTTTCTAGCTTTTGGCTAGGTTACTCAATTTTGAAGAAAAGAGGGAAACAAGTTTCAAGGAGAGGTAAAAGTATGGGATGGGTGATTGTAAGTGTTTGAAACATTTCTCATGAGTCATATGACTGGTTTGATCAGAAGAGAACACGTGCAAGGCTCAAGAACAAGTTTTGTACAAAAAGTTGCTTTATCAAAATGGCAATGTGACCTTTCTTCCAAAAATGTATATAAAGCATGTCCATGCATTGAATAATTGAAGTGAGGCCTCTAACAGCTGTGTAAATATTAATTGTAGAGTGCCTAACAAGTTTGAGGCCTGCAAAGTAGTGTTTATGCAGCATGGTTTGAATTTGAATTTTGTTCATCACTAAAATGACTTGTAATTAAAGTGATAAAACCCCAACTTCATCTCTTCGATTCTCCCTACTCAAGAATGATCTCAGGGAGTTCTTGGACATTTTGGAAAGCTTGTAATTTGATATACAACCCATATTTGAGTCTCTTTTGAATATTCCCCTTGGAACTATATGAAAAAGTGCCATGAAGTTGGGTCAAAATCCTGACCAAATTAGGGTGAAATTTCACTAAGTGTTTTGTTTCATGACCACATGTTCTTAAAATTATAACTTGAGATCCAAGCGCTTTTGGAAGAAGTTATGTGAATAAAAGTTGTATATTTAATGGAGATATACAACTTTCATGTTGGAAGTTTATCTTGAATAATTTTGCATCATGGTGAAAAATTTGCTCAAAGTTATGAAAAAATAAGAAATTTTCAACACTTAGAAAAATTTCTAAGTTTAGAAATTTTGACTTCTCAAAATGAAATCTTGACTTTTTGATTTCTTGATGAATAAGTTTCATATTTTGACATGTTTTGTTGAATTATGATCTTTGGCACTTGAATTTGACCAAAAAGTCAAAGTTCGACTTTTCAATATACAGTTGACTTTTGATCAGTTGACTGAAAAATTCATCTGTCTATCCAATGCACTTGCAATGTTTTGAACCATGTCATTTGTAAAAAATGATGCAATTGGACTCTTGATATCATGCCTTAAACCAATTGGCCATTTGCTAGGTCAAAAATCAGAAATTGCCCTTTCCCAGTAAAAACCCTAATTTTGACCATTTTGCCCTTTTGGAGATTTGATCAAATTTCTTGAGAAGTTGTGATCTAAACTTGATAAAAATGATACATATGAGTCTAAAATGTTGATGTGGATAAAAAATTATGAAGTTTGACTGTGAATTAGCCATAGTTGACTTATTCCCCCATACAACTGATTTTTAGGTCAACTGCTCAATTGACTGAGCAAAAGTGTGATCCAAGGCTTGAAAGTTGACATGAGTAATCTTGGGGGTCCATAATGATCCATGAAAGTCACATGGGACATTGGAAGTTCAAAAATCATTGTGCAAACTCAAACCCTAGTTTTGGTCATCAGTGCCTAAGGAGGTGTCTTGAGCTGATCAAACCCTAATGCAGTCTTGAGTCAAGGATATCTTGTGAGTAAATTCTTGATAAGTGAGAGGGCATATTTTGGGGTGCAACAGCTGCCCCTGTTAAATCTTCTTAAGCCTGAAGATTTAGATTGGCGAGTTTTGCCATTCGTGAATCGAAGGTGGAAGATGATTGGACACTAGAGTGCCCAGAAATTTGCACTTGGTGATGTGATGGTAGAGTGAATGGGCTTAAAGATGCCATTTGGAGATATGACAGAAAGTTGTTGGAGATGGGCTTGTAGATTCCATCCAAAAGTGATTGTTGAATCTAAACGAGAATTTGAATGAGTATCAGAATGGCGTCCGTGTCTAGAGTGTATCTGAACTGTATCTGAAAGTTGAGATTTTGAATGAACATCAGAATGGCATCCGTGTCTGGAGCGTATATGTACTGTATCCGAAAGTTGAGATTTTGAATGAACATCAGAACAGCGTCCGTGTCTGGAGCATATCTGTACTGTATCTGAGAAAGAATATGTATGAGTATCAGAATGGCATCTGTGTCTGGAGCGTATCTGAACTGTATCTGAAAGTTGAGGTTTTGAATGAGCATCAGAATGACATCCGTGTCTGGAGCATATCTGTATTGTATCTGAGAAAGAATCTGAATGAGAATCAGAATGGCATCCGTGTCTGGAGCATTTCTGAACTATATCTGAAAGTTGAGAACTAAATGAGTATCAAAATGGTATCCGTGTCTGGAGCGTATCTGAACTATATTTGAAAACTTTGAACATTGTTAATGGTAGTTGTTAACCTTATCCTGAAAAGGGTAAAATGTTAGCTAAAATGCAAAGTCATGTTGTATGAAATGCATGGTATGATGCATTCGTGCTATCAATGTTTATGATATATGGATGCGATGTATGCGTATGTGAGCTAATCTGCTACACTGCTATTTAGACTGGGGAAAATAAATCCTTGATTGTTGCTGAGGATATGGAGTGTAAGTCTTCATGTTGTGAAGCCTACGTGTTGATGAATTTCTGCTTAGAGAAATAAACTCTGTTGTAAGGGAAATGTCGCGTACTGCTTGTAAAATCCTGTTGGAGAAATCTGAGAAATTGGACGACTTCTACTGGGGATTGATAACTGGAAGTTTTATTTCGCTGGGGATTAAACTGCACACTGTGGGGGATTTCATGGAGATAGCTTAGAGAGATTTCCCTACCTCTTAAAGCCATTAGTGACTGTCTTTCTATTTTGTTTATTTGTAAACAGTAATTATGTTCAAATGCATATGTTCAAAAATGAATCATTTGGACGTTTTTGTAAACAAAACACAAAAGTAAAGAAAAACAAATAGTTTTGCACTTTCAAAGGGGTATCTTTGCATTGACTTTGAGTAAGTATTTTTGTACAATGAGACGAACATTCTAGTAAGATAATTCCGTTGTAAAAAATGAAAATTTTGATACAAAGAAAAGATAGCTATGTGCAATAATCCCATGGGGTTCCCATTCTGCCATAGCCTTCGTATCTCTGAGCATCTTGTCTATTTGTTACCTTGTCCGAAGATGATTGAATTGATCAGAACCTCTGAGCTTGTCAGGTTGTTCGTAAGGTGATCCAACAGAACATAGTCATACGCTTTAAATCCCTAACTTTTTCCTGGACCGACCTTTCGGGTTTTCAGTCCACCAGGATACCCTTTTTTGCCCAAGCCGCCCTTTCAGGTTTTCAGCTTGCCGGATGTACAAATTTTTTTGTTTTATCCATAATTTTTGCCTGAACGTTATTTGGTTCGTCGGGATGTCCTTGTTTTTCCTAGGTGTGTCAACCTAGCGGGTCTCTTATGCGTAGTATCTTTTGACTATGTATGCGTTCGCAGGGTGCGACAGGTCGTCGCCATCCATGGTGGTCAGAATCATTGCTCTACCAGAGAATATGTTTTTGATCATAAATGGACCTTCGTGTGTAGGAGTCCATTTTCCCCTGGGATCACCTTGAGGAAGTATGATACATTTGGTCACCAATTCCCCGATTTGATACACTTGGCGTCTGACCTTTTTGTTGAAGGCCTTGAACATCTGTTTTTGATACATCTGACCGTGACAGACAACAGTAAGTCTTTTATCATCAATCAAGTTTAGTTCATTAAGTCGAGTCTGGATCCAATCTTGTTCATTCAGCCCTGCATCCTTCATAATTATTAGAGAGGGGATCTGGACCTCAATAGGCAAGACATCTTCCATGTCGTAAACCAGAGAGTGAGGTGTTGCCCCAGTTGATGTGCGAGTTGTGGTATGATACTCGTGGAGAGCGAATGGAAGCATCTCATGACAGTCTTCGTAACTTACTGTCATTTTCTGTATGATTTTTTTAATGTTCTTATTCAGGGCTTCGACAACACCATTCATCTTCGGCCGGTAAGGGGATGAATTGTGATGCTGGATCTTGAACTGCTCGCACAGGGCGGTGGTCAAATTATTGTTCAGGTTCGTACCATTGTCTGTAATGATCCTCTCCGAGATACTATACTGACATATGAGATTCTGCTTGATGAACCGGGCGACAACATTCTTGGTGACAGAAGCGAAAGAAGCTGCCTCCACCCACTTTGTAAAATAGTCAATGACCACTAAGATGAAGCGGTGTCCATTGGAGGCTGTTGGCTTGATTTCCCCAATAATATCAATCCCCCACATAGAAAAGGGCCAAGGAGTCGTCAAGACATTCATAGGAACCGGGGGTACGTGCACCTTGTCAGCATAAATCTGACACTTGTGGGAGGTTCGAGAGTGTTGATAACAATCTAATTCCATGGTAGACCAATAATAGCCTGCCCGTAGGATTTTATTTTCCATCGTATGCCCACTGCAATGTGTGCCAAAAGTGCCTTCATCTAACTCAGCCATGATCCTTTCAGCTTGAACCTTGTCTACGCACCAAACTAACACAGAGTCATGGTTGCATTTGTAAAGAATGCCATTACTAAGGAAGAATTTAGCATAGAATCTCCTTAAGAACTTCTTGTCATTTACTGAAGATCCTTCTGGATATTCTTGGGTTTCGAGATACCTCTTGACTTTGTGGAACCAAGGCTGGTCCACTATTTCTTCAGTATTAATCTCGTGATAGTGTGATGGTTCATCCTTTCATTCAATGGTGATCTGGGGAGCCTCGTTATCCCATTTAAGTTTAAACATAAATGACATTGTGGCTAGTGCGCCCGCTAGCTGATTTTCTTCTCGCGGGAAGTGCTCGAAGGTAATCTTCACAAAGTGTGGGAGCAATGTCAAAACATGTTCTTTGTAAGGGATAAGGTTAGGGTGTTTGGTGACCCGTTCCCCTTTGATCTGGCTGATTACCAAAGCCGAATCTCCGAATACATTCAAGGATTTGATCCCCAAGTCTATGGAAGCTTCGAGACCAAAGATGCACGCTTCGTATTCCGCCATGTTATTTGTACAATTGAAGCAGAGTCTTGACGTAAAGGGAGTGTGACATCCTTCTAAAGATATGAGTATAACACTGTGATCGGTGGAAATAGAACTGACTGTTTTGGAATGCTGGTTCGCGAAATGTCGCGGTAAGCAAGAGTCGCCACCGTCTTTTATTTTCTCCAACAAGGAAAGAACAAAAGCACAGCAAAATTCCTTTTCGAGATTTTTCTCGGGTTCGGGAGGTAGATTATAGAAAGGGAAGGTGTTAGCACCTTTTCTATCCGTGGTTATCCACGGGCTCTTAGGTACTTGCTCCCTATGTTTTCAAAAATGTTTTCTTTTCTTGTGTTTGTGGGTTTTGAAAAAGTTTGTTTTGAAAACTCCTAGGTAACTCTTGTATCAGTCCTCAAGAGTGTATGAAGTGTTTGTTTGAAAACTTTTGTTTGAAAGTGTAGGTGCGAAAAGAATTTTTTGTTTTTTTTGAAAGAGCAAGTACCCAGGAGAAATCTACCTACTCAAAAGAAATTAAGCTGTGTAAATGTCCTTTAGACAGTACTATCCCACTATTGAGAAGTAGGTAGCATCGTCGTTGGAGTTATTCGGGTCAATTCGATTATAGGGACATGTGGTCACCAAAGCAATAGTAGGACGCCTTAGAGGTAACCCTAATGTCCTTGATCCTTTTTTATCCGAGGCAACCGTTTCGAGGCAACTTGGATCTTTAGACAGGAGGGCGACCTCTAAAACACCCTATACTCAATGACCACGTCGAGGCAACCAAGTGAGGCGTACCCTAGGAGTGGCATGTGCGAGTGTGTCAAGTTTCATGTTTGAGTTGTCTTTGCACATGTATTATGGTGAGCTACGAGTTGATTTTAATTTTCAGGCAAGTCTTGTCATGCATAATTAACAGTTAATAATTGTGCGGAAAGTAAATTGCGGAAAGTAAATCTACGCTATTACAAGGCGTCGGGTATTTACATCGCCAAAAACATAACCCTTGAAAAGTAAATGCGAGAAAATAAAGAAAGCGATAAAAGGGCTAATTATATATTACATCCTCGGAACAGATACATAAATATGATCAAAAAATAATATGCGCGGATAGAAATTAAATCAGAGAAGTCTTAGGGTTTTGGCCCCTTTTTTGAGAAAAGAATGAATTTTTGGTTATTTTGCATTTAATTAAACCTAATTCTAATTAATTAAATAAAAGAAATGTTTTTTTAAGTTTTTTTTATGTTTTAATGAAATAAAAGAAAATAGTTAAATATGTTAATTAACCTAATTCTACATGGATTTTATTTATTGTGAAAATAATTACAATTAACCTAATTAAAACAACTAAATTAATTAATTACATTTATTTACAAAAATAATAATTTAAAGGTGAAATTAATAAATAATAATAATAAAAATATTGTTTTCTGAATTTATTGTGAAAAAATTAATTATGAGTAAATTAAATAATAATAATAATAATAGTTATAATAATTATTAAAAGAAAATATAAAAGGGAAAGAAAAATAAGAAAATAATAAACCAGGGGGGGTGATGGCACAAGTATGGAGATTTGTTAGCAACCTTCAAGGCCCATTAAGCTATTCAGTCCATTGACTTTTTGAGATCCTCCATGGCATGGTTGACTGAGGAGTACCATGGTCTCCCAATCCAGGCCTTTGGATCTATGCTGGTAGTCACATGGCGCTTGGGATGTGAGAGTGTATGATGTTCATCTTTTGGAAGCCTGCATGTAATTGTGTTAAGAAAAATATTATAGAGTTTTGGGTGGACCTGGGATTCGAACCCAAGTCCCAATGATTACCAGCCAGCGCATCAACCATTACACCATGTGCCTGCGTTTGTTAGTATAATGATAACTAAATATAATATATGCAAACAGATTAATAAGCTGGATTTATAAAAAAAGCGCGCGTTCTTTGAATTGTCCAATAGCATATCACCATGCACTCATCTTCTTCGCTGATGCCTGTAAAAACAAATTAGATAGCGGGGGTTTTTAACCCCCACAAAACATGATGACCAAAAATAGCGATTAGGGCTGTGAGCAACATAAATATTTCGCGATGGTCCTCTTAGATTCGTCTAGTCTCAACGATTCTAACCATGGGTCTTAAAGGTTCCAATTTTTTCTGGATAATAAAGCCCCAATTTGGAAGCTCAAGAACCCTAGATTTTGTCAATGGCAACTCACGATTCTGTACACTATAATCCAATTAACCAATACCATTAGCTTTATATGAACTCAAGCAATACAAAACAATGAATAAAACATGTTAATTATGCATGAAATAGCCAATTCAATTATGGACATGAGAAGCAAACTGTGGGTCTGTTCTTGAGTATTTCTTGAGCCTTAGCAGTTGGTTTTGATTCCTACACGTCCCAGACACTTCCAGCAATGTGTTAGAATCCACAAAATGCTTTGAATCGTGCTAGAATGCAGAAAACAGTTTTGACTTTTCTTGGATTTTTTTGAATGTGGTTATGGCTTTCTTGCAGAAAATTCACGTCTGCATGAGTAGGGTTCACTTGTGTACTTATAGTAGAATAGAATTAGGTTAAATCTTTGCAAAGAAATCCATGGAATTGATGGTTGTACATTTGATTGAAAATCAACTATTTTTGAATCTTTTTGATTGGAAAAACTTGCTAAATTTGGAGATTCTTGTCCCTTTGATTTGCACACGAATTTTCCAGCATATATTGACCACTTTTGCTTCACAAAAAGATTGAAAAATCAAATCTTTGTATTTCCTACAATTTAAATTAATTAAATGAATTAAAATTGATTAAAAATCCAAATAATTAATAAAAATAAGAAAAATAAGTTCAAATAAGCTTGATGGGTCGTGCATGGATCATGGATAAAGTTTCAAGAAGAAATTTGAGGCCCATTAGCAAAAACAAAGTGTTTTGAGCAAAGTTGACTTTTGTAAATTCACAAAAATTTCCCAACTTCTCCAATGCATATCTTGCTCAATTTTGATCATATGAACATGTTCTTGTACATTTTGGAAAGGTCTTGAAGTCCTCTAACAAATGCCTTTGGTCCCATGTCATTTGGATTTACCAATCTCAAGTTATGGTTTTTGACTTAAAGTGCATTTTTGTTGACTTTTGAATTTGACCTATAATTTAGAAATTGATAACTTTTTGTGGGAGCATTTATTAGACTTGGAGTGTGAAGATGGATTGTAGGAAATGTCATCCTCTTCAAAATGAGCATTTGATGGGATTTTTCTGATGAACCATGAAAAAGTTATGCCCTGGTCAATATACAGTTGACTTTTCTGCTGTCCAAAAATAGTAACTTTTGCATCTTGATAATTTTTGAGCCATGCTTGTGGAATCATGATCAAGATTTGATCAAATGATGATTGTGATCTCAAAATAAGATGTTGACCAAAATTTTTGACTTTTGACTGCAAAATGACCATTTTGCCCCTGCAGTTGACTGTAGGTCAAAGGGAGCTTTTGACTGTGCAAGTTGACATTGTGAGTCTTGAAACTTGCCATGTGGATGATTGAGAATGTATGGAGATCTATGAGACTTGATTGGGCCATTGAAAACCTCAAATTCCTTGAGAGAACCAAAACCCTAATTTCAGCTGTCTTAGGAGGTGGTTTGACTGTGCAATCTCTTGAGTAATCTTGAACCATTTGAAGATGATTCTTGACAAACCTTGAAGAACATGGGAGGGCAAATTTTGGGGTACAACAGTTGCCCCTGTTCAATCTTCTTAAACCTGAGGATGTAGATCGGCTTGCGTGCCTTTCGTGATCCGAAGGTGGAAGATGATTGAACACTAAAGTGCCCAGAAATTTGCACTCGCATGGTGTGGTATCAACAATGTGATGTCGGGAATGGGCTTACAGATGCCATTTTGAGAGATGATGGATGGGAGGATGGGCTTATAGATGCCATCTGGAGATGTTACAGGATCTTATCGGGATGGGCTTATAGATGCCATCTAGAAATGTAATGGATAGTTGTGGAGATGGGCTTAAAGATGCCATCCAAGAGTGATTGTTTGAATGGTTTGAGCTGGTCGAGTAGATATTTGTCCTGTCTGGTTTCAGGTATAGATCTACAATCAGTGATTTTCCTGTCTGGTTTCAGGTATTAATCTTTGACCGGAGAAATAAAGATGACTTCCTGGCTTGCTACAGGTATTGATCTTCAATCTCTTCATGTAGATAACTTTCCTGTCTGGCTTCAGGTATAGATCTACAATTAGTCGCTCACAGATATGCCCTGGCTAGATACAGGTATCGAATCTGGAACTCCAAATGGTTGGTCGAGATAGCTTTCCTGGTTGGATACAGGTATAGATCTCTGACCTGAGAAATAAAGATGACTTCCTGGCTTGCTACAGGTATTGATCTTCAATCTCTTCATGTAGATAACTTTCCTGTCTGGCTTCTGGTATAGATCTACAATTAGTCGCTCACAGATATGCCCTGGCTAGATACAGGTATCGAATCTGGAACTCCAAATGGTTGGTCGAGATAACTTTCCTGGCTGGATACAAGTATAGATCTCTGACCTGAGAAATAAAGATGACTTCCTGGCTTGCTACAGGTATTGATCTTCAATCTCTTCATGTAGATAACTTTCCTGTCTGGCTTCAGGTATAGATCTACAATTAATCGCTCACAGATATGCTCTGGCTAGATACAGGTATCGAATCTGGTATTGAAAAGGTTGGTCAAGATAGCTTTCCTGGCTGGATACAGGTGTAGACCTCTGACCTGAGAATGAAAGATAATTTCCTGGCCTGTTACAGGTGTTGATCTTCAATCTCTTCATGCAGATACTTTTCTGGCTGGCTTCAGGTATAGATCTACAATCAATCGCTCACAGATATGCCCTGGCTAGATACAGGTATCGAATCTGGAACTTCAAAAGGTGATAGCAATCATCTTTTGATTAACCTTTTCCTGAAAAGGCAAAACATTAGTTGTATGCAATGTTATGATGTATGAAATGCATGATGTCATGATGTTCTCAAAATAAATGAGATTGTGTTGTATGCACTTTATCATGTATGTAAGCGAGAGATATGAAATGTGAAATGTTTATGAATGTATTTTCGTCTAGGAAAATAAATCCTTGACGAGTGCCGGGAAGTTTGTTAAGTCCTGGGCTGATGTTGAAGAGTAGAGTTATTCGTTTCTGTTGGGGATGATGAACGACGATGATTGCAAGAATAAACCAGTAGGAGAAGATGACTCCGTTGGGGAATAAACCTGGTGAAGAAATTACCCTTCGGGGAATTACTCTGTGGGGAAGAGATACTTCGCTGAGGTTTGAATGATAACTCCGCTGGGGATTCCGTTGCTATGCTTTGTTGGGGATTTTGATGAACTCCGCTGGGGGATAGGAAGAACTTCGCTGAGGACGGTCTTTCCATTGCAATTTGCTGAGGATAACCCAGTTAAACTCTGGTGGGGAATAACCTCCTGAATAAGGCTGGGGAGAAGCGTTTGTACTCTGCAGGGGATAAGCTTCCAGAATCTACTGGGGAGACGATTCAACTCTCCTGGGGAGACTTTTGAGGAAATGACTCCACTGGGGTGTCTGTATTCCACCGAGGAACAATCTTATATTTCTGTTGAGGAATATTAAGACTGTCGGGGATGCTTGCTAGGGAACATCTGTATACTCTACTAGGGAATATTAAGATCCTCTGGGGGTACCCAACTTTTCCAGGACTGACGGTAGACTAACTCTGCTTGGGGGAGAGTGTTGCTGACTTGCTGGGGATACTATGCCTTTTTAGGGCTGATGGGAGACCAACTCTGCTTGGGGAGAGTATCGTTGACTCTTGTCTTATCCTGCGGGGATTAAAGGTATCTTGGTTATACTCTTCAGCTGAACTTACCTTGGTACCTTGGTGGACAGAGCAACTAGACCGCTTTAGACAATTCTTATTGCCCATGTTTCTGATGTCACCTGTAATTAGTTCTTTGTTTCGCATGCAAATATTTATGAGTAACAATTAATGTCAAATGCATATATCAAAATTTAACATTGGACGTTCTTTGCAAAACAAAACAGATAAAGGAAAAACAATTGGCAATTTGTCTGAAAAATGAGCTTGTATTGATTTTGAAATTTGCCTGTAAATAGGCGTTTTTGTACAAGAGGCTGACGTCCTAGTAAGAGAACGCCGCCGAACGAAATAGAGTTTATACAATTTGAAAAGGAAACAAAACAGCTATGTGAAAAATCCCACTGGGTTCCAACTCTGCTATCGCCTTTATGTCTTCAAGCGTCTCATCACTTTGCTACTTAGTTGGAGATGAAGCTGATTGATTGGTGTCATCTAAGCCTGATAGTTGATACCGAAGTCTGGATGCAGGGTGATGCAATGAGACATAGTATTACGCTTATCCCTAACTTTTGCCTGGACCACCCTTTCGGGTTTTCAGTCAACCGGGATACCCATTTTTGCCCAAGCCGCCTTTTTCAGGTTTTCGACTTCCCGGGTGTACAGATTTTTTTATTTTCATCCCTTATTTTTGCCCGAACCCTTTTGGTTCACCGGGAAGCCCTTATTTTTTCCTAGGCCAGTCGACCTAGCGGGTCTTTTAGTCATGCGTAGTATCTTTTTATTATGTCTGCATTGGCGGGGTGAGGAAGGTCATCACCATCCATAGTGGTTAGAATCATCGCTCCTCCTGAGAAGATGTTCTTCACCACAAATGGCCCTTCGTACATAGGGGTCCATTTGCCCCTGGGATCACCTTGAGGTAGAATGATGCGCTTGATTACCAGGTCTCCGACTTGATACTCTTGTCGTCTAACTTTCTTGTTAAATGCCTTGATCATCCGTTTTTGGTACGTCTGACCATGACAAATAGTAGTGAGTCTCTTTTCATCGATTAGGTTTAATTGATCAAGTCGGGTCTGGATCCAGTCGTCTTTGCTCAAACCTGCATCCTTCATTATCCGGAGAGAGGGTATCTGAACTTCAATGGGCAAGACTGCCTCCATGCCGTATACCAAGGAATAGGGTGTTGCCCATGTTGACGTTCGCGCTGAGGTACGGTACCCATGAAGAGCAAACAGTAACATCTCGTGCCAATATTTGTAGGTCACTGTCATCTTCTGCACAATCTTCTTGATGTTCTTATTAGCTGCTTCTACAGCCCCATTCATCTTTGGCCGGTAGGGAGAAGAGTTGTGGTGTTGTATCTTGAATTGCTCGCAGAGCTCAATGATCATCTTGTTGTTAAGATTGGTACCATTATCCGTAATGATCCTCTCTGGTACACCGTATCGACAGATCAGGTTGTGCCGAATGAACCGTGCCACGATGTTCTTGGTTACGGTGGCAAAGGAAGCTGCTTCGACCCACTTTGTAAAGTAATCGATCGCTACCAGGATGAAACGATGTCCGTTGGATGCCGTAGGTCTGATCTCGCCGATCATATCAATGCCCCACATTGCAAAAGGCCAAGGTGTTGTCAAGACGTTCAAAGGAACTGGAGGAATGTGCACCTTATCAGCGTAGATCTGGAATTTATGACATGTCCGAGAATGTTGGTAACAGTCAGCTTCCATTGTGGACCAGTAATATCCTGCCCGAAGTATTTTCTTTGCTATGGTATGTCCACTGGAATGTGTTCCGAAGGTACCCTCATGCAGCTCTGCCATGATCCTTTCTTCTTTAGTCTTATCCACACAACACAGTAAGGTTGAATCATGGTTTCATTTGTACAGAATGCCGTTGCTGAGGAAGAACTTTGTCGCGAACCTTCTCAGAAATTTCTTGTCATTGACGGATGCACCCTCGGGATATTCTTGCGCTTCCAAGTACCTCTTTACTTCATGATACCAAGGCTTTTTTGTTACCTCTTCGGTCTCAAGATCACAATAATGTGCAGGTTCGTCCAATTTCCAAATAATGATCCGGGGAGCCTCATTGTCCCATTTGACTTTGAACATAGAAGACATCGTAGCTAACGCGTCCGCCAACTGATTCTCCTCTCTTGGGAAATGTTCAAAAGTTATCTCCTCGAAATGGGGAAGCAACGTCAACACATACTCCTTGTAAGGGATAAGATTTGGGTGTTTCGTATCCCACTCGCCTTTGATCTGACTGATCACAAGAGCTGAATCTCCGAAGACACTTAGAAACTTGATCCTTAGGTCAATTGCAGCTCGAAGACCCATGATGCATGCCTCATACTCCGCCATGTTATTGGTGCAGTTGAAACATAATCGGGCGGTAAGTGGAGTATGAGAGCCTTTAGGGGATATGATCACAGCACCAATACCGTTCCCCAAAGCGTTCGAGGCTCCATCAAAGTGCATAGACCATCGGGATCCTTCCTCAGGTCCTTCATCCGGTCCAGGTATTTCGCAATCAGTTACTACCATGATATTCTCGTCTGGAAATTCAAAGTTCATCGACTGGTAGTCATCCACTTCCTGATGTGCCAAATGGTCTGCCAATACACTTCCCTTGATTGCTTTTCGAGTCGTGTACTGGATATCATATTCAGTCAAGATCATCTGCCATCTTGCTATTCTTCTGGACAAGGCAGGCTTTTCGAAGATATACTTGATTGGATCCATTTTTGAAATCAACAGAGTAGTGTGAGTCAACATATACTGTCTCAACCGGCGAGCAGCCCATACCAAAGCGCAGCAAGTTTTCTCGAGCAGTGAGTATCGGGTCTCACAATCGGTAAACTTTTTGCTGAGGTAATAAATAGCGTGCTCTTTTTGGCCAGACTCGTCATGCTGCCCCAGCACACACCCCATTGAGCTGTCAAGTACTGTTAAGTATACGATTAGAGGTCTCCCTTCAACCGGTGGCATAAGAATGGGTGGTTCTTGGAGATACTCTTTGATTCTTTCGAAAGCGGCCTGACATTCATCGTTCCAACGTACTACTTGATCCTTCTTCAGTAGCTTGAAGATTGGTTCACAGGTAGCCGTTAGGTGCGAGATGAATCGGGCAATGTAGTTCAACAGTCCTAGAAAGCCTCTGACTTCTTTCTCTGTCTTGGGAACTGGCATCTCTTGTATGGCTTTCACTTTGGCAGGGTCCACTTGAATACCTTTGTCACTTACGACGAACCCCAGCAATTTTCCAGATCTCACCCCGAAGGTGCACTTGTTCGGGTTCAACCTCAGCTTGTACAATTTCAACCGGTCAAACAGCTTTTGTAGATGGTCAAGGTGTTCTTCCTCAGTTTGGGATCTTGCAATCATATCGTCGACATATACTTCAATCTCATGATGGATCATATCATGAAATAAAGCAACCATGGCACGTTGGTAGGTTGCCCCAGCATTTTTCAACCCAAAAGGCATGACCTTGTAGCAAAAGGTGCCCCAATGAGTAACAAAAGTGGTCTTCTCCATATCTTCGGGAGCCATCTTGACCTGATTATAATCGGAGAAACCGTCCATGAAGGAGAAGACCTTATGCTGAGCGATGTTGTCAACCAGAACGTCGATGTGAGGCAGAGGGAAGTCATCCTTAGGGCTCGCCCTGTTCAAATCCCGGTAGTCAACACACATTCTGACCTTACCATCTCTCTTCGGTACCAGAACCACATTGGCAACCCACTGAGGGTAGGAAGTCACTGCTAGAAACCCGGCGTCGAATTGTTTCATAACCTCAGCTTTGATTTTCTCGGACATCTCTGGGCGCATACGACAGACTTTCTGCTTTATCGGAGGGAATTCTTCCTTGGTAGGCAAGTGATGAACCACAATGTCAGTATCCAACCCAGGCATATCTTCGTAAGACCAGGCAAAGATTTCCACATAATCATGCAGCATCTGAATCAACCGTTGTTTCACACTAGACTCCAGATTGGCATCAATCTTAACTTCCTTTCTGTCTGTCTCAGTACCCATATTTATCGTTTCCACTGGCTCCTCATGTGGCTGAATGGCCCTCTCTTCCTGGAGTAGCAGTCTTACAAGCTCACCAGGCACTTCGCAATCATCTTCACCTTCGTCTTCGGCTAAGTTGATCGGATTTTCGAAGTCATAACTGGTAGTAGCAGAGTCGTTACTAGTGAGATCCAGAGTGGATTGGGACCTGTATATGTGAGTGTGTAAATATAGCTGTTTTGCAATATATAATAAAGAAAGACAAGGAGCGCAAGATTTGAAATGCAAAAACATCCAATGCTTTTATTAATGATATATGAAAATGACAAATAATAAGCCCTCACAAATGAAGCCACGGTGCCCCGGGTAAGACACTGGGCCGTAAAGTTTAGTAATATTATCTGTTACAAATTCAAAACAAAGGAGTTCATTACTGAGTGACAAAAGTATTAGGTACGAAGTCTTTTGCAGTTCAGTTGTTCGGTCCATCGTTGGTCGTTGGGTAGATCCAGCTGTCGAATTCAGATTCCTCCACATCATCCTCAATAGCATTTACTCCCGGGTTGGTGATGAACACAGGAGGTCTTCCAATCCTTGCTTTACGAACATCCCTCTGAGCTTCTGCAGTGAAACCCAAACCAAACTTGTCAGTCTTCTAAGTGAAATCCGGAAGTCGACCCCAGTTTGCATACTCACCCTTCTCAATAACAGCCCGGGCATCCTTCAAGGAAGCCATCTTCAAAGGAGAATCTTTGATCACAGTCTCTGCTGCTGCCAGTGTCGGAGGGACCTCTTCAAAGTGCTGGAATGGAGTCTCAATGAATTCCCCATCCATCTCTATGTACCGGAACGAGTTAAGGTGGCTGACCATATATTCTTCCTCCCCCTTAACTGTAACAATTTTCCCTTTGATCGGGTATTTCAGCTTCTGATGTAGTGTGGAGGTCACAGCCCCAGCCTTATGGATCCATGGACGACCCAGCAAACAAGAATAAGACGGTCGGATGTCCATCACGTAGAATGTAGAATCAAAGACCTGAGAACCAACCCTGATTGGAATATCAACCTCACCATGTACCATCCTTTTGGACCCATCAAAGGCCCGGACAACAATGTTACTTGGTTTTAATTCCAACCCCTCGCAATCCAACCTGTCTAGTGCTTTCTTGGGTAATACATTCAATGAAGACCCAGTGTCAACCAACACATGGGCAAGAGTAGTGCCCCTGCATTCAATAGAGACATGCAGGGCATCGTTATGGTTCTTCCCTTTTGCAGTCAAATCAGCGTCGGAGAACCCCAGACCATTATCAACAGTTAAGTTGGCCACACAATCGGTAAATTGATCAGCAGATGTCTCTTGTGGCACGTGGGCCGTCTTCAAGAAGGAAATCATAGCCTTGGCATGGGCCTCTGAACACAACAACAGTGATAGCATAGAAATTTTAGAGGGGGTGTGCCCCAACTTCTCTACTACATTAAAATCACTCCTCTTGATAATCTTAAGAATCTCTTCCATTTCCTGTTTGGAAGCTTCAACATTGACAGTCTTTGGTGCCTCCGTCTGGGCAGGCATGTCAGTAGCGATCCCTTTGCCCCGAGCGTCAGATGACTCGGCAACAGGGGTAGAACTAAGAACTTGGTCAGGAGGAGAAATAGGCACACTTGCAGGTGTGATGACAATAGGTCTCTGGATAGCTGGAGGTACAATGTCAGGTGAGAAGAGCCTACCACTACGAGTGACTTTGGCAGGCCCGGTGATGTTGCTGACGCCGATACTAGTATCAAACTCTTGTTTGACTCCGAGCACATAAACATCTGCCCCCTAGTGCCACGGGACAACTTTGTCGGACGTATAGGGGATGGGCCCCGGAACAGTGATGATTATGGGAGCAATCTTCTGAGCAGACATGATTTTGACAAACTTTTTTGAGGGAGCCTTAGGAGAGTTGTTAAAAATGGTAACAATGGACACTTCTTCAGTAGAGGTAGCAGGAACGACAATCTTCTCGAACAAGATCTCTTTATTATCCATCAGGCTTTGGATACCTAACTTCAAAGATGGACAACCAGCATGTGAAACAGAACACAGAAGGCAACCTTTACTACATCCCGGAAATAGACCGGCTAGCAACAGGTTCCTTTTGACAGTCAACAACGGAGTAACAATATCATCCACAGAGGCTATATACAGGTCTTCCTCTATAGCATTCACTCCATGCTTGGGCATGGGAGCAGTCACAACATTGGGCCTTTCGGGCGCCTCGAACTCTATCTCTTTAGCATCAATAAGGTCCTGAACCTTATTCTTCAGAGCCCAACAGTCATCTGTGTTATGCCCCGGGCTGTCAAAGTGGTAAGCGCAGCGGGCGTTGGGATTGTACTTTGGAGAGGTTGTGTTCACAATCTTCGGAGCTTCTCTCAGAGTTACCAGATTGGTTGTCAATAACTGCGGCAATATCTGGGACAAGGTCATACTGAGCCGAGTAAACTGCCTTTTAGGTCTCTCACCCCTTGGTTGGTTATATTGCTGAGGAGCAGCAGCAGGCTTTGAAATTACCACCGCGTTGACAGCTTGGCGGCGTTCTGATTTGTTCTGCCTCCTTGAACCATAGACAACACTAGATTCCTTCTTGAATGGTTTCTTCTCAGAGCTCGAGGAAGCACCCTTATGTATCTTCCCAGACTTGATACCAGCTTCTATTCTTTCACCAGTCAAGATGAGGTCTGTAAACCCAGCAGAAGAGTTACCAATCAGATGGTTGAAGAACGGACCAGATAGGGTCCCCAAGAACATATCCACGAGTTCACGGTCAGTTAGAGGTGGATGCACCCTGCCAGCCAGGTCTCTCCACTTTTTAGCATACTACTTAAATCCTTCACCCGTCCTTAGTGACATACCCTGGAGTTGGGTACAAGTAGGAGCGAGGTCGGAATTATACTGATACTGCTTATAAAACGCAGTAGCCAAGTCCTCCCAGTTACGAATACTGGCTCCATCCAGCTGATAGAACCATTCGAGTTGAGTCCCTGAAAGACTATCCTGGAAGAAATGGATCCACAAATTTTTGTCAGCTGTATAAGGTTGGATCTTCCTTACATACGATCGGAGGTGTAGCTTAGGGCAGGAAGCTCCGTCGTACTTTGCAAAAGCAGGTGCCTTGAACTTATGTGGGATCACCACCCCAGAGGATAAGCCTAGGTCTCCAAAGTCCAACTCGGGCACATGTTGAATCTCCATAGCACTTAGACGGTCCTCTAGCTGTTTGTACCTGTCCTCAGCAGGAGGGTACTGTTCATCATTATAATTCGTCTCGTTGTTGGAGACCATGAGACTAGGAACCCCTCTCTCTTGTGGGCTATCTTTCCCTACAGATGGGGTAGTCAGCTCAACCTCATTCTGCAATGCATTCCCATATCTACGTCCGGTATTGAACAAGACAGTCCTCTTCTTCTTCTTCTTCATAAGCAGGGTCTTCAACTCCTGTTGACCTTGGGCTAGGCTCATAACCATCTCATGGAACTGGGCATTCTGGGCCTGGAGGGCCTTGATAGCTTGTTTATTAGTAGGTTCAGAAGTCATGATGATTGCTGAAATAAACAGCGAAGAGGATAAGTGACCAGTAAAGAAGTGTACCTGTTATGCATATGATGCATGGTATGCTATTTATGCAATGCATTCAAGGGTTCGAAAATTCAAATTCATTGTAAACAAAAAGGAACACACGTTATATTAAGAAGTAAATTGTTTAGTACATCAATGCCTCATGGGAGAAATATTACAAAATACTTAATACCAAAATACACTGCGCATCCTCTTTGGAGCAATGTAGGTGTTGAGGGTCTTTTCCTCGTGAAGTAGGCGGGTGAGATCCAAGACCTTCTTCTCACTGGCATGTAGATTGGCTTCAAGAGAATTTTGCTCTTCCTTGAGTTGGATCCAGATCTTCTGCATTTCTTCCCAAGACGTCGGCATGTCAGGATGTTGGATGGTGTATGGGACCTCTCCTTCCACAACTGGCTCTTTGATCACGGGGAGAATGTGAGGATATGGCATCATAAGCTTCTGGGAGTGGGCTCGTACCCACTTGAGGTAAGGCTCAAGGGGGATGGAATTCTTGTGCCCCAGTGTCTTACTATCCACCTTGTTAGACATCCTCCAAGCTCTGATGAACCTTAGGCGAAGTCCTTGCGCATCGTTGTCGAAGTCAAAAACTATGTCAGGGATCAGCATGTCATGAGGGCCATCCCTCCGAGCATATCCAAATTGTCTCAAAGCCAGACAGGGGTTGTAAGTGATGCCTCCTCTAATTCCAAGTAAAGGAACATTAGGAAATTCTCCGCAACGATCAATGATAGTGACATTTTCTCTGGACCGAGAACACCAATGTATATCAGAATGTGTAAGAGTCATCAATCGTTGTGACCACCTTAAACCCCGTTCGTTCTTCAAAACTTATTGTGGAAGGTGAGAAATAAACCACCTTGCCAGGAGAGGAGTGCAACACATGAGAACACCTCTTTTTCTCATTGTTCGAGTGTAAAATGAGTGGAGGATGTCCCCAAGCAACGTAGGTATAGGATTCCTGGACATAAAAATCTTGACAGCATTTATGTCTATAAGTTGATCAGGATTTGGGAACAAGACCAACCCATAGACAAGAAGTGCCACCAATTCTTCAAAGTCTTGTAGGTCGAGAGAATTCCAACATTCTTGTGCCTTCTCAAACAAGAACTTTGCCAAGAATCCTTTGATACCACTTCTAACTTCCCAATGTCCCTTGATGTCAGATGGTTGCAGACGTAAAGCTTGAGCAACCTCTTCAAGTTTTGGTTCCTTTTTCGTACCGTTGTAGGGTAGTTGACTAAGAATAGGAATTTTCAGAAGCTGAGAAAACTCTTCCAAAGTAGGCACCAATTGATAATCCGGGAAAGTAAAACAGTGGTGTAAGGGGTCAAAGAACTGGAAAATAACTTTTATCATATCTTCTTCAATGTTGGTGTTGACCAAGCTGATGAGTCTACCATGTCTTTCACTGAAGGAAGAGCTCTCGGGAATCCTGGATGTAAGTTCCTTGAGCTGAGGAGGGATCCTTACAAGGTTGACCTGAATTGTCTTTCTGCGAAGAGACTCCATGCCCTACAAAACAAGAACAAAGATGAAGATTCGAACCCTTGAAGTGGTTAGTAGATGCATATGATGCTTTATGATGTTATGATGTTATGATAAAGACACACCACAAGTATTCACAAAAGGCAAACATGGTAAAGGCACACAAGTCACACCAGACAGCCCCTAGAGTTTAGGCCAGCATGAAGTTTAAGTACTACCCTCTTGAAGTTAGTTGGCTCAAAACCTGTCCTATGAATAGTAACCGGGTTCTAAGGAGCTCAATATCATTGGATTGTTTTCTATGTTCATTGTTTTGATTTAGCCACTTAACTGGCGACCAAAATATTCCAAGAAAACAACCCTTAATGAGTGTAGTATCGAGTATCTACCAACATCGGACTGCACCAAAGTCGGTCATCACACTACCCCTAAAGAGGCCAGGATGGTCAAGTAAGGTTCTAGGTCAGTTGATGCTTCACGACACCACGCGGCGGCCCCGTACTCTCCTTGACTTGACTCAAGGGTTACCGGTACTCACCAAAGTGCCACATCAACGTAGCAACTGCTTCAACCATGTCGGTATACCCCGCACAGTTCCCTCACAGTTTGTTGCTACTTCTAAAAGGTATCCCCAGATCCGGGTTAGGATCTATAAAACTCCGATACAAGCCCACAATATTAAAGCAAACAAGGCATACAATTGAAAACATAGAATGATCTAATCCTAAGGTACACCTCACTTATAAATATATCCTCAGCAGAGTCGCCAGTTCTGTGATCGGTGGAAATAGAACTGACTGTTTTGGAATGCTGGTTCGCGAAATGTCGCGGTAAGCAAGAGTCGCCACCGTATTTTATTTTCTCCAACAAGGAAAGGACAAAAGCACAGCAAAATTCCTTTTCGAGATTTTTCTCGGGTTCAGGAGGTAGATTATAGAAAGGTAAGGTGTTAGCACCCTTTCTATCCGAGGTTATCCACGGGCTCTTAGGTACTTGCTCACTATGTTTTCAAAAATGTCTGCTTTTCTTGTGTTTGTGGGTTTTGAAAAAGTTTGTTTTGAAAACTCCTAGGTAACTCTTGTATCAGTCCTCAAGAGTGTATGAAGTGTTTGTTTGAAAACTTTTGTTTGAAAGTGTAGGTGTGAAAAGTATTTTTTATTTTTTTTGAAAGAGCAAGTACCCAGGAGAAATCTACCTACTCAAAAGAAATTAAGCTGTGTAAATGTCCTTTAGACAGTACTATCCCACTATTGAGATGTAGGTAGCACCGTCGTTGGAGTTATTCGGGTCAATTCGATTATAGGGACATGTGGTCACCAAAGCAATAGTAGGACGCCTTAGCGGTAACCCTAATGTCCTAGATCCTTTTTTATCCGAGGCAAATGTTTCGAGGCAACTTAGATCTTTAGACAGGAGGGCGACCTCTAAAACACCCTATACTCAATGACCACGTCGAGGCAACCAAGTGAGGCGTACCCTAGGAGTGGCATGTGCGAGTGTGTCAGGTTTCATGTTTGATTTGTCTTTGCACATGTATTATGGTGAGCTACGAGTTGATTTTAATTTTCAGGCAAGTCTTGTCATGCATAATTAACAGTTAATAATTGTGCGGAAAGTAAATCTACGCTATTACAAGGCGTCGGGTATTTACATCGCCAAAAACATAACCCTTGAAAAGTAAATGCGAGAAAATAAAGAAAGCGATAAAAGGGCTAATTATCTATTACATCCTCGGAACAGATACATAAATATGATCAAAAAATAATATGCGCGGATAGAAATTAAATCAGAGAAGTCTTAGGGTTTTGGCCCCTTTTTTGAGAAAAGAATGAATTTTTGGTTATTTTGCATTTAATTAAACCTAATTCTAATTAATTAAATAAAAGAAATGTTTTTTTAAGTTTTTTTATGTTTTAATGAAATAAAAGAAAATAGTTAAATATGTTAATTAACCTAATTCTACATGGATTTTATTTATTGTGAAAATAATTACAATTAACCTAATTAAAACAACTAAATTAATTAATTACATTTATTTACAAAAATAATAATTTAAAGGTGAAATTAATAAATAATAATAATAATAAAAATATTATTTTCTGAATTTATTATGAAAAAATTAATTATGAGTAAATTAAATAATAATAATAATAATAATAATAATTATTAAAAGAAAATATAAAAGGGAAAGAAAAATAAGAAAATAATAAACCAGGGGGGGTGATGGCCCAAGTATGGAGATTTGTTAGCATCCTTCAAGGCCCATTAAGCTATTCAGTCCATTGACTTTTTGAGATCCTCCATGGCATGGTTGACTGAGGAGTACCATGGTCTCCCAATCCAGGCCTTTGGATATATGCTGGTAGCCACATGGCGCTTGGGATGTGAGAGTGTATGATGTTCATCTTTTGGAAGCCTGCATGTAATTGTGTTAAGAAAAATATTATAGAGTTTTGGGTGGACCTGGGATTCGAACCCAGGTCCCAATGATTACCAGCCAGCGCATCAACCATTACACCATGTGCCTGCGTTTGTTAGTATAATGATAACTAAATATAATATATGCAAACAGATTAATAAGCTGAATTTATAAAAAAAGCGTGCGTTCTTTGAATTGTCCAATAGCATATCACCACGCACTCATCTTCTTCGCTGATGCCTGTAAAAACAAATTAGATAGCGGGGGTTTTTAACTCACACAAAACATGATGACCAAAAATAGCGATTAGGGCTGTGAGCAACATAAATATTTCGCGATGGTCCTCTTAGATTCGTCTGGTCTCAACGATTCTAACCATGGGTCTTAAAGGTTCCAATTTTTCCTGGATAATAAAGCCCTAATTTGGAAGCTCAAGAACCCTAGATTTTGTCAATGGCAACTCACGATTCTGTACACTATAATCCAATTAACCAATACCATTAGCTTTATATGAACTCAAGCAATACAAAACAATGAATAAAACATGTTAATTATGCATGAAATAGCCAATTCAATTATGGACATGAGAAGCAAACCGTGGATCTGTTCTTGAGTATTTCTTGAGCCTTAGCACTTGGTTTTGATTCCTACACGTCCCTGACACTTCCAGCAATGTGTTAGAATCCACAAAATGCTTTAAATCGTGCTAGAATGCAGAAAACAGTTTTGACTTTTCTTGGATTTTTTTGAATGTGGTTATGGCTTTCTTGCAGCAAATTCACGTCTACATGAGTAGGGTTCACTTGTGTACTTATTGTAGAATAGAATTAGGTTAAATCTTTGCAAAGAAATCCATGGAATTGATGGTTGTATATTTGATTGAAAATCAAATATTTTTGAATCTTTTTGATTGGAAAAACTTGCTAAATTTGGAGATTCTTGTCCCTTTGATTTGCACACGAATTTTCCAGCATATATTGACCACTTTTGCTTCACAAAAAGATTGAAAAATCAAATCTTTGTATTTCCTACATTTTAAATTAATTAAATGAATTAAAATTGATTAAAAATCCAAATAATTAATAAAAATAATAAAAATAAGTTCAAATAAGCTTGATGGGTCGTGCATGGATCATGGATAAAGTTTCAAGAAGAAATTTGAGGCCCATTAGCAAAAACAAAGTGTTTTGAGCAAAGTTGACTTTTGCAAATTCACAAAAATTTCCCAACTTCTCCAATGCATATCTTGCTCAATTTTGATCATATGAACATTTTATTGTACATTTTGGAAAGGTATTGAAGTCCTCTAACCAATTCCTTTGGTCCCATGTCATTTGGATTTACCAATCTCAAGTTATGGTCTTTGACTTAAAGTGCATTTTTGTTGACTTTTGAATTTGACCTATAATGTAGAAATTGATAACTTTTTGTGGGAGAATTTCTTAGACTTGGAATGTGAATATGGATTGTAGGAAATGTCATCCTCTTCAAAATGAGCATTGGATGGAATTTTTCTGATGAACCATGAAAAAGTTATGCCCTGGTCAATATACAGTTGACTTTTCTACTGTCCAAAAATAGTAACTTTTGCATCTTGATGATTTTTGAGCCATGCTTGTGGAATCATGATCAAGATTTGATCAAATGATGATTGTGAGCTCAAAATAAGATGTTGACCAAAATTTTTTACTTTTGACTGCAAAATGACCATTTTGCCCCTGCAGTTGACTGTAGGTCAAAGGGAGCTTTTGACTGTGCAAGTTGACACTGTTCGTCTTGAAACTTGCCATGTGGATGCTTGAGAATGTATGGAGGTCTATGAGACTTGATTGGGCCATTGAAAACCTCAAATTCCTTGAGAGAACCAAAACCCTAATTTCAGCTGTCTTAGGAGGTGGTTTGACTGTGCAATCTCTTGAGTAATCTTGAACCATTTGAAGATGATTCTTGACAAACCTTGAAGAATATAGGAGGGCAAATTTTGGGGTACAACAAACACCAATACCATTTACGAGTGTGTTAGATGCCCCATCAAAAACCAGGGTCCATCAGGATCCTTGTTCAGGTCCGTCATATGGCCTGAGTTCTTCACAGTTGTTTACCATCACGATGTCTTCATTTGGGAATTCGAACTTCATGGAATGGTAGTCTTCTATAGCTTGGTAAGCAAGATGATCAGCTAGTACACTGCCCTTTATTGCTTTCTGGGTAGTATACTGTATGTCATATTCGGTCAGGATCATCTGCCATCTCGCTATTCTCCCATAGTGCAAGCTTCTCGAAGATGTATTTTATTGGATCCATTTTAGATATCAACAAGGTAGTATGAGTCAGCATATACTATCTTAGCCAGCGAGCAGCCCATGCCAGAGCGCAACAATTTTTCTCGAGCAGTAAATATCTTGTTTCACAGTCAGTAAACTTTTTGCTCAGGTAGTAAATAGCGTGCTCTTTTCGGCCAGACTCGTCATGCTGCCCGAACACACACCCCATTGAATTTTCCAAAACAGTCAGATACATGATCAATGGTCTTCCCTCGATTGGTGGCTTTAACATAGGAGGCTCTTGTAAATACTCTTTGATTTTGTCAAAAGCAATTTGGCACTCATCATTCCATTTGACTACCTGATCTTTCTTCAGTAGTTTGAAGATTGGTCACAGGTAGCTGTCAAGTGAGAAATGAATCTGACAATGTAGTTCAAGTGTCCCAAGAATCCTCGGACTTCCTTCTCAGTATGAGGAGCAGGCATCTCTTGTATCGCTTTCACCTTTGCAGGATCTACTTCAATACCTTTATTGCTGACGACAAAGCCTAGGAGCTTACCAGACCTTACTCCAAACGTGCATTTATTTGGGTTCAACCTCACCTTGTACTTCTTTAGTCTCTCAAATAGTTTATGTAAATGATCAAGATGCTCTTCTTCTGTTTGAGATCTAGCTATCATGTCGTCCACATAGACCTCTATTTCGTGATGTATCATGTCGTGAAATAGAGTTACCATGGCACGCTGATAGGTTGCCCCAACATTCTTCAGTCCTAACGGAATAACCTTGTAGTAAAATGTGCCCCACTGTGTGACAAATGTTGTCTTCTCCATGTCCTCAGGCTCCATTTTGATTTGGTTGTAGCCTAAGAAACCGTCCATGAAGGAAAACACTTTGTGCTGCACCATATTGTCAACTAGAATATCAATGTGGCGGAGTGGGAAAACATCCTTAGGGCTTTCCCTATTTAAATCTCTATAGTCCATGCACATTCGTACCTTGCCGTCCTTTTTGGGCACGGGAAAAACAATTGCAACCCATTGTCGATAGGAGGTGACGGCCAATAATCCATTAACATAGGCAAATCAATAAATATGTAAGAAAAACGCAACCTGATGACTTCATCTTCAACCTCCAGCCAGACCAACTGTAACTTGCTCATTTCTTATAAAAAATAAAAACTGTAAACATGAAACTTGTAGAAAAATTTCTCACGGTTTAAGAAATGTAAAGCATTAAATCTATAGATTAAAGATAAGCATGAATTTTAATGGCCCAAATCTGAACCCTAAAAATCTCAAAAAATTTAGTTTCAAAATTCTCTAAGCTCAAGCAAAATTAATGGAAACTATGTATATGGTTAGCTTCAGGGCAATGATATCTACATGTTTTGTTCATAAATAAATCATTGATGATGCCTGTATGAAAAGTTCCAAGTTTAGAAAACCTACCTCAAAACTGGAAATCGTGTTTTGAGTTTGAGCTTGTTTCAAGTGATGATGATGATCAGGTTAGCTTCCTTGAGGTCCCAGGAAGCTAATGCAATGATTATCTTGAACAATGGATGGATGAAATGGTCTGGATAAGTCAATGTGAAGAGTTAAGTTTTTGAAAATGGAGGATGGTGTTAATTGTGTTACAGTTCTAAAACAGGGTGTGGGATTGATTTTATGTGAGGTTTAGAAACTTTAGAAACCAAAAGGCCAAGAAACATATGAGTAGATTATGAGTTTTAAGTTTTTGGTCAGTTTGTATGAAAATGGAAGTGTGAAGTGTGATTCCGAGTTCTAGGTTCTTTCAAGGCTTGAGCATTCGTGTATTTGTGTCAAATGGTTTGTGTATGTATAAACAAAAGTGTTTGAGTGCATTGGCAAGTCAGAAGTACAAGTTTTTAGCTTTTGGCTAGGTTACTTGATTTTGAAGAAAAGAGGGAAACAGGTTTCAAGGAGAGGTACAAGCATGGGATGGTGATTGTAAGTGTTTGAAACATTTCTCATGAGTTATAGGACTGGTTTGATCAGAAGAGAACAAGTGCAAGGCTCAAGAACAAGTTTTGTACAAAAAGTTGCTTTATCAAAATGGCAATGTGACCTTTCTTCACAATATGGATATAAAGCATGTCCATGCATTGAATACTTGAAGTTATGCCTCTAACAGCTGTGTAAACCATTAATTATGGAGTGACTAACAAGTTTGAGGCCTGCAAAGTAGTGTTTATGCAGCATGGCTTGAATTTGAATTTTGTTCATCACTAAAATGACTTGTAATTAAAGTGATAAAACCCTAACTTCATCTCTTCGATTCTCCCTACTCAAGAATGATCTCAAGGAGTTCTTTAATTTTTTTGGAAATCTTGTTATGTGATATACAACCCATATTTGAATTGATTTTGAATATTCCCCTTGGAACTATAAGAAAAAGTTCCATGAAGTTGGGTCAAAATCCTGACCAAATTAGGGCAAAATTTCACAAGTGTTTTGTTTCATGACCACATGTTTTTAAAATTATAACTTGAGATATAAACACATTTGGAAGAAGTTGTGTGAAGAAAAGTTGTAGATTTCATGGAGATCTAGAACTTTCATGTTTTAAGTTTCTCTTGAATCATTTTGCATCATGGTGAAAATTTTGCTCAAAGTTATGAAAAAATAAGAAATTTTCAACACTTAGAAAAATTTCCAAGTTTAGAAATTTTGACTTCTCAAATTGAGATCTAGACTTTTTGATTTCTTGATGAATAAGTTTCATATTTTGACTTGTTTTGATGAATTATAATCTTTGGCACTTGAATTTGACCAACAAGTCAAAGTTTGACTTTTTAGTATACATTTGACTTTTGATCAGTTGACTGAAAAATTCATCTGTCTATCCAATGGACTTGCAATGTTTTGAACCATGTAATTAGGTAAAAATGATGCAATTGGACTCTTGAGATCATGCCTTAAACCAATTTGCCATTTTCTAGGTCAAAAATCAGAAATTGTCCATTCCCAATCAAAACCCTAATTTTGACCATTTTCCCTTTTGGAGATTTGATCAAATTTCTTGAGGAGTTGTGATCAAAACTTGATCAAATGATACATATGAGTATAAAATGTTGACATGGATAAAAAATTATGAAGTTTGACTGTGAATTAGCCATAATTGACTTTTTCCCCCAATATAGTTGATTTTTAGGTTAACTACTCAATTGACTAAGCAAAAGTGTGATCCAAGGCTTGAAACTTGACATGATTAATCTTGGGGGTCCATAATGATCCATGAAAGTCACATGGGATATTGGAAGTTCAAAAATCCTTGTGCAAACTCAAACCCTAATTTTGGTCATCAATGCCTAAGGAGGTGTCTTGAGCTGATCAAACCCTAATGCAGTCTTGAGTCAAGGATATCTTGTGAGTGAATTCTTGATAAGTGAGAGGGAAAATTTTAGGGTACAAACAGATTAAATCAAAACAAACATATGCAATGCTTTAATGAGAATAACCAAAGTCTAACATAAAGATAAGTGTTTAAGCAAACAAAGAAATTATAACTGAAAATTCGAATGAACAAAAAATTCTCCGCCTAAATTTGTCACTTCAGATGGTGTGTCTTTAAGGTGCGATAGAAGAATTTCAGTTGACCGTCTTGTGTAAAATCCAACACTCCTTCGTCGATCAGGTCTTGAATTTTGTTCTTCAACACCCAACAGTGGTTAGTGTCGTGTCCCTGACTTTTGGAATGGTATGTGCACCTTTCATTGGGATGGTAACTAGGAGAAGAAGTATTAGGTTTTTGAGGTGGCTCCCTTAATGCAACCAGTTTGGCTTCCAACATATGATGCAATTCTTGAGCCAAGGAAACGTTGATCTTGGTAAATTGTCTTTTTGGTGCATGTTGCTTGAGCTGATCACCCTGTCGTTGTTGGGCTCGTGATGTAGCAGCAATTTGGAAAGGTCTACTCTCCACCAAGCCAACTTCTTGTCTCTTTGGGAGATGATTAATGACTTGATCCCCAGCCTCGACTGTTTGTTTCATATGGTTGCAGTCGTCTTGATGAAACTTGTTGACAAGAGTTCTCAACCCTTCTTGTCCCTGAGCTAAGTTTTGGATAAGAGCCATTTGTTCTACCATCTATCCCATCATCTGGATTCTCATGGTTATCATTTCAGTTTGTAATTGTTCCAATTGGTCATTCCCGTTGTCCTCAGGATTCCTCTTGGTCATTCTCAAAAATGAGGAGTGCTTTTACTTCTTCTTTCCCCTTGGATAGGTTCAAGAACATTTCTTGAGCTAAGCATTTTGAGTATGAAGATCCTTGATAGTCTGTTCTAGAGCCATCTCTACTGAAATAAACAGTAAGCAAATGAGAAACCTGTGTGGGGAAAACCTGTTATGATAACATGCATGATATGTGGATGCAATGTTTTCAAGGATTTATAATATTTAAATTTGTTTAGACAAAAGGAAACAAACATTAATTGTATTCATAACTTCAAATTGATTACAACATATCCCTTGGGCTTACGTTGAAACAAAAGAAACAAAATGAACTAAAATACAATAATAATGGCTCAAATATCTTACGGATGCCTCCTCTTTGGATCGATATAGACATTCAGGATCCTTTCCTTATGAAGTTGTCTTGTGAGCTCCAATGTCTTCTTCTCGCTTGCGTAAAACTGGGCTTTAAAGGTGTCTCGCTCCCCCTTTAGCTGAATCTAAGCTATTTGAAAATCTTCAAGAGAAGTAGGCATATCAGGATAAAGGACAATATATGGAACATCTCCTTCGGCAACATGCTTCATGATGATTGGTAAGATGGAGAGGTAAGGCATCACTAGATTCTAAGCACGAGTTCGTACCCATTTAAGGTAAGGCTCAAGGGGAATGGAATTATTATGTCCCAATGTCTTACTATCCACTTTTTTTATCATTCTCCAAGCACGTATGAGCCTTTGACGATAGCCTTGGTCGTCGCCCTCGTAATCAAATACCAAGCCTTGGATGAGTTCATCATGGGGACCATCTCTTCGTGCATACCCAAACTTTCGTAAAGACAAACAAGGGTTATAGGTAATACCTCCTCTAATGCCAAGCAGAGGGACATTAGGGAATTCCCCATAACGGTCGATGATAGTAATGTCCTCCAAGGATCGAGAACACCAATGAATATCAGAACGTGTGAGTGATATCATCCTTTGAGACCATGTCAAGCCTTGCTCATTCTTCAATGTTGATCGAGGTAGGTGCGAAATAAACCACCTAGAGATTAAGGGAATGAAACACAAAAGAGTACCTCTTTTCTTCATAGTGCAAGGATGGAGACAATGTAAAATGTCTCCACGCATGGTAGGTATGGGATTGCGAGAGAGGAAAACCTTGATGGCATTCACATCTATGAGTTGGTCCGGATTGGGAAATAGAACCAAACCATAGATTTAAAGGGACAAGGCATCTTCAAAAGCTTGAAAATCCATATCCTCCCAGAATGAACGAGCCTTCTCCAACAGAAACTTGGCTAAGAAACCCTTAACTCCACTTCTTGTCTCCTAATTTTCCACAATGTCAGATCTCTTCAAATGAAAGGCTTTGGCAATGACTTTAGGATTTGGAGTCTCCTCTGAACTGGTGAATGATATTTGATCAAGCACATGCACTCCTAACTGTTGAGAGAATTCTTCTAATGTAGGCACCAATTGATAGTCAGGAAAGGTGAAGCAATGATGCGTGTTGTGATACGGTGGGAGAACTAACTTGGGTGCTTTGTGTTTTATCGCAAATGTAGCGGTTAGCAAGAGTCGCCACCGACTTTTCTTTTGTCCAAAAGGAAAGGTGAAAAAGCACAGGAAAGACCTTTGAGATTATTTCTTGAGTTCGGGGGGTAGATTATGAAAAAGGAAGGTATTAGCACCCTTTTCATCCATGGTTTTCCACGGGCTCTTAGTTACTTGCTAGATCACTTACTTTTTTTTTGAAATTAGGCTTTGTGTGGTTTTTGAAAGTGTTTTGTAAAGAAGCCATTGTTTAGGCCAACTTTGTAATGATTCTCGTTCGTAAGAATGTATACAAAGATGTTGATCTTTTGAAAATATTTTCAAGTTTGTAAGATGTTTTGAAAGTGTAGGTGTTTGTTTTGAAAATAGCAAGAATGTTTTGTTTTGAAAGTGAGCAAGTAACTAGGAGCCTTCTACCTACTCAAAAGTCTTTCATGTTCATTTCCTCTTTCCTTTGACATTGTTATCTTACCATTGATTTGGTAAGTAACCCTATCTTTGGATGTAAACGGGACGGGCGTGGGTCATCGTATAACCATGATTAGCAATGTTGTAAGGTATCTTAGCATTCTCTTTTAGGGACTAAGGTCATTTGAAAGGCAACATAGATAGCGTCATCGAGGGACTATGATCTTATATTTTGCTTGTTTTTGCTAAGATACCTCACATGCGTAATATGGCCATTTTGTAAGGCAACCAAGTGGATTTTACCCCAAGGGTGCTTGTGTGCAAGTGTATTATTTTTCATGCTTGGTTTTGTCTTTGACTAGGGTTTTCTAATAGATTGGTTTTAGTCTTTCCATACAAACCCTAATTACTAGCATTTGTATCTAAAGCGATAAATTACAGAATTTAAAATTACTACACTATTACAATGCTTGTGGGAGGGGGGTGTACAAATTACAAATGGAGATTACAAGAAAATAAAGCCTAATTATCTATTACAACCATATTGAATTTGGATAAATAATGTACAAAAATGAATAAATATACAAGAATGTAAAATGGAAAGAAAATTGACTTTTATTTGGATTTTTAGGGAAAAGGAGTTTTGTTTTAACCTAATTAACTAAAAGAAAAATAATTAAATAAATTAGTAAAAAGTAAAACCTAAATTTACTAGGAAAATAATTTAAAGAAAACTATAATCTATTAATTGATTAAAAAAAATTAAGTTTATAAGAAGAATAATTTTTGGTATTTTTGTCTTAAAATTAATTTATAGTATTATAAAAATTTTTTGGTTTTAAAATAATATATTTTAAGAAAAAAACTAAAAACCCTAGTTTTTAATTAAATTTATAAACCAATTAGTAAAATAAATAAAGTATAATTAAATAAAACATTTTTTGTGTAAAAAATAAATAAACTATATCAAAATATAGATCCAATGTTTTTTATATTTTTTCTGATTTTTTTTAGTATTAGATAAAATATTTAAGAAAACAAATAAATAAAAATGAAAAAAGAAAATAAAATGGGCCAAGGTGTAAATAGCCAGCAAGGGGGGACAGAAGTGAAAAAAACATAAGGCCCAAGGGGATGAGGCCCAACGTTGCCAAAAAAAAGTCAGAATATGTGAAAAAAATCCAAAAGGGTACCACTGAGGCTCGAACCCAAGTCCCTATAGTCACAGGCGCGCGCTTCTACCACCTGGGTGGCTATACATCTGTTTATTAATATTAAACCATAAATATATATGGTAAACACGTTCCTGAGGCCAACTTCATCTTCAACCTCACGCCCAACCTAAACCTCTGCATCTTATTCAATTCTCAACCAAAATGAAAAATGTAAACAGGAAACTTGTGGCAAATTTCCTCACGATTTCAGAAATGCATAGCAATAAAATTATAGATCAAAGACAAACATGAATTTTAATGGCCCTAATCTGAACCCTAAAAATTTCAGAAACTTCAATCTTAAAATTCTCTAAGCTTAAGCAACATAAATTAAAACTATGGACATGGTTAGCTTTAGGGCAATGATATCTACATTTTCCATTCACAAATAAACCATTAATGATCCTTGTTTGAAGAGTTCAAAAATCAGAAAACTCACCTTGCAAGAGGATTTCGTGTTTGGAGTTTGATTAGCTTTTATTGAGTTCCAATGATTGGATTAGCTTCCTTAAGTTCCCAGAAAGCTAATGTGATGCTTAGCTTGAGCTGAAAATAACTGAGGAGTTCTAGAGAAGTCAAGGTGCAAGGTGCTGATTTTGAAAATGGTGGATGATGATGGAGTTGTTACAGTGGTGTTGCAGGTGTTGGAATTGTTTGTGTATGTTATTTAGAAGCTCTTGAAAGTAAAAGGCCAAAAAATTCTCGAGCAAATTTGGAGATTGGATTCAAAACTCAAATGGCAAGTTTTGAGGTGTTTTTGGTGATTCTGTGTTCTTGGTGTTTTCAGGGCTTAAGCATGCATGTGATTTGCGGCAAATGACTTGTGTATGTATAAGCAAAAAGCTTGAGTGTTTTTGAGAGTCAGAAGTACAAGTTACAAGCTAATTGCTATGTTACTTGATTTTCAAGAAAAGTGGGAAAACAAGTTTCAAGAGGAAGTACAAGCATGCGCTGAGTGATTGTAAGTGTCTAGATAAGCTTCTCTTGATTTATGGGACTTGTATCATCAGAAGAAAGCAATTGCAAGGCTCAAGAACAAGTTTTGTGCAAAAAGCTACTTTATCAAAATGGCATTATGCACTTTCTTCCCAAAATAGATATAAAGTATGGCCTTGCATTGAATGCTTGAATTGAGACCTCTAACAGCTGTGCAAGCAATTAATTATGGAGTTCCTAACAAGTTTGAGTCCTGCAAAGTAGAGGTTATGCAGCACAAGTTTGAATTTTGAATCTTGTTCATCACAAAATGACTTGTAATTCAAGTGTGAAAACCCTAACTTCATCTCTTCGATTCTCCCTACTAAAAAATGATCTCAAGGATTTCTTGGAGATTTTGGAAAGCTTGTAATGTTCTCTACAACCCTTAATTGAGTCAATTTGGAAAATTCTCCTTGGAACTATATGAAAAAGTGCCATGAAGTTAGGTCAAAATCCTGACCAAATTAGGGCAAAATTTCACTAAGTGTTTTGTTTCATGACCATGTGTTCTTAAAATTATAACTTGAGATCCAAGCACTTTTGGAAGGATTTGTGTAAAGTAATGTTGTATATTTAATGGATATATACAAATTTCATGTTGAAAGTTTCTTTTGAATCATCTTGCATCATGGTGAAAATTTTGCTCAAAGTTGTGAAAAAATAAGAAATTTTCAACACTTAGAAAAATTTCCAAGTTTAGAAACTTAACTTTTCAAAATGAAATCTTGATTTTTTGATTTCTTGATGAATAAGTTTAATATTTTGACATACTTTGATGAATTGTGATCTTTTACATTTGATTTTGACCAAAAAGTCAAAGTTTGACTTTTTAGTATACAATTGACTTTTGATCAGTTGACTGAAAATTCATCTGTCAATCTATTGGACTTGAACAATGTTTTGAGCAATGTAATTAGGTCAAAATGATGCAATTGGAATCTTGATATCATTACTTAAACCAATTGATCATTTGCTAGGTCAAAAAATCAGAAATTGCCCTTTCCTAGTCAAAACCCTAATTTTGACCATTTTGCCCTTTTGAAGATTTGATCAAATTTCTTGAGGAATTGCAATCCAAAATTGATAAAATGATATATATGAGTTTAAAATGTTGATGTGGATAAAAAATTACGAAGTTTGACTGTAAATTGGCCACAATTGACTTTTTCCCCAATACAGCTGATTTTTAGGTCAACTGCTCAATTAACTGAGCAAAAGTGTGATCCAAAGCTTGAAACTTGACATGAGTAATCTTGAGGGTCCATAATGATCTATGAAAGTCATATGGGGCATTGTAAGTTCAGATATCCTTGTGCAATCTCAAACCCTAATTTTTGTCATTAGTGCTTAAGGAGGTGTCTTGAGCTGATCAACCCTAGTGCAGTCTTGAGCTAAAGGAGATCTTGTGAGCAAATTCTTGATAAATGAGAGGGAAAATTTTAGGGTACAACAGCTTCCCCTATTTAATATTCTTAAGCCTGAAGAGTTAGATTGACGAGTTTTTCCATTCGTGACTCGAAGGAGGAAGATGATTGCACGTTGGAGTGCCCAGAAATTTGCACTCGGTGATGTGATGGTTGAAGGTATAGGGAATAGGCTTAAAGATGCCATTTGGAGGGATGATGGAAAGTTGTTGGAGATGGGCTTGTAGATGCCATCCAGAAATGATTGCTGAATTGTATCTGTAAGCTGAAACTGGATGAGTATCAAAATGGCGTCCGTGTCTGGAGCGTATCTGAAAGCCGAAACTGAATGAATACTAGAATGGCATCCATGTCTGGAGCGTATCTGAACTCATTCTGAAAGCTGAAACTGAATGAGTATCAGGATGGCATTTGTGTATGGAGTGTATCTAAACTGTATTTGAAAGTTGAGTCTAAATGAGTATCAGGATGGCATCCGTGTCTGGAGCGTATCTGAACTATATATGAAAGTTGAGTCTGAATGAGTATCAGGATGGCATCCGTGTCTGGAGCGAATATGAACTGTATTTGAAGATTGAACCTGAATGAGTATCAGGATGGCATCCATGTCTGGAGCGTATCTGAACTGTATCTGAAGATTGAATCTGAATGAGTATCAGGATAGCATCTATGTCTGGAACGTATCTGAACTGTATCTGAAAAGCTGAAACTGAATGAGTATCAGGATGGCATCCGTGTCTGGAGCGTATCTGAACTATATCTGAAAAGCCTTTGAACATTGTTAATGGTAGCTGTTGATTAACCTTATCCTGAAAAGGGGTAAAATGTTAGCTAATATACAATGTCGTGTTGTATGAAATGCATGGTATAATGAGATACATGCATTCGTGTTATCGATGTTAATAATATATGGATGCGATGTATGCATATGTGAGTTAATCTACTATATTGTTTACTGGATTTGGGAAAATAAATCCCCGAATGCTGTTGAGGATATGGAGTGCAAGTCTTCATGTTTTGAAGTGTTGATAAATTTCCACTTAGAGAAATAAACTTTGTTGTAAGGGGAATGTCGTGTACTGCTTGTAAAATCCTGTTGGGGAATCCTGAGAAATTTGGCGATTTCTACCGGGGAGTGATAACTGGAAGTTTTATTCAGCTGGGGATTAAACTGCACACTGTGGGGGAAATTTATGGAAATAGCTTAGAGAGATTTCCCTATGTCTTAAAGCCATTAGTGATTGTCTTTCTATTTTGTTCATTTGTAAATGGTAGTTACGTTCAAATGCATATGTTCACAGGGATATCTTTGTATTGACTTTGAATAAGTATTTTTGTACAATGAGACAAACATTCTAGTAAGAGAATATCGTCGTAAAAAATGAAAATTTGATACAAAGAAAAGATAGCTATGTGAAATAATCCCATGGGGTTCCCATTCTGCTATAGCCTTCGTGTCTCTGAGCATCTTATCTATTTGTTGCCTTGTCCGAAGCTGATTGAATTGATCAGAAGCGTCGAGTTTGCAGGTTGTCCGTAAGGTGATCCAACGGAACATAGTCATACACTTTAATTCCCTAACTTTTTCCTGGACCGCCCTTTTGGGTTTTCGGTCCACCGGGATACCCTTTTTTGCCCAAGTCGCCCTTTCGGGTGTACAGATTTTTTTGTTTTATCCCTAATTTTCTACTGAACATTTTTGGTTCGCTGGGATGCCCTTGTTTTTCCTAGGTGTGTCAACCTAGCGGGTCTCTTATGTGTCGTATCTTTTGACTGTGTTCGCGTTCACAGGGTGCGGCAGGTCGTTGCCATCCATAGTGGTCAAGATCATTGCTCCACCAGAGAATATGCTTTTGATCACAAATGGTCCTTTGTATGTAGGAGTCTATTTGCCCCTGGGATCACCCTGCGGTAGTATGATACGTTTGATCACCAGATCCCGACTTGATACACTTGGCGTCTAACCTTTTTGTTGAAAGCCTTGATCATCCACTTTTTATGCATTTGACCATGGCAGATAGCAGTAAGTATTTTCTCATCAATCAAGTTCAGTTGATCAAGTCGAGTTTGGATCCAGTCATCTTCATTCAACCCTGAATCTTTCATGATTCTCAGAGAGGGGATCTGGACCTCAATAGGCAAGACAACCTCCATGCCATATACAAAAGAGTAAGGTGTTGCCCAGGTTGATGTGCGCGTTATGGTATGATAATTGTGGAGTGAGAATGGTAGTATATCATGTTAGTCTTTGTATGTGAATTTCATTTTCTGTATGATCTTTTTGATGTTCTTATTTGCGGCTTCGATAACACCATTCATCTTTGGCCGGTAAGGGGAAGAATTATGATTCTAGATCTTGAATTGCTTACACAGGGTGGTGATCATAGTATTGTTTAGATTCATACCATTGTCTGTGATGATCCTCTCTGGGATACCATATCGACAGATGAGATTCTGTTTAATGAACCGGGCTAAAACATTCTTGGTAACGGAAGCGAAAGAGGCCGCCTCAACCCACTTTGTAAAATAGTCAATGGCCATTAAGATGAAGTGGTGTCCATTAAAGGCTGTTGGTTTGATTTCCCCAATCATATCGATACCCAACATAGCAAAGGGCCAAAGAGCCATCAAGACATTCAAAGGAACTGGAGGTACGTGCACCTTGTCAGCATAGATCTGAAACTTGTGGCAGGTTCGAGAGTGTTGATAGCAATTTGCTTCCATGGTAGACCAGTAATAGCCTGCCCGTAGGATCTTATTTTCCATTGTATGCCCACTAGAATGGGTGCCAAAAGTGCCTTCATGTAACTATGTCATGATCTTTTCCGCTCCAACCTTGTCTACACACCGAAGTAACACAGAGACATGGTTGCGTTTGTAGAGAATTCCATTACTAAGGAAGAATTTAGCAGAGAATCTCCTTAAGAACTTATTATCATTGACTGAAGATCCTTCCGGATATTCTTGAGCATCGAGATACCTCTTGACTTCGTGAAACCAAGGATGGTCCATTACTTCTTCAGTATTAATCTCGTGACAGTGAGCTGGTTCATCCATTCGTTCAATGGTGATATGGGGAGCCTCGTTATCCCATTTGAGTTTAAACATGGATGACATTGTGGCTAGTGCCTCTGCTAGCTGATTTTCTTCTCGCGGGAAATGCTCGAAGGTAATCTTCTCAAAATATGGGATCATTGTTAACACATGTTATTTGTAGGGGATAAGGTTAGGGTGCTTGGTGTCCCATTCCCCTTTGATCTAGCTGATGACCAAAGCTGAATCTCCGAATACATTTAATTATTTGATGCCCAAATCTATGGCAGCTTTGAGACCAAAAATGCACGCTTCGTATTCTTCCATGTTATTTGTACAATTGAAGCAGAGTCTTTCCGTAAAGGGAGTATGACATCCTTCAAGAGATATGAGTACAACACCTATACCATTTCCGAGTGCGTTGGACGCCCCATCGAAAACCAGGGTCCATCGGGATCCTTGTTCAGGTCCGTCATATGGTTTGAATTCTTCACAGTTGTTTACCATCATGATGTCTTCATCTGGGAATTCGAACTTCATGGACTGGTAGTTATCTACAGCTTAATGAGCAAGGTGATTAGCTAGTACACTTCCCTTTATTGCTTTCTGGGTAGTATACTATATGTCATATTCTGGCAGGATCATCTGCCATCTCGCTATTCTCCCAGAGAGAGCAGGTTTCTCGAAGATGTATTTTATTGGATCCATTTTAGATATCAATATGGTAGTATGGGTCAGCATATACTGTCTTAGCCAGCGAGCAGCCCATGCCAGAGCGCAACAAGTTTTCTCGAGCAGTGAATATCTTATTTCACAATCGGTAAACTTTTTGCTCAGGTAATAAATAACATGCTCTTTTCGGCCAGACTCGTCATGCTGCCCTAGCACACACCCCATTGAATTCTCCAAAGCGGTTAGATACATGATCAAGGGTCTTCCCTCGATTGGTGGCATCAAAATTGGAGGCTCTTGCAGGTATTCTTTGATCTTGTCGAAGGCAGTTTGGCACTCATCATTCCATTTGACAACTTAATCTTTCTTCAGTAATTTGAAGATTGGTTCACAAGTAGCTGTCAGGTGAGAAATGAATCTGGCAATGTAGTTTAAACGTCCCAAGAATCCTCTAACTTCCTTCTCGGTACGAGGAGCAGGAATTTCTTTTATTGCTTTCACCTTGGCAGGGTCTACTTCAATACCTTTACCGCTGACGACAAAGCCTAAGAGTTTACCGGACCTCACTCCAAACGTGCATTTATTTGGGTTCAACCTCAACTTGTTTTTCTTTAGCCGCTCAAATAATTTCTGTAAATGACCAATATGCTCTTCTTCTGTTTGAGATATGGCTATCATGTTGTCCACATAAACCTCTATCTCGTTATGTATCATGTCATGAAATAGAGCTACCACGGCACGCTGATAGGTTACCCCAGCATTCTTCAACCCAAATGGCATAACCTTGTAGCAGAATGTGCCCCACTGTGTGACAAAGGTTGTTTTCTCCATGTCCTCAGGCGCCATTTTGACTTGGTTGTAGCCCGAGAAACCATCCATGAAGGAAAACACTTTGTGTTGTGCCGTATTGTCAACTAGAATATCAATGTGGGGAAGTGGTAAATCATCCTTACGGCTTTCCCTATTCAAATCTCTGTAGTCCATGCACATTCGTACTTTTCTGTCCTTTTTAGGCACGGGAACAACATTGGCGACCCATTGCAGATAGAAGGTGACGACCAAGAACCTGGCATTGAATTGTTTCATGACTTCAGATTTGATCTTCTCTGACATATCTGGTCGCATACGACATACCTTTTGTTTTACCGGAGGGCAGTCCTCTTTTGTAGGTAGACGATGTACTATGATATCTGCATCAAGTCCTGTCATGTCTTCGTACGACCAGGAGAAGACCTCAACATAATCATGTAGCAACTGAATCAGACGCTCTTTGACACTGGGCTCCAGATTGGCACCCACCTTGAATTCTCTCTTGTCTTCTTCGATACCTAGATTAATTGTGTCCACTGGTTCTTCGTGGGGCTGTATGGTCCTCTCTTCTTGTTGTAGTAACCTGGCGAGTTCCCCTGGTACTTCACAATCTTCCTCACCTTCTTTGGCTTGGTAGATTAGATTTTCAGAATCACAGAAGGCCATAGCAGAATGGTTACCCATGGGATCCCAAATGGATGTAGATATGCATTTTGAATGTGAGTGTGTGTAAGAGTATAGCTATCTTTGAAAGAAACGAAAATGTAAAAATAAAAACAATGAGCACAAAGTTTGTATGCAAAAACATCCATGATTCATTGATGCCATATTGAAATGAGATAATAACCCTTACAAACGGACCATTGTGCCTCGGGTAAGACACAAGGTTTTAAGAGTCTGAAGTTATTTAATATTACAGATCCAACAAAATTTAAACACAAATTACTGTTGGATAAAAGTGGTTGGGACAAAATCTCTAGCTTCCCAGTTGCTGATCCCTCCATTGATAGTTAAGAAAAAACAATCCTCCAGGTTATAGTTGTCTTCATCATCCTCCACGGTGTTGACTTTGTGGTTGCTGATCTTCAACAGTGGTCCTCCGGCACGAGCGCGGCGTATAACTTTTTGGGCTCCTGAAGTGAAACCAAAACCAAATTTGTCAGATTTGTATGGGATATTTGGGAGTTGGCCCCAAATAGTGCACCCACCTTCTTCTATCACTGCCTTGGCATCTTTCAAAGACGACATCTTGAGCAGAAGCCTTATAATCTTTGGGACTTGAGAAACAACCTTGGTTACTGCCATAATTTGCGGGACTTCTTCAAAGTGTTGGAATGGAGTTTCAATAAATTCACCATCTAATTTCATATATCTGAAGGAATTTAGATGACTAACCATATACTCTTCTTCTCCATGAACAATGATGATTTTTCCCTGAATTGGATATTTCAGCATTTGATGCAACGTAGAGGTAACGACACCAGCGTTGTGAATCCATGGTCGGCCTAATAAGCAGGAATATGAAGGGCGAATATCCATTACATAAAAAGTTAAATCAAATGTTTGCGTTCCAACTTTTATGGGGATGTCCACTTCCCCATGCACCATCCTTTTTGAGCCGTCGAAGGCCCCCACCATTATGTTGCTAGGCTTCAAGGTCAATCCTTCACAGTCAAGCCTATCAAGAGCCTTTTAGGCAACACATTCAGAGATGAACTAGTATCAACCAAAACATGAGCCAAAGTCGTGCCCCTAAATTCGACTGAGACATGCAATGCCTCGTTATGCTTCCTCCCCCTTGGAATTAAATCAACACCCAAAAAACCTAAACCATTATCTGCGGTCAAGCTGGCTACGCAGTCTTGGAACTGATCAGCAGATGTTTCTTGGGGTACATGGGCAGTTTTAAGGAATTTTACCAAGGCCTTTGCATGAGCCTCGGAACATAACAATAAAGCCAGCATGGAAATTTTGGATGGAAATTTCCCCAGTTGTTCGACTACGTTGTAGTCGCTTCTATTTATAATCTTTAGAGTTTCCTCCATCTCTTTTCGGGAGGTCTCAGGGATAGCTACTGATTGTACCTTCGTTCGGACAGGCTCAACCATAATACCTTTGCCTCGAGTCTTGGTTGACTTGGTAGTAGGAATTTCAGTAGGGGTGATAACAGGGACTGTAACAGTTTTATCATCTGGAGTATTAGTAGAGATGATTGCAGGACTGGGAATAGCCTTTGGAGGAGAAACAATAACATGAATAATTACAGGTCCAGAAATAACTTTTAGAGAAGAAACTTCTGGAGAGAATACCCTTCCACTTCAGGTTATCTTGTTAGTCCCTGCGATGTTACTGATATCGGAGTCAATTTTCTCAGAACTTGAATTTTCAGCAGCTGGCCAATCTTGCTTGATACAGTGATAATAGACATCACATCCATAATTCCATGGGACGGTTTTTTCTGACGAATACGGGATTGGTCCCGGAATTGTAATTATCAACAGAGCTACTTTAGGAACTGATGTAATTCTAACAGGTCTTTTGGTGGAGACCCTGGAAGAATTGGCTGAAATGGTCACTATGGAAACATCATTATAAGAAACAATTGGAATAGAATTATTCTCGAATAAAATTTCCTTGTCATCTATTAGGCATTGAACGCCCGCTTTTAACAAATGACAGTTGGTTGGTGAGGATAAATAGAAATGAAAGCTTTCATCACAACCTGGGAATACACTAGCATTCAACAAGTTCTTTTTGATAGACAGGAGTGGGGTCACAAGTTCATCAACCAAAGTAACAAACATATCTTCCTCAACGACATTGACATCACATTTGTGCTTGGGAATAGGGGCAGTGATAACATTGGGACTTTTTGGCGCATCGAATTCAATCTCTTTGGCTTCAAGAAGGTCTTGTACCTTATTTTTCAGAGCCCAACAGTTGTTAGTGTCATGGCCGGGACTCTCAGAATGGTATGCATAGCGGGCATTAGGATGATAATGAGGAGAGGTTGTGTTAGGATTCTTTGGAGCTTCTTTGAAAGTCACTAGATTGGATTTTAAAAAATGCGGCAATACTTGAGATAGTGTCATATTAATTCGGGTGAATTGTCTGACTGGTATTTTGTTCTTGACTGGTTGCTTCTTTGTTGAGCAGGCGTAAGTTTAGGAATCATGACAGCCCCCACCATTGGACGGAGTTCAGCCCTATCTTGATTTCTCTGAGGATATACAGCAACAACTTCTATTTTTCCAACGAATGGTTTTCTTACAGCAGCAGAGGATGCATCTTTTTGAATCTTCCCATTCTTTATCCCGGCTTCCACTCTTTCTCTGGTCAATATCAATTTGGTAAAACCTTCCGAGGAACTCCCAATTAAGTGATTAAAGAAATGACTGGACAGGGTACCCAAAAACATGTCTACTAACTCTCTTTCAGATAGTGGAGGTTGGACTCTTCCTGCTAAGTCCCTCTATTTTTTAGCGTAGTCTTTGAAGCCTTCACTTGAAACCATGGCCATACTCTGGAGTTGAGTACGGGTGGGAGAAAGGTCTGTGTTGTATTGGTATTGTTTGTAAAAGGCAGCGGCAAGATCTTTCCAATTATGAACATTTTCTCTTTCTAACTGATAAAACTAATCAAGTCGAGTTCCAGATATGCTGTCTTGAAAGAAGTGTACCCATAAATCCCTGTCAGCAGTGTGAGGCTGTATTTTCCTCACATAGGACCGGAGATGCATTTTGGGACATGAAACTCCGTCGTATTTGGCGAACATAGGTGCCTTGAATTTTGGAGGAATTACAATCCCAGATACTAACCCCAAATCCTCAAAGTCCAGTCCAGGCACTTTTTGAATTTCCATCGCACGTAACTGTTCTTCTAGATTCTTATACTTGTTGTCGGGTAGGGGATATTGTTCTTCATAATAATCTTCTTCTTCCTCTTCCTCTTCTGAATCTGGTTGGGCAACTGCTTCCTTGCCTTTCCCATCTTGATTGTCTTTCTCACCAGATGACGTTGCAAAGTCTAGGGTCCTTCTTGCTTGTCCTTTGAATCTTCTTCCCATATTTAGAACTCCGGTTATTTTCTTTGTCTTCTTTTTCTTCTCTTCAACCAGTAAGGTATTCAACTCTTCCTGTCCTTGGCTAGAGTTAAGAACATCTGTTGAAATTGAGAATTTTGTGCTTGGAGGTCCTTCACCGTCTGCTCGAGATCCAACTTACTGAAATAAATAGTAGAAATATGAAGAGACTTGTTGCAAGAAACCTGCTTATGTTATGATGAATGGTAAATGCATATGCAATGATTTCAAGGAACTTAGAGATTTAAAATTGCTTTAGACAAAAAAGAACACACGTCATATTAATAAATCAAAGCTTGAGTAAATCATGCCTCTTTTGGGCTTACAAAGAAATACAAAAACTCTAAGATAAAAAGGTTGTACGCATCCTTTCTGGTGCGATGTAGGCGTTCAGGCTCTGCTCCTCGTGAAGTTGCTTAGTGAGTTCCAACACCTTCTTCTCGCTAGCGTAGAATTGGGCTTCGAAAGTGTCTCGCTCCCCCTTGAGTTGTATCCAATTTCTTTGCAAGTCTTCAAGAGAGGCGGGCATGTCAGGATTCCATAACAGGCTCAATGATTACCGGGAGAATAGAGGGATAAGGCATCATAAAACTTTGAGGGCGAGCTCGTTCCCATTTGAGGTAAGGCTCAAGAGGGATATAGTTCTTATGCCCCAATGTCTTGCTATCTACCTTGTTCAACATCCTCCAGGCTCGGATAAATCTCTGGCAATGACCTTGATCGTTATTCTCGTAGTCAAATACCAAACCTTGAATGAGCATCTCATGTGGGCCATCCCTTCGGATGTAACCAAACTTTCTTGAGGCTAAGCAGGGGTTGTAGGTGATACCTCCCCTAATGCCAAGTAAAGGTACATTAGGGAATTCTTCATAACGGCCGACGATGATAACATTCTCTATAGATCGGGAACACCAATGGATGTATGAATGTTTGAGCGTCGTCAACCTATGTGACCACCTTGAACCTTACTCGTTCTTCAATACATATTGGGGAAGATGCAAAATAAACCATCTTGCCAAAAGAGGAGTACAACACATAAGGATACCTCTTTTCCTCATAATGTGAGTGTGAAAGGAATGTAGGATGTCCCCTAGCAAAGTAGGCACCGGGTTATGAGATATGAATATTTTGACGGTGTTCATATCTATGAGTTGGTCAGGATTTGAAAACAACACCATCCCATAGATGAGGAGAGCCACAATTTCCTCAAAAGCTTGCAAATATAAAGAGTTCCAACAGTTTTGGGCTTTCTCAAACAAGAACTTTTCTAGGAAACCCTTGACACCACTCCTTGTTTCCCAATTAGTTGTGATATCAGATGGTTGCAAGTGTATGGCTTGAGAAATCTCTTCGGGCTTTGGTTCTCTTTCCGTACCGTTGAAAGGTAGTTGATTGAGAATGGGAATCCTCAAGAGTTGGGAGAATTCTTCCAAAGTTGGCATAAGTTGATAATCAGGAAATGTGAAGCAATGGTGTAAAGGATCAAAGAACTGAAAGAACACCTTCATCATGTCTTCATCAGTGTTGGAGGTGACCAAGTTTAGTAGGCGACCATGTCTTTCGGTGAATGGATAATTTTCAGGAATCCTTGAAGCTAGCTCTTTAAGTTGAGGAGGGATCCTTACAAGATTGACTTGAATGGTTTTCCTACGAATAGAATCCATATCCTACAAAACAGAACAAAGATAAATCCCAAGATCCTTGAAATGGTTAGTGAATATGAGTATGATTTTATGATGTTCATGATGTTACGTACAAGTAAATATACACAAACAAAGTAAACAAGTCCTTAGGTTTATGCTTGCATGGAGTCTCATAGGTAAGTAACCTCTTGAAGTTTAGTTGGATCAAACTTGTGCTATTAATAGTAATCGGGTTCTAAGGAGTTCCATATCACTGGTTTGTTTCCTTGGTCATTGTTTCAGCACAAGCCTCTTTAATGGTGACCGAAATATCCCAAAAACTAAACCTCAATGAGTGTAGTATCGAGTATCTACAAACTTCGGATTACGCCAAATCCCGTCATCTCAATATGTCCTAATGGCCAAGTTGATCAAGTAAAGCTTCTAAAAGTTCATTAGTACTTCATGACATCACTCAGCGCCCCCGTATTCTCCTTGACTACTCAAGGGTTACCGGTATCCACAAATATGTCGCACTAATGTAGCTATTGCTTAGACCATGTCGGTATACCCCGCATAATTTCCACAATGTATTGCTACTTACCTATAAGATATTCCAAATCCTGGTAGAGGATTCAAACCCAAACAAAGAACCAAAATATAAAGCATACAAGCCAAACAAAGAAAGTAAGTAAATATGATCTAACCCTAAGGTAACCCCACTTTTAGAATTTTCCCCAGCAGAGTCGCCAGTTCTGTGATCCGGTGGGAGAACTGACTTGGGTGCTTTTCATTTTTATCGCAAATGTTGCGGTTAGCAAGAGTCGCCACCAACTTTTCTTTTATCCAAAAGAAAAGGTGAAAAAGCACAGGAAAGACCTTTGAGATTATTTCTTGAGTTCGGGGGGTAGATTATGAAAAGGGAAGGTATTAGCACCCTTTTCATCCATGGTTTTCCATGGGCTCTTAGCTACTTGCTAGTTCACTTGATTTTGTTTCAAATTATGCTTTGTGTGGTTTTTGAAAGTATTTTTAAAGAAGCCATTGTTTAGGAAAACTTTGTAATGATTCTCGTTCGTAAGAATGTATACAAAGATGTTGATCTTTTGAAAATGTTTTTAAGTTTGTAAGATGTTTTAAAAGTGTAGGTGTTTGTTTTGAAATAGAAAGGATGTTGTGTTTTGAAAGTGAGTAATGAACTAGGAGCCTTCTACCTACTCAAAAGTCTTTCATGTTCATTTCCTCTTTCCTTTGACATTGTTATCTTACCATTGATTTGGTAAGTAACCCTATCTTTGGATGGAAACGGGACGGGCGTGGGTCATCGTATAACCATGATTAGCAATGTTTAAGGTATCTTAGCATTCTCTTTTAGGGACTAAGATCATTTGAAAGACAACAAAGATAGCGTCATCAAGGGACTATGATCTTATATTTTGCTTGTTTTTGCTAAGATACCTCACTTTTGGAAGAAGTTGTGTGAAGAAAAGTTGTAGATTTCATAGAGATCTACAACTTTCATGTTGGAAGTTTCTCTTGAATCATTTTTCATCATGGTGAAATTTTTTCTCAAAGTTATCAAAAAATAAGAAATTTTCAACACTTAGAAAAATTTCTAAGTTTAGAAATTTTGACTTCTCAAATTGAAATCTTGACTTTTTTATTACTTGATGAATAAGTTTCATATTTTGACATGTTTTTATGAATTATGATCTTTGGCACTTGAATTTAACCAAAAAGTCAAAGTTTGACTTTTCAGTATATAGTTGACTTTTGATCAGTTGACTGAAAAATTCATCTATCTATCCAATGGACTTGCAATGTTTTGAACCATGTCATTAGGTAAAAATGATGCAATTGGACTCTTGAGATCATGCCTTAAACCAATTGGCCATTTGCTAGGTCAAAAATCAGAAATTGCCCTTTCTCAGTCAAAACCCTAATTTTTACCATTTTGCCCTTTTGGAGATTTAATCAAATTTCTTGAGGAGTTGTGATCCAAACTTGATCAAATGATACATATGAGTCTACAATGTTGATGTGGATAAAAAATTATGAAGTTTGACTGTGTCTTAGCCATAGTTGACTTTTTCCCCAATACAGTTGATTTTTAGGTTTACTACTCAATTGACTGAGCAAAAGTGTGATCCAAGGCTTGAAACTTGACATGAGTAATCTTGGAGGTCCATAATGATCCGTGAAAGTCACATGGGATATTGGAAGTTCAAAAATCCTTGTGCAAACTCAAACCCTAATTTTGGTCATCAATGCCTAAGGAGGTGTCTTGAGCTGATCAAACCCTAATGCAGTCTTGAGTCAAGGATATCTTGTGAGTAAATTCTTGATAAGTGAGAGGGAAAATTTTGGGGTACAACAGATTAACTCAAAACAAACATATGCAATGTATTAATGAGAATAACCAAAGTCTAACATAAAGATAAGTGTTTAAGAAAACAAAGAAATTACAACTGAAAATCCGAATGAACAAAAAATTCCCCGCCTAAATTTGTTACTTCAGATGGTGTGTCTTTGAGGTGCGACAAAAGAATTCCAGTTGACCGTCATGTGTAAACTCCAACACTCCTTCGTCGATCAGGTCTTGAATTTTGTTCTTCAACGCCCAACAGTGGTTAGTGTCGTGTCCCTGACTGTTGGAATGGAAAGTGCACCTTTCATTGGGATGGTAACTAGGAGAATAAATATCAGGTTTTTGAGGTGGCTCCCTTAATGCAACCAGATTGGCTTCCAACATATGATGCAATGCTTGAGCCAGGGACACGTTGATCTTGGTAAATTGTCTTTTGGGCGCATCTTGCTTGTGTTGATCACCCTTTCATTGTTGGGCTTGTGATGTAGCAGCAATTTGGAAAGGTATACTCTCCACCAAGCCAACTTCTTGTTTCTTAGGGAGATGATTAATGACTTGATCCCCAACCTCGACTGTTTGTTTCATATGGTTGCATCCGTCTTGATGAAGCTTGTTGACAAGAGTTCTCAACCCTTCTTGTCCTTGAGCTAAGTTTTGGATAAGAGCCATTTTTCCTACCATCTATCCCTTCATCTGGATTCTCATGGTTTCCATTTCAGTTTGTAATTGTTACAACTGGTCATCCCTGTTGTCCTCAGGTTTCCTCTTGGCCATGATCTCAATGAGAAGTGCTTTTACTTCTTCTTGCCCCTTGGATAGATTCAAGAACATTTCTTGAGCTGAGCATTTTGGGTCTGAAGATCCTTGATAGTCTTTTCTAGAGCCATCTCTACTGAAATAAATAGTAAGTAGATGAGAAACCTGTGTGGGGAAAACCTGTTATGATAACATGCATGATATTTTGATGCAATGCTTTCAAGGATTTAGAATATTTAAATTTTTTTAGACAAAAGGGAACAAACATTAATTGTATTCATAAGTTCAAATTGATTACAACATACCCCTTGGGCTTACATCGAAACAAAAGAAACAAAATGAACTAAAACACAATAACAATGGCTCAAATATCTTACGAATGCCTACTCTTTAGAGTGATATAGGCATTCAGGCTCCTCTCCTTATGAAGTTGTCTTTTGAGCTCCAATGTCTTCTTCTCGCTTGTGTAGAAATAGGCTTTAAAGGTGTCTCACTCCCCCTTTAGCTGAATCCAAGATATTTGAAAATCTTTAAGAGAAATAGGCATATCAGGATAAAGGACAGTATATGGAACATCTCCTTCAGCAACATTCTTCATGATGATTGGTAAGATGGAGGGGTAAGGCATCACTAGATTCTAAGCAAGAGTTTGTACCCACTTAAGGTAAGGATCAAGGGGAATGGAATTCTTATGTCTCAATGTCTTACTATCCACTTTGTTTATCCTTCTCCAAGCTCGTATGAACCTTTGACAATAGCCTTGGTCGTCACCCTCGTAATCGAATACCAAGTCTTGGATAAGTGCATCATGGGGACCATCTCTTAGTGCATACCCAAACTTTCATAAAGCCAAACAAGGGTTGTAGGTAATACCTCCCCTAATGCCAAGAAGAGGGACATTAGGGAATTCCCCACAATGGTCGATGATAGTAATGTCCTCCAAGGATCGAGAACACCAATAAATATCAGAATGTGTGAGTGATGTCATCTTTTGAGACCATGTCAAGCCTTGCTTATTCTTCAATGTTGATCGAGGTAGGTGCGAAATAAACCACCTAGAGAGTAAGGGAATGAAACACAAAAGAGTACCTCTTTTCTTTATAGTGCGAGTGTATAGACAATGTAAAATGTCTCCAAGCATGGTAGGTACGGGATTGCGAGAGAGGAAAAACTTGATGGCATTCACATCTATGAGTTGGTCCGGATTGGGAAATAGAAACAAACCATAGATTATAAGGCCCAAGACATCTTCAAAAGCTTGAAAATCCATATCCTCCCAGAATGAACGAGCCTTCTCCAATAGAAACTTGGCTAAGAAACCCTTAACTCCACTTCTTGTCTCCTAATTTGCCATAATGTCATATCTCTTTAAATGCAAGGCTTTGGCAATGACTTCTGGCTTTGGAGTCTCCTCTAAACTGGTGAATGGTATTTGATCAAGTATAGGCACTTCTAACAGTTGAGAGAATTCTTCTAATGTAGGCACCAATTGATAGTCAGGAAAGGTGAAGCAATGATGCATGTTTTGATACGGTGGGAGAACTGACTTGGGTGGTTTGCATTTTTATCGCAAATGTTGCGGTTAGCAAGAGTCGCCACCAACTTTTATTTTATCCAAAAGGAAAGGTGAAAAAGCACAGGAAAGACCTTTGAGATTATTTCTTGAGTTCGGGGGGTAGATTATGAAAAGGGAAGGTATTAGCACCCTTTTCATCCATGGTTTTCCGTGGCTCTTAGTTACTTGCTAGATCACTTGCTTTTGTTTCAAATTGTGCTTTGTGTGGTTTTTGAAAGTATTTTGTAAAGAAGCCATTGTTTAGGCAAACTTTGTAATGATTCTCGTTCGTAAGAATGTATACAAAGATGTTGATCTTTTGAAAATGTTTTCAAGTTTGTAAGATGTTTTAAAAGTGTAGGTGTTTATTTTGAAATAGAAAGGATGTTTTGTTTTGAAAGTGAGTAATGAACTAGGAGCCTTCTACCTACTCAAAAGTCTTTCATGTTCATTTCCTCTTTCCTTTGACATTGTTATCTTACTATTGATTTGGTAAGTAACCCTATCTTTGGATGTAAACGGGACGGGCATGGGTCATTGTATAACCATGATTAGAAATGTTGTAAGGTATCTTAGCATTCTCTTTTAGGGACTAAGATCATTTGAAAGGCAACATAGATAGCGTCATCGAGGGACTATGATCTTATATTTTGCTTGTTTTTGCTAAGATGCCTCACATGTGTAATATGGCCATTTTGTATGGAAACCAAGTGGATTTTACCCTAAGAGTGCTTGTGTGCAAGTGTATTGTTTTTCATACTTGGTTTTATCTTTGACTAGGGTTTTTAATTGATTGGTTTTAGTCTTTCCATACAAACCCTAATTACTAGCATTTATATCTAAAGCGATAAATTGCGGAATATTTAAAATTACTACACTATTACAATGCTTGTGGGAGGGGGTGTACAAATTACAAATGGGGATTGCAAGAAAATAAAGCCTAATTATCTATTACAACCATATTGAATTTGGATAAATAATATACAAAAATGAATAAATATACAAGAATGTAAAACGGAAAGAAAATTGACTTTTATTTGGATTTATAGGGAAAAGGGATTTTGTTTTAACCTAATTAACTAAAAGAAAAATAATTAAATAAATTAGTAAAAAGTAAAACCTAAATTTACTAGGAAATTTTTTTAAATAAAACCATAATCTATTAATTGATTAAAAAAAGAAATTAAGTTTATAAGAAGAATATTTTTTGGTATTTTTGTCTTAAAAATAATTTATAGTATTATAAAATATTTTTGGTCTTTTTTGGTTTTAAAATAATATATTTTAAGAAAATAACTAAAACCCTAGTTTTTAATTAAATTTACAAACCAATTAGTAAAATAAATAAAGTATGATTAAATAAAATAAATTTTTTGTATAAAAAATAAATAAACTATATCAAAATATAGATCCAATGTTTTTTATATTTTTTCTGTTTTTTTTTAGTATTAGATAAAATATTTAAGAAAACAAATAAATAAAAATGAAAAAAGAAAATAAAATGGGCCAGGGTGTTAATAGCCAGCAAGGGGGGTCAGAAGTGAAAAAAACATAAGGCCCAAGAGGATAAGGCCCAGCGCTGCCAAAAAAAGTCAAATTTTGTGAAAAAAATATGGAAAAAAACCCAAAAGGGTACCACTGAGACTCGAACCCAGGTCCCTATAGTCACAGGCGCGCGCTTCTACCACTGTGGTGGCTATACATCCGTTTATTAATATCAAACCATAAATGTATTTGGTAAAAACGTTCCTGAGGCCAACTTCATCTTCAACCTCACGCCCATCCTGAACATCTGTATCTTATTCAATTCTCAATTAAAATGAAAAATGTAAACAGGAAACTTGTGGCAAATTTCCTCACGATTTCAGAAATGCAAAGCAATAAATTATAGATCAAAGACAAACATCAATTTTAATGGCCCTAATCTGAACACTAAAAATTTCATAAACTTCAATCTTAAAATTCTATAAGCTTAAGCAACATAAATGAAAACTATGGACATGGTTAGCTTTAGGGCAATGATATCTATATTTTTCATTCACAAATAAACCATTAATGATGCTTGTTTGAAGAGTTCAAAAGTCAGAAAACTCACTTTGCAAGAGGATATCGTGTTTGGAGTTTGAGTAGCTTTTAGTGAGTTCCAATGATTGGTTTAGCTTCCTCAAGTTCCCAGGAAGCTAATGTGATGCTTAGCTTGAGCTGAAAGTGCCTGAGGAGTTTTGGAGAAGTCAAGGTGCAAGGTGTTATTTTTTTAAATGGTGGATGGTGATGGAGGTGTTACAGTGGTGTTGGAGGTGTTGGAATTGTTTATGTATGTTATTTAAAAGCTTTTGAAAGTAAAAGGCCAAGAAACGCACGAGCAAATTTGGAGATTGGATTCAAAACTCAGAAATGGCAAGTTTTGAGGTGTTTTTGGTGATTTTGTGTTCTTGGTGTTTTCAGGGCTTAAGCATGCGTGTGATTTGTGGCAAATGACTTGTGTATGTATAAGCAAAAATCTTGAGTGTTTTTGAGAGTCAGAAGTACAAGTTACAAGCTAATTGCTATGTTACTTGATTTTCAAGAAAAGTGGGAAAACAAGTTTCAAGAGGAAGTACAAGCATGGGCTGAGTGATTGTAAGTGTCTAGATAAGCTTCTCATGAGTTATGGGACTTGTATCATCAGAAGAAAGCAATTGCAAGCCTCAAGAATAACTTTTGTGCAAAAAGCTACTTTATCAAAATGGTATTGTGCACTTTCTTCCCAAAATGGATATAAAGCATGACCTTGCATTAAATGATTGAATTGAGACCTCTAAAAGTTGTGCAAGTAATTAATTACGGAGTGCCTAACAAGTTTGAGGCTTGAAAAGTAGAGTTTATGCAGCACAAGTTTGAATTTTGAATCTTGTCCATCACAAAATGACTTTTAATTCAAGTGTGAAAACCCTAACTTCATCTCTTCGATTCTCCCTACTCAAAAATGATCTCAAGGAGTTCTTGGACATTTTGGAAAGCTTGTAATGTGCTCTACAATCCCTCTTTAAATAAACTTTGAAAATTACCCTTGGAAATATATGAAAAAGTGCCATGAAGTTAGGTCAAAATACTGACCAAATTACGGTAAAATTTCACTAAGTATTTTGTTTCATGACCATGTGTTCTTAAAATTATAACTTTAGATCTAAGCACTTTTGGAAGGAGTTGTGTAAAGCAATGTTGTAGATTTCATGGAGATCTACAACTTTTATGTTGAAATTTTCTTTTGAATCACCTTGCATCATGGTGAAAATTTTGCTCAAAGTTGTGAAAAAATAAGAAATTTCCAACACTTAGAAAAATTTCTAAGTTTAGAAATTTTACTTTTCAAAATGAAATCTTGAATTTTTGATTTATTGATGAGTAAGTTTCATATTTTGACATAGTTTGATGAATTGTGATCTTTAACATTTGATTTTGACCAAAAAGTCAAAGTTTGACTATTCAGTATACAATTGACTTTTGATCAGTTGACTGAAAATTCATCTGTCAATCCATTGGACTTGAACAATGTTTTGAGCCATGTCATTAGGTCAAAATGATGGAATTGGACTCTTGAAATCAGGCCTTAAACCAATTGATCATTTTCTAGGACAAAAATCAGAAATTGCCCTTTCCTAGTCAAAACCCTAATTTTGACCATTTAGCCCTTTTGAAGATTTGATCAAATTTCTTGAGGAATTATGGTCCAAACTTAATAAAATGATACATATGAGTTTAAAATGTTGATGTAGATAAAAAATTATGAATTTTTACTGTAAATTGACCACAATTGACTTTTTCTCCAATACAGTTGACTTTTTAGGTCAACTACTCAATTGACTGAGCAAAAGTGTGATCCAAAGCTTGAAACTTGACATGAGTAATCTTGAGGGTCCATAATGATATATGAAAGTAATATGGGGAATTGGAAGTTCAAATATCCTTGTGCAATCTCAAACCCTAATTTTGGTCATTAGTGCTTAAGGAGGTGTCTTGAGTTGATCAACCGTAGTGCAGTCTTGAGCCAAAGGAGATCTTGTGAGCAAATTCTTGATAAATGAGAGGGAAATTTTTTGGGTACAACACATGTGATCATAGAATTGGAAGATAACACACATCATTTCTTCTTGGAAGTTTGAGGTAGCCAAGTTGAGAAGTCGACCATATTTCTTGGTGAAGGAAGAATCTCCAGGCACCCTTGATGCTAATTCTTGAAGTTAAGGATGCGCTCTCACGAAGTTGACTCGGATGGTATTCCTACGAATGGGAATCATGGCCTACAAAACAGAACAAAGATGAATCCCTAAGTCCTTGAAATGGTTAGTGAGAATTCTTATGATGTTATGACGTTTATGATGTTATGTACAAGTATACACACAAACCAAGCAAGTCGTTATGTACAAATAATCATACACACTCAAAGCAGACAAGTCCTTAGGTTTAAGCTTGCATTGAGTTTATCGGTAAGTACCCTCTTCAAGTTTAGTTGGCTCAACCAGTCCTAGAAAGTAAATGGGTTCTAGGGGATCTCAAATTATTGATCTTTCTTCATTGGGCATTGTCTCAACACAATCAATCTTTTCTTGCAACCAAAATATCCCAAAAGTACAATCTCAATGAGTGTAGTATCGAGTATCAACCAATCTTCAGCTTTACACCAAAGTCGGCTATCTCACTACTTCTTAATGGCCAAGTTGTTCAATTAAAGGTTCTAAGGTCAATTAGTGCTTCATGACACTGCTCAGCGGCCCCATGTTCTCCATGATTCAACACAAGGGATACCGGTACCAACAAATGCATCACACTAATGTAGCCATTGCTTCAACCATATCGGTCTACGCCGTACAGTTTCCACAATCTATTGCTACTTACCTAAAAGGTTCCCCAGATCCAGGTGTAGGATCAAAACAGAAACCCAAACAAGGACCCATAAATGTAAAGCAAGAAAATAAAACAATTAAATCAATTTAAAAGTGATCTAACCCTAAGGTAACCCCACTTTTAAGTAAAACTCCTCAGAAGAGTCACCAGTTCTGTGATACAGTGGGAGAACTGACTTGGGTGTTTTGCGTTTGATAGTAAATGTTGCGGATAGCAAGAGTCACCACCAACTTTTATTTTATCCAATAAAGGAAAGGGTGAAAAGAATAGGAAAGACCTTTGAGATATTTTCTTGAGTTTGGGGGGTAGGTTATGAAAAGGGAAGGTGTTAGCACCCTTTTTATCTGTAGTTATCTACGAGCTCTTAGTTTCTTGCTAGATCATTTGAAAAATGCTTTGTTTGAAAGTGTATTTTGTGATGTAAGTTTGAAAATATTTTGAAAACGCCTTTGTTGCGGCAGACTCTGTAATGATTCTCGTCTCTATAAGAATGCGTACAAAGTGTTGGTTTTGAAAATAGTTCAAAGAGATGTTTGTTTTTAAAGATGTTTTGAAAGTGTAAGTGTGGAAATGGTTTTAGTTTCTGAGCAAGCAACTACGAGCGTCCTACCTAATCAAAAGGTCTTTGTTCTTTTCCTCCTCCTTTAGATGTTGCTATCTTACCATTGATTAGGTAAGAAGCCCCATCATTAGATGGGAAGGGACAGGCGCGGGTCAATCGTATAGTCATAGAAGGAAACTTATGAGACGTTTTAGCAATTTTCGTAAGGGACTAGATCGTTTACCTAAGGCAACATCGAGGGACTACGATCTTTTTTTATCGAGGGTCTTTGCTAAAACGCTTATATTCGAGGGACATGACTATTTTCCGAGGCAACAAGTGAGGTTATCCTAGAGGTGCACGTGTGTGAATAGTATGTTTGATTACATGAATTTTAGTCTTGAATTAGGGTTTTTTACTTGTTGATTTTAAATCTTTCCATACACACCCTAATTACTAGCATTTTATATAAAAAACCGGTAAATTGCGGAAAATAAATGTCCTAAGCTATTACATATTTTGAGGATGGGGTATAAAAATTTACAAATGGGGGGTGGAGAGCAATAAAATTCCTAATTATTACAACCATATTGAATAGCAAGAAAAATGTAAAAAACAAAAACAACACAAAAGAGAGAAAAACAAGTCTTTTGATTCATGCAGTATGTTCTAATCATATGTCCTTCAATTCACACACCCCTTTTGCTTCCTTTCGTTTGGGTATGCAAATCAGTGCGTATCGAAACATACACTCTTAGATTCACACTTTTTTGTTTTATTTTGTTTAATACTGTGAAGCAGTGTGTTCGAAGCCTAAGGCTTTGTGTCTAACCATGCTGTTATTTTTACTCCAACATTGTTTTATGGTCTGTACAAGTTAGTTCTTAACATATAATTAACAAGAAAGGAAGACAAATGAAAAGTTAGCTTTGAAGGCAATGATTATGTACATGTTATGCTTGAAATGAAGGGTTTAAAGTCAGGAAGACTTACATTAAGTATGGATTTGGTGTTTTTAACTTTGATTTACTGCCCTGAATATTCTTGAATTCGAAGGAAGGAAGGAAGGAAGGAACCTGAGTTCGAAGGATAGGAAAACTTGGATTCGAAAGAGAGAATAAATAGAGGTGTTATATTTTTTGGTTCTGGGTTTTATATTGGTTTAAGTGTTCTCTCCTCTCTCTTTTTTTCTCCTCTTCTCCCTTTGCCTTTCCAAAAATCCTCTCTTTGTTTGTTAAAAAGCCCTCTCCAAAATCCCCGTTAGATGTGTTGTGAAACAACTTATTTATAGAAGACTCTTGTTGGGGTTTTGGGGTGAAAAATAAATAAAATTTGAACAATTTGGGTATGCTGTCTTCGTAGCCTTTTTTGATGCAGCTCTTGTATGCTAAGTTGGTGCAAATATGGGGTTGAGATAATGCAGGCTTGGACTGGTTTGCAACAGTTTTGGAGTGTTGTGGCAGCTTGGTGCAGAGCTGTTTCATAGCAATATAGTAGGCTATTTTTTGACATGGTTTTAGGCTGTTATGTGGACAGTACAACGAACTTGGGCTTGGAATGAAATATGACTTTGTTCAACAGCCTTCGACCAAATTCATTAAAAGACAAAACAATACCTGTTTCCACCAATTGTGTGTTCTTCGAATGGACCCATTATATGTCCTTTGAATCCACCAATTGTGCGTTCTTCGAATGGACCAATTGTATGTCCTTCAAATGGACCATATTGTATTTTCTTCGAATCCACCAATTGTGTGTTCTTCAAATAGACCATTTGTATGTTCTTCGAATCCACCAATTGTGTGTTCTTTGAATGGACCAATTGTATGTCCTTCGAATGGACCATATTATATTCTCTTAGAATCCAATTGTATATCCTTCGAATGGACCAGTAATTGTATGTCCTTTGAATCCACCAATGTATGCTCTTCGAATGGACCAAATTCATCTGAATGTGCCACTTTGAGCATGCAAGATGATCTCATTGGCATAGTCAAAATGAAAGAATTTCTGGATTACTTTCCTACCAGTAACCATCAGTTGATTAAGTGTTCGAAAGTTCAAATGTCCAAACCTTAAATTGTAATTCATAGTGTATAAACTATGTGTGTCGAAGGGTTTAGAGGTGGATCGAAGCAATCATGAAGGAAGCCATTTCCTTGTAAATCTAAGCAAGCATGAAGGAAGCCTTTACCTTGTAGATCGAAGCAAGCATGAAGGAAGACATTGCCTTGTGGATCGAAGCAGGCATGAAGGAAGTCGTTGCTTTGTGGATGGAAGCAAACTTGCTCTTCTTCGATTTGTCAAAATCATTTTTATCTTCTTTTCCCTTTCAACAGTTTCCTCTTTGACTTGATGCTTGAAAACCCAATATTATCCATGGAATCTCTATGGGTCATTGAAAATCCAATTGTACTTGTCCAAACCCAAACCTTAATTTGAGCCCAGTGATGAGGAAGTGTCTTGAGCTGATCAAACCTTATGCAATTTTGAGCAATGGATATTTTTGTGAAAGAATCTTTGAGAAAAGAGAGGGCAAATTTTGGGGTACAACACTCTTTCTCTCTGCTTTCCAACGAATATTATAATGCGTCTATTGGATTTCTGTAGCTCCAGTTCTGAATATTTTAGTGAAAACTGATCAATCAGCACATTGGCTGACATGGCCCGTGTCAGGCCTCCTGGAGCATGCTGGAAACTTTTCTGAAACTCTGAATTTTTCAATTTTTCCATACTGATTTGTCTCTATTTATTCTTGTGAACCTGAAAACACTAAAACACACAACCAACGCATAAAAATTGGTAAAATGAAATAAAACACTCAAAAATAAAAAAAGAGAAGATAGCTGAAATTAATGGTAAATAACCGTGTAAAAACTACTGATCAAACTCCCCCAAACTTAAACCGTTGCTTGACCTCAAGCGACAATTACAAGAGCTCATAAAATTCGCAGCATACCGATACTCATACGTGAGATATTCGTTCACATTGATCAAAAGGTAGTTCGTCCGATATTCACACGACACGAGGAATTTGTGTAAGAATCTTTTATCCTCGAGCTTCCTCTTCGGATACCTCTCTAACTATGCTTTGTACTTCAGTCTCTTTCCGATTTTTCTCCTTTTTCATTCAGACAGTCAAATTAAGACAATGAGAATTATGATGATCATCACATGCACAAGACTAATAAAAACAATTTTGTTTAGGCACCAAATAAGCAGCATTGGCTACTTTTAATTACTGATGAAATTTTAAAATTTGTAGTTATATATTACCCTTTTGGACGATGTTTGGGGATCAACCCCCTTTGGGCTGAATAATTGGGTAAGGGCTACCCAACTTAGTGAGTCAGTTGCCTTTTATCTCCTTTTCATCATTTGGTGCCAAATTTATTTATTTCCCCACCAATCATACATGCATGTGAATCTATATTATGCCAGACTGTAAAGATAAACTACTTCAGGAGTACTTCTCAGGATTCAAGCACTACGGTACAAATCTACACATTAGACTTGTATCACTGTCACATTTTGAACTTCCTACCTCCAAAAAATCATCCCTTTATCTCTACATACTTTCCTAATTTCATTGAATTACAAGCTCTTGTGTAAACCAAAACAAAATTTTTCGATCAAAATTTGGGAAGGACTTCAACTCATGGATTTACATAGTAATTAACATAAAACCAACAAAAAACTCGAAAAGAAAAGCAGTAACCCCCCCCCCCCCAAACTTGAACTAAACATTGACCCCAATGTTTCGGAACAAGCTCGAGGAAGGTAACTCACAGAGGGTAATGCAACAGCAGCTGCTGCCTCATAGATTTCACCAGTAAGGCTCCCTTTTTATTACCTGCGGACAAAATGAAACAACAAAAAAAGAAAAATTAATTTATTAAAAGCGTGGGTTGACTCCCACGAAGTGCTTTGTTTAATGTCGCATGGCTCGACGGTTCATCCCCTTGTTAGGGTGGCATATATGACACAAAGAACACATCATCTTTCTTCTTTCTTTTGTTTGGTAGCAATCCCATGAACTTAAAGTACTGATGATGTTGCTTCCAAATTATTTTCAGCTTGATCTTATTGAACAAGGCATAAATGGCATCCAATACTTTGTCAATTTCTTGTCTGTCAACAACCTTGTTGTGAAAATAATTTTTAGGGAGATTCTTTTGTTGAAGATTTTCTGGTTGGATGTCCACATCTTCACAAATTGTAAAATTTGTCGTTTCATCCAAAACTAGATCATCTTCAAGTTTCTTTATTTCTTCTTCCCCATCATTCTATTTTACCTCAAATTCTTCTATTCTCACTACATCTTTGTCATCCGGTGTTATGGATTCTTCTTCTGGTTTCACATCTTCTTCTTCCAACTATAACTTTCGCCACAGTCTTATCTGCCTCATATACGCTTTAAAAATTCTAGTCGCCTCTTCCAAAGTTAATCCTAAATCAGGTGACCAACACGCAGGAGATACAGGTGGCAATGTATCGAGATAATACATGACTACAACACTCAAACACTTGATTAATAGAAAAGTATAGAAGAATTCATGAAGCAAACAATAATCTGACCCTCTTTTTTCTTCTTTGTTATAATAAAATAAAATTCAAATAAAAAAAACTAAAACAAAAATTTTAGTTGACGAGCAACAAAATTTCAATTGAACAAAAATTAAAACTCTATATTTTGGCTGTCCCCGACAACGGTGCCAAAAACTTGATGGGAAAAATAGCAAGTGTACTATTTTTGCCTTGCAGTAATAATGGGAAATTCCCCGGATGTCGATCTCAAGGACTACATGCAATTATCAAGTTCAATTCACGTTCAATGAAACAAAAACTTAATTTGGGATTTTGGTTTTGATATTGTCACTTAGCAGAAATAAAAAATAAGCATAATGTAAATAAGGGTTTTTTCACAGATATGAGGAGCATGCTAGGGTATGGTGTATAATTTTCCCTATAACAACTTTGAATCCTGATCTCTTCAACAAGTTTATATCCTTCAATTACCAGCCCTTTAGATTATCTTCCCCTAAGTCCTTAATGGGAAAACCTTTAACCATCCATCATAAATCCTAATTCCTTAGAGATATCTGATGGAGTCAAGTCTTTATTTTATCAAGGGTTAAATATGGTAACTATAGGGTATCCTTAGTCCTAGGTAATATCTATTATAGTCTAATTATACAAAAACATTAACAATTGCGGTCAAGCTGGTTGTTAACCGTAAATCAATCCTAATTTATCCGATCAGGAAGGCATAAAAACATTATACAATTAAATTGAATAGAGAAGACTATTGTTCAAAATAATCACAAGACAAAATATAGACATTACAAGGATTGGGATGAACTTTGATCTTCAATTGCTTCCACGTATGAAAATCTTCCGCTCTCCAAAAACTTTGACTTCTCTAATCTTCAGTCTTGTAAAAGTATTCCTCGTGCGGAAAAAAGTCTTATAAACCAGATAAGGGTTTTCACTACTAACTCAAACTGGATCGGAAACATAAACCAGGCTCGTAAAATGACCCAAAACAACTAAATTTCTAAAGTCTGCAACTTTAATGAATATTTCGAGGCTTCTACCGTCTGAATCATCTTCTGACTTCAAAGTGAAAGTTTTAGCTCTTTCTCTCAGCTTTCCAACGCATATTATAACGTGTCGATCTGATTTCCGTAGCTCCAGTTATTATTTTTTTAGTGAAAACTGATCAATCAGCGCATTGGCTGACATGACCCGTATCAGGTTACACGGGTGGCCGTGTTAGGCCTCCTGAAGTATGCTGGAAACTCTGAATTTTTCACTTTTTCTGCACTGATTTGTCCCGATTTATTCCTGTGAACCTGAAAACACTAAAACACACAACCGACGTATAAAAAGTGGTAAAATGAAATAAAACACTCGACAATAAAAAGAAAAGGTAACTGAAATTAATGGTAAATAACTATGTAAACCATTGATCAATTAGCTTGAGTGGATGTCTTCCTTTGATCTTGTCTTCAGATGTATTATATGATGTTGATATGAAGTGAGTCCAGAAGATCTTTCTTTCTTTCATCATTTATTCTGATGGAATACTTCTTATATTTAGTTGAAGTGCGTATTCCATGAATATATCTGAGTCTTCAGAAACTTGACTTGGTCTTCAGAAATGTGAGCAACAACTCTTCCGATGAATAAGTCATGTCTTCTGATCCGAAAGTAGAAGCTTTATCTTAATGTGTTTAGAGTCTTGACTTTGTCTTCGGAAATATAAGCAGTGACTTTTCAAATGAACAAATCATGACTTCTAATCCTTGCATTTGAAGCTTGTTTCTTATTTCCTCTTTGATTTCTGATCTTGAAGCAATAACTTATCATAAACTATTTTTCTTGGAAACTCATTGAGATTATTTTCTTGTCGAACATTCATCATTCCATAGAACTACTGATAATACATTAGAAACAAAACTCAATGGTTCTTCTTTTGAGTGTATAAGGTGATTTTGATGATATCTTGATTAAGACTATCCAGAACTCTGATATCTGTGCACTCAATGAAACCATTATAACTAAAATTGTTCTTCGTAAAATATATGCATTGTTATCATCAAAACATCAGAGATTTAAACACATATCCAAATCTTATTCTAACAATCTCCCCTTTTTTGATGATGACAAAACAAAATATTTTGATGGAACAAATTTACAGGGTTAAATCATAAACAAATTAATATAAGAGTTTAGAAAACTCCCCCTGGGATAAATAATCTCCCCCTGAATCATAAAGTTCTTGTGGCAATCATGCACATTCTAAGTAATTTGATAATATATATAATGTTAGAATGTTATGTAAATCATGGATTTATGGAATTGATGTCTATCAAAATCATTACTCTTTCTCCCCCTTTTTATCATAATAAAAAAATGCTTGAATGATTTTTGAGATATGTTAAACACAATTAACTAATTTTAAAAGAAAGTAGTTCATAACAACATATAAAATAATTTTAGAAGAGAGTGATAAGTGAAAATTATAGTTATTTGTGTAAATACATTTAGTTTGTGTTTATTTGTGTTTTTGTATACATAGTGTACCGTTTGATCTTTTTCCATTCATTTTGTAAGTATTTGTTGCATTTTGTAAAATTTAGGAATAAGGTGTCGAAGGCACGGCTCCATATGCGAATTTTCAGAATAAAAGACCAGTTTTAGGAAGTTCTATCCAGGAGAGCCCACTTAGCACGCAGAAGGCCGCTAAGCACGACTGCACTCAACACATTTTATAGCGTGCTGCTTGCGTTTTGACATTTTGGCAGAAGCATAGTTTTAAAGCCTGTTTAGCGTAGATAGTGTGCTTAGCGCGATTTGGGCCGGTTTGATATGTAAAATAAGGAAGTCGTGCTTAGCGCACCAGGCCTGCTTAACGTGGTCTACTGAGATTTTTTTTATAACAACATATTTAGTTCATTTTTAGATTATGGTTTGGGGGAAGTTTTTGCTCCCAACTCCATCAACCTTTAATTTTGTTAGGATTTGCTTAGATAACAACTATGGAGCTTGCATATGGATGATCTGTGATGAATTGCTTTTTGATCGGCGCTAACAAACAGGTAGATATATGGTTGATTTATCTTTTTCTTTGTGTATTATCTATTGTTTGTGTTTGTACATGTATTTACTTTGATCTTATGTATATTTGTCGCCCTTGGTGTTATATAAAACTTTCTTTACAAATCTTTGTCGATTGTTGTCTTGGATTTTTGCTCTGTGCTAGGGATTTGAGTTGCTATAGACATATACTGCTTAGATTCTTATCTAGGATGATTATCTAATAGTGTCTGAGTTCTAGAGATAGATTTAATGTTTTATTCACTTAGAGTGTCTATGATTAATGTATCTGTATTGTTTGTGTCGCTCTGAGAGATCTTCGATGCAAGCGAGCACGATTGACTTCTGCGTTGTAGAGGTGGTTGAGAGATCGCTACTGAGGTGATGCAATCAGACTCTTCATTTGGGTTAGAAATGACTTAGGTTGTGAGTGACATGTGATGACATTGATGAATATTGTAGGTTTATTATAACTAGTTGATAGGTTTAAGTCTGTGAGAAGTAGTATATATGAATGCTTGATAAGTTATTCCTTATTCCTTTTTATAAATTTATTTTCTATTGATACTTTTACTTTCAACCCATTTATCCCCAAACTTATTAGCGAGAGATTTATCGAATGAAATTTTGATTCACCAATCTCTATGGACACAATACGATATAACCTATAACACACGGTAATTTAATAACTTACTTTTTGCTTGTCGCTTTTACCGCAACTAGCAGAAATAATTGATTAAACAAACTTAAGCAGATATTTAAAAACAAAATAAGCATAACACTTATAAGAAACACGAAAAAATGCCTTAGACTTGGAAGAATTTTGGCTTTGCTGAAGAAGCTTTTCAATTAGTCCTTGAATATATTTGTTGAATTTATCTTGTTCTTTTAGTGTTTATTTGATTAATGCCTACTCTTTCTGCATATTATCAAAATAATTTTAAAGACAGGAGAAAACACCAGAGGTTTGTGAGAGTTTTTCTATTTATTTCTCCTCCTCTGTTCCTCTTTCAGTTTCTGCTTCAAGCTTTTAAGCAACTATCTTTTCTGCAGCTACTCTTTCTACTTTCTCCTTCTCAACTACTTCTCGTTCTGCAACCTCTTGAGCTTCAAGGGCCTTACGTCTTTCCTCAACATCCTTAGCATACTTGTTTTTCATATTAGCTGTTAGCCTTTGGATTTTTAAATATTCGACATTCATCCACCTGTCAAACCTTCTCCAGAAGGCTTTTACTTGGGAAAAACAGTTGCTTGAGACAAATTTTCCTTTGAGTTTCTCCCTTTTTCTTCCAGTATTGTTTTTGAGCTGAGATAGTTTTTTTAGCAAACTCAAAATCAGGAGCAATGTCTATTGAGATATGATGAATGGCAGAAAATTCTGGGAGAACATCAGATGGAGAACCAACCAGTTGTGAGGTGATAGTTGTTATGGCAATGAAGCTTTGAGAGGATTATGATAGAGATTTAGATTTTTCACTATGAACTGTCTTTTCTAATGGTGATAGGGTGGAGGTATTTGTTATTGTGGTTGAAGTTGATGGAAGATATGGAGGGATTTTTTATGAAGCTAAGTTTGAATTGGAGTTTATGGTAGTGATTTCTAATGCAACTGTGGTGTCAAGATTTTGGTTTAAGAGAGTCAAGGGTTTTTCTGGCTCTGATGTTCTAACATTTTTCAGCTTCTTGACCTTGGATTTCTTATGAGGAGAGTTGGTTTTTCTTTTGAGGTTTTCAGAGGATATTCCTCGAGCTACATCATACTCTTTTGCTTGGGGTTGAGTGGATATCTTCCTTTGATCATGTCTTCTGATGGACTATATGATGTTGATTTGAAATGAGTCCAAAAGATCTTTCTGTCTTTCATCCTTTCTTCTGATGGAATACTTCTGATGTTGAGTTGAAGTGCATATTCCATAAACTCATATGAGTCTTCAGAAACTTGAATTTATCTTCAAAACTGTGAGTAGCAACTCTTCTGATGAACAAGTCTTGTCTTCAGATCCAAAAGTAGAATCTTTCTCTTCATGTGTTCGGAGTCTTGACTTTGTCTTCAGAAATATAAGCATCATCTTTTCTGATGAACAAATCATGACTTCTGATCCTTGCGTTTGAAGCTTGTTTCTTGTTTCCTCTTTGATTTCTGATCTTGAAGTAATAGCTTATCACAACCTGTTTCTTCTTAGAAACTCATTGAGATTCTTTCCTTGTCGAACATTAAGCATTCCATAGAACTACTGATGTTACATTAGAAACAAAACTCAATGGTTCTTCTTCTGAGTGTATAAGGTGATTCTGATGATATCTTGATGAAGACTATCCAGAATTTTAATATTTGCATGCTCAATGAAACCATTAGAACTAAAATTGTTCTTCATAAAATATATGCATTGTTATCATCAAAAGTCAGATATTTAAACACAGATCCAAATATTGTTCTAACACTTTTGTCTAATAGGAGAGCACCCCTCATTAAGAGATAATTTATGCACGAAAATATCCGTGTCCCAACTCGGCATATCCCAGTAAGGTCAAGCGAATATATCCATGTACTCATGTAGGAGCTTGATCAACCTCTCTTTCATGCTTTCTTATGCCTATCTTGATTTCTTTTTGGTCCTCCTCTCTTCCAAGATTGATTTTCTCTATAGTTTCCTTGTGTGGTCGTATATCCTTTGATTCTTGCTCATTCTCTACTTCAGCTTGGTTAATTGGTGCATCAAAGTCATATCAGTTTATAGCAGTATTATTATCGATGAGTTTATATGTGGATTTGCACATTTTATCATGTTTTGGTTTCTTTTAGAATGTGAAATTAAAAATGCTATGAAGAAAAGTATTTCCATTTGAAAAATAATGGAAAAATGAAATAAATGAATCTTAATTGAATGCAAATTTAATTTTTATTAATGATAAATATTGATTGAAAATAAATGGGGGCCCTTAAATAGAAAAATTACTTTGGAAAGAAATATATCTCGGGGATCTCCACGGCAATCTAATTCTTGATCTCTTCTCCAGGAGCATACTCACGGATGAGGTTTGATGCTCCTTTGTTGTCACTCTTGTTGGATATCACTGACATTGATAAAGGTCTCTTGAATTGGAGGAATTTCCTCTTTATCCTTCTTGGCAGCTCTTGAGGGTTGATAGCCCAAACCAAAGTGCACTTTATTTTCAGTTATTTCCAAGACCTTGCCCCAACCTTTAGAGGTTCTATCTTCCACCACTATTTGTAGGTCTCGCCATGATGTCACGGCGATCCCGGATCTTTTGATCTTTTCCATCGGGAGGGTGACCACTGTAGCCACTTCTAAGACTTGGAGCGGTGTTTCCACACCAATGTACCTGTAGGATTACAAATGAATTACAAAGATTTCTTCTTATCCATCAATCACAACCAATTTTCCTTTTATAAGGAACATTAACTTCTGGTGTAAAGTCGAAGTGACTGCCCCTGCAGCATAAATCCATGGTCACCCTAATAGGCAAGTATATGCTAGTTCTATACCCATTACCTTGAAGGTAATATAGAAAGTGTGTGGACCAATCTTTATGGGGATTTCCACCTCTCTAAACACAATTCTTTGTGAGCCATCAAAAGCTTTAACCACCACATAACTTAGTCTTATTATGATGCCCTTCATTGTTTACTTCATCAGGCTGGTTTTTGGTAGTACGTTCAAGGAGGAACCAGTATCAGTGAGTACTCTAGATAAAGTGGTCTTTCCACATTGGATTGAGATATTTAAAGCTTTTGGGCTCTACCTTGGGGATTTAGCTCACTGTCACTGAAACCTAGGCATGTATCAGATGTCGGTTTGGCTACGACCTTATCAAATTGGTTCACTAAGATCTCCTTTGTTACATGAACAACACTTAGGATCTTCGTCAAATATTTTCGGTGTGCTTCTGACTTTTAGTAATAAGAGTATTGATATCTTGGACGGGGTATGGTTGATTTGATCCACTACCATGTAGTCACTCTTCTTGATCATTTTTAGGAACTCGTCAGCCTCTTTGTCGGTGAATGTCTTATTTGGAGGCTCTTGCTCCTGGCCAGTTTCTGCCGCAACTTTTCTCTTATCCTTAGCTAAAGTATCATCCTTCTTTTGTTGGTCTGGAGCATATACGCGACCACTACGGGTCATGCTCCTTGTTCCTGCTATGTTTGTCACCGCATGTCCTTGATTTATCAGTGGTTCACTCTCTTGCTTCTGCCCATTGATATAGACAATGTGGTTATAATTCTACGACAAAAATTTATCACTTTCGTAAGGGATAGGGGACAGACCCTTGATTACCATTTTATTCTTTGGAGATACTAGTATCACCAAAGTTATGTTTTGATATGGTATTGCCAATGGTTTTTTTGTTGATCTTGGCTCCAAGCAAGGAATTACATGTGGCTCTTTTGTAGAACTCAAACCTTGGTAGGGGATGACCAATGGTCTTCTTATATTCTCATTAATTGCAGCTACATATTCTTCTTTATGGTATTTCTCGATTTGGACTACTCCTTGATCCACTAATTTGTGTAAAGTGTTTTTGAAAGCTTCATTATGTTCCAAGAGAAAGCCATGTTCCAATATATGTTCTTTTAGGATATATATCGGGGCCTTCACTTGTTTAGTCCCTCCTTGATTAATGAATATCTTTATTGCGTTCACATCCTAACTACCATACGAAAGCATGTAGTTTATCTTGGTATTAGGCTTATCAAAAGTGATAGCTTGACAGTCTATCAGATCTTGAACCTTGTGTTTGAAATATCAACTTTTCTCAAGGGTATTCCCTAGGGAATCAACATGATATTCGCATCGTATTTATGTGGGAGTGCCCCAACTGGAGGGGTGAGTGGCTTGAGCTCTATTAGGGATTCCCTAAGAAGATGTTGTAGTAGTTGACCATGTGGCATAGGGAGAGGATAAAATCTTCTCGGAGGTATTTGGAACCTATTTTGTTGTTGATCTTGTGGGATTACCCATGGTTGTTGTGCTTTCTGATGTACTATGACAACATTAGTTTCTCCTTCCTTATTTTTCGATAATTTAGGAGCATGCTTCTTTGAGTTGTAAGAAGTATTGGATGCCCCTTTTATATTTCCACTCTTTAGACCATTTTCAATTTGTTACCCTATTATTAACAAATCAGAGAATTCTAGGGAGACGTTGCCCACCATCTTCTCATAGCATTGCCCTTGCAAAGTGCTCATGAACATGTCTACCAATTCTCTTTCAAGGAGTGGTGGTTGTACACGGGCTGCCATCTCTCTCCATTGCTAAGCATATTCTTTGGAAGAATCATCTTTCTTTTGAGACAAGTTCTGAAGTTGCATGTGGTTAGGAGCCATATCCAAATTGTACTTATATTTCTTTAAGAAAGTGTGAGCAAGGTCTGCCCATGTTCGGATGTGAGTTTGTTCTAAATGCATATACCAATCAAAAGATGCCCCACTCAGACTGTCTTGGAAGTAGTGGATCATCAATTTCTGCAAAACATGCGTATATGGTTTCTTAGGCATGCGAGTCTGTTGTATTTTTCAAAGTCTATCACCTTGAATTTGGAAGGAATCACTACATCTAGGACTAGACACAATTCTATAGCACCGACATTGAAGGCATCATAACCCTTTACATCCTTCAATCTTTCTTCAAGGGCTTTATATTAATTGATTGTTATAAGGTCTTCAACAACATTGGTGGGAGGGACCCTTTGTTGAGGTGCTTGAGTTATGCCCTTCAAATCATGGTCTCCATATTGTAAATCCATACAATTATCCGTGTTAGGAGGATTATTGACGGGAATAGGCAGAGTGTGGGATGTCCCTACCTTTGGAGGAGGTGGAATAAAGCCTTCAGTATGAGATATGATTGTCTCTAGTTGGGAAACAGTTGCTTTGGCGGGACCAGATTCTGGATCGTGTCCTGGTTGATGCCCACCCGATGCACCAATAGTTTGTGCTACCTCCTCAAAAGCTACCTTGGTAATCTCGTCTTGTCTTGTTATGATGTTCTTTAAAGCAAGCAGGACCTGACTCATATCTGGTTTCATTGAATCAATGCTTCCTTTTACTTGTTCCAAATCTTCTTGAAAGACCGCTTGGTTTTAATCGATCTGTTCCATTATCCTTTTTTGACGAGCTCTTGTTTGATACAGAGATCGGGAAGTAAGTTTGTCTTTCCCAATGATTCAACTGGACATGATGTGAAAAAATGAGTGTTTTGTATGAAATTTTAATGTGATGCTTGTGGTGGATGCATGAATGCGTATGAATATGCTAAAAATTTGCTTATGTCTTATTCACGTGAGATTTCATTTTTATTTATTATCTCTTTTTTCTAGGTTTTTATTTTATTGGTGAACATCTCAAGAATATAAAGATAATACCAAAATGAAATACGTTTATTGAATAATTCAAAAAAAACATAACAATCCTTAAAACAGAAATACAACTTGATTAGAAGCAAAAACTGAATGTTGGAAATCAAAATAACAAAGGGAAACCAAATCTGCTAACATCGCTTGTGAATTTCTACCTTAAAGTCATCAACCATCTTCCTACAAAGTTACATGAAGTCTTCAACATCCTCTGGGAGAGGGATCATTATAGCCTTTGCGTCCTTCAAGCTTATAAGAATATCACCAGTGAGGTTGTTTTCAAGGAAAGTGAACTTTGTATGCTTGTCCTTGTATCTCAAATATTCCTTGTAGAGTGTTGGGATTATGAGCTTGTTATCTTCTCACGTGTGAGCTATGATCAGATATTGTTCTTTCCAATATTCCTTTTCTTCTCTCATCTCATTATATGCTTCCATTTGTAGGAGGAAGTTCTCTCAAAGATCTTCTATCACTTGACATATTTCTTCATACTCATCTGTGAATTGGGAGAGGAGTTCTTTAGCTTCCATCCTTTTAAGGCGTTCTGTTATTTCTAAGTTCTTACCTTTTCGGAGACTTGTGACAAGGATCTGAATCTACATCTCCTAACTTTAGGTCTTTCCCTCTAAGTATTGGATTGGATCTCTCAAATCTTCTTTCATATTCTTCTTGTCTTGAAGTACTTAGTTATACCAACCCTTTAGCTTTCCAATTTCCCTATCTGCAACATTCATTTGTTGATTATGAGAATCAAGGTTGAAAGTAGCAAGTAGTAGGTCCTCAGTCGCACCCTTCCTTTTACTCCTTTCCTTCTCGGCTAATTCACGATTCTTCTGAATTTACTGATCCTTCAACTTAAGATTATGCCGCAACTGATTTTTCTCATAGGAAATTTTATAGAGGCTATGCTCTAATTCCTCTTTCTCTCTTTGGACTTGCTCAAGGGTCACCCTAAGCTTATCCACTTCCTCCACTGATATTGGAAGAGGATTTGATATGTCTGGCTGATACAGAGGATCAATATCAAAAGGAAGTTTGTTGATTCAAACCTTATCTAGGACCCATTGAGTGCATGGTTCTCTTGCTATAACATTTCTTCTTCCAAATTCAGACCTCTTCTTATGGACCTTGCCCCAAGCTTGGATTATTTTCCTGAGTAGATCAGGGTTACCTTTTCCCATATCATGGAAGATAAATTGTTTGAGTTGATCATCAATGGGTTTACCTTCAATAGGATACCTGTTGTACCCCAAAATTTAGCCTCTCTTCTTCAAAACATTCCTCACAAATAATCTCTGAATTCTCAAGGATTCTCAAGGAATTGATCAGACAAAATCATCTCTGAAGCATTGGGACTCCAAATTAGGGTTTTGACTGAGAATGACCTATCTTGGACTTTTGACCTAGTACATTGGTTTGAAACATGATCTCAAGGATTCAGATACATCATTTTGACCTGATCATATACTTCAATTCATCTCCCAAGATCAGCCGATGGACAGATGAAATTTGGCCAGCTGATGAAAAAGTCAATTGTACACTGAAAAGTCAAACTTTGACTTTTTGGTCGAATTTGGGTTTCAAAAATCACATTTCGTCAAGACAATTCAAAATATGGAATTTGATCATCAAAAGTCAAGAAAGTCAAAAATTAAACTTTTCAAGGCTTAGAAATTATTCTAAGAATTTGTCTACTTGTTAATTGCTTCATGGCATCTTTTCACTATAATTCAAAATAACTCAAGGTGTTACAAATAATTTAAGTTATCACAAGGTGGCATTTATGCAAGATTACAAATCCTAAGCTTTGTTTTATTTAAATTTTCCCCTTTAACTCAATGTCCAAACTTTGCCTCTATGCTGTCCATAAAACAGACTTGTATCATGCCACAAATGTTGCTATCCAAGAAAGCCCAAAACATGTCAAAAAACAGTTTGTTGTACTGCAATAAAACAGCCCTGTACCAAGCTGTCACAACACTCCAAAACTGCTACAAAACATCCCTGCTATGCTACTACCAACCCAGTCCAAGCTTGCATTATCTCAGTCCCATATTTGCACAAAATTAGCACATAAGAGATGCATCAAAAAGCAATGGAACAATATACCCAAACAGTTCAAAAACTTATTTGTTTCCCTCCCAAAATTTCAGCCAATTTTTATCTACAAATAAATTGTCTTGATAAAACACAAAGGGTGGATTTTAGAGAGAGAAGAGAGAAGAGAAAAACAACATTCTTTGTAAACTCTACTCATTCACAAAAGACCCTTACTCATAGTCATCTCTGTTTTCATTCACCAAAACAGAACCTCACCCCATTATTACATCTTACAAACCCTCCCATAAACCAACCAGCTCAAACACCTTGCATCACATAGAGATTGTTCAAACATAAGAACAGTTTATGTGGTGCCATTATCATCACCTTTCAAACACAAACAAAAGACAATATTGTATAACTTGACTGGTTTGGAGTTGGTCTAGCAGCTTCCAATATAGAAGAACGACTAGAGCATCTCCCTGGAGGATCACTGAAGTAACCACAACATCTTGAAAGAAGTTCATATTCAAAACCAAGTGCAATGTCAAGGTAAGTCTTCTTGACCTTGCATTTTTCATACATCACTAATGATTCATTTTCGAAGATAAAATGTAGTAATCATCATTCCTGGAAGCTAATCACATACTTGTTGTCTATTTTTTTAATCAAATATATGTTGAAAATTGACTTGTACAAACAATAGAACATTGTTTAAGGCAAAAAACTGCAGCATGAGTCGACACATACTCACATGAGTCGACTCATTTTAGTGACAGAACAAGGTATGAGTCGACACAAGGCCTTATGTGTCGACACATACTACTACCCAGACCCTAAAACAAAAGTAAAAAAGGTGCATGAGTCAACATAAAACACGATTGTGTCGACACAAGCAGGAAATGAGTCGACACATCCCATTATGCGTCGACTCATTCTAAGATGATTTGGTTTGGCAGGAGCAAGGAAAAGTTATGTGTCAATGCATAGATGCATGTGTCGACACATAATGGCTAAAAAATATTTTTTTTTCCTTTATTTTTACATTGTCTTTACATTTTCTTTATAGCTATTCAATATGGTTTTAATATTTAAGTTCCTATGTCATCTCCATTTGTGAATTGTACCCCCATGCCCCTATTGATGTAATAGCGTAGGATTTTAATTTCTGCAAATTTACTATTTTCATATAATTGTTAGTAATTAGAGTGTGTATGGCAAGATAGAATCAACCGTTAGAAAACCCTAACCTCAAAGATAAAAAATGCATACAATCAAAACAAAATTCACACAAACACCTCTAGGGTAATCTCGCTTGTTGCCTCTGAAAATAGTCATGTCCCTCGAATATGGGCGCTTTAGAAAAGACCCTCAATAAAAAATATCTTAGTCCCTTCGATGTTGTCTTCGGTAAAACGATCTTAGTCCCTACGAAAATTGCTAAAGCGTCTCATAAGTTGCCTTCTATGACTATACGACGACCCACGTCCATCCCTTCACATCCAAAGATATGGATTATTATCAATCAATTGTAAGGTAGAAATATCTAAAGGAGGAGGAAAAGAACAAGGACCTTTTGAGTAGGTAGGACGCTCATAGTTGCTTGCTCACAAACTAAAACCATCTTCACACTTTCAAAATATCTTCAAAAACAAACATCTCTTTGAACTATTTTCAAAACCAACACTTTGTATACATTCTTATAGAGACGAGAATCATTACAAAGTATTTCGAATTAAATGCATTTACAAAATATTTTCAAACTCACACCAATCACAAAAACATTTCAAACAAAGCATTTTCAAAGTGATCAAGCAACAAAGAGCTTGTACATAACTACAAATGAAAAGGGTGCTAACATCTTCCCTTTTCATAACCTACCCCCCGAACTCAAGAAAATGTCTCAAAAGGTCTTTCTTGTTATTTTCACCCTTTCCTTTATTGGATAAAAGAAAATTTGGTGGTGACTCTTGCTATCCGCAACAATTGCGATAAAACGCAAAACAACCATGTTAGTTCTCCCACTGTATTATAATACCCAAGTTGACGTAAAGCCAAAGTGGGATTATCATTGATATAGCCCAGGGTCCCCCAATCAAAGGAACATTAGGAAATTCTCCATAATTAAAGATAATCTCTTTTATTTTAAGCTTCCTAAAATACCATAGAATAGAATCAGCACTAAGAGTCCTTAACTTTTGTGACCATTCATTTCTTATTAAGTCTTTGACCATATAGCTTTCCTTATAAAGATGAGACAAAATCCATCAATAAAAAAGAGGTGTGATACGGTGGGAGAACTGACTTGGGTTTTGCGTTTGTTTTTGCAAATGTTTCGGTTGAGCAAGAGTCGCCACCGACTTTTTATTTTATCCTAAGGAAAGGTTAAAAAGCACAGCAAAAACCTTTGAGATGTTTTCTTGGGTTCGGGGAGTAGATTATAGAAAGGGAAGGTATTAGCACCCTTTCTATCCATGGTTATCCATGGGCTCTTAGTTACTTGCTTAGATCACTTGCCTTGCATTTTCAATTGTTTGAAATGGTGCTTTCAATTGTTTGAAATGGTGCTTTGTGTGTGGGTTTGAAAATGTTTTGAAAAGAGGCCATTTGTTGTGGCAACCTTTGTAATGATCCATGTTTGAATGTATACAAAGGTGTATTTGACTTTTGAAAAGTTTTCAATGTTTTGAAGGTTGTTTTGAAATTGTGTTGTGATGTGTGGTTTTGAAAAATAGGCGAGTGTTTTTGTTTTGCAAGTTGGCAAGTAACCAAGAGCTATCTACCCTAAATTTCTCAAAGATCTTTCCTATGTTTTAACCCTTTTAACAATTTTGTTCCACCATTGTGTTTGGTGGACAATCTTGTGTTAGGATGTTAACGGGACGGGCGCGGGTCATCGTGTAGACCATGATTGCAATGGTGCCAAATATCTTTGGGCAATTTTTCCTTTAGGGACTTGATCATTTTTAGGCAACTTTCGAAAGCGTCATCGAGGGACTATGATCATTTGATTGTTTTGTTTTTGCCAAAGATACCTACCATGCAATATGGCCCATTCTTGAAGGCAACAAGTGGAGTACCCTAGGGGTGCAAGTGTGATTAGTGTTGTCCATTTTCATGCTTGTTTATCTTGAAATTAGGTCAAACTATTTTTGATTAATTTTGCATACAAAACCCTAATTCTAACATGGCATAATTAGAAAGCTTTTAAATGCGAAAAGTAAAAGGTCCTAAGTTATTACAACACAATATAAGGGATGGGGGGTACAAATGTTCAAATGGGGATTTTTTAGCAAGAAATTAAACCTAAACTATTACATCCAAATTGAATTATACAAACTATTTAATATACAACAATTAAATAAAAATGAAAATATAATAAATGTGCAAGATGCAAAAAATGGTTTTTTATATGTATGAGAAAAAAGTATTTTTTATGTGTCAAATAAACAAAAATAAAATTAATTAATTTTTGGTATTTTTATGCATTTAGGGCAAAACCCTAATTTTATGAATAAAAGGTATTTATTATATAATATATGCAATATTTATTAATTATGTACAAAAAATAAATAAAAGAAGGTATATTGTATAAAAAAAGGATTTTTGAGGTCAAAATACTAATAAAAATAAAATATATTAATTCTTTGTATTTTCCCTAAATATATTAATAATATACATGTATTTACATTATTTATTAAATATATATTATATGTATAAAAATAAAATATTTAATATTATTTTAAAAAAAGTATATTTTATGTAAAATGTTTTCAAGAGATAATATAAAATAAAAATCAGAAATAGAACATGTTTGTATTGTTTTTTTGTATTTTAAAATAATAGTATATTTAGGTTTAATTTTATACAAAACTAAATAAAGCCTAATAAATATCAAAATAAATGCAAAAAATGTGGGAAAATAATTTTAATATTTTTTCATACTTAAATAAAAATATGGAAACAAAATCAAAAGGAAAAAATAGAAAATGACAAGTAAAACTCAAAATGGGCCAGGGGGGTGCATGTGAAATGCAGGGATGTGAAAAGGAAAAACAAATCTCAGGCCCAGCCCAAGACTCTGTCTTCTTCAACCTCCAGCTTCTTTGTACAAAACACGCGCCTCTGCTATCTCAAGATTCTTGGACTTTTAGCACAAACTCACAACATGAAAAATGTTAAGCATCAAGCCACGATTCCATACATATAAAAAACTTAACCTAACTCTCAGAAATGAGAGAGAATTTCTCCATCCCTAATTCTTAACCTAAATTTTTGTCAATGTTCAGGTCTCAAATTCTCTCAGCACATGCAACATAAATGGAAAGTAAATATATGTATAGCTTCAGGGGCATGAATAGAACATTTTTCATTCACAAACTTAGAGCTAACTCTTCCTATATTGAGAGATAGAAGTCCATGAACTTACTTGTTCAGCTTGGATCGTGTCTGACAATGGAGGCACCTTCAAGGCAAAATGAAGATTGGTACAGCTTGCTTGAAGTTCATAGATGCTATTCCAACCTTTAGTTTGCTTTGAAACCAAGTGAGTCAAGCTATAGCAATCCACCTGCAAAACAGAAAAAATGAAAATGGTGATGTTTGTTAGGGGTGTTATAGGTCGTGTCCAATGCCTGGGATAGCTTGCATATATGGTATGGAATGTGTATGAACTGGATTTAGCAAGAATGCACGAATGGATTGGCTTATGGAAGTCCAACTGCAGAGGTTACTCTGTTTTCTGCAGTGGGAGGGTGTTTTGAGGTTTGATGATGTTTGGAGGGTATTTAGCTCGTGCTCTATCTTAGGTTTGATGTTTGGAAGGTGTGCAACAACTTTGCTTAAGCTTCTCTTGGCTGGAATGAGAGTTGGTGTTGGTTATGCCAAGTTACTTCACCCTTAAACAAGAAAAATCAACTTGGTTCTCTAGACTTGTACAGGCCCCTCTAATGTGCTGCCAACATCCCCTTGATCAATGTGTTATGCTTATGAACTTGTGCCCAAATATATGGCCTTGTACTTCTTGATTTTCAAACTTGACATAAAGTTCCACTTTTCAAAAATGGATATATTGCTTTTTCTAATTATAGCTTAATCTTGTATGCAATGCTTAGACACATAATATAAGGCTTGAACACAAGGGGTTTGCATTAAATTTATGAGTGTGAATGAGATAAAGGACCTGTAATCCATCTTAGAACATGCTGAGTTCAAAATGCAAAGTTATGAACATGTAAATTGGCCATGAACAAAGTGAGTTTTGCCCATATTGCCAAATTCGATTCTCCCTAACCATGAGGTTGTTTGATGAGTTCTTGGATATTTTGGAAAGCTTGGAATGTGTACTACAATCCATCTTTGTAATGCAAATTGAAATTCCAAGTGGAAGTATGTGAAAAGTGGTCATGAAGTTAGGCAAAAATCCTGCCTAGAATAGGTCAAAATTTCTCTAAGTTAAGAATGTTTTGCACCCTTGTTCCAAAAATCATAACTTGAGCTAAAAGCTTCTTTTGAGGAAACTTTGTGAATAAAAGTTGTAGATTTTGCAATGGACTACAACTTTCATGTTTTGACTTTTGTTTGAATCCAAATGCATCTTGATGAAAAAATGGGACAAAGTTAGGAAAAAATTAGGGATTTTCATAACTTAGAAAAATTCTAAGTTATGAAAATTCTTCATTTTAAACCCTAAATTGCAATTTTTGATTTCTTGATGAACAAGTTTCATAATTTGGCATGTTTTGATGAAAAATGAATCTTGACACTTGATTTTGACCAAAAAGTCAAAGTTTGACTTTTTAGTATACAGTCAAAAATTGATCAATTGACTGGAAAATTCATCTGTCAAGCTTGTGCATTTGGGACCTTTTGAATTTGTTGAACATGTCAAGACAATTCCATGGGGTCCTTGAGTCCATATATGAGCTTGGTTTACCATTGGCTAGGTCAAACAGTCAAAAATTGCCTTTGTGTAGTCAAAACCCTAAAAATGACCATTTTGCCCTTTTGGTGATCTGATCAAATTTCTTATGGAATTGTGATCCAAACTTGACCAAATGGTTCAAATGAGTTCATAATGTTGATATGGGTCAAATTTCATGAGGTTTGACTGTCAATTAACCATAATTGACTTTTTCCCCAATATAGCTGATTTCTAGGTCAGCTGTCCAATTGACTGGGCAAAGTTTGGAATCAAGACTTGAAACTTGGTATGGATAAACTTGGGAGTCCAACATGAAGCATGAAAGTCATCTTAGGCATTTTAGGTCAAAACATCTTTGTGCAAACACAAACCCTAATTTGGGTCAACAGTGCAAGGAATAGTCTTGAGTAGAAGAAACCCTAACTGGATCTTGAGCTCTGAGGGTATTGTGATGAGAAAATGTTGAGGAAAATTGGAGGGAAAATTTTGGGGTACAACAGTTGCCCCTGTTCAATCTTCTTGTAACTGAAGAGTTAGATTGGCAGGCTTGCCTTTCGCGTCTCAAAGGTAAAAAGAGATTGGACACTAGAGTGCCCTTAAATTTGCACTTATCAGAACAAAGGATATGGGAATGGGATTAGAGATGCCATTTGGAGATGGGCTTAAAGATGCCATCTGAAGGGTGACAGAATCTTGTCGGAGATGGGCTTAAAGATGTTAGAACAATGTTTGAATCTAGTATCCTATATTTAAGTTTTGATGATAACAAAGTGAAAAGATATAGTAGTTAAATATTTCATGATTGAATTATATGCTGCCTAAAATTACTATGCTCTGATTTGCAGATATGCTGATTAAAATAAGCAAGATCACGTTCTCAGCATCAGAATATGTTTTGATACACCAGCATCAGAAGTTTCTGAATCAGAACGTCAAGATCAGATGATCAACGCTTGCACATGCTGAAGCTTGATGAACAGAACTGCGCGTAAAACACTCTGATACAGAATCAAATAGTTCATCAGCAGCGAAGCAGAATCAGAATGAGCCAAGCCAGATCGTGCATTGAAGAAGCAACGGTACTGTGCATTGAACGCTAATCAATTCCAACGGCCTCATTCCAGACAAGATCTGCTCAAAAAGGAAAGCTTGTTAATAGCATTGAATCAAGAATATTTGCATCAACGTTCATCTTCTCAAGTGCTATATAAACCAAGCTTCGAAGATTATCATGGCTAATGCTTCCAAACTCTCTACACGCAAAAAGCTGAACATAATCTTCATCTACCAGTTTTGCTAAACCAACAAACTCTGATACTCCATTAGCGTTTAGCATTCTAAGTTTCTAAGCTTCATTTGTGTAAACATCACAGTTGTGATATAGTTTTTGTAGAAAACATTCACACACATTTGCTTATACCTTTGTAAGAAAGTGTTGCCTTGAAAAACCGGATTGTGGTTTGAATCAAGAAGGTTTTAGCAGTTGCTAAAGCAGATTTGTATTCAGTTGAATATAGTGAATTAAGACCTCGTTGGAGAGAGGCAAAATCACCTTGGCGGGTGGACTGGAGTAGTTTGAGATCAAACGAACCAGGATAAAAATACCTTGTCATTTGCTTTAAGATTCCAGTTTTACAATTCAACCCCCCCTTCTTGTGTTTTTCACCCCTTCAATTGGCATCAGAGCGCCTGGTTCTGAGCTAAAACACTTAACCGTGTCAGTACAAGATCCAGCGTCAGAAAAACACAATGGCAGGAAACAACTCTCATTTCAGCAATGACAACAATGAGGATAGAGACAGATTCAGCGGCAAACCTCCAGTCTTTGATGGAGAAAACTTTGACTACTGGAAAGACAAAATTGAAAGCTTCTTTCTAGCACATGATGCTGATCTGTGGGATATGGTGACAGATGGATACACGCACCCTGTGAATGCAACTGGTCAGAAGATTGAAAGAAAATCAATGACTGATCAACAAAAGCGTGATTTCAAGAATCACCATAAGGCCAGAACCATCCTCCTCAGTGCCATCTCATATACTGAGTATGAGAAGATCTCCAACAGAGACACAGCTAAGAACATCTTTGATTCTCTCAGAATGACGCATGAGGGCAACGTTCAAGTCAAAGAAACAAAAGCTCTGGCGCTCATTCAGAAGTATGAGGCGTTTAAAATGGAAGAATCTGAATCCATTGAAACTATGTTCTCTAGATTCCAGATTCTGGTAGCTGGTCTCAAAGTTCTGGACAAAGGATACTCTACTGCTGACCATGTCAAGAAAATAATCAAAAGTTTACCCAAGCAGTGGAGGCCTATGGTTACTGCTCTGAAGCTGGCGAAAGATCTCAACAAAATCACTCTGGAGGAACTTATAAGCTCCCTCAGAAGTCATGAGATAGAGCTGGAAGCTGACGAGCCTCAGAAGCAAGGTAAGCCTATAGCTTTAAAATCTAACAGAAAATCTGAATCTAAAGTTTTGCAGGCAGTTGAAGAAACATCTGATGGATCCTCATCAGAAGAAGACGAGCTTTCCCTTCTCTCCAGAAGAGTAAATCAACTGTGGAAGCAAAGACAAAGGAAGTTCAGGAATCCCAGAAGATCTGATCAGAACGAGTCTTCTTCAAGATACAGAAGGACAGATTCTTCCTCTGGATACAGAAGATCTGAAGGCTCCTCTGGTAGCAAGAAGCCAAATACAAAAGACATCATCTGCTACGAGTGCAATGAGCAAGGACACTACAAGAGTGACTGTCCAAAGCTTCAGAGGGAAAAGCCCAAAAAGAAGTTTGGAAGAGAGAAGAAGAAAAGTCTCATGGCCACATGGGATGACTCTGACTCGTCTGAAGCTGACTCAGAATCAGATGATGAAAGGGCGAACATAGCGCTCATGGCTAGCATTCCAGATGACAGTGAAGCTTCTGACTCAGACTCAGAATCAGACACAGAAGAGGTATTTCCTAACTTCGCTGTTAATTTTACAAAGGCTGAACTTGCTGAAAGCCTCAATGAAATTCTGGAACGTTATCAGCAGATTAGAGCTAAATTCAGAGACCTGAAAAGGACTCTTGAATCTGACTCTAATAAGTCTGAGAGTCTCAAATTGGAAAACTCTGAGCTGAGAGATAAAATTTTAAAATTAGAAAACTCTTTACAAAACTCTCAGAAGGTACCAATTTCTGAAACTCCCAGCAACGCTGATGAGATCATCAAGGAGTATGATCATAGCTTCCAGAAGTTCCTTGCTAAAAGCATAGATAGAAGCAGAATGGCTTCAATGATCTATGGAGTTAGCAGAAACGGCAGGAAAGGAATAGGATACCAAGGTAAGGTTCCTACACCTAAGAATGTCATGGATTTAGTTATTAAACACACTCCTCTAAATTCACACTTTGTGTATGGTCACACACATGACATCAAATATACTAGCAGTAATCACTTTGTGAAACCAAAATTCAACCAGAGTTTTGGTAAAACTAACAAATCAGGACCCAAGAAGATCTGGGTACCTAAGGATAAAATAATACATGTTGCAGATATCTTTAGCAGCAAGTCAGAAACACCAGTCATGGTACTTGGACTCTGGCTGCTCACGACACATGACGGGAAGAAGGCATATGTTCCAAAGCCTGGAACTTAAGCCTGGAGGCCACGTTGGCTTTGGAGGCAATCAGAGGGGAAAGATAATTGGCTCTGGAACTGTAGGTAACGGAAATCTTCCCTCTATTAATAATGTTCTGCTTGTAGATGGATTGATGCATAACCTGTTATCCATAAGTCAATTAAGTGATAACGGTTATGATATAATCTTTAATCAAAAATCATGTAAAGCTGTTAGTCAGAAAGATGGGACTATCCTATTTAATGGTAAGAGGAAAAACAACATTTACAAAATCAAACTTTCTGAACTAAAGAGTCAGAACGTAAAATGTCTTCTGTCTGTTAACAACGAGCAGTGGATCTGGCACAGAAGATTGGGGCATGTTAGTATGAGAAGAATATCTCAGATTAACAAACTCAATCTGGTCAGAGGACTTCCAAATTTGAAGTTCAATTCAGATGCTCTGTGTGAAGCATGTCAGAAAGGCAAATTTGCAAAACCTTCTTTTAAATCCAAAAATGTTGTTTCTACCTCTAAGCCATTAGAACTTCTGCACATTGACTTATTTGGACCAGTTAAGACTGCTTCTGTCAGTGGCAAGAAGTATGGGTTAGTAATCGTAGATGACTATAGCAGATGGACATGGGTAAAGTTCTTAAGACACAAGGACGAGTCACACTCTGTGTTTGTTACCTTCTGTAACCAAGTTCAGAATGAAAAAGATCTTAGAATCGTTAAAGTCAGAAGTGATCATGGTGGGGAATTTGAAAATAAAGATTTTGAGTCATTCTTTAATGACAAAGGCATTCTGCATGATTTCTCTTGTCCTAGAACTCCCCAACAAAATGGAGTTGTAGAACGAAAGAACAGAACATTGCAAGAAATGGCCAGAACCATGATCAACGAGACAAACGTTGCTAAGACTTTCTGGGCAGAGGCAATAAACACAGCGTGCTACATTCAGAATAGAATCTCAATAAGACCTATTCTGGAAAAGACTCCATATGAATTGTGGAAGAACAGAAAGCCCAACATTTCGTATTTTCATCCATTTGGATGTACTTGCTATATGTTAAACACTAAGAATTATTTGAACAAGTTTGATTCTAAGGCACATAAGTGTATTATGTTAGGATACTCTGAACGTTCAAGAGGGTACAGAGTATACAATACAGAAACACAGATTGTGGAAGAATCAATCAGTGTTCGTTTTGATGACAAGCTTGACTCTGAAAAGTCAAAGCAGAATGAAAATCTTGCAGGTATAGAAATTGAATTTGCAGGTTCTGAAGACAAGTCATCAGAAGCTCTCAACACAGACATTCCTTCAACGTCTGAAAGAAGCAATGCTAGAAATCCTTCATCTGCTGCTGATCAACCTCAGAAGAGAGTACCCAGAAGCAGTTTGGATCACCCAGAAGAGACTATTCTAGGAAGAAAGGAAGATCCAATCAGAACAAGAGCAAGCTTCAGAAACTCTGAAGAAACTCTTATGGGACTTGTGTCTCTGATTGAACCTTCTTCTATTGATGAAGCACTTCTGGATAATGACTGGATTCTGGAAATGCAAGAAGAGCTGAATCAATTCACCAGAAACGACGTATGGGATCTCGTTCCAAGACCAAAAGGATTCAACGTCATTGGAACAAGATGGGTGTTCAGAAACAAGCTCAATGAACAAGGTGAAGTCGTCAGAAACAAGGCACGACTGGTTGCACAAGGTTATAGTCAGCAAGAGGGGATAGACTATACAGAAACCTTTGCCCCAGTCGCCAGGTTAGAATCTATCAGACTCTTAATCTCATTTGCTGTTAATAGAGGCATCACTCTGTATCAGATGGATGTCAAAAGTGCATTCTTAAATGGTTATATAGAAGAAGAAGTTTATGTCCACCAACCCCCAGGTTTTGAAAATACAAAACATCCAGAACATGTTTTCAAACTGAAAAAGTCACTGTATGGTCTGAAACAAGCTCCCAGAGCTTGGTATGAAAGGCTAAGTAACTTTCTGCTTGAAAATGAATTCACCAGAGGGAAAGTGGACACTACTCTATTCTGTAAAACAGTTAAGAGTGACATTTTAGTCTGTCAAATTTATGTTGATGATATAATCTTTGGTTCTACTAATCCTTCTCTTGGAAGAAAATTTGCTAAGTGTATGCAGGCAGAATTTGAGATGAGCCTCATGGGGGAACTGAAATTCTTTCTAGGAATTCAGATTAATCAAACTCCAGAGGGAACTTACATTCATCAGAGCAAATACATCAGAGATCTTCTGAAGAAATTTGACCTCTCAGAATGTAAGCCATCAAAGATTCCAATGCATCCCACGTGCATTCTGGAAAGAGAAGAGGTAAGCAAAAGCGTAGAACAGAAAGTCTACAGAGGTATGATTGGTTCTCTCCTTTATCTGACTGCTTCAAGACCTGATATTTTATTCAGCGTATGTATTTGTGCTAGATTCCAATCAGATCCTAGAGAATCTCACTTAACAGCTGTTAAGCGAATTTTCAAGTATCTGAAAGGTACTACTAATCTGGGTCTGTTTTATAGAAAATCTAGTGATTACAGCTTAGTAGGCTACTGTGATGCTGATTTTGCTGGAGACAGAGTGGAACGCAAAAGTACTTCTGGAAGCTGCCAGTTTCTGGGAGAAAATCTGATCTCGTGGTCCAGCAAAAGGCAATCAACTATTGCTCTGTCAACAGCAGAAGCTGAGTACATAGCAGCAGCTGGATGCAGCACACAGATGCTCTGGATGAAAAGTCAGCTTGAAGACTTCCAGATTTTTGAGAGTAACATTCCTATTCTTTGTGATAATACTTCTGCTATTTGCTTAAGTAAGAATCCTATTTTACATTCTAGAGCTAAGCATATAGAAATAAAACATCATTTCATTAGGGACTATATTCAGAAAGGTATTTTAAACTTGAAATTTATAGATACAGACCATCAATGGGCTGATATCTTTACTAAACCCCTTTCAGAAGATAGGTTTAATTTCATTCTGAAACATCTCAGCATGAAAGTATGCCCAGAATGAAAATGTTTTAATTCCATGTATTTATCTTCAGAATGTAATTATATCACTGTGAACTTCTGATCAATCTTCTTTCAGAAAGATAGAACATGCAGATTGTATCAGATGCAAGTCTGAAGATCTGAGAGTCTAATCTCAAATACAGACGTGCTGATCACTACATCAAACAAGTGTCATCCAATCATCAGCAAATCCCTGAAGCAGAACGCGTGCACGCTTCTGAGAAAGGAAAGCGCTGATTGGGTGCATTGAGACACATGTCTGGTAACCGTTTTTAAGTATCTTTCTCAAATCCCCCAAAATCAGCAAGCATTTAATGCAAAAGTAATCACGCTTGTTAATGGCAATCATTATTTTTTTTCTCTCTCTTAAAAACGTTTAATTTTTCAAAATAATTTTTGAAATCTTTATTTAAGCACATTATTCTTCAATCTTATTCTTTACGCTTTCTCATAATCTCTTAAGTATTCTCTGCATATTTCTGAGTTATCTTCTTAAAACTTTTTTTCAAATCATCCTCAAGCCTTTTTGTGTGAGAACAATGGCATCCTCCAGCATTCCTGCAGGTAATCAGAAGAAAGAAACCTCTGAGCAGTATCAGGTGCCTACCAGAACTCTTCTCACACCGGTAAAGAATCTTGAGGTTCTCTCTGAATTAATCATCGATTTCGAAAGTTTGAAGGATAATGGTTTTGACCTAACTGAGGAAGTTAGGGCTCAAAAGTGGGAGAGGTATTTCGATAGGTTGGTTGGACCAACTTTCCCAGAGCTTGTCAAGGAATTTTGGATTCACGCCAAGATTCATAAACATCTAGTCATCTCTTCTGTCATGGGAAAGAAGATAATAATTTCTGAAGACCTCATTGCTAGGTTAATTGGTCAAAGTGGTGGTGGAGTCCGTTGTGTGGACATGGCTGATAGATGCCCTGATATAGGTGTGGTAGCAAACAGCATTTTCACTCTTGGTTTTCCCAGCAGCAAAATTAAGGATCTGAAGGATCACTGCAGAGTGTGGGCCAAGATTGTTCTGGGTTGTTTCAATCACAGGAAGCCAACAAGCTCTCCTGATTATATAAACGTGGATCAGCAATTTCTGATCTACTTTATTGATCAGAAGGTGAAGATAAATCTGGCACACTTCCTGTTCAACCATCTGAAGGCTAGTGTAAAAGAGACTAGAGAAGAAGAAAGGACCAAAAGGGACTGGATACCGTTTGGGAGGCTCATATCAGATATTCTGACAGAGAATAAGCTGATAGATTATCTGAGCGAAGCTAAAGTGCTGGGCAATTTTGAACCAACTGTTGGAAAACCGCTGAACGCTAAGAACCTGAAGAAGATGAAGCTGATAGAAAATATCAGGAAGGAACCCAGAGCTTCTTCAACTGCTGACATCTCCAGAAGAAGAGTGCCTCTGAGTAATTTCCCAAGTTTTTCTGAAATGGAATCCCAACCTGATATGTTTCCCAAGTATCCAGATTCATACAAGGAAGAAGATGCAGGTTCAAAGCTGAAGATCAAAGATCTGAGTCAAGTTCAACCTGAAGTGACTCAGAAGAAGACAAAGAAGAGGAAAGCAGAAGGATCATCTCATCAGACTCCAAAGAAACGAGGTAATACATCTGCTGCTCCTATTTCAATTTCATCTACTATTCCAACATCTGCTGCCCCTCCTCAAACCTCTCACAGAATATCCATCCCAATCCCTTCTATTGATGAAACCATACCAGAAGACCCTTCTGAGGCCTTACTACTCAGAAGAACCAGAATTAAAATTCCCATTAAAATTACCAAACAACCAACTGTTTCAACAACACCAGCACTTGATAGAGTGCTAGCTGATATTGAGCGTGAACATGCTTCTGTTCAACCTCACTCTGAACCACCAAATATTCCTCCTCCACAACCTGAACCAGAACATCAACCAGAACCAGAACCACAATCTCAACAACCAATCACAGAAGAACCTCTGATCCCTGAGCAATCAGAGATTCCACCTCCTCAACTAGAAAACAATCCACCCTCACCACAACCAGAGTTTCAACGCTATGAAACCCCATCTCCTCATCATTCTGATCCCCACTCACCTCAACCTTCACCGCTGGCAATCCAGTTGCCATGTGGAACCACCATTGTCAGACCCCAGTTACCATCATCAGAGGAATCAACACCTCCAAAAACTCCAACCACTCCAATAGATATATCCTCTGACTCTGATAACCATCCACCAAAACAAACAGCACCTCAGCAAACCTCTGAAAACCAATCCTCTGAAAACCCCAGCAAAATCTTCATTGACTTAACAAGTCTTGAACGTCTTGCTGATTTAAGACACAAATTGGCCATTCCCAAACCAAAGCAACTAGATGTTGGCTCTGGTATTTTGGACTTTGAAACAGGTATGCTGCAATGGATTGCTTCGTTGAAGCAAGTTTGTCCGGGGATGATCGACCCAGCTGCCTCTGATCAGCTCTGGTCACAGTTCAGAGTATGGGTACGTACTGAAGCACTCAAGCTGCAGGACGTCAACTACGAGCAGGCTCAACAGAACTTTAGCATGCTGCTGAAAGAAGTTGAGAGTCAGCTGCCTCAAGAAGTTGTGCTCCCTCTGGACAGTGAATCCTGGTCTGAGAAAGAGCAAGCTGCACAGGTGCAACCATCAGAAGAAGACAAGACTCTTCAGGAAGAAAATCCAGCAGAAGATGTAGCTGAAAGTTCTGAGAAACTTCCTCCTGCTGAAAGTTCTCAAGCTGCCTTGGACAGACAGGCTCTGGAAGAACTAAGGCTGAATGACTTGCGTCTACAGCAGCGGATGGAAGAGAATGATCAGAAGATGGAAGCAAGAATGAATGTTCAGGACAGCAAGATTGATACTGTTGTCACCATGGTTCAGAAGCAGAATGAAACTTCTGAAAAGATTCAAGCAATGCTGGAAAGCCTGTTCTCACGCATGCCCCCACAACCTTGAAATTTTTTTCATGCATGACATTCTCTATATTTTCTTCATTTTCTGATGTACTTTTGACTATGTTTTGACTATGTTTTGACTATGTGTGTGTAATGTTCTTTTGCTCTGAACTATTTTAATATAACTTGTTTTTCTGATCTAAATTGTTTTAGCACATCACTAACACTTTTTGATTGCTGACAAAAAGGGGGAGAACAAGAATGATATTTAAAATCAATAACGGCTAACTAGACAGAAACTCTCAAACATTCTAACTCTATTACTTGAAATGTTTTTCTGTTTTGTTGTTAAGTCTACAGGCACAAGGAAGCTCCGAACACTATGAAGACTAAGAACTAGAAGCTCATGTTGCTCTGATCAAATATGAAGTTCTGATATATGAAGCTCTGATTGTCCTAACACTCTGATCCTAAGCAAAGCTCTGACAGGAAAAGCTCTGAAGCTCTGCTTTCTGATAAGTCAAAGACCTATAATCTGATGCTCAAAGACAGGAAAAGATCTGACTCTGAAGAACATGCATATCAAAGGGAAGTAACAAACTCAGGGGGAGTATCTCTTAAACTCTGAATTCTCCGTACTTCTTATTCTGATACATAGCTCTGATAACTTTTCACGTTATTTTTCATTTAAAATATCCAGTTTTTGTCATCATCAAAAAGGGGGAGATTGTTAGAACAATGTTTGAATCTAGTACCCTATATTTAAGTTTTGATGATAACAAAGTGAAAAGATATAGTAGTTAAATATTTCATGATTGAATTATATGCTGCCTAAAATTACTATGCTCTGATTTGCAGATATGCTGATTAAAATAAGCAAGATCACGTTCTCAGCATCAGAATATGTTTTGATACACCAGCATCAGAAGTTGCTGAATCAGAACGTCAAGATCAGATGATCAACGCTTGCACATGCTGAAGCTTGATGAACAGAACTGCGCGTAAAACACTCTGATACAGAATCAAATAGTTCATCAGCAGCGAAGCAGAATCAGAATGAGCCAAGCCAGATCGTGCATTGAAGAAGCAACGGTACTGTGCATTGAACGCTAATCAATTCCAACGGCCTCATTCCAGACAAGATCTGCTCAAAAAGGAAAGCTTGTTAATAGCATTGAATCAAGAATATTTGCATCAACGTTCATCTTCTCAAGTGCTATATAAACCAAGCTTCGAAGATTATCATGGCTAATGCTTCCAAACTCTCTACACGCAAAAAGCTGAACATAATCTTCATCTACCAGTTTTGCTAAACCAACAAACTCTGATACTCCATTAGCGTTTAGCATTCTAAGTTTCTAAGCTTCATTTGTGTAAACATCACAGTTGTGATATAGTTTTTGTAGAAAACATTCACACACATTTGCTTATACCTTTGTAAGAAAGTGTTGCCTTGACAAACCGGATTGTGGTTTGAATCAAGAAGGTTTTAGCAGTTGCTAAAGCAGATTTGTATTCAGTTGAATATAGTGAATTAAGACCTCGTTGGAGAGAGGCAAAATCACCTTGACGGGTGGACTGGAGTAGTTTGAGATCAAACGAACCAGGATAAAAATACCTTGTCATTTGCTTTAAGATTCCAGTTTTACAATTCAACCCCCCCTTCTTGTGTTTTTCACCCCTTCAAAAGATGCCATCTGGAAGGTTTGTTGAACTGTAGTGTGACGGGTCCGAAGAATGAGGATCAAAATGGTATCCGTGTCTGGAATGTATTTGAACTGCACCTAAGGACCGAGTTTGTATGAGCAGAGGAATTGCCTCTGTGTCTAGGGCGTATCTGAGCTGCGACTATGTTTGAAGTGTAGAACAAATATCAGAATGACTGTCGTGTCTGAAGTGTATCTGTATTGTATCTGGGTAACAGAGAAACATCTGTATGGAGCAACTGCGTGCCGGGGACAAATTCTGAATGAGTGACAGAATGACAACCATGTTTGGAGCGTATCCGGACTGTATCTGGAGTTGAAAGTTGTATGAGTAGCAGAATGACTTCTGTGTCTGGAGTGTATCTGAAACTGTAACTAGGATTGAGATCCGTATGAGTAATAGAATGACTTCTGTGTTTGAAGTGTATCTGAAACTGTAACTGGGATCCAGATAAATGACAGAATGACTTCTGTGGCGAACGCACTGGAGAGAATCAAGCTGCTGTTGTAAGGGTCAGAATGGTATCCGTGTTTGGAATGCATTGAACCTTGAGGTGGATAAATGAATATGAATGAGAGATAGAATGGCTGCCGAGTCTGGAGCGTATCTAGTCCGTATCTGATTGCTGTAGTCCGAATGAGTAGTAGAATAACCGTCGTGTCTGAAGTGTATCCATACTGTATCTGACTTGAGATTTTGAATGAGTAATAGAATGGATGCCGTATCTGGGGTGTATCCATACTGTATCTGAATAATTGTTAATGATAGCCTTTTAATTTTAACCTGAAAAGGGTGAAATGTTAGGTAAAACACAAAGTTATGTTGGATGATATGTATGATGCAAAATATGTTATATCAATGTTTATGATATGAATGTAGATGAATGCATATGTAAGCCGAAGAGCTATCTTGCTAAGGATAGATGAATCCTGGAGATAAAGAATCCTGACTGCTGCCAGGGAAAGTGAATTCTTGACTGCTGCAGGGGAAGACAAAAATCTTGATTGCTGAGGATGAGACATCCTTGCCGACTACTGCTGGAGAAACAGTGGCTTGGGTTGTATACCAATCTTCTGGGGATTCTTGTCTTGAGGAGATCTTCACTGGAGAACTATCTGATTATCCTGTGAGGCACTGAGAATGAACCTTCATTCTGCTTGGGGAATACAAGATCTTCAATCGTTGAGGGATCTTAGGGCCACTGCTGGAGAACTGGCATTCCTTGGTGATTTGCGGGGGATGAGAACTCTGAAGATCTCTATTGGGGAAGTTCAGAACCTGACAGACTCATGCTGGAGAGGTATGACGGAGAATTTTCAGCTTGGTTGCAGGTATCTCTGTGGGGAGAAGTTTCACTAGCCTGGTTCAGCTGGGGATTGATGGCAGGGAATCTTAGCTCCGCTGGGGATTGGATTTTCAGATTTTTAAGGTTCCACTGGGGGTTCTGAAACTTAACTCTGAGGGGAATCGAGTTCTGGAAGGCCCTCTGGCTGGGGAATTTGGAATTTAACTCTGCTGAGGATTCCTTCTGAAAGGGCATCAAGATATCTTCTTGTACCTTCAACCTATCAGTAATCATCTTTCTTGATTCATAAGGAAATGATTATGTTCAAATGCATATGCCTATTTAACAAAACATTGGACGTTTCTCAAATAAAACATAAGTGCAAAAGAAAAGAGAAAAGGAAGACAACGCAAATTTCTGTACTTGGAAAAGTATTTGTATTAACTTTCTATAAGTATATTTGTACAGAGGAGACATTCATCCTAGTAAGAGGATGCCGTCGTAAAAATTGAAAAATTTATACAGAAGAAAGATGGCTATGTGAAACAGTTCCATGGGATTCCATTCTGCTATAACCTTCATAACTCTAAACATTTGTCCGTTCAATGCTTCGTCTGCCGATGACTGGATTGATTAGAAGCTTAGAGCTGGTTGATGAAGAGATTATCCTTAAAGTGATCTGACGAGACATAGTCATACGCTTTAATTCCCTAACTTTTGCCTAAATCGCCCTTTCGGGTTTTCGATCCACCGGGAAACCCCTTTTTGCCCAAGCCGCCCTTTCGGGTTTTCAACTTGCCGGGTGTACAGATTTTTTTTTGTTTTATCCCTAACTTTTGCCTGAACCACCCTTTTGGGTTTTCGGTCCACTGGGATGCCCATTTTTGCCCAAGCCGCCCTTTCGGGTTTTTGACTTGTCGGGTTATTTTATGCGTAGTATTTTTTGACTATGTCTGCGTTCGCAGGGTGCGGAAAATCGTCGCCGTCCATGGTGGTCAGAATCATCGCACCACCAGAAAATATGCTTTTGATCACAAATGGTCCTTCGTATGTAGGAGTCCATTTGCCCCTGGGATCACTTTGCGGAAGGATGATCCGCTTGATTACGAGATCTCCGACTTGATATACTTGACGTCTAACTTTCTTGTTGAAGGCCTTGATCATCCGCTTTTGATACGTCTGACCATGGCACACAGCAGCGAGTCGCTTCTCGTCGATCAAATTGATTTGATCAAGTCGGGTCTGAATCCAATCATCTTCACTTAAACCTGAGTCCTTCATAATCCTTAAAGAGGGAATCTGAACTTCCATGGGCAGGACAGCTTCCATGCCATATACCAAAGAAAATGGGGTTGCCCCGGTTGAAGTACGTGTCGTCGTACGGTATCCATGTAGAGCAAACGGTAACATCTCATGCCAGTCCTTGTAAGTGACTGTCATTTTCTGAATGATCTTCTTAATGTTTTTGTTCGCAGCTTCAACAACACCGTTCATCTTCGGCTGATAGGGAGATGAATTGTGATGATAAATCTTGAACTGTTCGCACAATGCGGTGATCATAGTATTATTCAGATTTGTACCATTGTCTGTGATGATCCTGTCTGGAACACCATACCGGCATATGAGGTTTTGCTTGATGAAGCGGGCAACCACATTTTTAGTAACAGAGGTGAAGGAAGCTGCTTCAACCCATTTGGTGAAGTAGTCAATGGTAACCAGGATGAAGCGATGTCCGTTGGAAGCCGTGGGCTTGATCTCTCCAATCATGTCAATGCCCCACATTGCGAATGGCCAAGGAGCTGTCAGCACGTTGAGAGGAACCAGAGGAATATGAACCTTATCAGCGTAGACTTGACACTTGTGGCAAGTTCGGGAGTGCTGATGGCAGTCGGCTTCCATGGTAGACCAGTAGTAGCCTTCCCTTAGGATCTTTTTAGCCATAGTATGCCCGCTCAAATGGGTGCCAAATGTACCGCTGTGCATCTCCGTCATGATTAACTCCGCTTCAGCTTTGTCAACACATCAGAGTAAAACACAATCATGGTTGCGCTTATAGAGGATGCCATTGCTCAGGAAGAACTTGGCCACAAATTTCTTTAGGAACTTTTTGTCATTTACAGAAGCTCCTTCGGGATACTCTCTAGTCTGGAGATACCTTTTGATTTCGTGAAACCAGGGTTGTTCCACTACTTCTTCAGTATTAATCTCATGACAATGCGCAGGTTCATCCATTTGCTCGATGGTGATTTGGGGAGCCTCGTTATCCCAGTTGAGTTTAAACATAGAAGACATTGTGGCCAGAGCATCCGCTAGCTGATTCTCTTCTCGCGGGAAATGCTCGAAATGAGGCAACAATGTCAGGACATGTTCTCTGTATGGGATAAGATTAGGATGTTCGGTATCCCACTCTCCTTTGATTTGACTAATACCCAAAGCCGAGTCCCCAAATACAATCAAAGATTTGATCCCCAAGTCTATAGCAGCCTTGAGACCAAAGATGCAAGCTTCATATTCCGCCATGTTGTTCGTGCAGCTGAAGCAGAGTCGAGCCGTGAAAGGAGTGTGACAACCTTCTGGGGAAATGAGTACCGTACCGATACCGTTTCCAAGTGCATTTGAAGCACCATCAAAGTACAGGGTCCATCGGGATCCCTTTTCGGGTCCGTCATACGGTCCGTTACCTTCAATGTTGTCCAAATTCATGATGTCCTCGTCTGGGAAGTCAAACCTCATGGATTGATAATCTTCGATAGCTTGATGAGCTAGATGATCAGCCAGTACACTCCCTTTTATAGCTTTTTGAGTGGTGTACTGGATGTCATACTCTGTTAGGATCATTTGCCATCTAGCTATTCTTCCAGATAAAGCAGGCTTCTCGAAGATATACTTGATAAGATCCATTTTGGAAATCAGCAAGGTGGTATGAGTCAGCATATACTGCCTTAGTCGGCGAGAAGCCCATACCAAAGCGCAACAAGTTTTCTTGAGCAGTGAGTAGCGAGTCTCACAGTCGGTAAACTTTTTGCTAAGGTAATAAATAGCATGCTCTTTTCGACCAGACTCGTCATGCTGGCCCAAAACACACCCCATTGAGTTATCCAAGACGGTTAGATACATGATCAATGGTCTTCCTTCGACGGGAGGCATCAGAATAGGAGGCTCTAGTAAATACTCCTTGATCTTATCAAAAGAAGCTTGGCAATCGTCGTTCCATTCGACTACCTGATCTTTCTTTAATAATTTGAAAATTGGCTCACAGGTAGAAGTCAGATGAGAGATGAATCTGGAAATATAGTTCAAGCGCCCCAAGAACCCTCTAACCTCCTTTTCAGTACGGGGAGCAGGCATCTCTTGTATTGCTTTTACTTTTGCTGGATCAACCTTAATGCCTTTGTTGCTGACAATAAACCCTAGAAGTTTACCAGACCTAACTCCAAAAGTACACTTACTTGGATTCAGTCTGAGTTTGTACTCTTTCAACCTGGCAAACAGTTTTTTCAGGTGTTCAAGGTGTTCCTCCTTCGTTTATGACCGAGCTATCATATCGTCTACGTAAACTTCGATCTCATGATGTATCATATCATGAAATAAAGCTACCATGGCGCGTTGATAAGTTGCCCCTGCGTTTTTCAGTCCGAACGGCATCACCTTGTAACAGAAAGTACCCCATTGTGTAACAAAGGTTGTTTTCTCCATGTCCTCGGGGGCCATTTTAATTTGGTTGTAGCCCGAGAATCCATCCATGAAGGAAAACACTTTGTGCTGAGCTGTGTTGTCAATCAGAATGTCAATGTGCGGTAGCGGAAAATCATCTTTGGGGCTGGCCCTATTCAAATCTCGGTAGTCTACACACATCCTGACCTTTCCATCTTTTTTAAGAACTGGAACGATGTTAGCAACCCATTGTGGATAGGATGTAACAGCCAGGAAGCCATCGTTGAATTGTTTCATCACTTCTGCTTTAATCTTCTCAGACATGTCGGGCCTCATTCGGCGAACTTTTTGCTTGATCGGTGGACAATCCTCTCTTGTAGGGAGACGGTGAACCACGATGTCTGTGTCTAAACCCGGCATGTCTTTGTAAGACCAGGCGAAGATTTCAACGTACTCATTTAACAGCTGTATCAGGCGCTCCTTGACACTTGGTTCCAGATTGGCACCTACTTGCACTTCCTTCCGGTCTTCCTCTGTTCCTAAATTGACAGTCTCCAACGACTCTTCGTGAGGTAAGATGGCCCTTTCCTCTTGCTGTAAAAGTCTGGCTAGCTCTCCTGGTACTTTACAACCTTCGTCATCTTCATACTCAGCCTGATTGACCAGATCTTCAGAGTTATTGAAGGACATAGCAGAATAGTCACCCATAGAATCCATAGTGGATGGGTACCTGCATTTGTGAGCGTGGGTGTGTGTAAGGGATAGCCATCTTTAAACAAAAATGCAAAAGGAAAGAAAATGAACACAGCAGTTTATCGATGAAAAACGTCCAATGAATCATTAAACATGGCATATGGATATGAAGATAATCAAAACCCTTACAAATGGACCCACATGCCCCGGGCAAGGCATGAGGTGAAAAAGTAGTGTATGGATTGTTCAAAAGTAATTATTACAGACCAAAGGAAATGTTTGACAGATAATTACTGATTAATAAAAGTAATGGGGACAAAGTCCTTTGCCTCCCAGTTGCGTAGTCCCCCCTCGATGGTTGGGTAGATCCAATCTTCAATGTTGACCTCCTCGTCTTCACCTTCCAAAGCATTGATCCCATAAGGAGAGATCTTGATGGGTGCTCTTTCAACCTTTGAGCAGCGCATAGGTTTCTGCCCCGTAGCAGTGAATCCTAAACCATACTTGTCTGTTTTGTGAGGAATGTCTGGCAACTTCCCCCATGTTGAGCTCTTCCCTTCCTTCATTACGGCCTTCGCGTATTTTAGAGATGCCATCCTGGCCATCTGCTTTGGTACCTCAGCTACCACTTTTGCTACTTCCACCTCAGGAGAGACTTCCTCGAAGTGCTGGAATGGCGTCTCAATGAATTCACCCTCTACCTCTACATATCGGAAAGAGTTCAGGTGGCTAATCATATATTCCTCTTCACCGTGGACGGTTACGATCTTTCCCTTGATAGGGTACTTCAGCATTTGATGTAGGGAAGAGGTGACTGCCCCAGCATTGTGTATCCATGGTCTCCCTAATAAGCAAGAGTATGACGGACGGATGTCCATCACATAGAAAGTTGAGGGGAAAACCTCTGTGCCAACCTTAATGGGAATGTCTACCTCCCCATGTACCATTCTCTTTGACCCGTCAAACGCCCTTACAATGATATTACTTGGCCTTAATTCTAAACCTTCACAGTCTAAATGGTCGAGGGCCTTCTTAGGCAGTACGTTCAGAGAAGAACCAGTATCGACTAGAACATGGGCCAGAGTAGTCCCTTAGCATTCTACTGACACATGTAACGCTTCGTTGTGTTTTCTACCATTTGAGGTTAGGTCAGCATCAGAGAAACCTAAATCGTTGTCTGCTGTAAGACTGGATACAGTTTTGGAATTGGTCGGCAGAGGTTTCCTGGGGTACATGGGCTGTCTTCAGGAATTTTATCAATGCTTTGGCGTGTGCCTCTGAACAGAGTAGCAATGCTAACATGGAGATTTTCGAGGGGGTTTGCCCCAATTGTTCTACCACGTCATAATCACTTTTCTTAATTATCTTCAAGATCTCCTCTATCTCTTTTTTAGAGGTTTCCGGGATGACCAAAGGTTGAGCCCTCGTCCAGACGAGCTCATCTTGGATCCCTTTACCCTTATCAGCAGAGGTGGGAGGGACAACAACAGGAACAGCAGCATCTTCAATCAATGGGGCTCTAGCGGAAAGTTTTATTGGTACAGGAATAACTTCGGCGGCAGATGAGGGTCCAAAGATTGCCTTTGGGGGAGCAATCTCTGGAGAAAATATTCTCCCACTTCGAGTGATCTTGCTTGTGCCGGCAATGTTCCCAATGCTGGCATCTTCTTCATCAGAGCTTCCTTCGGTTATTTCAACTTGTTTAATACCATGGTAGTAGATTTCTCCACCGTAATTCCATGGTATTGACTTTTCAGAACTGTAGGGGACAAGCCCTGGCATAGTTATCTTCAGAGGAACAAACTTTGTAGCAGATGTAATCTTAACAGGCTTTCTGACGGCCTTGGAAAGATTGGCGTGAATGGTGATAATTGAAACATCTTCAGTAGGGATTGGAATAGCAGAAACTTTTTCAAACAAAATTTGTTGACTGTCCATCAGGCCTTGGATGCCTTTCTTCAGTAACGGGCAGTCAATTGGCAGAGAGTAACAACAGTAGCAGTCTTCTTTGCAACCCGGGAAAATCCCGGCCTTTAACAGATTTAACTTGATGGTTAACAATGGAGTTATCAGGTCATTGACATCAGAAACATACAAATCTTCCTCAATAGCATGGACATTTTGACCGTGCTTCGGCATCGGAGAAGATATCACGTTTGGTTTCTCTGGAGCATCGAACTCCACTTCCTTTGCATCTATTAAGTCTTGAATTTTATTTTTCAACGCCCAAAAATTATTTGTGTCATGTCCGACGCTATCGGAATGGTAGGCGCATTTGGCATTGGCATTGTAGGCTGGTGAGGTTGTATTCACATTTTTCGGCGCTTCTTTGATATTTGTGAGATTCAGCTTTAACAAGTGTGGAAGAACTTGCGCGGGCGTCATATTAATGCAAGTGAACTGCCGTGGTGGCCGTTCTCCCCATTGCTGTTTAGGTCTGGACGGGTTATTGCGAGGCTGATCATTTGGTGGATTTTGGATCATTACGGCCCCCACAGTCGGCCTGCCCTCACTTCTTCCTGCTCCCCTTTGAGAATACACAACAGCTATTTCTTTCTTCGCTGGAAATGATTTCTTAGCAATCGTAGATGCAGAGGCATCCTTCTGGATCTTCCCATTCTTGATACCGGCTTCTACCCGCTCGCTAGTCAGAATTAAATCAGTAAACCCCGAGGAAGAGCTACCGATCAGATGATTAAAGAATGGAGCAGACAGGGTCCCAAGGAACATGTCAACAAGTTCTTTATCGGAAAGAGGCGGCTGCACCCTTCCAGCCAGATCGCGCCACTTCTGGGCGTATTCCTTAAATCCCTCACCTGAGGCCATTCCCATACTCTGCAGCTGAGTGCGGGTTGGTGCCAGGTCAGAGTTATACTGATATTGGTGATAAAAAGCAGCTGCCAGATCCTCCCAACTACGTATCTCCGACCGTTCCAGCTTGTAAAACCAATCTAGCTGAGTGCCAGACAGGCTATCTTGAAAGAAATGTACCCAAAGGTTTCTGTCAGATGTGTGAGGTTGGATTCTTCGGACATATGACCTTAGGTGCATTTTTGGGCAGGACAGCCCGTCATATCTTGCAAAAATAGGCACTTTGAACTTCGGGGGGATCACAATTCCAGCAATTAATCCCAAATCTTCGAAATCCAAGCCAGGAAATCTGTGCAGCTCTATAGCTGCTAACCTCTCCTCCAAACTCTTGTACTTGTCATCAACCGGCGGGTATTGTTGTTCTGAGTAGTCTTCGTCTTCTTCAACCTCTTCTTCTTCAGCTTCGGATTCGGAAGGTACCCCAGCCCCTTTTCCTTTACTGTTTTCTTCTTTAGATGCGGAAGGAAATTCAAGAACCCTTCTGGCCTCACCCTCAAACCTTCTCCCCAGGGTAGCCACCCCGACTCTCTTCTTCTTCTTCACTTGGTCTTTGTTCCCAAGCAGGGTCTTCAGATCTTCCTGACCCTTAGCCAAGGTCATCAGGAGTTGTTGAAACTGTGCGTTCTGATACTGCAAGTCCTTGACCGTCTGTTCGAGATCCATCTTACTGAAATAAACAGCAGAAAGATAAGGAAACCTGGTGTGGAGACCTGCTTATGCACATGATGAATGGTATGCTTATGTATGCAATGCATTCAAGGATTTAGAACATTCAAAATTGTTGCAAACAAAAAAGAACGCACGTCATATTAATAAGAAGAAATTTGTCAGTACATAAATGCCCCATGGGCCAAATATTACAAAAACTTCTCAAGGTAAAAAGAAATTGCGCATCCTCTTTCGTGCGATGTAGGTGTTGAGGGTCTCTTCCTCATGGAGTTGGTGGGTAAGCTCTAGAACCTTCTTCTCGCTGGCGTAGAAGTTGGCTTCAAAAGTGTTATGTTCCTCCTTAAGTTGGATCCAACTCTTCTGCATCTCCTCCCACGATGTAGGCATGTCAGGATATAGGATGGTGTAGGGAACCTCTCCTTCCTTGACGGGCTCTTTAATCACAGGGAGAACATGAGGATAAGGCATCATTAGAATCTGGGCTCGGGCTCGTACCCACTTGAGGTAAGGCTCAAGAGGGATGGAGTTCTTGTGCCCTAGTGTCTTGCTGTCAACTTTGTTAGGCATCCTCAAAGCTCTAATGAATCTTTGGCGAAGTCCTTGCGCATCGTTGTCGAAGTCAAAAACTAGGTCAGGGATCAACATGTCGTGAGGGCCATCTCTTCGTGCATATCCAAATTATCTCAAGGCTAGACAAGGGTTGCAGGTAATGCCTCCTCTAATGCCAAGCAATGGGACATTAGGGAACTCTCCACAATGATCGACGATGATGACATTTTCTCTGGACCGAGAACACCAATGTACATCAGAGTGAGTAAGGGTCATCAACCGTTGTGACCACCTTAGGCCTTGGTCATTCTTCAAGACAGATTGTGGAAGGTGCGAAATAAACCACCTTGCAAGGAGAGGAGTACAGCACATGAGAACACCCCTCTTTCTCATTGTTCGAGTGTAAAATGAGTGAAGAATGTCCCCAAGCAATGTTGGTACTGGATTTCTGGATAAGAAGATTTTGAAGGCGTTGACATCTACAAGATGGTCAAGATTTGGGAACAAGACCAACCCATAGATGAGGAGGGCCACAATTTCTTCAAAGGCTTGTAGGTCCAATGAATTCCAACATTCTTGTGCCTTCTCAAACAAGAATTTTGCTAAGAAGCCTTTGACACCGCTTCTAGTTTTCCAATGCCCCTTGATGTCAGATGGTTGCAAGTGTAGGGCTTGAGCAACATCTTCAGGCTTTGGTTCCTTTTCCATACCGTTGAAAGGTAGTTGATTAAGGATAGGAATTCTCAAGAGTTGAGAAAACTCCTCCAAAGTGGGCACCAACTGGTAGTCGGGGAATGTGAAGCAGTGGTGAAGGGGGTCAAAGAACTGAAACAACACCTTTACCATGTCCTCTTCAATGTTGGTGTTGACTAAGCTGAGCAGTCTACCATGTCTCTCACTGAAGGGAGAGCTTTCCGGAATTCTTGATGTGAGCTCCTTGAGTTGAGGAGGGATTCTCACAAGGTTGACTTGGATGGTTTTTCTTCGAAGAATTTCCATGACCTACAAAACAAGAACAAAAATGAAGATCTAAACCCTTGAAATGGTTAGTGAATGCATATGATGCTTTATGATGTTTATGATGTATGCACAGACATATGTACAAGCAATTCACACCAAACCCTAGTTTCAGGCTTGCATGAGGTTTCATAGGTAAGTACCCTCTTGAGTGTAGTTGGCTTAAAAACCTGTCCTATAAATAGTAACCGGGTTCTAAGGAGCTCAATATCACGGGATTGTTTTCATTGTTCATTGTTTTGGTTTAGCCACTTAACTAGCGACCAAAATATTCCAAGAAAACAACCCTCAATGAGTGTAGTATCGAGTATCTACCAACTTCGGACTGCACCAAAGCCAGTCATCTCACTACCCCTAATGAAAGGCCAAGATGGTCAAGTAAGGTTCTAGTTCATTAGTGCTTAGTGACATCACTCAGCGGCCCCGTACTCTCCTTGATTGAACTCAAGGGTTACCGGTACTCACAAATATGTCGCACTAATATAGCTATTGCTTCAACCGTGTCGGTATACCCCGCACAGTTTCCACAACGTATTGCTATCTATGAATGTTTCCCCAAATCCGGGTGTAGGATTGCAAACCCAAACAAGAGAGCCAAGATGTAAAGCAATCAAAACAAACAATTAGTCATGCAAGAGGGTGATCTAAGCCCTAAGGTTACTCCACTTTTAAAATATTCCCCAGCAGAGTCGCCAGTTCTGTGATACGGTGGGAGAACTGACTTGGGTTTTGCGTTTGTTTTTGCAAATGTTTCGGTTGAGCAAGAGTCGCCACCGACTTTTTATTTTATCCTAAGGAAAGGTTAAAAAGCACAGCAAAAACCTTTGAGATGTTTTCTTGGGTTCGGGGAGTAGATTATAGAAATGGAAGGTATTAGCACCCTTTCTATCCATGGTTATCCATGGGCTCTTAGTTACTTGCTTAGATCACTTGCATTGCATTTTAAATTGTTTGAAATGGTGCTTTCAATTGTTTAAAATGGTGCTTTGTGTGTGGGTTTGAAAATGTTTTGAAAAGAGGCCATTTGTTGTGGCAACCTTTGTAATGATCCATGTTTGAATGTATACAAAGGTGTATTTGTCTTTTGAAATTTTTTCAATGTTTTGAAGGTTGTTTTGAAATTGTGTTGTGATGTGTGGTTTTGAAAAATAGGCGAGTGTTTTTGTTTTGCAAGTTAGCAAGTAACCAAGAGCTATCTACCCTAAATTTCTCAAAGATCTTTCCTATGTTGTAACCCTTTTAACAATTTTGTTCCACCATTGTGTTTGGTGGACAATATTGTGTTAGGATGTTAACGGGACGGGCGCGGGTCATCGTGTAGACCATGATTGCAATGGTGCCAAATATCTTTGGGCAATTTTTCCTTTAGGGACTTGATCATTTTTTAGGCAACTTTCGAAAGCGTCATCGAGGGACTATGATCATTTGATTGTTTTATTTTTGCCAAAGATACCTAACATGCAATATGGCCCATTCTTGAAGGCAACAAGTGGAGTACCCTAGGGGTGCAAGTGTGATTAGTGTTGTCCATTTTCATGCTTGTTTATCTTGAAATTAGGTCAAACTATTTTTTATTAATTTTGCATACAAAACCCTAATTCTAACATGGCATAATTAGAAAGCTTTTAAATGCGAAAAGTAAAAGGTCCTAAGTTATTACAACACAATATAAGGGATGGGGGGTACAAATGTTCAAATGGGGATTTTTTAGCAAGAAATTAAACCTAAACTATTACATCCAAATTGAATTATACAAACTATTTAATATACAACAATTAAATAAAAATGAAAATATAATAAATGTGCAAGATGCAAAAAATGGTTTTTTATATGTATGAGAAAAAAATATTTTTTATGTGTCAAATAAACAAAAATAAAATTAATTAATTTTTGGTATTTTTATGCATTTAGGGCAAAACCCTAATTTTATGAATAAAAGGTATTTATTATATAATATATGCAATATTTATTAATTATGTACAAAAAATAAATAAAAGAAGGTATATTGTAGAAAAAAAGTATTTTTGAGGTCAAAATACTAATAAAAATAAAATATATTAATTCTTTGTATTTTCCCTAAATATATTAATAATATACATGTATTTACATTATTTATTAAATATATATTATATGTATAAAAATAAAATATTTAATATTATTTTAAAAAAAGTATATTTTATGTAAAATGTTTTCAAGAGATAATATAAAATAAAAATCAGAAATAGAACATGTTTGTATTGTTTTTTTGTATTTTAAAATAATAGTATATTTAGGTTTAATTTTATACAAAACTAAATAAAGCCTAATAAATATCAAAATAAATGCAAAAAATGTGGGAAAATGATTTTAATATTTTTTCATACTTAAATAAAAATATGGAAACAAAATCAAAAGGAAAAAATAGAAAATGACAAGTAAAACTCAAAATGGGCCAGGGGGTGCATGTGAAATGCAGGGACGTGAAAAGGAAAAACAAATCTCAGGCCCAGCCCAAGACTCTGTCTTCTTCAACCTCCAGCTTCTTTGTACAAAACACGCGCCTCTGCTATCTCAAGATTCTTGGACTTTTAGCACAAACTCACAACATGAAAAATGTTAAGCATCAAGCCACGATTCCATACATATAAAAAACTTAACCTAACTCTCAAAAATGAGAGAGAATTTCTCCATCCCTAATTCTTAACCTAAATTTTTGTCAATGTTCAGGTCTCAAATTCTCTCAGCACATGCAACATAAATGGAAAGTAAATATATGTATAGCTTCAGGGGCATGAATAGAACATTTTTCATTCACAAACTTAGAGCTAACTCTTCCTATATTGAGAGATAGAAGTCCATGAACTTACTTGTTCAGCTTGGATCGTGTCTGACAATGGAGGCACCTTCAAGGCAAAATGAAGATTGGTACAACTTGCTTGAAGTTCATAGATGTTATTCCAACCTTTAGTTTGCTTTGAAACCAAGTGAGTCAAGCTATAGCAATCCACCTGCAAAACAGAAAAAATGAAAATGGTGATGTTGGTTAGGGGTGTTACAGGTGTGTCCAATGCCTGGGATAGCTTGCATATATGGTATGGAATGTGTATGAACTGGATTTAGCAAGAATGCACGAATGGATTGGCTTATGGAAGTCCAACTACAGAGGTTACTCTGTTTTCTGCAGTGGGAAGGTGTTTTGACGTTTGATGATGTTTGGAGGGTATTTAGCTCGTGCTCTAGCTTAGGTTTGATGTTTGGAAGGTGTGCAACAACTTTGCTTAAGCTTCTCTTGGCTGGAATGAGAGTTGGTGTTGGTTATGCCAAGTTACTTCACCCTTAAGCAAGAAAAATCAACTTGGTTCTCTAGACTTGTACAGGCCCCTCTAATGTGCTGCCAACATCCCCCTTGATCAGTGTGTTATGCTTCTGAACTTGTGCCCAAAGATATGGCCTTGTACTTCTTGATTTTCAAACTTGACATAAACTTTTCAAAAATGGATATATTGCTTTTTCTAATTATAGCTTAATCTTGTATGCAATGCTTAGACACATAATATAAGGCTTGAACACAAGGGGTTTGCATTAAATTTATGAGTGTGAATGAGATAAAGGACCTGTAATCCATCTTAGAGCATGCTGAGTTCAAAATGCAACGTTATGAACATGTAAATTGGCCATGAACAAAGTGAGTTTTGCCCATATTGCCAAATTCGATTCTCCCTAACCATGAGGTTGTTTGATGAGTTCTTGGACATTTTGGAAAGCTTGGAATGTGTACTACAATCCATCTTTGTAATGCAAATTGAAATTCCAAGTGGAAGTATGTGAAAAGTGGTCATGAAGTTAGGTAAAAATCCTGCCTAGAATAGGTCAAAATTTCTCTAAGTTAAGAATGTTTTGCACCCTTGTTCCAAAAATCATAACTTGAGCTAAAATCTTATTTTGAGGAAACTTTGTGAATCAAAGTTGTATATTTTGCAATGGACTACAACTTTCATGTTTTGACTTTTGTTTGAATCCAAATGCATCTTGATGAAAAAATGGGACAAAGTTAGGAAAAAATTAGGGATTTTCATAACTTAGAAAAATTCTAAGTTATGAAAATTCTTCATTTTAAACCCTAAATTTCAATTTTTGATTTCTTGATGAACAAGTTTCATAATTTGGCATGTTTTGATGAAAAATGAATCTTGACACTTGATTTTGACCAAAAAGTCAAAGTTTGACTTTTTAGTATACAGTCAAAAATTGATCAATTGACTGGAAAATTCATCTGTCAAGCTTGTGCATTTGGGACCTTTTGAATTTGTTGAACATGTCAAGACAATTCCATGGGGTCCTTGAGTCCATATATGAGCTTGGTTTGCCGTTGGCTAGGTCAAATTGTCAAAAATTGCCTTTGTGCAGTCAAAACCCTAAAAATGACCATTTTGCCCTTTTGGTGATCTGATCAAATTTCTTGTGGAATTGTGATCCAAACTTGACCAAATGGTTAAAATGAGTTCATAATGTTGATATGGGTCAAATTTCATGAGTTTTGACTGTCAATTGACCATAGTTGACTTTTTCCCCAATACGGCTGATTTCTAGGTCAGCTGTCCAATTGACTGGGCAAAGTTTGGAATCAAGACTTGAAACTTGGTATGGATAAACTTGGGAGTCCAACATGGGGAGTCCAACATGAAGCATGAAAGTCATCTTAGGCATTTTAGGTCAAAACATCTTTGTGCAAATACAAACCCTAATTTGGGTCAACAGTGCAAGGAAGAGTCTTGAGCAGAAGAAACCCTAACTGGATCTTGAGCTCTGAGGGTATTGTGATGAGAAAATGTTGAGGAAAATGGGAGGGAAAATTTTGGGGTAAAACAAGAGGGATACAATATTGTAGTTCTCCTATTCCTTTCTCATCCCGTACATGAAAAGTGTAATATATGTCCACAAGCAAGGTAGGAGTTGGATCTGAATTCAAAACCTTCACAGCCCAAAATACATTAATGGTGACAGAGTATGTGAAGTCAATTATATTTGGAAAGAGAACCAAGACAAAAATTAGTAGTGCTAAGATATCTCCACAAGGTCCCTACTCCTTTTGGTTTTCAAAAGAGAAGGGCTTAGATTCTAGGAAGGTCATCTTGATTCCTTGAATCTCACCATCTGTTTTATAGTTAAGTAAAAGGCCAACATATCATATTCCCAATTCCTTGTCTAAGTCTCTGACTTTGATAGTTTGCTCAATTCATATGTAGGCTCCCTCTTTGATTTTGGAGAATCCCGAAATCCTTTCAAATTCTTCCAAAATAGGTGCCAATTGAAAATTTTGGAAGGTAAAGTATCTTAGTGGAGGATCATAAAATTGAACAAGGGCAATGACAGCTTCCACTAGAACATTCATCTTTGGAAGATCAATGATATTATCTAGTGACAAATAAAACCTTTCATAGCATTGTTGGGTAGTTTCCCTATGAGGTACTTCAATTTCTTCAAGTTAGAAATCATGGCGTTAATGTGGAGGGTTGGTTTCTTATCAGTATTCATCTTTTAGGATGCTTACCAAAAACCTTTCTTTTATCTTTTATATATTTTTTCCAAGAATTTCCTACAAATAAGAGATTAAAAAATGAAAAAAATGAATATTTTGAATGCAAGTGTATATGGTAATGCAAAATAAGGGTGAAATGATAAAGGTTTCCTTAGAATGTAGGATCTTAAGGTCGTTCTACAGATATTCTACCCTTCCCCCATAAGGGTGGCTCCTTAATATATCACAAATAACACATGGGGGAAAAGGCACAAGGTCCTTCTTTAACTGGAGCCTCTGTGTAGACCAAGAGTTTCCTCTTGTAGGTCATACAAGGTCTCACCATGAGGTTTTAGTTTTGGGTGAAGGTTCTTAGAGTCATTGATTAAATTCAAAGTCCTTTCTTTAAGAGGGGCTAGCCCTTCAAAGATAATTCCCTGAACCCAATCCACTCTAAGCTAAGTTGTCACAAATAATCATAGAAATGTTAAACCACCTTGGCCAATAGACAATCCCTTGTTACTAAGGTTATACCATAAAAATAGATCCCACCTCCAAACATATGATAATATGATTAAAAAAATGAAGAGAAATAAATGAAACAAAAGTAAAGAAATAAATTTAAAACCCAATAAATCCTAGAACTAAAGGTAGGATAAACTCTAACTTTAGGGGTATGCCCAGCCGAGTCTCCAGTTATCATAACCGGTAAAAAATAAGAGAGTGGTCACCACTAGTTATTTGTCTTAAGGAAGGGAAATGAACGGAAAAATCTTAATTATTTAGAGATTGGTGGATTAGTGAGTTAATTAGATAAAGGGAAGGTGTTAGACACCCTTTACCTCCCTTGTACTCAAGGGGATCCATTTTATACCTAGGACTTATAGGGACAAAATCTTTACTTTACTCATGTCATCATATGTTTCAAAATATCATCATATATAAAGAAAGGAAAAACAAGTTTTTTAAGTTAGTGGGCTCGCCTTGGTTTTTCAACCATGTGCCTACATATATTTAACATGAAAGAAATTAGAGTTCTATGTAGTTCTAATTTGTTTGATTAGTGTTTTTTATAGGATTGTGTTAGGTTTCTTTCGAATTATTTGAACCTGCATGAGTTTGAAAGTTAAGTGATGGTAGGCGAAGTTTTATGTTTAATGTGAAAGTAACTGGGCAATCCTCTATTTGGAAATGTCTTTGAGTTTGATTATATTAGTAGAAAAAGATTTTCAATTAGTTAGCTGTTTTAATTAGGTTTTGTTTTAAACATTAGAAATAAAGATAAAGAGAATAAGTAATAAACAAAAACTAGATTTTTAGAAACAATTAAAGTTAGTAAAAAATTCAATTAATAAGATTAAATCCTAAAATTAGGGTTAACAAAATGCTAATTTAAGATTAGGGTTAAATGATTAAAATTTAGAACAAGGTTGGTATTTTAAAAAGTGTAACTTATTTAAAAAAAAGGTTTTATTTATAATTTTTAAGAAAGGAATTTACAATATTATTATAGAAAATATCTTATAATTTATTTGAAAAAAAAAAAATATATATATATATATATATATATATATATATATATATATATATATATATATATATATATATATATATATATATATATATATATATATATATATATATATATATATATATATATATATATATATATATATATATATATATATATATATATATATATATATATATATATATATATATATATATATATATATATATATATATATATATATATATATAATTTATAGAAATTATAAAAAAAAAACAAGTTAATAATTTATAAAGAACAAAAAAAAAAGAATTGGAAATTAAAATAAATCAATAGATCAGGGAGGGGGTGTTTTAATTTATGGAAGTAAGTCTGGGGATGCTAAAAGAATTGGGCTAGGCCCAGGAGCAGTTTTAATCTGTTAAGCAGTCTGTGGACTGACTGGGGCATTATTGTGTTTCAAAGGGATTGAGATTGTTTTATTAAAATCAAAAGGGTGCCGAGCATTAATCTTGGGGCATGATTTCAAGTATGCTGAACGAAATGACATGATTTGATGTTGACTGAGGTACATGGTCGGATACTGCGTAGGGAATCAGGTCAAAATCATTCCATCGCGTGGCTAGGGGATGGTCACGCATTATACATCAAAGCATGCTGGGGGAGTACTTAAGCGAAGCTCCTTCATAATTTTCCATTTTTCCTCTTTCTTTCTCTCTCTTCATTTTGCTTCGCTCTCGCTTCTCTCTAAGCTGGGAAGGTTTTACCTTCTCCCTAGAAAACAACCCTCCATCACCGACCACAAATTATCTCTGTCGGTGGCTTAACCTTGGTCGCTCTAAAAACCACCACACAACCCAGGTGTCCGGTTGGTTTTCAACCAGAACATTCAAACATTCAACCCAACATGCCCAGAAACATGAACCCCAACTGCAACCCAAGGTTCTCATTAGAATCCCACCACGAGTAATCGTCAAGGCCGTCGTGGTACCCAGAGAACTCAAACGGAAATTTCAAACCTTCAAACCCCAACCCAATAATTAACAAGAATCTAACCCTGAAGCATAAGAACCTTAACCTTAACATGCATACGAAGAACCCATACCCAAGGCCGTTAGAACCTTAACCCTAAACCTAAACCAAAATTTCTAGATTTGAATGATTAAACTCCCAATAATCCAAAAACAACAACAATCATTGTAAATCAAGAAGTTAAGTGTCACCTACCTTTCCTGCAGTGAATCTTCAAGTCTTAATTTCCCTTTTGAGTCTATGCTCTTTTCTCCGTGTTCTCCTCTAATCTCACTTCTACTTCTTATGTTTGCAAGTGTTAGATGGAGGTTGAGCTTGAAGGCTTAGGGTTTCGATGTGAAACCCTAAGTATTCAAAATATTGAGCTTTGGTGAGGGTTGGGAGATTTTCAGTAATAAGGATTGGAAGCAAGGGTTTTCTTAATGTCCTCTAATAGTCTTTAGGTCTTAGTTTATATAGGCTAGGTCTTGGGTTCAATTAGGAGTCAGTTTTAATTTGATTGCCTAAGATTGATTCAATCTATGATTTGATTTACTAATTAGATTTATTTTATGTTGTAATTAGAAATTAGGGTTTTTAATTGATTCATGCACTTGGACAAAAACTGTATGCAAATACATAATCAATCATTAATGAAATTGATTTTTCAATCTTAGATTCACTTTTGATCCGATCTGAGTTTATGGATTTTTGCCTCATGGTTAATTTGGGGAAGGAGGTTGAAGAAGATGCGTCTCTAGGGATACAGGGTGAAAACCCTAGTTAACCCTTGGTCAACTATTCCCAATTAAATTCAAATAATAAAATAAATGAATAATCAATAAATTAACTTAAATAAAGAAACAATAATAAAGCAAATGTTGACCCCGGGTTACCTTTCTTTAAAAATAAATAATTATAAAAACCAAACACAAATGAAATGTAAATTTACTATTATTATCTTTATTTAAAAGTTGACTTATGATCAACAAAAAATTAACCAATATATACAAAATAAAAATACAAAATTAAATAAAGATTAAAATAAATTTTAATCTAAATAATATATTTAAAGGGTTTTTATTCAAAAATAAATAATAAACTCATTAAACACATATTTAGAAAGATATTTTCTTTACTAAATCATAACCAAAAAATAAAAATGTTTATAAAGAATATGAAAATAAATTAGTATTTAAAAATAACTAAAATAAAAGCAAAAATGACTTTTTATTTGAATTATAATTAAATCTAAGCTAAAAATAAATAAATATATATGTGTAAAGAAAACTAAATGTTAGTTTAATGAATAAACTAAAAAATTTATAAAAACAATTTAAAAATAATTTGATGTAATAAATAAGGCGGACAAATTTGGGGTATGATAGTTGCTACTATTATTTCGACATCGAATTTATCCTTCATCCAGAATCTTTATAAGAGGGGTAAAATGGAAATGGATTTTGAGTTTTTCTTACAACATATTTTTTTCTCAAGGAAAGGAATACTTGGAAAGGGAAGGCCAAAGCTACGGAGATGATGTGCACTAATATTTAGAAGGAACTCCTTGCATGAGGCAGTGCAAATACATGGCTCTCCTTCGACTCTGGAGGCTTGTGTTACTGAACTAGAGGGTTCCCTTCGGAATGTCGAGAGGTAGTATAAGACCACTTCTGATTCTATTGAGAAAAAGACTCGTTAGGTGAAAGAGTACAGAAAATATGCAAAGGCCTTGAAAGCTCTCTAGAATGGGGTGACCGATATGAGGAGAACGCTTCATAATACTCTTCAACAGACTATGCAAGACATGTTCGGAGTTTGAGAATGAGTGGTGGAGGAGGCAAGGAAGTTCTACCCATGTGGTGTAATTTTTGTTGAGGTGTTAGATCCTTTTAAGTCTTCTTTAAGGGTAACTCAAGGAGTTGGTTTCAATTCCTCGGCTTCAAATGCCTCAACTTGACTTTCCTTTTATTTGTATTATTTATTTTTTGCAATGTTTCCTAGTCCTTTATGCCTTGGATATAATAATTCTTTATGATTAATGGAATATTTTACCTTGATGTTTCAAGTGATGTTAGATTTAGAGCTTAGTGTCATCCTTTGTTTTAATATTATCGTTTCTTACAAATTGTTGTAACATAGAGACTAGTTTTTCTAGCCTGTAGAGTCTTTATTCACTTGAGAGTTTATGTCAGACCACCGATAATCATTAGCTATGGAATTAAATTTGTTCTGGCGGGAGAGTCTTAACTGCTTGCCTTATAAAGAAAATAGTGCATTTGATTGTCATGAATTGGCAAATATATATGCTCTTAAAAATTTCCTACTTTTTTCCACTTGGTGCATTAAATAATGTTGGCTACCATTTTTTGTTGTTGTATTTGCTTGATATCTTTATTGTTTTTTGTAGTAGTGTATTGATTTGTATTTTGTGTTTGACTAATTGCTTTGAATTTTCATGGATTAGGCATGGGATTAGTGATGTAGGTGCCATGTAGTCGTACTTTGTATTGTGCTCCGTGTCACAAAGAATCGTTCCTCAACCAACGAAAGGGTCCCATTCCATTCCCTTGAGGCTTGGATCGAATCGTGGTGAACGTCTCCAGACTCCACCATCTACGCCCCGAGATTTTAGAGATATAAGGGGGTTCCAGCTATGGAAAAGTGCATTTAATAAACCACATATGTGAGGTGTGTGTTAGAACCATTTCAGAATCACAATAGTGTATTGAGTCTGTGTTAGCCAGGATTTCGACCAAGGTCAAATCCAGCTAAGAAAAACAAATATGATCAAGAGTGTGGGTCCAAAATAAGTAATTGGAAAAGCACAGGAAGTTCAAGTCGACATGAAATATGGTGGCGACATCAGGTTCCTGCTCACGATAGGCAGTTACAAAGTGACAGACACGGGAAAAGACTGCCCGTTAGTGGGTTTAAAACATTGGAACGTGTGAAGGACAAAGTAGGGAACTGACATACACGTGGCACTTGAAGGAGAAGAACCCGCCAAAGAAGCATTTACATTTTTTTATTATAAATAAAACATTGTAAATAGTTTTGGGGGGATTCAAACTTGCTCAATTCTCACGCAAATACTCAGAGTACCCAAGTGAAGAGTGAAATGAGTCAAGTAAGAGAAATGAATGTTTGAATCTCTAGTTTTCTTTCATATTAATGCCAATAAAATTTACTTTCAACTTTACTTAAATTTTTCAAATCTATTTTGTTTTATCTTTCAAAGTCTTTTTGTTTTACCATTTGCGAAACAAGTTGATTTCACACAGTGTCGAAGTCATTTGTATCCAAGTCACTCATCATATCCTATCTCAAAAACACTTTAAATTTGAAACGTTGTCCTGAGATTCACTAGTTGATCTCGCATAGCAACCTTTAACAAGAGACTAGCGTTCTTTACCAATTTCTAGGGTAAACAAATTGGCACGCCCAGTGGGATTGTGTTAGTTAAATTTTGTTAATGGTTTTGTTGAGTAAAATATTGTATTGGCGTACGTTGGTCATGTATGAATTTAAGAAGTGGGAAACAATTGTCTAAATTGTCATGTTCTAGCACATACACGAACACTTCTAACCCTAAGCAGAATACCTCACGAAATGTGGATGTTATATCGGTGGTTGCCACAATCCAGGGCTCAACAGTTTTGTCCCTTGTTAGGACATCGGTTACTAGTCCAATGTCAATGGTTGCAGCGAGACCAGGATATGTGGGACGATCTCCTTTTAACCCCACGAGACCATTATTCCAAGTAGGATCAATGTATCTTGGACAATACCAATATGATATGCCTCAGTCGATGATGGTGGGACTTCAGTCGAATGTATCAACTTACACTGATAATATGATGGCTATCAGGCCATCACCTTTTCATTATCAAAGCATTCCTGTTGTGACTACAAACACTAGTGGTCGAATATGGGGAATAGAGTATATTCCCCAGACGGCACCATCGTTGAATACGACTTCAGTAATGGCATTAAGACAGCAGATGGACGAAAGTAATCTCGAGTTAGTAAATAATCCAACTCAACAAATGGGTATCATTTTTAACCCAATGGTAGATCAAAGAGGCCGACTGCTTGATTCATTTGGTGTTTAACCAGTACAGACGCGCCCACATCCTGTGAGGCTGCATGCGAGGCAAGTGGAAGTAGAGAAGGAGGAAATGCCTTAAGTAGTCCCTGAAATGCCTGCTAGGTTTAGAGTACAAGAACCTATTCTTGATGAAGAAGAAGAGTTTGTAGAGAAATATGAACCTAGACCAGTTTTAGTGCGAAGAAAGTAAGATGTGGACCGCGTCCTCAGGAACGTGAATAATTTCACAGGACGAAATAACATAGCCCATGTAGTCGAAGAAGTGTTCACACAAAGTGGACTGAATGTTGATCTGCACATGCCAAATTATATGTCCTCTTTGCTTGATTATATTGGATAGCCAAAATTATCCAGGGATGTATGTTGTACTCTAAATTTCACCCCTAACTTTTTCAGTCGCACTTTCATATCATATTTTTTCATTTGGTCACAATCATTAATAAATAGCTTCATTCATCACATTTGCATCATATCTTTAAGTTTTCTCTTGAGGGATCTCCAAGCACCTTAGTTATATATTCTGTATATGTGTTGTTGACTAACTTCTAATCAAAATACAAAAAAAAATATTTGTCTTTGTCTTTGTAGATTTGTGTTTTGTAGGTACTGAGTCAAAGCATCTGACAAATAAGGTTTTCCGGTATTATTTCCCTAAAATATCTATTTTCAAAGAAAAAATAATTAAAATTTTTCATTTTTTTCATTGTACAATTGATTGCTCCCAGAGTGCAATGATTGCACATAGTGCATTTTGCGCAATATTTGGAAAAAAAACTCACTATACAATCGATTTCTCCCAGAGTGCAATCGATTGCTCCCAGAGTGCAATCGATTGCACAGAGTGAAATTTTGAAATAAATCAGCAATTGCAAGCTTGTAATTCTTTTGGCTCTAATTTTTTCTTCATTTTTTGAAAGATATATCATTAATTCAAATTTTGGCTCCAACTTTTCTTTATTTTTTGAAAGATATATCATTAATTAAAATTTTGGCTCCAAGAATCAATTACCAAGCCTAATTTCATTTCCCAAACCAAACTCAAAACCACCACTAATCCCAAGCCTAAACTCTATAAATAGAGCCCTCATTTCATTCAAATATCAAGCTTTTGATAGCCAAATTCACTTTGCTAAAAAATCTCTCAATTCTCTCCATCTACCAAATTCACTCAAAGCTCTATTTTCAAAAAAAAGTTAGTAAGCTTTGCATTGAAGCTTACTAATATTTGAGCTAAACCTTCATCCAAACACTTTTTCTTTACCAATTCCCTACATCCAAGCTTGGGAAATTGATTCTTGGGGCTGAATTGAAGCAAATTCTTGAAGTTGTTTTGATAATTCTCTAGATCTACCTTTGGTAAGTTGGATCTTCATCTTTCACAATGTGATCTCTTGTTGATCTTTGGATTTGATTCATTGAGCATTGTTTTGTGATTCCATTGATGCTATTTTGGCATAATTTGATGGAATTTTCGTGCTCAATTAAATCCATGATCATAAGGTGTTTTATGAAAAGTTTGAACAACAATTTGGCCTTTTGAAATGTTGATTTACTGTTTTTCACAGGATGCAATCGATTGCACTCAGAGTGTAATCAATTGTCACAAAATGATTTTACGTTTTTTTTAAAATAGTGATGCAATCAATTACTACCAGAGTGAAATCGATTGTAACAGAGCCAAAATTCATTTTATGTCTTATTTTGGGGCTGTTTTGATCCATCTCTCTTTTTCTACTCACTCCTTTTGATTGTTGATTTGGATTGCAATTTTAAATATCCAATTTCTCTTTAAATTCAATGGACTTTAGGTGTAGATGAAGTTGGATAAATGTTCATTAATTCAAATCTACCGAAGAGTAAATTATTTAATTCATTTTTGGTGCTTTAGATTAATGATATGTTTAGTACTTTAATCCATCGAGATGAGTGATTGAATTTAAAGATGAAATAAATTTGAAGTAGTGATGCAAATTAGCTTATCATTTTGTTTCCTCTTCATCTTATCCCTTTCTTTTTTTATTTGTGCTACATGTTATGGGATGATGATCTCTATATCATTTATCCAAACATGAAGTACATAGATTTCTATTGACCGACCTCAAAATAGGTGCGACTTCTCCATAAGTCCACTTATGATTGCATAACATAGCGCTAAATTTTGTCCCGATTTGAGAAAATGATCATTCGTGGCCCAAATATATGTTTGCAAGCCCAAGTATGTTAATTTGAACCCTTTGATCCAATAAGCTTGAGATTCATTATTAGCAGGCTTTGGTTCTACCAATCCTCCAATGGATCTTCATCAATTTTGGTTAATGCGGATCACTTAAACATCATTGATCATTAAATGTTTCCTTGAGGATTCTTAAATGGATGATATACTTGACAAAAAGCAAATGCAACTTGTTGTTGAGAGGCTTTGGTTCTACCAATCCTCTAATGAGTTCCAAATGCAAGTTTCAAGATGGTCATCCAACTAACCATTAACTTCTAACAATTGATTTTATTTTATGCTTTTATTTTTATGCTTTTACTTTATGTACCATTTACTTTAGCATTTACATTTCATGCTATTTTCATCTTTTCTCACTTGAGCATTTACTTTTATGCCATTTTTATTTTTCTCACTTGACCTTTTCTTTTCCTTTTGAAGATACTTAATAATCAACATGAACTATAAAAAAACATTAATGATACTTGAACTACTTGGTTACTATCCTTGGCATTATGGAGTATTGGACTTCTTGGACTTAGGAATAGAAACCTTGGCTTATGTTGGAGACCTTATGACCTTAACTGATATTTTGTCTGGAGTTCTTGGGGTTCACCCCAAGATATTGGATTGTTTGTTTGTTTTGTGTGCAGGTTATTGTGATTACATACTGTCTGTAATCTGGAATTCATCTGTATACAATCGTCACTCTGCCCAAATTTTGTGAAGACTTAATGCAATTAAAGCTTGGTTTTCTCAAGAGGTTTAGTATCCTTTCTTGGTTTTAATCCAAAGAATGGGAATTCTATCTTGACTCATAATGTCAAGTGTTGGCTTCTTGTTGGTTAGACGATTCTCTTCCTTAGCTTTTACCTTATGCTTTAGGATAGTCCCTTCATCTCCTCCCATCTTCTTTAATTTCAAAAATCTTCTCCCTCCTTTTGAAAATACTTCTCGTTTTTAAACTCGAACCGCTTTCATAATAAATCTCGACTTTGTCGAGTGCCTTTTCTTTTCAAACTTCTTTTCTTTAAACAAACTTTAATTCATTTAATCATACTTCGACATCTTTCAAAATTAACAAAAACACTTCAACTCATTCAAACTCTTTTGTGCGCTCGGGAACTTTTACCCTTCAAATTTTTTTTAAGATGAGACATGATTCATTGCTAGTCGAGCAACATTCTCCTATCTCCATGGTTATAAAGGTATCGAATTTTCCAGTTGAGTGCTAAAGGCATTCTCAAACCCTCACTCTTGCTGGCGCATGGTCCATCTTTCCCACACCTTGTGGAGGTTAGTCGAGATTTATCTCCTAACAATGATGACTTATCTCTTTGTTTAAAATCAATCAACAGACAAGTCTTTTCTAGCCGAACTACGGTGCTCTGACTTTCCCATTTCTCAAGGGAGTACGTAGGCACTAAGTCTTACGACCCAAGGCGAGTAACAAAAATAATAAAAACACATTTCATTTTCTTTTGTGTGCAAATACTCATTCATTCTTTTCTTTTAGCAAGTAAACCTTTACATAACACTCTTTTTAAAAGAAACCAAACAAAGTGGATCCTACAGAGTACCGTAGATGCTTAGGGTGTTAACACATTTCCTTTTCATAACCGACCCCCATACCTCGATCTTTGATCTTTTATTTCATTATGGGTTTTGTTCGCTTTTTTACCATTTCCCTTTGGAAACAGTAAAGTGCGGTGGCGACTTTATTGTGTTGATATACATCAATTGATGGCTTAAATCTCAAATCTTTACCCTATATTTCATTTCCTATCATTATTGTCGCATTCTCGTTCATCTCTACTCGTCTTTGCCGATGACCGGCACGCGACAATGTAAAGTTCTTAAATTTACTAAGTTCGCTGGCGACACCAACGAGTCGACGGTCGAACCCATAGCCATGTTTGAAATTGAAGCTGGGTATATTCCTAATGACGAGGGATTAAAAATTAGATACTTCCCCAGTTCGTTGAATAAGAATGTGTTGACATGGTTCATAACTCTTTCCCCAAACTCTATACGAACTTGGGATCAATTAGAGTGCATTTTTCATGAAAAAGTTTACATGGGTAAATCTAAGATAAGTATGAAAGAGTTGTCTAGTGGTAGGAAAAAAACAGTTGAGTCAATAGATGATTACTTGAATAGATTCAAATTACTCAATGCCATGTGTTTCACCAGAGTCCCTGAACACGAACTTGTCAAAATGGCGGCTGGCGAGTTAGATTATTCCATTAGGAAAAAGCTAGACACCCAGTACCTTGGGGATATGGTGCAATTGGTTGATAGGGTTCGTAAAGTCGAACGCTTGAGAACTAAGAAGGACTAAGCTTCAAAAAGTCGTAAAAAAGAGAAAATTGCGTATGTCGACACTAAAGAGTACCCTTTAGAGTGGGAGAACAAATGCGTCGAAGAGGGAAAAATTAACATGGTAGAACTCAAGTCAGACCTTTCATATGCCTGTAAAGATTTAAAACCCTCGAATGGAAAAAATCCTGAAGAGCCTAATAATGAGAAGTTTGTTGCTAAAACTTATACTTTTGATGTTACAAAATAGGATCAAATATTTTATTCGTTAGTGTCAAATGGTCAGATTATAGTACCTCTAGATCTAAAAACTCCACCATTGGAGCAAAAGTAAAAGAGAGGCTTTTGTAAATATCACAATTTCTTGGGTCATAAAACTTCTCAATGTGTTCTTTTTAGGGATTTGGTGCAGAAAACGCTGAAAGATGGTAGACTGTAGTTTGGCGAGAGGCCAAAAACATCGATGAAGTTGGATACTGACCCTCTGCATGTTGGTGATGTTAACCTTGTCGAACCTGTAGAAATCATGATGGTCGAGGCTACTCAAGGTCTTGAAGGTGGGGATAGTACTGAGAGGAAGTTAGAAGCTAATGAACAAAATGAGGAAATGTTAGAAAATAATGTGGCTGAACTTATAAAATTTACATTTCCTCATCCTGAAAAGGAACTGGTCGATTTTCTGAACAAATACAAGCTAGGAAACTCCAGACCCATGTTGTGCCCAAAATGCAATGTGGTCTAGGATGAAATGGATGCAAATAAGATCAAAGGGGTCAAAGAAGAAGAATTGAGGAAAGGCTGCATGTTGGGGAGTGTTGTACCCATAAATTTTCCCTCTCATTTATCAAGGAATGTCTCATAAAATCTCCTTTGGTTCAAGACTACACAAGGTTTGATCAGCTCAAGACACCTCCTCAAGCACTAATAACTGAAAATTAGGTTTTCAGTTTGCACAAGGACATATGGACTTTTAATGCCCCATATGACTTTCATGGATAATTTTGGACCCTCAAGATTGCTCATGTCAAGTTTCAAGTCTTTGATCACATTTTCCTCAATCAATTGATCAGTTGACCTAAAATCAACTGTATTGGGGAAAAAGTCAAATATGGTCAATTTACAGTCAAACTTCATAATTTTTTATCCATATCAACATCATGAACTCATATATGTCATTTGATCAAGTTTAGATCACAATTCCTCAAGAAATTTGATCAGATTATCAAAAGGGCAAAATGGTCAAAATTAGGGTTTTGACTTAGAAGGTGCAATTTTTTACTTCTGACCTAACCAATGACTTATTGGTTTAAGTCATGATCTCAAGGATTAAAATACTTAATTTTTACCTAATGGCATGGCTCAAAACATTTCTCAAGATCAATTGATTGATAGTTGATTTTCAGTCAACTGATGAAAAGTCAACTGTACACTAAAAAGTCAATCTTTGACTTTTTGATCAAAAACAAGTTTCAAAGATTACAATTCATCAAGACATGTCAAAATATGAAATTTGTTCATCAATAAATCAAAAAGTCAAAATTTCTAAAACTTGGAATTTTTCGAAGTGTTGGAAAAGTTCATTTTTTTCATAACTTTGAGCCAAATTTTCACCATGGTGCAAGATGATTCAAGGGAAACTTACAACATGAAAGTTGTATATCTCAATGATATCTAAAACATTGTAGAGAATAACTTTTCCTATAAATTCTTAGATTTCAAGTTATGATTTTGTGAAGACATGTTCATGAAACTTGAAGACTTAGTGAAATTTTGCCCTAGTTTAGGCAGGATTTTGACCTAACTTCATGGCAACTTTTCACCTAGTTCCAAATGGAATTTTATAACATGTCCAACATGAAGGTTGTATGTAATTCTACAAGCTTTCCAAAATTTCCAATAACTCATTGATATCATACTTGAGCTAAGAGAATTGAAGCCATGAAGTTAGGGTTTCATTCTTGTATTACAAGTCAATTTTGTGATGAACACTTGGTCCAATCTTCAAACATGTTGTACAAATCCCACTTTGCATACTTCTAACTTGCTTTTCACTCCATAATTAAATGACTACACAGCTGTTAGAAGCTTTAATCCAAGTATTCAATTCATTGCCCATGCTTAATACCATTTTAGGAAGAAAGGCAACATTGCCATTTTGGAAAAGTGGCTTTTATGCACAAAGTCAATTCTTGAGCCTCTCACTTGTTACCTATGATGATACTCCGTCTACAAAGTCATAAGTAATGTGATAAAAGTGCTTAACCACTCTAAATTGCTGGGACAAAACATTGAATCTTGATTTTATCACTTTTTTTCAAAATCAAGCAACCTAGCCATAACCCTATAACTCAGAAATCAATTGTGCAAAAGTACTCTAACCTTTTTCATATAACTATACAAACCATTTGTAAGCCAAGGCACGAGTAAAAGCACCCTCAAAACCTCTCAAGCACCCTTGTTGCACAAAACTGTCCAAACTTGACAGTTTTCAGCCAAAACTCATCATCTCCATTTTCACTCGTGCATTTTGAAAACTAATCATCCAAACACCTTCCATACATCATATCAAAGTAATCCATCCCCCTGTTTCCTGACTGAAACTACTCCATCACCATCCACCATTTTCAAAACTGAAGCTTGCAACTTGACTTAAGTTGGGAGTTTCAGCCATCCTCAAAGAAAAGCAGGAGTTGGAATACACTCAAGGAGGTCCAGGCCAGCTAAACAGATCATTGGGAAACCTCAAAGCTCGCTCAAACTCCATAAACGAATCCAGCTGTAAGAGGTAAGTTTTCAAACTTCTATCTCTTCATACAAGCATCATTTGATTATGATTTGTGAAGATAGAATGTAGATATCATTTCCTCTGAAACTATACATGTCCATAGATTTCATTTATATTGATTAAGTTTAGAGAATTTTAGGTTTGAATCTCTGAAAAAATTTAGGTTAGAATTTGGTACTTTCAGAAATTCTCATTCATCTTTGATTTATAACTTATGATATTTATATGGTTGGATTCGTATGGAAAAATGGAGCAACTTTCATGTTTACATTTTTCATTTTGGATGAGAAATGATAAAGTTACAGGAACCATGGTTGGAGGTTGAAGATGAAGTCATTTTCAGGACTTGACTTATGTTATGTATTTATTGTTTCACTTATGTTAACGGATGTACAACCACCCTAGTGGCAAAGGTAGCGCGCATGTATGGTAAGACCATGGGTTCAAGTCCCAGCGCTACCTTTTTATTTTATTTTAAACATTTTCTTTCTTTTTTTTGGCCAGCAACAAGCGCGCATGGGCTTCCTTACAGTGGGCTTTCTATTTTTACTTTTCTTGACCCCCCCTGCCTGCTTTCACATACCTGGCCCAAACATTTTTTTATCATTTTGTTATAATTTATTTTCTCTTTCTTATTTTATTTTATTTTATTTATTATTTATTATTATTTTTATTACTATTATTATTATTATTATTATTATTATTATTATTATTAATAAAAAATCCAAAAATATTTTATTTGTTTATTTACATATTTAAAATACTTTTAAAGATAAAAAGACCAAAAAACATTTGCCCAACAAATTTAATTTCCTTTCTTAAATTTAAATAATAATTAGACTCAAGTTTATTTTATTTTAAACTAAAATTAACTTATAATTTAGGTTTCTTTTAATTAATTAATTACCATATTATTTTCATTAAGATTAACCCCTTTCATAAAATAAAAAAACCTTTCATAAAAAACCCTTTTCATAAAAAATCCTAAAAATGCTTTCTAACATAATTTTCTTTTCTTAATTAGTTTAGATTTAATTTTATTTAATTTTAATTAATTATTTTTCTTAATTATGTCAAAACTAAATCCTTAACAAAAATCAAACAAAAATAATTTCCTTTCCATTTATCATCTTTGCACATTATATTCTTTTCAATTCTTGTACATTATTCAATATGGTTGTTATAGATAATTAGGTTTAATTTTCTTGCAATCTCTATTTGTAAATTTATATACCCCCTTGTTGTACCCCAAAATTTGCCCTCCCATTTCCTCAACATTTTCTCATCACAAGACCTTTGAAGATCAAGATACAGTTAGGGTTTCCTCTGCTGAAGACTTCTCCTTGCACTGTGGACTCAAATTAGGGTTTGTGTTTGCCCAAGGATGTTTTGACCTGAAAAGCCTAAGATGACTTTCATGCTCCATGTTGGACTCCCAAGTTTACCCATGCCAAGTTTCAAGTCCTGATTCCAAGTTTTACCCAGTCAATTGGACAGTTGATCTAGAAATCAACTGTATTGGGGAAAAAGTCAACTGTGGCCAATTAACAGTCAAACCTCATGAAATTTGATCCACATCAACATTATGAACTCATATGGACCATTTGATCAAGTTTGGATCATAATTCCCCAAGAAATTTGATCAGATCATCAAAAGGGCAAAATGGTCACTTTTAGGGTTTTGACTGCACAAAGGAAATTTTTGACTGTTTGACCTAGCCAATGGTAAACCAAGCTCACATATGGCCTCAAGGACTCAATGGAATTATCTTGACATGTTCATCAAGCTCAAAAGATCCCAAGTACACAAGATTGACAGTTGAATTTCCCAGTCAATTGATCAATTTTGACTGTATACTGAAAAGTCAAACTTTGACTTTTTGGTCAAAATCAAGAGTCAAGATTCATTTTTCATCAAAACATGCCAAATCATGAAACTTGTTCATCAAGAAATCTCAAAATGCAAATTAGGGTTTGAAAATGGAATTTTTCATAACTTAGAATTTTTCTAAGTTATAAAAAACCCTAATTTTTTCCCAACTTTGCCCCATCTTTTCACCATGATCCATTTGGATTCAAACAAAAGTCAAAACATGAAAGTTGTAGCTTGTTGCATAATCTACAACTTTGATTCACAAAGTTTTGTCATTTGAAGCTTGTATCTCAAGTTATAAGTTTTTGAATAAGGGCACTAAACCATCTTTTAACTTAGTGAAATTTGACCTATTTTGACAAGGTTTTCTACCCTACTTCAAGGCCACTTTTCATACCCTTCCACTTGGAATTTTGATTTGCATTTCAAAGATGGATTGTAGTACACATTCCAAGCTTTCAAAAATGTCCAAGAACTCATCAAACAACCTCATAACTTGAGAGATTCGAATTTCACAAGTTGGCAAAAATTCACTTTTTGTTCTTCATCAAGACATGTTCATAATCTTGCCAATTTGAAATCAGTTTGCTTTATGCTTGATTACAGGTCCTTGAACCATTCCATACTCAATAATTTAATGCATATTCAATGTGTTAAGGTGTTGTTCTTTGAGTGCAAGCATTGTATGCAAGATTAATCCTAAACTAGATAAAGTGAAATTTCCATTTTTGAAAAGATTAGCTTTATGTCAAATTAGAAATCCAACAAGTACATGGAAGATCTGCTTGGCACAAGTTTATGTGCATAACACACTGATCAAGAGATGTTTATGCAGCACATTAGGAGGCCCCCTACTAACCTAAAACCACCAACTTGCTTTTGTTGCTTAAGATCGAAGAAAAGTCCATAACTTATGCCATCTCTCATCTCAGCTTAGGAACAGAAGAGAAAAGTTATCAAACACATTCCATAGACCACATCCAAGCTTTTGCACGAGTCCTGAACATCTAAAGCACCCTCCATCTCAAAATCACCTTGAAACTGCTCAAACAGGGGAACCCCTGCAGTTTGAGTGCAAACTCCCAATCCCTTCGAGCATTTTGATCCAAACCTTTTCCTCTACCTTCCCTACAATATATACAAGCTAACCATGTCCTAAAATCAGACCTGTAACACCTCCAAGCCACTTCACCATTTTTAATTTTCTGTTTTGCAGTTGGAGTTCACTAGCTCGATTCAGGGAGTTTCAAGACAAAGTAGGAATTGGAAAAGCATCCTTACACTTCAAGGAAGCTGTACAAGTCATCATTTCACTCTGAAACATCCTTCATTGCCAAGCTCGATTCCAACTGAACAGGTACATTCATGGAGTTCTATCTCTCTTATTAGGCATTGTTAGCTTTAGGTTTTTGAAGAAAACATGTCACAATCATAGCCCTGAACACGCTCATATGATTAGATTTCATTTATGTTTCGTGTGCTTAGAGAATTTCATGTCTGAACATTGATGAAAAGTTAGGTCAGAAATTGGGGGAGGAGAAATTCTCCCTCATCTTAGAGAGATAGGTCAAGTTATTTATATGGTTGAAACCGTCTCTTCATGCTGAACATTTCTTGTGTTATGAGTTTTTGCTGAAAAGCCAAGAATCAGGAGTTAGACATTGAAGAACAGGGGCGCGCGTTTTTTCAAATGATTGAGCTGGAGGTTGAAGACAATGATCAGTGGGCTGGGCCTGTGTTATTTCACTTTTCACACCATCTTTTTTGATTCACACCCCCCTGAGCCCATTTGTTCATTTCTTAACATTTTTGACTTTTTCTTTTTTGGTTGACTTTGTTTATTTTTTCTCATGGCATTAAAAAAATAAAAATATTTTTTCCATCATTTTTTGAATATATGGCATATTTATTTGATTTATTTCTTTTGTTTGCATATAAATATATATATATATATATACTATTATTAGAATAAAATAGAAAAATTGTGTAAATACATTTTTATTTTTATTTACCTTCTGAAAATATTTCACACAAAAAATACTCTTTTATTTATTTTATTAAAATATTAAATAAATATTTATTTTGTGTATAATACATATTTAGGGTTTAATATATATATATATATATATATATATATATATATATATATGTTTATTAATACATTTAAGCTAAAATATAAAAATACTTGAATTTTTTCATTTTTATTAATATTTGATATAAAAATACCTTTTTCCATAATACACTTCATTTTATTTTATTTTTATAAATAATGAATAAATAGTTGTATTAAATTAGAAAATAATACCTTTTTCTTTAAAATTAGGGTTTTTACCTTAAGTTCAAAATACTCCAAAAAAATAATACATTTTATTTTCTTTTCTCTTTTACATAAATAATATTTTTTCATACATATACAAAACATTTTTTGTGCATCTTGCATTTTTATTTAATTTTTTGTACATCATTTAAATTGCAAATATTCAAATGATGTAATAATTTAGATTTAAATTCTTGTCAATATCCCCATTTGAACCTTTGTACCCCCCTTCCTATATTTGGTTTTGTAATAGCTTAGTAATTTTAATTTCGCATTTTATTGCTTTCTAATGATAACATGTTAGAATTAGGGTTTGTATGCGAAAAACGATAAAAATAGTTTGACCTAATACAAGATAAACAAGCATGAAAACAGACACACAAATCACACTTGCACCCCCTAGGGTTTTCCACTTGTTGCCTTCAAATAAATGGGCCATATTGCATGTTGAACTTCTTTGGGCAAAGCAAACAATTTGAAATGATCATAGTCCCTCGACAAAACTTTTCAAAACAAACAAAACAAATGATCAAGTCCCTTAAAGAAATTGCTCAAAGACATTTAACGCCGTTGCAATTATGGTCTAAAACGATGACCCGCGCCTGTCCCTTTCACATCCTAACACAAGGTTGCCCACCAAATACAATGGTGGAGCAAACTTGTTAAAAGGGTTAAAGTATAGCAATGATCTTTTGAGAAATTTAGGAGTAGATAACCTCTTAGTTACTTGAATCAACTTGCAAAACAAAACACTTGCCTAATTTCAAAATCACACATCACTACACTTTCAAAATAACTTTCAAAAACAAATGAAAACCTTTTTAAAAGACATACATCTTTGTATACATCCCCACATGGATCATTACAAAGGTTGCCACCACATTGGCCTTTTTTCAAAACATTTTCAAACCCACACACTCAAGCACCATTTAAAACAATTGAAAACAAAAGGCAAGTGATCTAAGCAAGTAACTAAGAGCCCATGGATAACCATGGATAGAAAGGGTGCTAATACCTTCCCTTTCTATAATCTACTCCCCGAACCCAAGAAAACATCTCAAAAGGTTTTTGCTGTGCTTTTTAACCTTTCCTTAGGATAAAATAAAAAGTTGGTGGCGACTCTTGCTAACCGCAACATTTGCGAATACAAACGCAAAACCCAAGTCAGTTCTCCCACCGTATCACAGAACTGGCGACTCTGCTGGGGAGAATTCTAAAAGTGGAGTAACCTTAGGGTTTAGATCACCTTTGTTTTCAATTGTTTGCTTTGTTTGCTTTTATATTTGTGGGCTTTGCATCGGAGTTTCATAGATCCTAACCCAGATCTGGGATATACCCTTTTTAGGTAGCATAATCTGTGAGGGACCTGTCCGGCGTAGACCGACATGGGTGAAGCAGTGGCTACGTTGGTGTGGCATCTTAGTCTGTACCTATATCCCTTGTGTTGTAACGGGGAGAATATAGGTCTTCTAAGGGGTCATTAAACACCAACCAACCTTAGAACCCTAAATTGACCAACTTGGCTATTAGGACAGTAGCAGTATGCTACACTCATTGAGGCTAAACTCTCGAGATGGTTCTGGCCGCGAGAAAAGATTGCGATGCTGGAGTTATGACCGATTGAGGGTAGCCAATGATTTGAGATCCTCTAGAACCCGGTTACTTCTTATAGGACAGGTTTTAACCAACAAAACCAAAAGAGGGTAATACCTGAAACTCATGCTGGCCTGAAACCTAAGGGTGTCTTGTGTGACTTGTGTGCCTTATCTGTCTATGTGAATACTTGTGATGTGCTTCATCATAGCATCATGCCATCATAGCATTGCATGCATCCTGTATAAAAGGCTAACCCATTTCAAAGACAAAAAAGGCTTCATCTTTGCTCTGTTTTGTAGGACATCATGTTGCCCGTGCGTAGAAATACTGTCCGGCTCAACTTTGTTCAACCACCAGTTTTACTCAAGGATTTGGTTGGAAGGATTCCAAACACTACCTCCTTCATCAACAGGCATGGTTCTCTCCTTGGCTTGATCACTGCAAAATGGGACCAACAACTGATAAGTGTTCTGACCCAGTTTTATGACCCTCTGTACCATTGTTTCACCTTTCAAGACTTCCAGCTGGTTCCTACCCTGGAAGAGTTCTCTTATCTGCTTGGGATCCCTGTCTTGGAACAAACTCCATTCACTGGTTTGGAAAAGACTCCTAGGCCTGAAGAGATTGCTGCAATTCTCCCCTTGACCAAAGAAGAGGTATTATCCAACTGGGAAACTAGAAATGGGATCAAGGGCTTTTTGGTCAAATTTCTGGTTGGCAAGGCTAATGATTTCTGGAATGACTTGGACTTCAAGGCATATGAGGATGTTCTAGCTCTTTTGATCTATGGTCTGGTACTGTTTCCCAACCCTGACGCTTTTATCAGTATCCATGTCATAAGGATCTTCATGTCTCGGAATCCGGTACCCACTCTTTTGGGTGATATTCTACAACAACTCTATGCTCGTACTGCCCGAAAACGGGGAACTCCGTGGTGTTGTACTCCTTTGCTAGTAAGGTGGTTTATTTCGCACCTTCCTAAGTTCGTGCTGAAGAATGAAGAAGGAAAAGGTTGGGCTCGGAGGTTAATGTCTCTCACTGATAATGACATCACCTGGACTCTCAGAGGTTTGGATGAGGTAGCTGTTATCGACCGTTGCGGAGAATACCCTAATGTCCCGTTGATTGGTATCCAAGGAGGAATCTCTTACAATCCGTGTTTAGCTCTCCGTCAGTTTGGAAGAGCCAGAGGAGATGGGCCTCATGAGATGCTGGTTCCTCACTTCCATTTTGAGTTTCAGGCAGACAATGACAAACTACGCCAGGGATTCATTAGAGCTTGGGACAGAATTCACAAAGTTGACCCACATGAGTTAGGACCAAAGACTTCTCTGCCATTGAAGCCCTATTGCAAATGGGTCCGCATCCGTGCTCAGAAGTTAGGTATGCCCTACGAAGTTGTTAGACCTCTCATTCTTGAGTCTCCTGTTGAAGATGGGATTCCTCCAACTGTCCTCCCTCCTCAGATACCCACTGATTTTGATACAATGAGGAGATCTTGGGCACAGCTAAAGGAAGAACGGGATTTCTATCGGGAGAAGTTCAACGAGCAGGAAAGGAAGATCCAGAGGCTGACTAAGCAATTGGAAGAAGAACGGGTCCTGAACAACTATATCAGCACTGAAAAGAGGAGGCCATGGGAGCATTGATGAGCTTTGATGTTTCCTTTTGTAGTTTTATTTCCTTTTCATTCCTGTAATGCCTAAGGGCAAGTTGTTGAACAATTGAAAATTTTAATCTAATGAAGTGTGTTTCCCTTTTTGTCTACAAAGTTGAATCTTGTTTGTCTTTGAAAACATAAAACATACGCATTCCATTACACCATATGCATAGCAGGTACCCTATTTCACAGGTTGCTTAATCTCCTTCGCTGTTTATTTTGAACAGTCATCATGAATCCAGACTCATCCAGTGAGCAGGCAATCAAGGCCCTTCAGGCCCAAAGTGCACAGTTTCAAGAGATGGTCCTAAGCCTAGCCCAAGGTCAGCAAGAGTTGAAGACTCTACTCATGAAGAAGAAGAAGAAAAAGAGGACTGCTTTGTTCAACACCGGACGCAGATTTGGGAACACACTCCATAAAGAAGCTGATCCAACCACTTCTTCTGCTGAGAAAAACAGTCCCCAAGGGGGAGGAGCTCCTAGTCCCGCAGTCTCCGACAATGAGACGGACTATAACGACGAACAATACCCACCTGCTGCTGACAGATACAAGCAATTGGAGGACCACTTGAGCGCCATGGAAATTCAGAATGTGCCGGGACTGGATTTCGGAGATTTGGGGTTATCTTCTGGGGTAGTCATTCCACACAAGTTTAAGGCGCCTGCCTTCGCCAAGTACGATGGGGTCTCCTGCCCAAAGTTGCATCTGAGGTCGTACGTAAGGAAAATCCAACCTTACACGGCGGATAAGAACCTCTGGATTCACTTCTTCCAAGATAGCCTCTCGGGGTCACAGCTTGAATGGTTCTACCAATTGGATGGAGCTAGCATCCGACACTGGGAAGATTTGGCAACCGCATTCTACAGACAATACCAATACAATTCTGATCTCGCTCCTACGCGTACCCAACTTCAGGGTATGTCTCTAGGGACGGGTGAAGGGTTCAAAGAGTACGCTCAAAAATGGAGAGATTTGGCTGGCAGGGTGCAGCCTCCATTAACTGATCGAGAGCTGGTTGATATGTTCCTTGGGACTTTGTCTGGTCCGTTTTTCAATCATTTGGTTGGTAACTCCTCCGCTGGATTTACAGATTTGATATTAACGGGAGAAAGAATTGAAGCTGGCATCAGGTCAGGCAAGATACAGAAGGCTGCCTCTACAAGTGCTGAGAAGAGGCCGTTTAAGAAAGAAGCAAGTGCCGTCTATGGTCCTAGAAGACAAGTCAAGCCCGAAAGTCGCCAAGCCGTCAATGCTTTGGTCATCTCCAAACCTGTTGCTGCTCCTCAGCAGTACAATCAACAAAGAAGCGAAAGGCCCAAGAGGCAGTATACCCGACTAAGTATGACCTTATCTCAAATTTTACCCCAACTGTTATCCACCAACCTAGTGACCCTCAAAGAAGCTCCTAAGGTCGTCAACACTGCGTCTCCTAAGTATAACCCAAATGCCCGGTGTGCTTATCATTCTGATAGTCCCGGGCACACTACTGATGATTGTTGGGCCTTGAGAAACAAAGTGCAAGATCTGATCGACGCAAAGGAAATTCAGTTTGAAGCGCCAGAAAGACCAAATGTTGTAACGGCTCCTATGCCCCAGCATAGGGTAAATGCCATTGAGGAAGAAATGTATGCTGTTTCGATAGATGAAGTTGTTACCCCTCTGAAGACTGTTAAGAAGAACCTACTGCGGGCCGGTTTATTTCCGGGTTGCGGTGAAGGTTGCCTGTTCTGTGCTATTTCCCTATCTGATTGTCCCTTGCTGAGGTTAGGCATCCAAGGCCTAATGGATAGCAAGGAAATTCTATTCAAAAAGACTGCTGCTCAATTGGTTCCGATGAAAGAAGTTTCTGTGATTACCATCTTCAAAAATCCAATCAAGGCTCCCCCGAAGAAGCCTATTCAAATCATGACAGTTGCGCCTGTGATCATTACTGTTCCGGGGCCCCTCTCCTACGTGTCTGATAAAGCTGTCCCCTGGCATTATGGGGCAGACGTGTATGTAAATGGAATCAAACAAGAATTCGACGCTAGTGCCAGTATCTGCGATATCACTGGTCCAGCCAAGGTCACCCGCAGTGGCAGGCTCTTCTCGCCTGACATTGCACCGCCCGCTATTCGAAAACCCCTCCTCATAAAACCTACAAGTTTACCTGGTCCTGTTGCTGATCAAGTTGTTTCCCCTGCTGCCGAGTCATCAAATACTCGGGGCAAAGGGATTGAAGAAGAGCCTGCCCGGATGGAGGCACCAATACCCATAAATGCTGAGGCCTCCCGACAAGAAATGGAGGAGATTCTGAAAATAATAAAGAAGAGTGATTTTAATGTTGTCGAGCAGTTGGGGAATACGCCCTCCAAGATCTCCCTGCTCTCCTTATTGCTATGCTCCGAGGCCCATGCTAAGGCCTTGATCTCATTTCTCAAGACGGCCCATGTGCCGCAGGAGACGTCTGCAGTCCAGTTCACTGATTGCATAGCGAATCTAACGGCGGACAACGGCTTGGGTTTTTCAGATGCTGACCTGACCGCGAAAGGGAGAAACCACAATGATGCCCTGCATGTCTCTATTGAATGCAGGGGCACTACTCTGGCACATGTATTGGTGGATACTGGTTCTTCCTTGAATGTTCTACCGAAAAAGGCTTTAGATCGTCTGGATTATGAAGGCCTGGAGTTGAAACCCAGCAATATCATCGTCAGGGCCTTTGACGGTTCCAAAAGGATGGTTCATGGAGAGGTTAACATCCCTATTCGTGTGGGCTCTCAAGTGTTTGACTCTACCTTTTACGTGATGGATATACGTCCATCGTACTCTTGTCTGTTGGGTCGACCTTGGATCCATAAAGCTGGGGCAGTGACCTCCACCTTGCACCAGAAGCTGAAGTATCCCGTCAGGGGGAAGATCGTCACTGTGCAAGGAGAAGAGGAGTATATGGTGAGCCATTTGAATTCCTTCAGGTACATCGAGATGGACGGAGAGTTTATTGAAACCCCCTTCCAGCATTTCGAGGAGGTGCATCCAATTTCAGCAGCTGCAGAGACAATGGCCGAAGAGAATGATTCCTTGAAGATGGCTTCCCTAAGGGATGCCCGGGCTGTGGTTCAGAAAGGCAATTGTGCACACTGGGGTCAGCTTCCTGACTTCACTCAGAAGAACGACAAGTTTGGGCTAGGCTTTACTGTAGAGGCTCAGAAGGCGGTGCGCAAAGAAAAGATCGGAAAGGCTCCGGTGTTTATTTCCAGCTCAAGGGTGAATGCTATCGAGGAGGATGTGGAGGAAGTTGAGTTTGACAGTTGGATCTACCCGACTACCAGCAACGGACCAAGCAACTGGACGGCAAAGGATTTTACCCCTATCACATTTGTCACGCAGTAATTGATTTCTTTTGATTTCCAATTTGTAACAAACAATATGTTAAAACTTTGTTGGCTCGGTGTCCTACCCGGGGCATCGTAGCTCCATTTGTGAGGGCTTTTTGTATGACATTTTCATATATCATCAATCAAAACATTGGACGTTTGTTGCATTTCAAATCTTTTGCTCTTTTCCTTTCTGTGTTATATATATTGCAAAACAGCTATATTTACACACACTCACTTATACAGGTTTCAATCCACTCTGGATCTCACTGGTAACAGCTCTGCTACAGCCAGTTATGACTTCGAAAATCCGATCAACTTAGCCGAAGACGAAGGTGAAGATGATTGCGAAGTGCCTGGTGAACTCGCAAGACTGCTACTCCAGGAAGAGAGGGCTATTCAACCACATGAAGAGCCTGTGGAGACAATTAACCTGGGTACTGAGACGGATAGGAAAGAGGTCAAGATTGGTGCCAATCTAGAGCTCAGCGTGAAGCAACGATTGATCCAGATGCTACAAGACTACATGGAGATTTTTGCTTGGTCCTATGAAGATATGCCTGGTTTGGACGCCGACGTTGTAGTTCACCACCTGCCAACCAAGGAAGATTGCCCCCCGGTAAAGCAGAAAGTTCGACGGATGCGTCCAGAGATGTCTGAAAAGATCAAGGCCGAGGTTATGAAGCAGTTTGATGACGGGTTCCTCGCAGTGACTTCTTACCCTCAGTGGGTTGCCAATGTGGTGCCAGTACCGAAGAAGGACGGTAAAGTCAGAATGTGTGTCGACTACAGGGATTTGAACAGGGCCAGCCCCAAGGATGACTTCCCCATACCTCACATCGATGTCCTTGTTGACAATACAGCTCAACACAAGGTGTTCTCCTTCATGGATGGTTTTTCAGGGTATAATCAGATTAAGATGGCTCCAGAGGATATGGAGAAGACTACCTTCGTGACTCAGTGGGGCACCTTCTGTTATAAGGTCATGCCATTCGGATTGAAAAATGCTGGGGCAACCTATCAACGTGCCATGGTTGCTTTATTTCATGATATGATCCATCATGAGATTGAAGTATACGTTGATGACATGATTGCGAGGTCTCAAACTGAAGAGGAGCACCTTGACCATCTGAGAAAGTTGTTTGATCGACTCAAGTTATACAAGCTGAGGTTGAATCCCAACAAATGCACCTTTGGGGTAAGGTCCGGAAAATTGCTAGGTTTTATTGTAAGTGATAAAGGTATTCAGGTGGACCCTGCCAAGGTAAAAGCCATACAAGAGATGCCGACTCCAAAAACAGAGAAAGAAGTCAGAGGTTTCCTGGGACGACTGAATTACATCGCCCGATTCATCTCACATCTAACTGCTACTTGTGAGCCAATCTTCAAATTACTGAAGAAAGATCAAGTAGTACGCTGGAATGATGAATGTCAGGCTGCCTTTGAAAGGATAAAGGAATACCTCCAAGAGCCACCCATCCTTATGCCACCGGTGGAAGGAAGACCCCTGATACTATACTTGACAGTGCTTGATAATTCAATGGGGTGTGTGATGGGGCAGCATGACGAGTCTGGCCGAAAAGAGTACGCTATTTATTACTTGAGCAAAAAGTTTACCGACTGTGAGTCTCGTTACTCACTGCTTGAGAAAACTTGCTGCGCTCTTGTATGGGCTGCTCGCCGGCTGAGACAGTATATGCTGACTCACACTACTTTATTGATTTCAAAGATGGATCCCATCAAGTACATATTTGAAAAGCCCGCTCTGTCTGGAAGAATAGCGAGATGGCAAATGATCTTAACAGAATATGATATCCAGTATACGACTCAGAAAGCAATTAAGGGAAGTGTACTGGCGGATCATTTGGCACACCAACCTGTGGACGATTACCAATCATTAAACTTTGATTTTCCGGACGAAGACATCATGGTGGTAACTAACTGTGAAGTACCTGGACCGGATGAAGGACCTGAGGAAGGATCCCGATGGTCTATGCATTTTGATGGAGCCTCCAATGCTTTGGGTAACGGCGTCGGCGCTGTAATCATATCTCCCAAAGGAACTCATACTCCCCTCACCGCCCGATTATGTTTAGCTGCACCAACAACATGGCAGAATATGGGGCATGTATCATGGGTTTACAAGCTGCAATCGACTTAAGGATAAAATTTCTAAGTGTCTTCGGAGATTCCGCTCTCGTGATCAATCAGATCAAAGGCGAGTGGGATACGAAACACCCGAATCTTATTCCTTACAAGGAGTATGTGTCGACCTTACTCCCTCACTTTGAAGAGATAACTTTCGAACATTTCCCTAGAGAGGAGAATCAGCTAGCGGACGCACTAGCCACGATGTCTTCAATGTTCAAAGTTAAATGGGACAATGAGGCTCCCCGAATCATAATCTGGAAGTTGGATGAACCGGCATACTGCTGCGAGCTCGAGGTTGAGAAGGTCACTGAGAAACCCTGGTATCATGAGGTGAAGAGGTACTTGGAAGCTCAGGAATACCCTGAAGGTGCATCCGTCAATGATAAGAAGTTCATGAGGAGGTTTGCTGCAAAATTCTTCCTCAGCAACGGCATTCTCTACAAACGGAATCATGATTCGACTCTGCTACGTTGTGTGGATAAGGCTGAAGCGGAGAAAATCATGATGGAATTGCATGAAGGTACATTTGGAACACATTCCAGTGGACACACCATGGCTAAGAAAATCCTTCGGGCAGGATATTTCTGGTCCACAATGGAAGCCGATTGTTACCAACACTCCCGAACTTGTCATAAATGCCAGATCTATGCTGACAAGGTGCATATCCCTCCGGTTCCTTTGAATGTCCTGACGGCACCTTGGCCTTTCGCAATGTGGGGCATCGATATGATCGGTGAGATCCGACCGACGGCATCCAACGGGCATCGCTTCATCTTGGTGGCGATCGATTACTTCACAAAATGGGTTGAGGCAGCTTCCTATGCCACAGTAACCAAGAGCGTTGTGGCGCGTTTCATCCAGCATAATCTGATATGTCGGTACGGCGTCCCAGAAAGAATCATTACGGATAATGGTACCAATCTCAATAACAAAATGATCACTGAACTCTGTGAACAATTCAAGATACAGCACCACAATTCTTCTCCCTACCGGCCGAAGATGAATGGGGCTGTAGAGGCAGCCAATAAAAATATCAAGAAAATTGTGCAGAAGATGACAGTGACCTATAAAGATTGGCACGAGATGTTACCGTTCGCTCTTCATGGGTACCGCACCTCAGCAAGGACGTCAACCGGGGCAACTCCCTTCTCCTTGGTCTATGGCATGGAGGCAGTCTTGCCAATTGAAATCCAGATACCCTCTCTCTGAATAATGAAGGATGCAGACTTGAATGAAGATGATTGGATCCAGACTCGACTTGATCAATTAAATCTGATTGACGAAAAGAGGCTCACTGCTATCTGTCATGGTCAAACGTATCAAAAACGGATGATCAGGGCATTTAACAAGAAAGTCAGACCGCAAGAGTATCAAGTTGGGGACCTGGTAATCAAACGCATCATCCTTCCTCAAAGTGATCCCCGGGGCAAATGGACCCCTACTTACGAAGGGCCATTTGTGGTTAAGCGTGTGTTCTCAGGAGGAGCCATGATCCTAACCACCATGGATGGTGACGACCTTCCTCACCCCGCCAATGCAGACATAGTGAAAAAATACTATGCATAAATAAAAGACCCGCTAGGTTGACATACCTAGGCAAAAATAAGGGCTTCCCGGCGAACCAAAAGGGTTCGGGCAAAAATAAGGGATGAAATGAATAAAAATCTGTACACCCGGCAAGTCGAAAACCTGAAAAGGCGGCTTGGGCAAAAATGGGTATCCCGGTGGACTGAAAACCCGAAAGGGCGGTCCAGGCAAAAGTTAGGGATAAAAGCGTAACACTATGTCTCATTGGATCGCTTCGCATCCAGAATTCGGCATCAACTATCTGGCTCCATATTTCGGCATTGACCAATCAGCTTCATCTTCAAATTAGGCAGCAAAGCGATGAGACGTTCGAAGACATAAAGGCGATAGCAGAGTTGGAACCCAGTGGGATTGTTCACATAGCTGTTTTGTTTCCTTTTTCAAATTGTAAACTCTATACTATTTGGCGATGTCCTCTTACTAGGATGTCAGCCTCTTGTACAAAAACGCCTATTCACAGGCAAAGTTTAAATCAATACAAATTCACTTGTCCATACAAATTACCATTGTTTTCCTTTTTTGTTTTGCGAAGAACGTCCAATGTTCATTGTTGATATATGCATTTGACATTAAATGGCTGATTCATAAATATTTGCATATGAAACAAGAGATTAATTACAGGTGACATCAAAGACAGGGGCAATGTGGAGTTGTCTAATACAGTCTGGTTGTTTCGTCCGCCAAGGCACCAAGGTAGGTTCAACTGAAGAATGTGGCCAAATCATCTCAATTCCCCGCAGAGTAAAACAGGATGCGACAATACTTTCCCCAAGCGGAGTTGGTTCCCCGTCGATCCTGAAAAGGCACGACATTCCCCGGCAGGTCTTAAAGCTCATCCCCAGTAGATTCTGTAAGCTTATCCCCTGCGAAGAACGGACGTCTCGCCCGAGTTTTATTTAGAGTTATTTCCTCACAAGGACTTATAACTGGGTTATCCTCAGCTAAAAGCCACGGAAGACCGCTCTCGGCAAAGTTCCTTCAATCCCCAGCGAAATCTATCTTTGGTATTCCCAAGCAGAGTTTATCTTCGGAGTTCCCCAGCGGAGTTTATCATCATTATCCCCAGCGGAATCCGTCGTTAAAGTCCTCAGCAGGCCTCTCATCGAAACTTCGGCCAAATATCTCTTCCACAGAGCAATTCTCCGGCCGTTCGTCAAGGATTTATTTTCCCCAAAACGAAATTACATTCATAAACATTTTACATTTTCATACATCTTGCTTACATACATGATGAAACGCATACAACATCTCATGTTGAACATCATGATATCATGCATATCATACATCATGACATTGCATACAACTTACGTTTTTGCCTTTTCAGGAAAAAGACAATCTCAAAAACGACTACCTTCAACTGTCACAATTCCAGATTCGATACCTGTATCTAGCCAGGGCACAGATGAGAGTGATCAGTTTCTAGACTCGATTCCTGTATCTAGCCAGGGCACGTCTGAAGAGTTCTAAGATTCGATTCCTGTATCCAGCCAGGGCACATCTATCAACTACAACAGCTCCAGATTCGATTCCTGTATCCAGCCAGGGCATATCTGTTGACCACGTTTCCAGACTCGACTCCTGTATCTAGCCAGGGCACGTCTGAAGAGTTCGAAGATTCGATTCCTGTATCCAGCCATGGCACATCTATTAAACGACTATTTCCAGATTCGACTCCTGTATCTAGCCAGGGCATATCTGTGAGCAACCAATTGTAGACTCAATACCTGTATCCAGCCAGGGCATATCTGCATCAGGAGACTGAGGATCAAACACCTGTAACAAGCCAGGAAAACATCCGTCTTTCTCAAATACACAAGTTTCTCGCAAAGGACTCTCTTATGCGACCGACACTTCCAAATGGCATCTATAAGCCCATTCCCAACAAGGTTCTGTCACCTCTCCAAATGGCATCTATAAGCCCATTCCCGACACCACATTGTTGAGACTCCAGCATGCGAGTGCAAATTTCCGGGCACTCTAGTGTCCAATCTCCTTTTACCCTCGAGTCACGAAAGGCAAACTTGCCAATCTAACTCTTCAGGTCCAAGAAGATTGAACAGGGGCAACTGTTGTACCCCAAAATTTGCCCTCCCATTTCCTCAACATTTTCTCATCACAAGACCTTTGAAGATCAAGATACAGTTAGGGTTTCCTCTGCTCAAGACTTCTCCTTGCACTGTGGACTCAAATTAGGGTTTGTGTTTGCCCAAGGATGTTTTGACCTGAAAAGCCTAAGATGACTTTCATGCTCCATGTTGGACTCCCAAGTTTACCCATGCCAAGTTTCAAGTCCTGATTCCAAGTTTTACCCAGTCAATTGGACAGTTGATCTAGAAATCAGCTGTATTGGGGAAAAAGTCAACTGTGGCCAATTGACAGTCAAACCTCATGAAATTTGATCCACATCAACATTATGAACTCATATGGACCATTTGATCAAGTTTGGATCACAATTCCCCAAGAAATTTGATCAGATCATCAAAAGGGCAAAATGGTCACTTTTAGGGTTTTGACTGCACAAAGGAAATTTTTGACTGTTTGACCTAGCCAATGGTAAACCAAGCTCACATATGGCCTCAAGGACTCAATGGAATTATCTTGACATGTTCATCAAGCTCAAAAGATCCCAAGTACACAAGATTGACAGTTGAATTTCCCAGTCAATTGATCAATTTTGACTGTATACTGAAAAGTCAAACTTTGACTTTTTGGTCAAAATCAAGAGTCAAGATTCATTTTTCATCAAAACATGCCAAATCATGAAACTTGTTCATCAAGAAATCTCAAAATGCAAATTAGGGTTTGAAAATGGAATTTTTCATAACTTAGAATTTTTCTAAGTTATAAAAAACCCTAATTTTTTCCCAACTTTGCCCCATCTTTTCACCATGATCCATTTGGATTCAAACAAAAGTCAAAACATGAAAGTTGTAGCTTGTTGCATAATATACAACTTTGATTCACAAAGTTTTCTCATTTGAAGCTTGTATCTCAAGTTATAATTTTTTGAATAAGGGCACTAAACCATCTTTTAACTTAGTGAAATTTGACCTATTTTGACAAGGTTTTCTACCCTACTTCAAGGCCACTTTTCATACCCTTCCACTTGGAATTTTGATTTGCATTTCAAAGATGGATTGTAGTACACATTCCAAGCTTTCCAAAATGTCCAAGAACTCATCAAACAACCTCATAACTTGAGAGATTCGAATTTCACAAGTTGGCAAAAATTCACTTTTTGTTCTTCATCAAGACATGTTCATAATCTTGCCAATTTGAAATCAGTTTGCTTTATGCTTGATTACAGGTCCTTGAACCATTCCATACTCAATAATTTAATGCATATTCAATGTGTTAAGGTGTTGTTCTTTGAGTGCAAGCATTGTATGCAAGATTAATCCTAAACTAGATAAAGTGAAATTTCCATTTTTGAAAAGATTAGCTTTATGTCAAATTAGAAATCCAACAAGTACATGGAAGATCTGCTTGGCACAAGTTTATGTGCATAACACACTGATCAAGAGATGTTTATGCAGCACATTAGGAGGCCCCCTACTAACCTAAAACCACCAACTTGCTTTTGTTGCTTAAGATAGAAGAAAAGTCCATAACTTATGCCATCTCTCATCTCAGCTTAGGAACAGAAGAGAAAAGTTATCAAACACATTCCATAGACCACATCCAAGCTTTTGCACGAGTCCTGAACATCTAAAGCACCCTCCATCTCAAAATTACCTTGAAACTGCTCAAACAGGGGAACCCCTGCAGTTTGAGTGCAAACTCCCAATCCCTTCGAGCATTTTGATCCAAACCTTTTCCTCTACCTTCCCTACAATATATACAAGCTAACCATGTCCTAAAATCAGACCTGTAACACCTCCAAGCCACTTCACCATTTTTAATTTTCTGTTTTGCAGTTGGAGTTCACTAGCTCGATTCAGGGAGTTTCAAGACAAAGTAGGAATTGGAAAAGCATCCTTACACTTCAAGGAAGCTGTACAAGTCATCATTTCACTCTGAAACATCCTTCATTGCCAAGCTCGATTCCAACTGAACAGGTACATTCATGGAGTTCTATCTCTCTTATTAGGCATTGTTAGCTTTAGGTTTTTGAAGAAAACATGTCACAATCATAGCCCTGAACACGCTCATATGATTAGATTTCATTTATGTTTCGTGTGCTTAGAGAATTTCATGTCTGAACATTGATGAAAAGTTAGGTCAGAAATTGGGGGAGGAGAAATTCTCCCTCATCTTAGAGAGATAGGTCAAGTTATTTATATGGTTGAAACCGTCTCTTCATGCTGAACATTTCTTGTGTTATGAGTTTTTGCTGAAAAGCCAAGAATCAGGAGTTAGACATTGAAGAACAGGGGCGCGCGTTTTTTCAAATGATTGAGCTGGAGGTTGAAGACAATGATCAGTGGGCTGGGCCTGTGTTATTTCACTTTTCACACCATCTTTTTTGATTCACACCCCCCTGAGCCCATTTGTTCATTTCTTAACATTTTTGACTTTTTCTTTTTTGGTTGACTTTGTTTATTTTTTCTCATGGCATTAAAAAAATAAAAATATTTTTTCCATCATTTTTTGAATATATGGCATATTTATTTGATTTATTTCTTTTGTTTGCATATAAATATATATATATATATACTATTATTAGAATAAAATAGAAAAATTGTGTAAATACATTTTTATTTTTATTTACCTTCTGAAAATATTTCACACAAAAAATACTCTTTTATTTATTTTATTAAAATATTAAATAAATATTTATTTTGTGTATAATACATATTTAGGGTTTAATATATATATATATATATATATATATATATATATATATATATATATATATATATATATGTTTATTAATACATTTAAGCTAAAATATAAAAATACTTGAATTTTTTCATTTTTATTAATATTTGATATAAAAATACCTTTTTCCATAATACACTTCATTTTATTTTATTTTTATAAATAATGAATAAATAGTTGTATTAAATTAGAAAATAATACCTTTTTCTTTAAAATTAGGGTTTTTACCTTAAGTTCAAAATACTCCAAAAAAATAATACATTTTATTTTCTTTTCTCTTTTACATAAATAATATTTTTTCATACATATACAAAACATTTTTTGTGCATCTTGCATTTTTATTTAATTTTTTGTACATCATTTAAATTGCAAATATTCAAATGATGTAATAATTTAGATTTAAATTCTTGTCAATATCCCCATTTGAACCTTTGTACCCCCCTTCCTATATTTGGTTTTGTAATAGCTTAGTAATTTTAATTTCGCATTTTATTGCTTTCTAATGATAACATGTTAGAATTAGGGTTTGTATGCGAAAAACGATAAAAATAGTTTGACCTAATACAAGATAAACAAGCATGAAAACAGACACACAAATCACACTTGCACCCCCTAGGGTTTTCCACTTGTTGCCTTCAAATAAATGGGCCATATTGCATGTTGAACTTCTTTGGGCAAAGCAAACAATTTGAAATGATCATAGTCCCTCGACAAAACTTTTCAAAACAAACAAAACAAATGATCAAGTCCCTTAAAGAAATTGCTCAAAGACATTTAACGCCGTTGCAATTATGGTCTAAAACGATGACCCGCGCCTGTCCCTTTCACATCCTAACACAAGGTTGCCCACCAAATACAATGGTGGAGCAAACTTGTTAAAAGGGTTAAAGTATAGCAATGATCTTTTGAGAAATTTAGGAGTAGATAACCTCTTAGTTACTTGAATCAACTTGCAAAACAAAACACTTGCCTAATTTCAAAATCACACATCACTACACTTTCAAAATAACTTTCAAAAACAAATGAAAACCTTTTTAAAAGACATACATCTTTGTATACATCCCCACATGGATCATTACAAAGGTTGCCACCACATTGGCCTTTTTTCAAAACATTTTCAAACCCACACACTCAAGCACCATTTAAAACAATTGAAAACAAAAGGCAAGTGATCTAAGCAAGTAACTAAGAGCCCATGGATAACCATGGATAGAAAGGGTGCTAATACCTTCCCTTTCTATAATCTACTCCCCGAACCCAAGAAAACATCTCAAAAGGTTTTTGTTGTGCTTTTTAACCTTTCCTTAGGATAAAATAAAAAGTCGGTGGCGACTCTTGCTAACCGCAACATTTGCGAATACAAACGCAAAACCCAAGTCAGTTCTCCCACCGTATCACACCCCTCCCCTAATAATGTAATATCGTAGTAATTTTACTTTCTGCAATTTATCGCTTTCAAGTAAATGTTAGTAATTAGGGTTTGTATGGCAAGACTAAAATCAACAATTAGTAAACCCTAATTCAAGATAAACAATGCATGTAAATCAAACACACTTGCACACTTGCACCCCTAGGGTTAACTTCAGTTTGTTGCCTTACAAAAATGGTCATGTTATGCATGTGGGATGTCTTAGCAAAAACAATAAAAAATACAAGATCATAGTCCCTCGATGAAGCTACGAATGTTTCCTTTCAAAATGATCTTAGTCCCTCAAAAATAAATACTAAGATATCTCACAACATTTCTATCATGACTATACGATGACCCACGCCCGTCCCTTTACATCCAAAGATAAGGCTTCTTACCAATCAATAGTAAGACAGAAATATCAAAGGAAGGAAGAAATGAACAAATATTTTTGAGTAGGTAGATTGTTCCTAGTTGCTTGCTCACTTTCAAAACAAATATCCTTTCTCATTTTCAAAACAAACACCAAACACTTTCAAAAAACAAACTTTCAAAACTTAAAATATTTTCAAAAGTCCAACACTTTGTATACGTTCTTACGAACGAGAACCGTTACAAAGTTTGCCTAAACGAAGGCGCCTTTTCAAAATACTTTCAAAACCACCACAAAAGCACATTTTCAAACAAAAGCAAGTGATCTAGCAAGCAACTAAGAGCCCATAGACCACTATGGATGAAAAGGGTGCTAACACCTTCCCTTTTCATAATCTACCTTCCGAACTCATAAAATAATCTCAAAGGTCTTTCCTGTTCTTTTCAGCCTTTCCTTTTGGATAAAAGTAAAGTTGGTGGCGACTCTTGTTAACCGCAACAATTGCGATAAACGCAAAACATCCCAAGTCAGTTCTCCCACCGTATTATAGAATTGGAGACTCTACTGGGGACAAACTTAAAAGTGGGGTTACCTTAGGGCTAGATAACTTTTATTTGCTTCCATTGTTTGACTTGCTTGCTTTACATTTTGGTTCCTTGTTTGGGCTTGTTCTAATCCTCTACCCGAATTTGGGATACCTTATAGGTAAGTAGCAACATATTGTGGAAACTTTGTGGGGTATACCGACATGGTCTAAGCAATAGCTACATTAGTGTGACACATTTGTGGGTACCGGTAGGCCTTGAGTAGTCAAGGAGAATACAGGGGCGCTGTGCGGTGTCATGAAGCACTAACTGACTTTAGAACCTTTACTTTACAAACTTGGCCATTAGGAAGTAGTGAGATAGCTAGTTTTGGTGCAGTCTAAAGTTGTTTGATACTCGATACTACGCTCATTGAGATCATACTTCTCGGGATATTTCGGTCATCGTGAAAGAGGATTACGCTGAAATAATCCCCGATAAGAAAGATCATTGATTTTGAGATCCTTTAGAACCCGGTTACTATTTCTAGGACAGGTTTGATCCAACTAAAATAAAAGAGGGTACTTACCTATAAGACTCCATACAAGCCTAAACCTAAGGACTTATTTTCCTTGTGTGTTTGTACTTACTTGTACATAACATCATAAACATCATAACATCATACTCATTCTCACTAACCATTTCAAGGATTATTGAGATTTATCTTTGTTCTGTTTTGTAGGACATGGCTTCTATCCGCAGGAATACTATCCAAGTCAATATCGTAAGAATTCCTTCTCAACTCAAAGAGTTATCATCAAGGGTTCCTGAGAATTCTTCGTTCATTGAAATACATGGTCGCCTCCTAAACTTGGTTACCTCTAGCATTAATGAAGATATGATGAAGGTGCTTTTCCAATTCTTTGATCCTCTACACCTTTGCTTCACTTTTCCTGATTATTAGCTTGTACCTACTATAGAAGAATTATCTCAACTCTTGAGGATTCCCATTCTCAATCAACTACCCTTCAATGGTACGGAAAGAGATCCAAGACCCGAAGAGATTTCCTGGGTGTTACACTTGCAACAATATGATGTCGCGACTAATTGGGAAACAAAGAGTGGTGTCAAAGGATTCTTAGCCAAGTTCTTGTTTGAGAAATCTCAATATTGTTGGAACTCTTTGGATCTACAAGCTTTTGAAGAAATCTTGGCCCTTCTCATATATGGAATGGTTTTGTTTCCAAACCCTGACCAACTTATAGATGTAAATACTGTCAAAATCTTCATGTCTCACAATCTGGTGCCTACTTTATTGGGAGATATCCTACATTCTTTTCACTCTCGCACTATGAGGAAGATAGGGATCCTCATGTGTTGAACTCCTCTCTTGGCTAGATGGTTTATTTTGCATCTTCCCCGGTCTGTATTGAAGAACAATCAAGGTTTGGGGTGGTCCCATAGGTTGATGACGCTCATAAAATCGGATATCCATTGGTGTTCTCGATCCTTGGAGAATGTTACTATCATTGATCGTTGTGGGGAATTCCCTAATTTCCCTTTGCTTGGCATTAGAGGAGGTATCACTTACAACCCTTGCTTAGCCTTGCGATAGTTTGGTTACGCCTAAAGAGATGGTATGCATGATACGCTCATCCAAGGAGTGGTTTTCGACTACGAGAGTGGCGATCAAAGCTACCGTCAGAGGTTTATACGAGCTTGGAGGATGGTAAGCAAAGTGGATAGTGAGACGCTGGGACACAAGAATTACATTCCCCTTGAGCCTTACCTTAGGCGGGTACGACCTCGTGCTCAGAAGCGTGTGGTGCCTTATACATCCATCTTACCAGTTATCATGGAACTTGTGGTTGAAGGAGATGTCCTGTACACTGCCCTCCATCCCGACATGCCTACTTCTCTTGAAGACTTGAAAAAGGGTTGGATTCAGATAAAGGAAGAATGAGATACCTTCGAAGCTCAATTTTATGCTAGTGAGAAAAGAGTATTGGAGCTTACAAAGCAGCTACATGAATAACAAAGCTTGAACGCCTACATTACGCAGAAGAGGATGCGTTCGACCTTTTTATCTTAGAGATCTATTTTGTAAGCCCAAGAGGCATGATGTAATCATTTTGAACTAATTAATGAAATTTGACGTTTGTTCATTCTTTGTCTATACAAATTTAAATTTCATAAATCCTTTAAATCATTTGCATATACATCTTCCATGCATCATAACATAACAGGTTTTCACACAACAAGTTTCTTTACCTTTCTGTTGTTTATTTCAGCAAGATGGATCTTTAGAAAATAGTGAAGGACCTACAAGCATAAAACTCTCAGTTTCAAGAGACTCTGTTGACCCTAGCCAAGGGGCAACAAGACTTGATGGCGTTGCTAGCAGCTAAGAAAAAACCAAAGAGGAAAGCCCTAGTCAACATGGGTAGAAGATTCAAAGAGCCAGTCCGTCAGATCCCGGTAGTGGAAGACTCATCTGAGGAAGACGAGAATCAGATTGGAGAAGCTAGGAGCACCCAGGCTGGGTGTATCAACGATCAAGCGTCTGATGATGATGATTATTTTGACGAATAGTATCCTCCCTTCGATATCAAGTACAAGCAGTTAGAAGACAGATTGAAGGTCGTTGAGATTCAAGCCGTCCCAGGTTTGGATTTTGATGATTTGGGTTTGATATCTGGGGTTGTCATTCCCCAAAAATTCAAGATACTAGTCTTTGCAAAGTACGATAGGGTTCCTGTCCAAAACTTCACCTGAAATCTTATGTGCGCAAGATACAGCCACATACCGCTGATAAGAAGCTCTGGGTTCACGTTTTTCAAGAAAGCTTGGCGGAACGCAACTAGAGTGGTTTTACCAGTTGGATGGTTCTCGTATCAATACATGGGAAGAATTAGCCACCGCTTTCTACCACCAATACCAGTATAATGCCGACTCGGTGCTGACAAGAGTTCAGTTGCAAGACATGACAATGGGGAAGGATAAAGGGTTTAAAGAATACGCCCAAAAGTGGAGAGACCTTGCCAGTAGGGTTCAACCACCTTTGAATGATAGGGAGAACATTGATATGTTTATGGGCACTTTATTTGGTCTATTCTTTAACTTATTGGTTGGTTGTTCTTCTTCCGGTTTCACCGAACTGATCTTAACCGGTAAAAGGGTTGAAAGCGACATCAAAAGCGGGAAGAATCCCATGGCATCTGCCTCCACTTACAATCCTATAAATAAACCTTTTGTCGGGAAGAAAGAAACGAATGTTGTGTATGGGGAAAGGTCCCATACCAAGAAGGATGACCGACAGTCCGTTAATGTCGTCCGAATTTCCAATTCAACTCCTGCTCAAAGACCATATGCCAATCATCAACGATTTGAGACTCCTAGAAGACAATTCACAAGGATAGGCATGTCACTATCCCAAGCCTTACAACACATGTTAAAGGCTAATCTGGTAACACTGCGTGATCCTTCGGCCAATCCAAATACCTCTTCACCAAAGTACAATCTGAACACCAAATTTGCATATCACTCAAGTAGTCCCGGGCATGAGACTGACCAATGTTGGGCACTGAATAATAAAATTCAGGACTTGATAGATAACAAGACCATTGAATTTGATCCTCCTCTAACTTTGAATGTAATCACCGTGCCTATGCCAAATCATGGCAAGGGTATCAATGCTATTGAAGATAAAATTTTTGTTTCCTCCATCGAAGACTTGACTACTCCATTAAACATCATAAAAAAGAATCTGTTGAAAGCCTGGATTTTACCTGGCTGTTTGAAGGACTGTGTTTATTGTGTCAAACAATTCAATGGATGCGAAGGGCTGAAGGAAGGCATTCAGTGCCTGATGAATAGCCATGAGATCCTATTTGAGAAGACTTTGTCTGCCAAAAGTTTGACCAACAAGTGTGAAGAACTCTCCATCACAACCATTTCAAACAAGCCTCTTAGGATCTCCTCCAAGGGTACTATGAGGATTTAAAATGAACATATTGTTTCTCCTCTGATAATTATCGCTCCCGGACCAATCCCGTACTCTTCCAACAAAGTTGTGCCATGAAACTATGGTGTTGAGGTGTTTTACCATGGGATAAAATAAGACGCTTGGATTGAATAAAACAAAGTTGATGACGTTGGTAACATAATTGGCTCAAGTAAGGTAACCAGAACTGGGAGAATCTTTTCACCCAACATCTCACAACCAGTTGTTACAAAGGCGCTTGCCCGCATCACTGCTGCTAAGACAAGTACTGATACAAGGGGAAAGGAGAAGGTAGTTGAGCCGGTTGAGATAGAAATACCCGCAAAGGATGTTGCTGATGAAGAACCTTTCGCTCGTGAAATGGATGAGATCTTAAAAATTATAAAAAGGAGTGATTTCAAGATTGTGGAGCAGTTGGGGAAAACCCCTTTCAAGATTTCCATGTTATCTTTGCTACTTTGCTTTGATGCTCATGCTCGAGCATTAATCAAATTCTTGAAGAAGGCCCATTTCCCTCATGAGACCACAACTGACCAGTTTGAAAACTGCATGGCAAGCTTGGCGGCCGATAATGGTTTGGGGTTCTCGGATGCTGATCTGACACCGCTCGGAAAGAACCATAACAAAGTCCTACACGTTTCTGTTAAATGCAAGGGGACTACCTTAGCACATGTTCTGGTCGACACGGATTCGTCTTTAAACATGCTGCCCAAGGAGGCTTTAGACCGTCTAGACTGTGAAGGTTTAATCTTGAACCAAGTGATATTATTGTGAGGGCTTTCGATGGGTCAAAAAGGACAGTTCATGGAGAGGTGAATCTCCCGATCAAGGTGGGATCACAAATTTTCGAGTCTACTTTTTACATCATGGATATCCGTCCTTCCTACTCCTGTTTGTTGGGTCACCCTTGGATCCATGGGGCTGGGGAAGTAACCTCAACTATTCATCAAAAGCTCAAGTACTTGGTTAAAGGAAGAATTGCCACTGTCTATGGTGAGGAGGAGTTCATGGTAAGGCACCTCAACTCTTTTAAATATGTGGAGATGGATGGAGAATTTATAGAGACCCCGTGTCAAGCTTTTGAAGTTGCGCCACCAATGGTTGCTGCTACCAAATGATCCTCGGAAGTGTCCAAAGTTGTTAAGGTCATGCCAAAGATGGTTTCGTTCAAAGGTGCTCGCGCTGCAGTCAAAGAAGGAAGATGTGATACTTGAGGGCAACTCCTCAAAATCCCATTCAAAGCAGACAAGTATGGTTTGGTTTTCACCGTCAAGGCTCAGAAGAAAGTAAGGCGGGCTCGTGCAGGGAAACCCCCTCTCCGTATTGGAAGCCACGAAGTCAACGCTGTAGGTGATTCTGATGATGAATGTGCATTTGAAGATTGGGCATATCCTACTACAATAGAACTCAACAATTGGAAAATAAAGGACTTCATTCCCATATCCTTCATTGAGGAGTCCCCATCCACTCTAGATCTCATTACCAATGATTCTACTTTTGCTGAATATGACTTCGAACGTCTAATTAACCAAGCCGAAGACAAAGGCGAGGAAGATTGTGAAATACAGGGAGAACTAGCTAGACTTCTATTACAAGAGGAAAAATCTATTCAGCCGCACGAAGAGTCGGTTGAAGTCATCAATCTGGATACTGAGACAGACAAGAAAGAGGTCAAGATCGGCGCTAACCTTGAAATCAGTGTCAAAAGCAGATTAGTTCAGATGTTGCATGATTATGTGGAAGTGTTTGCATGGTCATATGAAGATATGCCAGGGTTGGATACCAACATTGTAGTTTATCGTCTGCCGACAAAGGAAGATTATCCTCCTGTCAAATAAAAAGTTTGTCGCATGAGGCCTGACATGTCTGAAAAGATAAAAGCTGGGGTGATGAAACAATTTGATGCAGGATTCCTAGTTGTGACATCTTATCCCCAATAGGTTGCAAACATGGTGCCAGTGCCGAAGAAAGATGGAAAAGTTCGTATGTGCGTAGATTATAGGGATCTGAATAGGGCAAGCCCCGAGGATGATTTCCCCTACCTCATATTGATGTCTTGATCGATAACACTACTCAGCATAAAGTCTTCTCTTTAATGGATGGCTTCTTCGTCTATAATCAAATTAGGATGGCTCCCGAAGACATGGAGAAGACCACTTTCGTTACGCAATGGGGCACCTTTTGATTCAAGGTCATGTCGTTCGGATTGGAGAATGCAGGGGCAACATATCAAAGAGCTATGGTAGCTTTATTTCATGATATGATCCATCATGAAATAGAGGTCTATGTGGATGATATGATTGTAAGATCACAAACTGAGGAAGAACATCTCGATCACCTATACAAGCTATTTAAGATGTTGAAAAAATACAAGTTGAGGTTAAACCCTAACAAGTGCACATTTAGAGTACGATCTGGAAAGATTCTAGGTTTTATTGTCAGTAATAAAGGCATCGAAGTTGATCATGCCAAGGTAAAGGTCGTCCAAGAAATGCCAGTCCCCCATTCTGAAAAGGAAGTTAGAGGATTCTTAGGACATCTTAATTACATCGCCCGCTTCATGTCTCACTTGACTGCTACTTGTGAACCAATCTTCAAACTCTTAAAGAAAGATCAAGTATTCAGGTGGAATGATGAATGCCAAGCTGCCTTCAACAAAATAAAAGAATATATACAAGAACCTCCTATTCTCATGCGTCTAGTTGAAGGAAGACCCTTGATCATGTACTTGACAATACTAGAGAACTCTATGGGGTGTGTTTTGGTCCAACATGACGAGTCTGGCCGAAAAGAGCATGCTATTTATTACCTGAGCAAAAATTTTACCGACTGTGAAACCAGATATTCACTGCTCGAGAAAACTTGTTGTACTCTGGCATGGGTTGCTCATCAGCTAAGACAATATATGTTGACTCATACCACTTTGTTGATTTCTAAGATGGACCCAATCAAGTACATCTTCGAGAAACCTGCTCTTTCCGAACGGATAGCCAAATGGAAAATGATCTTGACTGAGTACGAAATTCAATACACAATGCAAAAGGACATCAAAGGAAGTATACTAGCAGATCATTTGGCCCATCAAGCTGTCAATGATTATCAGTCTATGAACTTTGACTTCCCAGATGAGAACATCATGCTAGTGACCGACTGTGCGAAACCTGGACCGTATGATAGACCTAAATAAGGATCCCGATGGGCTATGGTCTTTGATGGGGCTTCCAACGCCCTGGGTAACAGAATAGGTTCTGTGATCATATCCCCTGAAGGTTGCCACACTCTTTTCACTGCCAGATTATGCTTCCATTGCACGAACAATATAGCTGAGTACGAAGCATGCATTTTGGGTCTAAAGGCTGCCATTGATTTGAGGACCAAGCATTTGAATGTGTTTGGGGATTCCGCTTTAGTGATTAGCCAAGTAAAAGGAGATTGGGACACTGAACACCCTAATCTCATCCCTTAAAAGGAACTTGTGCTATCTCTGATTCCCTACTTAGAAGAGGTCACATTTGAGCATTTCCCTAGGGAGGAAAATTAGTTGGCTGACGCCTTGGCCACTATGTCTTCAATGTTCAGGGTCAGATTGGACAACGAAGCTCCTATAATTATAATTGAAAGTTTTGACGAGCCTACACACTTCTATGAGCTCAACGCTAACATAGAAAAGCCATGGTACCATGAGGTGAAGAGATGCCTTACAGCGCAAGAGTATCCCAAGGGAGCATCCATCAATGACAGAAAGTTCTTACGAAGATTTTCAGCCAAATTCTTCCTAAGTAACAGAATCTTGTATAAACGCAACCATGACTCTACTCTACACCGATGTGTGGAAAAGAAGGAGGCAGAGGAAATTATGGAAGACATGCACGATGGTCTCTTTGGGACTCACTCAAGCGGACATACTATAGAAAAGAAGATCCCGAGAGCTGGTTACTATTGGTCAACAATGGAGACTGATTGCCATCAACATTCAAGAACTTTCCATAAATTCCAAATCTATGTTGACAAGGTCCGTGTGCCTCCTATCCCTCTGAACATCATGACCGCTCTGTGGTCATTTGCAATGTGAGGCATTGACATGGTTGGAGAGATCAAGCCCACTGCTTCCAATGGACATTGCTTCATTCTGGTCGTATTGATTATTTCACCAAATGGGTCGAAGCCACCTCATTTTTCTCAGTCACAAAGAGCATGGTAGCCAGATTCATCAAACATAACCTCATCTGCCACTATGGTATCCCTAAAAGGATCATCACCGACAATGGGACTAACCTTAACAATAATATAATTACCAAACTTTGTACTCAGTTCAAAATCAAGCATCACAATTCTTCTACCTATAGACCTAAAATAAATAGCGCAGTCGAAGCGACCAACAAAAACATTAAGAAGATTGTGCAGAAGATGGTAGTGACATACAAAGATTGACATGAGATGTTACCGTTTGCTCTTCATGGCTATCGTACTTCAGCTAGAACATCAACTGGGGCAACTCCCCTTTCTTTGGTCTATGGCATGAAAGTTGTTTTGCCAGTAGAAGTTCAGATTCCCTCACTAAGGCTAATGAATGAGGCAGGCCTAGGTGAAGAGGAGTGGATTCAGAAAAGATTGGATCAATTGAACTTGATCGATGAAAAATGACTGGCTGTTGTTTGTCATGGTCAGATGTACCAAAAACGCATGATAAAGGCTTTCAACAAAAAGATCAAGCCTCGAGTATATCAAGCTGGTGACTTGGTGATAAAGCGCATCATTCTGCCACAAGGCGGCCCTAGGGCAAATGGACTCCCACCTACGAAGGGCCATTTGTTGTCAAGAGAGTGTTCTCTGGTGGTGCCATAATGCTGACTACCATGGATGGTGAAGACTTCCCACATCCTGTGAACGCGGACATAGTTAAAAAAATACTACACATAAGAGACCCGCTAGGTTGACACACCTAGGCAAGATATGGGCATCCCGACAAACCAAAAGGTTTGGGAAACAATTAGAGATATATGCAAAAGATTGTACACCCGGAAAGTTGAAAACCCGAAAGGGAGATTTGGGCAAAAATGGGTATCCTGGTGGGATGAAAACCCGAAAGGGCGGTCCAGACAAAAATTAAGGATTAAAAGCGTATGACTATGTCCCATGGAATCACCACAGTCAACTTTATCACCAAGGTCCGAGTTCAAATGGTCCAATATCAATCCAATCAACTTCTGTCAACAACAAGGGGCATTCTAAGACATTGGGGCAATAGTAGAGTTGGAATGCAATGAGATCATTTCCACATGGCTATTTGTTTTTTGTTTTCAATTTTTGTTTTCCTTTCAACGATTTCCTCTTACTAGGATCTACGTCTCTTTATACAAAAACGCCTATTTACGGGAAAAATATCAATACAAATATACTTTAAAGTGCAAACTTTATGTTTTTGTTTTGAGTGCAAAGTTGTCCAATGACTAAAATTGAACGAACATATGTATGTGAACATAATTAAAACTATTTGGCACATGTGTCCTGCTAAGCAGCAACAAGCATCTCTTTAATGTATATGGAATATCTCCATAGAGTTATTTCATTAGCATTATCCCCACAAGAACGGCTACAATAAACCAATCCTTAATAGAGTTACCCATGAAGTCTCTTTGCGTAGACTGATCCCCATCCAGAATCTCAATCTCTTGACAGTTCTCTCCCCAGCTAGGTTGATCCTACAAGAAAAAGCCTTGTGGATCTCTTCCTAAAAGAACTCACCTCGTCAGCAGTTCATCAAGTATTCATCAACAGGGTTTATTTCCCCAACATGGTTTATTTCCCCAACAAACAACATACGACATACAACAATCAACGAACAACAAAATTCCCCGGCATAGTCTATCTTCCCCAGATGAGTCTATCTTCCCTGGCTGAGTCTATATTCTCCAGTTGGATTTTGCCTTCAAAATATTAAAAATCAGAGGGCCACCACCCCTAATCCCCAGTAAAGTCGTCAACAAAACCTTTACTATCTCCACAAGATACCATGAAGCCTGGACCCGACCAGATATTAGTACAATTTTCAAGCTACTAGAAGCCTGGACCCGACCAGATAATAATTTAGCTTTTTGAGATATAGAAGAACTTGGACTCAACCAGACAAAGGTTTAACTTTTTTTTCTCCAATAGAGTTTGCCTCTACCCCAGCAAGTTATTGTGAAGCCTGGATCTGACCAGATATCAGTTTTAAACTTCATCTTTTCAAGCAAGTTATTGTGAAGCCTAGATCCGACCAGATAGAAATTCCCCTCAGAAGTTTATTGTGAAACCTGGAATCCAACCAGATAACAACTAAGTTCCAAGCAAGTTACTGTAAAGTCTAGACCCGACCAGATATCAGTTCAACTCTATCTCTTCAAACAAGTTTATTGTGAAGCCTGGACCCGACCAGATAGCAATTAACTTCATCCACCTCAAAATCTGTGAAGCCTGGATCCGACCAGATATCAGTTCAACTTCGTTTATTCAAGCAAGTTTTTATGAAGCCTGGAGTTTGACCATATAACAACTAGCTACAATCCCTAGCAAGACATATGAAGCCTGGACCCGACCGGATAATAGTATAACTTTTCAAAAAAAAACCATGAAGCATGGACCCGAATAGATAGTAGTTACCATGAAGCCTGGATCCGACCAGATAACAGTTCAATTTCAAGAAATCTTCTGCAAAGCCTGGAATCCGACCAGATAACAGTTAAGTTATTCTTCCCCAGTAAGTTTCCGTGAAGCCTGGATCCGACCAGATAGTTATTGACTTCCTCATCCTCAGCAAGTTGTTGTGAAGCCTGGACCCGACCAGATAACAGCTAATATTCAAGAGATAATCCCCGGCAGAAGCATTCTGTCAACAAAGTTTGAAGATACATATACTTTTCATATCCAACAGCAATCCGGGATTCAACTTCCCAGAACTCCTCAACATTAGTCAAGGATTAATTTTCTCGAACAAATATGCATCCCACATTCATACATCATAGCATAATTTCATTCATCTTATGAACATCACGCATACATCTGCATTTAACTAACCATTTTCCACAGGTAAAACATCCAGTTTTAGTATAAATTGACCAAATATTTATGCTGACACTTTTTCCAGTATTTATCATCATTCCTCCAAATGGCATCTATAAGCCCATTCCCAATACATCTTTGAGTGCAAATTTCTGGGCACTCTCGTGTTCAATCATCTTCCACCTTCAAGTCACGAATGGCGGATCCGCCAATCTAACTCTTCAGGTTTAAGAATATTGAACAGGGGCAGATTTTGTACCCCAAAATTTACCCTCTCATTTCTCAAGGAATATCTCATAAGATCTCATTTGGTTCAAGACTACACAAGGTTTGATCAGCTCAAGACACCTCCTCAAGCACTGATAACTGAAAATTAGGTTTTGAGTTCGCACAAGGACAAATGGACTTTTAATGCCCCATATTACTTTCATGGGTCATTTTGGACCCTCAAGTTTGCTCATTTCAAGTTTCATGTCTTGGATCACATTTTTGCTCAGTCAATTGATTAGTTGACCTAAAATCAATTGTATTAGGGAAAAGTCAAATGTGGTCAATTTACAGTCAAACTTCATAATTTTTGAGCCATATCAACATCATGAACTCATATATGTCATTTGATCAAGTTTGGATCACAATTCCTTAAGAAATTTGATCAGATCATCAAAAGGGCAAAATGGTCAAAATTAGGGTTTTGATTGAGAAGGTGCGATTTTTGACTTTTGACCTAACCAATGACTTATTGGTTTAAGGAATGATCTCAAGGATTAAAATAATTCATTTTGACCTAATGTCATGGCTCAAAGCATTTCTCAAGATCAATTGATTGATAGTTGATTTTCAGTCAACTGATGAAAAGTCAATTGTACACTGAAAAGTCAAACTTTGACTTTTTGATCAAAATCAAGTTTCAAAGATTACAATTCATCAAGACATGTAAAAATATGAAACTTGTTCATCAAGAAATCAAAAATTCAAATTTCATCTTGAAAAGTCAAAATTTCAAAAACTTAGAATTTTTCTAAGGGTTGAAAAAGTTCATTTTTTTCATAACTTTGAGTAAGATTTTAACCATGATGCAAGATGATTCAAGGGAAACTTCCAACATGAAAGTTGTAGAGCTCAATGAGATATAAAACATTATAGGGCAGAACTTTTCCTAGAAATTTTTATATTTAAAGTTATGATTTTGTAAAGACATGTTCTTGAAACTTGAAGACTTAGTGAAATTTTGCCCTAGTTTAGGCAGGATTTTGACCTAACTTCATGGCAACTTTTCACCTAGTTACAAATGGAATTTTCAAAAATGTCAAACATGAAGGTTGTAAGGGATGTTACAAGTGTCCAAGAACGCATTGAGATCATACTTGAGCGAAGAGAATCGAAGCCATGAAGTTAGGGTTTCATTCTTGTATTACAAACCAATTTTGTGATGAACACTTGATCCAATCTTCAAGCATGTTGTAAAAATACCACTTTGCAGGCTTCTAACTTGATTTTCACTCCATAATTAAATGTCTACACAGCTTTTAGAAGCTTTAATCCAAGCATTCAATGCATTGTCCATGCTTAATATCATTTTAGGAAGAAAGGCAACATTGCCATTTTGGAAAAGTGGCTTTTATGCACAAAGTCAATTCTTGAGCCTCTCACTTGTTCCATTTGATCATAATCTATCTACAAAGTCATAAGAAATGTGATAAAAGTGCTTAACCACTCTACATTTCTGGGACAAAACATTGAAACTTGATTTTCTCACTTTTCTTCAAAATCAAGCAACCTAGCCATAACCCTATAACTCAGAAATCTATTGTGAAAAAGTCCTATAACCTTTTTCATATAACTATAAAAACCATTTTCAAGCTAAGGCATGAGTAAAAGCACCCTCAAAACCTCTCAAGCACCCTTGCTGCACAGAACTGCCCAAACTTGACAGTTTTGAGCCAAAACTCATCATCTCCATTTTCACTCGCGCGTTTTGAAAACTTATCATCCAAACACCTTCCATACATCATATCAAAGTAATCCAGACCCCTGTTTCTTGACTGTAACTCCTCCATCACCATCCACCATTTTCAAAACTGAAGCTTGCAACTTGACTTGAGTTGGGAGTTTCAGCCATCCTCAAAGCAAAGTAGGAGTTAGAATACACTCAAGGAGGTCCAGGCCAGCTAAACAGATCATTGGGAAACCCTAAAGCTTGCTCAAACTCCATACACGAATCCAGCTGCAAGAGGTAAGTTTTCAAACTTCTATCTTTTCATACAAGCATTATTTGATTATGATTTGTGAAGATAGAATGTAGATATCATTGCCCTGAAACTGTACATGTCCATAGATTTCATTTATATTGATTAAGCTTAGAGAATTTTAGGTTTGAATATCTGAAAAAAGTTAGGTCAGAATTTGGTACTTTCAGAAATTCTCATTCATCTTTGATTTATAACTTATGATATTTATATGGTTGGATTCGTTTGGAAAAATGTAGCAGCTTTCATGTTTACATTTTTCATTTTGGATGAGAAATGAGCAAGTTACAGGAATCATGGCTGGAGGTTGAAGATGAAGTAATTTCCAGGACTTGACTTAAGTTATGTATTTATTGTTTCACTTATGTTAACAGATGTATAGCCACCCCAACGGCAAAGGTAATGCGCGTGTATGGTAAGGGTCATGGGTTCAAGTCCCAACGCTACCTTTTATTTTGATTTTCAACATTTTCCTTCTTTATTTTGGCCAGCAACAAGCGCGCATGGGCTTCATCACAGTGGGCCTTCCATTTTTACGTTTCTTGACCCCCTGCCTCCTTTCACATACCTGGCCCAAACATTTTTTAGCATTTCATTTTAATTTATTTTCTCTTTCATATTTTATTTTATTTTATTTTTTCTTTATTATTTCTTTATTATTTTTTATTACTATTATTATTATTATTATTAATAAAAAATCCAAAAATATTTTATTTGTGTATTTACATATTTAAAATACTTTTAAAGATAAAAAGACCAAAAAACATTTGCCTAACAAATTTAATTTCCTTTCTTAAATTTAAATAATAATTAGAATAAAGTTTATTTTATTTTAAACTAAAATTAACTTAGAATTTAGGTTTCTTTTAATTAATTAATTACCATATTATTTTCATTAAGATTAACCCCTTTCATAAAAAAACCTTTCATAAAAAACCCTAAAAATGCTTTCTAACATAATTTTCTTTTCTTAATTAGTTTAGGTTTAATTTTATTTAATTTTAATTAATAATTTTTTCTTAATTAGGTCAAAACTAAATCCTTAACAAAAATCAAACAAAAATCATTTCCTTTCCATTTATCATCTTTGCACATTATATTCTTTTCAATTCTTGTACATTATTTAATATGGTTGTAATAGATAATTAGATTTAATTTTCTTGTAAACCCCATTTGTAAATTTTTATACCCCCTCCCCTAATAATGTAATAGCGTAGTAATTTTACTTTCCGCAATTTATCGCTTTCATATAAATGTTAGTAATTAGGGTTTGTATGGCAAGACTAAAATCAACAATTAGTAAACCATAATTCAAGATAAACAATGCATGTAAATCAAACACACTTGCACCCCTAGGGTTAACTCCACTTTGTTTCCTTACAAAAATGGTAATGTTATGCATGTGGGATATATTAGCAAAAACAATCAAAAATACAAGATCATAGTCCCTCGATGACGCTACGAATGTTGCCTTTCAAAATGATCTTAGTCCCTCAAAAAGAAATGCTAGGATATCTCATAACATTGCTATCATGACTATACAATGACCCACGCCCGTCCTTTTACATCCAAAGATAAGGCTTCTTACCAATCAATGGTAAGATATCAATATCAAAGGAAGGAAGAAATGAACAAAGACTTTTTAGTAGGTAGATTGTTCCTAGTTGCTTGCTCACTTTCAAAACAAATATCCTTGCTCATTTTCAAAACGAACACCAAACACTTTCAAAACTTAAAATATTTTCAAAAGTCCAACACTTTGTATACGTTCTTACGAACGAGAACCATTACAAAGTTTTCCTAAATGAAGGCGCCTTTTCAAAATACTTTCAAAACCACCACAAAAGCATATTTTCAAACAAAAGCAAGTGATCTAGCAAGCAACTAAGAGCCCATAGACCACTATGGATGAAAAGGGTGCTAACACCTTCCCTTTTCATAATCTACCCTCCGAACTCAAGAAATAATCTCAAAGGTCTTTCCTGTTCTTTTCAGCCTTTCCTTTTGGATAAAAGAAAAGTCGGTGGCGACTCTTACTAACAACAACAATTGCGATAAACGCAAAACATCCCAAGTTAGTTCTCCCACCATATTACAGGGAGAAATGAGAATTTTAGAACCGACAGGGATGAAATTCTTCAAGAGGCCCAGATGGCTCAGGGAAGAACTAAATTCCCTTATCGAGGGACCTTTGTACCACCAACTAATACGCCCAAAGATAAATGGGTTCGCCCCACATACCAAAGGGGAGTAAATCAGAAGTGGAAGGTGGTCGAAAATGGGTCTGGATCAAGCCAAAAATGGAAAGTGTTTGAAAAAGGATCAAATTCATCTTAGATAGGTCAAACTAGAATGACCATAAAAAATTCTCATGTTCCCCAGACTTATAAGGACAAAATCTAATGACCAGAACCCAGTGGAGGCGATTTTAGAGAAACAAGAAAATTGCTAGAGAATCAGCACAAAGGCTTGGACCAGTGAGAAGAAAAGTTGAAGGAACAAAGCCCACAAAGAGGCTAGAAAAATAAATATTAACTCTATTTGTTATGACAAAAATTTCTCCAAGGGAGAAGCTTGAAAGTCCTATAATGAATCTTGACGAGGAAATGGTTTGTGACAATTTTGACGATAGCTCAGAAGATGATCTTATCACTCATTACAACATTATGTCAGTTTTACCATCAGAGTGTGATTGTTTATCTGAAGTATCTGAAGCTAAAGATGAATTTGTTGGGGAAGAGTCGGTAAACCAGAAACCTTTATGTTATTATGTCATAAATAAAAGTGTCGTTGAGGAATAACAAATTGTCTTAGAAAGGCTATATTCAGGAATGATGTACCACCTTAAACCTTTATTTATCAGGGCTAAGTGTTGTACCTCACAATTTGCCCTCTCATTCCTTAAGGGATCACCCTGGATCCTAGGTTTGCTTCTATCAAGTTTCCAGGACTTAAACTATCAATTTTTCCAAGCAAGTCATTCACAAGGGCAAAATGGTCATTTGCACATGGAGAAGTCTAACTTTGACTTTTGGATCAAAATCAAATCTCAAAAATCATATTTCATCAAGACATGTTGGAATATGAAGTTTGTTTCATCAAGAATTTCAAAAAGTCAAATTTTACTTTGGAAAAGTCAAATTCTAAATACTTAGAAATTTTTCTAAGTGTTTAAGAAATATGACAATTTCATAATTTCTGACCAGATTATCACCATAACACTCAGCAAATTCTGGACACTCTCAAGACAGAGTTTGGTCAGAACTTCTAGGCCAGTTTTCACAAAGGTTCAGTCAGAGTTTGCAAGAATAGTTCAAAGAAGGTTTACAAAGCGTGTTACACACTTCCTGGAAAGTCTGGAAACTCCTTCAGAACATGCTGGAGCCAGAAGATACAAATATCAGAGGTTGGATGTTACGCCGAAGCTTGAACTTCTGATCTAGAACTAAGCCATGGTGTAGAATCTCACATTGCATGATTTCTGGTTGTGATAAGTCTCATCATTATTTAATGCTCACAACCACTTTTGAGTCTTTATCCAAAGGATGTCCACCACGTGTACCTCTACTGTCTTGGGATAGAAAACTTTGGTACTAGGCCCATGCTTTGTTTTGCTTTTCCTTAAATATTGCTGACAACTCCAGCTTAAGCATGGTTAAAAGCTGCTAATCAACAGCTAGTTCATCCTATGCCTGCATCCCATAATTTCACCAAACTAGCATACGAAAACAATGATGAAAAAGCAAGGGAACAGGATGCCAAAAAAGGTTCAAATCCCATTTGTTTTCCCCTCAAAATCACAACAAATTCACCTATAAATAAGTTTCTCCATCACACTTTCAAGAGGCTGGCTTTTTGGAAGTAGAGAATTATCAAATGAGAAAAAGAAACCTGTGAAACCCTTCATAAAAATCCAGATTTCCCAAACAAAAAACCAAAACCTTTGTTCTTCCTTTTGAATCAAAGAGCATGGCATTTCCTCTTCCGTTTCTCTTGCTGACTCAGAACATCCAAAGTCAGCAACTCAAAGCTCCAAGCCCACGCTCCAGGTTTAAGGTAAGTCTTTCTGACTTTGCTTGTTTTTCATTCTGAACATCATTAACATGTAAATATCGTAGTATTAATGTTGTACATATCATTTCTTAAGTAGAAAAACTGTGGATCAGAACTTCTTGATTAAGTCTAGGCTCAGGACCAGGATTAGAACTTCTATAAACTGTTGTGTTTTTTTATCCTTCTGATTTGCTGTTTGTTGAAAACTGAATGAATTGCTGGTGTGCTGATTAAAAGTCAAAATGTAACACAGAACTTCTGTTTTTCACTCATCATCTTCACACACAGAACTTCTAGGATTTTCTCACTGTTTAAGCACACAGAACTTCTGAGTTCTCTTCACTGTTTTAACACACTGAACTTCTGATGTTCACTCACTGTTAACACACACTGAACTTCTAATGTTCACTCACTGTTTTAACACTTAGAACTTCTGATTTTTATACGTTGATAACATGCTGAACTACTAATTATTCACTCACTGTTTTGACACACACTGAACTTCTGATGTTCACTCACTGTCTTAGCACATATTGAACCTCTGAGTTCTCTTCACTGTTTTAATATACAGAACTTCTAAGATTTTCTCATTGTTCTAACATTCAGAAGTTCAACACATAGCAATCCAGAACTTTTGTGTTTTCCCTCTAACGTGTCTTGCAGGACCTCAGAGTGTACCAATCTAGAACTTCTGGTTCCACTGACGTTCACTTCTGAGTCATCACGCGCCTAGCTTCAGAACTTCTGATCCTTGCTGTTTTTCTTGCAGCAGCACGCTTTTTCTATCTTTCATTTATTTTCCTTTTCATCATATTTTAATATTAACATAAAAAGACATAAAAATATTTTCTTTTATTAACTAATTTATTTCTTTTTTTTAAGACAAAAAAACATTTTTTTTATATTGTACATTTCAATATGGTTGTAATAGTAACTTAGGACTTATTTTTACTTGCAACCCCCATTAATAAATATGTATCCACATCCCTAAAATATTGTAATAGCGTAGGACTTTACATTTCTGCAACGTATCGCTTTCAAATGTAAATGCTAGTAATTAGGGTGTGTATGGCAAGACATGAAATTGACAAATAGATCTCCCTAATCAAGACTAAAAGGCATGCAATCAAACACATTTGCACACATGCACCCTTAGGGTAATCTCACTTTGTTGCCTATCAGAAAAATAGTCATGTCCCTCGAACATGGATGTTTTAGCAAAGACCCTCGATAAAAGATTGTAGTCCTTTGATGACCCTCGATGTTGCCTTCAGTAAATGATCTAGTCCCTAAAACGAAATTGCTAAAATGTCCCATGGGTTTCCTTCTATGACTATACAAATGTCCCATGCTCGTCCCTTCATATCCAACGATGGGGCTTCTTACCAAATCAATGGTAAGATAGCAACATCTAAAGGAGGAGGAAAAGAACATCTAAGAGCGTTTGAGTAGGTAGATTTGCTCCTAGTTGCTTGCTTGCTCACAACAAAAACATTTCATACACCAACACTCTCATTTTGGAAACATTTTTCAAAAGGCAACACTTTGTACGCGTTTTTATAGAAACGAGAACCATTAAAAAGAATACACCTTTTCAAAATCACTTTCAAAAACATATCTCACAAACACCTCTTTGAACTATTTTCAAAACAAACACTTTGTATGCGTTCTTATAGAAACGAGAATCATTACAAACTTACATTTTCAAAATACTTCCAAAAACCACACCACAAGCACATTCAAACAAAAGAAAGTGATCTAGAAAGTAACTAAGAGCCCATGGAAAACCATGGATGAAAAGGGTGCTAATACCTTCCATTTTCATAATCTACCCCCGAACTCAAGAAAACATCTCTAAAGGTCTTTCCTGTGCTTTTTCACCTTTCCTTTTGGATAAAAGAAAAGTCGGTGGCGACTCTTTCTAAACTGCGACATTTACGAACACAAACGCAAAACACCTGAAGTCAGTTCTCCCACTGTATCACACTAAGGTAGATGGTTTTCCTATCAAAAAGGTTTTTGTCGATGGAGGTTTTGCGGTGAACTTAATGGCACAGTTGTTGGTGAAGAAAGCCGATAAGTACGGCACAGAACTGAGACCTCATAACATGGTTCTTTCAAAATATGAAGGCAAAACAAGTCACATCCTGGGTGATTGCGTCCAAGGCTAGTTATAACCTATTATTAGGACACGAATGGATTCATCGAGTAGGTGTTGTCCCATCTACTTTGCACCAAAGGTTGTCGATTTGGCGCCCAGATAGGTTAATAGAGAATATTGAGGCTAGTCAGAGTTACTTTATGATTGATGTTAATGTGGTGAATAGGAAGAATTTCGACCAAAATTTGGTCAAGAATCCTCCATGTTACCTAGAATATTCTGCCTTGGCGTCTAATCCACATGCTATGAATTTTTTGACTTTACACCCAACTCATGGTTTCATCTGGGACCAGGAAAAGATTGATAATTACCCAATCAAAGAGGGACAATTCGACCCTAGGGGGTGGGAATGGTGATCTTGATGATGCCTGATTCGAGCACTCTGGCAAGGATTTCAGCTTATTTGGCCAAAAATAAGTTAAAATTTGCCTTAGAGGCTGATCAACTGTAGAACATGGCTCTTGAAGCCATCTTTGTTGAACAAAAAAGTGGCCAACATGGCTAATAAATAGCTTCTGAAACCCATAGGCTTTATTGTATCTATGATGAAGAGCCTTTGATGTTCAAAAAAGACCGAATGAATTTTGCTTACAAAATGCATGCACAAGACCCTTTGGAGGAAGTCGACTTAGGAGATGGAACCATTAAACGTCTTACCTACATGAGCACCAATATTGACCCATGATTGAAAAGAAAGGTGGTGGAGGTTCCAAAGGAATTCAAAGATTTTTTCACTTGGGATTACATTGAGATGCCAGGGTTGAGTTGAGAAATGGTGGAAATGAGGCTACCAATTTGTTCAGGAAAGAGGCCAGTGAAATAAATGCCGAGAAGGTTCTCCTTAAAAATACCATCAAAGATAAAGACAGAAATTGAGTGACTGCTGAGGAACATGTTCATCAGAACCGCTAGGTATGTCTAATGGCTAGCTAATATAGTGCATGTTATTAATAAAAATGGGAGTCTCAGGGTTTGTATAGATTTTATAGATTTAAATAATGAAACTCCACAGGAAAAATACCTTATGCTTGTGGCATAAATGTTGGTCGACTCTGCCGTATGACATGAGTACCTTATCCTTTTGGATGGATATTCTAGTTACAAATAGATTTTTATCGCTGAAGAGGATACTCATAAAATGGCCTTTCGATGCCCAGGAGCCAAAGGGACCTATGAATGGGTAGTAATTCCCTTTGATTAAAAGATGACTGAGCCACGTACCAAAGAGCTATAAATTCTATGTTCCATGATTTCATTGACACATTCATGCAAGTTTACATTGATGACATTGTGGTAAATTCCTCATCAGGGGATGGTCATATAGACCATCTTCGACAATCCTTTAAAAGGATGAGGACATATGGATTGAAATTGAATCCATTAAAGTGTGCTTTTTGTGTTCGTGTAGAATATTTTCTAGGTTTTGGTGTGCATAAAAAAGGCATAGAGATAAATCAGAACAAGACCAGAGTGATCCAAAACACACAAGCGCCAATAACCAAGAAACAACTCCAATCGCTCTTGGGAAAAATAAGCTTTCTGAGATGGTTCATATCAAACTTAAGCGGCAATACATTGGTGTTTCCGCTATTGCTTCGACTTCAGAAGGAAACATAACTTTGATTGGATATAGAACACCAGGAGGAATTCAACGACATAATGGAATGTTTAATTAATCCACCTATTTTGTTGCCTTCCAACAGAACTTTATCCCAAGAGGATGAAGGTGGCGTCAAAAGAGCCATTTACTACCTCAGTCGTGTCATGAATGATGTTGAAACTAGGTATAATACTATAGAGAAATTTTGTATTTTTTTGTACTTCTCATGTAATAAACTTAAGCATTATATAAAACCAGTGGGAGTTTCCATTTACTCTCAATTTGACGTTGTTAAACACATGTTGTCGAAACCAATTCTACATATTCGTATTGGTAAATGGGCATTAGCCTTAACAAAATATTCACTCACCTATGTTCCTTTAAAGGTCGTGAAGGGTCAGATGTTTGTTAATTTCATTTCTGACCATTCTGTAGTCGAGATGAATGAATTTTAAGTAAGTTTGAGATGTTGGCAGTTATACTTTGATGGATACAAACATAAACATGAAGTAGGAGTAGTTATCTTCAATATGTCGCCAGAATAAACTCCTAGTCAGTTTATGTTTAAAATTAAAGGAGAATATTCTAATAATGAGGTCAAATACGAATCCCTAATAATACGACTTCAAATTTTATTAGAACTGGGAGCAAAGGAGGTAGAGATAAAAGGCGATTCTGAGTTGGTTGTGCAACAAATAAAGTGCGTCAAGGAGAACTTAATGATGTACTTTTCCACTATATTTTCCCTATTGATTAAGTTTGATAATGTGTCGATAAGCCATGTTCGTCGAATAGAAAATCAAGAGGCTAATGAATTAGCCTAAGTAGCCTTAGGGTATGGAGTCTCTAGAGAAAAATTAGAAGAATTAATAGAAATAAAATACAAGTTGATGTCTGATAACTTCTTACCAGGAGAAGCATCAACCTCGAAAACTAGGGGGCGGGAGTAAAAGTAGTCCCAGATTTGTTAAATTTTGATTAATTCAGAAATTTTACAATTTTGGAAGTTTTTTCCATTGATGCTTGTAATATGGTGGGAGAACTGACTTTTTGGTTTTATCCAAATGTGCAGATAGCTAGAGTCACCACCGACTTTTCTTTTATCCAATAATTAAGAAAGGATGAAAAGAACAGGGAAGACCTTGATAGATTTTGAGTTCGAGGGGTAAGTTATGAAAAGGGAAGGTGTTAGCACCCTTTTCATCTGTAGTTATCTACCGGCTTTTAATTGCTTAGCTCACTTTGAAAACTTTCTTTGTGTGTGTGATTTATTTCAAAATATTTTGAAATCACCAATGTAAAACTGACTTTGTAATAATTCTTGTATCAGTCCTCAAGAATGCGTACAAAGTGTTTTGGAAATATTTGTTTGAAAGTGATGTGTGAAAAATGTTTGTGAGAAAAATTCTAAGCAAGCAATTAGGAGTTTCTTACCCACTAAAGTATTTCTTATTCTTTTCCTTCTCCTTTAGATATAGTACTATCCATACCATTAGTTGGTAAGTAGCCCTGTCTATTGGATGTGAAGGGACATGTGTAGGGTCATCGTATGGTCATCAAAGGCAACATGTAAGAATACTTTAGAAATTGTATCGAAGGGACTATCATTATTTTGTTTGTAGGGACTAGATCATTTTGAAGGCAGTTCGAAGGGTCATGGCGGGATTATGATCTTTACTCGTAAGGGACTGTGATGATTTGATCGAGGGTCTTTTGCTAAAGTATCCCCACTTTCGAGGGACGTGATCAATGTCGTAAGGCAATTAGAGAGGATACCCTAAAGGTGAAAGTGTGAAGAGTGTATTGATTTTAGTTATATTATCTTGAAAATTAGGGTTTACTACGTCTATTTTTAGTCTTGCCATACAAACCTTAGTTACTAGCAATTAAATATGTATAGAAAAATAAAGAGCGAAATGTAAAGATCTAAGTTATTACATGGCTTTGGAGCAGATACAAAATTATAGAAATCTGTAGGAAAGTAAACCTACGCTATTACATCCTTAGAGCAGATACATAATTAGTTTAAAAAATGCGGGAATGTAAATGTATGTTATTACATGGATAGTGCAACCTATATAATTTTCTATGAATTTAAATAGTAAAATATAAATAAAAGAATATTAGAAAAAATATTTTAAGGACCAAAAATTTAAGAGTTTATGTTTTTTGGTATTGTTTGTGTAGAAATTAACTTAAGTGTTAATAAATAGTAATTAAACCTAAATTCTAATTTATTTTAATGTTAAGAAGAAAAAAAGGTTAATTAATTAATTAATTAATTAATTAAAATATATTAGAAAAAATTCAATTATTAATTAAAACCCTAATCCTAATTTATTAGTATTAAGAAAAAAGACTAGATTAGTTAATGAATGATTAATTCAAAAATAATTACGAAAAAGAAAGAAAATTAGGTTAGAAAAATAGGGTAAAAAGAATTTGCATAGGGTGGGTGTTGAACCCATGCCCTAGATCTCACAGATTTCCTTCCAACCACTGCGACAACGTTGCTTTTGTGTTTAGGAATAGGAATTGATCAATTATAATAAACCTGCGTTGAAATCCTGAAAAAGAAAATAAATTGACAAAACGCTGGAATCGAACCCACACTCGTTTTTATTATAGAATAGAAACAGATAAATATATAATAAAAACAAGTGAATTAGAGAAGCGCCAGAGCCCTAGCTCCTGTCGTCTTCTCCGGTGAGAAGACTTTCCAACCTGCAAAAATAGTAAGATTTAGATCATAAAAAGGGCCTTCTCTCCCTAATTTGACCCTTGCAAATCCAATGGAGGTGTTAGTTTGGCCTGAAAAAGATTGTAATATGAGATACGAAGAAAAAGTTCCAAGGTGCCCTAACAATGGCATCTCACAATCCTTGTGTCAAAGCTTGTAAATAATGGATCAAAACAGTCCTAAACATGACCATGAACATGTATACATGCATAAAATTAATTAAATATGCATAGATTAAAAGTTTGAGATTCACAAAATTTCCCCAACCGGTGCAACTTAGTGTGGTTGTATTGGCGTGCTTCAGGCTTCAAGGATGGATGGGATGAACTCCTGGGATCTTCAGGAAGATGATAGGATGCTTGGAATGGACTGAAAGTGGTTGCACACAAGGTTTTCAAGTTTTCCCTAGTTTTTACAATTTTGAGAATTTTTAGGACTTGTTCTTGAGGAAAGTTTTTGTGTCCCTCTTGGTCTGAAGATGTCATGTATTAATAGTGGAAGATTTAGGTCAACAAAAGTGAATCAAATCTTTTATATTTCATGATCAAATATTGATGAAATTACAAAAGATTTGAATTTTACGATCAAATATTTGATTGAAGTTTTGCATGAAATCTTTATTTTTTAGGCCCGTCGCATACCAATCACATTTTTTGCAAGTTGTCACCGGCTTTTTAGACTTATGATTTGATTCAAAAATAGATATACATGCCTTAAATCATTTATATGATATTTTATTTAATTTATTTTGCTTTTAATTGAATAAAAACAAAGTTAAAAGAAATAAAAACCACAAAAATAAATGAATAGATTTATGAGTCTATTATGAGGTCAGGAACATGTCTGGACCTTAAAAGATAGACCCATTAGCCAAAAAATTCAAATTTCCTCAATTTGGACTTCATGCATTTTCTCAAAATTGCCTAACTTGCAACAATCATAACTCACTAAATTTTATAATATGAAGGTGAACTTGAACTTTTTGGAAGCCTCAAGATGTCTCCTACAACCTTCATGTTTATCATTTTTTTATTTGAAACCTTTATCTTGATGTAACGTGCTTTGAAAAAAAGTGTCTTTTTGTTGACTTTTAAAATGACCTGTAATGTTTTGGCTCATATCTCTCAAATGAAACATTTTTGGCCTTGAGCTTAGAGAGACAAAGTTGTATAGAATTGAATTTCCTTCAATATATGCCTTGGTTGAAAATTTTATGATAAAGTATGTGAAAGTGATGCTTGGTCAAAGTTCAGTTGACTTCTTCTAAAGAAAACCCTGATTTAGTAACTTTTGACTTTTTATGAATCTTGAGTTTTCTTGATGAATCATGATCAAACTTTGATAAAATGATAAATGTGACTTAAAAATATTTATGTTGACCAAAGATCTTGAAGTTTGACTATAAGTTGGTCAAAGTTGACTTTTTGTCCAATACATTTGATTTTAAATCATCTAACTAGTTGACTGAGCAAACTTGTGCTACAATGCTTGAAATTTGGTATGAGGATTCTTTGATGCATATGAGAAACCATTAAATCCACTTGAGGCATTATAAGTCCAATTTCTTTTGAGAAAGGTAAAACCCTAGTTGTAGGTCAATGCTTAGGAGGAGGGTTTGTCTGATCAATCTTTGAGTAGTCTTGAGTGTTGGAGAACCTTAGGAGCATGAAGAGTTATCTTGAATCAATTTGTCTTGAATAAGGGGAGGGTAAATTTTTGGGTACAACAACGCTTGAACAGAAGGCGATTGGAGAAAACCCATAGTCGATTATCTAAATACCCCAACGGGATCGAGAAATCGCAAGGCTAGATATAGGGCATTAAGTTATAGAATCACATGGAACAAATTGTTTAAGAAAACCCCTGAAGGAGTCTTATTGAAATTTTTGGGGGGAAATGAGGCATACATGGAAGTATAAGAAGCGCACAATGATTCGTGCAATGTTCATCAAGCAGGCCAAAAAATGAAATTGTTACTTTGTCAAACGGGAGTGTATTGTCCAAATATGTTAAAATATTGCATAGAGTTAGCTAGGGGGTTCCAAGAGTTCCAGAAACATTCAGAGATTCAGCATGTGCCCTCAAGAGAATTACATTATATCGTGAAACATTGGCCTTTCAAAGGATGGGCTTTGAATATCATAGGGGAAATTAAACCCGCATCATCAAAAGGACACAAATATATCTTGGTGGGGATAGACTATTTTACCAAATGGATAGGAGCGATGCCATTAACCAGCATCGACCAAGAGGAAGTAATGAGTTTCATATAGAACCACATCATGCATAATTTTCATCGGGCAAAAGATGGTGGAGTTTGCTGCAAAAAATGGATTTAAGTTGTTGACATTGACACTGTATTACGCCCACGCTAATGGCCAGGTTGAAGCGGCCAAAAAAGTTGTAATTAGTCTGATTAGGAAACTTATTGGGAAAAATCCCAGGAATTGTCACAAAACTTTAAACCAAGTCTTATGGGCGTGTCAAAGTTCACCCAAAGAATCCACAAATACAACACCATTTAGATTAGTGTATGAACAGGATGTGGTATTGCCTTTGGAGATACACATGCAATAAGTAAGAATCCAAAGGCCAACATAAATTCCAACTAAACATTATTGGGGGATGATGTTCGACACATTGAGTGATATCGATGAAGAAAGGTTGGTTGCGTTGAATGTTCTACTTAGGCAAAAGGAACAAGTAGCTAAAGCTTACAATAAAAAATTAAAATACAAGTCGTTCGTCTTGCGATACTTAGTTTGGAAAATTGTCTTGCCAATGGATAAAAGAGATAGAGTTTTTGGGAAATGGTCCCCTAGTTGGGAAGGACCATTCTGAGTGCCGCAAACGTTTACAAATAATGCATATGAAATTGAAGAGCTCACGCCCGAAGTGAGAGTTTTGTGAATTAATGGAAAATATTTGAAAAAATATATACCCATGTTACAAGAAGTCACCATTAGTAAGGAATAAAAAGCATAGTCAAAGAAATAAAAAGGGAAATAACAGGGCCTAAACATTTATCCAAAAAGAAAAGTAAATTGTTCAAATACAATAACCATAAACTAAAAAGGCATAGTCACCTTCATTTTCGAATAGAGTTCCTTCGCTGCAGCAAGGTGTCGGTCGGTTAAAAGGATGGAAGAGTCAAAGCCAGCCAACTCAGCGTCCAAAGCCCTAACCTGCTCAAAATGTTGAACCCCGATCGTGGCTTCTACGTAGAGGGATTGTTTAGTGGTGTCATCTTCATGAGCTTGAAGCGTCTCAACTTCTTTCACTTTGGATTGCAACTCCTCGATTTGTTTCTTCCAATTGGAGATGTCGATGACCCTGGTCTCAAATTCAGATTTTTCACTATCAAGAGTCTTATGCAATTCCTCCATTTTGGCCAAAGAGGTTGTTACCAATTCTAACTCTTGGGTTTGAAATTGTTCCTTGGGTTGATTTCGCGTTTGGGCATTATTCTTGGGAGCGGTGTCAACCAAAAGTTGATCTAAGAAGGAAGAAAACTCCATCACAAAGCTGACGACAACAAAAAGTGAAGTTAATAGATCGACTTTGTTGAGTAAGTCCTTGATGTTGTGATTATCCATGACATTAGTGTCCAACAACACAAAGAGGTCATCATCGAACAAAGTTGTTTTAAGGCGGAAAAGTATTCTTCTTGAGTTTCAATGGGAGGAATGCTGCTTGAGACCGTTGAGGAATTAGAACTCATGCCAGCAAAAGTACCCTTGGTATTCATCATGAGTTTTAAGTATTCTAGGGGCTTGGTTTTTTTTAGGACGGAAAGTTATTTAGAAGACATATGAGTGGTTCGAATATTGTCGTGAGTAGTTAGTATGTTAGAGGCAACATGAGCTTGTGGTTGATTAACAGGAATAACAGCAAAGGAATGCACCACTGGAGAAGTAGGTGGAGTTTGTCGAGCACGGAATATGTTGTGGTCATCTTCAGTTAACTCCGTCTCAATGTTGTCATTTGATGACTGGTTTGGATCGACATAGGGGTCAGTAGGAGAAATACGATCATTAACCAAGGTAGCAACAACATTGTGCAACAGTCAATCGTCCATGTCATCGTCGACAAGGGTTTCTCTCACTGGTGAATAGTCTGGAACTTCACTAATAGTGTCAAAAGAGTTGTTAGAGTGGGGAAAATGTAAGTCACTTTCATCGGAAGGAGTGGTACTTGGAGGCGAAGTCACAATCATGGAATGGATTGGTTGAATGATAGCTGGTGGCTGTTGAAAAATAGATGTTGGTGGTGGAACAAGAGGGATCTATTGTTGTTGAAGAGTTGGTTTGGATTTTGCAACAGTATCACGCTGCAAAAGGAAAATAACATGGCTCAAATGATGACAAAGACAAAAAAGAAACTCCATTTTAAAAATATACATACCTGGAGACCACACTCTGGGCTTGAGTTGGTACTTTTTGGCTTATTGGGGGCATTGTTTAGGGTAGCCACATTTGATTTTGTTTTCAAGCGAATTATTTTTTCCCTTTTGACGTATTCGCCGCAACAGCAACATTTGGTTGAGGGGAGACATCAACTTTAGGGAGAGAGATCGTTCGAGCAGATTTTCTTTTCTTGGGTTTCTTTGTGGAGATGTTTGGAGAGGGCTGACGATTAGCAGAAGAGGATCTCCAGATATGACTTATACTTGTTCCTGGAAAATGCAAGAGAAGAATGAGGAATATGAACACTAGACTACACAAAAGTTCAGTTAAAGAACAAAAGAAACCTGGTGTGAAGGTCCTTAGCAGAAGTGCCAGCCCCTCTAGAAGAATCTCTAGGATGCTTTTTATGATCAACTGCTGAAAAAGGGTTAGTAAAGTAAAAAACCAAAACTAGAGAAAGTAAAAGAGTGGAATAAGTCCATGCGTTTTCTACACCTTTGGGTATCAGAGTCAAATAGTGCTTAGTCGGGACTACTCGCTATGACGGTCTTAAAAGACTATTGTTTATTACTTTCAAAAAAGACCCATAAGGCCAGCAGCCTGGGAATCGGGGGTGAAACGCCAAAGTTAATTTCGAGTTTGGTAAAGGTGGAAACTTGGGTGGATATCATTTGAAAGCAAAATCATACACGTCTTCACTCGCCAAGTAAGAAAGGAGTTTCAAACTAGGAAGGTTTTTCAAAAAAATTCCTTCGAGGTCGCAGCGGCGTCGCAAATAGTCCATTTTAAGCACTCAGGATTGTAAACAACTTCAAAGTATTTCAGAAAAACCTTAATATCCTTAGTCTGTTGGGATCTACCTTGTTGGAATTTTTTATGCATAACAGAGAAACCCTCAATCAGTCGTTTGAAAAGCGCTTTAGAAGTACTACATTTAACCACATAATATTTGAGCCACCATTCAAGAAATCCGTTGGTACAAAAGAAAGTAGGATCAAATGCAAGAAGAGTAAGGACAGGTATGTCAGAAACGAATTGAGCTAGATGCTCAGCATATTCAATCTCATCAAAATTCACTGACCAAAGACAAAGGTTGCACTTTTGAGTGTAAAAGCAACGGGGCACTGGTTGAAATAAACAAAATTGGCGTGTGTTGTACCCCAAAATTTTCCCTCCCATTTTCTTCAAAACATGCTCACAAGAGGTCTCAAATAATCAAAGCTACTCAAGAGTTGACTGGCCAAACCTCCTCCTAAGCAAGGGTCTTCAACTAGGGTTTTGTGCTCCTCAAGGAAGATTGGGTTGCAAGGGTCTCAAATGACTTTCATGGTTCTTCATAGGTCCATAATAATTCTTATGTCAAGTTTCAAGTCTTGCATCACATGTTTGCTCAGTTAATGGCTCAGAAGATTGAAAGCCAAGTATTGGGTAAAAGTCAAATATGGTCAACATACAATCAAACTTAAGATTTTTTGTTAATATCAATATTTTGAGGTGATATTAATCTTTTGATCAAGGTTTGATCATTATTCCTCAAGGAAAGCCCTCAAATCATCAAAGTTCAAAATTTTCCAAAATTAGGGTTTTGATTAAAGATGACTGATCATTGACTGTTGGCCTAGTGCATGACCTAATGGCTTAAAGCATGATCTCAAGGGCTCAAATACAACATCTTGACCTAATTATATGGCTCAAGACATTTTGAAATATGCAGATGATTGATAGTTGAATAATTGAATCAATTGATAAAAAGTCAATAGTCACACAAAAGTCAAACTTTGACTTTTTGGTCAACATTGGAATTCAAAAATCAAGAATCATCAAGATATTCAAAACTATCAAACTTTATCATCAAGAATTTAAAAAGTCAACAAAATTCAAAGTTGGAAGATTTTCAAACACTTAGAAAAATTCAAGTGTTTTGTGCCTAAAAAACTCTAACTTCACAAGCAAGTTTCCTCAAGATACAAGTTGATTCAAGGAAAACTTTCAACAAGAAAGTTGTAGGGATTAATGAATTCTACAAATTTTTTAATGTGGGATGATCCTCAAAAAGTTCTTTAATTAAGAGATATGGGCCCATGAAGTTGTGATATTTTTATCTAACACTTAGAAAGATTTTCAACAAGTTTTGATTTGTTTTTCATCTCAACTTCTTGGCCAATTTTCACCAATTTCCCTATTGATTTAGCCAAAATGGTCAACATGAAAGTTGAATAACATGTTCTAAGCTTTCCAAAATGTTCAAGAGCATAAAAAGATCATGCTTGAGCAAGTAGAATTGAAGACATGAAGTTGGCATTTCGTTCTTGAGTTATAGCTCATTTTTGTGATGAACTCGTGACCAAATCTCATAACCATGCTGCACAATCTCACTTTGCAGGCCTCTAAAATCCTAAATCTTGCCATAATCAGAAGATTACACGAAATCTTGAGCCATTACATAAGGATTAGAAGCTTTTTCCAATGCATCATTCCATTAATGGCATAAAGTTAACACTTCCATTTTGGAAAAAGCATGCTTTATGCAATTGTCAAATCTCCTTGAGCCTGTAACTTGTTGCCTCTACACACACTCAACATAACAAATCAGAAGAAACGTGTTTAAAGTGTTCAACCACTCTAGAAGGCATGGTACTATGCATTGGTACTATACATTTCAACCAAGCCTTAACTCCATAACTTGCAAACCTTATCAACCCTTTCCCCCAAACCTTTTCTCTATAAATAGAGAGTCCATTTGCAAGCCAAGCCACAAATTGACAAGCCCTCAAACCCTCTCAAACTCTCCCAAACCAGACTTTTCTCAAAAACCACCATTGTTGCACATTTGAAGCTTCCAACACCCAACTTCAAATCCACTTGTGTGTTTTCCTCTTTTATCATTCAAACACCATATCCACGTCATACCTAAGGTTTTGTATGCATTAGTTTGTCACTGAAACATCCCAAACACTTCATCCAAACCAAGATAAAACACCTCTTCAACTTGACTTGTCCAGCTGAGTTAAGGCACTCTTAATCCAAGGTAGGCGTTACAAAAGCTTCCCGGGAGTTCAGTGAAGCTATCCAGATCATCTTAACACCTCCAAAAGTGCTCTAACTTCAAACTCGATTCTCACTTCAAGAGGTAAGTTTCTCCAACTTTAAAATCTTGATACAAGCATCATTAGCATATAATTTATAAAGATAAAATGTAGATATCATGTCTATGAAGCTAACCATGTCCTTAAATCTCATTTTAATTTACTGTGTGATGAGAATTTTGGAACTGAGTTTTCTGAAATATTTGGTTTTCAGTTTGGTACCAAACAAAATTCACACTCATCTTTAACCTATATATTTTATAATTTACATGGTTGAATTCGTGATTAAATTTACATGGATGAGAAATAAGAGTTTTCAAAGATCATAAATGGTGTTGATGTTGTCTGCGCGCGCGAAGAAGAAGAAGAAGATAACATTTTCAAATTTTCAAAACTGAGTTCATATTATATTTATTGGGTGTTATTTCATAACTGGATGAAACAACCACTCCAGTGGTAAAACAAGTGCGCTATGACCTTAGGGACCTGGGTTCGAGCCCCAGTGGTACCCTCTTGTTTTTTCTCATGTTTTCATTGCAGATTCAGTGTAAACAAGTCCAACACGCACAACATGCATCCCCAGTCTTTGACCATCAGATCTCATCAAGGACAGATCCAACGCACCAAACGCGTGCCCCATGATGCACCTTCTGAAAGCCATCTCCACTTGATCTCAAACAGGTGCCCGAGCCCTCTATTTTGGGCCTAACATTTTTTTCTTTCTCACCCCTTATTTTACTTATTTGCAGGCCCATTCACTTTATTTTTTTAGTTAACTATTTTTATTTGTTTAATTAATTTTTATTTAATCACAAAAAAAAAATCACAAAATCATAAAAAAATTAGATTTAGGTTTTAATAAATTAATTTAATTTTTATAAATAAAAATTAATTAATTTAATCACACTTTATTTTAAATAATTAAATTGTAAGTTAACTAAGAATTAGGTTTTATTTTTATTAATCACTTCCAATATTTTTCTAAACAAAAACAACAAAAATATTTTCTTAAGCCCTTAGAATTCTTTAGGTCTTAAATATTTTTCCTCTTCATCATCTTCACGTGTTTGCTTATTTTTTGCATTTATATAATTATTTTTCTGGTCGGATTTTCTTTTGATCCTTTACTTTATTTTCTGTTTCCCCAGTGGTGTCCTGTGTCACCTTTGGATTTGTTTGTTTGCATACACAATCATATGCATTGCATGGCATCTTATGGGAAAAAATAGGGCTTGTTTTTATATTTAAGTATCTTCAATCGCGTCGACACGAAGATTTTAACCTTCGTATCTCCGGATAGAAGACACTTAAATAAGGACATTTGTTATACCCCAATTTTTTCCCCTAATATTCCTCTATCATCTCATATCAACTCAATCATATCAAGATCACACTAGAGTTTGGCTCTTCTCCCTATCTCTAGGATTTCTCATGAGGAATCACCAAGCACTTTGAGTTGTGCATTGTGACCATATATGTCTTGTATTAACTAGCTTTTAACTAACAAATATAATGAATGTTTTCTCTAATTTATGATACTATAGGTGAGGGCACAACACATTTCATTAGGTTGATTCATAGATTCATGAGTTTATTTCCATGCCTTCTTCAATAAAGCTTCATTGAGATTCAAGTTTCATCATTGAGAGTGCTTTAGAGTAATATCATGACAAGGTCTACAATAATTCATCATGCCTTAATTTGTCAAAGGAAGTCAAAAGATGCAAGAATTGATAGAAGAAGTTTGACCTAATTGGACAAGTTCTTTTTTCCTTGATCACAAGTTCATAACTCTCTCAATCCTTAATATTTGGAAGTGGTTATTGTTGTTATGGGTTCTTATTATCATCAAAAACAACTTATATTCCAAGTCATTTTGGTGCTTTAGGAGCTAGGGTTTTTAACTTCTAAGGGCTATATCTTGTTCATATTTTTATATTTTGAGTGATTCCAAAGATATTTTTCTCTATAAAGGGTTATCAACTAATCACTTCAAAGGTTTCAAACAAATGTTATGGGGAAGATTCCTAATGATGAAGGAAGATTACAAGTCCTTTATATAGGTCATCAAATTCCTTGCATGTGACTTAAAATGACCATAACTTGGTCAATTTTAACTTGGACTATTTGGTTACTATCCTTGGCATAATTGAGTTATGGACTTCTTGGACTTAGGATTAGAGACCTTGACTACCGTTGAGACCTTTGTGACTTCTATTGTTATTTTGTCTGGAGTTCTTGGGGTTTACCCCGAGACATTGGGTTGTTTGTTTTCTTTTTGTGCAGGTTATTCTGATTATATGCTTTGTTTGTGATTGGGAATTCATTTGTATACAGCCGTTACTTTGCCCAATTTTTGTGAAGACATAATTCATTTGAAGTTTGGTATTCTTAAGAGGTTTAGTATCTTTGCTTTCTTGGTTTCAATCCAAATGACGGGAATTCTATATTGACTCATTGTGTCAAGTGTTGGCTTCTTGTTGGTTAGACGGTTCTTTTCCCTAGATTTTACCTTAGGCTTTAGGATAGTCCCTTCATCTCCTCCCATCTTCTTTAATTTCAAAAATCTTCTCCCTCTGTTTCGAAACTATTCTTGTTTTCTAAAGTTAAACCGATTTCACAATAAACTTGGACTTAGGTCCATGCATTTTCAAAATATTTTCTTAATCAAACTTTAGCCAACATAATAATACTTTGAAATTTTTTATGAGAAGACTAAAAGTCAATCAATCTCATTCAAACCATTTTGCCACTTTGGCTTTTTACTTTAAAAATTTTCTCAAAAGATTAGACTCTTGTCAATCTTTATAGTGATGCGAGCTACTATACTTCTACGATATGTAGTGAAGTGAGATATTTTCCATTTGGGTGTTGAGCGAAGCTTTGTTGATTCTAAAATCCAAGCTATAGACTTCACTTTGAGATGATTCAAATTATCCTTTCTCATGATTGTGGGTAGTAAGTATGTTTTTCCATTCGGAGATGACGATGATGTCTCGTCTTTTAAATTAACTAACACATTTGTGTTTTCAAACTTTTAAAAGGTGAGCTACGAGTACCCTGATCCCCTATTGCATGAAAGGTGGTACGTAGGCACCAAAGGTTTGCAACCACGGCGGGTGCAAAAAATTGTAGAAAATATTTCTTTTCCCATCTCCACCATTTATTTTTTGTATACAACAGTTATAGCCAAAATACACAAATTTTCAAAGAGGTTCTTACGGAGTACCATAGATGTTTTGGGTTATAATACCTTCCTTTTGCACAACCAACCCCCAAACTTAGATTCTCTCCCCCTTTTTTTGGGTTATTCGCTCTTTTCCCATTACTCTGGAAATGATAAAGCGCAGTGGCAATATTTTTATTTGATCTGTGAGAGCAAGTCAATCCAATGGCATTGTCTCAACATTTCTACCGCTACATAAAAAATGGTGATTTCACTGGGGGAAAGATCGACCAAATGTTGGTCCATCCCTAAGTGGGTTAAGCCTATCTTTGTTTATTTGTGTATGTGCTATTATTTACTGTGTATTATATGTTGTAAATGTTTGTCTGTATTTTCCTTGCTTTCAGGATGCTTGGTGATTTCTCATAAGTCCTCTACCCAGACTTGGGAAAACTTAAGATAGGACGGACGATATAGGCATGTTAACTTTGAGGGAATAATCCCAAAAAAGGAGGCATGATATCTTCCACTCAATGAAGGCCCCTTTGACTGTAGTATCGTTTACCGATTAATTAGGAAGACGTGCTGCTTTCGACCTGGGATCCTGCTGAAGCTGAGAATTGTAGAACCCTTAACCCATCTTGGCCTTTTAGGTGTAGTGCGGAAACTATGACGGAGTAATCCAGAAGTTGTTGTCATGCGATACTACACTCAAACGAGTTTTTCTTGAGAATATTACTAATTATCGAGTTAATCGAGATGTTGGTAATATTCGAAGGAAGTATGTAGACTCTGGGAACCTTTTAGAACCTTGTTCGGCAGGTGATAAACTATTAGTCCATACATTACGGGTAGTACCTTTGACCTTATACTCGTGATGTCGAACCTATGAACCCCCCATGTTTGTGATCTTGTGTGTGATTGTTGCATCATGCATTCATGCACTCATGAGCATCGTTTAAAACATGTGTTTCAAGGGACTTAAAGTTGACTTTTTATAAATATCTCAAGTACTGTTTGACCATGGATTCTGGAAAAAGAAAAACTCGGAAGTAAAATTTCAAAGATCCTAAGGTAGATGAATTGATGATCCTGATTCCCGAGATCGAGAGCTCTACTAATTTTCGGAAAATATATGGATCCATCGTGCCTCTTATGAAGCCCAGGATGAATGAGGGTATTCTCTCGACTTTGGTCCAGTTCTATGACCTAGTGTATCGATGTTTTACTTTCCTTGATTATCAGTTGATGCCTATATTGGAGGAATATTCTTACCTACTGGGGTTACCTATCACCGATCGGGTTCCTTTCACCAGTTTGGAGGGAGAGCCCAAGTCCCGTGAGATTGTTGTCGCGATTTATTTGGCGAAGCCTGAGATTGAGGCCAACATGACTACCAAAGAAGGAATCAGAGAATTACCAAAGGAGGAACTAAATGAGGAACAGGGTGAAGAGTACGGTTGTTTTGAGGCCACTTTTTAATTACTTGCCTATGGGTTGTTCTTATTTCCTAACATCGATAGATATGTGGATGTCAACGCCATCAAGATCTTTTTGATTGGGAATCTAGTTCCTACATTATTAGGATATGCTTACTACTCCATTCATTTTTGGGATTCTTATCTTGGAGGAATGATCATTTATTGTACACCTTTGTTGTATCAGTGGTTTATTTCTGACTTACCTCTGTCTGATGCTTTCTGGGGTGTCAAGAAGGAACCTCGTTGGGCTCCGAAGATCATGGCCCTCATTCATTATGACATTTTTTGGTATCATCAGGCTTACTATGATGTGGATATTGTCGATAGTTGTGGTAGTTTCCCTAATGTACCTCTTCTCAGTACAAAGGGAGGAATTAACTACAATCCCGTTCTTGCACAATGTCAACTTGAATATCCGATCAGAGACAAGCCAAATAATATTCATCTGAGTGGTTTCTTTCTCAAAGAGGGAGAAGATCATAAGGAAGCTAAGGAGGAAATTGCAAAGGCTTGGCACCATATTCACAAGAAGAGTAGAAAATATTTAGGACCTAAAGGGGTTATTTCTTTGGAGCCTTATCTCCAGTGGGTACAAGCAAGGGCAATTCACCTGAAGATGCCATATTCCCGTGAAGAGCCTATGTCGGATATGTTTATGAAGACCACTCCTCCCATTTTAGATGACGTGGAAGAGCTTTAGCTTTCCCTAGTTAGGATGCAGCAGTAGAAGAAGGCTTGGAGGAACAAGTGTCAGACTTTAGAAATGTCTTACCGAGCACACTTGGAAGAGAAGGATGACCTGATTGAGATTCTTCAGAGTTGTGTTATAGTGATGATGGAGAAGAAAGAGGATTTATTTTCCTCTAGAGCTCAATTAGGACTTAGTTTCTAACTTCCTGACTTTGGTGATTGGAAAGGGGCCGCCGACAGGTATGCAGAAGAGAACAGGCAGTTGAAGGCTCAGATTGCAAGACTCACGAGAAAGCGACAGTGTGTGGACATATCGTCATCAAATTTTCCTTATTAGGATTTTAGATTCTATCTTCTCTTTTACTTAGGATTGTTGAAACTTGTACTAAAAGTTGTAATCCATTTTTGAAGTTATTATAATGAAATTTTCAGTATTTCAAAATGCGTCAGCACTTTAATATCTGCAAATTGTCTATAATTCTTTGAGTCCCTTGGAATATTAATAATGATAAATAAATCATGTGCATTACATATCTTGCATCATTGTGCACATATTTATTGAATTTTCGTTCATACTCAGGTGTCTTACTGTGTTTCTCTACCTCGTTCAGAAGCAAGTTGTCTCACCGGTAAAATACTCGGGCTAATTCCAGGAAGAAAATGGAGAATCTTGAACAAGAGAATCGCGGGCTGCGTGAAGAGGTTACTGCTTTAAAGGCCGGTATGGCTAATTTGATTGATTTGATGGAATCATTGGTGGCTTCTCAGAATCAGCCACCACTTGTTCCTACTTCTGCTCAACCACAACAAACAACAGTCACTTCTGAAGGTCCATCAGTTCCCATTTCTGTTACTCCAGTTATTGCTGCACAGAACTGCATGCCTCAGGGTTACCCATGGGGAATGCCTGAAAATTTCATGCCAGAAGGTTACAATCTTGATGCCCAAGTTTCTCCAGTTGTTCAAGTTATTGCTACTCTTACACCTTCTGTGGTGCATGTTACTCTTATGGCTAGAAATGAGATCCATTATACTACACCTCCTTCGGTGAATGCTATACCATTTGTTAATGATGAAATTCATTGATATGTTACTCCACTGAGTGAAAGTTCTGGTTTCTATGACAGATTGGATAATTTTCAGGATTAATTCAATGAGATGTAGAAGGAAATGAAGGCCCTTCGAGGAAAATAATTATTTGGAGAGAAAGTCAGTGAACTCTGCTTAGTTCATAATGCAAAGGTTCCAGCAAAGTTTAAAGTGTCAGAATTTGAAAGGTACAAGGGCAACTCTTGTCCTCGTGACCACCTGTGATGTATATTAGGAAAATGTCCACCCATACTGATGATCAGTGTTTGCTCATTCATTTCTTCCAAGATAGTTTAATTGGTGCCACTCTGAAGTGGTATATGAGTTTGGACAGTAGCAATATCTGCACCTTCAATGATCTAGGGGAAGGCTTCATCAAACACTATAAGTACAAAATGTTCATGGCGCCTGACCGTGACCAGCTGAGGGCAATGGCTCAGAGAGACAAGGAGTCGTTCAAAGAATATGTGCAGCGTTGGCGCGAGATAGCTGCCTAGATGGTACCACCTATGGGAGAACAAGAAATGACCAAGGTCTTCCTGAAAACCCTTGGATCATTTTATTATGAAAGGATGGTCTCCAGTGCACCGAGTGATTTCACTGAAATGGTAAGCATGGGTGTTCGACTAGAAGAAGCTGTCAGGGAAGGGTGCTTGATGAAAGAAGAAGGGACGAAGAAGTCATCGTGCGGGTTCTCTTGAAAGAAAGAAAGTGAAACAAATGTTTTTATTGGGGAGAGGAAGATTAAACCACATAGAAGACATCATCGGTACCAGCAAGAGGTTGCTTCCATAACTCTAGTTGTCAATGTAGCACCAACCACTGTTGCCTACCAAAGACCATCTCCTCAGGGGAATCAAGGGCAAAGTCAGAAAAGAGAGGCCTTTGACTCTATTCCAATGAGCTATGCAGAGTTATTCCCGACTTTAATTCAGAAGAACTTGGTTCAAACCAGGCCCCCCTTGCTATACCTTCACCTTTACCCTGGTATTATAAGGCAGATCAAACATGCACTTTTCATCAAGGAGCCCCAAGACACAACATCGAGAATTGTTATCCTTTGAAATCTGAAGTACAAAAGATGGTGAGATTTGGCCTCTTATCCTTTAAAGATGTTGGCCCTAATGTGAAAGATAATCCTTTGCCTAAACATGGAGGAGCAGATGTTGTAAACATGGTTGATGGTTGTCCTGGGGACTTTCGTATTTTTGATATCAACCTGGTTAGAGGATATTTAGTAAAGACGCATGCTGACCTCTGCAAATTCAGCTACTATATGCACGACCATGTTGGTTATAGTATTTGTAGTACAAAAATCCAAGGATGTGATTAGATAAAAGCTAATCTTTAGGAAATGATAGAAGAAGGCCTCATTCATATAATCAGGCCAAGGGCAAAGTACGAAGAAGGCGTGAATATGGTCTATGGATGTCCCGTCGAATTCCTAATTTTTGACGTGAATTATATGAATGATGATTTTGTGCAGTTGCACGCTACATTCTGTTACATGGATGGCCAAGAAGAACATCATTATGGGTCTTGCCAGATCTACTGCAGAGATTCTCGTGGTTGTTTCATTGTGAAAAAGAGCGTTCAGTTGTTGTTAGACAATGGTACTATCAAAGTCTTAGGAAATAGAGAAGATTATAATGGGATTAACGTGATTGAAGATTGCTCGACCGAGACTATGTCAGATGATTAGTATGTTTCTGCAAATGAGTTATTTTCTTCTGATGAAGAAATGTCCCCCAATAATGATTCTGTGATGTCTAAGTATTCTGAAGAAGGGGTGAATGTTATTGTGTTATGTTTTGGTGTTCCCACCCCTATAGATATTGAGTACCATAGCAAGCCATTTGTTGCTCCAGTGGTTATTTTCCTGCCAGGCCTTGTACCATATGAATCAGACAAAGTCATGCCATATAAATACAATGCGACAATTTTGGAGGATGGTGTGGAAACTCCCATCCAACCTTCTGATGTCGAGAATATTGCTGAAGTCAGCCGAGTGACCTGCAGTGGTCGGATTTTTTCCCATGTCATTCGAGGGAATGTTAATGCTGATAAAAGAATTACTGAAAGTACTGAACCTAAGAAAGCAGTGGGGGAATCTAGTGGTACTTCTTTGGAAAAAGATGTGCACGACCTGTTGAATATTATCAAGATGAGTGACTATGATATTGTAGATAAGTTGTTGCAAACCCCATCTAAGATATCCATTCTAGAATTGCTAATGAATTCTTCTACCCATAGGGAATATTTAATGAGAGTATTGGATCAGGCTTTTATGGAAAGTGATATGTCTCTAGACCAATTCGGCAGTGTTGTGGAGAATATCACATCTTGTAATAACCTGAGTTTGTAATGACGAATTGCCCGATGAAGGAAGGAATCATAACCTGGCTCTCCATATCTCCATGAATTGCAAGAATGACTCTTTGTACAATGTGTTGATTGACAATGGGTCTGCTTTAAATGTCATACCAAGGAGCACACTCATGAAGCTGGAGTACTAGGGAACTCCCATGCGCCCGAGTGGCATAATTGTGAAAGCTTTTGACAGTTCGAGGAAGTCGATCATCGGATAAGTATATTTGCCTATTTGCATAGGCCAACACTTATTCGAATTACTTTCCAGGTTATGGATATAGTTCCCACCTGCAATTGTTTATTGGGACGATCGTGGATCCACGAGGCAGGGGTTGTTACTTCAACTTTGCACCAGAAGCTGAAGTTTGTTCGTGAAGGAAATTTGGTCATCATAAATGGAAAGCAGACTTTGTTAATATCTCAGTTGTCCTCTTTCAGTGTTGTGGAAGCTGATTAAGCTTCTATTAGAACTCAGTTCCAAGCTTTATCTATTGATAATGTAAAGGAAAAGGAGAATTCTATAGCTTCGTTTAAGGATGCTCAACAGGTAGTGCGTAATGGCCCTAGCAAGGTGTGAGGGAAGATTGTTGATCCACTTGTGAATAAGAATAGAGTTGGTTTGGGTTTATCTATGAAGAATAGTAAAGGTGAGATTATGAAGCCGAAGTCTGCTTTGGGAAAATATCAAGACATCTTTCACAGCAGAGGTTATCTTCATCCAACTATTACTAAGGTCAATGTTATTCTGGAAGGTGAATCAGAGCAAGAGATGTCGAACTACGTGACGCATGAAGTCAGAGTCCAAAATTGGATCACTATTGATGTTCCCTCTTGCATTCATATTTCAAAGTAATTTGATTTTGTTAATCTTTTCAAAAATATTTCACTCTGCCCAAGGTGAAAGTATTGATATTGTATGGACATATATGTTGTTTTGATCTTTAAAATCATTAATAAAATATTTTTTTGATTCCCAAATTGTGTCTTTTTCTCTGCTTTTTCTTGGAAAATGGTGATCAGAAAAAACCTTTTAACATAAATAATAACTGTAAATAAATTTGCATTATCACTTGCTATATGTGTCAGTTTCTAAAAGCAATCATAAATCATATGTGCAGATTAATTAAAAAACTCGTTAAGTATAATGACCCTGCACCCTCTCCCAAATTTGAATATCCTGTGTATGTGGCCGAAGAAGAAGAATATGTTGAAATCCCAGAAGAGGTTTCACGGTTGTTGGAGCGCGAGGAAAGTACCATTCGGCCATATAAAGAGCCGCTTGAGACGATTAATTTAGGTTCAGAGGAAGATTCAAAAGAAGTCAAAATTGGAGCATTGCTTCATCCCAATGTGAAGAGCAATTTGGTTAAATTGTTGAAAGAGTATGTGGACATATTTGCTTGGTCTTGCCAAGACATGCCAGGGTTGGATACCGATATTGTGGAACATCATTTGTCGCTAAATCCAGAATGCCCGCCAATCAAATAAAAATTACGAAGAACTCACCCTGATATAGAAGTAAAAATTAAAGAAGAAGTTTTAAAGCAGATTAATGTCAGTTTTCTTGTGACATTAGTGTAACCTCATTGGATTGCCAATATTGTCCCAGTACCAAAGAAAGACGGAAAAGTTCACAGGTGCGTTGATTATAGAGATTTAAACAAAACTAGTCTAAAAGATGACTTTCCATTACCACATATTGATATGTTGGTTGATAGTACATCAAAATTCAAAGTATTCTTGTTCATGGACAGATTTTCCGGATACAATCAAATTAGAATGGCTCTTGAGGACATGGAAAAAACAATGTTTATCACACCATGGGGAACATTCTGTTACAGAGTGATGCCCTTCGGGTTGAAGAATGTTGGTGCATGTACCAGAGGGCTATGACAACCTTATTCCATGATCTGATGCATAAGGAAATTGAGGTATACGTTGATGATATGATTGCCAAATCCCAGACTGAAGAAGGGCATATAGAATATTTGTTGAAATTGTTTGAGCGTTTGAGGAAGTATCGTCTCTGCTTGAATCCAAATAAATGCACCTTTGGTGTTCGATCTGGAAAAGTGTTAGGTTTCATTGTCAGCCAAAAAGGAATTGAAGTTGACCCTGATAAAGTTAAGGCAATTCAAGAAATACCTTCACCAAGAACTGAAAAGCAAGTTAGAGGTTTTCTTGGATGTTTAAATTATATTTCCAGATTCATTTCCCATATGACTGCAACATGTGAGCCGATCTTCAAGTTGTTAAAGAAAGATCAAGGTTGTGTATGGACAGATGATTGTCAAAGGGAATTTGAAAGCATTAAAGAGTATCTGCTTGAACCTCCTATCTTGCTCCCTCCTGTTGAAGGAAGCCATTGATTATGTATTTGACAGTGTTAGATAATTATATGGGTTGTATTTTGGGACAATAAGATGAAACATGGAGAAAAGAATATTCCATTTATTATCTCGGCAAGAATTTTACTGACTGTGATTCGCGGCATTCTATGCTGAAAAAAACATGTTGTGCTTTAGCCTGGACGGAAAAATGATTGCGGCAATATATGTTGAATCATACTACTTGGTTGATTTCCAAAATGGATCTGATTAAGTATATTTTTGAAAAACCTACTCTTACTGAAAGAATTTCCTGTTGGCAGATGCTGTTGTCTGAATATGATTTTGAATACGGTACTCGGAAGGCTATAAAAAGCAGTGTGTTGGCAGATTATCTTGCTCACCAACCAATTGATGATTATCAGTCTGTTAAATATGATTTTCCTGATGAGGATGTGACTTTTTGAAAATAAAATATTATGATGAACCTTTTCTTGAGGAAGGTCCTAATCCAGAATCCCGGTGGGATATGGTGTTTGATGGAGCTGTGAATGCTTATGGGAAAGGAATTGATGTCGTGATTATCACTCCTCATAGGTCACATATCCCTTTTACTGCAAGATTGGAATTTGATTGTACCAATAACATGGCAGAGTATGAAGCTTGTATCATGGGTCTCGAAGTGGCTATAGATCTCATAATCAAAATTCTAGATGTATATGGCGATTCAGCTCTGGTAATAAATCAGATTAAAGGAGAATGGGATACTCGTCATGTTGGCTTGATTCCATATAAAGACTATGCTAGAATATTATTACCCTTCTTTTATAAAGTTGAATACCATCATATTCTCAGAGATGAGAATCAGATGGTAGATGCTTTAGCCACTTTGGCTTCTACGTATCAAGTAAATACTTGGAACGACGTGCCTCGTATCACAGTTCAACATTTGGATAGACCAGCTCATGTGTTTGTATCAGATGGAATGTCAGGAGAAAAACCTTGGTATTATGATATCAAGCATTTTCTCCAGACTCAGGAATACCCAGTTGGTGCGTCAAACAAAGATAGAAAGACATTGAGAAGGTTGGCATGCAGCTTTTTCCTCAATGAAGATGTGCTATACAAAATAAATTATGACATGATCTTGCTCAAATGCGTGGATAGACATGAAGCAGACATGTTGATGCATGAAATCCATGAAGGTTCCTTTGGTACTCATGCCAATGGACATTCGACGGTAAAGAAAATGCTTAGGGTAAGTTATGATTGTCTGACAATGGAATCAGACTGTTATGAATTTTTAAAGAAGTGCCATAAATTCCAAATTTATGTTGACAAAATTCATGTGCCTCTGACGCTTCTCAATGTTATTTCTTCCCCGTGGCCTTTCTCTATATGGGGTATTAACATAATGGAATGATTAAACCTAAGGCGTCAAATGGACATCATTTTATCTTGGTGGAAATTGACTACTTCACCAAATGGCTGGAAGCAACTTCTTATGCTAATGTCACCAAGCAAGTGGTAGTACGCTTTATCAAGAATAATCTTATATGTCGGTATGGTATGACAAGCTGGATTATCACCGACAATGGATCGAATCTGAATAACAAAATGATGACAGAATTTTATGATGAATTCAAGATTGTCCATCACAATTCATCTCCCTATAGGCCAAAGATGAATGGGGTTGTTAAAGCCGCTAATAAAAACATTAAGAAGATCATCCAGAAGATGGTTGTTACCTATAAAGATTGGCATGAGATGATCCCTTTTGCTTTGCATGGGTATCGTACATCCGTCTGAACCTCAACAGGGGAAACCCCATTCTCTCTCGTGTATGGTATGGAAGCGACGCTCCCCGTTGAGGTTGAGATTCCCTCTTTTACATGTGATAATGGAAACCAATTGTCAGAGGTTGAATGGGTCCAGAACAAGTTTGACCAATTGAATTTGATTGAAGAAAAGAGAATTACGACCTTGTGTCATGGAGAGTTTTACCAGAAGAGAATGAAGAAAGATTTTGATAAGAAGGTCAAGCCTCGTAAATTCAGAGAAGGTGACCTCGTGCTCAAAAAAATCATGTCTTTTAACACTGATTCTAGGGGCAAGTGGACTCCAAATTTTGAAGGCCCATATGTTATCAAGAAAGCCTTCTCTGGTGGTGCACTGATTCTTGAAACTATGGATGGCGAGTGTTGTACCCCAAAATTTGCCCTCTCATGTTTTCCAAAGTCTCCCCCCATGCATGGTTGATCACAAACCATTGCCTAAGGAAAAAGAAATTTTTTGAGTGGTGCTTTAAGTACTTTTCGATCGGCATTCTGAAAGACCCTTCGATTGGTATTCTGAAGGAGCATTTCAATTGGCATTATGGACAAGCACTTCGATTGGCATCTGGGAAAAGTCTTCGATTGGGTATCCAAAATCCTTCGATACAGGCTTGACTCACCAGTCTTCGATTGGGTGTTTGGAACCCTTCGATCAAGCTTTGGTCTGCAAGTCTTCGATTGAGCGCTGGACCTCCTTCGATCAAGATTTGGTCTGCAAGTCCTCGATTGAGCGTTGGACCCCCTTCGATCAAGCTTTGGTGTGCAAGTCTTCGATTGAGCGCTGGACCCCTTCGATCAAGTCAATTTCACAATGCTTCGACTAGTACTTCAGAGGGTCCTTCGACTGGAACTTCATACTTTACCTCAATCAGAACATCAGAACGAAATGACCTTCAAATGGCATTTCAGTGTAGAGTTTCTCTTAATCTAATCTAAGATGCTCTGATGAAGGAAGTTCTGAACACTTCGAATCAGAACTTAGACTCATCACAAGGCCAAGGGTTGGTCGAAGTTGTCTAATAGGGAATGTTCTAAATAGATTCGAATTGGACTTTGAAGCTGGCAAAAAAGGCAGATTCGAAGGAAGGAAGTAGGTTGGCATGACTAAGCAAAAACACATATCCTAACCTGCCCAGGTTCATCCAAAGTTCACAATGGCATGTGTCCCTTTAAAATATGCAATCGAAGCAGGGGGAGTCTCAATCGAAGGGGCTGTGACATCGAAACTGGAGTAGTTCGAAATGGGACTTTGAAGCAATCGAAGCAAGGGGAGTGTCAATTGAAGGAAAGTGGATCTGCAAGTCAGCTTTCGATTTTCATCATGTTGGAGGCCCAAACAGCTCATAACAGGCTGGCAGTAATGCATGAAATTAGATTGGCACCTGATTGAATCAAATATAGCAAGTCTTTATGAAGAAATCAAATCAAATCTCTTCATCATAATGGACCAAGATTTGATACAAAAATGTTGACCTAGATTCCTTGTCTATATAAACCTCAAGCCTCACAAATCAAATACACGAAAAATGCTCAAAAACTCTGCAGAAACGGCGCCAGAACTTTGAGAAAAAAGATTGAAAAGTGTGAGATTGAAAACAACCTTAGAGGCGAATTCAGACCAAAAGCAAAACGTAGCTCCTTTCCTTGATATCCAGTGGAGCTTTACCAATCAAAAGGAAGCCTTTTCATCACCTATAACACGCTGTAAGTCTCCATGAACTTCGCTCAACACATGAAATCATAAATCATCCTCCTTGCATTTTTTTTTGCCAATTTGATTGCACATTGATACTTGCCATTAAAATTCTAATGATTCTGCATCGTTTGATTTTATTTTCGTGGCTTCTAACCCCATATTCAGAACCTAGGGTTCTTGTTCTTGGTTTTGGGCGTTCCTTGTGCAGATTAAATTAAGGCAACTAATGGCCATGGATGAGTTCAGGGGAAGGAGACGAGTGTGAGGGTGTCCTTGAAACTCGTTTTCATGGCCTATAGATAGTTTTGGAAGGAAATTAGGGATTTTGCTATGGATGTAAATCCGCAGGAAACGAACCAGGGGTTTGTGGGGAAGACGAAGATGTGTCTTCTTCCCACTAGTCCATTTAAAATGCGTGCCACGTTTTTTATTTTCAGGGAATAATTGTTGGTTTGTTTTATAATATTTGATTAATAATCCACTAACAGGTTAAAATCATGGCTCAGTTGGTAGCGCATCAGTCGAATTGTCCAATGGGACCTGGGTTCGAATCCCAGGTCCCCCAAAACTTTGTTGTGTTTTTCCTTCAGGTATTCAGGCGCAACATCCCAAGCGTGGACCACCATACGTCCTCAGATCTCAACGTGCCAGGTGGTTCCAGATCCAGATCCAATGGTCCAGAATGAGGTTCACCATGAACCTTGGTCAACAAAAGTCCAGGCAATCTGAAAGTCAAACGAGGCTGTTCGAATATGGGCCTGGAATTGCTGATCATACAACCTCTTCAGGCCCAAACCCCCTTTTGGTTTATACATTCTCTCTTCTATATTTCTTTTGTTTAATTTGCGTTATTTTTACTTTTTTAACCAATTAACCAATTAACCTTTTTTTATAAAAAAAACCAGAAATCAAAAAAATATTACTTTCATCATTAATTTTATTATTTTTGTAAATAAACCATTAACCAATTAATTTAGTTTTTAATTAGGTTTAATCTTAACATTTTTTGCAATAAATTAAAATTGACTTAGAATTAGGTTTTTTTTAATATTTCTGATTTTATTTCCTCAATTAAAATAAAACTCAAAAATATTTTCTTTAATTCCATTATTAATTTCGACTTAATTCTTAATTCAAAAAAGACCAAAAATATGCTTTCTTTAATGAAAAAAAGGGTCAAAACCCTAGGACAATCCGACTCAATTTTCTCGCGCGTATTATTTTGATCTATATTTGTGTAATTGCTCTGAGGATGTAATAGTTTTAACTAGGGATTTTATTTACCACTTTTATTTACTTTTTCGCATTTAATTTTAAGGGTTTGTTTTTGGCGATGTAAATACCCGACGCCTTGTAATAGCTTAGCTTTATTTTCCGCAATTTATTTTCCGCAACCATTAACTGTTATATGTATGAATAATAGGCTATGCATGACAAGGTCTATCTTAACCTAAAATCAACAGTAGCTCACCATGACATGTAAAGATAATATAACTGAAAATTGACACACTTGCACATGCCACTCCTAGGGTATGCCTCACTTGGTTGCCTCGACGTGGTCATTGAGTATAGGAAGTTTTAGAGGTCGTCCTCTTGTCCAAAGATCATAAGTTGCCTCGAAACGGTTGCCTCGGAAAAAATGATCTAAGACATTAGGGTTACCTCTTAATTCCTTTTTAAGTAGGTAGAGGTTCTTAAGTACTTGCTCCTTTTAAAACAAAACAAAAACTTTTCGCACTTACACTCTCTTCAAAAACAAAACTCTTTTCAAAACCCACAAACACAAAGAAAAGCAAACTTTTGAAAACATAGTGAGCAAGTACCTAAGATCCCGTGGATAACCACGGATAGAAAGGGTGCTAACACCTTCCCTTTCTATAATCTACCTCCCGAACCCGAGAAACGTCTCGAAAAGGAATTTTTCTGTGCTTTTATCCTTTCCTTGTTGGATAAAATAAAAGACGGTGGCGACTCTTGCTTACCACGACATTTTGCGAAAACAAACGCAAACGCGAACCAGCATTCCAAAACAGTCAGTTCTCGTTCCCACCGATCACAGAACTGGCGACTCTGCTGGGGAAATTATAAGTGAGGTGTACCTTAGGATTAGATCACTTGTGTTTTCAATTGTATGCTTTGTATACTTTAAATTTTGTGGGCTTGTATCGGAGTTCTATATATCCTAACCCGGATCTGGGGGTACCCTTTTTTAGGTAAGTAGCAATAAACTGTGAGGGATCTGTCCGGCGTAGACCGACACGGATGAAGCAGTAGCTACGTTGGTGTGACACCTTGGTCTGTACCGATATCCCTTGTGTTGGAACAAGGAGAATATGGGTCTTTTGAGGAGTCATTAAGCACCAACTGACCTTAGAACCTTAAATTGACCAACTTGGCCATAGAACAATAGCAGTATGCTACACTCATTGAGACTAAACTCTCGCGATGATTCCGGCCGCAAGAAAAGGTTGCTAAACTGGAATTTTGACTGATTGAGGGTAGTCAGTGATATTGAGATCCTCTAGAACCCGATTACTATTTTTAGGACAGGTTTAAACCAACTAAACTGAAAGAGGGTAATGCCTAAACTCCATGCCAGCCTAAACTTAAGGCTATATGTGTGACTTGTGTGCCTTCAAACTTGAACTACTTGCACATTCTTGTTATCTGACAACATGGTTTCCTTGCAGGTTTTGTTTACATTCCTTATCCAATATTTTGGATTTATTGCAGGGCTTACTTATATCACCTCACACTTTTGCTTAAACGCATAGCATACACATCATAATATCATGCCTTAACATTTCTTTAACCATTTCAAGGATCTCAAGGGTCTGTGATGCAGGTTATGGCAAATCAAATGGCTAGCAAGGGGCAAAGGGGATTTATTTTCCTCTAGCCAAGGGTGTCTAGAAATACAAGCATGATAACTTGAGTCAGGGGCTATGACCCACTCGATATGGTGAGCTTGACTCTTGAAGAAGGACTCTCAACAACATGAAGCTCCTTCAATCAAGCTACCATATTCAAATTCTAACAGTTTCTTGTTTACCCCGCGAGATCCTTGAAAACATTACATACATATATCATACATATCATTGCATAACAGGTCATCCAGTACAGGTCTCTCATGTTCTCGCTGTTTATTTCAGCAATGGCTCTCCAACAAGACAACCAAGATCTTCATACTCAAGAGACTCAGTTCAGGGAAATCTTCCTAAACATATCCAAGGGGCAGGAAGAGTTGAGAACACTCCTCATGGGGAATTTGGTCAAGAAAAGTCCTGAAGACAATAAGGACGAACAAATGGAGCAACTACAAGCTGAATTCAGTGCCATGAAAACCCAGATGCTGGGGCAGATGGCTCTTATCCAAGGCTTAGCTCGGGAACAAGAAGAGTTGAGAACCATGATCAACCAGCTTCATCAAGACAGATACAACAGTATGAAGCAAATGGTCAAGGCTGGGGATCAAATCTTTAATCAGCCTCCAAGAAGATAAGAGTTTGGTATGGGGAAGAATGGACCTCTCCAAGTTGCTACTACCTCACGGGTCCAACAACAACCTTGCCATAAACAACGGGTTAATCAGAGGCCGTTTACCAAGCTCAACATGCCGTTGTCCCAAGATTTGCAACACCTGTTGAGATTAAATCTGGTGACGTTGGTAGGACCTCATCCGAATCCTAAGACTTCTTAACCCAACTACAATCCTGATGCAAGGTGTGCATACCATTCTAACATTCCGGGGAATGATACTGACGACTGTTGGAAGTTGAAGTACAAAATTCAAAACCTGATTGATGAAGAAGCGTTGGAATTCACACAAGATGGTCAGGCTGAGTTCTTCTACCATCCCTCCAAGGTTCACCATTTGAAGTGACAAGTACTGAGATGAGAAGACTTTTTGCTCATTAGAATTTTCAAGTTGTAATTTTCTTTTGATTGTTCGAACATTTATTCATGTCAAACTTTGTTACTTTATCAATACATTGCATATGTCTGTTTTGAATCAATCCATTCGTATTTCACTATATTCAAATTGCTTTTATTTTTGTGATGATCAACTCTCAATTAAAAAGTTCTAAGCCTTTAGAGGGAGGATGACGAAAATGATACCACGATCTTTACAGTATGCTTTTGAACAGACCCCGCTGACGATGTACAGGCATTATTTCAAATCCTAAACAGTGGAGTTATAAGGAAGATAATCCCTCGTCAACCCTTTGAGCCAAAGAAGTTGGAGTTTTTTTTTATTTTCATGAATTAAAACCCTTAATTATAACCTGGGGCAGGGTAGTTTTCTCAGTTGATCCAGGTGCACAATGAATGGCATCAAAGAAGTCCTTCCGTAACAAAAGATGATGTTAGTTCCATATAATCGTAAGGACAGGCAGTCATTATTTCTCAAAATAAAAGCCCAATAAGTCAAAACCTATGAAGGAGACTTACAAAATTGGGGCATCCCGCTGACTGTAATCATAAAAGAAACAGTTCAGGCAAAAGACAGGGATAATAAAATCAAAAATAGGTCCTAAAAACTCTCAACAAAAATGACTGCCTGTTCAAAATAAACTTTCAGTATCTGAACCATCACTGTTATGTCAGAGCAAAGACTCAAACAGGATCTAAATGCACGATTAGCTGAGTTTAGGATCGAAGAACATCACGAAGAACGGGTGGGTACAAATAAAATTTGAGCCTTTATCCTTTGTTTCTTAAATCGTGAACCAGGCCACGTTATAACCCTTAAAAGTCCTAGCTGAAGCAAGGGTTAGTTCAAAAGCATACTGTTACAAAAGGTATCCTGACTCCTTTAGGGCTTGCTGTAAATCCTGAGTTGACATCACATTTTACAAAAAAAAATCGCTTGTTTTATTGAAAAATGCATTTTCAAACACTTCAAGACAGACATAAGCTTTGCATTCTTAAAATAACATTGTTTGCATATGACTATTTGTTCAAACAGCAGAGAAATTTGCACGACGAATATCTAGTGAACAAAAAACCTTTTTCAATAAAAAGGGTCACCTCAAGTGGAAAAAACACTTCCAACCAAGGGGCACGGCAGGAGCATTGTCTATCATCTGGGGCAGTCAAGTCAAGATTCAAGGAATCTCTCAAAATGCCAAATAGCCAGGGGCAGATCTCCATCTGAATCAATTGGGGCATTGGACATGAATTCCAGCAACGAATCTTGCATGATCAAACGAAGATCTTCTGGTAGTATGGCAACACTACACTACTGACAGTGACACCTCCCTACATCCTGAGAGCGTGGACATAGTCAAAAAGTACTACGCATAACCAAAGACCCGCTAGGTTGACTGGCCTAGGCAAAAATAAGGGCTTCCCGGCAAACCAAAAGGGTTCGGGCAAAAATAAGGGATGAAAATGAAAAATTTGTACATCCGGCAAGTCAAAAACCTGAAAAGGCGGCTTGGGCAAAAAAGGGTACCCCAGTGGACTGAAAACCCGAAAGCGCGGTCCAGGCAAAAATTAGGGATCAAAGCGTACGACTATGTCCCGTCATCTCGCCACTGGCCTACCAGAAGAAGACTTGTCATTTCGACCGAAAGATACCAAGAACCTCATAGGTGGGGATAATACTCGATCCACAGGGTCTCCGCAGGCACCTTCTCCCGCAAAAAAAAAGGGCAAATAAGAATTGCCCGAACTATACAAATTGCTCTGTCCACCAGGTACCAAGGTATATATTCAGCTGAATAATATAGCTAAGATACTTTCACTCCCTGCAGAGTAAGACAGTAATGATAGCTCTCTCAACTGAGACTTGCAACTATGAACGAATCAGCAATACTCTCCCCAAGCAGAGTTGGTCTACCATCAGCCCTAAAAAGGTTGGGTATCCCCAGAAGGTCTTAATATTCCCCAGCGGAGTATAAGGATATTCCCCAGCAAGCATGAGAGTATCCCTGGCAGTCTTAATATTCCTCAACGGAATATAAGAATGTTCCCCGGCAGAATGCAAGATACCCCCAGTGGAGCCATTTCCCTAGCGCAGTCAAAAAAAAAAGTTTCCCCAATGGAGTTGAATCATCTTCCCCAGTAGATTCTGGAAGCTTATCCCCTGCGAAGCACAAATAAGTCTCCTCAGCCAAATTCAGAGATTATCCTCACAAGAGTCTAGCTGGGTTATCCTCAGCAAGTTGCAACTGAAAGATCATCCCCAGCGAAGTTCTTTCTATCCCCAGCGGAGTTCATCATCAAAATCCCCAACAAAGCTTATCAATGGAATCCCCAGCGGAGTTTATCATTAAAATCTCAGCGAAGTATCTCTTCCCCACAGAGTAATTCCCCGCAGAGTAATCTCTTCACCATGTTTATTCCCCAACGGTGTTATTTTCTCCTACAGGTTTATTCTCACAACCATCTTCGTTCGTCATCCCCATCAGAAACATTCTAAACAAAGTTTTAAGACACACATACTCTTCAACAGTAGTCCAGGATTTAACAAACTCCCCGACATTTGTCAAGGATTTATTTTCCCAGACGAAAATACATTCATAAACATTTCACATTTCATACTTCCTATTTACATACATGATAAAGTGCATACGACACAATCTCATTTATTTTTGAGAAAATCATGACATCATGCATTTCATACATCATGACATTGCATACAGCTAACGTTTACCTTTTTCAGGAAAAGTTTAATCAAAAGATGGCTACCATCAACCTTTTCAAGTTCCAGATTAATACCTGTAGCAAGCCAGGAAAATATCTGTGGACGACTGATTGTAGATTAATACCTGTAACAAGCCAGGAAAATTATCTACATGAAAAGATTGAAGATTAATACCTGTAACAAGCCAGGAAGACCCTTCTTTCTCAGGTCAGAGATTAATACCTGAAACCAGCCAGGACAGATATCTCCTCGACCAACCTTTTTAAGTCCCAGTTTAATACCTGTAGCAAGCCAGGAAAATATATATGGACGACTGATTGTAGATTAATACCTGTAATAAGCCAGGAAAATTATCTACATGAAGAGATTGAAGAGTAATACATGTATCAAGCCAGGAAGACCTTTCTTTCTCAAGTCAGATATTAATACCTGAAACCAGGCAGGACAACTATCTCATTGGCCAACCTTTTTAAGTTCCAGATTAATACCTATAACAAACCAGGAAAAATATCTGTGGACGACTGATTGTAGGTTAATACCTGTAACAAGCTAGGAAAATTATCTACATAAAGAGATTAAAGATTAATACCTGTAACAAGACAGGAAGACCTTTCTTTCTCAGGTCAGAGATTAATACCTGAAACCAGCCAGGACAACTATCTCATCGGCCAACCTTTTTAAGTTCCAGATTAATACCTGTAACAAGCCAGGAAAATATCTGTGGACGACTGATTGTAGATTAATACATGTAACAAGCCAGGAAAATTATCTACACGAAGAGATTGAAGATTAATACATGTAACAAGCCAGGAAGACCTTTCTTTCTCAGGTCAAAGATTAATACCTGAAACCAGACAGGACAAGTTCTATAATCTCAACGGTATACTCCCAGTGAGCACGAGTCAGATCCTAAATCTCAATAAAAGTTAGACTTCCCCAACGGAATCTTCTACAAACAACAGGTATGCAAGTTCTCGCTAAGGAATCTCTTATGTGATCGACACTCCTGCAGATGGCATCTATAAGCCCATCCTCCTACCAACAATCTCCAAATGGCATCTGCAAGCCCATTCTCGACATCACAATGTTGATACTACACCATGCGAGTGCAAATTTCTGGGCACTCTAGTGTTCAATCATCTTTCACCTTCTGATCACGAAAGGCACGCAAGCCAAACTACATCCTCTAGTTTAAGAAGATTGAACAGGGGCAACTATTGTACCCCAAAATTTTCCCTCTCATGTTTTCCAAAGTCTCCCCCCTGCATGGTTGATCATAAACCATTGCCTAAGGAAAAAGAAAATTTTTGAGTGGTGCTTTAAGTACCTTTCGATTGGAATTCTGAAAGACCCTTCGATTGGTATTCTGAAGGAGCATTTCGATTGGCATTATGGACAAGCACTTCGATTGGAATCTGGGAAAAGTCTTCGATTAGGTATCCAAAATCCTTCGATACAAGCTTGACTCATCAGTCTTCGATTGGGTGTTTGGAACCCTTCGATCAAGCTTTGGTCTGCAAGTCTTCGATTGAGCGCTGGACCTCCTTCGATCAAGCTTTGGTCTGCAAGTCTTCGATTAAGAATTGGACCTCCTTCGATCAAGATTTGTTGTGCAAGTCTTTGATTGAGCGATGGACCCCTTCGATCAAGTCAATTTCACAATGCTTCGACTAGTACTTCAGAGGGTCCTTCGACTGGAACTTCATACTTTACTTCAATCAAAACATCAGAACGAAATGACCTTCAAATGGAATTTCAATGCAGAGTTTCTCTTAATCTAATCTAAGATGCTCTGATGAAGGAAGTTCTGAACACTTCGAATCAGAACTTAGACTCATCACAAGGCCAAGGGTTGGTCGAAGTTGTCTAATAGGGAATGTTCTAAGTAGATTCGAATTGGACATTGAAGCTGGCAAAAAAGGCATATTCGAAGGAAGGAAGTAGGCTGGCATGACTAAGCAAAAACACATTTCCTAACCTGCCCAGGTTCATCCAAAGTTCACAATGGCAAGTGTCCCTTGCAAATATGCAATCGAAGCAGGGGGAGTCTCAATCGAAGGGGCTGTGACATCGAAACTGGAGTAGTTCGAAGTGGGACTTTGAAGCAATCGAAGCAAGGGGAGTGTCAATCGAAGGAAAGTGGATCTGCAAGTCAGCTTTCGATTTTCATCATGTTGGAGGCCCGAACAGCTCATAACAGGCTGGCAGTAACGCATGAAATTAGATTGGCACCTGATTGAATCAAATATAGCAAGTCTTTATGAAGAAATCAAATCAAATATCTTCATCATAATGGACCAATATTTGATACACAAATGTTGACCTAGATTCCTTGTCTATATAAACCTCAAGCCTCACAAATCAAACACACGAAAAACGCTCAAAAACTCTGCAGAAACGGCGCCAGCACTTTGAGAAAAAAGCTTCAAAAGTGTGAGATTGAAAACAACCTTAGAGGCGAATTCAGACCAAAAGCAAAATGTAGCTACTTTCCTTGATATCCAATGGAGCTTTACCAATCAAAAGGAAGCCTTTTCATCACCTATAACGCGCTGTAAGTCTCCATGAACTTCGCTCTGCACATGAAATCGTAAATCATCATCCTTGCATTTTTTTTGCCAATTTGATTGCACATTCATACTTGCCATTAAAATTCTAATGATTCTGCATCGTTTCATTTTATTTTCGTGGCTTCTAACCCCATATTCAGAACCTAGGGTTCTTGTTCTTGTTTTTGGGCGTTCCTTGTGCAGATTAAATTAAGGCAACTAATGGCCATGGATGAGTTCAGGGGAAGGAGACGAGTGTGGGGGTGTCCTTGAAACTCGTTTTCATGGCCTATAGATAGTTTTGGAAGGCAATTAGGGATTTTGCTACGGATGTAAATCCGCAGGAAACGAACCAGGGGTTTGTGGGGAAGACGAAGACGTGTCTTCTTCCCACTGGTTCATTTAAAACGCGCGCCACGTTTTTTATTTTCAGGGAATAATTGTTGGTTTGTTTTATAATATTTGATTAATAATCCACTAACAGGTTAACATCATGGCTCAGTTGGTAGCGCATCAGTCAAATTGTCCAATGGGACCTGGGTTTGAATCCCAGGTCCCCCAAAACTTTGTTGTGTTTTTCCTTCAGGTATTCAGGCGCAGCATCCCAAGCGTGGACCACCATACGTCCTCAGATCTCAACGTGCCAGGTGGTTCCAGATCCAGATCCAATGGTCCAGGATGAGGTTCACCATGAACCTTGGTCAACAAAAGTCCAGGCAATCTGAAAGTCAAACGAGGTTGTTCGAATCTGGGCCTGGAATTGCTGATCATACAACCTCTTCAGGCCCAAACCCCCTTTTGGTTTATACATTCTCTCTTCTATATTTCTTTTGTTTAATTTGCGTTATTTTTACTTTTTTAACCAATTAACCAATTAACCTTTTTTTATAAAAAAAAACAGAAATAAAAAAAAATATTACTTTCATCATTAATTTTATTATTTTTGTAAATAAATCATTAACCAATTAATTTAGTTTTTAATTAGGTTTAATCTTAACATTTTTTGCAATAAATTAAAATTGACTTAGAATTAGGTTTTTTTAAATATTTATAATTTTATTTCCTCAATTAAAATAAAACTCAAAAATATTTTCTTTAATTCCATTATTAATTTCGACTTAATTCTTAATTCAAAAAAGACCAAAAATATGCTTTCTTTAATGAAAAAAAGGGTCAAAACCCTAGGACAATTCGACTCAATTTTCTCGCGCGTATTATTTTGATCTATATTTGTGTAATTGCTCTGAGGATGTAATAACTTTAACTAGAGATTTTATTTACCGCTTTTATTTACTTTTTCGCATTTAATTTTAAGGGTTTGTTTTTGGCGATGTAAATACCCGACGCCTTGTAATAGCTTAGCTTTATTTTCCGCAATTTATTTTCCGCAACCATTAACTGTTAGATGTATGAATAATAGGCTATGCATGACAAGGTCTATCTTAACCTAAAATCAACAGTAGCTCACCATGACATGTAAAGATAATATAACTGAAAATTGACACACTTGCACATGCCACTCCTAGGGTACGCCTCACTTGGTTGCCTCGACGTGGTCATTGAGTATAGGAAGTTTTAGAGGTCGTCCTCTTGTCCAAAGATCATAAGTTGCCTCGAAACGGTTGCCTCGGAAAAAATGATCTAAGACATTAGGGTTACCGCTAAGGCGTCCTAACTTTGCTTTAGTGGCCACACGTCCCTTAAATCGAATTGACCCGAAAACTCCAACGACGGTGCTACCTACTCCTCAATAGTGGGATAGCACTGTCTAAAGTACATTTACACAGTTTAATTCCTTTTTGAGTAGGTAGAGGTTCTTAAGTACTTGCTCCTTTTAAAACAAAACAAAAACTTTTCGCACTTACACTTTCTTCAAAAACAAAACTCTTTTCAAAACCCACAAACACAAAGAAAAGCAAACTTTTGAAAACATAGTGAGCAAGTACCTAAGAGCCCGTGGATAACCACGGATAGAAAGGGTGCTAACATCTCCCCTTTCTATTATCTACCTCCCGAACCCGAGAAACATCTCGAAAAGGAATTTTTCTATGCTTTTGTCCTTTCCTTGTTGGATAAAATAAAAGACGGTGGCGACTCTTGCTTACCGCGACATTTTGCAAAAACAAACGCAAACGTGAACCAACATTCCAAAACAGTCAGTTCTCGTTCCCACCGATTACAGCGAGGAGTTCCCACGTCCTGTGAATGTTGTTGCAGTCAAGAAATACTTTGCCTAAAGAAATAAAAGAACAACTCATTAAGTCTAAAATCTGAAAGGGAGGCTTAGGCAAAAAAAAGTGCGTCTCGGTAGGCTGAAAACCCGAAAGGGAGGTCTAGGCAAAAATAAGAGACATAAACAGAATAAATTTTCCCGCTAGGCTGAAAACCCGCAAGGGCAGCCTAGGAAAAAGTTAGGGATTTTATTGGCAAGTAATTGCGTCAGACAAGACTTTATCATTGAAGCAACAATCTTCTTGGATCCTCACCACACTTCAACATAAGTCGCTACTTAGGAATTCAAAGTTATTTGGGGGAATAGTGGTCATTGTATTTCAATGTATCTATTCCAATATATCACCATTTTCCAAACTTTATAGTCATCTATGGGGTCTCGCCATTCACAGACTACCATTCTATTAATAAAGTTTGAGCTTTTATCCAATTCTTTCTAATTCCTATTTTATTCTGTTTGCAAAGATTCCATTTATTATTGATAGTAATTTTCAAAACAAAGATATTTAACAATAAAATTGTTTTTGAAAAGAATTTACAAATTACTTTTTACTTTAGATTTTTGTGATTCAAGAAAAACAAAAATAGTGATTCTGAGGAAGGACGAACTCTGAAATTTTGGAAATGGTGTATTCCCCATGAAAGTTCTCCAGGTCACTCTTGCTGATATGCGCTTGATCTTTGTGTTTATCAAATAGTTGGAGATGGTACTAATTGATGTATAGTGCGATGTTGGATTCGTAATCTCATATTTCCCTAGTCAAATCTTGGTTCATTTGTTGGTTATTTTGGTTTCGGGTTTGCATGTTGAAACCACTATCCCAGATTCCCTAGTGAGGTCTTCACTCCTATGACGGAAGTTCCTTCTCCCTTTGTGTGTTGAAGAAGAATCATTTGTAAAGCCTCGCTCTTTGCAGTAATGGCCTTATTGTTGTTGCTTGTTTCCCAGGCATCTAGACAAGGGCAACATCTTTTCTAAGAAGTGTTGAAACAGTTGTCAACTTTTTGGGTTTTCTCTCGCCCAGTGCTGGGTTTGATTTAAAATCCCCATAATTTTGATTTCTTAATGTATTTTTTAACTTCTTAGATCCCCGAGTAAAGTTGAGATAACGTTTCTCTTTGAAAGTTATTTTACCCATGTGGTTTCATAATTTCTCCCCAGGGAAGTTTGTGTAATCATCGCTCTTGGTATTGAAGAATGTATTTTGGGCTCCCCTTGACAATGTGGTATGGTCCTCTCCAATGAAGTCAACACGAGATCCCCAGTTGATATCTTGATAATGTGGTTTTCATCTTCCCTAGAGAAGTCAATATTATAATCTCCAGTGGAAATCTAGACGTTGAAACATTGTTTTCCCCATTGAAGTCTATGTGATATTCCTCGGTGAATCCTGAAGGAGGATATTACATCCCTGTATATGTTTTGATTTACTATTTTGACTTGATTATTTTTGGATTATGTTTCTTCCCAGAGGAGTTAAGCCGTGAAGTAGGAATTTGTTTTCTCAGTTGGTGCTTACTTTCTTATGAAATTTTCCTCCTGGATGTGATTTATTCGAGTGTTGATTTTACCCAAGTTGTTTCTGTCGGTTATTCCCAATGATGTATGTTTATTTTGTCAGCATATACATGATAACATTCGTGCATCCATACATACATGATGCATAGCTGAATTAAAATTCATCTCTCATCTGCATTCATTAATTTTTTTTGCTAGCATATTACCCTATTTTTCAGAGTTATGTTACCCTCTCTCCAATAGAGTGTCAACCTTAAGCAGAAAGTGTATATTCTTTCAATTTCCCCATTGAGTTATCTCTTGTGGAAGAATTTTGCTTCAATCCTTCCTATCACTCATTGTCTGGTTAGGTCTGTATTTCCCTTTTGAGTTTATTTCTCATCAGGTGCTATCTTGGTTGACTGTTTCACTCCGATTTATTTCTAATTTGAATCTGTGGTCCCCGACAACATTATTATTTTGTTTTATGCAGGCTTTGAGCCCTGGTTTGAGAATGTGAATTTATTTTGCACAAGAAGACTATATCTCCTCAGTAGGATTGTGTTGTCATATCCCTAGAGAAGCCAAGATTCATTTCCCAACAGCATTATTGTATTTCCTTCTTATAGTAGCAAGTGACGGTATCTTTATTTGAGCAACTTGTACTTCCCCAGTAAGTCTGTTAGTTCCCCGAGAAGATTCATTTTGTTACTCTAATGAATGTTAGTCTCGTCATTATGGGAGATAGTTCGTTGTTAAGATTTGTTACTCCAATGAATGGTAGTCTCGTCATTATGGAAGATAGTTTGTTGTTGAGATTTGTTACTCCGATGGATGGTAGTCTCGTCATTATGGGAGATATTTCTTTATTGAGATGTTTACTCCAATGAATGGTAGTCTCGTCATTATGTCAGATAGTTCGTTGTTGAAATTTGTTATGCCAATGAATGGTAGTCTCGTCATTATGGGAGATACTTCGTTGTTGAGATTTGTTACTCTAATGGATGGTAGTCTCGTAATTATGGGAGGTAGTTCATTGTTGAGATGTTTACTCCAATGAATGGTAGTCTCGTCATTATGGGAGATAGTTTATTGTTGATATTTGTTACTCCAATGGATGGTAGTCTCGTCATTATGGGAGATAGTTCGTTGTTGAGATTTGTTTACTCCAATGAATGGTAGTCTCGTCATTATGAAAGATAGTTCATTGTTGAGATTTGTTACTCCGATGGATGGTAGTCTCGTCATTATGGGAAATATTTCATCGTTGAGGTTCACTTTGCTCTAAAGAATTTCATATGTTTCCATTCATAAGTATTGATGCTAGTCATTTGTTACCTACCCTAATATTGGTTTTTACCGGTATTATCTTACCATTTCTTCTCCCTGTGAGTCGATGTTACTTTTTTTTCTATCTTCTCAGTGAGTGGATAGTTTGCAGTTATCTGTCGATTATTGTCATCCTTTACTTTTATCCTTAATATTGGAGTTGATGATGCTTTATATCCTCCTTGGGATTTACCCTAATAGAGTCGAGTCTTTTATTCATCAGTGATTTATTTTCCTGGTCGGATTTTCTTTTGATCCTTTACTTTATTTTATGTTTCCCCAGTGGTGTCCTGTGTCACCTTTGGATTTGTTTGTTTGCATACACAATCATATGCGTTGCATGGAATCTTAGGACAAAAAGTTAGGCTTGTTTTATATTTAAGTATCTTAAATCACGTCTACACGAAGATTTTAACATTTGTATCTCTGGATATAAGACACTTAAATAAGGGCAGCTAGTATACCCCAATTTCTCCCCTAATATTCCTCTATCATCTCATATCAACTCAATCATATCAAGATCACACTAGGGTTTGGGTATTCTCCCTATCTCTAGGATTGCTCATAAGGAATCACCAAGCACTTTGAGTTGTTCATTGTGACCATATATGTCTTGTATTGACTAGATTTTAACTAACAAATACAATGAATGTTTGCTCTAATTGATGATACTATAGGTGAGGGCACAACACATTTCATCAGGTTGATTCATAAGTTCATAAGTTTATTTCCATGCCTTCTTCAACAAAGCATCATTGAGATTCAATTTTCATCATTAAGAGTGCTTTAGAGTAATATCATGACAAGGTCTACAATGATTCATCGTGCCTTAATTTGTCAAAGGAAGTCAAAATATGCAAGAATTGATTAAAGAAGTTTGACCTAATTGGACAAGTTCTTGTTTCCTTGATCACAAGTGCATAACTCTCTCAATCCTTAATATTTGGAAGTGGTTATTATTTCTATGGGTTCTTATTATCATCCACAACAACTTTTATTCATATGGAAAAAGTTATTGTGCAAAGAAAATTGTCAAAATTGAAAGGGGTTTCCAAGTTATTTTGGTGCTTTGGGAGTTAGGGTTTTGAACTTCTAAGGGTTATATCTTGTTCATATTTTGAGATTTTTGAGTGATTCCAAAGATATGCTTCTCTTTAAAGGGTTACCAACTAATCACTTCAAAGGTTTCAAACAAATTTTGTGTGGAATATTCCTAATGATGAAGGAATATTACAAGTCCTCTAGATAGGTCATCAAATTCCTTGCATGTGACTCCAAAGGACCATAACTTAGTCAATTTTTACCTCCTTGAGCCCATCATTTTCCCATATTTATCTTAAGAGTGTGAACTTCAACTCTTATTTATGTTCAAGACTTTAAAATGGTTGGAAGATGCCTCAAAAACTCAAAAGAATATAGGTAACCTCATGGATTTTCACCAATTTCAAGGGATCATAACTTGTACAATATTTGGAATTTTTTAGTGATTCAAAACATTTTAAGTCACTTTTGAATAAAAACTTAGAATTTTTCTAAGTACAAAAAGTCAGCATCTTTTTCTCAACTTTGACTCATCACAGCTCTTAGCTCAAGCATCCATTTTATCTCACTCTTGGCACATTACAAAGATTGTGACCTTATCTTTCAAATGCTTCAATAATTGTACCCTAAGACAACTTGAGTTGGGAATACCATTGATTCAAAGTGGGTACTTTGGAACTAAAGTTTCACTTTAAGTTAGATTGCAATTTTCATAATGTGGCTTCTAATCATCAATTTACCACGCGTTTTTTCACTTAAGCATGATCAACAAAGATAATTGGATTATTTAGAGTGACAAAACGCATCAACTAGATGAGTTTTGATGTACATGTGAACACACTTTGCATGTGTACACTGGTGTGCACGAATTGATTTGAATTTGCATCATTCACCCCTCCTTTTGATCCCATTCACTTCTCCTATAAATACATGCTCTATTCCACTCATTTTCGCAAGCTTGAACAACCAAAATCACTCTGTCAAACTCCCTCCATAACTCACTTTTCTGAATCTTCAAATTCATCTTTTCTCCACTTTTTAATCCAATTTCTTTGTTGATCCTTCATCCTTGAACTTCACTGAAGCTAGCAGAAGAAGAATCAAGCCTTAAGGTGCCCTAAATCGTGCTAACCAAGTTCATTTACAGAGCAAGTTCATCTGACTTTGTTCAAGTAGTTTAAGGCACCAAATCTTATAACTTAAATTACTATAATGGTTTATGATGTTCACTGATGCTTGCTATTAACTCAATTTTGGTGAATCAAAGCATTTAATGCTTCTGTTTTCGATTTCAAATTTTTTAAAACATCTCTGGTTGTTTCCAAATCAAGTAAGTTGTGTTTTATATAAATTTGGCGTGAGGGTATGGTTGTGATCGTCTTGAAGAGACGCGTCTGATGATATCACTATGAGCGTCTAAATTTACAGATTTAAGAATCATGTTTTTGCCCTATTTACAGGAGGCTGGAGGTTGAAGACGACCTACGTGTCGTTCTTCTACCAATGATGCTCAGCCAATTGTTTTATTTTGATTGGTTGGACTTTCTTGTGTTACATATGCGTGCCTTGACTTGGGTTCATCATACTCCCTCACCTCAGGTCCATTAGATCTTCTAGTGTTTATAAGTGAATGAGATCCAACGCGTGTGGATTTTTCTGATTTATTTATTTTTTTAAAATTTGTTTTAAATTTGTTTTAATTTTAAAAATTCATAACTCTCATATTATTTATCCAAAAATTATGAAAAAAATATAAAAAATAATTTGAATTATTTCTAACTTTGTGAATATTTTTTCATATTTTTATTTTGATGTTTGATATTTTTCATAATTTTTGCTTTGTTTGCTTTATTTTAATTATTTTAAATATAATTTCTAGTCTTTTAAAATTCTAAAAAATTTATGGAAGGATCCAATGATCTCTTAACAAATATTAGTGACCTCAATTTATTTTTATTTTTCATTTTACTATTTTTCTCAAATTTTGGTTTATTTTGCTTATTTTCTCCAAATTTTAAAAATAGTTTCTCACTTAAAAAAATTCTGAAATTTTTTGTCAACTATTATTGAATCATATTTGACTTTTGACTTTTTTTTAGGATTTCTATTTCGTATTTTAATATACTTTATTTTTTTACCAATTATTTTCCTTTTTATTAACCATTTTAATTTTGTTTTATTAAATGTTATTTTATGATTTTTATTTTGGTTGACTTGGCCTTTATTTGGTGACAAATTCCCCAACCTCATTGGATCTTGGGTATTGATAGGTTGAGAAATCAAATCCACCAAAATGGATGAATGATGTTGATGATATTTGAAATCCTAATTTCATACAGTACATCTCGTCCCTTTGCATCTTATCCCTTTCTTACTTGTACTACATGCTGTTAGAGAATAATCTACATATCATTTCTTTAAACATATGATACATAGATTGATATTTACCAGCCTCAAAATAGGTGTGACTTCTATATAAGTCCACTTACGATTGCTTAACATAGAGCTAAATTTTATCCCGATTCGAGAAATGATTATTCGTGGCCCAGACCTATATTTGCAAGCCCGTGTATGTTTAATTTGAAACCTTTGATCCAATAATCTTGAGGTTCATTGTTAGTAGGGTTTGGTCTTATCAATCCTCTAATGAATCATCATAAGTTTTGGTCTAAGTGAATCATTTAAACATCATTGATCATTTGTTATTGCCTCGAGAATTTGAAATAAATGATATACTTGACAAAAAGCAAATGAAACTTGTTGTTGGGAGGCTTTGATTTTCTCAATCTTCTAATGATTTTCCAAATGCAAGATTCAAGATGGTCATTCAATTAAACTCTAATTTCTAACCCATTAACAATTGGATTTTATTTTTATGCTTTTACTTTACGCTTTTACTTTCGCGCACCAATTATTTTAGCATTTACATTTCATGCTATTTTCATCTTTGCTCACTTGAGCATTTATTTTTATGTCATCTTTGTTTTGCTCACTTGAGATTTTTCATTTTCTTTTTGAAGACACCTAATGATCAACTTAAACAATAAAAAACTTTAAGGTTACTTTGACTATTTGGTTATTATCCTTGGCATAATGGAGTTATGGACTTCTTGGACTTAGGATTAGAAACCTTGACTACCCTTGAGACCTTTGTGACTTCTATTGTTATTTTTTCTGGAGTTCTTGGGGTTTACCCCGAGACATTGGTTTGTTTGTTTTCTTTGTGTGCATTTTATTCTTATTATATGCCTTGTCTGTGATTGGGAATTCATCTGTATATAGCTGTTACTCTGCCCAATTTTTGTGAAGACATAATGCATTTGAAGTTTGGTATTCTTAAGAGGTTTAGTATCTTTGCTTGTTTGGTTTCAATCCAAATGATGGGAATTCTACATTGACTCATTGTTTCAAGTGTTGGCTTCTTGTTGGTTAGACGGTTATTTTCCCTAGCTTTTACCTTATGCTTTAGGATAGTCCCTTCATCTCCTCCCATATTCTTTAATTTCAAAAATCTTCTCCCTCCTTTTCGAAACTATTCTTGTTTTCTAAACTTGAACCACTTTCACAATAAACTTGGAGTTAGGTCCATGCATTTTCAAAGTATTTTCTTAATCAAACTTTAACCAACTTAATAATACTTTGACATTTTTTGTGAGAAGACTAAAAGTCAATCAATCTCATTCAAACCATTTTTCCACTTTGTCTTTTTACTTAAAAAAATTTCTCAAAAAATTAGACTCTTATCAATCTTTGTAGTGATGCAAGCTACTATACCTCTATGATATGTAGTTAAGTGAGATATTTTCCACTTGGGTGTTGAGTGAGGCTTTGTTGATTTTAAAGTCCAAGCTATATCCTCCACTTTGAGATGATGCAAATTCTCCTTTCTCATAATCAAGGGTAGTAAGTATGTTCTTCCATTTGGAGATGACGATGATGTCTCGTCTTTTAAAATTAACCAACACATTTGTGTTTAAAATTTTTTTAAAGGTGAATTACGAGTACCCTGATCCCCTATTGCACGGAAGGTGGTACGTAGGCACTAAAGGTTTGCAACCGCAGCGGGTGTAAAAAAATTGTAAAAAAATATTTCTTTTTCATCTCCACCATATATTTTTTGTATACAACAGGTATAGCCAAAACACACAAATTTTCAAAGAGGTTCCTCCGGAGTACCGTAGATGTTTAGGGTGCTAATACCTTATGTTGTACCCCAAAATTTTCCCTCCCATTTTCATCAAAAACATTCTTATGAGGTCCCCATTTGCTCAAAACCACTCAAGAGTTGACTAGTCAAACTTCTTCCTAAGCAAGGGTCTTCAATTAGGGTTTAGTGTTTCTCAAAGAATATTAGTCTACAAGGGTCTCAAATGACTTTCATGGTTCATCATAGGTCTTTAGTAATTCTTATATCAAGTTTCAAGTCTTGCGTCATATGTTTGCTCAGTCAATGACTCAGATGATTGAAAATCAACTGTATTGTGTAAAAAGTCAATTGTGGTCAACATACAGTCAAACTTCAATATTTTTGTCAACATCAACATTTTGAGGTAACATTCATCATATGGTCAAAGGTTGATCATGATTCCTCAAGGAAAACCCTCAAATCCTCAAAGGTCAAAAAATTGTTAAATTAGAGTTTTGATTGAAAATGACTGATCATTAACTTTTTTCCTAGTGCATGACCTAATGGCTTGAAGCATGATATCAAGGGCTCAAATACAACATCTTGACCTAATTATATGGATCAAGACATTTCCAATTATGCAAGTGATTAATAGTTTAAGAAATTGAATCAATTGATGAAAAGTCAACAGTCACACAAAAGTCAAACTTTGACTTTTTGGTCAACATTGGAATTCAAAAATCAAGAATCATCGAAAGATTCAAAACTATCAAACTTTGTCATCAAGAATCAAGAAAGTCAACAAAAGTCAAAAGCCAAGATTTTCAAACACTTAAAAAAAATTCAAGTGTTTTGTACCTAAAAAAACTCTAACTTCATAAACAAGTTTCCTCAAGATACAAGCTGATTCAAGGAAAACTTTCAACATGAAATTTATAGGGATTGATGAATTCTACAAATTTGTTAATGTGGGGTGATCCTCAAAAAGTTCTTAATTTAAGAGATATGAGCCCATGAAGTTGTGATATTTTTATCCAACACTTAGAAAAATTTTCAACAAGGTTTGATCAGTTTTTTGTCCCAACTTCATGGCCATTTTTCACCAAGATCCCATTTGATTTAGCCAAAATGGTCAACATGAAATTTGAAGATCATATTTCAAGCTTTACAAAATGTCCAAGATCATAAAAAGATCATGTTTGAGCTAGGAGATTCGAAGACATGAAGTTGAGCATCCATTCTTGAAATATAAGTTATTCTTGTGATGAACTCATAATAAAATCTTCATGCCATGCCTTGTAATCCCACTTTTCAGACCTCTAAACCTCCAAATTTATCTCTAATGAGAAGATTGCACAAGTTTTTGAGCTATGGTCCATTTGATTCAAGCATTATCCAATCCATTTGGCCATTTAAGGAAAAAATATCACACTTCCATTCTTGTAAAGTGACTTTAATCACAAAGTCCACTCTCCTTGAGCCTCTAACTTGTTTCCTCTGAACACACTCAATCCTAACATCAGAAGCAACTCCTATAGAAGATGTCAACCACCCTAGAGGAGTTTTACTATGCATTGGAACTTTGATTTTTCAAGAAATCACAAGTTACATCTCAACCAAACTAAAACTTGATAACTTACAAACCTGATCAGTCCTTGCCCTCAAACATTTTCTCTATAAATAGAGAGACCATTTTCAAACCAAGACACGAATTAACAACTTCAGAAACACCCTTAATCTCTCTCAAATCAGAATTGGCCAAAACCTCCATTTTTTAATCTTTTGAAACCTTAACTTAAAAACTCACCACTCTTGCAACTTTTGTCCAAACAAATCACCCAAACGCTTAATATACATCATGTATAAGTGATCCAAAGACTTGTTTCATCACTGTAACATCATCTTTATCATCCACCATTTTCACTTTTCATACTTACAGGTTGACTTGGTCAGAGGTATTCAGAGGTTCTCAACACCAAGTGGGTATCCAAACAACTTCCTCAGGGTCCAAGAAAGCTCACTGAATCATCATTTCACCTCTGGAAGTCCTGTAGAGGGCATTGGATTTTCACTTCAAGAGGTAAGTTTTTCAAACTGTGATATCTTGATACAAGCATCTTTAGTGCATACATTCTAAAGCAAAAATGTATATATCAATGCCCTGAAGCTAACTATGTCATTAGTTTTCGTTAACTTTGCTTGTGGAGTGAGAATCGAAGCTTTAACCAGTTAGGGTTCATTTTTGGTACTGGTTAAAATTCCTTCTATTCTTTTATTGTTAATTAAAGTTAATTGCATGGTTGAATTCATGGTGAAATTTAGAATAATTTTCATGTTTACATTTTTTAAAATGGTTGAGAAATGGAAGAGTTTGAGATTTGAAAATGGTGATGTTGTTGGTTTGGCGCGAGGAAGAACATGAAGTTCATAAATTTTAACTTGTGAACATGTTTCATAATATAATTAATGGGTGTTGTTTCATAACCGGATGAAACAGCCACCCCAGTGGCAAGCGTGTGTGTGTGTAAGGCGTTAGTGTGCCATGGCAGGGGTTCGATCCCTGCCTCTAGCATTTTATTTTCTAACATTTCTCTTGCAGATTCCATGTTATGCAATCTAACATGCTCATCGCGTGCCTCATGTTGCAACCATTAGATCTCATCAAAGGAATATCTAATGCACAAAATGTAAGCCCCGTGATGCACCTTCCTAAGATCATCCTCACTGAATTACACAGGCATTTGGGTCAGCGCTTATGGGCCTACGATCTATTGCTTTTTAGCACCCCTCCATTTTCTTCTACAAACGTAAGCCTATTCTAAATCCGTTTGTTTTATTTTATGTTTCAAACAAAAAAAAACTTGTTGTTGGGCCTAACATTTTTGCTTCTTCTCACCCCCATTTTGCTTACAACACATGCCCATTAATTTTCTTTTCTTTTATTTGTTTTAATTTAATTTTTTTTCTTTTTTTAATTTCATTTTTTATTTAATCAACAAAAATCATAAAATCATAAAACATTTAGATTTAGGTTTAGGTTTTTAATTAATTTAATTTTGTATTATTAAAATTAATTTAATTTAATCACCTTGTTTTATTTTAAATGATTAATTTGTAAATTAACTAAGAATTAGATTTTATTTTTATTAATCACTTCCAAATATTTTTCTAAATAAAAACAACAAAATATTTTCTTAAACACTTAGAAATATTTTGAGGTTTCTTAAACATCTTTCCCCTTTTTTCATCTTCGTGCGCTCATTTACTTTTTCGCATTATTATTCAATATTTGTCAAAGGTTTGTAATAGATAATTAGGGTTTATTGCTTTTCCTCCCACATTCATAAACTTGTACCCCCATTCCGGAAGTCTTGTAATAGCGTAGAACATTTAATTTCCGCAATTTACTGCTTTCTTTTAACTGCTAGATTAATTAGTCGTGCATGGCAAGATGAAAAAAGAACCAACATTAGAACATCTAATCTCAAAAATACTTGAAATCAAACCACGTCGCACACGCGCACCTCTAGGGTGACCCTCACTTGTTGCCTCAGATATAAATAGTCATGTCTCTCGAACGTGTGATGCTTTAGCAAAGACCCTCAGTTAAAATATTGTAGTCCCTCGATGACCCTTCGATGTTACCTTCGGTAAACGATCTTAGTCCCTTATGAAAATTGTTAAAGTATCCTACAAGTTGCCTTCTATGACTGTATGATGACCCACGACCGTCCCTCACATCCAATAATAGGGATTCCTAATAACCAATGGTAGGAAAGAACTATCTAAAGGAGGAGGAAAAGAACAAAGACTTTTTTAGTAGGTAGATCGCTCGTAATCGCTTGCTCATAAACTAAAACAATTTTCACACCTCACACTTTCTAAACAACTACTTTCAAAACGCTTTATAAACACTCTTGAGGACTGATACAAGGGTTATTATGAAGCAGACTACCTTACATTGGCATCTTCAAAACACCTTTTCCAAAACAACACTCTCTTTCATAAATATTTTCAAAACAAACATTTTGTATACATTCTCAACGATACGAGAATCATTACAAAATTGTCGCACTTAGGCATTTTCAAAATATTTTCAAACATACACAAACACAAAGCATTTCAAAAAGTGAGCTAGCAATTAAGAGCCCGTAGATAACTACGGATGAAAAGGGTTCTAATACTTTCCCTTTTCATAACCTACCCCCCTTACTCAGAAAATTCTCAAAAGGTCTTTCTTGTTCTTTTCACCCTTTCCTTTATTGGATAAAAGAAAAGTCGGTGACGACTCTTACTATCCGCAACATTTACGATAAAACCAAACCCAAAAGTCAGTTCTTCCACCGTATTATACCTTCCCTTTGCATAACCAACCCCCGAACTTAGATTCTCTCCCCCTCTGTTTTGGGTTATTTTCTCTTTTCTCATTCCTCTGGAAACAATAAAGTACGATGGCGATATTTTTTTTATATGTGCGAGTCAAGTCAACCCAATGGCATTGTCTCAATATTTTTACCGCTACACATGCGGGAAAGACGAACACCCTCGATGATCTATCATTCAAGGAGGGGTCAGTTTCTTCAGGTTTGTCAAGTTTTAGGACGTGCACAAAGGTAACATTCAACCAGAGCTGAAGTAACCAGAAAGGTCCACCTAACAAATAACTAGCAGTTGGTTTCAAGGTGGTCATAAGAAGAACCCCTTCACCCAGAGACTCATAAATCGACCCCAAGACGAGCTCGCTCAAGTAGATGTTACAACCTGCGTGCAGTTGGTTGACCAAGGCGATAAACCTTTTTAACACCTTCAGAGACCTACAACAAAAAATGAATTTCGATAGCCATTGTCGTAACTGGCAAAAAATAAGAGAGTTGGCACCACTACTTATTTGTCTTAAGGAAGAGAAAGGAAAGAAAAAACCCTAGTTGTTTAGAGATTGATGGGTTCGAGAGTTGATTAGATAAAGGGAAGGTGTTATGCACCTTTTATCTCCTTTCTACTCAAGGGGATCTTTTTTAGACCTAGGACTTATTAGGTATATTTTTTTATTTATTATATAATCATGCATTAGGAGAAGAAACATGGAAACTAAGTTTTTTAAGTTAGTGGAATTTTCTTGGTTTTTCAACCGTGTCTCTACGTATCTTTTTAAGAAGAAACCATAGTCCTTTTCAATCGTGTTAGGTTGCTTTCGAATGATTTTGAACTTGCCTGAGTTTAAAAATTGAGTGAAGGTATGCAAAGTTTTTGTGTTCATATAGAAAGACATCGGACAATCCTTTATTAAAAAACTCTTGAATTTGGATTATATTAGTAGAAAAATGTTTTTGATTGGTTAGTTGTCTTAGATAAGGTTTTAATTGAGTTTTTTGAAGAATAGTTTATCTTCCTTAGAATTATATCGCGTTGGACGAAGAAATTGATTTGATTGATTGATTAGTTTTATATGTTCTGATTTGAATAACTAATTGGAGGCGTTAAGCCAACCACTAATTACTCGAAGATGTATATTCTATTATTTGTAAAAATATTGAATTAATTTAATTTAAAAACAGAAATTTGGGTTTATGTACGAGTTTTGTAAACGTTAGAATAAATCGAGAATATTAGAAATATGCATAAGTTGATTTTGCTACTAAAAAGAAATTAAGGATATATTTTTGGAATTTTTTATTTTTTATTGTTTTTGTATTTTTGAAATTTGAATAATAAAAATCAATAATATTAGAATAACTTAGATAATAAAATTGAACTAAATAAAATAAAGAGAAAGGGTGCAAGATATAGTTAGAGAGATATGAGGTTAGTAAAAGAAGAGTCAGAGACATATGAGGTTAGTAAAAGAAGGGGAAACACAATTGAAGCCTAATAGCCCAAGATAATTATTCTAACCCTAATCTAAATTAAACTTGAAATATTAAAATGATAAAATAAAATAAAAACAATACAACATTGGAAGGAAGTGAACCACCCTTGGTTTCTTGACCATTTTTTGAATCTCAAAATCCACCAATAATAAGCTGACACTTGGAATCCAAAATGAAAAAAAAATTGACAAGGTGATCTGTGAAATATCTCCTTCTCTCTTTTCTTTTCAGCGACAAACTTCTTTCTCTCTTGCAACTCATGAACAAAAATCACACGAAAAGCAAATTTATGAAACAAACGAAACGCAAAACACAATAATCAAACCTGGAACGTGACCAGTGGTGCTGAGGGAGACGTACTGGCTTGGCAGAGGTGCATCCGTTCGTGGAAAGGGTGGATGATTGGAGGAGGCTAGTGACTGAGGGTGATAGTTTTATTGTTACAGGTTTACATGTTTTGTGTAGAATGAAGATGACGAATAGGTGTTTTGTGGTTTTGCTATAACAACAAGCGAAACCGGTACACAAAGACTTTTGTGAGAATATAAGTTAGAAGAATTCTGTGTGTAAATTTGTTTCTGTAATGTGTATGTATTGGATAAAATAAAAGGTTTGTATGTACTGTATAAAATAAAAAGAGTTAGTAAATAAAGGCTTTCAGGTTAAAGAAAGAAATTGATATGAAAAATCATGGAATTTATAAAATTGAGAATTCTTAGAATTGTGGATCCATAAACAACGAATAAATTAAAATTAAGAAGAAGATAAAATCGAAAATAAGAAGGACTTTATTTGGAAATCATTGGTCAAAATAAAGATTGTAAAAAAATGTGTGAAGAAAAAAAAGGTTGAAAAATCGTGAATGTTTTGTGTGTGTTAGCGAAATTGCAAAATTGTGGATGTGTGTGAAATTATGAAATTGTGAATGATCAAAACTGTAAAAATAATAGTGTCTTTATAGGGATAATTAGGTCAACAAAATAAGAAATAAAATTAATTGAAAAATCAGATCTTCCTTAATCAGCAAGCTGACCAATCAACCTGTGACCTTATGCTTGCATACCTTATCTCCTTATCAATTGTGTTGTCTCATTTATTCTGAATAAAAAGGTACTTGAAAGCATATGAAAGGTGAGAAAAATATTTGCTATTTAAGAAATACAAATAATTTAAAGTAAACTATTATATATTTTTAAATAAGCAAAATAAATTGAAAATATCTATAATGCCCGAAATATTAGTGTAAATAAACAAAATAAATTTATAAAAAATCAATTTTGAAAACCATTTGACTGTAGAAAATGAGGCGGGCGAATTTGGGGTATGACAACCATAATTCCAGGAAAGCAATATGTCCAGTGTCAGAGCTAGAGTCAACAATTTGATTGTAAAAATGCTCCATGTACTTAGTGAAGGTAGCAAAGTCCTTATCGAAATCAATGTTATTTTCATCTCTGTCGATGGGGTTGAACGACTCACCAGTTGGACGAAGGCCCGCCACGTCAAAAAGATTAGAAGTCAATGTCCCATAGTTGAAATGGAAGGTATGAGTCGAACCATCCCATAAGTACAAAGAAGAAACAAAAAGATAAGGGCAATAGGTGGGGCCAACTCTAGACAGCTTGATCAAGTCAAAGATCCCTTGGTCTTTTCAGAATTGACATTTCACTTTTTCAACTTTGTCTATCCAAGAGAGATAATCTGAGTTGACAGTAGGGGCGGAACGGAAAACCCTAGGCGATCGATAAAGATGGCTGAAGTCGAAAGAGAGATATAAGCTTACTTTGGGCTTAGTACGGTGATAAGCAAGAAAAAACTCATCGATTTTTTGAACATCCCTAGAGGAATCTGGGATAGGTCCTAAAAGGGATGTGAAGCATCACCAATAAGAAATGGAGAATTACCTGAGAACGAAAAATGCGCAGTTTCTCTTCCATCAGTGGTGGTTCCAAAACATATTGTTGTTGATTCACAAACAGTGGCTTATCTAGCTTCGTGACCAAAGGCACGGAATCTGCTTTTGGTGTCTGGTCTAGAGGGTGAGTGGAGGAAGCCATTGATGGATAGTGAAGAGTTCTTTTAGTTTCAAGGAAGTTTAAACGCAAGAGAAAGAGAAGAAAAAGAGTTCAAATGTAGTTCAAGAAGGTAAGCATAAAGAAAAGAATAGAAAAAATAATTTTCCTAAATATTTATACCCTTAAGGTATGAAATAGAAGTGGGGCCGTCGAAAGGCCACGTGGAGTGCAGGTGGCAAATGATGGTAGATGGAATGAGGAAGTTGTTGAGTGTGGGCCACGTTCTGTCCTAGGAAATTGAAGCTTCACTAGGATAATGGCTACATTACTGCGGACATGATCTTTGAGAGGAAATTCGTGATGACGATGACGTCATCCATGATGCCAAACAGTAAAAGGCGAAAATGTCCTTCTCTCGCCACCTGTCGACAGGGACATTTTAGGGGGTAATTTATTATCCAGGATTTAAACCAAGGTCAAATCCAGCTAAAACAATATGATCAAGAGTGCAGGCCCAAAATAAGTAATTTGTGAAGTAGAAGAAGAGTGGCGACATAAGGTTCCCGCTCATGATAGACAGTTACAAAGAGACAGACACGTGAAAAGACTGCCCATTGGTGGGTTCAAAACATGGGAACGTGTGAAGGAAAAAGTAGGGAACTAACACATACATGGCACTTGAGGGAGAGGAACCTGCCAATGAAGCAGTTACATTTTTGTATTATAAATAAAATATTGTAAATAGTTTTGGGGGGATTCAAACTTACTCATATCTCACGCAAATACTCAGAGTACCCAAGCGAAGAGCAAAATGTGTCAAGCAAGAGCAATGTATGTTTGAATCTCCAATTTTCTTTTATATTAATGCCAAGAAAATTTATTTTCAACTTTACTTAAACTTTAAAAATCTATTTTGTTTTATCTTTCAAAGTCTTTTTGTTTTACCATCTGCAAAACAAGTTGATTATGCATCGTGTCGAAGTCATTTGAACCCAAGTGACTCATCATATCTTATCTCAAAAACACTTTAAACTTGAAACATTATCCCGAGATTCACTAGTCGATCTCGCATAGCAACTGTAATACGGTGGGAGAACTGACTTGGGTGTTTTGCGTTTGATCGCAATTGTTGCGGATAGAAAGAGTCGCCGCCTACTTTTCTTTTATCCAATAAAGGAAAGGGTGAAAAGAACAGGAAAGACCTTTGATATGTTTTCTTGAGTTCGTGGGGTAGGTTATGAAAAGGGAAGGTGTTAGCACCTTTTTCATCCGTAGTTATCTACGGGCTCTTAGTTGCTTGCTAGATCAAAAAAATGATTTGTTTGAAAAGGTGTTTTGTGATGGGTGTAAGTTTGAAAATATTTTGCAAAATTCCTTTATTGCGGCTAACTTTGTAATGTTTCTCATCTCTATAAGAATGCATACAAACTATTGGTTTTGAAAATAGTTCAAACAGATGTTTGTTTATGAAGATGTTTTTGAAGGTGTAAGTGTGGAAATGGTTTTCATTTGTGAGCAAGAAACTACGAGCATCCTACCTACTCAAAAGGTCTTTGTTCTTTTCCTCCTCCTTTAGATGTTGCTACCTTACCATTGATTTGGTAAGAAGCTCTATCGTTGGATGTGAAGGGACGGGGTGGGTCAATCGTATAGTCATAGAATGCAACTTATGAGACGTTTTATCAATTTTCGTAAGGTACTACATCGTTTATCGAAGGTAACATCGAGTTACATCGAGGGACTACGATCTTTTTTATTGAGGGTCTTTGCTAAAATGCCCATATTCGAGGGACATGACTATTTTCTGAGGCAAGAGGCGAGGTTACCCTAGAGGTGCACGTGTGTGAATAGTGTGTTTGATTACATGCATGTTATCTTTGAAATTAGGGTTTTCTAATGGTTGATTTTATCTTGCCATACACACCGTAATTACTAGCATTTTATATAAAAAGCGGTAAATTACGGAAAATAAATATCCTACGCTATTACATATTTTGGGGATGGGGTATTCGAATTTACAAATGGGGGTTGGAAAGCAATAAAAGTCCTAACTTTTACAACCATATTGAATAGCAAGAAAATGTAAAAACAAAAATAGCACAAAAGAGAGAAAAGCAAGTCTTTCGATTCATGCAGTATGTTCGAAGCATATGTCCTTCGATTCACATACCCCTTTTTCTTTCTTTTGTTTGGGCCTGCAAATCAGTGTGTATCGAAACATACACCCTTCGATTCACACTTTTTGTTTTCTTTCGTTTGGGACTATGAAGCATTGTGTTCGAAGCCTAAGGTTTTGTGTCGAACCATGCTGTTATTTTTTACTCCAACATTGTTTTATGGTCTGTACAGGTTAGTTCTTAACATATAATTGACAAGAAAGGAAGGCAAACGAAAGGTTAGCTTCGATGGAAATGGTTATTTACATGTTATGCTTGAAATAAAGGGTTTAAAGTCGGGAAGACTTACCTTTAATCTGGAGTTGGTGTTTTGAACTTTGAGTTACTGCTCTGAATATTCTTGAATTCAAAGGAAGGAAGGAACCTGAGTTCGAAGGATAGGAAAACTTGGATTCAAAAGAGAGAGAAAATAGGGGTGTTGTATTTTTTGGTTCTGGGTTTAAGAGTGTTTTAAGTGTTCTCTCCTCTCTCTCTTTTTCTTCTCTTCTCTCTTTGCCTTGCCAAAAAGCATCTCTTTATTTGTCAAAAAGCCCTATGAAAAGCCACCTCACAACCCTCTTAGATGTGTTGTCAAACATCTTATTTATAGAAGAGTCTTGCTGGGGTTTTGGGGGGAAAACAAATGAAGTTTTAACAGTTTGGGTATCTCCTTTTCATAGCTTTCGAGGTGCGTCTTTTATATGCCAATTTGGTGCAAATTAGAAGCAGCATAGTAGGACTATTTTACAGAAGTTTTGGAGTGTTGTGGCAGCTTGGTGCAGGACTGTTTCATAGTAGTGCAACAGACTGCTTTTGAAATGGTTTTAGGTTGTTATGTGGACTTTGTTCCGCAAGCATCTTGAATACTTCACCCTTTCATTTTGCTCACATGGATCCCCAACCTTCGACCAGACTCAATAACAGACGAAACAATATTTGTTTCCACCAATTATGTGTCCTTCGAATGGACCACCAAATGTATGTTCTTCGAATGGACCACCATATGTATGTTTTTCGAATGGGCCATCAAATGTAGGTTCTTCGAATCCACCAATTGTATGTTCTTCGAATGGACCACCAAATGTATTTTCTTCGAATGGACCACCAAATGTATGTTCTTCGAATGGGCCACCAGATGTATGTTCTTCGAATGGGCCACCACATGTATATTCTTCGAATGGGCCGCCAAATGTAGGTTCTTCGAATCCACCAATTGTATGTTCTTCGAATGGACCACCAAATGTATGTTCTTCGAATAGGCCACCAAATGTATGTTCTTCGAATCCACCAATTGTAATTCATAGTGTAGAAACTATATGTGTTGAAGGGTTTAGAGGTGGAATCGAAGCAAGCATGAAGGAAGCCATTTCCTTGTGGATCGAAGAAAGCATGAAGGAAGACATTGCCTTATGGATCGAAGCAAGCATGAAGGAAGCAATTTCCTTGTGGATCGAAGCAAGCTTGAAGGAAACCATTGCCTTGTGGATCGAAGCAAGCATAAAGTAAGCCCATGTTTTGTGGATCGAAGCAAGCATGAAGGAAGCCATTTCCTTGTGGATCGAAGCAAGCATGAAGGAAGCCACTGCTCAGTCAAAGCTTGCATGAAGGAAGCCATTTCCTTATGGATTGAAGCAAGCCTGAAGGAAGCCATTTCCTTGTGGATCGAAGCAAGCGTGAAGGAAGCCCCTAATTTGTGGATCGAAGCAAACATGAAGGAAGCCATTGCCTTGTGGATTGAAGCAAGCATGAAGGAAGCCAATTCTTAGTCGAAGCTTGCATGAAGGAAGCCATTGCTCAATCGAAGCTTGTGGATTGAATCTTCTTCTTCGATTTATCCAAGTTTGCCAACTACTCTTTTCGATCAGTCATGTAGCCTGAACCAGATTTTAAATTCAACATAGTTACCTGCATATGCACACCCTTTTGTCTGCTTTGTACTTGTGCAAACTTGAGTTTTTGAAAATCTTTGTGAGAAATGTCTTGAGAAAAGAGAGGGCAAATTTTGGGGTACAAAATCCGCCCCTATTCAATCTTCTTAAACCTGAGGAGTTAGATTGGCGAGTCCGCCATTCGTGACTTAAAGGTGGAAGATGATTGAACATTAGAGTGCCCATAAATTTTCACTAAACCATGTGTTAGTTGATTGTGTGGGGAATGTGCTTAAAGATACCATTTGGAGAGGTGATAGAGAGTTGTCAGAGATGGGCTTATTGATGCCATCAAAGGTGATTGTTGATAGAAATTAGACTAAGTCTAAGCTTGACTGTAACTAGGAGAAATATCAGAATAAATCTTTGGTCGATTTAATTTTGAATGACATGTTGGAATGAACCCGTGTTAAGCCGTGTTTGGAAATGTATTAGAAGGAATTTATATAAGACTGCTTCAGGATGAATTTGTGTGTGACTATATCTAGAAATTCATGAGAAGGAACCTATGTAGGGCTGCTTCGGGATGAGTTTGTGTGAAACTTTATCTGGAAATTCATGAGAAGGAACCTGTGTAGGGTTGCTTCGGGATGAGTTTGTGTGAAACTTTATCTAGAAATGTATGAGAAGGAGCCTGGGTAGGGCTGCTTCAGGATGAATCCGTGTGAAACTTCATCTGGAAATGTATGAGAAGGAACCTGGGTATGGCTGCTTCATGATGAGTCCGGGTGAAACTTCATCTGGAAATGTATGAGAAGGAACCTGGGTAGAGGTACTTTAGGATGAGTTCGTGTGAAACTTAATTTGGAAATGTATGAGAAGGAACCTGGGTAGGGCTGCTTTAGGATGAGTCCGTGTGAAACTTCATCTGGAAATGTATGAGAAGGAACCTGGGTAGGGCTGCTTCAGGATGAGTCTGGGTGAAACTTCATTTGGAAATGTATGAGAAAGAAGCTAGGTAGGGCTGCTTCAGGATGAGTCTGTGTGAAACTTCATCTAGAAATGTATGAGAAGGAAACTGGGTAGGGCTGCTTCATTTGGAAATATATGAGAAGGAACTTGGGTAGGGCTGCTTCAGGATGAGTCCGTGTGAAGTTTCATCTGAAAATGTATGAGAAGGAACCTGGGTAGGGCTTCTTCAAGATGAGTTCGTATAAAACTTCATCTGGAAATATATGAGAAGGAACCTGGATAGGGTTGCTTCATAATGAGCCCGTGTAAAGCTACATCCGGAAATGTATGAGAAGGAACCTGGGTAAGGCTGCTTCAGGATGAGTCCGTGTGAAACTTCAAATGTATGGGAAGGAAATTGGGTAGGGATGCTTCATGATGAGTCCGTGTGAAACTTCATCTAGAAATATATGAGAAGGAGCCTGGGTAGGGATGCTTCAGGATGAATCAGTGTGAAACTTCATCTGGAAATATATGAGAAGGAGCCTGGGTAGGGCCGCTTCAGGATGAGTCCGTGTGAAACTTCAAATGTATGAGAAGGAACCTGGGTAGGGCTGCTTCATGATGAGTCCGTGTGAAATTTCATCTGGAAATATATGAGAAGGAGCCTGGGTAGGGCTGCTTCAGGATGAGTCTGTGTGAAACTTCATCTGGAAATGTATGAGAAGGAGCCTGGGTAGGGCTTCTTCAGGATGAGTCCGTGTGAAACTTCATTTGGAAATATATGAGAAGGAATCTGGGTAGGGCTGCTTCAGGATGAGTTCGTGTGAAACTTCATCTGGAAATATATGAGAAGAAACCTGGGTAGGGCTGCTTCAGAATGAGTCCGTGTGAAACTTCATCTGGGAATATATGAGAAGGAGCCTGGGTAGGGCTACTTTAGGATGAGTCTGTGTGAAACTTCATCTGGAAATATATGAGAAAGAGCCTGGGTAGGGCCGCTTCAGGATGAGTCCGTGTGAAACTGCATCTGGAAATTTTGAGAGGGAATCCGTGTAAGATTGCTTTATCATGAGCCCGTGTAAAGCTGCATTTGGAAATTTTGAGATGGAATCCGTGTAAGATTGCTTTATGATGAGCCCGTGTAAAGTTGCGTCTGGAATTTTGAGATGGAATCCGTGTAAGATTGCTTTATGATGAGCCCGTGTAAAGCTGCGTCTGGAATTTAGAAGGAACCTGCTTTTTGTTGGTTCAAGAGATAGTTGCCCTAGCTTGTTTCAGGAATTAATCTCTAACCTTTTTGAGAAAGAAATATAGTTTCCCCGTCTTGTTTTGGGAGTTAATCTTCAATCAACTCATGCAGATAGTTGTCCTGTCTTGTTTCAGGTATTAATCTACACTCAGTTGTTCACAGATAGTTGTCATGTCATGTTTCAGGTATTAATTTGGAACTTGCTTTGTGTTGGTCGTAGAGATAGTTGCCCTGGCTTGTTTCAGGAATTAATCTCTGACCTTTTGAGAAATGGTTGTGATATTTACCAAAAGAGGATTTTTGTTGATTGAATTTTCCCTGCAAGGAAGAGGGTTAGTTGCATGCAGATGTATGCATGGCTTTGATGATGTTCTCAAAATAAATAAGATTATCCTGTATGCATTTATCATGTATGTAATATGATGTATGAATGTGAAATATTTGTTGAAATGTATCTTCGCTTCAGAAAATAAATCCTTGACAGGTGCTGGGGAGCTTTGGGAAGTTAAATCCAGGAATGATGTTGGGGATGAATAGCATACACATCTTCCAACCTTGTTTAGAATGTTTCCACTGGGGATTCCCGTTTTGTTGTTTGAGGATAAATCCGCTGGGGAATATTGGCTTTGACTTGAGAAATCTTTGTGGAGAGTGTTGATTTCTGCTTGGGGAAAAGAGTTCGGGAGTTTTAGTTGTTCGTTGCTCTATTAGGGAGTTATCTCTTGATTGGAGAGAATGGAAGTTAACAACTTGTTGGGGATAAAGAAGTTAAGTGTTATTTGATCAGCTTCCAGGCTTTGCAGCAACTCACGGGGGATAGTGGCAAACTTTACTGGGGAAGTGGAATTTTGTTAGTGATTTGAAGAAGTTAAACTAATATCTGGTCGGGTCCAGGTTTTAGTAACTTTTGGGGATAGTAACAAATCTGTTGGGGATATCAATGACTCTAACGGGGATTAAATGGTTTTGTCTGTTGATTTGTATTAGTCTGGTGGATTTGTAGTTTGTTGGGGAAATAAACCCATTTGACAATCTGTTGGGGAAGTGTTTTCTTCTGGCAGAACTCCTCAAGGCTTCCTCTTAAGACCAATTCAGCTGGGGAGAGGTTTTCCGGAGGTTGAGACTCTGGCTGGTGATTGCATGGATCCAACTTTGTGGAGATATCCATGAACTTGGCCTTGTGGAGTTTGTACCCTTATGCATGAAGATTATTTTGTGAGGATAACCTTATAGAGGTGGATCTGGCGACTTCAACGGGGATCACCTTATGAAAGGGACTTTGTGGGGATTTGTCATTGTCCATAGCATTAAGTGTTGTAGTTACTTCCAGAAAATGTGTGCTTGGTCATATGTGACCCTTTGCTGGAATTCAATGCCCCAAGTGATTCAGATGCAGATCTTCCCCTGGCTATGAGAGATTTCTTAGAACCTTGACTTGACTTCCCCGGGTGGATTGGACAATAATCATGTTATGCCCCTTGATTATGGAAGATTTGTCAATGAAAGTGGTTATGTTTATTGAGAGGACTTCCGTTCATTGGATATTCGTCGTGTGAATTTCTCTGTTGCAAATAAATAGCTATATACAAACAGCGGTATTCAAAATAATGCAAAGTTTATGTTTATCTTGAAGTTTTGAAAATTCATTTTTAGCATATATGAATTCAAATCGAAATTTATAATAAGCCTTACAGGAGTCAGGATACCTTTTATAACAGTATGCTTTCGAACTAACCGATACTTCAATTAGGACTTTTAAAGGGTGTTAACATGGCCTGGTTCATGGTTTAAAAAACAAAGGATAAGGCTCAAAGTCTATTTGTACCCTCCCGTTCTTCATGATGTTCTTCAGTCCTATACTCAGTTAATTGCGCGTTTTGAATTCCAATTGAGTCTGAAATGATGTTTTGGTGATGGTTCGGATACTTGGAAGTTTATTTGCGAAGGCAATTTTTTGCAACATTTTTTCTGTTGTCGAGGATTTATAGTGCCATCTTTTTGATTTACTATCCCTAATCTTTCTCTGACTGTTCTTGTTTTGAGATTACAGCCAGCGGGATGCCCCAATTTTTTTTCTTAAGTCTCCTTCATAGGTTTTGACTCAATGGGCTTTTCTTTTGAGAGATAATGACTGCCTATTTCACGGGGAACTATCACCGTTTTTTGATTCAGAAGGATGTTTGCATATGATGTGAAAAATTGTGACTGAACACGCTTTCGAATTAACTGAGAAACTAACCCTGCCTCAGGTTCTGATTAAAGGTTTCAATTTGTGTGAAAAAGAAAACTCCTACTTCTTAGGCTCAAAAGGGGTTGACTATGGATTATCTTCCTTATAACTCCAGTGTTTAGGAATTTGAAACAATGATTGTACATCGTCAGCAAGGTCTATCCAAAAGCATAATGTATGAGATTATGGTATTGTTTTCGTCATCCTCCCTCTAAAGGTTTAAAACTTGTAGTCGAGAGTTGAATTATCACAAAAAGGAGTAGAAAGCACAGTTTAAATATAGTGACAATGAATTAATTAATTCAAGACAAACATATGCAATGCATTAATGAAAACAAAGTTTGACATAACAGATAAGTGTTTGAACAAACAAAAGAAATTACAATTGAAAATTCAAAATGAACTGGAAACTCTCAATGATTTGGCATGGGAGCAGTGATCACGTTGGGAGTCTCGGGAGGGTCGAATTAAATCCCCTTGGCATCAATCATATTTTGAATCTTGTATTTTAGCGCCCAAAAATCGTTAGTATCATGCCCAGGACTGCCGAAATGATAGGCACATCTTGCATCAGGATTGTAGTTAGGAGAAGAAGTTTTGGGGTTTGGATGTGGTCCTATCAACGTAATAAGATTCATCCTCAACATGTGTTGCAATGCTTGAGACAGTGGCATGTTAATTTTGGTAAACTGTCTCTTGGGCTCGTCTTGCCTTCGCTGATTTCCCCGTTGTCGTTGTTGCACAGTCGTAGGATTAGAGATTAGCACAGCTCCCACAGATTGGTTGTGGTTACCTCTAGCATAAACAACACTAACTTCCTTCTTCCCAATGAAAGGCTTCTTCACCGCGCTTGAAGATGCGTCCCTTTGAATCTTACAGCTCTTGATACCAGCTTCTACTCTTGCACCTGTCAATATCAGCTCGGTGAAACCAGCTGAAGAACTTCCGATCAGATGGTTGAAAAATGGGCCTGACAAAGTACCCAAGAACATATCTACCAGCTCTCTATCAGATAAAGGAGGTTGAAATCTTCCCGCAAGATCTCTCCATTTTTGGGCATAATCTTTGAAGCCCTCACTGGAAGCCATGGACATGCTTTGGAGTTGTGTACAGGTTAGAGCGAGGTCAGCATTGTATTAGTACTACCTGCAGAAAGCAACAGCCAAATGCTCCCAGTTGCGGATGTTGATTCCCTCCAGTTGATAGAACTATTCCAATTGAGTCCCCGATAAACTTTCCTGAAATAAATGTACCCGCAAATTCCTATCAGCGGTGTGAGGTTGGATCTTCCTGACATAAGACCTTAGATGCAGCTTAGGACATGAAACTCTGTCATATTTAGCAAATGAGGGAACCTTGAACTTTGGCGGAATGACCACTCCCGAAACCAACCCTAATTCTTCAAAATCCAGTCCAGGTACTATCTGAATTTCCATGATGTTGAGACGATCCTCCAGTTGTTTATATTTGTCGTTAGTAGGAGGATATTGTTCTTCAGCGTAGTCAGCCTCTTCTTTGTTAGACCCCATACCGTGGTCCCCTTCTTTTGGCTGATTGTCCCCCTCATTTGACAGAATTGCAAATTCTAGAGCTTGCTTTGCTGGTCCTCTGAACCTTCTTCCTATATTCAAGACACCCACTGGTTTCTTCGTCTTTTTCTTCTTTTCTTTGAGATTGAGAGTCTTCAGGTCCTCTTGTCCTTTAGCCAAATCCAGGAACATCTGTTGGAATTGAGCATTTTGTGCTTGAAGATCCTTCACTATTTGCTCTAGAGCCATTTTCTTACTGAAAAAAACATCGAGAAAATGAGAAACCTGTCTTGAGAATACCTGTTATGCAATGACATGCATGATATGTAAAAATGCAATGTTTTCAAGGATCTCATAGGGTAAACACAAGAAGATGTTAGAAGTTGAACTTTAATTACAGCTTTGAGTGAATAACTTCGTATTGTTGAATGTCCTTCCAAAAGAATCAAGCTCACCATGTCAAGTGGGTCATAGCCCTTGACTCAAGTTATCACGCTTTGGTCTTTGACAACATTTGGTTAGAGGAGAATAAATCCTCTTGCTACTTTGATAGACATCTGGTTCATCATGACCCTGCATCAAAGGCCCTTGAGATCCTTGAAATGGTTATTGATAATGCTATGGTATGATGTCATGATGTTATGTACAAGTAATCATACACAAGCAAAAGCAAGCAAGTCGTTATATACAAACAAAATAAACAAATCCTTAGGTTTAGGCTTGCATGGAGTTTATAGGTAAGTACTCTCTTGAAGTTTAGTTGGTTCAACCTGTCTTAGAAAGTAATCGGGTTCTAGGGGATCTCAATATCATTTATCTTTCTTCATCGGGCATTATTTCAGCACAAGCCTCTTTATTGGCGACCAAAATATCCCGAAAGTCCGATCTCAATGAGCGTAGCATTGAGTATCAACCAATCTTTGGTCGAAACCAAAGTCGGCTATCTCACTACTTCCTAATGGCTAAGTTGTTCAATTAAAGGTTCTAAGGTCAGTTAGGGCTTCATGACACCACACAGCGGCCCCGTATTCTCCTTGACTAAACTCAAGGGCTACCGGTACCAACAAATGTGTCACACTAACGTAGCCATCGCTTCAACCATGCCAGTATACGCCGCACAACCCCCACGATTTATTGCTACTGACCTAAAAGGTGCCCCAGATCCGAGTGTAGGATCTTTAACAATAACCCAAACAAGGACCCATAATATAAAGCAAGCAAGTCAAACAATGAAATCATTTTAAAGGTGATCTAGCTCTAAGGTAACCCCACTTTTAAGATTTCCCCAGTAGAGTCGCCAGTTCTATAATATGGTGGGAGAACTGACTTGGTTGTTTTGCGTTTGATCGCAATTTTTATGGATACCAAGAGTCGCCACTGACTTTTCTTTTATCCAATAAAGGAAAGGGTGAAAAGAACAGGAAAGACTTTGATATGTTTTCTTGAGTTCGGGGGATAGGTTATGAAAATGGAAGGTGTTAGCACCCTTTTCATCTGTAGTTATCTACGGGCTCTTAGTTGCTTGCTAGATCAAAAAATGCTTTGTTTGAAAAGGTATTTTGTGATGGGTGTAAGTTTGAAAATATTTTGCAAAATGCCTTTGTTGCGGATAACTTTGTAATGATTCTCGTCTCTATAAGAATGCATACAAAGTGTTGGTTTTGAAAATAGTTCAAGGAGATGTTTGTTTTTGAAGATGTTTTTGAAGGTGTAAGTGTGGAAATGGTTTTCGTTTGTGAGCAAGCAACTACAAGCATCCTACCTACTCAAAAGGTCTTTGTTCTTTTCCTCCTCCTTTAGATGTTGCTACCTTACCATTGATTTGGTAAGAAGCCCCATCGTTGGATGCGAAGGGACGGACGTGGGTCAATCGTATAGTCATAGAAGGCAACTTATGAGATATTTTAGCAATTTTCGTAAGGGACTAGATCGTTTACCAAAGGCAACATCGAGGGACTACGATATTTTTTATCGATGGTCTTTGCTAAAATGCCTATATTCGAGGGACATGACTATTTTCCGAGGCAACAATCAAAGTTACCCTAGAGGTGTACGTGTGTGAATATTGTGTTTGATTGCATGCATTTTGTATTTGAAATTAGGGTTTTCTAATGGTTGATTTTATCTTACCATACACACTCTAATTACTAGCATTTTATATAAAAAGCAGTAAATTACGGAAAATAAATGTCCTACGCTATTACATATTTTGGGGATGGGGTATTCGAATTTACAAATGAGGGTTGGAAAGCAATAAAAGTCCTAATTTCTACAATCATATTGAATAGCAAGAAAATGTAAAAACAAAACAGCACAAAAGAGAGAAAAATAAGTCTTTTGATTCATGCAGTATGTTCAAAGCATATGTCCTTCGATTCACACACCCCTTTTGCTTTCTTTCGTTTGGGCATGCAAATCAGTACGTATCGAAACATACACCCTTCGAATCACACTTTTTTGTTTTCTTTCGTTTGGGACTGTGAAGCAGTGTGTTCGAAGCCTAAGGCTTTGTGTCAAACCATGCTGTTATTTTTTACTCCAACATTGTTTTATGGTCTGTACAAGTTAGTTCTTAACATATAATTGACAAGAAAGGAAGACAAACGAAAGGTTAGCTTCGAAGGCAATGGTTATTTACATGTTATGCTTGAAATGAAGGGTTTAAAGTCAGGAAGAATTACCTTGAATCTGGAGTCGGTGTTTTGAACTTTGAGTTGTTGCTCTGAATATTCTTAAATTCAAAGGAAGGAAGGAACCTGAGTTCGAAGGATAGGAAAACTTGGATTCGAAAGAGAGAACAAACGAAGATGTTGTATTTTTTGGTTCTGGGTTTAAGAGTGTTTTAAGTGTTCTCTCCTATCTTTTTTTTTCTTATCTTCTCTCTTTGCCTTGACAAAAAGCCTCTCTTTGTTTGTCAAAAATCCCTCTGAAAAGCCACCTCCCAGCCCTCTTAGATGTGTTGTGAAACATCTTATTTATAGAAGAGTCTTGTTGGGGTTTTGGGGGGAAAACAAATGAAATTTGAACGGTTTTGGTATCTCCTTTTCATAGTTTTCGAGGTGCAGCTTTTATATGCCAATTTGGTGCAAATTAGAAGCAGCATAGCAGGGCTGTTTTACAGCAGTTTTGGAGTATTATGGCAGCTTGGTGCAGGACTGTTTCATAGTAGTGCAGCAGACTGCTTTTGACATGGTTTTAGGTTTTTATGTGGACTTTGTTCAGCAAGCATCTTAAATACTTCACCCTTTCGTTTTGCTCACATGGATCCTCAACCTTCGACCAGACTCAACAACAGACGAAACAATAATTGTTTCCACCAATTGTGTGTCCTTCGAATGGACCACCAAATGTATGTTCTTCGAATGGACCGCCATATGTATGTTTTTTGGATGGGCCACCAAATGTAAGTTCTTCGAATCCACCAATTGTATGTTCTTCAAATGGACCACCAAATGTATGTTCTTCAAATGGACCACCAAATGTAAGTTCTTCGAATGGGCCACCAGATGTATGTTCTTCGAATGGGCCACCACATGTATGTTCTTCGAATGGGGCACCAAATGTAAGTTCTGCGAATCCACCTATTGTATGTTCTTCGAATGGACCACCAAATTTAAGTTCTTCGAATGGGCCACCAAATGTATGTTCTTCGAATCCACCAATTGTAATTCATAGTGTAGAAACTATGTGTGTTGATGGGTTTAGAGGTGGAATCGAAGTAAGCATGGAGGAAGTCATTGCCTTGTGGATCGAAGCAAGCATGATGGAAGCCATTGCCTTGTGGATTGAAGCAAGCATGAAGGAAGTAATTGCCTTATGGATTGAAGCAAGCCTGAAGGAAGCCATTGCCTTGTGGGTCGAAGCAAGCATGAAGGAAGCCCCTGCTTTATGGATCGAAGCAAGCATGAAGGAATTCATTGCCTTGTGGATCGAAGCAAGCATAAAGGAAGCCACTGCTCAGTCGAAGCTTGCATGAAGGAAGCCATTGCCTTGTGGATTGAAGCAATCCTGAAGTAAGCCATTTCCTTGTGGATCGAAGCAAGCATGAATAAATCCCCTGCTTTGTGGATTTAAGCAAGCATGAAGGAAGCCATTGCCTTGCGAATCAAAGCAAGCATGAAGGAAGCCACTACTCAGTCGAAGCTTGCATGAAGGAAACCATTGCTCAGTTGAAGCTTGTGGATCGAAGCTTCTTCTTCAATTTGTCCAAATCTGCCAACCACTCCTTTCAATCAGTCATGTAGCCTGAACCAGATTTTGAATTCAACATAGTTATCTGCATCTGCACACCCTTTTTGTCTGCTTTGTACTTGTGCAAACTTGAGCTTTTGAAAATCTTTGTGAGAAATATCTTGAGAAAAGAGAAGGCAAATTTTGGGGTACAATAGCAACCTTTAACAAGAGACTAGTATTGTTTACCAATTTATAGGGTAAACATTCTGTTTAGGATACGCTATGGGAATGGAATGTGATTAAGTCGTATCATAATTGCATTGATGTGTTAAGTCTCTATTAGAAACACATTCATGCCGGCGGTGGATTTTAATTCGTATCATAATTGCATAGATGCATTAAATCTATATCGGATACACATTATGCTCGGGATACGTGTATGAAATATCATAATTACATAAGTGTGTTAAGTCTGTATTGGATATACAATTGACTCGGAATACGTTAAACTTGTATTAGAGCTTTAGAAGTGTGTTAAGTTCCTATCGAATATACAATTGGCTCGAAATACACTTAAGCCTTATTAAAATTGCAGAAGTGTGTTAAGTTTGTATCTGAAACGTATTCATACATTTTATCATTATTCTCCTGTTCAGCACTTTCTAGAAGAAAGAGACAAAGAAGCACAAAGTAGAGGAAAGACACAGAAATCATTGGAATCGAAGGCTGAATGTGTTTTGTATTTGGTAGCCTAATGAGGTTATGACTTGGTAAATCAGAAACTGGATATGAAATTATGGAAATCCTAGGAATCAGAAGTCGATTCCCATAGAAGGCGTCATTTCTTCGTTCGGGAACTATAAATGAATGTTCTAGCTTCACGAAGGAACCCAAAGTGAAGAGAGTTGGATAATTGTTGATCTTGAACGTTGGCTCCAGTCTCTTTCACATCGGTGATCACGACTTTAAAAGTCTATCAGAATTACTGACTGCAAGTGCACAGTCTAATCACGTAGTTTTAAAAGATATTGAACCCACAAGGAATGATAATCAAACTAATGCTATCTAATGTTACTATGTAAATCTAAGGCTGGTGATTAATCTTGGGTTTTGAGAGAAACGGGAAATAAATTCAAATTTAATTAAAATATTCAATGACGGAACACTGGTATGGAACTCGTCAAACTTCAGGGATTCGATAAATTGTTGGCGTAATCTTTAAATGTTAAAATACTCTTCAATAGAAAATATTGATTTAAAAGCCTTTGTCTCACACACTCGTGTTTATTCACTCTCACTAAACTCATATACCATAATGCTTTTCTCTCGCTGTCTCATTAGAATTTAAAAGTAATTTTTGTAAACCAATAAATTCTAATTAACCCTAAAGTGCTCTCGATGTGTTTAGAATTAATTTATAGTTTCGACTATCCGATTAAAAATCTCAAAACTGTGTGTCTTTTACTCTCGTAACAAAATTGTTTCAATTAGAATTAGAAACTAGACCAGAAAAATAGTTTGTAAATATTTACGCTAATAAATTGTCGAACCCTGTCCGCGAGACTACTTTTACATATCGGTATCAAGGGAATTAGTTGGACATAGTTTCGAATACAAACATGATATAACAGTAATTAAACATAAGACTAAACATGATTTCTAAGAACAAAAAAAATAAAAAATAAATTGAAAACCTGGAAGTAAACTGAATTGAATAATTGGAATATCTTCGAGTATAATAAAGCTTGAATGCAGACTTGAATTAAAATCACAATCCTCCACAAATGCCGACAGGATTCGCTTAAACAGAAATACTGAATGAATAATGAAAATAGCCTAATACTAAAATAGCAATAGTCCCCCGATGTGGAAGAGCTATTTCTATTTCAGGTGATTTTCTGTCTAAAAACTAAGAATAAGAGCTCTGGCTGCTGAGAAATTGGCGAACCCCATAATGTCCACTTCTCTTCCCTTTTATAGTGTAACTTCCCTTGAAAATCTCGCTAATCCAAGCCTTTAAGAACCGTCGTGTTTGAACAATAAAATAGGAAAAAGGAATCGGAACATGGCGAGAATCTAGGAGAATTGCATCGGGGTGGGATCCACTTAATGGAAGTGGCAGGCGCCACTTAGTTTGCTTGAAGTGGCAGGGGACACACATATAGGTGGCAGGCGCCACCTCTTTAAATATGGTAAGAGCCACACACAGTAGCAAGCTCCACTTCTAGTGAGCTTCATGGGCCTTTGGTTGTGCTCTTTTTAAATACTTCACCCCTCTTTGCTCTTTTACCATCTTTCTTGATTTTATTTATTTATTTTCTTCTTTTTAGTTAAATCTCCAACTTGCTCGATATACCTGAAATAAGACAATAATACAGGCATAACAAGACATAAGCAGAGAAAATCTAAACTAAATTCCATGCGAGTGGAGTCAAATATATGATATAATTTTGCATTATCAAATTTCACCATACTTGAACCTTTGCTTGTCCTCAAGCAAATAATCGACATGGTAATTACACTAAACATGGGTCTCAAACAAAAACACGACAAGACTCGAAACATACATGGTTGTGAGGTTTTTGTTAGAAGGAGGGGTATTAAATGTCAACACCAAGGGTACCGTAGTGACACGAAATCATATAATGCAATCAAAAACTCCCTCCCTATGCAAATCAATTTGAATCATTCTATTATAACTCGACCTATTTCTTTTGCTTCATTTTATCTATTTTCATTCAGGCGTAATCAGATTAATCCCTTTATTTGTACACGCACATAGTAAGGTAATCGGTTAATGATTCTGATCCTTTGTTTCATGGTTCGGGTACATAAGTTTGGTAACCCCTTTTATTAACCAATCGCAGTTGCAGGGGATCAGACTGTAGCCCGCTCTACCAAGTTTAGCATCAGACACCTCTGAATCAACTGACAACGAGTTGTTTTATTATATTTTATAGGTTCCACAATCGTTGGGTTAAGTGACCGGGTGAGGGTCACCTAACTTAATAGGTGCATTCCCTATTTTTAAATCTATTATGGCAAATAATAATAATTTTTTTATATAATTTTTGGGATCATTCACTTATATTCATCGACTCCCTATATAGTATGTGCTTAAGATGGTGTTGACGGCTAATATAAACTACTCGAGGATAATTTAAAACTCGAACTTAAGGTCTCGGCATAAAAGGTATTTGTTCTGGACTGGGCAAGTACTTGCCCCAAAAGCATACAGCCCAAACTGAGGATTGTTGGGCATTTCCCCACGTGTCCACTAGGAGGACGTAGTTCATATGTCCATGTCATCATCATCCTGCTCTCAGAGAATAACAGGTCCAAATTTTGCTTTATTGGGGAAGTTCACCAGGGAGGAGGCCACGTGCTGGACTTCATACTCCCGTAAACCCTGGCAGTCTTTGTTGTTGGGCTTCATCATGGCCCAACACTGAAGAACTTGGCCCGGTGCTGGGGTTTATAAATACCCTCTCACTTGAGAGGGTCAGGTACATAATCTCTCACTCATTCTTATACTTACTTGCATTTGCTCTGAACCTCACTTTGGCATCAGAGTGTCTTACAGGTACCCCCCCCCCCCCCCTCTCCCACTTCACTTCCAACCTCTACTCGACTTGAAGCTTGTGGGCTTCCACAATCCCTTCTCATCAGGTACGATCAGTGGCGCCATTTATGGGAAACCAACTTCTCGTCTCCATATCAAGACCAAAGCAACTCTTCACCAAACTGTGTGATTTCCATGGTCGACCAAGCTGCCAACAGTAACCAAAACACCCATCTCGACAACCCTAACAACGACGTTGGTAACAACAATACCGACCATGACATTGACATGGCCAGTCCCGAGAAAAACTATAGAGACGGAGTGACCACTTCTTCATCAACCTGCGCGCAACCGCGCGAGGACGTTTATCATCCTCCACAGAACTATGAACCAAATGCATACCAGGAGGTCCCCATCCCTACAGGTGCTGACGCCACGACTAGAGCTCTGTTCACAGCCATCAACCAGACCAACTACATGATCTTCTCACAGGGTGAGCGGTTGAGGATGCTCGAGAAAACTCGTCAGGCCCCAAGAAGACACAGGAGACCTGACACTCCTCCTCCTGATCCAATGTATACCTTCCCCAATCTCCCTCGTAGAGATGCAAACGGGATAGCTCGTGAAGTCCTTCTCCCAGACGACCTGAGCGAGGCCCTGCGTTGGGGAGGAACCAGCCTGAGGCTACGGGGAGGCGCGGTCATACACCCCCGTGTCGGGAGTGATGATCCCCTGGAAACAACAGGAACAGGGGAAATGGAGAAAGACAACCTTGACCAAAGAATCCCCCCGCGACCAAGGTTGTCACAATGACCGCTGCTACAATTGACCCCTCTCCCTATCCCCAGACAGAAGTGACAAAGACAACCCCCGTGGTCCATTATCCCAAGCAACCATGGAGGCTCTCATTCTTAGGGGAATGGAGAAACCTCCACTACTAAAGGAGTACGACGACATTACTGATCTCGTCGACCACATCGATGGGTTTGAAGCATTTCTCCATTATCACAATGCTAGAGGGCTAATTAAATACTGGCTATTCCCCACAACATTAAGGGAAAAAGCCATGGATTGGTACAAGAACCTTTCCCCCGGGTTGATCACCTCCTGGAGGAGCCTAAAGAACTAGTTCATCAACAACTTCATCACGTCTCGTCGACATCCGAAGACTGAGGCCTCCCTTGAGGCGATCGTCCAAAGAAGTGACGAGACCTTCAGGGAATACATTTATCAGTTTATCCGCGAGGCCACTCATATCCTGTGCACTGATCACATGAAAAGATACCTGCTCGAGAGATGACTCCTTCTTGGAATGGAATTCAGAAAGTTCATCGGCATTGCGCCCTCCCGGTCTTTTGACGATATCCTCGAAAATTCCAGGGCATGCATGGACTACGAGGAGAAAGAAGCAGCCAATAAAGCGCGTGACTCGAGGAACGGCGGACCACCTAACATACCACGGCACCAGGACATGGGCCCTACTCGAAAAACTGGGTAGAAGAGAAGGGAGGAGAAACCGCACGATCCCCCCGAGCATAGAGGACCGGAAGGATGGTTCACATAGTACACCCTGCTGACCGCTTCCCGCGAGTGTATCCTTATGGATGCTTTAATACCGAGTTTAAGGACGGAGGCGTCAGACGTCCATGACCCGCACCTACAAAGCCTGGGGAAAACATAACAAAATACTGTCAAAACCATCAGAGCCACGGGCACTTGACGGAAGAGTGTGTCCAACTCAAGGATGCCATCGAGACTCTCATCAAGGGTGGGAGACTCGGGAAGTACAGACGCAATGACGCCCATCTCCGGTACACCCGCGAGGTAAAAGAAATTGGGGAATAAACTCGGTTGTCCGATAAATCGGGTCCCCTCCGGGTGGCTTTCTCCATGACGAGGCCCGAACACTTCCACGTCCCTGATAGCTACGAGGATGAACCCTTGTCCACACACAATAGATGGGATAAATTCCCCTCCGCCATGGTCATATCTGGAGGGGGACTCAGTGACATCTCAATGAGCTCGGCGAAAAAGAAGCTCAACGAGTTGGCGGACGTAGCCCTAACCCAGGAAGTAACAATTGAAAGGTTCAAAGGAAAATTTAAACCAATCACTTTCTACCTAGAGGAGTTTCCCGACGGATCCCCAAACTCAAACATTCCTTTGCTAGTAAGGGCAAGGATGGACAACTTCGACATACATCATATTCTAATCGACAAGGGGAGTTCCATCAATGTCATGTACAGTCACCTGTTTAGAACCCTGCAGCTCGATGATACCCACATGTCACCATATGTGGGGTCCGACCTACAAGGATTCAATGGTTCAAATTCCAAGCCATGGGGCTACGTTGAGATCTTTGTCACCTTCGAGGAAGAAACCGCATCCTGACAGGTCAAGGTATGGTTTCTGGTGATCGACTACCCGTCTCTCTATAACTGCATCCTGGGGAGACTGATAATGGTCGAGCTGACCGCCATGCCCTCCACTGTCCATTTGAAAATGAAGTTCTACACAAGAAAGGGACGCGTCTCCACTATCCATGGGGACATATCAACTACCAGAAGATGTTTTCACGCGGCTTTGAAAGGGCAGAGCATGGTCGACACTGGAGCATGACCCGCCAAAAGAGCAACCATTGCTCGACCTAAATCGAAGTCTGCTCAGATCCAAGAACCAAGGGTTCCACTAAAGGTCTACTATATCTCGCTCGACACCCACTTTGACAAAGATGAAGTCGAAGCCCCAAATCGTGAACAGAATCCTCTCCGACCCATCCCAAATGGATACTTTGAGTTCATCCCCCTCGGCGAACACCCTCACAAATGCGTAAATATCGGCACTAGACTCCCGGACTTGGTAAGGAAGAAGCTCAAAGCTTTCTTAAGGGAGAACGTGGACTTGTTTGCATGGAGTACTGCAGATGCCCGGACTCGAACCTGAGGTCGCCTGTCACTAACTCGTCGTTGATCCAGCCGCTAGGGCAGTAGTGCAACGTACGGTAGGCAATCTCCCAAAAAAGCGGAGGCTACTAAAAAAGCAGTAAAAGACCTCTTAGAGGCAAATTTTATTTCTGAGGCCCGGTACTCAACTTAGCTCTCAAATGTTGTACTTGTCAAAAAGAATAATGGAAAATGGAAAATGTGTGTTGATTATACTGATCTTAATCAGGCATGTCCCAAAGATGCTTTTCCTTTACCTAACATTGATATGTTGGTCGACAACTCGACCAACTACAAAATTTTGTCATTTATGGATGCCTACTCGGGCTATAACCAAATTCCAATAGTGATAAGCGATAAACATTGCATCTCCTTCATGACCGGCTCGGGCAATTACTTCTACAACATAATGCCCTTCGGCCTAAAAAATGCAAGGGCAATGTATCAGCGGATTATAAACAAAGTCTTTTGCAATGAGATCAGATACATGCTCGAGATATACATGGACGACATGATCGTCAAATCTCGAACAAAAACTGACCATGCTTCCCACCTCAAGAGAGTCTTCGCCCAAGAGAGACAATGCAAAATGAGATTCAATCCGGTGAAGTGCACCTTTGGGGTTAAGGCCGGAAAATCTATCGGTTTCTATCTGACCGAATGGGGAATTGAAGCCAACCTCGACAAGTGTCGAGCATTCTCCGAGATTCCCACGCCTAGCTCAAAAAAATCCATACAAGTCCTAAACGGTATGCTCACCTCGCTTTCCTGTTTCGTGGTGAAGTCCATGCAACACGCACTACCATTTTTCAAACTCATGTGCAAAGAAGCGGCTTTCGAATGGACCGAGGAGTGCGAACAAGCCCTCTTCCACCTCAAGCAAAGCCTTTCACAACCACCCGTGTTGTCACGTCCAGAGAGCAGGGAAACTTTGTTCCTTTACCTGGTCGTCTCCACCAAGGCCATAAGCACAACCCTCATTCGCGAGACACCAGACGGGCAGAAACCAGTGTACTTTACGAGCAAAGCATTACAAGGCCCTGAGGTCAGGTATCAAAAGATTGAAAAAGTATCCTTAGCCCTTATCAACGTGGCGAAGAGACTTATGCACTACTTCTTGGCCCATACGATCATCTTACGAATAGACCAACCCGTGAGACAGCTCCTAGGTCGACCAGACATGGCTGGTCGAATTCTAAAATGGTCCTTAGAGCTCTCAGAGTTAGATGTTTAGTACGAGAGCAAGAAAGCCCTCAAAGCCCAAGCACTGACCGACTTCGTCGTAGAGGTGACCACTCACAATCCCCTCGTAGAGGAGAAGCATAAGTGGAACATATTTATAGACGGAGCTTCCAACTCGATGGGGAGCAGAGTGAGAATCCTCCTAGAGAACGAAGAAGGCTTCGTGATCAAACACTCCCTCACCTTCTTGTTTCCCATGTCGAACAACCAGGGTGAATATGAGGCCCTGCTTGCAGGATTAAGGCTAGCCGAGGATCTGGGTGCCCAAGAAGTATAACTATTCACAGACTCCCAACTCGTCATATCTCAAGTGCAAGGAGGATATCAGGCTAAGAACAACAGCCTCATCGAATATCTGAACCTAGTCAAAGAGCGTATGAAAAAGTTTGATCGCGCAGAAATTAAACACGTGCCTCGCGAACAGAACATGTAGGTATACATACTCTCAAAGCTCGCGAGTACAAAGAAGAAAGATGGGAATAAATCTGATCTTATTGGTTGATCAGAACCTGAGAAATGGCCGGAAGATGGTCTGTAGTTTGGCCGTGAAGTCGAGGAGAAAATGGGGTTGTACCTGCAAGGCACTCTGACGATCAAGTAAGAGTGGGAATAAGGAGATACAAGCAGAGTATTAGGTGGTGAATAGTAAGTATTCGATACCTGGCCCTCACAAGTGTGAGGGTATATATAATGCCTCTGGTGCATGGCTATTGGTTCCTGATTTCGCGCCTGGATATGTGGATCCATGAAATCAGGTAACTGCCATGACTTATTCAAACCGGGCAGATGTGCTCGTAACTAGCCATTGGTCCTAAGGAGGGGGTCAGTTACGGGCATCTCTCTGGTTTGTTCCTGGTGGTCTGTACGATTTTGATGTCGGGAAGGCTAAAAGGGTGTTCATCGATCATCCTAGGCCAGTGCTGGTTCAGGAGGACAAATGGCTGACATTTCTCGACAGGTAACAGGAAATCCGGGTCATGGTCGTGTTGGCCGTACCAAAGGAAATGTCTTAGACCGGGCCGAGTCAAGCTGTTGGGCCAATCTAGAACAATAGCCCCCTAAGTCGTTGCTTCTAGGTGCAGGAGTGATGACTTTAACATCTGCTCACGGAAGGGGTGCGTTTTACGGGGAAATGAGTGTTTCCTGTTATGCATTGCTTGTAGGGAGATGAGGAATCGTTCGTTAGGACCTTTGAATTTGGATAGGTAGCTTGTTTCGGGAAGCGTGCTAGCAAAGCGGCACAATGATGACCTAGGGCTAGAGTGTAATGATGACGACCCTAGGGTTTCCCCATGCGCGTGTTTCATACAAGAGGATTGTTTCAGCTATAAATACGAGGGAAACAGGGTGTTTAGTATTTTCCATATTCTCTCTCAACTGCTCATATTAGCTCGATTGTCGGCCATTGTTGTTCGTTTGAGTTTTTCTGCTCGCAGCTGCTTACTTTCGTCCTTTCTTCTACTATTAACTGGTAAGTTTCTAATCCTTCATTGTTGTTTTCTCTCAGTAGTTTATATTTTCTCCTTTTACTTTCTAGAGATGTATGCAGTTAGGATAAGGTTCTGCTTGCAAGGATTTCGTTGGAGAGGGTTGGCGGTAGACGGAATTTCTGTAGTTTAGAATTGTCAGAGCCACTGTGAGGTCTCCTTGGGGACCTCGTGGTATGTCGTAGACTTCCCATTTAGGGCTTAGGGCTTTTTCATCAATTCTTATCCGTTTATACGCCTCAATGAGGGTTCAGGTCGGGGATATGATCCTCGTTTCCCAGCGCCCTTTCGCTTGTTTAGCGGTGGAAGGGTGGTTCTGACATTGATGTCGGGCTCATCTTTTTCCTCTTCTTTTCAGGTGTTATGGCTGACAATGCCCGGGTCGATATTTCGAGCGACTCCACGTAGTCCTCGAGGAGTTCTTCAGACGAGACGAGTAGTTCGTCGAGCATCCTGGAAATTTTCGGGGATGAACAGAATCAAATGGGGCAGCAAACGGAGGAGGCGACATGGAGATGACTTCCGCCGACCAAGGTTGCTTGTTTCCTCCTTCCTAGGAGGAACCTCAGGATTGGTTCGCGAGCGACCCCTGGGACTGGCCATCGTATTTTTAGGAGCACCGAAAGGATGTCTTTACGGACGTGTACACTCACGAGGAGGGGACCCAGGAGGAATGGTCGTTATACATCCACGGGAAGGAGAGCAGAATATGCTCAAAATATGACAAGAGGCGGATCCCAATGTATGACATTGTATTTCGAGAGATGGGTATTCGCCTCCCCTTTTCTGACTTCGAGGTGGCCGTATTCAGGAACTTGTGTGTGGCTCCCTCCCGACTGCATCCGAACAGCATTGCGTTCATGCGAGCGTTCAAAATAGTTTGTGATCATTTGAAGATAGGGGCCACCATTCCCTTGTTCTTTTACAGCTTCCACCTTCAGAGGAGCAAGATCGACAAAAAGTGGGGATGGCTTTCCCTGAAGTAAGGCAATGGGAAGATATTTAAAGCCTATTTGGAGTCTGTGCGCCACTTCAAAGATAAATACATTTTGGTGTAGCCTTCTTCGACCAAGGCGATGTTAAAAGTCTTTAGGATTGTGCCTTCTCTAAACGAGGACGAAACTCCACAACTGAATAAGCTAGGAGATCCTATTGCAAAGCTGGTCTATAAGTTCCCATTCCAATGGACGAGGAAGCATTTTGATAGAAAACTGGGCTCCTATGTCTGGAGAGAAGGGGAGCTCGGAGACGAGGATCTGGAGAGCTTCACTATCCTGACCGTGTTCGTGACTCAGATCCCTTGCATCCAGCGAGTTGGTCGGGGAGGTAGACCTGTGTTGGACAAACACGGGGAGCCCGTATATGAACCGGGCCTCATAAACGTAAAGGAGCTCCTCGAAAGCGAGGACCCTGTTAGATACTTGGGTATGTATATATGTTTCTAATAGTAGTAATTGGTTGTTGTTTGTTTGACTCCTCGTTTACTGACTATGTTTCTTTTTGTTTATTTTACAGAAAGCATGAATCCTGCTCAGTAGCCCTTAGCTAAGACTCTTGCTGCTAGAGCGAGGAGGGCCCTGAAGGATGCACAGACTAGTTCAGCGCCAGCTACTGCTTTGGGGTCGGGCGACTCATCCTCGACTCATACCATAGTTTCTCTTTCTCCTGTTGATGTTTCCTCGAAGGCAAAGAGGCCGCGAGCCGAGGGGAGTGTCGACCTGACCGAGGGAAAATGGAAAGGAACATACGACTTGCCTCCCTGCTGGCTAGAGAGGTCCTTTTTTAGGGTGCGGCTCTCTGACTTCCCCGGGCCGAATCTCTCCATCTCGAGGGAATGGGCCGCCCGGAGAAGAGGGCGATGCTGTTGCAAGATACTAACAGTTTTATGCGGATCTTGGAGATGGCGGTTGCTTACACTGAGGGAAGTTCCTTCTAGGAGGCAGAGATGAAGAATCTTCGGGCTAAGCTGGTTACGAGCGAGAAGGCCTTGGTCGAGAAAGATAAAGCCCTGAAGTTGTTTGAGGAAGAATCAGGGAGGCTCTCCGAGGAACGCAAGGTTCTCTTGCTCGAGAAAAAGGACCTTGAGGGAAAGGTGGCGGCCCTGACTGCTGAGATGACGCCCGCTGAAGACAAGCCGAAGGATACTAAGGATCTGAAGACTCGGGCTGAGTTGATTGCTCGCTTTCAGCTGGTTGTGGATGACGCTCAGGCTGCTTCCGAAGGGAGCTTCGAAAATGCCGTGAATCAGATGTGTGTGTTGAACCCCGGTGTTGAGCTCAACACCTCAAGAATGGGGGTAAATTATTATGTAGCTGCCGATCATATTCTAGTCCCTGATTATCTCAAGGATATTGTCGCTCAGCCGACCGGAGGTCCCGCCCAATTGTTTCCCATTGTTGAAGGGAAGCGAAAGGATGATTTTTTTATGTTTATTTCAGCTTGTGTTCCGTATACGTTTTATTTGTATTTTCGGGCTATTTCCCGTTTATGTAATATTCGCACATCATCGACCCAAGTGGTCGTTTTATTTATATTTTGGCCAATGGTCGTTTGCTATGAATGTTTAACTTGTGTTTTTTGCATGTTTGTTGACAAACTAGCCCATTTAGGACATTTATTATTTTGCTAGGAGTTTATAGTGAGATTTGCTTGTTGGGTATGTTGGTCAGTATGGGGAAACTGATCAAACGGCCAGGGTGAATACCAGGCGAGGGCCATAACTCAGATCTCGTTTCGAGGAACCCGGGTTCGACAGCATGAACTTCCCATCACGAGTTGGGCGTTCTACCATCGTGGAACAAGAACTATGGAGCTCGGTCGAGTTATCCATGTCGGGCAGAGGGTGCACTCGTCGATAGAGTGGAGCCTCGCCCCTTCTGAATACTTTGGGTGCTACGCTCGTGCATAGGCATGCACGCGTGGTCGGGCCTGGGTGAGTTTGTCTTGTTGACCAAACTCGCCGACTGCTCAGTGTTATTAATTGTAATATTGTTTTAGCTTTTCATTGTTCCATGATCAAACGAGTTGTTCCCCTTATAAGTTTTCCAAGTAATATGCTCCAGTCCCTGTTTTCGCGTAGACGTGATAAGGACCTTCCCAATTCGCTGCGAGCTTACCCTCGCAAGATTCTTTGCAATTTCTCTTTAAGACAAGGCTGTCGACCTCGAATTCTCGTCGTATGACCTTAACATCGTAGCGCATGGCTATTTTTTGTTTGAGCGAGGCCTCTCATAGGGCCGCTCCTGTTCTGATTTCTTCCACCAGATCCAGTTCTTCACGGAGGGCAGCATCATTCATCTGCTCGTCGGGAGGTGCCTTAGTTCTCCTGGAAGGTTCCTCGATCTCTACGGGAATGACGGCCTCCATCCCGTACGCTAGTTGGAAAGGAGTCTCCCTGGTGGATGAATGCGCAATCGTTCGATATCCCCAGAGCACACTGTGTAACTCTTCTACCCATCGCCTCTTGGTTTTGTCCAACCTTTGCTTGAGGCCCCTGAGTATTACTATGTTTGCAGACTCAGCTTGGTCGTTCATTTGGAGATGCTCGACATAGGCCAAGTGTTGGGTGGTGCCCAGTTTGGTGACGAATTCTTGAAAGGTGTGGTCTGTGGACTGGGTCCCGTTGTCAGTGACTATCGCTTGTGGGATGCCAAAGTGAGTGAGGATATTTATTTTATAGAAGCGAAGGGCGTTTTGGGCGGTGATTTTGGCCAAAGCTTTGGCTTCTATCCATTTGGTGAAGTAATCGACTGCTACGATCAGATATTTGTTCTGATTGGTTCCGACCACGAATGGTCTGAGGAGATCCAGTCCCCACCAGGCGAAGGGCCACGGAGAGGAGAGGGATTTAAGCTCGTTATGAGGAGCTAAATGCATGTCCCCATGTCGCTGGCATTTATCGCATTTCTTCAGGTGCTCTTTTGCATCATGTTGAATTGTGGGCCAGTAATATCCTTCCCCCGAAGGCTTTTCTTGCAAGGGATCTCCCGCCTAGATGTTGACCATTGACGCCCTCGTGGATTTCGAGCAAGACGTGCTCTTCCCCGCTTTAGTCGACGCATTTGAGAAGTGGAATGGAAAATCCTCTACTGTAAAGTTTGCCTTCGACCAAAATGTATGAGCAAGCTCTCCGCCTGACGGCGGTCGCTTATTTCGGGTCGTAGGGGAGTTTTCCCTTAGTGAGATAGTCGTGTACAGGGGTCATCCAGCAATTATTGTCCCCGATGGCAAACACTTCTAAGGTAGAACATGGCTTTTGGGTGCTCGGTCGAGGAAGTATTTCTTGTATCACCAATTTATTCCCTCCTTTTCTCTTTGTGTTTTCCAACTTAGATAGGATATCTGCGCGGGCGTTGAGCTCGCGGGGAACGTGTTGTACGTCCACAGATTTAAATTTCATTTTCCTCTCTTGGACCAGGGCCCAATATTTGGCGAGTTGTTCATATTTGACCTAATATTCGCCTCGGACTTGAGAGGCGACCAACTGTTGGTGAAGATTTTCACTTCCTCGACTCCCAGATCTTCGGCCAATTGTAAACCTACAAGGAATGCCTCGTATTCGGCCTGATTGTTGGAGGTTGGAAAAGATAGGGTGAGGGAGACTTCGATGAGGGTCCCTTCTTTGTTTTCTAGTATGATGCTCGTGCCGCTTCTGGATGCGATCCATCGGGATCTACAGGCGAGGTCATTTCAGCTACAAAGACGGCCAAGGCCTGAGCCTTAAGGGCTTTCCTGCTCTCGTATTGGATATCAAGTTCAGAGAGCTCCAAGGACCATTTCAACATTCTGCTGGCCATGTCTGGTCTTTTGAGCAGTTATTTTATTGGTTGATCTGTCCGGAAAATAATGGTGTGGGCCAGGAAGTAGTGTCTAAGTCTCCTCGTTGCATTAATGAGAGCTATAGCTACTTTTTTAATTTGTTGATAGCTTGCCTATGGGCCCTGTAGGGCCTTTCTCGTGAAGTAAATTAGCCTTTGCCCTTCTGGAACTTCTCTTATCAGTGTCACGCTTATTGCCTCGGAGGCGACGGCTAGATAGAGGTAAAGGACCTCGTCTTTCTCGGGCCGAGAGAGGACGGGAGGCTGTGACAATGCTTGTTTTAAATGAACAAGGGCTTGTTCATATTCGGGCGTCCACTCGAAGATGGCTTCCTTGCGCAGGAGTTTGAAGAAGGGGAGCGCGTGTTGGGCGGACTTTGCCATGAATCGAGGGAGAGAGAGAAGTGAGCATGTCGTTCAAGATCTGGATGGACTTTTTTGAGGTGGGCGTCGAAAATTCGGAAAATTCCTGACATTTGTCGGGGTTTGCCTCAATGCCTCGTTCCGTCAGATAGAATCTGAGGAACTTTCCTGCCCGAACACCGAAGGTGCATTTTTCTGGGTTGAATCGCATCCAACACTTTCGAGCTTGCTCGAATACTTTCTTTAAGTGGGCGGCATGGTCGAGCTCTCCGGTGTACTTGACGATCATGTCGTACATATAGACTTTGAGCATGTCGCCTATCTCATTGTGAAATACGTTGTTCATCATGCGCTGATATGTGGCGCCCGCATTTTTCAGGCCGAATGGCATTGCATTATAGTAATAGTTTCCCGACTCTGTCATGAAAGCGGTGTATTTTTTGTCCATTTTTGCCATGGGGATCTGGTTATAACCAGAGTATGCATCCATGAATGATAGCAATTTAAAATCGGTCGAGTTGTCGACCAGTTTTTCAATATTGGGGAGGGGATAAGCATCTTTCGGGCAAGCCCAATTGAGATCAGTATAATCAATACACATGTGCCATTTTCCATTAGATTTTTCACAAGAACTACATTTGATAGCCAGGTTGTGTATTGGGCTTCAGAAATAAAAAGTGCCTCTAAGAGGTCTTTTACAGCTAGTTCTGCAACCTTTGCTTTCTCGGACGACTGCTTTCTTATACGCTGCGCCACCGCCTTGAGGGAAGGATCTATAGTCAAGTGATGGCACGCGATCTCTGGATCTAAATCGGGCATCTCGACCACACTCCAGACAAACAAATCAACATTCTCCCTTAGGCAAGCTTTGAGTTGCCTTTTTTCTAGGTCGGGGAGGTCTGCTCTGATCTTTACTTCTCTGGTGGGGTCTTCTCTGAGGGGAACTAGCTCGAAGTCACCATCCAAGATGGTCCATGCGTGACTCAAGAGTTCGTTGTAATCAGTGGAGGAGGTCGACCCTTCCTCTTCGACCATAGTTTCCTCCCCTTTCCTTCTTTGCTCGACATGGCCTTCCTTGGAGAAGCGACTGTCGAGGTCAATGGTATCAACCCTCGGCAGAGGCTTGACTTCCTAGGAGCGGGAGGGCAGTGTGGCTCCAGTGCTCGTTCGAGGTTTAGCATTGATGGAACTGAGGCCCTTGGCTGAAGCTTCAAAACACCTTCTGGCTGCCTGGATGTCCTCGTGGAGGTGGTGACCAAGCCTTCGGCGGTTTAGTACTTCATCTTGAGATGCACGGTAGAAGGGACAACAATGAGTTCGGTGAGAGTGGGTCTCCCGAAGATGCACAGGTAGAGAGACGGGAAATCTACCACCAAGAATTGGGTCTTGATGGCTATGGTCGTTACCCCTCTCCCAAATTTGACGATCAGCTCGACATATCCCCAGGGTTTTGTGCTGGCTCCATTGAAGCCCTGGAGATCAGATCCCACGTAAGGGGTTAGGTGTCTCTCGTTCAGCTGTAATGTCCACTGAACTGCCTTGGTTGACCAGAATGCGACGCACGTCAAAATTAGCCATACGAGCTATCACGAGTAGTGGGATGATCGAATTTGAGGCCCCTCCCAACAATTATTCCCTGTAGAAGGCAAGGGGATGAGAGCCTCCTCAGAATTTATCGAGCATGGAGTCCATATGTGAGTTGGCTTTGACGAGTTGGTCGAATCTCCTGTTCATCGACTCAACTGTGTGCCTATTGAATCCTCCACCGGAGATGACCATGGTTGCGGGGAAGGATTCCCAAGGACTATGGAAGGAGAATTACAGGGGGACGTTCTCCATGTCCAGATAATAGAAATCTTCCGGCCGTGAGATGCTCATGGTGACCGGAATGGCATCGAGGTCGGGGTATTTCTTCCCTTCCTCGACGTTTTTGGTTTCTGGTGCTTCGTCACGGGCACCCTCCTTCTTTTTATACTGCTTGAGGTGCCCGTCTCTGATCAGTATTTTGATTGCATCCTTGAGATGGATGCAATCCTCCGTGTTATGCCCGTGACTCTTGTGGAACCTACAATATTTGCTCTTGTCGGTTCCCGGTTCGGACGATATTTGTCGGGGGAAGCGCACCCCGGCTTGCTTAAATTCAGAATTGTAACATTCAGAAAGAATACACTCCCTTGAGGTTGTCAGAGGGGTGTAGTCATGGAAATGACTGGATGTCCCCTTATAGTCTTTGGAATCACGGGACTTGTCCTCCCATTTCTTCTCTCCTCGATGGGATGTCGAGGGCTCATTGTTCTTCAAGGACTTCACACTCTCTCCATGCCTTGATTCCCTGGCGTTGTTGGCCGCTTCCTTCTCCTCGTACTGTATGTACGCTTGGGCTTTGAGGAGGAGGGAGTCGAGCATGGCCGGTGTCTCTATGCCTACAACTTTGGCAAAGACACCGCGGGGGCAGAGCCAGCGCTCGAGGAGGTACTTCTTCATGTTGTCCATCGTTGAGACTTGGACTGCTTCCTTGTTGAAGCATTCAATATATGTTCGCATAGACTCATCCCTACCATGTATAATTTCTTCGGGTGAAGCCTCCAATTTCAGGTTTCGATGGGAGGCGGTGAAATGCCTCTAAAATATCCTCCCGAGCTGCTTACATGAGGAGTTGGATTCGTCGGGGATGCTCTTCTACCACGACATCGCCCCCTTCCTGAGAGAGGTTGGGAAGAGTCTGCATTTGATGGCTCCCCTGACCCCTCGGTAGTCGAGTAGAGCGTCTATGTTCTCGATGTGCTCGTCAGGGTTTATTGTTATGTCATAGGTCCCCAATGGAGTTGGCTTCTCCAGGAAGATGTGGAGTGGGGCCTCAATGATCTCCCTCGATAGAGAGCCACGGGGCTCGTCATCCCACTATCAGCGGGAGATGGAGAAAGAGAGAGATAGTTTCTCCCTCGTCGATCGTCACGGTCTCGTTGGAGGGAGGAGCTCCTCCGTTTCTACTTTGGCTCGGGTGAAGGAAGTTGGGCGCGGTCGATTTTCCTGTTATCTTTCCTCTTCTTGAATGAAGGGGGGTCTTGACCTCTGGTAGGAGGTGTGCGGTTGCGTTTCTTGAAGAAAGAAATGTCGTGCCTCTCCTTTCTGGGTGGCGGGCCACGCCTGGATGGTGATATACTGGGGGAGTTTCGTCGTCGGGTTCTCCGAGGAGGAGATCTTGATCGTCTGTTCTCCCAGGCCCCTATCCTTTGATTATGTTGTTGGATAAGGGTGTTGGTCTGATTGATAGCAGCGAGCAGCGCTGCCATGGCCGGTTCGGTGTTGAGAGCGATGGGAACTTGTTGCATGATCTCAGGCAGTTCCTCGGTAGAATTTTTGGGGTGTCCCTTGTCCAAGAATTGGTCGTCACCGCGTCGGGCGTCCGTTGAATCTGGAGACGCGGTCTGTCCATCCCAGAAACCCAGGTTGTCCTCGAGGTGAGGATGTTCCTGACTTCTGTCGGTTTTACAAGCAGGGGAAAGAATGTTCTTTTCGGGAATATGAATATCATCATGGCCGGCCATGATTAGTGAGAGGAATCTGAAAAAATTGCTTTGATCTTAAGTGTCGAGGAAAGAAAGATGGGGAGAGCAGTTTCCCATAGACAAAGCCACTAATCTTACTGGTTGATCATAACCTGAGAAGTGGCCGGAAGATGATCTGTAGTCGGGTTGTGAAGTCAAGGAGAAAAGGGGGTTCTACCTGCAAGGCACTCCAACGATCAAGTAAGAGTGGGAACAAGGAGATACAAGCAGAGTAAGGTGGTGAATAGTAAGTATTCGATACCTAGCCCTCCCAAGTGTGAGGTATATATAATGCCCCTGGCGCATAGCCATTGGTTCCTTATTTCGCGCCTAGATATGCGGGCCCATGAAATTAGGTAACTGCCAGAACCTGGTCAAACCGGGCATATGTGCTTGTAACTAGCCATTGGTCCCGAGGAGGGGGTCAATTACGGGCATTTTTCTGGTTGGTTCCCGGTGGCTTGCACAATGTTATGTCGGGAAGGCTGAGAGGGTGCTCATCGATCATCCTAGGCCAATGCTGGTTCGGGAGGGCAAATGGCTGACATTGCCCGATAGGTAGCGGGCAATCTGGGTCATGTTCGTGTAGGCCGTTCCAAAGGAAATGTCTTAGACCAGGCCCAGTCAAGCCATCGGGCCAGTCTAGAACAAAATCCATCATCTAAGAATCTCTTTCTCACCCGAGCATTGGAAAACCCACTACACCACCCGAGGTGAATGCCATTGGGGGTAATTCGTGTTGAAAGACCCATGTGTTTAACTTTCTCATAAATGGAGAATTACCCGTTGACCAAAAAGAGGCAACTACTACCAAATGACGAGCTTGCTCTTACATGGTGGTCAAGCACAAACTTTATCAGTGAGGATTCTCCATCCCACTTCTGAAATGCATCAAGGAATCTAAAATCCCCTAGATATTATGGGAAATCCACGAGGAAATTAACGCCTAACACCTGGGTGGAAGGTCCTTGGCACGAAAGGCGCTGCGAGTAGGCTATTACTAGCCCACCATGCAGCAAGATGCAAAGGAACATGTTAAAAAATGTGACAAATGTCAGAGACACACGAACATGCACCTCGTGCCCCCACACGAACTCAAAACATCATCGTCCCCATGGCCATTTGCTTGGTGGGGGATGAAAATCCTTGTATCATTCGTGCAAGGCTCGTATCAAAATAAATTTTTGATCGTGGTTGTCGACTATTTCACAAAGTGGATAGAGGCTGAAGCCCTAGCCAGAATCACATCGCATAATATCCTCCATTTCCACATACGAAACATACTTGCCAGATTCAAGATAATGCAAGTGCTTGTCACCGACAACGGGACTCATTTCACCGATCAAAGTTTCCAAGACTTCATCGCCAAGCTCGGCACCAAACAACACTTAACCTATGTCGAACACCCTAAAAACCAATGGGCAAGCTGAGGCCGCGAATAGAGTCATCCTGCGAGGACTCAAGGGCATGTTGGGCGAAGCCAAAAAGGGGAGGGTCGAAGAGCTACACAACATCCCGTGGGCATATCGAACAACACCACACTCAATGACTGGCGAGACCCCATTTCGGATAACTTATGGTACTGAAGCAGTCATCTATGTGGAAATCATGGAGCCATTCAGGCGAACTGAAGTCCCTCTAGACGAGGAACTGAATGACGAGGCCCTAAGGGAAGAGCTCGACTTGGTCGAGGAAATCCAATCACGAGCAGCTCTTCATGAAGCCACGCTGAAATAACAGATAGCCCTTGGCAATGACAACAAATTCATAAAATGGGAATTCCAGGTCGGCATCCTGGTATTGCAAAGAAATCAGAAAGATTCTCGTGAAGGAAAGCTATCCGCAAACTGGAAAGGGTTGTACTGCATCCATGGAGCTACGGGAACCGGAGCATACTACCTCGAACACCTAAGTGGATAACCGCTACCTCGACCATGGAATGCTACAAAGTTGAAAAAATATTACAGCTAGGTACTGGCTAAAACGTCAGGCCCTAGTAGTTGACGGGTCCTCTCCGAAAAATGATAGAACGCGCTAGACCAAGGAGGCATGTCGAGGTACATACATAGCCTCTAACCATTAACGAAAGGCGGGTTTGTTGTTCATGTATCGAGCAGAACCTTAGCCCGACAAGGACACCTCAATCGAGCTCCACTACCGAAGTACCCAACAGGCAGAACACCCAGCTCGCGATAGGAAGTTCACGCCACGAAGTCAAGACCCTGACCGCGGTCTTGAATTCGTTCCTAGAATTCCTACTCCGCCTCCTCGACACATCCCAACATGTGTCGACCATAACTAAGGTCGAGCACAAATCTCCACTCATGGCAGTACCAAATTTCACGAAATGCACAAGTCAAGCACAACGACAAACAAATATTTAACAAATAATAGAGGAAAAGTAAAAGCATTTATAAATGCCGACCCTAAAGGCCGGCGTTGTCCAAATAATTAAAAAGATATGGCACGCAGACCCAAATGAAAGCAAAATGGTCGAAGCCCCTGACAAATTTACAAAACAAAGGTATGGGCACGCAAGGCACTAATCTAAGCTAAAACAAGGGCGAGCACGCAGGGCCGAAAACTTCTCAAATCTAATCCTCCCCATCACTTTCCTCCACGGGATTGTCGTAGGGGGGATAAAAACTCTTACCATCAACCACCTGATTAAATGGCCCCGCACCTTTAACCACTAACTCGACCCCGAGGTTAAGTATCTTGAGCTAATCTATGGTTATGTTGAAGCCATAATTGAAACGACCTGGATGAACTGTCATCTCGTGATGAAACATCAATGAAGTTGCCACCGAACGTCTTTTATCCCGCCAAGAGGGAAAGGTAAACATCAAGAAAACCTGAAAAGGGAAAAATCACAGTCTTTCGACCGAGAGATCGGGTAAGGGAGTCTGTTACGCGAGGAGAAGGTATTAGCACCCCACACGCCCGTAGTACTCTATGGTATCCACTCTTGTTGTCTAATCTAATGGGTGTGGTCAAAACCTATGTCTATGGCTTAAAGCTAAAAAGGGAATGCATGCGAAAGAGAAAAAAAGAAAACAATGTAGGGAAAATAAAAGTTGTGCTCGGTTGGGCCCTACCCCAAGGCCTACGTATCCCTTTTAAGGAATCAGAGCAGTCGTAGTTCGGCTTATATATTCTGGTTGGTTTGTGTTTTTTAGTTAAGACAATAAAAACAGTCAAGATGGCAAAACATCAAATAAAACAACAAACAAATGAGATGGTAAAACATCGACTAAATAGTAAAAAAGTAACAAGTCAAAGATGGAGAAACACCAAATGATAAAACATCACACCTAACAATGACATTGAAAATCAAAGTAGGATAACAAACATGTGCGATGGCGAAACATCGGCTTCAAACAAATGTGCAATGGCGAAACATCGGCTATAAGATAACAAGGTATCATGGCAAAAGATGGTGAAACATCAATAAACCGGATGACAAAACATCACACCTAACAATGATATTAAGAATCAAAGTAGGATAACAAACATGTGCGATGGCGAAACATCGGCTTCAAACAAATGTGTGATGGCGAAACATCAGCTATAAGATAACAAGGTATCATGGCAAAAGATGGCAAAACATCAATAAACCGGCTGACAAAACATCACATCTAAAATTGATATTGAGAATCAAAGTAGGATAACAAACATGTGTGATGGCGAAACATCAGCTTCAACCAAATGTGCGATGGCGAAACATCGGCTAAAAGATAATAAGGTATCATGGCAAAGATGGCGAAACATCAATAAACCGGATGACAAAACATCACACCTAACAATGATATTGAGAATCAAAGTAGGATAACAAACATGTGTGATGGCGAAACATCGACTTCAAACAAATGTGTGATGGCAAAGCATCGGCTAAAAGATAACAAGGTATCATGGCAAAGATGGCGAAACATCAATAAACCGGATGACAAAACATCACACCTAACAATGATATTGAGAATCAAAGTAGGATAACAAACATGTGTGATGGCGAAACATCAACTTCAAACAAATATGCGATGGCGAAACATCGGCTAAAAGATAACAAGGTATCATGGCAAAGATGGTGAAACATCAATAAACCGGATGACAAAACATCACACCTAACAATGATATTGAGAATCAAAGTAGGATAACAAACATGTGTGATGGTGAAACATCGGCTTCAAACAAATGTGCGATGGCGAAACATCGGCTAAAAGATAACAAGGTATCATGGCAAAGATGGTGAAACATCAATAAACTGAATGACAAAACATCACACCTAACAATGATATTGAGAATCAAAGTAGGATAACAAACATGTGCGATGGCGAAACATCGGCTTCAAACAAATGTGCGATGGCTAAACATCGGCTAAAAGATAATGAAAAGTCATGGCAAGGATGGAAAAACATCAGTTTAGAACAAAGTCAAGAGGCGCACAAACAAAAAAAAGATTGGTTTGTATTTTTTACCTTGAAGAAGGGTTTGAGTTTATTAGAGGTGTTTTATGATTTGCCAAGAAAACAATTTTTGTTTTAAGATGCAAAAATGCAAAGGAAGGAAAGAACAACTAAGGGAAACTAGCCTAGCACTATCCCTAGTGTTATCATACAATGATTGACCCTAAGGTTGAGGATAAAGGAAAATCCTACCTTATGCTAGCATACATGGATTCCTACCTTAATTAACATGTCAAAGGAAACTTAACAAAACTGTCCTATAGGGAACAAGCAATGAGAGCGAAGTCGTGATCTCAATTTCTAAATTGAGTGACTCATCGATCAACAATTAAAGAAAAAACAATAAACATCCTATAGGGAACATGCACTGAGAGCGAAGTCGTGATCTCAATTTCTAAATTGAGTGACTCATCGATCAATAATTAAATAAAATAATAATAAACATCCTATAGGGAACATGCACTGAGAGCGAAGTCGTGATCTCAATTTCTAAATTGAGTGACTCATCAATCAACAATTAAAGAAACCAACACAACACATGTATCAACCAAAACAGAGGGCCTCCTGACATATATCAGCAACAGAGCTCCCATCATGCAACATAGAACTATACAAAATTAAAATAGAAGAAAGGAAATAGTGAAATACCAAACGGATAACTATCCGTAGCAACTAAACAAGGATAAAAGAAACCCAGAGAACTTCAAGCAAGCTGGCATCAGCAGACAAATCAAGTCAGAAATTACGCCATCAGGATGTAAGTATTGAGATTTTCAGATATGAACAGATCCCATGGGTAATGTATAGCATTCATAATCACATACATATATCCTGCATAGACTATCAAATATTCCAAGCACAATAGTAGTACCAATATAATAAATTGTGTTCCACAAATAAAGTGAAACACAGTAGCCTCAAGTCAAAAATGGAAAACTTTTCTCAGAGTACCTCGCACATTCAACAACCAAGTTAGTATTCTCATAAATTGAATGATGACTCACATAAGGGATGGATGATGACACCATAATGAAGTGAGGAAACATGATATCAACTATCAAAACATTAGATATGATAGAAAAAAAAAGAAACAGGCATATGCACAATTTGGTCAAAAGTTAGAGGAATGTTGCTCCTTTCTATCACCATATTGAATTGACAATTGAGTATCAATCAAGGATCATGGGAGCTTGAGAAGAATACAATCAAAGACCATGAAGTTCAGTAGCAACCACAATTCAATCATACTCAAATACTTCATCATAGCCCACAAACATAATAGGAGAGGAATTCCACACAATGCATCAAAGACTTAGATTTCAAGCTAACCATGGAAGAAAGTCAAACAAGGACAAAATTAGAGAGTTTGTAAAAATCAAAGATTTGAAGTAAAGCTTCCAAAACATGACTAGGACATGACCAGAAGGTTAAAGTGTTGATTCTATAACATGCTACACAAGTGCATTCAAAATGCCTCAAAAATTCAACAAGGATAAAAGAAAGAAGCCAAACTCCATTCATGATTAGAACTAACTCAAGTAATAGGGATCAATTACTCTCAAGTCTTCATGAGACTATCATTGAAGTGTAATTTCCCTTCATATTATCATTGGCCATCTAATGACCTCAAACTCAAATTGAAAACTCAAGTTTCAAAGTGAAGATCAACAAGAAAGCAAAAAGTCATAAAACATGCATCAAAAGGTTCAATCATTCAAACATGGGGCATTAAGTGAAATGACTTGAGTTTATGTGGATAAACAGAACCAGCATGATCATTAGGTGCCCAATTATAAGCCTCACTCAATTTCATTGACCATCAATCAAATTGCAACAAGATATACAACATTTATTGGGTACCTTCACTTTAAAAATACATCAAAAAAAGAAAAGGGCTTCCATAATTCAAACAAAAATTTTCTTAGCATCCTTGAGATGTATAAGAGTCATCAAACATGTTTTAAGTTCATGGATGGATGAGGAAAGGATCAATCAAACTTCAAACATCAAAGACTAGTTGGCAAAAACCACCAAACTAGACAAGTTTTCCAAATATTTTGTGGAAAATACCAAAAATTATCAATTAATTCAAGAAAAATATTTTTAAGGACCTCAATCCATCTATGAACCTTAAACAAGAACCAAATTCAATTGAAACTCAAGGATAGTTGCTTTTTGGAATCAAAACAAACAAGGGAATTAGCAAAACCCTAATTATTTAGAAAATGAACTCAATTATTGATTAATCAAGTTCCAATTCTAAACAAATAAAATAAAAATCATAAAAAAATAAAGAAAACTACAAAGATCATGGAACTTATTTTTTCAAATTTTTAGAATTACAGAAAAGTCAAAAATAAAATCAAAATTCAAACCTTTAAACAATTAAACAAAAATTCACATCTCAAAATAAAATTCCGATCAAAAGTCAGAAAAATATCCAACCAAAATTATATTCAAATATTAGAATTAAAAACCAGCATCCATGATTTTTTGTGGAATTTTTGAATTAAAGGAAATATTAAAATAAAATCAAACAAACAATTAAACAATTTAAACTATTATTTAATGGCAAAATGAAAACCCTAGCCAAAACTCACAAAAAGGTCAAAACAAAATTATATTCAGACACTATGATTAAAGACAAACTTATATGATTTTTTTGAGGATTTTTGAATTAAAGGAAATATTAAAACAAAAATTATGAAGCAAACATTTCAAATAAACTTCTCAAATTAAATTTCTAATCAAAAATAGAAAAAATGCTAAACCAAAATCAAAATCAATTTCTAAATTATTTTATGAGTCAAAGATAATTTTTGTGGAATTTTTAGATCAAAAGAGCTATTAAAATAAAAATAATCATTGAACAAACAATTAATTAAACTTATGAAATTTTAAACCAATCAAAATATTTTAAAAAAATTCCAAAAAAAATATGAAAAATACTAGAAAGTGTTATTAGCCTATGTTAATTTTTTCATGATTTTTGAAGATGTTTTGATCACAAAAATAAAATCAGAAGAAAATCAATTAAAATCAAATAATATGAAATGCATTAAAACTTCAAATAAACCGATCAGAGCGCGCCACCTCACTTCGTCTTCAACCTCCAGCATAGGGCAAAACGCATGCAGAAATAAATTCAACACCTCATGTTCTGATCCTTCGTTCTATCTCAACTCTCAACCAAAATTCATCAAATTAAGCGCAAATCAAAGCTAACATATCATACTACACTATGCAATTTAAATCAATCTCAGAGATCAAACATGGATCAAGAAATCAAGTCTACAAAACTGGAAAAAAACTCACTGCAAACATCAAAACCAGGAACACGATTTCATCCATTCTGCTTGAATCAAAGCTCAAATATACATCAATCCTAGTGATTGCCAGCTAGCAACTCAATGGACATGATCTACATCATCAATTCAAACTGAAACACATAAATCAAATTTCAAGAAAACTCACATGGATGTGAAAACTGGAAACTCGATTCCTTCACTCCAGAAGCAATCCAATGGTGCAAGCTTAATCTCCTTACTTCACTGAAGCTGAACCACCAAGAATTTTGAAGAATGATCCAAGGAGAAGAGAGATTCGAAGAAATTTGCAGAGATACTTGAAAATTTTCAGATTTGGAACGTAGCGATTATGAGCCTCTCCCTTCACAACTGAGCCTTGATTATTGTTATATAGCACGAGAGGAAGAGGATATGAGTGGTATTTGGCACTCAAAGCCGTTGGAGGGCAAGTTTGGTAGTTTAAGCCAAAAGTGAGGTTGCACATGGGGCATGCGTTTCACTCGTGCAATCTCTCATTTTCTTTGCATTTTATGAGCCAAATCAGGTCAGAAACAAATGCTCAAAGTTCCAGGTCATGACTATTTGAAATGAGAGAGTGTTGATGAATTTGCAAAATCGGGCAAGTTTGTGATTTTTTTTCAATCAAACAAGTGCAATACCATATGAGGCATGAAATGGTGAGTGTAATGGGCCTCAGCATGTTACAAATTGGTTATGGGCTTGATTAGAAATGAAAAGAATGGCTAAAACTTGAGTTTGCAAGAAATTGCATTTTGCTTGCTTGGTCAAAATTCAATAAAATGCCTCAAAATTCCAAAGCTCATAACTTGCTCATATTTTTGAATTTGGACACCAATGAGTACAATTTGGAAAGGTATTGAAAATATCTACAATCCCTTGGTTTTTAGTTTTTGCAATTGAATCCATTAAGGCCCTCAAGATTTGACATGAAATTCACTAACTTTGGAAAATGACCTATAATTTTTACTTGAGGCATGAACTTCCAAAGACCATAACTCTTGACTCTTTGCCAATTTGGACATGAGACCAAAAGGAGATGAAAGATCACCCTCTTATCTTTCCAAGCATATTTCATTTGAATTTTTTTGATCAAAGGTGAATAAAATATGAATTTTTGAAGTTAAGCCCTCTTTTTTCCAAATTAGAAACTTTTAGGGTTTCTTCATGAACAAGTTTCAACCCAAACCTCAATCTTTTTGATCCAATGATCAAAGTGGACTTGAAGTATGAAAATTACACCCTTGAATTGATGGTTGACCAAAAGTTCACTTGGTCAACCTTGACTTTGACTCATTTTGACCAAAATGACCATTTTTCCCCTTTGAATCAATTGATCCACTTCCCTTCAAAATTGATGATCAAGACTTCAAACATATGATCTTCCAAATATATAGAGGCCATGTACAAAGTTTCACTTCAAAATTCTCAAGGAATCTTGATAAAATCCCAAACCCTAGTTTTGGTTAACACCTTAGGAGATGATGAATCATCTTCAAAACTTTAAGTCCTCTGGATATCTTGGCCAATTTCTTGTACAAAGACTTTTCAAATACCAATAAGATATTGTAGCTTCCAGATCAAGATTTGTACATTGATCAATAGCCTTGATCAAACAAAACCCTAATTTTGACTGGTGAATCAAAAGAGTAATTCTTCTTATAATCAATCTCAAACTTCAATCCTCTGATGATCCAAAGAGATGGATAAAATATCTTGAGATATGCAATAACTTTTGAGCTTGAAAGATCCAGAGATGATAAGGTTCTACTTGAGCAACTTGTCAATGCAATCAACCTTCAAAGCTTGAGGAATACTTGATAACCAAAGTATTGATCCCATCACAATGTATGAATGCAATGCAATGTGATATACATGATGAAACATAAGCCTAAATCAAGAGGGTAAATTTTGGGGTGCAACAGCTGCCCCTATTTAAATATCTTCAACATGATAAGTGAGAAAAGTGACAACTTTTGAGCGTTCAGAGTTGAAGATGATTGAATACAAAAGAACCCGAAAATTTACACTCTTGAAGAAGAAAGAAAAAAAAATGGAAAACCCCCAAGACATGCGTCAGAATGGAGCTGTAACGCAGGTTGAAACAGAACAAAAACAAAGAAGAGTAGACGCAACTAAACTTCCGGACAAATGTGCCAGGGCAAAACTGGGCTTCAAAAAAAAAGGGGTGAGATAAAACTCAAACCACCGAGTATAGGCAAAACTAAGCTCTGGAAAAGAAAACGTACACGGGTGAGGAGGCGAAACTCTGAGCTCGACCCAAAGCAAAGTGGCTAGAATGCGTGATTCTAGGAGCACTTGCTAATCTCAACTAAGATAGACAATATGAAGAAACTGAAAGAATCCCAGAAATGAGGAACAAAAGCGAGACGAAACTTGACTCAATAACCAGTTAGACGAAACTAAACTAGATGAGTACCAGGACGAAACTGGATTTCACGCACGGGTATCGAGGCGAAACTCGACCCATAGCAAAGTGATGAGAGTGCATGTTTCTCAGAGCACCTGCTGGTCTCAGATCAATGGATAAACAGTGACGAAAACTGATAGAAGAATCCAAGGAACAAAAGAGACTAATTTCAAACCAGGGACGCAGTACGAACACTGCACTCGGTAAACGAACACTGTCAAAGGGTCCAAGGTATGAAAGCAAAAACGAGACGAAACTCGACTCAATAACTAGTTAGACTAAACTAGATGAGTACCAGGACAAAACTGGATTTCATGCACAGGCGACAAGGCGAAACTCGACCCAAAGCGAGAGTGATGAGAGCGCATGTTTCTCAGAGAACCTGCTGGTCTCAGATCCATGGATAAACAGTGACGAAAACTGATAAAAGAATCTAAGGAATAAAAGAGACTGATTTCATACCAGGGACGTAGTACAAACACTGCACTCAGTAAACAAACACCGTTAAAGGGTCCAAGGTGTGAAAGCAAAAACGAGACGAAACTCGACTCAATAAACTAGTTAAGTGAAACTAAACTAGATGAGTACCAGTACGAAACTGGATTTCATGCGCAAGGTGAGGAGACGAAACTCTGAGCTCAACCCAAAACAAGGAGATTAGGGCGTACACCTAAAACCTGTTGAAAGCGAATATCCAGACGAAACTGGTATTCGAAAGGTGCATCAATAGACATTGGAATGAACCGGAGAGGGTAGTGAAGACTAAACCCGAGAAGACCGCGCCAGGGCGAAACTGAACTACAGCCAAGAGTAGACACTCAAACAAACAAATGATTGACGTCAAAAGGATATTGGTATGGGGGGGGGAACTGAGATAATGAGGACGAAGACCTCGCTGGGGATTTAATCCGAAGTATTAGCAAATTCACTGGGGACAACAGAAACAATAATGGCTTATGTTCTGATGCATGTTTGAATTCTTTCTATATAGCGCAATGCTCCATATAATGGAAATGCTACGCGTTTTGGTAGATGCAATGTAATGATGCATGTTTAAAAGTTTCACCGAGGAATGGCCAATTGAGAAGCCAACAACCAAGAAGTCAGAATCTGACATGACTTGCAAAAATAAATTGCAAAATCCGAAGGAGGGGAGAAAATATAGGGAAACGCTAGAGAGGGAACCTCGAAGAGATGAAGCTTCGCGGGGAATAACAACCGAGCAACCAGTAGAAACGGGTCACAAACATGAGAGGAGCTGCAAAAATAAATTGCAAACTCCTAGGGAAGATCAGATCGACATTGTAGCTTCTGGAGAGGGACGCCATCTAAAGATTAGCCATTGAGGAAGAAGATCATGGCAAGACTGTAATCTCTGAAAAAGACAGCACGCGGCCGTGTTGAGGATGACACCAAGACAACAAACCCGACGTGAGAGGTGAAAACCTTTGCTAGGGGAACAAAGCTCTGCTGAGGAAACGGGACTTCACCGGGGATACAGAACCTTGTTGAAGATTTTTGTTGGAGAGATTTTTCTTTTGGAATGCAACCATTGGATGGATCATGCAGATAGTCACACAATATCGACTTTATTGGGGATAAGGAAAGATCTTAACATAAGGATGCCCCAATCAACAGACCGGCTGGGAAATGAGAGGTCATGGCGAGGGATCTCTGTTGGCAACTCCGTTGGGGATATGTGACATCCTCAAATCCGGAGTCTCAGAATGAAGCCTTTAAAAGAAGATTCCTGGGGCAACAAAACTTCGCTGCAGAAACAAAACTTCACTGGGGATAGGTAAAGTCCTATTCATACATGGGCTCTGTCTAACAGAAGAAAACTAAATATTCCCTTCCTGACAATTATTAAGCTCTTTACAGGTGTTCAACGTGTAAACTCTTCTTTTGATGTCAAACAAATGTTTTGCATGCAGAAAGATGTTTATTTTGGGAATGACAGATCTGATGCGACGATTATTTAAGCCTTGAAGTTGAAAACCTTAACAAAGTGTCGCATCTCTGTTGTGAATGGATCACTGGCTAGAGTGCAAAAAATTCAAAACTTTTCTTCCCCCTTTTTTTTTAAAAGAAAAACGAGTCAAGATGCGGGTGATAAGATACCAACATGAATATGCAACACATATTTGGGAGTTTAGGAAACGTTATCCTGTTGTAGTATGCTTTCGAGTTACACCCTTGTTTCAATTAGGACTTTTAAAGGTTGTAACGTGGCCTGGTTCGAGGTTTTTTAGAAAAAAGTTTTTCAAGGCTCAAGTTATTTGGTGCCCACCCCCTTCGTGATATTCTCTTGTCCTAAGTTCAATTGACTTATCACAAGCATTCATCTTTCAAAAGGATTTATAATGGTTGAGTGATCACGACAAATTCTCCAACATGATTGTCACTTAACTTTTGTTGCTTTTTGTTTTTGATATTATTGTTCCCCTTCTTTTGATGAAAATTTTATTGGATAATCTTTTTCGGCCTTTTAGGCTCTTCTTTTCCCTAACTTTTGCCTGGACAAAATCTTTTGAATTTCAATTTTGGGAGTCCAGCGGAACGCCCTAACTTTTGCCTAAGCGACTTGTTTTCAAGTTTCGACTTAGCGGGGCTTTTTGTTTCTTTTTTATTCATACTTTCCACTTCGAACAAGTCAATGTGACTTTAGGTCTTTGAGCTTTTTCTTTCTTTGTCTCTTTTTTTTTTGAAGAAAACAAATGCCTCATTCCTTTGTCAGCGAGGGATAGCCATTATTGTATCGATTCAATCTCGACCTCGGGACTTTGAGAGGAAATGAACATCGTGGTTTTGACATTTTTTCTGATCTCATGATGCGAAAGATAAAATGTGGTGATCCTCAAATGGGACATTCCTTCTGAAATTTGAATGCTTGGTCAAATTAACTGAACATCTACCCTGCCCCTGGTTTAAAAAAAGAAGGTTTTTTTTAACGGAAAAAGAAGCTCCTACTTTGAAGGCTCAGAGGGGTTAACGAGGGTCTAACTCCCTTATATCTCCGGTGTTTGGGGATTGAAACAATGCATGTACATCGTCAACGGGGTTCTACTCAAAAGCATACCACTACAGTCATCGTTTTTAGCTAAACTCCTTCCTCCAAACTCTTGGCTAAGCAAAAGAATTGGCACAGTTGGTATCAAAATGCCCAAAAAAATCGATTACAGAGTGATACTGGATGGATTAAGTAAAATGAAACAAATTTTTTTCAAGGCAAAAATATTCAACGCATCAAGACTGACATTCGGCCACAAACAAAATCCTATATGCAGACAATGCTAAAAAAATCAATTAAGATAACACATGAAAGTGCGGCAAAGAAACGTAATAAAAGCTATTATGGGGAAGAAATATCTCCAACTAGGTTACCGATCTCGCCGACTTTCCGTAATCTTGATATTACCCTGACCCATGACCTTTACCAACAGCACGGAGCTGTGAAACAAAATGGCAAGGCATCCACCAGTAAAGTGAATGAGAATCTTATCAATCATAGAACTAAACACGCCCCTTGCACAGTAGTAGTTGTGTTTGTTATCCGTATTTCAAGCGATCAACTAACCATGACTTAGATTACCATTTCCGTGTAAGGCCCACGAAGTTTAAATGCACATGCTTATCAAAATATTGGACGTTTTTGCAAACAAAATAGTAAAAAGGGAGAAAAGACACGTATACGTGTACTTGAAAGAAGATATTCTATTGATTTTGAGAAATCAACCTATGAAAAAGGCATTTAAATTTGGAAGCAAGTAATTACAAAATCAAAGCAAACAAGTATTTACAAAAGGCAATGTGAATGTGAATATCCATCAAGTCCTGACTCTGCTATGACTCTTATGACTCTTACGCTTTCATCTTCCTGCTTTCAGACAGATCATTCTTGGATTAGCTTCGAGCTTATGCCAGGTGACTGAACGAAGGAAAGAAACAAAGGATCTCATGCCGAGCGTAGTCATTTGCTTTAAGTCCCTAACTTTTGCCTGAATCGCCTTTTCGGGCTTTCGATTCACCTGGACACCCTCTTTTTTGCCTAAACTGCCCTTTCGGGTTTTCAGTTTAGTGGGTTTTTTTTATGCAAAGTATTTTTTTAACTACGTCAGCATTCACAGGGAGAGGGAAGTACTCTCCATCCATAGTCGTGAGCATCATCGCTCCTCCAGAGAAAAAATTTCTGACCACGAAAGGACCCTCATAAGTCGGAGCCCACTTGCCCCTGGGATCTCCCTGGGGGAGAATTATCCTTTTTAGCACAAGGTCACTTGGCTTGTAACACTGAGGCCGTACCCTCTTATCAAAAGCTTTCCCAATCCTTTGCTAATATACCTAACCATGACATACAACCGTCAACCTCTTCTCGTCAATAAGTTCCAACTGATCCATCCGATTCTGTACCCATTCACTTTCATCCAGCTCAACATCCCTTATGATCCTAAGAAAAGGAATCTCGACTTCTACCGGCAATACTGCTTCCATGCCGTAAACCAATGAAAATGGGGTTTCCCTAGTCGAAGTACGCACAGTGGTGCGATAACCATGCAAAGTGAAAGGCAGCATCTCATGCCAATCTTTATAGGTTACCACCATCTTCTGTACGATCTTTTTAATATTCTTATTGTTCGCTTTGACAGCACCGTTCATCTTTGGTCGGTATGGGGAAGAGTTATGATGCTTGATTTTGAAGGACTCACAAAGCTCCTTCATCATTTTGTTGTTCAAATTAGACCCATTATCGGTAATGATCTTTTCAGGCACTCCGTAGCGACAGATAAAATTGTGCTTAATGAACCGAGTTACCACATGCTTGGTGACATTGGCATAGGATGCAGCTTCGACCCATTTTGTAAAATAATCGATGGCAACCAGAATGAAACGGTGCCCGTTGGATGCAATCGGTTCAATTTTGCCGATCATATCAATTCCCCACATTGCAAACGGCCAAGGGGAAGTCAAAACATTCAAAGGTGCTAGCAGCACATGCACCTTATCAGCATAGACTTGACATTTGTGGCAAACCCGTGCATGATTGTAACAGTCAGTCTCCATGGTGGACCAATAATAACCTGCTCGCAAAATATTTTTAGCCATGGTATGCCCACTAGAATAGGTCCCGAAATCACCTTCATGTATCTCTTCAATGATTCTAGCTGCTTCTTTCTTGTCAACACATCTGAGCAGTAAACCGTCATGATGCCTTATATACAACACACCGCCACTGAGAAAGAACTTGGCTGAAAATATTCTCAAAAACTTCTTGTCTATGACGGATGCCTCTTCAGGGTACTCTTGTGTTTCAAGATATCGTTTAACATTGTAAAACCAAGGATTACCATCTGATTCCAAACTAGCCTCAAAACAGAAAGCTGGCTCACTCAAACTTCTGATGGTAATGGAAGGTGCCTCATTAGCCCACTTAACCTTGAACATGGAGGACAAAGTTGCCAGTGCATCAGCTAGATTGTTTTCTTCTCTGGTAATGTGCCCAACGTGATCTCTTCGAAGTACAGAATCAGCTTCAAAACATGCTCACGATAGGGAATTAGGTTCTGATGGAGATTCTCCCAATCTCCATTAATCTGGCTGATAACAAGATTGGAATCCCCGTAAACTTTCAAAAATTTGATGCACAGGTCGATCGCCGCTTCAATGCCATAAATGCAAGCCTCATATTCGGCCATGTTGTTAGTGCAACCGAAACAAATACGAGCCGTGAAAGGAATGTGGTATCCCTCAGGGGAAGTGATAATAGCTCCAACGTTGTTGCCCATGGCATTGGAGGCACCATCAAAAACAAGCGTCCAACGTGATCCCGGCTCGGGTCCTTCGTCTGGGTCTAGCATATTACAATCCCGAATATACACAATTTCCTCATCTGGAAAATCAAACTTCATTGGTTCATAATCTTTCATGGGCTGATGAGCAAGATGGTCGGCCAGTACACTACCCTTAATTGCTTTTTGAGTAGTGTATTGGATATCATATTCAGTGAGTATCATCTGCCAATGGGCTACCCTTCCTGTAAGAGTTGGCTTCTCAAAAATGTACTTGATTGGATCCATTTTGGATATCAAGTAGGTGGTGTGAGTTAACATGTATTGCCTCAAACGTTTGGCAGCCCAGGCAAGCGCGTAACAAGTCTTTTCCAGCAATGAGTACCTCGACTCGCATTCTGTAAACTTCTTACTCAAGTAGTAAATAGCCTGCTCTTTCTTCCCTGTCTCGTCGTGTTGACCGAGGACACAACCCATTGAGCTCTCCAACACAGTTAGATACATGATTAGTGGCCTTCCTTCCACTGGAGGCATGAGTATCGGAGGTTCCTGCAAATACTCCTTTATTTTGTCAAAGGCCTTATGACAATCCTCGTTCCATTTCACTGTCTGACATTTCTTCAACAACTTGAACAAAGGTTCACAGGTGGCTGTGAGATGAGAAATAAATCTAGAGATGTAGTTTAACCTTCCCAAGAAACCACGTACTTCCTTCTCTGTCCTTGGTTCAGGCATTTCCTGTATCGCTTTTACCTTAGTCGGGTCCACCTCGATACCTTTTTCACTTACAATAAAACCCAACAGCTTGCCAGATCTTACCCTGAAGGTGCACTTATTCGGATTCAACCTTAGCAAGAACTGCCTCAGTCTCTCGAACAATTTTTCCAGATGAACAAGATGTTCCTCTTCCGTATCAGACTTAGAAATCATATCGTCCACAGAAACCTCAATCTCTTTGTGAATCAAATCATGAAAGAGAGTGACCATGGCGCACTGATATGTTGCCCCGACATTTTTCAAACCAGACGACATTACTTTATAGCAGAAAGTTCCCCAAGGCGTGACAAATGTTGTCTTCTCCATATCTTCTGGAGCCATCTTAATTTGATTGTAACCCTAAAAACCATCCATGAAGGAAAACACTTTGGAATGAGCAGTATTATCGACCAATACATCAATATGTGGAAGAGGGAAGTCATCTTTAGGGCTGGCCTTGTTCAAATCCCTATAATCCACGCACATCCCGACCTTACCATCCTTCTTGGGGACAGGCATAATATTTGCAATCCATGGCGGATAATTGATGACCTTTAAGAAATTCGCGTCCAACTGCTTCTGGACCTCCTCCTTGATCTTCTTGGACATCTCAGGATGAGTTCTTCAGAGCTTTTTCTTGACAGGAGAACAACCTTCTTTGAGCGGTAGTCGATGCACCACTATGTATGTATCCAACCCATACATATCCTCATAAGACCAAGCGAAGATATCAAAATACTCACGGAGTAGCTCAATCAATCTGACCTTTATACTTTCTTCGAGATCTGCCCCTATCTTGACTTCTCTTCTTACCTCTTATGTGCCAATATTCACCACCTCAATCGAATCCTGATTCTCCTGGATAACCTTCTCCTCTTAATTTAACAATCTTGCTAATTCCTCAGGAATACCACAATCCTCATATGCTTCTTCTTCAACTTGATAAATAGGAGTATCAAAGTCATAATGAGCCATAGCATAGTCGTTATCAATATAATTGGTGGTGGAAGTGCATCTGCATGAACGACATTTTGGCGTTTTTTAGTGACAGTGTGTGAAAAGAGAAACATTGCCATTCAAATAAAAAAGAAATGGAGCAAAATTTTGAATGCAAAAACGTCCTTTATTTAATGATAAACTTTTTGAAAATAAACATGATGGCCCTACACAAATGATCCACCACGCCTTGGGCAGAGCGTAGGAATTATGATATGATAATAAAAGAAAACAAGACAATTACTCCTCAGCGCTTGAAACTTGGATAACATCCACAAAAGTCCAATTGTTGAGTGTTTGGCCTGGAATACTCAGACGAATCCAATATTCGATATTGTAGCCATCAATCCTATCGTTGCCAACTGCATTGACGTGTCCTTCTTGAGTAGCACAAGGACAGGAAAACTTTACAGGAGTAGATAAACTATATGCTCTGGGAGTTATACTCGGTTGACCTGGGCTAAAACCAAGACCAAATTTATTGAATTTTGGGGTAACGTCCAACACCTGACCCCAACCTTCAGGGTTTCCATTTCCACCACAGCTCTCGCATCCTTGAGAGAAGACATAACAGTTTCAGGTTTCCTTTTCTGCTCTGGAGGAGGAAAATTGACAGCATGAATTGTCTCAAATTCCTGAAACAGAGTCTCATGTATCTCGCCTTCAAATTCAACATAGCGGAATGATGTCAAATGACTCACGATGTACTCTTCCTCGCCACACACAGTTATCACCTTTCCCTCTGCAGGATACTTGAGTTTCTGATGAAGAGTAGAAGTGATTGCCCTTGCTTTATGAATCCACGGCCGCCCCAACAAACAACAATATGCTGGCTGTATATCCATCACAAAAAAGTAGTCGTGAAGGTGCGAGGACCAACCTTGATTGGTAACTCCACCTCCCCAAGCACTGACCTTCGAGACCCATCAAACGCCTTCACCATCAAATCACTAGGGCGCAGTTCCAGTCTAGAATAATCAATCTTCATCAATGCTAACTTAGGCAATACATTCAAAGATGACTTTGTGTCCACCAATACCCGGGATAAAGTAGTGCCCCTGCACTCTATTGAAATATGCAACGCTTTGTTATGGTCTCGCCCCTCCGGAGGAAGATTAAATTCTGTGAAGCCCAGACCATTCCCGACAGATATGTTAGCACAAACATTCTCAAACTGATTGACTGTTATCTCATGTGGCATGAACGCATTCTTTAACAACTTCATCAAAGAATTTTTGTGGGGTTTTGAATAAATCAACAGAGACAAGATAGACATCTTAGAAGGAGTATGGCTGAGATGATCAATTATGCTATAATCACTCTTTTTGATAATTCGCATTAACTCTTCAACCTCATCGGGAACTGAAGAAGCTTCTGCTATCGAAATTGGTTGAGTCACATTGGCTGGCGTAACCCTCGGATTACCAATCATCACATGATGTTTTCCTTTTTCTCTTGCAGAAGCATCTGCCGCATCTTGCACATTGGAAGGACCAAATACTCTCCCGCTTCTAGTCATTTGACCCACACCAGAAAAATTTTGAACTTCCCCTTCATTATCTTCAACACGTTCTTCCTCAGACAAACAGATATTTACTTCCTGCTTCACCTCGTGGTAATAAACATCAGCACCATAATGCCATGAGATGGCCTTCTCACTGGTATACGGCATGGGACTAGGTACTGTAATCATCAAAGGAGGTGCCTTGGATGGGGTAGGAATGCGCACAGGGGTGTAAGGAATAGATACCACAACAACATCTTCTTCGGTAACCTTATGGTAGCTCGGTTTTCTATCGAACTGCAGGGAACCCTCCTTTATCAACAACTGGATACCGGCTTTTAAATCATCACAGCCCTTCGGTTGCTCTCTACACTTGGCACACTCTGAAGTACAACCTGGGAAAATAGAATTGTCAAGAAAATATCTCTTAACATACCATAAAAGAGTAGTTTCTTGTTCCACATTCATGATTAAATTCAACACTTCACCATTATCATCAATCATATTAACAACACCCCCTTCATGCCTAGGCATTGGGTTCTGAGTAACATTCGGACCAGTCACTGGAGTAAACTCAATTGCCTTAGCATCCAACAAGTCTTATATTTTGCACTTCAACGCAAAGCAATTGTCAGTAGAATGACCAACTCCTCCTGAATGGAATTCACATCTTGCGTTAGCATCATAGTTAGGAGGAAGTCTTGCGGGTGGTGGTGGCATATTTCTCAAACCGATCAACTTCAAATCGAGCAAATGATGGAGTGCTTCAGTAAGAGATACTGGCAAGGGATCGAATTTTCTCAATTGTCTCTGTTGTTGATTATTATACTGACGGGGAGCATCTTGCTGTCTTTGTTGTTGAGGCACTGTATTCAGTCTCGACTGCGGAGGAGCATTAATAGGAATAGAAACAGCATTGATTTGTTGGTGCTGACGATCCTCTCCTCTTCCTCTATGAGAGTAAATCGCACTGCGTCGCCTTCCTTTTTCTTAGGGTAAGAGTTGAATGGTTTCTTACTGCCCCCTGATGAGCCACTAGAACCTCCAATCTGAATTTTCCCCAATTTCAAACCTACCTCAATTCTTTCACCAGCCATAACCAAGTCTGCAAATCCTGTCGGAGTACTTCCTATCATGTGCTCATAGAATGTCCCTTGCAGGGTACTCATAAACATATCAATGAGTTCTCTCTCCATGAGTGGAGGTTGAACCCTCGCAGCCAACTCACGCCACCTCTGAGCGTATTCCTTGAAAGATTCTCTTGGTCCTTGTGACAAATTCTGTAACTGAGTGCGATTAGGCGCCATGTCCATATTGTACTGATAATGTTTGACAAAAGCCCGAGCAAGATCATTCCAGCAACGAATATGGGTTTTCTCCAACTTCATGTACCACTCCAGGGATGCCCCAGATAGGCTATCCTGGAAAAAGTGAATCAAAAGCCCCTGATCCTCAGTATGCACCGACATCTTTCAGAAATAAGAAGTTGCATGAGTAATAGGACATGACGTTCCATTGTACTTTTCAAATACAGGAGGCTTGAACTTTGGAGGAACTTTCACTCTAGACACCAACCCGAGATCATTAGCATCCATACCATGGGCTCCTTGCCCTTCCACAGCCTTCAAACGTTCTTCCAACAACCGATACTTCCTATCCTTAACCTGGCTTTCCGGCTCTGAACGCCAAACAGAAAATTGATCTTCATCCTGGTCAAAGTCATAATCCTGCTCCTGATAGTTCCTTACACCACCCTAATTATCTCTTCTGTTCCCCACAAGACGAGGTCCTGGAGACGGGGGAAACTGCCCTACGTTACGCACAAAAGGGTTTCCGGGCATCCCGTGAAAATTTCCAACAGGCTGATCTTGCACATCCCCCAATCCTACAGAAATGTCCTGATAGAGCCTTTGATTTCCACCATCCCCTGGATAGCGGCGCTGGTTGTTGACAATGGAAGCCAGTTCCTCCTGTCGGTGATTCACATTGTTGATAACCTCCATGAATTGGGTCATCTGAGTAGCCATTTGTGCCCTTATTTCAGCGAGTTCAGCTTGAACTTGTTCCATCTGTCTTGGCAAATTGTTTCTGGTGGAATACCGATGAGTAGTCGTCTTGAATTCTGAATAAGAAAAGCAGAAGAATAAGAATACCGTCTTGAGACAACCTGTAGGGTTATGAAATGCATGATGTGCATGATATGTTTGTCATTTCCCGGTATTCAAGAGTCTTTTTATTCATCAATCACGGTGCGCAACCAATAATCAAGCATACAATCAAAGGAAAGAAAAAAGGACAATAAGACAAACACTCCAATTATTTACAAACAAAAGAAACGATGTTCAAGTGACTTCGGACATTTAAGAGTGTAACGATAAACAACAAAATACGTGTTTCAAAGTAAACTTAACAAAAAACCTGAATAATAAAAACAAACAACTGGTCCCTTCCAACAATCCTGGGGGTGACCAAATACACCAAAGGTAAGTAACAAAAACTAAATTTCCGGAACAAGACACGCTTCAAGGTGTTGACAATACTCTTCAAGCCTGGCTTTCTCCTTCAAAAGTTGTGATGCCACTACTTTACTTTCTTGAAACCGATCCTTTGTGACACGCCTCTGGGCTACTTCCTTCTTAAGCTGAGCATCTTTGTCTTTGAGTTGTTTCTCCAAGTTTTGAATCTTCTTCCTCTAGCTATTCTCAGATGCCTGAAGCTTCTGGCACTCTTGTTAGGTCTTACTAAACTCTTCTTCCATTTCACCATGAGACCTCTTCCTAAAACTGGTTGTATCAGAAGTTTCCCCTTGAGCTTTCTTGAGTTTGAGAGCTAAGTCGGCCCTTTCTTGATCTACCCAATAAAGTTTCATTCTTGCCTCACAGTCTTTTGCACGAAGTTGAATGTTCTCAACATAAACCTGGGTAAACACCTCGGTAGGCACCGTATTACTCAGAACAGTAGGAGGTTGCTCACATATAGGAGCCGACCTTGCAAATGGTAACCGTAAAATATTAATCCTATCTCTAATCCATTCCAAGTAAGGAACCCTAGCAATAGGAACCTTCTTGCCCAAAGTAGTTCTATCCTTATTGTGAATTCCCTTCCAAGCACTTGCCACTTTTTTCAACATCACAGGATCACTTCCTCTAACAAAATACACCGATTCAGACACTTCCTAAACCTTTGGAGGTCCATCCATTGCATATCCCAATTGACGATAAGCAAGCACAGGATTATAGTTGATACACCCCTTAGTCCCTATGAGGGGAACATTAGGGAAATCTCTACAGCTAGTGATAATACTTCGTACTTCCCCCATGTCATAATTCCACCGGATATCAAATGAAGTAAGGTTGATAAGTCTTGATGACCATTGGAGAGAATGTCTGGTATCCACGAAAGGGCCATTTACCGGTAGGTGCAACTTAAACCATTGATATAACATCGAATGACATAAATTTACATTACCTCCTTTTCCATGCCTGAAATGAATGGTGTAAAGAGTATCTGCCAAGAGTGTCGGTACCGAGTTCTTATTTCTAAAAACACAAATAGCCGTCAAATCCACAAAATTTCTCTTGTGAGGGAAGAGGATGATCCCGTATATCATGAGAGAAAACAGAGAGCTGAAGTCATTCCAATTCCCTTTCTTTGCCCAGTCTTCAGCTTTCTTCACTAAGAAATCCAAATAAAACCCTGTAGTATCCTCACTTGATTTCCAATTGTCTTTCACCTCTTTCCAACTCAAATGAAGAATTTCAGCAATAACTTCGAACTTCAGCTTCTCTGGCACTTGGACAAAAGGAACTTCATCGGACAACTTGATATTAAGTAGGTACACGTACTCTTCTAGTGTGGGAACCAGCTGATAATCTTGAAAAGTAAAACACCGTAATTCCTTGTCATAGAACTGGAAGAGGGTGATCAAGGCCATTGGATCAACTAGAGTGTTAAGGATTAGTAACAAATTGCCATAATTTTTGTTGAAATTATTCAGAACATCATTCTTCAGATAAGAACTCAACCTCTTCAATTCAGACACATCAATAGTAGGAATCTGATAAGCGGATGTATGCCTGGTGAGATCTTTAACACGAACTGAATCAAACTCATCTGACGGGAGGCCAGCCATTTCTGATGGAAAGAAAGACTCTCAAATGTCCCTGGATGATGACATGCGCATGCTAGTTATTTTTTATACATCATTTTTAAATTAAAAAAAATGCTATGATGCAACATGACAGGATCAAAGTTTCACACTGGATAATGGCTGGACCATTACAGAACAACACAACTCAAGACCAAAAGAAAATCCTAAAGCTTCAAAACTATCATGGGAACCTGAGTCACCTTCGCAACACAAAGTCACCAACAATACCTGTACCTGTAAGAAAAGTTTTCCCGCCCCTCTCACGGGTGTAGTCTAGGTCAATGTAAGGTTAAAAGCCAAATCATAGTACAAGAGCTCGACTGTCAGTATCATCATACGATAATACATATCCAAACTACCTCTGAAGTCATGGGTCTCATGGTCAGGTCTACAAAGCATCCACCTCATAGCTGCCATGGCCACTCTATTCCTAGTTCCTATGGAATTCACTCATAGCCTGGGTATGAGGCCTTTTACCTCATGGAACAACCCACCCACCAAGAAATCCATAATCCAAAAAGTCCAGCCAAATCCAGTATGCAGAAAGTAAAGCGCACATAGGATGCAATGCAAACAGATAAATATGCAAAGCGGTAAAATAAACACCCAAAAAGAAAACAAACAAGAGCTAGGATCGACTCTGGGATGGACCAGCAAGAGGTCAATCTGTCCCCAGTAAAGTCGCCAGCTGAAACGACCTGGCCGAACCGTCATCTCGTGATGAAACATCAATGAAGTCACCACCGAACGTCTTTTATCCTGCCAAGAGGGAAAGGTAAACATCGAGAAAACCTGAAAAGGGAGAAATCACAGTCTTTCGACCGAGAGATCGGGTAAGGGAGTCTGTTACGCGAGGGGAAGGTATTAGCACCCCACACGTCCGTAGTACTCTACGGTATCCACTCTTGTTGTCTAATCTAATGGGTGTGGTCAAAACCTATGTCTATGGCTTAAAGCTAAAAAGGGAATGCATGCGAAAGAGAAAAAAGAAAACAATGTAGGGAAAATAAAAGTTATGCTCGGTTGGGCCCTACCCCAAGGCCTACGTATCCCTTTTAAGGAATTAGAGCAGTCGTAGTTCGGCTCAGATATTCTGGTTGGTTTGTGTTTTTTAGTTAAGACAACAAAAACAGTCAAGATGGCAAAACATCAAATAAAACAACAAACAAATGAGATGGTAAAACATCGACTAAATAATAAAAAAGTAACAGGTCAAAGATGGAGAAACACCAAATGATAAAACATCACACCTAACAATGACATTGAGAATCAAAATAGGATAACAAACATGTGCGATGGTGAAACATCGGCTTTAAACAAATGTGTGATGGCGAAACATCAGTTATAAGATAACAAGGTATCATGGCAAAAGATGGCGAAACATCAATAAACCGGATGACAAAACATCACACCTAACAATGATATTGAGAATCAAAGTAGGATAACAAACATGTGCGATGGCGAAACATCGGCTAAAAGATAACAAGGTATCATGGCAAAGATGGCGAAACATCAATAAACCGGATGACAAAACATCACACCTAACAATGATATTGAGAATCAAAGTAGGATAACAAACATGTGCGATGGCGAAACATCGGCTTCAAACAAATGTGCGATGGCGAAACATCGGCTAAAAGATAACAAGGTATCATGGCAAAGATGGTGAAACATCAATAAACCGAATGAAAAAACATCACACCTAACAATGATATTGAGAATCAAAGTAGGATAACAAACATGTGCGATGGCGAAACATCGGCTTCAAACAAATGTGCGATGGCGAAACATCATCTAAAAGATAACGAAAAGTCATGGCAAGGATGGAAAAACATCATTTTAGAACAAAGTCAAGAGGCGCACAAACGAAAAAAAGATTGGTTTGTATTTTTTACCTTGAAGAAGGGTTTGAGTTTATTAGAGGTGTTTTATGATTTGCCAAGAAAACAATTTTGATTTTAAGATGCAAAAATGCAAAGGAAGGAAAGAACAACTAAGGGAAACTAGCCTAGCACTATCCCTAGTGTTATCATACAATGATTGACCCTAAGGTTGAGGATAAAGGAAAATCCTACCTTATGCTAGCATACACGGATTCCTACCTTAATCAACATGTCAAAGGAAACTTAACAAAACTGTCCTATAGGGAACAGGTAATGAGAGTGAAGTCGTGATCTCAATTTCTAAATTGAGTGACTCATCGATCAACAATTAAAGAAAAAAAACAATAAACATCCTATAGGGAACATACACTGAGAGCGAAGTCGTGATCTCAATTTCTAAATTGAGTGACTCATCGATCAATAATTAAAGAAACAAACACAAACACAACACATGTATCAACCAAAACAGAGGGCCTCCTAACATATATCAGCAACAGAGGTCCCATCATGCAACATAGAACTATACAAAATGAAAATAGAAGAAAGGAAATAGTGCAATACCAAACGGATAATTATCCTTAGCAACTGAACAAGAATAAAAGAAACCCAGAGAACTTCAAGCAAGCTGGCACCAGCAGACAAATCAAGTCAGAAATTACGCCATCAGGATGTAAGTATTGAGATTTTCAGATATGAACAGATCCCATGGGCAATGTATAGCATTCATAATCACATATATATATATATATATATATATCCTGTATAGACTATCAAATATGCCAAGCACAATAGTAGTACCAATATAATAAATTGTGTTCCACAAATAAAGTGAAACACAGTAGCCTCAACTCAAAAATGGAAAACTTTTCTCAGAGTACCTCGCACATTCAACAACCAAGTTAGTATTCCCATAAATTGAATGATGACTCACATAAGGGATGGATGATGAGACCATAATGAAGTGAGGAAACATGATATCAACTATCAAAACATTAGATATGATAGACAAAAAGAAACAGGCATATGCCTAATTTGGTCAAAAGTTAGAGGAATGTTGCTCCTTTCTATCACCATATTGAATTGACAATTATCAATCAAGGATCATGGGAGCTTGAGAAGAATACAATCAAAGACCATGAAGGTCAGTAGCAACCACAATTCAATCATACTCAAATACTTCATCACAGCTCACAAGCATAATAGGAGAGGAATCCCACACAATGCATCAAAGACTTAGATTTCAAGCTAACCATGGAAGAAAGTCAAACAAGGACAAAATTAGAGAGTTTGTAACAATCAAAGATTTTAAGTAAAGCTTCCAAATAATGACTAGGACATGACCATAAGTTTAAAGTGTTGATTCTATAACATGCTACACAAGTGCATTCAAAATGCCTCAAAAATTCAACAAGGATAAAAGAAAGAAGCCAAACTTCATTCATGATTAGAACTAACTCAAGTAATAGGGATCAATTACTCTTAAGTCTTCATGAGACTATCATTGAAGTGTCATTTCCCTTCATGTTATCATTGGCCATCTAATTACCTCAAACTCAAATTGAAAACTCAAGTTTCAAAGTGAAGATCAACAAGAAAGCAAAACGTCATAAAACATGCATCAAAAGGTTCAATCATTCAAACATGTGGCATTAAGTGAAATGACTTGAGTTTATGTGGATAAACAGAACCAACATGATCATTAGGTTCCCAATTATAGGCCTCACTCAAGTTCATTGGCCATCAAGCAAATTGCAACAAGATATGCAACATTAATTGGGTACCTTCACATTAAAAATACATCAAAAAAAGAAAAGGGCTTCCATAATTCAAAAAAAAAATTCTTAGCATCCTTGAGATGTATAAGAGTTAGCAAACATATTTTAAGTTCATGGATGGATGAGGAAAGGATCAATCAAACTTCAAACATCAAAGACTAGTTGGCAAAAACCACCAAACTAGACAAGTTTTCCAAATATTTTGTGGAAAATACCAAAACTTATCAATTAATTCAAGAAAATCTTTTTAAGGATATCAATCCATATATGAACCTTAAACAAGAATCAAATTCAATTGAAACTCAAGGCTAGTTACTTTTTGAAATCAAAACAAACAAGGGAATTAGCAAAACCCTAATTATTTAGAAAATGAACTCAATTATTGATTAATCAAGTTCCAATTCTAAAAAAATTAAATTAAAATCATACAAAAATAAAGAAAACTCCAAAGATCAGGGAACTTATTTTTTCAAATTTTTAGAATTAAGGAAAAGTCAAAAATAAAATCAAAAATCAAACCTTTAAACAATTAAACAAAAATTCACATCTCAAAATAAAATTCCGATCAAAAGTCAGAAAAATATCCAACCAAAATTATATTCAAATATTAAAATTAAAAACCAGCATCCATGATTTTTTGTGTAATTTTTGAATTAAAGGAAATATTAAAATAAAATCAAACAAACAATTAAACAATTTAAACTATTATTTAATGGCAAAATGAAAACCCTAGCCAAAAGTCACAAAAAGGTCAAAACAAAATTATATTCAGACACTATGATTAAAAACAAACTTATATGATTTTTTTGAGGATTTTTGAATTAAAGGAAATATTAAAACAAAAATTATGAAGCAAACATTTCAAATAAACTTCTCAAATTAAATTTCTAATCAAAATTAGAAAAAATTCTAAACCAAAATCAGAATCAATTTCTAAATTATTTTATGAGTCAAAGATAATTTTTGTGGAATTTTTAGATCAAAAGAGCTATTAAAATAAAAATAATCATTGAACAAACAATTAATTAAACTTATGAAATTTTAAACCAATCAAAACATTTTTAAAAAATTCCAAAAAAAAATGAAAAATACTAGAAATTATTATTAGCCTATGGTAATGTTTTCATGATTTTTGAAGATGTTTTGATCACAAAAATAAAATCAGAAGAAAATCAATTAAAATCAAATAATATGAAATGCATTAAAACTTCAAATAAACCAATCAGAGCGCGCCACCTCACTTCGTCTTCAACCTCCAGCATAAGGCAAAACGCGTGCAGAAATAAATTCAACACCTCATGTTCTGATCCTTCGTTCTATCTCAACTCTCAACCAAAATTCATCAAATTAAGCGCAAATTAAAGCTAACATATCATACTACACTATGCAATTTGAATCAATCTCAGAGATCAAACATGGATCAAGAAATCAAGTCTACAAAACTGAAAAAACTCACTGCAAACATCAAAACCAGGAACACGATTTCATCCATTCTTCTTGAATCAAAGCTCAAATATACATCAATCCTAGTGATTGGCCAGCTAGCAACTCAATGGACATGATCTACATCATTAATTCAAACTGAAACACATAAATCAAAGTTCAAGAAAACTCACATGGATGTGAAAACTGGAAACTCGATTCCTTCACTCCAGAAGCAATCCAATGGTGCAAGCTTGATCTCCTTACTTCACTGAAGTTGAACCACCAAGAATTTTGAAGAATGATACAAGGAGAAGAGAGATTCGAAGCAATTTGCAGAGATACTTGAAAATTTTCAGATTTGGAATGTAGAGATTATGAGCCTCCCCCTTCACAAATGAGCATTGATTCTTGTTATATAGCACGAGAGGAAGAGGATAGAACTGGTATTTGGCACTCAAAGCCGTTGGAGGGAAAGTTTGGTAGTTTAAGCCAAAAGTGAGGTTATACATGGGGCATGCGTTTCACTCGTGCAATCTCTCATTTTCTTTGCATTTTATGAGCCAAATCAGGTCAGAAACAAATGCTCAAAGTTCCAGGTCATGACTATTTGAAATGAGAGAGTGTTGATAAATTTGCAAAATCGGGCAAGTTTGTGATTTTTTCAATCAAGCAAGTGTAATACCATATGAGGTATGAAATGGTGAGTGTAATGGGTCTCAGCATGTTACAAATTGGTTATGAGCTTGATTAGAAATAAAAAGAATGGCTAAAACTTGAGTTTGCAAGAAATTGCATTTTGCTTGCTTGGTCAAAATTCAATAAAATGCCTCAAAATTCCAAAGCTCATAACTTGCTCATATTTTTGAATTTGGACACAAATGAGTAAAATTTGGAAAGGTATTGAAAATATCTACAATCCCTTGGTTTTGAGTTTTTGAAATTTAATCCATTAAGGCCCTCAAAATTTGACATGAAATTCACTAACTTTGGAAAATGACCTATAATTTTTACTTGAGGCATGAACTTCCAAAGACCATAACTCTTGACTCTTTGCCAATTTGGACATGAGACCAAAAGGAGATGAAAAATCACCCTCTTATCTTTTCAAGCATATTTCATTTGCATTTTTTTATCAAAGGTAAATAAAATATGAATTTTTGAAGTTAAGCCCTCTTTTTTCCAAAATTAGAAACTTTTAGGGTTTCTTCATGAACAAGTTTCAACCCAAACCTCAATCTTTTTGATCCAATGATCAAAATGGACTTGAAATATGAAAAGTACACCCTTGAATTGATGGTTGACCAAAATTTCACTTGGTCAACCTTGACTTTGACTGATTGTGACCAAAATGACCATTTTGCCCCTTTGAATCAATTGATCCACTTCCCTTCAAAATTGATGATCAAGACTTAAAACATATGATCTTCCAAATATATAGAGGCCATGTACAAAGTTTCACTTCAAAATTATCAAGAAATCTTGATAAAATCCCAAATCCTAGTTTTGTTTAACACCTTAGGAGACTGATGAATCATCTTCAAAACTTCAAATCCTCTGGATATCTTGGCCAATTTCTTGTACAAAGACTTTTCAAATACCAATGAGATGTTGTAGCTTCCAGATCAAGATTTGTACATTGATCAATAGCCTTTATCAAACAAAACCCTAATTTTGATTGGTGAATCAAAAGAGTAATTCTTCTTATAATCAATCTCAAACTTCAATCCTCTGATGATCCAAAGAGATGGATAAAATATCTTGAGATATGCAATAAATTTTGAGATTGAAAGATCCAGAGGTTTAGATGATAAGGTTCTACTTGAGCAACTTGTCAATGCAATCAACATTCAAAGCTTGAGGAAGACTTGATAACCAAAGTATTGATCCCATCACAATGTATGAATGCAATGCAATATGATATACATGAGGAAACATAAGCCTAAATCAAGAGGGTAAATTTTGGGGTGCAACAATAACTTAGAGTATCCATGACATCTTGTTCGAGCATACGACTATGCGCATTATATATATCCTAGTTATGAGGGCTTTCTCTGTGTCAGTCTCTTCTTCGGTAGGCGCCACGATCCTCTCCAACTCTTTTACCCTGGCGGCCAGTCGCCCGTTCTTTTTATTTGCAGCCTCCAGTTGAGGTCGTAGATCATTCATATCTTTGAGAAGATGGACCTTCGTCTTGTACTTTGTCTCGTGGTTGAGAATGTCGTCCTTCAGCTGTTCATTTATCCCTTCCTGCTTCTGGATCCGGGCATAAGCTTTGGTAAGAGCGACCTAGGATCTCGCGGCTTCATTGTTCAACGTCAAATCCGTTTTGAGAACCCCTATCATGGAGGCCACGTCATCGACAAGTTCTTCCATCGAATTTCTTTATCCTCAGACAAGATTTCCTCCCTTTCCTCCTCTTGAAGACCTAAAGAACTCTCCCCGCTGAAAATACCACTGTTGATATAGCAGGGAGGCAACACGAAAACTGCCTCGGCTCCCTTGTCACCTTCAAATGCTACCCGCTCGAGGTCCTCCACGCGCTTCCTCTTTACCGGTGGCTCGGGAGGAGGAACCTGATTCTTCGAGGAGGAAGGCGAACCACTCACTCAGGAGGAAATTTTGGCCTACTTCTGAAGTTGAGCAACCTGATTCTTGGGCCCTGAGTTGGATGCATTCTTGGGCCTCAACTTGAGTAAACGCTTAGAGAGGGACGCCATCTGATCTGCAATCAAAAAGAAACTGTCAGTCACAAAACAAACATACAAAGGTAAAATCACAGGCATATCCCCTACCTAAAAGTCTTAAAGCCTCCTCGTCTGAAGAACACTCGAGCAACGCTTTTGTATTAATCAGTCTGTGAACGAGGTGATACTCCCTTTTATCATCAAAAAGGAAGTTATTGTCCACGTCCACACATCTCTCCGGTGAGAAACTCTTTACATAAGCCACCAGCTTTTCATAGGAAATCTAGTCCTGGGCATCCAAGTCCTCGGGTTTCACCGTGTAATATTTGGGCTTCTGCTCGAAGTGTTTCAACTGCCATTCAAGCGGAAACCTAGCCGTCGGCCAGACTACTATCTGACCTTCCTCAATCTCTTCCAAGAGATCGTACAAGGAAGCCACGACCACATCTATAAGAGGCTTCACCATGAAGTACCTCTCTTTAAAGTGGCGAACGGATTCAAGATACGGCCAGAAAAGTTTTCCAATCTGTTTAAACGTCACATAGGCTTGTCCCCCTTTGATGGACTACTGTTGCAAGTGAAAGATGGGGAAGCAGAGGGGAAATGTGGTTGCCTATTTCAAGGTATTGGCATACAAGCTCGAATGCACGCATGAAGGAAAGCGCGTTTGGATGAAGTTGGGAAGGTTCCAGTTGTAACCATTCAAAAAACCCCACCTGGAAGTTGTTGAATGGAAAATGCATCCCCGCTTCCTTAAAATAAAATTCATACATTGGAAAGCGTTTTCCCGGGTATGTCGAGTATATCCTCCTATTTCGATGAGGGATCTGAAGAGCCCAATTGGTAGAGGCACCCTCTGCTCGAACCTCAGGGCAGTTTAACGCGTCAGAAGCGTCCTGCGAAAATCACGACCTTTTGTTCCTAGGCTTGGGCGCAACCCAGGCCAAAGGGTCCTCCGTGACAGTAGTATCGTTCTCGTGAGTGGCGGGCAGGGTGTCTTCCTCGACTTGGTGTGCCATCATACCTGAAAAGCAGGGGAAAACAATGAATTCGACATCATCAAATTAACCCTTCCATCATAAATCAAGTGAAAGGGAGATGAATGCGTCGAGGATTGGACCTAGACCCAAGCCCTCGACAGCCAACACTGGAATAAATGACGCCCTACGCCGGGACCTTTGGTCGAACAGGAAAAGCTTCCCAAATCCTCCTTACTAGTCGGGGAGGATGACCCCGACACAATTCTATGAAGTTAAACCTATGAACCTTCATCAACAACCATGAACTTTGATGAACATCCATGAATATTCACTTCAGAATCCATGAATCTTCATCCAGGGATTCATCTGTTATAACAAAACCCAAGTGTTTAATCTAAAAATTATGAGAAAAAGCGTTATCAAGAAGATATAACTTACTTGGAAGAAGATTATCTTTGAAGATGCCTACGGTGGCATTAGAATGGAGAAGATCCACGAGCGAACGAAGGACAGTGGAGAAGAGAGCTTGAAAAATGACAAATGAGCCTCCGGATTCCCCTTTTTATAGATAGTTCACACCTCATGAGGCAGAACGCGAAAATTCATCATTACTTAGGACTTTTGAACTTTCCTATGAAAATATGGCACCCCAAAGCAGCTACCACGTGGGGTTGACAAGAAGCCATGTTCCCACACTTGAATACGAACTCATCCGTGACTTCATTACAAAACGTTGTGTATGGGCACATCGATGATGTTTCACACTCAGTGGAGGGAAAACGCGTGACTTCATGACAAAGGCTTACATACGGGCACACTTGCGACATTTTACTCCCGAAGGCGGGGTAGACACTTGACATTATAACAATTCCTTATATATGGGCACGACAAAGACACTTAGTTGGGGAGATTCCTCCCATTCTATGACTATATATCCCTAACAGGAACCAAAACGACAATATCAGCACCAAAGTCAACCAATGAACTACCCACTTAGCTGGTTGACCGCATCACGTGCAATTTTCTAAATCCTTGACGGGAGTTAATGAGACATCCCCATAGGAGGTTGGTAATTTTCTTTCTCGGGCGATGCTTCCCTGATAATTGAGCTGAACTTAAGTCATGACCCTTTCACCTAAAGGAAATAACTTGGGGGGGGGGGGGCTCTTGTTCTGGACTAGGCTGACACTTGCCCCACCGTTGGGGAGGCCCAATCTAGCGACTTTACCAATGGCCCAAAAGCGTAAATCCCAAATTAAGGACCGTTGGGCATTTCCCCACGTGTCCACTAGGAGGTCGTAGCTCACACATCCATGTTATCATCATCCTTCTCTCCGGGAATAACGTGTATAACTCCTGCTTTCTTGGGAAAGTTGACCAGGGAGGAGGCCACGTGCTGGACTCCATACTCTCATAAACCCTGACAGTCTTTATTGTTGGGCTTCATCGTGGCCTAACACTAAAGACATTGGCCCAGTGCTCGGGGCTATAAATACCCTCTCACTTGAGAAGGCCAGGTACACAATCTCTCACTCATTCTCATACTTGCTTGCATTTTCTCTGAACCTCACTTTGGCATCAGAATGTCTTGCAGGTACCCCCCCCCCCCACTTCACTTCCAACCGTTGCTTGACTTAAAGCTTGTGGGATTTGACAATCCCTTTTGATCAGGTACGATCAGTACTCAAATTGATCTTGCATACTTAGGGGGTTTAGGGTGTCAAAACGGTACTGATTTTATTAATATTTTCCCAAGTCTTTCTAACATAGCCTAAAGTGCAAAAATAACTTATATACTCTTAGAGTATCGTGTTATGCATCAGACCAAAATTAATTTTTTTGTTATGGCTCAAGAGACTGGGAAAATCGAATAATTAGCGGAAACTATGCAAAAAGACTCAACAGCACATGAATTGGACTCAATAAAGGAAATAGACATAATAGTGGAATTTAACTAGAAAGCAATAAATAGATGCGATAAAGTTCCTCCCTCACATGTAAATCGAACATTGTCCCCAATGTTTTGAAATAAGGTGAAAAAGGATGAGAGAACCTGGAATGAGGCTAATGCATGCCTCCACTACCTCCTGACTGGTCGGAAAAATATTGTCGTTAGCGACGACTCCTAGTGCGGTGGGGACGATCAAAGAGCTGAAGCTGCTGAATTTGGGCAGCTAGTGTAGCGTTGGAATCTTGCAGCTGGCGGAGGGAGCCATCCATTTGCGCTTGATTTTATTGTACATGGGTGAAGGAGTTTATTGTATGAGTCTGATATGTGTGCATGAACTCCATCATTTCTTATTGTTGCTCATACATAGCGGTGAACAACCTATCAAACTCTTCCTCGCGCTTTCTCTGTTCTTTCATCATGTAACGCGGTGGGAGAACTGACTTGGGTGTTTTATGTTTGATCGTAATTGTATGGATAGCAAGAGTCACCACTGACTTTTCTTTTATCCAAAAGGAAAGGCTGAAAAGAACAAGAAAGACCTTTAGAGATGTTTTCTTGAGTTTGGGAGGTAGATTATGAAAAGGGAAGGTGTTAGCACCCTTTTCATCCATAGTTATCTATGGGCTCTTAGTTGCTTGCTAGATCACTTGCTTTTGTTTCAAAATGTGCTTTGTGTGGTTTTTTGAAGGTATTTTGAAAAGGCGCCATCGTTTTAGGCAAACTTTGTAATAATTCTCGTTCGTAAGAATGTATACAAAGTGTAGATCTTTTGAAAATGTTTCAAGTTTGAAAGATGTTTTGAAAGTGTTGGTGTTTATTTTTGAAAATGGCAAGGATGTTTTGGTTTGAAAATGAGCAAGCAACTAGAAATATCCTACCTACTCAAAAGTCTTTCTTGTTTATTTCTTCTTTCCTTTGACATTATTATTTTACCATGGATTGGTAAGTAATCTTATCTTTGGATGTAAAGGGACGGGGTATGGGTCATCGTATAGTCATGATATCAATATTGTGAAAAATATCTTAGCAATTATCTTTGAGGGACTAAGATCATTTTTGAAAGGCAACTTTGGATAGAGTCATCGAGGGACTATGATCTTGTATTTTTTATTGCTTTTGCTAAGATACTTCACATGTGTAACATGGCCATTTTTGTAAGGCAACAAAGTAGATTTACCCTAAGGGTGTAAGTGTGCAAGTGTGTTGATTTACATGCATTATTTTGTCTTGAATTAGGGTTTGCTAACTTGTTGATTTTAATCTTTCCATACAAACCCTGATTTACTAGCATTTATATATAAAGCATTAAATTGTGGAAAATAAAAATACTAAGCTATTACATCAATAGGGGAGGGGGTGTACAAATTTACAAATAGGGATTTTGCAAGAAAATTAAATTTAATCAACTATTACAACCATATTGAATATTGTACAAAATTGAAAATAAAATGAATTAATGCAAAAATGGAAAAAAATGATTTTTGTTTGGATTTTTATGAAAGGATTTTAACCTAAACCTAATTAAGAAAATAATTAATTAAAAAAAGAAATTAACTAAAAAATGATTTTTTGGGATTTTTTGTGAAAAGGTTTTAAGAATAATATAAATATATATAAAAAAATTTAATTAATGAAAATAAACCTAAATTCTAAATTAATTTTAATTTACAAGAAAATAATATAATATAATAATTAAACCTAATTATCTAAATATTAATTAAAAAAAAGAAATTAATTTGTTAAGAAAATTATTTTTATTCTTTTTAATTTTTATAAAGAAAAATACAAAAAATGAGTATAAAAATAATAAAAATAAATATTTTTTTGGGTTTTTCTATTAATAATAAAAAAACATAATATTAGTAATGAAAATAATAAAATTAAAATATGAAAGTGAAATAAACTAAAAAATAAAAATAAAATAAAATAAAGAAATGAATGACCAGGGGGTGCCGAAGCAGGGCCAGGGGTTAGAAGCCAGCAAAGGACCAAGACCCACTGCATTGAGGCCCAGGCGTGTGTGTTTGTGACAAAAAAAGAGTGAAATGTGGAAAATGGACAAAAGGTAGCGCGATGGGTGTTAAACCCACGCCCTCTTGGTTACCAGCGCGCTGCCTTACCACTGGGGTGACTATACATCCGTTTACTTATATCAAACCATATATATATATATATATATATATATATATATATATATATATATATATATATATATATATATATATATATATATATATATATATTACAAATCAAGTCCATAGCCTGAACTCCATCTTCAACCTCACGCCCAGCTAGACAACCTGCAACTTGTTCATCTCTTAACAAAAATAGAAAGTGCAAACATGAAAGTTGTGGAATTTCTTCCCACAAATCCAATCATATAAATAACTAAAGCTATAAATCCAAGATGAGTGAGAATTTTTCTGGCCCTAATTTAAAACCTAAAATTTTTAGAAATTTCAACTCCAAAATTCTCTAAGCTCAGGTCATATAAATGCAAACTATGGATATGTACAGCTTAGTGGCAATGGTATCTACATTTTATCTTTGAAAATGGTATCTACTTTTTTTGTCTGTGACCATCTGATCAACGTGTCTTCAGAAGTTAGGAGTACAGTTGCTTCAGAATCTATCTATGAAGATCTGAACCTTTCATTTCAAAGACAGAGGCGTGCAGTTCACACCATCAAACATTTGTCATCCTCTCACAAGCTACCTTATGAGGTTGAACACGCATTCAAATTATGAAGGGTCTAAGGCTCTGATTGGATGCATTGAGACACTTGTCAATGGTAACTGTTCAGTATCTACACGCAATCCCCTAATTTCAGGTTTCATAATTATAGTATAATCATTACCTTATTTTCTCTTTCTTACTGATTAAGTTTTCAAAAGCGTTTATAAACTCACATTCACTATTTCATTCACTTCTTATTGCATCTATTATTCTCTCTTGCTCTTGTTTTGCAAAAACCCTTTTCTCAGTATTTTTCAAAACAAATCCGTATGAACAATGGCATCCTCATCAAGCATCAAAAATCTCCACAGTGCTCCTGGTTCTTCTTCAACAGAACAATATGAGGAACCCATAAGAACGTTGCTCACTCAGGTCGATAATCTTGAAGTTCTATGTGAGTTAATCATTGATTTTGAGAGCTTAAAGGAAAATGGTTTTGATTTATATGAAGATGTAACGGCTCAGGGATGGAACAGATACTTTGATCGTCTGCTGGGTCCAGTATTCCCCATTCTTGTTTAGGAATTCTGGATTCATGCTACTTCATCCAATCATCAGGTTACATCATACGTTATAGGGAAGAAGATAGTGATTACAGAAGACTTGATTGGGAAACTTATTGGGTACAATGGCGGCGGAGTTAGGTGCATTGACATGGTTGACAAGTGTTCTGACCTAAAATCTATTGCTAGAGTCATTTTCACTTCTGGACAGCCATCCAGCAAGATAAGAGACTTGAAGGGTTATTACAGAATCTGGGCCAGGATCATTCTGGGATGCATAAATCACAGGAAGCCTACAAGCTCTCCTGACTACATCAACATTGATCAACAGTTTCTGTTGTACTTTATTTCAAAGAAGACCAAAATAAATCTTCCACACTTGCTCTTCAATCATTTGAGAACAAGCGTGAAAGAAATAAGGGAAGAAGAAAGAACAAAGAGGGATTGGATTCCTCTGGGAAGATTGATTTTTGAAATTTTGAAAGAGAACAGACTGATAGAGCATCTGACAGAGGCTCAGAAGATCAGCACTCTGGAGGCAAGTGTTGGAAACCCACTAAATGCCAAGAATCTGAAGAAAATGAAGATTATTGAAAGCATTAAGAAGGAACCAACAGTTGCTTCTCATGAAGTCATCACATCTAGGAGAATACCTCTGAAAGATTTTCCACTATTTTTTGAGATGGATGCTTCTCCAGAGATTGTGGTCAGATACCTTGAAGCTTGCAAGGAAGATGGCACAATTCCAGAACTCAACATTCGTTATCTGCACAAGCCATCTCCAGATGCTGTGCTGAAGAAATCCAGAAAGAGAAAGGCATCAGGAGAAGGATCCTCTGAGAGGACACCCAAAGCTGCTAAAAAGAAAGGTAACACATCTTTTGTTTCTGTTGTAGAATCTATAGTTTTTCCAACATCTGAAACAGTTCCCCCTCAACAAACAGAAGATCCCTCACCACAAATATTTGAGTATTTTGACATAGAGTTTGATCCTTCTGTAACTCTTGGAAGCTTCTTAAATGTACCTCACTCCCCTAATCCAAATCCAGAACAAAATCAACCAGAACTTGCAAGAGTTCTTTCTGATATTGAACTTTTTGATCAATACTTTCAATCACCAATCCCAGAAAATCCAAACCTCCACTCTTAACAACCAGAGAATCTACACCTTCATTCTCCATAACCAGAACATCCAAATCTCAACTCTCCTCAACCAGAAAATGAAAACCCTCACACTCCCCAAACTGAAAACCTAAATTCTGAAACCCCTGAACCAAAAAATCAACACACTACCACAAACCAATCAGAAGATTCTTTTACATACTCTAATGCCACTACCCCTATTCCTGGAATCACAGAACCTCTTATGGTTCGTCAACCTCTCTTCATACTTGATATTCCAGAAATACCTTCACCATATCACTCCACACCACCAAACACTCCTCGCTCACCAATCCTAATTTCTGATTCTCCTACTCCCTCTCCAATTAACCGTCTAGCTGATCATCTCGGAACTGTCATTGATTTAGAAGCGCTGGACCATCTAGCTTCAACCACCAATAAAATTACCATTCCTAAACCCAAACCAACCTTAACCAAAATAGATGTTGGTAAGAACTTGTTGATTTTTTAAACATAAATACAAGAATGGGTTAATTCTTTGAAGCAAGTGAGTCTAGAGATTTCAAATCCTGCTGCTTCTGATTCTCTTTGGGATCGATTCAGAAAATGGTTCAACTCTGAATCACGGAGGCTGAAAGAATTAAGTTATGAAATGGCTCAGCATAACTTCAGTGATCAGCTGAAAGCCTTCAAATACCAAGTTCTGAGTCACTAGGACAAGAAAGGAATTCTTATGTTGGACAATGCTCCTTGGAAAGAGCACCAACCTTCAGAAGCTACTGAACCATGTTCTGTCAGTCACCCTCTAGACACTGTTCAAGAAAAGGAGAATGCAACTGAAGAAGAAGCTGAATCAGAAGATGTAGCAGAGTGTTCTAAAAGACTTGCAACTTCTGAAGAAAATCCAGCTCCATCTCTAGTCATGCAAACTCTGGAAGAGCTGAAGAAGGAGAATGCTATAATCCATGCAAGATTGGATAAGCAAGAAGACTCAACCAAAGAAATCAAGGAGATATTGGATAAGCAAGAAGACACAACCAAAGAAATCAAGGATATGCTGGGAAAGCAAGAAGAATCAAGCACTCAGATTAAGAGCTTGCTGGAAGCGTTGTTCACACGACTTCCCCCTCCATGTTAGATTTTTTAACTTGATTTATGTATTCTTCATCTTATCTTCTCTGTTTCTGAAAGATGTCATTGCAATCTGTTTTTAATACAACTCTTTTTTTTTTACTATGATAATTTATGGTTATATTGCTTTTTGATACTTGACAAAAAGGGGGAGAACGTAAGATATTTTCAATAACAGTTTACCGGGATGAAGTCTCAAACATTCTGAATATCTTAACTTCTTATTTTTTCTGAAAGCATAAACATGAACAAATTCTGATAAAGACAGAAGGAGACACATCAAAGCTCTGATGAGAAGGAACTTCAGGGAAGTATTTCATTTCTATCTGAGCACTCAACTCAGGGGGAGACTCTCTTAAGCTTTTTGTTATGTATGTTTTTATTGAAAAATCCTAGTTTTTGTCATCATAAAAAAGGGGGAGATTGTTAGAACATAGTTTGATTCTAAAATCCTCATAAGAGTTTTGATGATAACAAACACAAAGAACAAATATGCACTCTAAATTTGTGTTCTATGTTGTACAAAAGTTCTGACTGAAACTGCATCAGAAGTTAAGCCACAGAAGCACTCAAGCTGAGTAATCAGAATGTTATGAAGTATGATGATCAGAATTTACGCTAAAGAGAAAGATATCCTGATTCTGAACGGAAGTCTAACACGCTAACAGAACCTTATGATTCTGACTTCCCAAGTTCTGAAGCAAAGCAGCATGCAAGATTCCTAAGTTCTGAAGTGTTACTTTTCCATCAAGGCGGTATCATTTACAACAGCTACAATCAGACAAGGATCTTCTCAGTATGGAAAGTGCATTAAGTGTCCATTATCATGTTTCCATTTGGACAGATTGCCACGCCTATATAAACAAGCTCAGAGGCTAAATTGTTTATGATTTTCACACAATTGCTCCATACAATCTCAAAAAGCTACAAAATTTATATTCATACTATACTCCAAAACCGTGTAATACATCACAGTAGTGATACAGTTTTTGTAACGAAAAACAAATAGTACAAAGTGAATCTCTTCTTTTGATTATTGAATTTCCTTGAGATAAACCGGGTTGTGGTTGTACTCAAGAAGACTTTGGCAGTTGTCAAAGTAGAATTGTAATCAGTTTGATTAGTGAATTAAGTCCTCGTTGGAGAGAGGCAAAATCACTTTGGCGGATGGACTGGAGTAGTTTGAGATCAAGAGAACCAGGATAAAAATCATTGTGTCTATTGCTTTTGATTTTTAAGTTTCAATTCAACCCCCCTTCTTGTGTTTTTCACTTCTTCAGTGCTCTCACATTTTTTTATATGATACCGACAAAGTAATGCAGTTGACGAAGGAAACACAATCCCAACTGCATTCATAAGGGTGTTATTTCGGTCGGTAACAATTACCGTAGGCATATTTTTTGGATCTTTCAACAAAGTCTTACAAATACCCAACGCCCAAGTGACGTTGTCTTCTTTCTCACTTTCTTATAAACCAAATCCAACCGAAAATGTCTTGTCTATAGAGGTGACACCAACAATTTCTAGAAGCGCGAGCCTATACTTGTTGGTCTTGTACGTCGAATCAATCATAAGAACGGTTGGAAATGTGTTGAACATATTGATACTTTCCAGATGCATCCAAAAAATGTCACGAATACTTACGTTGTCCTCACAAACTCTGTGCCTAGAAAAGTAGTGGTTATCATCCAAACATTTCAATAAATGTTGCATTTTAGACCTCTGACCTCTTTGTGCAATGTGTTGTTTATAACGATAATTATAAACCGACTTGATATTTGAAACACATTTCACTCTATTCCGTTTCAAACCGACAAGTATGTTTCTCGGCGCAACTTTGATCAACAACAATTCAAAAATAAATTCCTTCTCTATTGGATTAAGCCGACATATAATTTGATGCTCGTGTAACTTGGTGTCCAACGCATGATTATCCATACCAGACATGGTATTAAACCGCCATAAATCATCCACCCTATAATATGCGTATAATTTAAACAGACACCCACATTTCCTCGATCTCGTGTCATCATGTTTTATCTTGTGAATTTTTGGAACAAATTTTCCACTTCTCTCGCATGTCATCACAACAAATGGTTGCTGATTACTAGTCCCATTGTCGGACCTTTCAATCGCAATGCCAAACCCAAGTTTGCTAGCTTCCATTCGAATCCATTCAAGCATATGTTGACGAGTGGTGAAAGTTTTATCATTTGGAAATTTTTGTCCATGGTCTATCACAATACCAATCGTTTTATCAACTTCTTTCACCTCATTCGGCTTATCATCTTCATTGACCTTATCCAGAACCTTTACGATAGCTTTGACAATGTTGCCAGAGTGCACCATACCTAACGTGTTAAAAAAACATGAATTCTGTTAAAACAGAATTCTGGTTCTGTAACAGACATTTATTCGAATGTGCACTTGCGGATTTGGCAGGTGGCCTTCGCAGGTGCTTATGCAAAGTGACGTTGTTTTCTTTTTCAATAAAACAGCTTCAATGCCGCTAATGTATGATGAAGGGATAAAAATTTACATCAAATTGTAGCTTTCATTATTCACTTTGCTAAACTCAAACACTTGAAACTTGATTTTGAGACGAAAAATTCATTGAGATTGATTGAAGTTTGTTGAGGGTTTTTGTTAGAGGAAAAGAAAACGAGTGAAATAGTTGAAATAGGTGACCATGCAGCTCTCTAGTATAGAAAGGAAAATTTCACATGTGCACATCTAAATTCACCTTTCAAGATGTTTCGCATGCGAAATCCCCTCAATATTTTAAAATCCAACTTTTAAATATTAAAACGTGCAAAAAAATGTGTCTTCGCATATGCACTTTCGAACATCTCTGATATATGAATTCACAAATGCATATGCGAAGAATATTTTTGAATTTTCAATAATGAAAGTTACTACTACCAAATATGAGAAATTCCTTAAAAAATAATATGGACTGCATTACTTACTTGAATGTATTTGAGGAATTTTTGTGAACCGAATTACTTCATTGCAACTATTACAGTACATTCTAATGAACAAAATTCTCTAACTATTTATACAAGGGCATAATGGTCAAGTCAAGTAAATTGTAAGGGTGGGGTAAGGGATAATCATTGGAGTGTATGGTAAAATATTAAAAATGGTAGATTAAAAGGGTGAGTCTAACAGATTTGACCAGCTTTTCCTACTTGTAACATTATAAATCATAATTCAACAAATAATATAAAATTATAGTTGTTTTATAGTCACATATATATATATATATATATATATATGCACACTTGGTCAAAAATACGTAAATAAAAATCGTGTTCATTATCTTATGATTTATTGTCTCTTTTCTCTTCTATCATTAGTTATTGTTCTTCTAACAACGATAAACAATGTTATAAATCTCTAGAGAGAAAAAAATGTTATTAATGGGATTAATTTCATTATTGTTGGCATATAAACTTATTAAATATATGTTACAAATTCAAATATTTGCAAATTACCTATCAAAATTCAAGAGGATTAGAAGTATTGGTCAAAGTGATTATGTTAATACACTAGATTTACATGGGAATGTTAGGTCTGGAAATATTAATTCACATTCGTTAATGTAGATTCCGTTAACGTGAATTGTAATATTAAGAGTCTAAAAAATAGCATAAAGATAGAATTATAGTAAAGGATCAACTTTATATTTTTATTAGCTTTTGAATTTTATAGTACGAATAATTTGATTAAACAAATATTTATTTATAATTTATTATATTTATGGATTTTTATGAAAATTCAAAGAGATAAAGATGGAGACAAAATTCTCTCTTGATAAGAATCACGAATAAATATAAAAAATAGATTTAAGAGTAGAGATAGAGAAATAAATACATACTCCGTCCCCGTCTCCGTCCTACCACGTCACATTCAATTCTATCCCATTAACACCTCTAGGTTTAGAGAATTCACCATTTCTTTTTCAAAATTTACAGTTTTAGAATGTACATTTTTCCTTAGAAAATAAATAAAGATGGTGTAGTTATAGGTTATAAGGTCTTGGACAAAAATTGGTTGCATTGTCTACATCAATGAATTAATTACATTAACATCTTAAAATAGTAAAATAGATGAAAAGAAAGCTACCTGGACTTGAATCAAGCATGATTGGGATGGATAGAGTCAAAATTTAAGTAAGACAAAGGTCAAGCAGCTATCAATCTATTTTTTTCAAATTTTTTTTTATGGACAATGTCACTTTGAAATACCACATTGCAAAGATTTGATGATTACTATCCTTAGGGTAGGTTTAAAAATAACTATCAAATCACTATAGACAACGTAATTCACATGGCATCTAAAACGGGCCTAACAATATAAATGCACATACACAACATGACCCAACTAACCCCATAAAGGAAGAAGAAGAAGTTGAAGGATTTTAAAATAGATGAATTTAGTGAGAAAAATATAATGGTATTTGCGATGAATGATCAAGAAAGGTAAACGAAGGTGTGTGTGTGTGGTTACATGACTTGGGAGTTTTGAGGCATCGAACCTCGTGGCCATTCCATAATCACGCTTTCACAGACATGTGCTTTCATCACATACTACACCAGTTTTACTTTATTTATTCATTCATTCATTCTCAATTCCTTCTGGCTTCCATTCACTACATTAGTAGTACTTTTTTTTAATAAAGTTATATTCCCAATTAGCCTCATATTTTACTCTTACATATACTCATTTGACCAAGACTGGTAAAAGAGGGAAGTTTATACACGTGCATTTGAGGAGACAAACTACTTTTAAGAAAGCACAATCAACTCTTAGAGTATCTCACACTTGAGACATGTATATTATATAATACTCATTAGAGAACAAACAATATATAATAGTCTTATATCATATAATATAATGTATAACTTGAATGTGTTTATAAGTGAAACAATCCTCCCCATACAAATTAGTTTTTGTAAGAATGAATTTGACTCAATTATACATTTTTAACATGATACCAGAGACGACTTAAAATACTTAAAATTCAATTAACCACCTGCTATCAGATTTTTACTATCAAGTCACTCACTATTTATATTCACATTTCGAATACATTCGGATAATACATGACATAAACATTCACATTCACGTATAATTGAAAACAATTTTCATCCTACAAAATTATTTCTTCATTCTTAACAATGCACATAGCAATATTTTAAAACCGGACTAGTTCAGCTAGTTGCACTATAAACCGACAATGTCTACAATTCAACTACTATTCAATTCAGTTTTTATTACATTGATACAAATAGAGATCACAAGTTTCATTAATACTCAATTGAATTATCAACTTTCCTAAAGTTCTAATAGGGTTAAAATGGTAAATACTTAGATTTCGCACAATTCTTCAACTCCATGGGAAAAAATAGTAAAAAGAACAAATCAAAAGATAACATTATTCAAGAGCATTCATTACCCGACAGCTCCATTCTCAGGAGAATTGACAAAAAAAGAATCAAAACACAAAAGGAAAGATATTACTGATATTAGAGATGTTGGGCCAGTACATCAATGAAAACTGAGTATTTGTCTCAGTATCAAAAACACCCTCGTTACATTAAATTTTCAAACACAGAAAGAACTTCTACACCGCATAGAAGCTGTTAGAGTCAAACTGGCTTTGGTCAGTGGCAGTCTCTTTAATATTACTACCACCGACACTGAACTTAGATAAGTTACTAAGTAACAAAAGTTTAATGGCTCTCTACTATACCAAAGCTTCATTCACCTTCCCTCATTTATGGAAGGTAAACTAAAAATTTAACCTCTATTTTGCTCTATTCCGAAATGGAAACCGAGCTCCAACGCCATTGTTGGTTTCTGCATCGAGTATAAATATTCACTCAGGTCTGCATAACACCTGTGAATTTTTATGCTCTATTTACAGATTATATATAGAGGCATAAACAAAAACTTCCACAAAGAACCAAATGAAACCCCTACTCTAAAATCTAAACGTTAGTAGTCAAAATCTAGTGACTGCTGCTATGAACAATTGCATTAGATTTCCATCTTCCACATCATCTTGTCAATGCTGCACTCGTGTGATTTCTCCAGTGCAACAACTTTGGTCCGATGTACTCCTCCAAGTGAGTTCTTTCCTCTTTCATCCTGAGGAAGTTCACAAGCTTCACTGACAGAACCTGTCTTCAAATCGGCTGGGGGAATGAAGCAATCTAACGAGAGACCTGGAACATTGAATGCAACCTCTTCGATTGTCCAGGCTTCTTCCATTTTCGTTTTGGTATGGCTCATGGCCATCTCCCCAAACCTGAAAAGAGTCACCACAGAATGCCCTGAGTGTGCAATCATGATCCCCTCCACAGGCCTGTAATCATCAAGGAATGAATTGATCGTGGTTTCCCAATAAACCGCATCACCTCCATTAGATTGGATGCGGGTCAGATGAGAATCCTCAATGTGAACCAGTAGTCCAGTTTTCTGGCTAAAGTAGCCAAATAAGACATGTCTTATAATCTCAGCTGGACCCTCGCTCCGAGCCTTCAATGTTTCAGGATCAGTACAGAGCTTAAGTATGAAGCAATCCTCTCCATTGATATTCTTCTCTCCAATGCATCTAGCATCAGCAAACATGCTGGCAGTGGTTCTAGGATCAAGACCCTAAATTAACAAATATAAACAGATCTAAAATTAGAGTGACAAAGAAAACAACATGCTAAAAATTGAACTAAAAAGGTACAAATTCAGAAATATTAACCTGAAGTGCACGGCGCAAAGGCCTCACAGGTCCCTTTGCCGTGTGAGCACCAAGCCAAGGAGTATGCCTCCAAACAAGCTTCCCATTGCATCCAGCATGAACCTTGCTTCCCCCAACCGAAAGCTCCACATACCACATATCAGGATTCATCTGCCATAGCACAAATCCACCAGACTCCGCACACCTAGAAGCATTCCGATTCTTAACCACCCTAGTCGCAGTTTCAAATTCAGACGCTACCATTTTAACCTTCCCCATAGCATATGCATTTCGTATCGAACTCTGCAATTTCTGCCCCCCAGATGCCGCTATGTACTGCTGCAATATGTACTGAGCAGACGATGTTTCCTGCAACAGTACCCATCAACAAACAAAAAAAACATCAGAAATTTAATAAAATTTTATATTCCAGCACTATCTATTTAACAGCTTTAACATCTTCCTTGTTTTCTCTCTCAAAAATTAGTATAACAGCATCCAATATCGAAACAACGAAACACATTTCATCAAACACCTTACATGCATACAACAAAAGCTTAAACTAGAAACTACAACATTAAAATTTCAAGCTAGAAACTGAATAAACAGAAAAAATTGAAGAAACAAACAGCGAAACTCACGATTGGAGTATCCTTGATGCTGAGATGAGGAAGCGGGTCAGTGGAGCAAACATGAAACGGAGCCAATGGAGCAGCCATTACACCGAGCAGGAGTCTCAGATCAGACCTCTTATACGAAACCGACGGAGCACGAGAGAGTTGATCCTTCATCCAGTTACCGAGACCCGACCCGATTCGCTTTAGATCCCCGTTTTCTGAATCGGGTCCTTCAATTAACGGCGTTAGGGTCTCGCCTAACGGCCTTAAACCCCCGGATCTTGCGTCCGGGTTATGGTTCGCGTGATGTTTCTTGCGGTTGAATAGACCGGACATGGGTGAACCGGTTCGGGCGGGACTGGTGGACCGGGAACGAGAACGGGAAGGTGAAAGGCCGCGAACTACTTCGTCTTTGAGTGCAGAGAAGAAACCCTGTTTCTTTTCCATTACAGGGAGAGAATAAAAAACTAGAGAGAGAAAGAGAGAGAATGTGTATTAAGAAGCAAATAGTGAAATATAGGGAAGTTTCATAGATACATAGAATAAAACGAGAGAGACGGTTATGGAGAGAGTGAGAGTGGGGGTGTAGAAGGAAAAAAGGGAGTGAGTATAGTAGAGTGTGAGGAGTGTGCGTTTGTGGGGAAACGGTTTAGAGAGAGAAAAAGAGAAACGCGGAGAGAGAGATGGAGAGAAAGAGAATGGTATTTGCTGCTTTATGGGAGGAGTGAAAAGGCGTGGAAATATTTTATTATTTATTTGGGATTATATTTATTATCTTGTCTTTTTCTTTTATTTGACTTGACTCAATTATTATTTATTAATTAGTGATCAATTTTCTTTGATAAAATATTTAGTTGCTATAGTTGTATAAAAAGTTCTTGAGTTGATAATAGTAGTTTTTATTAAATTTTTGTTTTCCTCAAATTGATACTCCTTCTGTCACATAATAACTGTTATTTTTTAAAAATTTATATTTTTTAAAGTAATGATTAACTATATTAATTTTAATAATAAAATAAATTTCATTTATTAAAATAATTTAATAAATAATAAATAGTAAAGTACTAATATGAATTAAAAAAATACAAGATAAATTAATAGAAATAAATAATAAATATCACATTAATATTTTAAAAGAACAGATAATATGAAATAAATAAAAATAAGAAAAAGAATATATATTATGAGACCGATGGGATACTATATAATAACTAATTGTCTTTTATATTTGTTTATTATAATTATTCGTAAACAAGAATCTTTATTTAATATTCATTCTGTAACGAATTATAAATAAATTTAACTTTTTTTTATATTTAATAATTAATGTATTTTGTTCATATATAGATTAGATACATTAATTATTAAATATATCAAAAAAGATAATTTTACTTATTAATTATCAAATATATTAAAAAAAAAATTTACTTATAATTCGTTACGTAAATAGTAAATTAGTTTTGCAGAGTTATAATTTTAGTTTTGTTTAAAATACGTGATAAAAAAAGTTAAATACTTTTATGAATAAACTTTATTGTTGTCAAATATATGTGAAATTATAATGAAATTCTAGCCGTGACAGTACATGTTAGTGCACAAGGTGATGAAAAACAAGAAAAATGAGAGAATATATTTATTGTTCTGCAATAACGGTTATAAAAGTTGTAAAAGATAAAGATATGACAGCTACTACTAGTCTATTTATACACATATACTAGGGTCACATGGGCAACATACTAAAATATTAAATTATCCTTCAATGTCATCCCTTAATTTAGGATTTCCTAATCAAAACTAACAACACTAATTTCATCTCTTAAATAGAGAAATTAGTTTGTCTTGATCACCTTTGTCAGAACATTTGTCAGTTGCTCTTGGGTGTTATAGTGCATAACTTCTAGTACTCCATTCTAGACTTGACTTCTCAGAAAATGATACTTTGTCTCAATATGCTTGCTTCTCTCATACAACATTGGATTCTTGACAAGATTGATTGCAGACTAGTTATAAATCGTCAGCTTTAGCGGCTTGTCTACCTTGATCTTGAGATCCTGCAGTAGATTCAAAATCCAAATAGCTTGACATGCAGCTACAACACCTACAATGTACTCAACTTTACACGTTGACAGTGCAACAACAGATTGCTTCTTAGAACACCAAGAAATAGGACCTCCCGGAAACTTAAACAAATATCCAGAAGTACTTCTCTTGTCAACTTTATCTCCACACCAATCAGAGTTTGAGTAACTCGTCAGCTCTGAGTTAGTCTTTCTTCCAGAAGGGAATAGCACTCCATACTTCAGAGTTCCCTTAATATACCTTAGAATCCTGACAGCATCTTGGTAATTGGACCACTTAGGTTTATTCATGAACCTACTAACTATTCCAACTGCATAGCAAATATCAGGTCTGGTATTACACAGATACTCCAGAGAACTAACCAACTGTTTGAAGGTTGTAGAATCCACATCCTCACCCTCATAATCAGAATCCAATTTATAATTGGTTTCTCAAGGTGTGACTGAAGGTGCGAGAAACACAAGAAAATGGAGGTTTGAATTGTGTTGCACCAAATATAATATTTTTCGCAACTTAAAACACAAAGATAACGAGTGAATAAATAATAGATGAACACAATTATTTTTATCCTGGTTCACTGTTAACTAAGTTACTCCAGTCTACTCCACAAGGTAATTTGCCTTATACACAGGGACTTAATTCACTATAATCAACCGATTACAGACAACCACAATAAGTCTAATCAACCTTATTGGCACCCCTAACAAGTCTGTCGATTCTTATTGCAAATCTACTATGATCGCAGCCAAAGTCTTCTTGAGAATCCAGACTCACAAAGTCTCTCAAGGAACCTATCAATAACTATTGATTTACAAAGATGTGTATACAAGAATGCTTATACACACACAGATTACACAATGTTTAAGTACAACAACACAAAAGTGTTGATAACAAGATATAAATAAAAGCTCATTTCTTATTTACAAAACTATACAAAGAATTTCTCAAAAGAGTTTGTGCAACAGTTTGGTGTAGTTTTGTAGAACTGATTCATTGATTTCAAAATTTTCTAAGTCCTCCTTTTATAGATGAAAAAGAGATTCGTTTAAGGGTAGAATAGGGAACACAAATACAATTATTTTTTCCTAATAGTCATGGTGGAAATGGTAGATAACAAGTACAAAAGGTTTGTCCCGACGTCACCCTATTAGAGTAGGGGTCACAAAATACTTTGTACTTTTATACTCACCATCACACGCAACCCATAGTTTTGATATTTATCTTCTGCATCTTCAGAGACTTATAATTTGTATGTTGATGAAGCATGTTGTAGTAGGATCAAAATCTTGTATCTTCAGAGCCTAAGTCCTTGAGTCTTCAGAGCTTGTTTAGAGAACCCTTGCCTTCAGAGTCTTCAGCACTTGGTCTTCAGAAGAGTGTCTTCAGATCTTCAGAACTTGTTCATCATAAACTTGTCTTTAGCATCTTCAGAACTTAGAATAACAAAAGTAAAGCTTTAGAAGGTCTCCAAATCTTCCTTGTATAAGTCACTATCAGAAGCTCTTGTACTAATGTTCCTTAGAACCGTTACATAAGAAGCATTCCAGAATCTTGACTTAACTTGTAACACACCAAAGGTATTCTTCCAAAGTGTTTAGTTCATAGTCTGGTGATGTCACACACCTTCTTACCAGAGTCATAACTTGTTTAGCAAAAGATGACATGTAAAGTTATCATCAAAACATAAGGCCAAATGTAGAACCAATTTTGTTCTTATAATCTCCCCTTTTTTGATGATGACAAAACCATGTATTTTGATACAACGATTCATACAGGATAATCACTATAGGATGCAAATTTAGAAAAGCTAATCAACACCCCTTGAATCTGTTAATACCCAAAATCTCATTTATGCTTGTTCATTTTAGCAGTAGAATAATCATATTTACAGGAGTTAAATATAGAATGTTTTAACTTAGGTTTAGAAACATATTTCTCTTTTTCTTTTCCTTTATCTTTAGGCACAAACCCAACAGAGACAAAATGGAAATGAAGGGTATTGGGTTTCTCTTCCTTATAAGAATTAGATTCGTCATAGGAGTTATAACCAACACCGTTTGTCTCATTCTTGCTCACGCTATAGATCATAGAAGCCATCACGCTTCTCCTTATGCTTATAGCTAGGAACTTATGGAAAGCTTTGTCATATTTATTAATGATACCACCAGTACTCCCAGAAGCTTCTGGAAGAATTCTCCTGCCTTTGAGGACAGAGTTCTCAACTTTAAGAAAAAAGTTTTCTTTATTTAAAATGGAGAGATCTTCCTTAAGCTTGATTTTTTTTCAGAAGATGTGAATTCCCGTGACTTTTTAAGTTCCTTGAATTCAATATTGAGTAACTCATATTTTTCCAAAATTTCAATTAAAGAAGAATTTAATTCAGAATGAGTAAGTTCAGAAAATACCTCTTTGGAGAATATCTCTTATATGTCTGAATCAGATTCTGCTTCATCTTATGGAGGGATATTTTCATCATAGATTCTAACAAGAGACGTCAGCGATATGTTGGTACGATATTCTTCTGAGCCGTATTCTGAAGAATCATAATCATCCCATGTTGCCATCAACCCTTTCTTCTTGCTCTTGAGAGATTTCTTCTTGGGCTTGTCCTTCTGAAGTTCAAGGCAATCATTTATGTAGTGTCCTGGCTTATTGAACTCATAACAAGTGACTTATTTGCCACTAGACTTCATTCGATCAGAATTAGACTCGAAGCGACCACTTGCCTTTCTAGTACTTCTGAACCTATTTCCTTGATTTTTCTTCCAGAGACGGTTAACTCTTCTGGACAGTAGTGACAACTCATCTTCATCTTCACCAGAATCGTCTTCTGAATCCTCAATCTCTTCATCTTGAAGAGCTTTGGACTTCTCAAATCTTTTGATAGACTTGAGCGTAACATATTTCCCTCTCTTTTGAGGTTCATCCTCTTCTAGCTCAATCTCATGATTTCTCAGAGAACTCACTAGTTCTTCTAGAGAAATGTTGTTCAGATCCTTTGCAAAGCTTTAGCGCAATTACCACAGGCCTCCATTTCGATTGCTAGCTTCTGATAATCTCCTTCAAGTGATCTAATGTAGAATAACCTTTGTTCAGAACTCTCAGTCCTACAACTAAAGTTTGAAACCTTGAGAACATAGTATCAACTATTTCATCATCCTCCATCTTGAAGGCTTCATACTTCTAAATCAAGGTCAGAGCCTTGGTCTCCTTGACTTGATCATTTCCTTCATAAGTAATTATGAGAGAGTCAAATATAGACTTAGTGAGTCTCTATCTATGATATTTTCATACTCAGTATAAGAAATAACATTCAACAAGATGGTTCTTGCTTTATGATGATTATGACAATCCTTCTCTTGTTAATCATTCATAGCTTTTCTTTCAAGCTTTTTCTCAGCAGCATCTGTGGAAGGATCATAGCCATCAACTACCATATCCCAAAGATCAACATCATGACCTAGAAATAAACTTTCTAGTATGTCTTTCTAGTACTCAAACTTTTCACCAAAAAAATGGGAGGTTTAACATTGTAGTTATCTTTATCAGAAACTAGAGTTGGTGGTGTGGAGTAGGATCAACCATAGTGTTTATAAAACTCGTATGGATCTTTATTTGACACTATTAAATGTTTGATAGAAATTAATACCAGAACCAAGCTCTAATACCAATTAAAAGTGCGAGAAACATAAGAAATGGGGGTTTGAATTGGGTTACAACAAATATAATTTTTTCACAACTCAAATCACAAAGATAACAAGTTAATAAATAATTGATGAACACAATTATTTTTATCCTGTTTCATTGCTAACTAAGTTACTCCTGTCGTGATTTTCCTTATACACAAGGAATTAATCCACTATAATCAATTGATTACAGACAACCACAATAAGTCTGGTCAACCTTATTGGCACCCCCAACAAGTTTGTTGATCCTTATTGCAAATCCACTATGATCGCAACCAAAGTCTTCTTAAGAATCAAGACTCACAAAGTCTCTCAAGGAATCTATCAACAACCGTTTATTTACAAAGATGTGTATACAAGATTGCTTCTACACAAGTAGATTACATAATGTTTAAGTACAGCAACACAAAAGTGTTGATAGCAAGATACAAACAAAAGCTCCGTTCTTATTTACAAAACTATACAAAGAATTTCTCAAATGAGTTTGTGCATCGGTTTGGTGTAGTTTTGTAGAACTGATTTGTTAATTTCAAATTTTCTAAGTCCTCCTTTTATAGATGAAAAAGAGATCTATTGGGGGGTAGAATAGGAAACACAAATACAATTGTTTGTTACCAATGGTCATGGTGGGAATGGTAGATAACAAGTACAAAAGGTTTGCCGTGACGACATCCTATTAGAGTAGGGGTCATAAAGTACTTTTACTTTCACATTCACCATCACACGTAATCCCTATTCTTGATCTTTATCTTCTACATCTTCAGAGGATTTTAATTTGTATGTTGATGAAGCATGTTGTAGAAGGATCATAACCTTGTATCTTCAGAGCCTAAGTCTTTGAGTGTTCATAGCTTGTTCAGAGAACCCCTTCCTTCAGAGTCTTTATCACTTGGTCTTCAGAAGAATGTCTTCAGATCTTCAAAACTTGTTCAATATAACATTTTCTTCAGCATCTTCAGAACTTGTAACAACAGAAGTAAAGCTTTAGAAGGCCTCTAAAGCTTCCTTGTATAAGTCACGATCAGAAGCTCTTGTACTAACGTTCCTTATAACTGTTGCATAAGAAGCATTCCAGAATCTTGACTTAACTTGTAACACACCAAAGGTATTCTTCCAGAGTGTTGAGTTTATAGCCTTATGACGTCACACACCTTCTTACCTGAGTCAGAATTTATTTAGCAAAAGCTACACACTAAACAGAAACCATTAGAGTACACAATTGTTCTCTAAGATAACATGTAAAGTTATCATCAAAACATAAGTCCAAATGCAGAACCAAACTTGTTCTTACATTGAGAACAACCTTAGAATTCTGCAGCTTAGATCTCTTCAAAAGCTCAAGTTTATACTTCATCTTGTGCAAAATGATACCCTTCTTAGAGTACAAAATCTTCATCCCTAGAAAATATACCATATCTCCCAGATCAATCATCTCAAACTCATTTATCAGCACCTCCTTGAACTTGGCTATATCTTCTGATCAACTCTCTGTTAGCAATATGTCATCAACATAGAGACACACCAGAAACATATTGCCTCCATAATGCCGCACACAAATGCCATATTCCATCTTACATTTCTGAAGCCCCTAATTCTTGAAAAATGAATCAATCTTCAAGTTCCAAGCTTTGCGCGCTTGCTTCAATCCATATAAGGCTTTATGCAACTTGTACACCATTCATTCCTGATTCTTTTTCACAAATCCAGGAGGTTGTGACACGTATACCTCTACTTGTAACGGATCATTCAGAAATACAAACTTCACATCTAGAAGCATCAGAGGCCAATTCCTATTCGCAACTATAGCAGTCACCAGTCTAATTATTTCATGTCTAGCTATAGGCACAAACACTTCAAAGTAATCTAGCCCAAGTTTCTGAAGAAAACCTTTAGCCACTAGCCTTGCTTTGTGCTTGCCAATTGATTCATCTGTCTTAAATTTTAACTTGAAAACCCATCTGACGCTGATGGATTTCTTCTCATTTGGAAGCTTAGTCAACTCCCAAGTCTTGTTTATTTATATAGCCTCAAGTTCTTCTTTCATGGCATTCAACCATACTTTCTTCTTGATAGCTTCTTCAATATCCATTGGTTCAGAGTCTACTAACATGGCGCACTGAATGACCTCTCCCACATAGTCTACTTTGGTGACTTGCAACATGTCAAACTCTACAAATATTCTTGGTATTTCTTTGATTCTTTGTAGCCTCTTAACTTGTTCTGAATCTTCTACAGAACCTGGAACTATGTTAGCTTTTGGACCTCGTCCAAAACCACCAACTTCAGAAGTACCACCTTCAGAAACATGATCACCTCTAGAAGCTTGTCCTCCATAACCTACGTCTTAAGAGTTTTCCCTTCTAGAAGCATTATTACCACCAGATTTCAGATCATCGTCAAAATCTAGATCAGAATCAGATTCACCATTAGAATCACCTTTGATTTCTGACTCATCTTCAGAGTCTCCAGAATCATTTTTTGACTCTTACTCTTCTTCATAACTTTCAAGTTCTGACTCATCTTCAGAACCTTCAGAAGCATATTTAGAAGTTAACTCATGTGTTGACATTACACCATAATTTGATTGAGAATTTGTCCAATCCTATGCTTTTGACTCTTTTACAATGATGTCTTTGCTGACTTCAACTTTATTAGTTGTACGCATTTGTACTGTGGTACCCCACCAGTAACATTAATTTGATTTTATCATTCATCTTCTTTCTTCTAGCTTCTGGAACGTGTTTGTAACATAAAAAACTAAACACCTTCAGATGGCTAACATGTTGCTTATCTCCAGTCTACTTCTGAATAGGAACTATTTTCAACTTCTTCGTTGGACATCTGTTGAGCATATATGTTACGGTGGCAACAACTTCTCCCCATAGAGGAAGATTCTTCTCCTTCTGTATGCTTCTCGTTATATCAAGCAAAGTATGATTTCTTCACTCAGCAAGACCATTGTGTTAAATAGTATAAGAAGCAGCTAAAGGGTGAGAAAAACACAAGAAAGGAGGGGGGGGGGGGTTGAATTGGGTTTTCTAACAAACTTTTTCTCTATAAATATTTTTCAAACTAACTAGAAATAATAAACTACAGAAAGAATAAAATGACTCTTTTGGTTTATACAAGTTCACCTTCAACAAGGATACTCTTGTCCACCCGCCAAGGTGATTTTGCTTTCAACAAGGACTTAGTCCACTAATCTCAACATATTACAAATGAGCGTGCTACCCGCTGTTGATAAACCACAACCACCTAAGAGTATAAACTAACACCTTAGCCCTCTCAAGTCTCAGACTAGCAACCTAGTCACTTGAGGTAACAATCAATTCTAAACAGAATTACAATCAATTGTGTTTATAATGTTTGCTTCTAAAAATAAGATTAACACAACAATGAAGAACAATGTATCTAATACAAATAATGAGAAACAAATCTCTGTATTGAGAACTCTAAGATAACATAAAAATAATGAGCAACAACTCTTTGTGTTTAATCCCTAATATCTTAACATAATAACGAGCAAAAACTCTTGTGTTCTTGATATTTATCTAGAAGAGTGTATATATATATATATATAATAGTGATTCTTTTCTCTCTCGATGTTTCTGTATTTCAGCAATTTGATTCAAGCTTGATAGTATGTGTAACACGATGGGAGAACTGACTTGGTTGTTTTGCGTTTTATCGCAAATGTCGCGGATAGCAAGAGTCGCCATCGACTTTTCTTTTATCCAAAAGAAAAGGCTGAAAAGAACAGGAAAGACCTTTAGAGATGTTTTCTCGAGTTCGGGGGGTAGATTATGAAAAGGGAAGGTATTAACACCCTTTTCATCTGTAGTTATCTACAGGCTCTTAGTTGCTTGCTGGATCACTTGTTTTTGTTTGAAAATATGCTTTGTGTGATTTTTTGAAAGTATTTTGAAAAGGCGCCATCGTTTAGGCAAACTTTGTAATAATTCTCATTTGTAAGAATGTATACAGAGTGTTGATATTTGAAAATGTTTCAAGTTTGAAAGATGTTTTGAAAGTGTTGGTGTTTGTTTTGAAAATAGCAAGGATGTTTTGGTTTGAAAATGAGCAAGCAACTAGGAACATTCTACCTACTCAAAAATCCTTTCTTGTTTATTTCCTCTTTCCTTTGACATTGTTATTTTACCATGGATTGGTAAGTAACCTTATCTTTGGATGTAAAAGGGACATGTGTTGGTCATCGTATAGCCATGATATAAATGTTGTGAGATACCTTAGCAATTCTCTTTGAGGGACTAAGATCATTTTGAAAAGGCAACATTGATAGTGTCATCGAGAGACTATGATCTTGTATTTTTTATTTGTTTTTGCTAAGATACCCCACATGCATAACATGGCCATTTTAAGGCAACAAAGTGGATTTACCCTAAGGGTGTAAGTGTGCAAGTGTGTTGATTTACATGCATTGTTTTGTCTTGATTAGGGTTTGCTAATTTGTTGATTTTATCTTTCCATACAAACCCTAATTTACTAGCATTTATATAAAGCATTAAATTGCGGAAAATAAAAATACTAAGCTATTACATCATTAGGGAATGGGGTGTACAAATTTACAAATGGGGATTTTGCAAGAAAATTAAATCTAATTAACTATTACAACCATATTGAATATTGTACAAAATTGAAAATAAAATGCATGAATGTAAATGAAAAAAAGAAATGATTTTTATTTGGTTTTATGAAAGGGGCTCAACCTAATTAATAAAATGATTAGTGAAAATTAAATAAAACTAATTAAGAAAGAAATTAAATCAAAAAGTATTTTTAGGGTTTTTTATGAAAGGTTTTTAAATTAAAAAAAGAAAAAATAGTATATAAAAAATTAATTAAAATAAACCTAAGTTCTAAATAAATTTTAATTTACAAGAAAATAATATAATATAATAATTATACCTAATTATCTAAATATTAATCAAGAAAAAGAAATTAATTTATTAAGAAAATTGTTTTTTTTATAAAGAGAAATAAAATATAAATGAGTGTAAAAATAATAAAATAAATATTTTTGGATTTTTTATTAATAATAATAATAAAGATGATAAAATAAAATATGAAATAAAAATAAAACAACAAAAAAAATGGAATAAAGAAATAATGGGCCAGGGGGTGCTGAAACAAGGCAGGGAGTTAAAAGTTAGCAAAAAGAAGACTAGGCCCAACAGGAGGCCCAGGCGCTGCAAACAAAAAAAGAAAAGGAAAAGTATGAGAAAAAATAAGCAAAAGGTAGCACGTTGGGTGTTGAACCCACGCCCTCTTGGTCACCAGTGCGCTGCCTTACCACTGGGATGGTTATACATCCGTTTATTAAAATGAAATGATAAATACATAACATATAATGCTTCCAAGGCCTGTACTTCGTCTTTAACCTTCAGCCAGCCAGAGCACCTGTAACTTGTTCATCTCTCAACAAAAATGGAAGGTACAAACATGAAAGTTGTGGCATTTCTTCCCACAAATCCAACCATATAAATAACTAAAGTTAAAAGTCAAAGATGAGTGAGAATTTTTTTGGCCCTAATTTAAAACCTAAAAATTTGAGAAACTTCAACTCCAAAATTCTCTAAGCTCATACCATATAAATGCAAACTATGGATATGTACAGCTTTGTGTCAATGATGTCTACATCTTATCTTCACAAATCAGAATCAAATGATGCTTGTATGAATAGATAAAAGTTTAAAAATTTACCTCTTGCAGTTGGAGTCGTGTATGGAGTTTGAGCAACCTTTGAGATGGCCTGATGATTTCTGTAGCTTGCATGGATCTCCTTGAATATGTTCCAACTCCTACTTTGCTTTGAGGATGGCTGAAACTCCCAACTCAAGTCAAGTTGCAAGCTTCAGTTTTGGAAATGGTGGATAGTGATGGAGGAGTTAGAGTCTTGAAACAGGGGCTTGGATCACTTGTGTATGATGTAAGTAAGGTGTTTGGATAGTTAAGAATCAAAACACACGAGTGAAAATGGAGATGGAGAGTTTTGGCTCAAAACTGTCAAGTGAAGCAGTTCTGTACAACAAGGGTGTTTGGGAGAGTTTTTGGAGGCTTCAAATCGTGTGTTAGCTTGCAAACAACTTGTGCATAAGTATGGAAAAGGTTCTCTGGCTTTAGAGGGTCAGAAGCACAAGATATAGAGTTATGGCTATCTTACTTGATTTTGAAGAAAAGTGGAAATATCTTTTCAAGGCAAAGTACAAGCATGGGATGAGTTGTTAGAGGATTTAGACAAGTTTCTTTTGGGTTATTTACCAAAATGGCATTAAGCATGGGCAATGCATTGAATGCTTATATTAAAGCCTCTAACAGTTGTGCAAATTATTAATTATGGAGTTCCAAGCAAGTTTGAGGCCTGCAAAGAAAAGATTGTGCAGCCTAGCATGGATTTGAATTCTTGTTCATCATGGAAATGACCTATAATTCAAGAATGAAATGCTAACTTCATGCCTTCGATTCTCCTTGCTAAAACATGATCTCAAGGAGTTATTGGACATTTTAGAAAGCTTGTAATGTGATTTACAACCCCTCTTTGAATCACTTTTTCAAATTCCAAATGGATCTATGTGAAAAGTTGCTATGAAGTTGTTACCAAAAATCTGCCTAACTAGGGCAAAATTTTCACTAAGTGTTTAGTTTCATGACCATGTCTTCATAAAATCATAACATGTAATCCATACATTTATATGAGAAGTTGTGTTCAGCAATGTTTTAGATCTCATTGAGATCTACAACTTTCATGTTGAAAGTTTCCTTTGAATCGTCTTGCGTCGTGGTGAAAAATTGGCTCAAAGTTTTGAAAAAATATGAAGTTTTCAACACTTAGAAAAATTTCTAAGTTTGGAAATTTTGACTTTTCAAAATGAAATCTTGACTTTTTGATTTCTTGATGAACAAGTTTCATATTTTGACATGTTTTGATTAATTGTGATCTTTGACACTTGATTTTGACCAAAAAGTCAAAGTTTGACTTTTCACTGTATCAGTTGACTTTTGATCAGTTGACTGAAAATCAACTATCAATCAACTGATATTGAGGGAAGTTTTGAGTCATACCATTAGGTACAAATGATGCATTTTAAACCTTGAGATCATGTCCCAAACCAATTAACCATTTTCTAGGTTAAAAATCAGAAATTGCCCTTTCTCAATCAAAACCCTAATTTTGACCATTTTGCCCTTTTGATGATCTGATCAAATTTCTTGAAGAATTGTGGTCCAAACTTGATCAAATGACATATAGGAGTTCACAATGTTGATATGGATAAAAAATTATGAAGTTTGACTGTAAATTGACCACAATTAACTTTTCCCCAATACTGTTGATTTTTAGGTCAACTAATCAATTGACTGAGCAAAAATGTGATCCAAGACTTGAAACTTTACATGAGCAATCTTGAGGGTCCATAATGATCCATGAAAGTCATATGAGGCATTAAAAGTTCAATTATCCTTGTGCAATCTCAAACCCTAATTTTCAGTCATCAGAGCTTGAGGAGGTGTCTTGAGCTGATCAACCCTAGTGCAGTCTTGAACCAAAGGAGCTCTTGTGAGAAAATACTTGATAAATGAGAGGGTAAATTTTAGGGTAAAACAATATGGAATAGTTCACCAATCTTCAAATGTTGATGAGGTCTCTTTATATAGGCTTGAGAATAAGACCATTGATAGTACGAAGACATCTCTTTCACTTGCCAGCTATAGTAACGGTAGCATTTCATCATGGGAGACAACATAGTACAATATGTAAACATGTAGTTGAATTTTAAATGTATTGATTGTACTATATTCTTAGTGATTAAGTTTCTTAAGACCTTATTGTAATACGGTGGGAGAACTGGCTTTTTGGTTTTATCCAAAATGTATGGATAGCAAGAGTCGCCATCGAATTTTCTTTTATCCAATAAAGAAAGGGTGAAAAGAAATGGAAATACCTTGAAATTTATGAGTTTAGGGGGTAGATTATGAAAAGGGAAGGTGTTAGCACCCTTTTCATCTGTAGTTATCTATGGACTCTTAATCGCTAGCTCACTTTGTTTTCAAAATTTCTTTGTGAATGTGCGTTTGAGAAAATATTTTGAAGATGCCAATTATAAGGCAACTTTGTAATGATTCTTGTATTTGTCTTCGAGAAAGCGTACAAAGTGTTTGAAAATATTTATTGAAAAGTGTTTGTGTGAAATGTTTTTTTTGAAATGTTTGTGAGCAAGCGATTAACAATGCTCTACCTACTCAAGGTCTTTCTTACAATTTCCTTTTCTTTAGATAGTGCTATCCTACCATTAGTTAGTAGGACACCCTATCATTGGATGTGAAGGGACATTTGTGGGTCATCGTACAGTCATTGAAGGCAACTGGTAAGGATGCTTTAACAATTATTGTTAAGGGACTAGATCATTTACCGAAGGCAACATCGAAAGGGTCATCGAGGGAATACAATCTTTGTTTTCGAGGGACTGTGCTAAAGCATCCCCACTTTCGAGGGACATGACTATTTTTTCTCGAGGCAACAAGGGAGGTTACCCTAGATGTGTGAGTGTGCAAGTGATTTGTGATTTAGTTATTTTAATCTTGCAATTAGGGTTTGCTACTGTTTACTTTTAATCTTTCCATACAAGCCTAATTACTAAGCAATAAACATAACAGTAATGAAAAGCAGTAAAGTGAGGAAAATAAATGCGGAAAATAAAGCCCTAGACTATTACGCAGCTTTGGGAGAGGTACAATAAATAATAAAATGCAGAAAGTAAAAAACCCTAATTTACTATTACAAATCGGGAAACAGTTACAATAATAAAAAATGCGAGAATAATAAATTTTTGCGAAAGTAACGGGTGATCTGAAAATATGAATAAATAGAAAAGGAAAGATTTCTTTGGTATTTTATGAGAAAAAGGTTTGTGATGAATTTATAAAAATAAACCTAAGAAACTAATTAATTTAGTGAAAAAATTCAATTAATTAAGTAAAAAAACCTAAAAATCTATTTAATTTTAATTAAGAAAAATAATTAATTAAATTATTTAAAAAAAGGTGATTAAGCTAACCTAATTAATTAACTTAAATTAATTTTTTTTTGTGTTTTAATTAAATAATTAAACAAATAATTGAAAGAAAGAAAAATATAAAAGAAAAAGAGAATTGGGCCTGTTTTGAAGTAGTTTGGGGGATGCTGAAACAATATTCGCTAGGCCTAAAGAGGAGAGGCCCAAGAAATCTAGTACATGCAGCCATAAGGGGTGCATAATGCGCTTGTGGATTTGGGATCGTTGGATCATATCTATACAGATCTGAGGGTGAGGAGTGACATAGTGTATAGTGGATGCATGAGGATGCGCTGTATTAGATCCGTGAAAGAGAGAAAACATGAAAAAAATATTGCAAAGTGTCAGGATCGAACCCATGCCCTGGTATAGGTATGCCTTAACGCGCGCTCGCTTTCCACTGGGGTGATTTTACATTCAGTGATATACACAAAACAAAACATATATAATATCAAATTATTGCATAGACCGGAGAGGCACTGGAGCCCTAGCTCCGATCGTCTTCTCCGGTAGCTTCTTTTCTTTAAACCTGCAACACAAGAAGCATTAGGGATCCAAGAGTACCTTACTCCCCTAAATCAAGGCTTGTGGATTCAATGGAGTTATTATTTTTGACTGAAACACAATGGTTTATGAGGTATGATCAAAACAACCCAGATCGGTGCAAATATGGAAAATCATGATTCTAATAGCATGAAAGTCATACGATTAACTTTTCCGGCATATGGAGACCTCATGAACATATTAGCATGGTTAATTTATCTTAAAACATAACAAAAAAAAATGTAAAAATCATGCAATGATGAAATCGTGATACATGCTCGTGTGTTTCTGGCCATTTGGATCATTGTAAACGATCCAACCTTACCCTATGATCTTCCTGGGATTGATTAGAATGGCTGGTATGTATTGAAAACGGCTGCAAATAGGTTTTGGAAGTTGCCCTAGATTGATAAATTTTGAAATTTTTAGAAGATGGTTCCTTGCAAGTTTTTTTCGTGGCTAGCTTGTCTGGTTTAAGGAGAATATATAACATGGAATTAGGTCAACACATTATGGGCTTGGACTCTTATAATAAGCTTTGTCTTATTTTATTTTATTTTGACCTTTAAATGAATAAAAATCAAAAATAAAATATAATAAATCAAAGCGAGGTGTGTGAATAAGTCTTGAGGTTCACTATAAGCTGCAAAGCACATTTGGACTTTGAAGCAATATCCCACTAGCCCAAAAATTCAAGTTTGCTCAATTTGAACTTCATGCATTTACTCAAAATTTCCCAACTTGCATTAGTCATAACTCTCTCAATTTTTATAATTTGAAGGTTACCTTTGACTTTTTGGAAAGCTCAAGATGTCCTCTACAATATCTATGTTGACCATTTTTTCTTTTTAAGACTTTATCTTGATGTAATTTTCCTTGACAAAAAGTGTCTTTTTGTTGACTTTTGAAATGACTTATAATGTATTGGCTCATATCTCTCAAATGAAGCATTTTTTGGACTTGAGCTTATAGTGACAAAGTTTTAGAGAATTTAATTTCCTTTAAAATGAGCTTTGGTTAAAGAAAATCTAATGAAGCATGTGAAATTTATGCTTGGTCAAAGTTCAATTGACTTCTCCTAAAGAAAACCCTAATTTGGCAACTTTTGACTTTTGAAGATTTGAGAGTTTTCCTTGATGAATCATGATCAACCCTTGATCAAATGGTGAATATGACTTGAAAATATTGATATTGACCAAAAATCTTGAAGTTTGACTGTATGTTGACCATAATTGACTTTTTTGCCTAATACAATTGATTTTCAATCATCTGAGCCATTGACTGAGCAAAATTGTGATGCAAATCATGAAACTTGGTATGATCATTCTTGGAGACATATAAGAGACCATGAAATCCACTTGAGACCTTAAAAACCAAATCTTCCTTAAGAAACACAAAACCCTAGTTGTAGGCCATTGCTTAGGAGAAGGGTTCATCTGATCAATTCTTGAGTAGTCTTGAGTACTTGACAACTTGAATCAATTTGTATTTGAAAAATTGGAGGGCGAATTTTGAAGTATAACACTTAACTTCTGATGATTTACTTTTGGCTTGAAGTAGTCAACTTGGAAGATGTCTCTTGATCTTGTCTTTGTCTTCTTACTAGATTGATTTTGATATGATGATGAAAATGATCCAGAAGATACCTAATTGTTGTAGAGTCAGAGTCTTTCAGATAGTTGAATATTGTCTTCAGATATATAAGCAACAACTTATCTGATGAACAATGTCTTCTTTGAGCGAAATATTTTCTAATCTTGACTTCTTGAAGTGATCCTTGATTCTTGATAATAAACTTTTCTAAGTTGCATATATGATGTCTGATTTTTGATGCAGAAGCTTATATCAGTATATCTGATTTTGACGTTGAGTTCTTCCTTTATGATCTCTTGAATTATGATCTTTGCATTGAGCTGAAAGCAACATCTTATGTCAGTTATATCTTGGTGTTTGATCAAGAATTCTTTCTCTTGATATCTGAGAGTGGCACTTTACTGAGAACTTTCTTGATTCCCTTTCTGATGAACATTCTTCACTCCTTAGAATTACTGATATTTCTTTAGAAATGGTCATATTAGTTCTTTTGTTGACTGGAATAGCTTGAATGGATGTCTTCCTTTGATCTTGTCTTATGATGGACTATATGATGTTGCTTTGAAGTGAGTCTAGAAGATCTTTCTTTCTTTCATCCTTTCTTCTGATGGAATACTTCTGATGTTAAATTGAAGTGCGTATTCCATGAACTATCTGATTCTTCTGAATATTGACTTTGTCTTCAAAAATGTGAGTAGAAACTCTTCTGATGAACAAGTCTTATCTTCTGATCCAGAGGTAGAAGCTTTCTCCTAAGCAATGGGTCCACAACTAGGGTAAAAAGTCAATTATAATCAACATATAGTCAAACTTCAAGATTTTTGGTCAACATCAACACTTTGAAGTGATATTCATCATTTGATCAAGGGTTAATCATTATCCCTCAAGGAAAACCCTCAAATCATCAAAAGTCAAAAGTTACCAAATTAGGGTTTCCTTAGGAGAAGTCAACTAAAATTTGACCGAACATAACTTTCACATGCTTCATAAACTTTTCCCCAACCAAAGCCCATTTTGAAGGAAATTAAATTCTCTACAACTTTGTATATTTATGCGCAAGTCCAAAAAATGCTTCATTTGAAAGATATGAGCCCACACATTATAGGTCATTTCAAAAGTCAAGAAAAAGACACTTTTTATCAAGGCAACTTACATCAAGATAAAGTCTCCAAATGCAAAAATGAACCAAAGAGAAATTGAAGAGGACATCACGAGCTTTCCAAAAAGTCAAATATCACCTTCAAAATGTGAAAATTGAGAAAGTTATGACCATTGCAAGTTAGGAAATTTTGAGAAAATGCATGAAGTGCAAAGTGAGCAAACTTGAAATTTTGAACTAGTCGACCTAACTTTTGATATTCAAACATGTTCACAATGTGTTAGAGGACCTATAAATCCATGCACATATTTTTCATGATTTTTATTTCTTTTATTTGAATTTTATTCATTTAAATGCAATTAAATCAAATTAAATATAAAATCAATTGACCAAGGCATATGGGCTTGCATTTTTTGATCAATTCAGGCCCAAGAACATTTGACCACCTTGCCAAAACTGTGTGATGCTCAAAAGGGCAAGAAAATTATCAAAAATGGAAGCTTTTTAGTGTGTTTGATTCTTGTCTCATAGCCATGAATGCATTGTTTTCTTGCCATACTTATTCACCTTATTCCCCCCTCTATATAAACACACAAAGGCGGAAGTAAAGCACACGCATCTCTGCCCCAAAAAGCTTGCCAAAATTCTAATTTTTTGTAAGACCCCTAAGTTGTCAAAAATTTAGTTGCAAGCCTCCTCGGTGCAAGATCTCCATTCATTTGATTTCCAGGAACATTGAAGGGTAAGATTGGATTGTTTGTCATGATCCTAAGGGCCTGAATCAGTATGCATGCCTCATTGTATTTTTCGTTCTTTCTTGGTTTTCGAATTCTTGTTTTCACTATGATTTAGCATGAACTAATGTTATTAATAGGTTTCTGGGTTATGTTTGAGCAAGTTTGGATCAATATTATGATCCCATGCAATCAAAACTGGGAGATGCCATAGTTTAATCTGATCGGTTTAGTTTGATTTAAAATGCACGATCCAAGGGTTTATAGCCAAAACTAAGATCAGATTTAGATTCAGGAGGATTGAATTAGGGGGGAAATGGTGTTTTGGATTACAAACACTTGATTTTCATAGGTTTTGATATTTGCAGGTCGTCGAAGAAGATGACCAGAGTTAGGGCTCCGACGTTTCTCTGGTCATCATATTTGAGTATGTGTTATATTGTTTTTGTTTGATTTACATAATCGGATGTAACAGTTGCCCCGACGGTAAGAGCGTGTTTGCAAATGTGTTAGTATACGAGGGCATGGGTTCAATCCCTGCCCCTGGTATGTTATTTTTCATTATTTTCTCTTTACAGATCCAATGCCAGCCATTCTAGAGCGCGCACCATGCATCTCACATCCTGACCATCAGATCTCAATAGATCCAAATCCAGCGCCTCAGATGTGTCCCCCCATCATGAACCTCCAAGATCCAACCTCACCAGATCCAGCATAAGCAATCTAGGCGTCCATGTTTTGGGCCCAAGTGAATTTTTCCTCATACCCCCCTGGGTTTACTTCTGCAGGCCCATTTCTTTTTCTTTTACAATTTCTATTTTCTTAAAATAATTAAACCTTTTTTGCTAATAAAAATTAAAATTAACTTAGATCTAGGTTTTTTTTCTTTGATTAAATAAATTTAACCTTTTTTAATTAAATTAACTAAATTAATTAAATTAATTTTTAATTGAAATAATTAACTTAGTTTCTTTAGGTTTTTTATTATTATTAATAATTAATTTTTTTGTTAAAACTAAAATCAATTAACTTAGGTTAGGTCATAAATATTTTCATAAAATGATCACAAAAAAAAAACAATTTCTCTGTTTCTTTCCTTAATCTTCACGTTTTTTTCTTCTTGTTTTCGCATTAATTTTTCATAATTATGTAAATGATAAAGGATGTAATAGCTTAAACTAGAGTTTACTGTTTCTCCCCCCCCCCCCCCCCATTGTATCCCCTTTCCCCGAAGCTTTGTAATAGCGTAGGAAATTTAATTTGTCTTTACCGCTTTCCTTATAACTCTGCTAGATGTATGCTAATAGGCTTGTATGGAAAGATTAAAAGCAAACAAATAGATAACCCTAATCGAAGATAAACATTAACTGAAAATAAATCACTTTTCACACACGTACCTCTAGGATAACCTCACTTGTTGCCTTCGGAAAATACAGTCGTGTCCCTTGAATGTTGGACGCTTTAGCAAAGAACCTCGATTAAAATATCATAGTCCCTCGATGACCCTTCGATGTCGCCTCGGTAAACGATCTTAGTCCCTTACGATAAATTGCTAAAGCACCCTACGAGTTACCTTTATGATTGTGCGATGGCCCACACCTGTCCCTTCACATCCAATGATAGGGCTTCCTACTAACTAATGGTAGGATATCACTATATAAAGGAGGAGGAAAAGAACAAAAGACTTTTGAGTATGTAGATAGTTCTTAATCGCTTGCTCGCGAACATTTCAAAACATTTTTCACACAATACACTTCTTTTCTAAAATATTTTCAAAACAAACACTTTGTATGCGTTCTCAATGATACGAGAATCATTATAAAGTTGTCGAACTTAGGCATTTTCAAAATATTTTCAAACATACACACAAAAGCATTTTTCAAACAAAGTGAGAGCAATTAAGAGCCCGTAGATAACTACGGATGAAAAGGGTGCTAATACATTCCCTTTTCATAACCTACCCCCTTACTCAGAAAAATTTGCAAAGGTCTTTCCTGTTCTTTTCACCCTTTCCTTTATTGGATAAAAGCAAAGTCGGTGGTGAATCTTGCTATCCACAACATTTGCGATAAAACATAAAACCAAAAGTCAGTTCTCCCACTGTATTACAAGTTATATGCGGTATGTGCTTTATTTGAGATACTAGTGTTTTATGGGAATTGTATGATATATATATATATATATATATATATACTGTGCTTATATTGTTTTATGTTCTAATTGAATATTAGGATGTAGAGAATACGTGGAAACATCAAAGAACAATGGACAAATAATGAAGATCAACATAATATTGATGGTGATGATGCTTAGTTACCAAGTAGAAATGTTGCACGTCTAGCTAGCACCAAAGGAAGTAATTGTTCATCCCCCCTCTAGAAAACCCCAATGAGTTAATGCATCCTAACACAAATAAGATCACCATGTTGTACTTGTCTATTATAGAGACGGATGAAGAATAATATTGAGCTAGAACATTATCCATCGATATAGTTCTTCTATATTAATACTGAGGATGTAAGGGATTTTCTTGTTGGATATAAGTGGATGGGCGTAGGGGTATTACAAGTTTGGTGGACGTAAGTATATAATTGAATATGCATGTTGTGATACGGTGGGAGAACTGACTTGAGGTTTTGCGTTTGTGTTTGCAAATGTTTCGGTTTAGCAAGAGTCGCCACCGACTTTTTATTCTATCCAAAGGAAAGGTCAAAAAGCACAGGAAAGACCTTTGAGATGTTTTCTTGGGTTCGGGGGGTAGATTATGAAAAGGGAAGGTGCTAGCACCCTTTTCATCCATGGTTTTCCATGGGCTCTTAGTTACTTGTTTAGATCACTTGCTTTTGCTTTTCAATTGTTTGAAATGGTGCTTTGTGTGTGATTTTGAAAATATTTCGAAAAGAGGCCTATGTTTAGGCAACCTTTGTAATGATTCTTGTTTGAATATATACAAAGGTGTTTGTCTTTGAAAAATGTTTCAATGTTTGAAAGTTTGTTGGGAAATGTTTTGAAATTGTGTGTGTGTTTGTTTGAAAATAGCAAGGATGGTTTGCAAATTTGATCAAGTAACTAGGAGTTGTCTACCCTACTCAAAGATCTTTCCTACACATTTTTAACCCTTTGACATTGTTATTTTACCATTGTATTTGGTAAACAACCTTGTATTTGGATGTTAAACGGGACAGGCGTGGGTCATCGTATGACCATGATAACAATATTGCCAAGTATCTTAGCAAGTTTTATGGGACTAGATCATTTTTGTTTAGGCAACCAAGATAGCATCATCGAGGGACTATGATCTTTTTTTGATTTTGATTTTGATTTGCCAAGATACCTAGCATGCATACCATGGCCATTTTTAAGGCAACAAGTGGATGAAACCCTAGGGGTGCTTGTGTGCATTGTGTTGTCATTTTTCATGCATTTTTGTCTTGTGTTTAGTCATACTATTTGTTTTGATTTTTGGTTATCATACAAACCCTAATTTACTAAGCATGCATATAAAAGCAATAAATGCGTAAAAGTAAATCTAAGACTATTACAACATTATTATGGGGAGGGGGATACAAGTTTGAATAAGGGGATATTGCATAAAATAAAACCCTAAAACTATTATTACAACCCAATTGAAATATTGCACAAATAAACAAATAGACAAATATTTAAATGGCACAAATAAATATAAATATGCAAAATGTTTTTGTATTTTTTTTTATGTATGTAAAAATGAAATTATTTAATGTCTCAAAAATAAGAAAATAAAAATGATTATTTTTTTTAGAAAGGGTGGAAACCCTAGTTTTTGGTTTTAAAAGAAAATATCTTATATTATTTATTTATTCATTTTTATGTATAAGAAAATAAATAAAAATATATACAACAAGGTTAAAAAATAAATAAATAAATATTGTATGGAAATATTAATTTGAGTGTATAAATAACAAAATAAAAGTATGTAAATATTTTAATATTATTTACAAATTTATTTAAGAAAATAAAAGTATTTAACCTAATAAGCTATTTTTTGTCATAAAAAATGATAAAAATAATAAAATAAAAATGTAAAAATTAAGAAAATATTTTTGGTGATTTTTAATATTCATAAAAAAAAAGTCAGAAAATATAAAAGAAATAAAAAAATATACAAAAATAAAACAAATGTGCCAAGGGGTGTAGAAAGCAAGCAGGGGGGTGTCAAAAGCAGAATAAGCCAGGTCCAGCCCAATGTCACACTTTATCCATGTCCTTGGAACGAAAACACGCGCGCCATCGTTCAAATCCTGTTCTCTCTTGTTCTTGCATGAAATTAAAAACTCACAACATAAAAGTTATAGCATTTTGTTGTACCCCAAAATTTGCCCTCCCATAACCTTCAAAGTTTTGACAAGAGTCATCCACAATTGGTTCAAGTCTACTCAAAGGTTACACAGTCAACCATCATCCTGAAGCCAGTCAAACTAGGGTTTTGGTTCTCACAAGGAAGCTAAAGTTTTCAAGGCCTCAATCAAGTCTCCCATGCACATAAGCATTGTCAAGCACCTCCATGTCAAGTTTCAAGACTTTCAGCACAAAATCGCACAGTCAAAACCCTAAATTGCACTACAGTCAACTGTAGGGGCAAAATGGTCATTTGGCAGTCAAAAGTTCAAATTTTTGGTCAACATATCATTTTGAAGCCACAAACATCATTTTATCAATGCTTGATCATGATTCTCAAAATTTGGCTCAGAAATCATCAAAGATGCAAAAGTTGCTATGTTTGGACAGCTGAAAAAGTCAGCTGAAATTGACCAGAGCCTAACTTTCACATGGATTATCAGAAAAATTCCATCCAAAGCTCATTTTGAAGAGAAAGACATTTCCTACAACTCATCTTCATACTTCAAGTCCAAGAAATGCTCTCACAAAAAGTTATCAATTTCAACATTATAGGTCATTTTCAAAAGTCAACAAAAAGGGACTTTAAGTCAAAGACCATAACTTGATATTGGTAAATCAAAATGACATGGGACCAAAGGCATTGGTTAAAGGACTCAAAGACCTTTCCAAAATGTCCAAGAACATGTGAAAAGCTTAAAAATTGAGCAAGTTATGCCTTGTAGAAGTTGGGAAATTTTTGTGAAATGGCAAAAGTCAACTATCCTTGAAAATCCAATTTTGACAAAAGGGCCCCATTTTTCTCACTTTGTTCATCCTTGTCATGCCACACACGTGGCCCATGGTTGATTTCAAGACCAAATGTTGACTTTTTATTTTATTTAATTTTTGATGATTTAATTCATTTTAACTCTTTGAAAATTCAAATAAAATTTAAAAATCAATGAAATGGTGTCATATGAACTTGGACAAGTTCTATGTATCATGAACCAACTCAAAAATCAGGCCAAGGTTCATTTACACACTAGGTCTAGGTTTTGGCTAGAAAATAGGAAAAATGGTTAATGGAAGGAACCCTAAGACCAATTCTTTCTCAAGCATGGATTAAGGTCAAATAGCAAGCCTATTCCACTCCATAATCATCACTGAGTCCAACCCTAGCTAGAACATAGCAAAAAGCTCGCTGAAAAAGCCATTGGACATTTGAAATTTTGGCCATAAAATGCAAAACTGAAATCAGTGCTAGGGATCTTTTCAAGCCTTAATTTTTGTACCAATAGCTTCCTGAGACAATTCTGAACGTGTCCCAAATCATAACATCTTCCAAAACTCCTTGAACTGGTATCTACAAGTGAAACTGTACAGCAAAATTTTTGAATTCGTGTTCTTGATTCTACGCATCCTCTTGCATTTTTAATTACACATTCATGTTCCTCACAAAGTTTCCAAGCTATTCATGGTATTTAATTGCATTTTCATAAGCCATACACGATTTTACCATTTTCATGTTCTAGGTTTTCCAGCTTCTTAAATTGGGGCTTTTGTAAATAAGAAAAATCAGAACTTCAGAGCAACACCATCACACTCAGCATCTTGAGACGAAGAAGAAGACATACTCGCGCCTAATTTATATTAGGAAACGAGCTATTCGCTATTTTTTTGTAGCTTCCCTAACACTACGTTTCAAAACCGTTGCTTTATTTGTTTGTGTTACAGGGGACACGAGGAAGAAGAAGACGTGTCCACCAGCGATTTGTCCATTCAAAGTTCGCGCGCTTCAAGTCATTAGCGTGTTGCTTTTATTTTATATGATTTATTTGTTTATTATATAACGAATGAATTAATTAGCTCAGCTGGCCAAGACACGCGCATGTAACCACAATGACCTGGGTTCAAGTCCCAGGTCCTGCAAAAATTCAATATTATTTTTCCTTTCCAGGTTCCATGCAACGCTCACATTGATGCTCACCATACACTTCAACATCAGCTCATCCACGTGTCCCAGGGCCTCAGATCCATGGCCAAGATGAAGAGTGCACCATACATCAAGTCAACAGGCGTGCACAGGATTAGAAAAGTCAACCAATTCAAGCAAAAATGGGCCAGGCTTTTTCAAATCCACACCTCCCTGGTTATATCTTTTTTTTCTTTTTTCTAATTTTCTTTATATCCTATTATTTTTAAATTTACTTGTGTTTTTATTTTCTGATTTAATTAATTCTTACAAAAATATAAAAAAACATTAAAAAAATACAGAAAGGACAAAAAAATATAATTAATTTTGATTCTTTTTTAAATAAATTAAAATGTAAATCATTTAGTTTAATTAGGTTTTAATTTTAATTTTAATTCTTTTTTCATAATAAAAATCCAAAAAATGTAGAATTAGGTTAATTATTAATTTTTTATATCCTTTTTTTAATTTTTTCCTTTTTCTCACAATATTATTATTTATTATTTATTTTCTATAAATCAAAAATTGTACATAAATTAGTTTAGAAGTTAATTAGGTTAGAAATTAAATCTTTTTTCATAATAAACTTAAAAAAACATTAAAACTAGGGTTTAGCATTTTAATTTTAATTAATTTTTCTTTTTCTTTTAAATCTAAAAAACACAAAAAATACTATTTTTATTTTTATTTTAATTTTAGATTCCTTGATTAATTTTTCCTTGATTAATTTTAGTTGTTTGTTAAAGGGTCCAACGCCCTAATTTTGTTTAGTCTTTATTTCGCGCGTTTATTTTACATTGTTTAAATACCTCTGTATATGCCCCAAAGCCTTGTAATAAGTTTAGATTTATTTCTTGCACTTTTTATTTTATTGTTTTTTTTTACTTTCAGTCAAATCGGGTTCGGTTTTTTTGGCGATGTGGACCCGCGCCAGTTGTAATAGTTTAGATTTATTTTCTCGCAAATATAACTGTTAATAAATATGCATGAAAGAATGAATGCCCAAAAATAAAATCGAATCGTTAGATCACCAACGCATGACAAGACAAACAATAAACTGAAAATGACACACAATTCGCACACACCACCCCTAGGGTACGCCTCACTGTTGCCTTTCAAAAGGTGGTCGTCGAGTATAGGACGTTTTAGTAAGTCCTTATGTCCATGACATGATCCAGTTGCCTCGAAACGGTTGCCTCGGAAAATAAAGGATCAATGGCATAAGGGTAGCTTCTAAGGTGTCCTACTATTGCTCCGGTGACCACCATGTCCCTACAAACTCGAATTGACCCAAACACCTCCTACGGTGGTGCTACCTACCCCTCAATGGTGGGATGGCACCACCTTAAAGGACATTTACACAGACTAATCCCTTAGGGTAGGTAGGTTCTCAAAGGTACTTGCTCTAATTTCAAACAAAAAAACTCTTTTCACACCAACACATTTTCAAAAGCTTTCAAAGCAAATCTTTCAAACACTCTGACGTACGAGTCGAACTGAAATTTTTCAAAGAAACTTTTTTAAAACCCAATTGAAAAGCAAGCAAACAATTTTGAAAACACAATGAGCAAGTATCTAAGAGCCCATGGATAACCATGGATAGAAAGGGTGCTAACACCTTCCCTTTCTATAACCTACCTCCCGAACCGAGAGCAATCTCTTTAAGGAATTTTTCTGTGCTTTTGTCCTTTCCATTTGGAGAAAATAAAAGACGGTGGCGACTCTTGCTTCCGCGACATTTCGCGAACCAGCTTTAAAACAGTCAGTTCCAGATCCACCGATCACAGAACTGGCGACTCTGCTGGGGAGAAACTTAAAGTGAGGTATACCTTAGGGCTAGTTCATAACTGTGTTTTCAATTGTTTTCCTTGTGTGCTTTAAATTGTGGGTTGTTTGGGAGTTCTATAGATCCTAACCCGGATCTGGGGGATACCTTCTTAGAAAGTAGCAACAAGGCTGTGAGGGAACTGTGCGGGGTATACCGACATGGTTGAAACAGTCTGCTACGTTGATGTGGCACTTTGGTGTGTACCGGTAACCCTTGAGTCAGTCAAGGAAAGTACGGGGCCTCCGCGTGGTGTCATGAAGCATCAACAGACCTTAGGAACCTTAATTGAACCATCTTGGCCTCTTTAGGGTAGTGAGATAACTGACTTTGGTGCAGTCCGAGGTTGGTTGATACTCGATACTACACTCAATTGAGGGTTGCCTTCCTGGAATATTTCGGTCGCCAGTTCAGTGGCTAAATCGAAACGATGAACAATGAAAGCAATCCCGTGATATTGGGAACCTTAGAACCCGGTTACTTTGATTAGGACAGGATGAACCCACCAACTTCAAGAGGGTACTACCCAGACCCCATGCTGGCCTAAACCTAAGGGCTCTCTCTTGTGTGACTTGTGTGCCTTAGTACTTGACTATCTGCATGCTTGTGATCTAACACTTGTTTCTTGCAGGTTTGTTTCAGTCCTTAATTAGGACTCATAATAGGGTTACTGACATCATCCCATGCATACCATGACATCATACCATTGCATACATCCTAACCCATTTCAAGGATCTCAAGGGCTTGTGATGCAGGTCAGGACGAATCAACTGTCCCAGCAAGGGGCAAAGAGGATTTATTTTCCTCTAGACCAGGTTGTCAGGGGCTATGACCCACTTGATATGGTGAGCTTTTGACCCTTGGAGAAGGACTCTCAACAATATGAAGTACCTTCAATCAAGCCACCAGTTTCCAACTCTAACAAGTTTCTCTGTTTACCCCACGAGATTCTTGAAATCATTGCATGCATATCATACATATCATTGCATAACAGGTACCCTTTCTCTGCAGGTTGCTTACCTTCTTCGCTGTTTATTTCAGCAGTCTCGTCATGAATCCTGAATCATCAACCGAGGCATCTATCAAGGCTCTTCAGGCGCAGAACGCCCAATTTCAGGCGCAGAACGCCCAATTTCAGGAGCTGATCAAGGGCTTGGCTCAGGGTCAACAAGATCTGAAGGTTTTGCTTTTGAAGAAGGACAAGAAGAAGAAGAGGACTGTTCTGTTCAGCCCTAGACGCAGATCTGGGAATACACCGCAGGAGGAAACTGAGAGGACAACCCCATCTGTGGGGGGAGGTAGTCACCAAGAAAGAGAGGTCCCTACTCCTGTGGGCTCTGACACTGAAACAGACTTCAATGACGAACAATACCCTCCTGCTGAAGACCGGTACAAGCAGCTGGAAGACAGATTAAAGGCTATGGAAGTTCAGCGGGTGCCTGGGCTGGATTTCGGAGACTTGGGGTTATCTACGGGGGTGGTGATCCCACACAAGTTCAAGGCACCTGCCTTTGTGAAGTATGACGGGGCTTCCTGTCCCAAGATGCACCTCCGTTCTTATGTAAGGAAGATCCAGCCTTACACAGCAGACAAGAACCTTTGGATCCACTTCTTCCAGGAGAGTCTTTCAGGGACTCACCTCGAATGGTTCTATCAGCTGGATGGAATCAGCATTCGTAACTGGGAGGATCTGGCCACTGCTTTTTACAAGCAGTATCAATATAATGCCGACCTTGCCCCCACACGTACCCAACTTCAGGGTATGTCGTTAGGTGCAAGTGAAGGTTTTAAAGAGTACGCTCAGAGGTGGAGAGACCTAGCTGGCAGGGTGCAGCCACCGTTGACTGATCGGGAGTTGGTAGACACGTTCTTGGGGACCCTGTCTGGTCCATTCTTCAACCACTTGATTGGGAATTCTGCTGCTGGGTTTACAAATCTAATCTTGACCGGAGAAAGAATCGAAGCGGGCATCAAGTCAGGGAAAATACAGAATGGTGACTCCTCGAACACTGAAAAGAAACCATCCAGGAGGGAATCTAGTGCTGTCAACGCATTAGCTATCGCAAAACCGGCCGGTGCTCCTCAGCGTCACCATCAACAACGGGAAGAGAGACCTAAGAGGCAATTTACTCCCCTCGGCATGACCTTGTCACAAATATTGCCACAGTTGCTGGAAACCAAGTTGGTAACCCTCATGGACCCTCCAAAGAATCCTAACAGGACACCCTCGAGGTACAATCCCAATGCTCGCTGCGCCTATCATTCCGACAGCCCGGGGCATGCTACAGATGACTGTTGGACTTTGAGAAACAAGGTTCAAGATCTGATTGACGCAAAGGAAGTCCAGCTCGACTCTCCAGAAGCTCCCAATATGATCACTGCTCCCTTGCCAAGACATGGCTAGGATTAGTTTTTGTTCATTCAAATATTTAAGTTGTAATTTTCTTTCAATTGTTCAAACATTTTATTTCATGTCAAACTTGGTTATTTCATTAATGCGTTACACATGTCTGTTTTGAAGTAATTATTTCATATTCACTATACGCAAATTATTTTCATATTTTTTCTGATGTCAACTCTCAATCAATAATTCTAAGCCTCTTGAGGGAGGATGACGAAAATGATACCATAATCTACAGTATGCTTTTGAACAGACCCCGCTGATGAGGTACAGGCATTGTTTCAATCCCTAAACACTGGAGTTATAAGGATGATAATCCCTCGTCAACCCATCAGAGCCAAAGAAGTAGGAGTTTTTATTTTCGAAAATCAAGACCCTTAATCATAACCCGGGGCAGGGTAGTCTCTCAGTTGGTCCAAGTGCACAACAAATGGCACTAAAAAGAGTCCTCACGAAACAAAAGGCAGTGATGGTTCAGAACAATCAAAAGGAGAGGCAGTCATGATCAAAAAAAAATCATAAACGAAAAACCCATTAAGTCAAAACCTATGAGAGGGACTTACGAAACTGGGGCATCCCGCTGACTGTAATTCCGAAAAAGGAAACAGTTCAGGCAAAAAGAAAGGGATAACAAAATCAAAAAAAAGAGGTCCTACAAACCCTCGACAAAAAATGATGATTGCCTATTCAGAATAAATCATCAATGACTGAACCATCACCGGAAAATCAGAACGAAGACTCAAACAAGGTCTAACGCATGATCAACTGAGTTTAGGTTTGAAGAACGTCACGAAGAGTGGGTGGGTACAAATAATTTGAGCCTTTATTCTTTGTTTCTTAAAACCGTGAACCAGGCCACGTTATAACCCTCAAAAGTCCTAGCTGAAGCGTGGGTTAGTTCGAAAGCATACTGTTACGAAAGGTACCCTGACTCCTGAAGGCCTACGGTAAATACAGAGTTGACATCATGTTTTACAAACATTCACATGTTTTATGAAAAATGCATTTTCAAAATCTTCAAGACGGACATAGGCTTTGCATTTTTGACATAACTTTGTTTGCATATGACTTTTTGTTTGAACAGCAGGGAACTTCGCATGATGAATACCTATTGAACAAAAGTACTTCCAATCAAGGGGCATGACATGATCATGATCCATCATCTGGGGCAGTTAAGTCAAGATTCAAGATTCGAAGAATCTCTCGAAGGCCAGATAGCCTGGGGCAAATCTCCGCCTGGGTCACTTGGGGGATCCAGCAACAAATTTTGCACGATCAGACATCTCCTGGTAATATGCCAACACAAACAGCCAGGGGCAACTCCCTACATTCTAAGAGAATGGGCATAGTCGAAAAGAGTACTCCTGCAAGTGCCTCTTCCCACTGAAACTGGGGCAATAAGGAGTTGCCTCCTCCCACTGAAATTGGGGCAATAAGGAGTTGCCTCCTCCCACTGAAACTGGGGCAATAAGGAGTCGTCTAAAAGATCCGGTTGCTCTGTCCATCGAGGTACCAAAATAGGTTCGGCTAAAGAATGCGACCCAGATACTTTCACTCCCTGCAGAACACGAACGCGTCGTCCGGCTTTATTCAAAGAGTTATTTCCTTAATAAGATATAACTGGGTTATCCTCAGCCAATAGCCACGGAAAAGACCGTCCTCAGTAAAGTCTTATCATCCCCAGCGGAAGCAAAAGCTTATTCTCCAACATCAGCCCAGGAGTGACTTCCCGGCACCCGTCAAGGATTTATTTTCCTAGACGAAAGCATACATTCATAAACATCACATTTTCATACATCATGACACATGCATGTACGCATCATGTCATACAATCGCATTTATGCCGTTGCTTGATTCATATCACGCACTGCATATAACTGACCTTTACCTTTCAGGAAGGATACAGTTGAATGATCAGCTATGTCAAAATAGACAAAACACTCGTCGTGATAGACACTCGTCGTGATAGACACTCGTCGTGATAGACACTCGTCGTGATAGACACTCGTCGTGATAGACACTCGTCGTGATAGACACTCGTCGTGATAGACACTCGTCGTGATAGACACTCGTCGTGATAGACACCCGTCGTAATAGACACTCGTCGTTATAGACACTCGTCGTTATAGACACTCGTCGTGATAGACACTCGTCGTGATAGACACTCGTCGTTATAGACACTCGTCGTGATAGACACTCGTCGTAATAGACACCCGTCGTTATAGACACCCGTCGTGATAGACACTCGTCGTGATAGACACTCGTCGTGATAGACACTCGTCGTAATAGACACCCGTCGTAATAGACACTCGTCGTTATAGACACTCGTCGTTATAGACACTCGTCGTTATAGACACTCGTCGTGATAGACACTCGTCGTGATAGACACTCGTCGTGATAGACACTCGTCGTTATAGACACTCGTCGTTATAGACACTCGTCGTTATAGACACTCGTCGTTATAGACACTCGTCGTGATAGACACTCGTCGTGATAGACACTCGTCGTGATAGACACTCGTCGTGATAGACACTCGTCGTTGTAGACATTCGTCGTAATAGACACTCGTCGTTATAGACACTCGTCGTGACAGACACTCGTCGTGATAGACACTCGTCGTGATAGACACTCGTCGTGATAAACACTCGTCGTGATAGACACTCGTCGTGATAGGCCCTTGTCGTTATAGACACTCGTCGGTATAGACACTCGTCAGTGTAGACACTTGTCGCCATAGACACTAGTCGCTATAGACACCCATCGTTAAAGACCACTCGTCCTTGGAAACAACCTGTCAGTAGAGACAACTTCATCACCGTTTGAAGATCCAGACCCAGCTCCTGTAACCAGTCAGGACATATCTATACCAAGCATCTGAAAACCAGCTCCTGCGACGTGTCAGGTACTCATTTTCTTTTGCAGGTATGCAGGTTCTCGCTAAGGAATCTCTTACGCGATCAACATCCAGATGGCATCTATAAGCCCATCATCCTATCCAGCAATCTCCAAATGGCATCTATAAGCCCATTCCCCCATCACACTGCTACTATGTGAGCGCAAATTTCTGGGCACTCTAGTGTCCAATCATCTTCTACCCTCGGATTACGAAAGGCACGTCAGCCAATCTACATCCTCAGGTCTAAGAAGATTGAACAGGGGCAACTGTTGTACCCCAAAATTTGCCCTCCCATAACCTTCAAAGTTTTGACAAGAGTCATCCACAATTGGTTCAAGTCTACTCAAAGGTTACACAGTCAACCATCATCCTGAAGCCAGTCAAACTAGGGTTTTGGTTCTCACAAGGAAGCTAAAGTTTTCAAGGCCTCAATCAAGTCTCCCATGCACATAAGCATTGTCAAGCACCTCCATGTCAAGTTTCAAGACTTTCAGCACAAAATCGCACAGTCAAAACCCTAAATTGCACTACAGTCAACTGTAGGGGCAAAATGGTCATTTGGCAGTCAAAAGTTCAAATTTTTGGTCAACATATCATTTTGAAGCCACAAACATCATTTTATCAATGCTTGATCATGATTCTCAAAATTTGGCTCAGAAATCATCAAAGATGCAAAAGTTGCTATGTTTGGACAGCTGAAAAAGTCAGCTGAAATTGACCAGAGCCTAACTTTCACATGGATTATCAGAAAAATTCCATCCAAAGCTCATTTTGAAGAGAAAGACATTTCCTACAACTCATCTTCATACTTCAAGTCCAAGAAATGCTCTCACAAAAAGTTATCAATTTCAACATTATAGGTCATTTTCAAAAGTCAACAAAAAGGGACTTTAAGTCAAAGACCATAACTTGATATTGGTAAATCAAAATGACATGGGACCAAAGGCATTGGTTAAAGGACTCAAAGACCTTTCCAAAATGTCCAAGAACATGTGAAAAGCTTAAAAATTGAGCAAGTTATGCCTTGTAGAAGTTGGGAAATTTTTGTGAAATGGCAAAAGTCAACTATCCTTGAAAATCCAATTTTGACAAAAGGGCCCCATTTTTCTCACTTTGTTCATCCTTGTCATGCCACACACGTGGCCCATGGTTGATTTCAAGACCAAATGTTGACTTTTTATTTTATTTAATTTTTGATGATTTAATTCATTTTAACTCTTTGAAAATTCAAATAAAATTTAAAAATCAATGAAATGGTGTCATATGAACTTGGACAAGTTCTATGTATCATGAACCAACTCAAAAATCAGGCCAAGGTTCATTTACACACTAGGTCTAGGTTTTGGCTAGAAAATAGGAAAAATGGTTAATGGAAGGAACCCTAAGACCAATTCTTTCTCAAGCATGGATTAAGGTCAAATAGCAAGCCTATTCCACTCCATAATCATCACTGAGTCCAACCCTAGCTAGAACATAGCAAAAAGCTCGCTGAAAAAGCCATTGGACATTTGAAATTTTGGCCATAAAATGCAAAACTGAAATCAGTGCTAGGGATCTTTTCAAGCCTTAATTTTTGTACCAATAGCTTCCTGAGACAATTCTGAACGTGTCCCAAATCATAACATCTTCCAAAACTCCTTGAACTGGTATCTACAAGTGAAACTGTACAGCAAAATTTTTGAATTCGTGTTCTTGATTCTACGCATCCTCTTGCATTTTTAATTACACATTCATGTTCCTCACAAAGTTTCCAAGCTATTCATGGTATTTAATTGCATTTTCATAAGCCATACACGATTTTACCATTTTCATGTTCTAGGTTTTCCAGCTTCTTAAATTGGGGCTTTTGTAAATAAGAAAAATCAGAACTTCAGAGCAACACCATCACACTCAGCATCTTGAGACGAAGAAGAAGACATACTCGCGCCTAATTTATATTAGGAAACGAGCTATTCGCTATTTTTTTGTAGCTTCCCTAACACTACGTTTCAAAACCGTTGCTTTATTTGTTTGTGTTACAGGGGACACGAGGAAGAAGAAGACGTGTCCACCAGCGATTTGTCCATTCAAAGTTCGCGCGCTTCAAGTCATTAGCGTGTTGCTTTTATTTTATATGATTTATTTGTTTATTATATAACGAATGAATTAATTAGCTCAGCTGGCCAAGACACGCGCATGTAACCACAATGACCTGGGTTCAAGTCCCAGGTCCTGCAAAAATTCAATATTATTTTTCCTTTCCAGGTTCCATGCAACGCTCACATTGATGCTCACCATACACTTCAACATCAGCTCATCCACGTGTCCCAGGGCCTCAGATCCATGGCCAAGATGAAGAGTGCACCATACATCAAGTCAACAGGCGTGCACAGGATTAGAAAAGTCAACCAATTCAAGCAAAAATGGGCCAGGCTTTTTCAAATCCACACCTCCCTGGTTATATCTTTTTTTTCTTTTTTCTAATTTTCTTTATATCCTATTATTTTTAAATTTACTTGTGTTTTTATTTTCTGATTTAATTAATTCTTACAAAAATATAAAAAAACATTAAAAAAATACAGAAAGGACAAAAAAATATAATTAATTTTGATTCTTTTTTAAATAAATTAAAATGTAAATCATTTAGTTTAATTAGGTTTTAATTTTAATTTTAATTCTTTTTTCATAATAAAAATCCAAAAAATGTAGAATTAGGTTAATTATTAATTTTTTATATCCTTTTTTTAATTTTTTCCTTTTTCTCACAATATTATTATTTATTATTTATTTTCTATAAATCAAAAATTGTACATAAATTAGTTTAGAAGTTAATTAGGTTAGAAATTAAATCTTTTTTCATAATAAACTTAAAAAAACATTAAAACTAGGGTTTAGCATTTTAATTTTAATTAATTTTTCTTTTTCTTTTAAATCTAAAAAACACAAAAAATACTATTTTTATTTTTATTTTAATTTTAGATTCCTTGATTAATTTTTCCTTGATTAATTTTAGTTGTTTGTTAAAGGGTCCAACGCCCTAATTTTGGTTAGTCTTTATTTCGCGCGTTTATTTTACATTGTTTAAATACCTCTGTATATGCCCCAAAGCCTTGTAATAAGTTTAGATTTATTTCTTGCACTTTTTATTTTATTGTTTTTTTTTACTTTCAGTCAAATCGGGTTCGGTTTTTTTGGCGATGTGGACCCGCGCCAGTTGTAATAGTTTAGATTTATTTTCTCGCAAATATAACTGTTAATAAATATGCATGAAAGAATGAATGCCCAAAAATAAAATCGAATCGTTAGATCACCAACGCATGACAAGACAAACAATAAACTGAAAATGACACACAATTCGCACACACCACCCCTAGGGTACGCCTCACTGTTGCCTTTCAAAAGGTGGTCGTCGAGTATAGGACGTTTTAGTAAGTCCTTATGTCCATGACATGATCCAGTTGCCTCGAAACGGTTGCCTCGGAAAATAAAGGATCAATGGCATAAGGGTAGCTTCTAAGGTGTCCTACTATTGCTCCGGTGACCACCATGTCCCTACAAACTCGAATTGACCCAAACACCTCCTACGGTGGTGCTACCTACCCCTCAATGGTGGGATGGCACCACCTTAAAGGACATTTACACAGACTAATCCCTTAGGGTAGGTAGGTTCTCAAAGGTACTTGCTCTAATTTCAAACAAAAAAACTCTTTTCACACCAACACATTTTCAAAAGCTTTCAAAGCAAATCTTTCAAACACTCTGACGTACGAGTCGAACTGAAATTTTTCAAAGAAACTTTTTTAAAACCCAATTGAAAAGCAAGCAAACAATTTTGAAAACACAATGAGCAAGTATCTAAGAGCCCATGGATAACCATGGATAGAAAGGGTGCTAACACCTTCCCTTTCTATAACCTACCTCCCGAACCGAGAGCAATCTCTTTAAGGAATTTTTCTGTGCTTTTGTCCTTTCCATTTGGAGAAAATAAAAGACGGTGGCGACTCTTGCTTCCGCGACATTTCGCGAACCAGCTTTAAAACAGTCAGTTCCAGATCCACCGATCACACATTTTCAATCACGATTTCAGTGATATAAAAAACTTGATCTAACTCTCAAAGACCAGAGAGAATTTCCTTGGCCCTAAATTCTAACCTAGTTTTTTCAGCAACTTCAACATCTAAATTCTCCTAGCTCAGTTAACATAAATGAATTCTATGCATATGTACAACTCAAGGACAATGAGGACTACATTTTTGCTTCACAAACCTAAGCCTAATGATTCCTAAATAGAGAGATAGAAACTTAGAAAATACCTGTTTCAGCCAAGTTTGGATATGGCAATGTAGGAGTTTTGGATGAGGCCTGAAGGTCGTGTTAGCTTGCCTGAAGTTCACTCAACCTTCCCCAATGCTTGGCTTGCTTTGAACTTGCCTGAGTGTGCTTGTAGAACTCAACCTGCAAAGATTCAAAGTAAAAATGGTGAAGTGTGAAAATGGAGTTACAATGGCTGGACAGGGACTTGGGTAGCTTGGATGGGATGTATGCAATGTGTCTGAAGTGGTTTGGGACAAAACGCACGAGTGGAATTTGTTTTGGAAGTGAATCTGTAGAACTTGCCCTGTTTTTGCAAGAACTTGTGATTTTTGTGCTTAAGGGTGTTTTAGAGGCTTGGAGCTCATGTTTCTGGCCTTAGACAATATGTAAAAACTTGTTTGAAATGTTACTAAGACTTGCTCTTAACAGATTATAAAGCTATGGACCTTTTGCAAGTTGACTTGCTTTTGAAGCAAAAGTTGAAATGACAAAGCTTAAGGGATGTACTTGCTAGCTTGAGGCCTGATGATAGTTGGTACACCTTTCCTGATATTAGTGAACTTTGTTTGCAGCAAAAGGCTTGGTACATGGCTCAAGATAAACAAATTGACATAAAGCAAGCTTTATCAAAGTGGCAATGTTAACTTTTTGCCATTTTTGGATTAAACCTTTGTATAATTCTTCATAGATAAGAACAATGCCATAATACAATGTGTTTGCATTTAATTTATGAGTGTAGAAAGGATTAGAACATGTAAACCAAGTACAAGCATGCTTTGGACAGATTTGCAAGTTGTAGCAATGTGCAAAATGCCTTGGACAAAAGTGATAATTTTCAATTTTCAAACTTTCGATTCTCCCTAACCATGAATGATCTTGGAGAGTTCTTGGACATTTTGGAAATCTTGTAACATGCTCTACAATCCATATTTGAAATGAATTTTTAGATTACAATTGGAACTAGGTGAAAAATTGCCATGAAGATAGGTCAAAATCCTACCTAAACTAGGGCAAAATTTCACTAAGTTAAAAGTTTCATGGACCCTTATTCACAAAATCATAATTTGAGATCCAAGCATATTTTGGGAAAACTTTGTGAATCAAAGTTTTAGATTTTGTGGAGGACTACAACTTTCATGTTGGAAGTTTTCTTTGAATCCAATTGCATCATGGAGAAAAAGTTGGGAAAAGTTGGGAAAAAAATAAGAAATATTCATAACTTAGAAAATTTCTAAGTTATGAAAATTTTCCATTTTAAACCCTAATCTTCAAAATTAGGTTTCTTGGTCAACAAGTTACATGTTTTAACATATCTTGATTAAAAATGACCCTTGGCACTTGATTTTGACCAAAAAGTCAAAGTTTGACTTTTCAGTGTACAGTTGATTTTTGATCAGTTGACTGGAAAATTCATCTGTCAATCCAATGCGTTTGAGATATTTTGAACCTTGTGATTAGGTCAAGATGATGCCATTGAGTCCTTGAAACTATGCTTGAACCCAATTTGCCATTGTGTAGCGATAAAAAATGTAGCGGGGTAAATCAGAGATCGAATTATTGATTAATTCGTCTCACAAAAGCAAGAGTCGCCACCGCGCGTTATTATTTCCAAGGGAAAAGGGAAAAGAGCGAAATAAAACCCTAAATATGCAATGTAAAATAATACTTTTAAAAGTAAAAATACAAGGCGTTTTTGAAAAGAGATCTATGGTTCGGGGGTTGGTTATACAGTGGGAAGGTATTAGCACCCAATGTATCTATAGCACTCTATAGGAACCTTTTGAAATATCTGTTTATTAAAAATTGTTCGTTTGATTGAAAAATAAATCGTTTTGGCCGAAAAGGGGTACGGACGGGTTTTTGAAGATACGACGACCTAACGTCGAAGTTTTTGCTTAAAGGGTATAAGTTTTGAAAAGATTGAGTATTTGAGGAAAAATTATCCTAAGTTTTAATGAAAATGCGAATGTTCGCGCGATTAGACTTGAGGACATGAAGTCGACAAATTTAATCGTTTTTTCCCTTGGATTTGAACGTAAACAAAATAAACAAGTAAATATGAAATGATTAAACAGAGAAATTATGCGGATGAGGACATATAACAATTAAATAAAAGACTAAGCGTGTGAACGTGCATTTTTATGATTTTTGTTGTTTAATATTAATGAAAAGAAAATATTTTAATAGTTCCCATTTTTTACGCATTTTTAATATGGATAAAAAGTAATGAGAATTAATTAAGGAAAACGAAATATTTTTTAAGTTTTAAGTTTCTATATATTTTTTTAATATTTTTTAGAGTTCTATATAAAGCATTATTTTTTAATAATTATTAAATAATCAAACTAAATGAATACTTAAAAAAACTTAAACCTAATTAAAAAAGATATTTGAAATTACCAAATAAACCTAAGGTTAATAAAATGGGTCACTTGATTAAAAATGTCTATTTGATTAAATTACTAAATAATTAAACTAAGTGAGTAATATTTCTAAAAAAAAAACTAAAAAAAAGGGAAAAAATAGGAAAAGGGTGTATTAAAAAGTTTGATGAGCAATTAAATGGGCCAAAAGGGTTTTAAAGGGCCTGATCAGAACTGAAACAGGGGGGTGCACAAGGGGATCCGTTTGGGCTTTGGCAATGGAAATGGGCTAAGGTCCAAATGATTTTATAATTGTTTTTGGGGTTAAACGTGTTTTAGCATTTTGGAAGAGGGATTAGGGTTAAGGTTTGGGACAGAAGCGGCGCTTGCTCGCTTGTCTTCTTCGTCTTCTTCGCGTGATATCCTCTTCGTTCGCTTCTGAACTCGCCTGAGCTTTCCTTCGTCTTTCGTCCCAACGGCCACCAGCACTCTCCATTTTCCTCTTCCCCCTAGCAAAGGCTACGATGATGGATTCACGGTATAAATCGTCTTATTCGTTTAGGGCTTTGATTACTGCATGTTATGATTTGAGTTCATTTTCTAATTCGATTAGGGTTTTGTTACAATTCATGTGTTGATTTGATTCCGTTTTGATCTTTACTTCGTTATGTGATTATTGAGGTATTATGAAAGAAAGGAAAGGGTGAAACTACCTGGAGAAGGAGGAAGGAAAGTAGGGCGAGCTAGGAGGCCAAGGCAAGGAAGGACGGTGGAGGCGCTGTGAGCTTGCTTCGGATTTACCGGTACTTCGTTCCTTTTGGCCCTTTTGCTTTGCTTTTTCCTCTTCTTCTCTTGCTACTGCTACTGTATGCTGGGTTGCCTTGAAAAACTTTCCTATCTTCTTCTTCACTGTGATTCTGTATGCTTGCTACTGTATGCTTTTTTCTTTAATGGCCAATGAGGATGTATCTGAGGTCTTCGTATGCTTGGGTTTGGAAATTAGTTTAGGCCATGGTTTTGACGGTTTTTATGGTCTTACTGGTTTTATGTTTGGCCATAAGGTTTTGATATATGGTTTTGAGGGCTTCACGCAGGTTTTACTGGTTTTTGAAATGGTTCTGGTTTTTGACCATGTTGGTTTTGGTTTTGGTAATGCAGTAGCAGGTTTTTGGTTTTTAGGCCATGGTGTTTTGGTTATATGCAGGTTTATGCAGTAGGCTATAAGGTTTTTTGGAATGGTTTAGGCCATGTTTTGATAATGCAGTAGCAGGTTAAATGGTTTTTTTATGCCATGGTGTTTTGGTTATATGCAGGTTCTAACTGGTTTTTGAAAATGGTTTTGAGTTTTTAGGTTTACAGTTTTTTGTGTGGAAGGCTTGGAGATATGTTATGTTCTCTTTTTTTTCCTTGAAGTGTTTTTGTTATCTTATAACAATTGCTGGCTTCAGGTTTTGTTTGATGGCTCAGGTTTGAATATTTAACTATTTCCTTGGCCTCTGCACAATACTGTTACAGCAGTTTTGTTTTGTATTCTAATTTCATGCTTCTTTCCTCTTACTGACTGTGTTACTGCAGTTTGTTTTGTATCCACTTCCGCCTAAACCAAAACCTGTAAAACCAAACTTCTTTCTCTCTTCTCTCTCATAAATACCATTTAATACATAAAAATGATGTACTGTACTGTTTCTGAAATTGCAAAAGTGCTGGAACATGATGAAAATGGAATATATTATGCTTGCAAAATGGTTTTGAACTGCATATTTCTTCTTGTATACTGCATGGCACAGCAATGGAGCCTATTTGTTTTGGCTTCTTCTATGTGCATGGCATAGGTTTACGTTGGCTTTTGTTTGGAACATTGCATATGCTGTTTTGAAATTATGCATGGACTTTTTGTATGCTGTGTATATTTTGAAATATGCATTTTTGACAAAAGAAATTATGCATATGCAGTTTTGAAAAATAGAATGAATTTGTGCATGTTTGAAATTATGCATTCATTTATGAAAATAAAAATTTCCCCCTTTTTTGTGAACCGGGAGAAATCCCGTGATTTGCAAAAAAGGGTAAACTGATTCCAGCCGTTTGCTTTTAATGATGAACACTAATAAATAATTTTCTGCTTTTAATTATTTATTCAATTCTGACTTTTCTTTTAATTGTTTTTTTGCAGGTAAAAATCAAATGAGCAGACAAAAGCATTGGATAGAAGATTTAGAATTAGAATCTTAGAAATATAGTTCTATTTTACTTTAAACTTTTATGTAATTTGTTATTATAAATATTTTGTAAATAATACAATATTTAAATAACAATTGTAATAAAATAGAATAAAGTGAAATAAAATTCTATTATTTCCCGGTCAATTCTTTTCTTTCCAATTATTTTATTTATCGTTTATAATTCTTTAAATCGTATAATAATTGAAAATCAATTTCAATCGCTTAAATTCAGAATAATAAATGCATAAATAAACATCATTGATCAATTAATAATTTCAATTATTCAATTCGTTATTCATAGTTTTCTAAATTGTAATAATTAAAATAGAATTTTAATTATTTAACTTAGAATGATAAATAATTAAATAACCATTATTGACCAATTAATGAACTTCTTTTCAAATATTTATTATATTATTCATAAATCTTTAAATTATGTAATAACTGAAAATAAATTCCAATTATTTAAATTTAAGATAGTGAATAATAAATAAACACTGTCTGAACGATTAGTATGCCTCTTTTCTAATATTTATTTTATTATCTATAAATCTTTAAATTTATATAAAAATTGAAAATAAATTCCAATTATTTAAATTTAAGATAATAAATAATTAACAAACATTGTTTCAGCATGAATCGATTAATAAATTTAGTGTTAAAAAATAAACAGCTCTCGACTCGAAAAAAGTTATGAATTTTTAAAAAATCAAAAGATCAAAACACTTGCAATGTAATGATGCAGATGGGAGATGGTATCTTAGGTCAAAATTTGGGGTACAACACATTGGATAGGTGAAAAATCAGAAATTGCCCTTCTACAGTCAAAACCCTAAAAATGACCATTTTGCCCTTTTGATGATCTGATCAAATTTCTTGAAGAGTTGTGGTCCAAAATTGATCAAATAGTTCATATGAGTCTATAATGTTGATGTGGATAAAAAATTATGAGGTTTGACTGTAAATTGGCCACAATTGACTTTTTCCCCAATACAGCTGATTTTGGGTCAACTGTCCAATTGACTGGGCAAAAATTTGATTCAAGGCTTGAAACTTGGTATGAGCAATATTAGAGGTCCAACATGAAGCATTAAAGTCACATTGAGCATTGAAAGTCCAAAAATCCTTGTGCAAACTCAAACCCTAATTTCAGGTCATCAGTGCAAGGAAATGTCTTGAGCTGAGCAAACCCTAATCTGGTCTTGAGTTCAAAGATTCTTGTGAGGGGAAATCTTGATAAAATGAGAGGGAAAATTTTGGGGTACAACAGCTGACCCTGTTCAATCTTCTTGAACCTGAAGAGTTAGATTGGCGAGTTTGTCGTTCGTGACTCGAAGGTAAAAGATGATTGGACACTAGAATGCCCTTAAATTTGCACTCGTTAAAGTATAGTTGAGGGATGGGCTTAAAGATGACATTTGGAAGTGTGAATCTTGTTAGAGATGGGCTTAAAGATGCCATCTGTGATACGGTGGGAAGAACTGACTATTTTTGGAATGCTGGTTCGCGTTTTGCGTTTGTTTTTGCAAAATGTCGCGGTAAGCAAGAGTCGCCACCGACTTTTATTTTATCCAACAAGGAAAGGAAAAAAGCACAGAAAAATTCCTTTTTTCTAGATTTTCTAGGTACGAGGGGTAGATTATAGAAATGGAAGGTATTAGCACCCTTTCTATTCGTAGTTATCTACAGGCTCTTAGGTACTTGCTCATCATTTTCAAAATGTTTTCTTTGTGCTTGTGGGTTTGAAAAAGTTTTTGTTTTTAACTTCGATTTAACTCTTGCTTCTGTCCTCAAGAGTGTAATGAAGTGTTTTTGAAAACTTTGTTTGAAAAGGAGTGTAAGTGTGAGAAAAAGTTTGTTTTTTGGATGAGCAAGCATCTAAGAATTATCTACCTACTCGTAAAAGGAATCGTTCTATGCTAATTTCCTTTAGACAATGCTATCCCACTATTAGTGAGTGGGTAGCACCGTCATTGGAGTTTGAGGGTTAATTCGAGTGAGGGACATACGGTCACTAAAGAAATGTTAGGACGCCTTAGCGGTAACCCTAATGTATTAGATCATTTATTTGAGGCAACAATATCTGAGGCAACCGTTTCGAGGCAACTATGATCTTTTAGACAAGAGGATGACCTCTAAAACGACCTATACTCAATGACTGTGTACGAAGGCAACCAAGTGGGATGTACCCTAGGAGTGCGCATGTGCGAGTGTGTTGTTTTCAGTTATTTTTATCTTTGCACATGTTAAGGGTGATCTAATTTGATTTTAAGATTAAGCATTCATTCTTGTCATGCAAACCCTATTATCAAACATCTAGCAGTTATTATTAGCAGAAATTAAAGTGTGGAAATTAAATTACAAGGCGTCGGGTATTTACATCGCCAAAAACAACCATTTGAAAATAAAATAAAGCGGTAAAATAAATAAAATGTCCTAATTATCTATTACATACCGGAAGCAGATACATCAATTGGATAAAGAAAAGATAAAGCGCGATGCGAAATTAGATCGGGTGCGAAATTAGGGTTTTGACCCTTTTAAAAGGAAATGCTTTTTTTTGTTGTTTTTATTTTAAGGAAAGAAATTAAGTCCTAAATTAAAATACTAAATTAATTATTAAATTATTAAATTAATGAAAAAATAATTAACGACATATTTTTGGAGTTTTTGTTAATTTAAGAAAGAAATTAAAATAATTGAATTAGAGTTAAAACCTAATTAATTCTAATTGATTTTTATTTATTTACAAAAATAAATTAAAGTTATTCTAGAATTAAAAACCTAATTAATTTATTAAAGAAAAATTAAGTTCTGAATTTTAATTGGACAAAATGTATTTTTTGTGATTTTTTGATAAAAAAGAAAATTTGTTTATTGGTTAGAAATTAATAAAATAAAATAAAATAACTAAATAATAATAAAAAAAAGAAAATATAAGAGAAAGAGTGAGAATGGGCCTTTTTTGGAGGGTGTAGAAAGCATTTTTGTTGGCCCATTTGAAGCTGACCCAATTGACTTTTTGTGATCATGTGCCCACGCATTGACTAGCCTTTTGGTGGACCTTCAATACTTGACCACCAGATCTGGCCACCTGGCCATCTGGCATGCTGAGGAGTGAGGCGCATGGTGGACTGTGGACTTGTGTGCACACTAGATCTCCTAAAAAATAACAAGAAAATACAAATTGCTGGAGGCAGGGATCGAACCCCTGACCTCCAGCTTCTGAACGCCTTAAGGCCAACATGGTTACCACTGGAGCGCTTGTGTTTACTTGTTATTATAACACAAATAAAATATATTATATAAAAACAAAATCAATTGCCAGAAAAATAAAAAAACTGCACGATTATTTGAACGAACGAGTGAGGGAGTGCCAACGCATCGTCCCTGTCCTCCAAATCCTACAATTTTTACCTGCGGATTTTTATCCGGAGCTAAAGTCGTAGCTTCATCCTAAAATCTTCCTCAGGCCATATAAACGAGTTCTAGGATCATGGTTGAAATCGTCATCCTCTTCTGATCATAACCATGGCCATTAATAAAGCTAATTTTTCCTGAAACGAAAAGCCTTAAAAACGAATAGAAAACCCTAACAATGGTGATCTGTGATATAGGTTAGATAAATGAAATTGGTTAATGTAAAAAGCTTGCAAATGGCATGGTGATCACAAATATGCAATTATTTCATGTTAACAACGCCTAATTTGTGAAATACGAAATCAAGAACATGGCTGCCTCGTGAGCGACTTACAGTGCTTGGAGGGGTCTGAAAATGCGTGATTTTGATTGGTCTCGCTTGTGGAGATGGCCAGGAAACGATTGAGATACTTGCCAAGCCCCAATGATGCCTCTATGACTGATTTCAATCTCAAGCTTTTTCTTGTTTTTTGCAAACTTTGTTCTGCCTCAAGAACTGATCTCTAACCCTTATTTATGTCTGCATCTCTTCCTTATGTATTGCACAATGTATTAGGTTTGAATTCTTTGTCCAAATCTTTCTCTATCAATGCTCTTGATGTGGATTTGATTTGCTTTGAACAAGCTTCCAAAATTGGCTTGATTTTAATCTTTTTTGCACACAATTGATTTGATACGAGTTTGATGATGGCAAGCTGTATAATGGAACCTGAAATCACCACAAAATCTTTGTTATCAATGCCTTTGGATTTTTATTTGATTTATTTTGATTTAAATTAAATTAATTTAAATAAAATCAAAATAATTAATAAATAAATGATATAGACACATGGGCAAGGCTGGATCACATGGGCTACAATGCAAACTCAAAACACGTGAAAAAGAATGGGCCTATTTGGCAAAATTTGAAGTTTTGGGGATAGTTAACTTTTGGCAACTTTGCAAAAAAGTCCAACTTCAACAATGCATAACTTACTCAATTTTGAACTTTTGGAGGTGTTCTTGGACTTTTTAGAAATCTTGAGATGTCCTCTAACCAAACCTTTTGGTCTCATCTCATTTTGATATACCATGCTCAAGTTAGAAGCTTTGACAAAAAAGGTGTTTTTGTTGACTTTTCAAAATGACCTATAATGTCCAAATTCATAACTTCTTGTGAGTGCATATTTTGAACTTGGGGTATGAATATGGGTTGTAGGGAATTGAATCCTATTGAAAATGAGATTTTTATGGGTCATTTCTCATAAAGTATGACACAGTTATGCTTGGTCAAAGTTGAGTTGACTTTTCCTACAAAACCCTAATTTAGCAACTTTTGAATCTTGATGAATTGTGAGCAATCCTTGATGAATCATGATAAAACCTTGATCAAATGATGAAATATACTCCAAAATGAGAATGTTGACAAAAAATCTTGAAGTTTGACTGTATTTGGGTCACAGTTGACTTTTGCCCTAGCATAGTCGATTTTTGGACCTTTGGGCAATTGACTGAGAAATATTCCTCTACAATGCTTGAAACTTGACATGGTTGATCTTGACAACATATTAGGACATTAGGGATCACTTGAGGTCATTTGTACTCAAGGATGTTGATGCAACACAAAACCCTAATTTGGGGTAGACTGCTTTAGGAGAGAGCTTGTCTGACCAACTCTTGAGCAACCTTGAGCAACTTGGAGATCTTTCTTGCAATGTTTTGAGAAATATGGGAGGGAAAATTTTGGGGTACAACAGCTGCCCCTGTTCAATCTTCTTAAACTTGAGGATGTAGATTGGGTTTCATGCCTTTCGTGATCCGAAGGTGGAAGATGATTGAACACTAGAGTGCCCAGAAATTTGCACTCGCATGAAGTGGTATCTGCCTTGTGATGTCAGGAATGGGCTTACAGATGTCATTTGGAGATTGCTAACGAGGGGATGGGCTTAAAGATGCCATATGAAGGAGTGTCGATTGCATAAGAGATTCCTTAGCGAGAGCTTGTATACCTGTTGTTGCGGAAGATTCTGCTGGGGAAGCCTAATCTTTGTTGAGAGAAAGGAACTTATCCGTAATTTAACTGGGGTGTCGATATTTAGGAACTTGTCCGTAATTCAACTAGGGGAAACATCTTCGTCGAGATTTAAGAACTCGTCCGTAATTCAACTGAGAAAAACTTCTCTGCTGAGATTTAGGAACCTGTTTGTAGTTCAACGGAGGAACATCTTTGTCGAGATTTAGGAACTTGCCTGTACTTCAACTGAGAAAATATCTCTGCTGATATTTAAGAACTTGTCAGTAATTCTACTTGGGGAAACATCTTCGTCGAGATTTAAGAACTCACCTGTAATTCAACTGAGAAAACTTCTCTGATGAGATTTAGGAACTTGCCCGTACTTCAACGGAGGAACTTTGTCGAGATTTAGGACCTTGTTTGTAATTCAACTGAGAGAATCATCTCTGCTGAGATTTAAGAACTTGTCAGTAATTCGACTTGGGGAAACATCTTCGTCGAGATTTAAGAACTCGCCCGTAATTCAACTGAGAAAACTTCTCTGTTGAGATTTAGGAACTTGTCTGTAATTCAGTGGAGGAACTTTATCGAGATTTAGGACCTTGTCTGTAATTCAACTGAGAGAAACATCTCTGCTGAGATTTAAGAACTTGTCCGTAATTCAACTGGGGAAACATCTTCGTCGAGATTTAAGAACTCACCCGTAATTCAACTGAGAAAACTTCTCTGCTGAGATTTAGGAACTTGCATGTACTTCAACGGAGGAACTTTGTCGAGATTTAGGACCTTGTCTGTAATTAAACTGAGAGAAACATCTCTGCTGAGATTTAAGAACTTGTCAGTAAGTCGAATTGGGGAAACATCTTCGTTGAGATTTAAGAACTCGCCCGCAATTCAACTGAGAAAACTTCTCTGCTAAGATTTAGGAACTCGTCTGTAATTCAACAGGGGAACTTTGTCGAGATTTAGGACCTTGTCTGTAATTCAACTAAGAAAAACATCTCTGCTGAGATTTAAGAACTTGTCAGTAATTCGACTGGGGGGAAACATCTTCGTCGAGATTTAAGAACTCGCCCGTAATTCAACTGAGAAAAAATTCTCTGCTGAGATTTAGAAACTCGTCTGTAATTCAACAAAGGTAAAAGCTTCATAGCTTTGAATTTTGTGAGAATTTACCGTATCTTTCCTGAAAGGTAAAGGTTAGTTGTATGTAATGCATGATATGTATCAGGCAATGATGTTCTCAAAATAAATGAGATTGTGTTGCATGATGCGTATATGCATGTGTCATGATGCGTAGAAATGTAATGTTTTTAGCTGGGGAAAATAAATCCCGGATAGCTGCTGGAGAAAAGAGATGAATTCTTTGTTTTTGCTGGGGATATTGAATGAAGATGATTGTGAGAATAAACCTGCAGGAGAGGATAACTCCGTTGGGGAATAAACTAATGAGGAGATTACTCTGTGGGGAAGAGATACTCTATAGAGGATTCCGTTGATAAATTCCGCTGGGGATGAATTACCGTTGCTGGTGATACTGAATCCTGTTGGAGATTGAATTCCTGTTTGTGAAAGGCATGAACTCCGCTGGGGATGATCTTTCAGTTGCGACTTCACTGGGGATAACCTTTTAGGCTCTACTGGTGATAACCTTCCAGAGTCTACTGAGGATGATTCTCCACACTCCACTGGGGAAGCTTTTTCAGACTGCGCTGGGGAGAATTTTCAAACTCCACTGGGGATATTTTATACTCCACCGGGGATGATAAAACTTTTCAGTGCTGATGGTAGATAAACTCTGCTTGGGGAGAATATTACCGATTCATTCGCGGTTGTGAGTCTCAGCTGGGGAGAGTTAACATTACATGTCTTTTTCTTTCTCGGCGGGGAGTGAGAGTATTTCAACCATATTCTTCAGCTGAATCTACCTTTGTACCTGGTGGATAGGGCAACTGTAAAGCTTGGACAAATCTTATTGCCCCTGTTTCTGATATTACAAGTAATAGTTTTTTGTTTCGCATGTAAATATTTATGAGTAGCAATTAATGTCAAATGCATATATCAAAAATGAACATTGGACGTTCTTTGCAAAACAAAACAGAAAAAATAAAAACAGTTTGAAATTTCTCTGAAAATGAATTGTATTGATTTTGAAGTTTGGCCTGTAAATAGGCATTTTTGTACAAGAGGTTGACGTCTTAGTAAGAGAACACCGCCGAACAAATAGTTCTTATACAATTTGTTAAAAACAATGAAAAACAACTATGTGAACAATCCCACTGGGTTCCAACTCTGCTATTGCCCTTATGTCCTCGAGCATCTCATCACTTTGCTACTTGGTTAAAGGTAGATCAGATTGATTAGTGTCGTTCGAGCTTGATAGTCGATACCGAAGTCTGGTTGCAAGGTGATCCAATAAGACATAGTGTTACGCTTTGATCCCTAATTTTTGCCTGGACCGCCCTTTCGGGTTTTCAGTCCACCGGGATACCCTTTTTTGCCCAAGCTGCCTTTTCAGGTTTTTGACTTACCGGGTGTACAAATTTTTTTATTTTCATCCCTTATTTTTGCCCGAACCCTTTTGGTTCGCCGGGAAGCCCTTATTTTTGCCTAGGCCAGTCAACCTAGCGGGTCTTTGATTATGCGTAGTATTTTTTCACTATGTCTGCATTGACGGGGTGAGGAAGGTCGTCACCATCCATGGTGGTTAGAATCATAGCTCCTCCTGAGAAAATGTTCTTAACCACAAATGACCCTTCGTACGTAGGGGTCCATTTTCCCCTGGGATCACCTTAAGGTAAGATAATGCACTTGATCACCAGATCCCCAACTTGATACTCTTGTCGTCTAACTTTCTTATTAAATGCCTTGATCATCCGCTTTTGATACATCTGACCATGACAAATAGCAGTAAGTCTCTTTTCGTCGATTAGGTTCAACTGATCAAGCCGGGTCTGGATCTGGTCATCTTTGCTCAAACCTACATCCTTCATAATCCGAAGAGAGGGTATCTGAACTTCAATGGGAAAGACTGCTTCCATGCCATATACCAAGGAATAGGGTGTTGCCCCTGTTGACATTCGCGCCGAAGTACGGTACCCATGAAGAGCAAATGGTAACATCTCGTGCCAGTCTTTGTATGTCACTGTCATCTTCTGCACAATCTTCTTGATGTTTTTATTAGTCGCTTCTACAACCCCATTCATCTTCGGCCGGTAGGGAGAAGAGTTGTGATGCTGTATCTTGAACTGCTTACAGAGCTCGGTGATCATCTTATTGTTGAGATTTGTACCATTGTCTGTAATAATCCTTTCTGGTACACCATATCGACAAATCAGGTTGTGCCGAATGAACCGTGCCACGATGTTCTTGGTTACAGTAGCAAAGGAAGTTGCTTCAACCCACTTCGTGAAGTAATCAATAGCTACCAAGATGAAACGATGCCCGTTAGATGCCGTAGGTCTGATCTCGCCGATCATGTCGATGTCCCACATTGCAAAAGGCCACAGAGTTGTCAAGATGTTCAGAGGAACTGGAGGTATGTGCACCTTATCAGCATAGACTTGGCACTTGTGACAGGTCTGAGAATGCTGATAACAGTCGGCTTCTATGGTGGATAAATAATATCCTGCCCGTAGGATTTTCTTTGCCATGGTGTGTCCACTGGAGTGAGTTCCGAAAGTACCTTGATGTAAATCTACCATAATCCTTTCTGCCTCATTCTTATCCACACATCACAGTAAGGTTGAATCATGGTTACGCTTGTAAAGGATGTCATTACTGATGAAGAACTTCGCCGCGAACCTCCTCAGAAACTTCTTATCATTAACAGATGCACCCTTGGGGTACTCCTGAGCTTCAAGATACCTCTTCACCTAATGAAACCAAGGTTTATCTGCTACCTCTTCAGTCTCAATGTCACAGCAATGTGCAGGTTTGTCCAACCTTTCAATGTTAATCCGGGGAGCCTCATTGCCCCAATTGACTTTGAACATAGAAGACATTGTAGCTAGTGCGTCCGCTAACTGATTCTCCTCTCTTGGGAAGTGTTCAAAGGCTATCTCCTCGAAGTGTGGAAGCAACGTCAATACATACTCCTTGTAAGGAATAAGATTTGGGTGTTTCGTATCCCACCCGCCTTTGATCTGAATGATCACGAGAGTGGAATCTCCGAAAACACTTAGAAACTTAATCCTTAGGTCAATAGCTGCTCGAAGACCCATAATGCACGCTTCATACTCCGCCATGTTATTGGTGCAGTTGAAACATAGTCGTGCGGTGAATGGAGTATAAGAGCCTTCAAGAGATATGATCATGGCGCCAATGCCATTACCCAAAGCATTTGAAGCTCCACCAAAGTACATGGACCATCGGGATCCCTCCTCAGGTCCTTCATCCGGTCCAGGTGTTTCACAGTCAGTCACTATCATGATATTCTCATCCGGGAATTCAAAGTTCATAGACTGGTAATCGTCCACTGCCTGATGTGCCAAATGATCCATTAACACACTTCCCTTGATTGCTTTTTGGGTCGTGTACTGGATGTCATACTCAGTCAAGATCATCTGCCATCTTGCTATTCTTCCGGACAAGGCAGGCTTTTCGATGATATACTTGATTGGATCCATCTTTGATATCAATAGAGTAGTGTGAGTCAACATATACTGTCTCAGCCGGCGAGCAGCCCATGCCAAAGCGCAACAAGTTTTCTCAAGCAACGAGTATCAGGTCTCGCAGTCGGTAAAAGTTTTGCTAAGGTAATAGATATCATGCTCTTTTCGGCCAGACTCGTCATGCTGACCCAACACACACCCCCATTGAATTGTCGAGTACTGTCAAGTATAAGATCAGAGGTCTCCCTTCAACTGGAGGCTTCAAAATAAGTGGCTCTTGGAGATATTCTTTGATCCTTTTGAAAGCAGCCTGACATTCATCGTTCCATATTACCACTTGATCTTTCTTCAGTAACTTGAAGATTGGCTCACAAGTAGCAGTCAGGTGCGAGATGAATCAGGAAATATAGTTCAAACGTCCCAGAAAGCCTCTGACTTCTTTTTCTGTTCGGGGAGCTGGCATTTCCTGTATAGCCTTCACCTTGGTGGGATCCACTTGAATACCCTTATCACTTACTATGAAACCCAACAGCTTACCAGATCTCACCCCAAAGGTGCACTTGTTCAGGTTTAACCTCAGCTTGTACAACTTCAACCTGTCAAATAGCTTCTGAAGATGGTCCAGATGTTCTTCCTCAGTTTGGGACCTGGCAATCATGTCGTCAATGTATACCTCAATCTCATGATGAATCATGTCGTGGAACAAAGCGACCATGGCGCGCTAATTTGTTTCCCCAACATTCTTCAATCCGAAAGGCATGACTTTGTAGCAAAAGGTACCCCATTGAGTAACAAAGGTTGTCTTTTCCATGTCTTCGGGAGCCATCTTAATCTGATTATAACCGGAGAAACCATCCATGAAGGAGAAAACCTTATGCTGAGCGGTGTTGTCAACCAGAACGTCGATATGAGGTAGAGGGAAATCATCCTTAGGGCTTGCCCTGTTCATATCCCTATAGTCAACACACATTCGAACCTTACCATCCTTCTTCGGCACTGGAACCATGTTGGCCACCCACTGTGGGTAAGAAGTAACTGCTAGAAAACCAGCATCAAACTGTTTCATAACTTCAGCCTTGATTTTCTCAGACATCTCCAGGCGCATTCGACGGACTTTCTGTTTCACTGGAGGACAGTCTTCCTTGGTAGGCAATCGATGAACCACAATGTCGGTATCCAACCCAGGCATATCTTCGTAAGACCAGGCAAAGATCTCCACATAGTCACACAACATCTGAATCAACCATTGCTTAACACTAGACTCTAGATTTGCACCAACCTTGACCTCTTTCTTGCTTTCCTCCGTACCCAGATTTACTGTTTCCACTGGCTCTTCATGTGGCTGAATAACCCTCTCTTCCTGAAGTAACAGTCTAGAAAGTTCACCAGGCACTTCGCAATCATCTTCACCTTCGTCTTCGGCTAAGTTGTTCGGACTTTCGAAGTCATAACCAGCAGTAGCAGAGTCATTATCAGTGGGATCCATAGTGGATATAGACCTGTATATGTGAGTGTGTGTAAAATAGCTGTTTTGCAAGATAGAAAAGAAAGAAAAACGAGGAGCGCAAAATTTTTAATGCAAGAAAACGTCCAATGCTTTTATTAATGATATATGGATATGACAAATATCAAGCCCTCACAAACAAAGCCATGGTGCCTCGGGTAAGACACCGGGCCATAAAGTTTAAAAATTGTCTGTTACAAATTCAAAACAAAAGTCTCATTACTGGGTAATAAAAGAAATTGGCACGAAGTCTTTTGCTGTCTAATTGCTTAGTCCACCATCAGCTGTCGGGTATTTCCAATTGTCAATATCAAACTCTTCTTCATCACCCCCAATAGCATTCACTCCCGCCTCATGTTTGGGCATAGGTGTCGTTATGACATTAGGATTTTCCGGTGCTCCGAACTCGATCTCCTTAGCGTCAATCAGATCTTGTACTTTATTCTTCAGGACCCAACAATCATTCGTATCATTCCCCGGGCTATCGGAGTGAAAAGCACAGCGGGCGTTCGGATTGTACAGCGGTGATGTTGTATTGGGATTCTTTGGGGCTTCCTTCGGAATCACCAAGTTGGTCTTTAACAACTGTGGCAGAATCTGAGACAGGGTCATATGGAGTTGAGTGAATTGTCTTCGCGGCCTCTCAGCTCTTGGCTGATTGTTGCGTTGTGTGGCAACAATTGGTCTTGAAATAACCACCGCATTAACCGCTTGGCGGCATTCAGGTCGATTCTGGCTTTTTGAACTGTAAACTGCACTGGACTCCTTCTTAAAAGGCTTCTTCTTGGTACTTGATGATGCACCCTTTTGTATCTTTCCCCTCTTAATACCGGCTTCAACTCTTTCCCCAATCATTATTAACTCAGTAAAACCTGACGATGAACTTCCAATCAGATGGTTGAAATACGGACCATACAAGGTCCCAAGAAACATGTCTACTAACTCCCTATCAGCCAAAGGGGGTTGTACTCTTCCAGCAAGGTCCCTCCATTTCTTAGCGTAGTCTTTGAAACCTTCACTCGCACCCATAGACATACCCTGAAGTTGGGTACGCGTGGGAGCAAGGTCGGCATTATATTGGTACTGCTTGTAAAAAGCAGCAACAAGGTCTTCCCAATTACGGATACTAGCTCCTTCCAGCTGGTAAAACCATTCAAGTTGAGTCCATGAAAGACTATCTTGAAAGAAGTGGATCCAGAGGTTCTTATCAGCAGTGTATGGCTGGATCTTTCTAACATACGAACTGAGGTGTAGCTTTGGGCAGGATACCCCGTCGTATTTAGAAAAGGCTGGTGCTTTAAACTTGTGGGGGATCACCACCCCAGATGACAAACCCAAATCTCTGAAGTCCAACCCAGGTACCTTCTGGACCTCCATTGTGCTCAACCGGTCTTCGAGTTGCTTATACCTGTCCTCAGCCGGAGGATACTGGTCTTCGTCAAAGTCAGTTTCATTGTCAGATACCACAGGGCTAGGAACCCTCCTTTCTTCTTGGTTTTCTCCCCTTCCAGATGAGTGAGATAAATTAACATCCTGAAAATTGTTCCCGAATATGCGACCCATATTCAGGAAGACTATCTTCTTCTTCTTCTTCTTCTTCTTCTTCTTATCCTTCAAGATAAGAGTCTTCAGATCTTGCTAACCCTTGGCCAAGTTCATGAACATTTCCTGGAACTGAGCGTTCTGAGCTTGCAGAGCCTTGATAGCTTGATCAGTTGATGTTTCAGCAGACATGATGTGCTGAAATAAACAGCGAAGACAATGAGAAAACCTGTAAGGGTACCTGTTATGAGGTGCATGATAATGGAATGCATATGATATGATTTCAAAGACTCTAGGGATTCAAATTCATAAACCAAAATGAAACACACTTTATTAGATAACAAACTTGAAACAATGTTTGACAAATGCCTTTAAGGCGTTACAAAAAGAAATACTGAAAAGTAAATCAAATCTAAAAAACAATAAAAGACATCAGCACTCCCATGGTCGTTTCCCGTTGGTGCTGACATAGTCGTTGAGGACCTTCTCATTCTCCAGCTGTCTTGTAAGCTTTAGAATCTTCTGCTCCTGCTCGTGATACTTTTCTCTGTAAGTATCCCGTTCTTCTCTCAACTGCATCCAAGACCTCTTTAATGCCCCAATGTCGGTAGGCATGTGTGGGTGGAGGATGGTAGGTGAAACCCCTTCTTCATCAGCATTCTCAACAATTACCGGTAAGACAACTTCGTAGGGCATTCCCAGTTTTGGGCATGGGTTCGAACCCATCGGAGATACGGTTCCATTGGCAGAGAAGTCTTCACACCTAGCTCGTGCGGATCAGACCTGTGTACCCTGTTCCAAGCTCGTATGAACCTGCGACGATGCTCCTCACTATCCCCTTGGAAGTCAAAGACAATGCTCGGCATTAACAACTCATGAGGTCCGTCCCTCCTAGCTCGCCCAAACTGACGTAAGGCCAAACAAGGATTATAGGTAATCCCTCCTCGAATTCCAAGTAGTGGAACATTGGGGTATTCCCCACAGCGATCAATAATGGCTACTTCTTCCATGTCCTTAGTACTCTAGATAATGTTAGTGTGAGCAAGAGACATAATTCTGTAGGCCCAACCCATGCCTTCCTTGTTCTTCAAAACATATTTGGGGAAGTGAGAAATAAACCACCTCGCCAGCAATGGTGCATAACACATAAGGGTTCCCCGTTTCCGAGCAGTACGAGCATAAAGAGAGTGCAGAATGTCACCCAAGAGAGTGGGCACGGGATTACGAGACATGAAAATCTTCACTGCATTCACGTCGACGAAAGAATCTGAGTAAGGAAACAACACCAAACCATAAATGAGAAGAGCCAGGGTATCCTCGAATGCTTGAAAATCCAAACTGTCCCAAAACTGATTAGCCCGATCAACCAAGAATTTAGCCAAGAAGCATTTTGTCCCACTTCGAGTCTCCCAGTTAGACATTACCTCAGCCTTTATCAGATGGAGGGCTGAAGCAATCTCTTCCGACCTAAGGGCTTTCTCCCAACCTGTAAACGGCGTCTGCTCTAGAATAGAAATACCAAGTAGATCAGAGAACTCCTCCAGAGTAGGGACCAACTGATAGTCTGGGAAAGTGAAGCAGTGGTATAATGGATCGAAGAACTGGCACAAAACACTCATCATCTGTTCATCTAATATGGAAGTGACCAAACCCAGGAGGTGACCATGTCTTTTGATAAAGGAGGAAGTGTTAGGAACCTTTGCAACCAAATCTTTAAGCTAAGTAGGAATTTGTACAAAGCTGGTCCGAATAGTGTTTCTACGCATAGAGGCCATGACCTACAAAACAGAACAAAGATGAATCCCCTCTGTCTTTGAAATGGGTTAGTCTGGTGCAAGATGCATGCAATGTCATGATGCATGATGTCATGATAGAAACACACCACAAGTATTCACATATAGCAAACATGGTAAGGGCAAACAAGTCACACAGTAGCCCTCGGATTTCAGGCTGGCAAGGAGTTTAGGTATTACCCTCTTTCAGTTTAGTTGGTTCAAACCTGTCCTAGAAATAGTAACCGGGTTCTAGAGGATCTCAATATCACTGACCACCCTCGATCGGTCATAATTCCAGTTTGGCAACCTTTTCTTGCGGCCGGAATCATCGCGAGAGTTTGGTCTCAATGAGTGTAGCATACTACTACTATTCTATGGCCAAGTTGGTCAACTATAGGTTCTAAGGTCAGTTGGTGCTTAATGACCCCTTAGAAGACCCATATTCTCCTTGTTCCACCACAGTGGATATCGGTACAAACTAAAGTGCCACACCAACGTAGCTACTTCTTCAACCGTATCGGTCTACACCGTATAGTTCCCTCACAGTCTATTGCTACTTACCTAAAAGGTATCCCCAGATCCAGGTTAGGATCTATAGTAACTCCGATTCAAACCCACAAAGATAAAGCATACAAATCAAGCAATTGAAAACATTATGATAAACTAATCCTAAGGTACACCCCACTTATTACTCCCCAGCAGAGTCGCCAGTTCTGTGATACGGTGGGAAGAACTGACTGTTTTTGGAATGTTGGTTCGCGTTTTGCGTTTGTTTTCACAAAATGTTGCGGTAAGCAAGAGTTGCCACCAACTTTTATTTTATCCAACAAGGAACGGAAAAAAGCACAGAAAAATTCCTTTTTTCGAGATTTTCTAGGTACGGGGGGTAGATTATAGAAAGGGAAGGTATTAACACCCTTTCTATCCGTAGTTATCTACAGGCTCTTAGGTATTTGCTCATCATTTTCAAAATGTTTTCTTTGTGCTTGTGGGTTTGAAAAAGTTTTTGTTTTTAACTTCGATTTAACTCTTGCTTCTGTCCTCAAGAGTGTAATGAAGTGTTTTTGAAAACTTTGTTTGAAAATGAGTGTAAGTGTGAGAAAAAGTTTATTTTTTGGATGAGCAAGTATCTAAGAACTATCTACCTACACGTAAAAGGAATCGTTCTATGCTAATTTCCTTTAGACAATGCTATCCCACTATTAGTGAGTAGGTAGCATCGTCATTGGAGTTTGAGGGTTAATTCGAGTGAGGGACATACGGGCACTAAAGCAATGTTAGGACGCCTTAGCGGTAACCCTAATGTCTTAGATCATTTATTCGAGGCAACAATATCTGAGGCAACCGTTTCGAGGCAACTATGATCTTTTAGACAAGAGGACGACCTCTAAAACGACCTATACTCAATGACCGTGTACGTAGGCAACCAAGTGGGATGTACCCTAGGAGTGCGCATGTGCGAGTGTGTTGTTTTCAGTTATTTTTATCTTTGCACATGTTAAGGGTGATCTAATTCGATTTTAAGATTAAGCATTCATTCTTGTCATGCAAACCCTATTATCAAACATCTAGCAATTATAATTAGCAGAAATTAAAGTGCGGGAATTAAATTACAAGGCGTCGGGTATTTACATCGCCAAAAACAACCATTTGAAAATAAAATAAAGCGGTAAAATAAATAAAATGTCCTAATTATCTATTACATACCGGAAGCAGATACATCAATTGGATAAAGAAAAAATAAAGCGCGATGCGAAATTAGATCGGGTGCGAAATTAGGGTTTTGACCCTTTTAAAAAGAAATGCTTTTTTTTTGTTTTTATTTTAAGGAAATAAATTAAGTCCTAAATTAAAATACTAAATTAATTATTAAATTAATTAATTAATTAAAAAATAATTAATGACATATTTTTGGAGTTTTTGTTAATTTAAGAAAGAAATTAAAATAATTAAATTAGAGTTAAAACCTAATTAATTCTAATTGATTTTTATTTATTTACAAAAATAAATTAAATTTATTCTAGAATTAAAAACCTAATTAATTAATTAAAATTTATTAAAGAAAAATAAAGTTCTGAATTTTAATTGGATAAAATGTATTTTTTATGATTTTTTGATAAAAAAGAAAATTTGTTTATTGGTTAAAAATTAATTAAATAAAATAAAATAACTAAATAATAATAAAAAAAGAAAATATAAGAGAAAGAGTGAGAATGGGCCTTTTTTGGAGGGTGTAGAAAGCATTTTTGTTGGCCCATTTGAAGCTGACCCAATTGACTTTTTGTGATCCTGTGCCCATGCATTGACTAGCCTTTTGGTGGACCTTCAATACTTGACTACCAGATCTGGCCACCTGGCCATCTGGCATGCTGAGGAGTGAGGTGCATGGCGGACTGTGGACTTGTGTGAACACTAGATCTCCTGAAAAATAACAAGAAAATACAAATTGCTGGAGGCAGGGATCGAACCCCTGACCTCTAGCTTCTGAACGCCTTAAGGCCAACATGGTTACCACTGGAGCGCTTGTGCTTACTTGTTATTATAACACAAACAAAATATATTATATAAAAACAAAATCAATTTCCAGAAAAATAAAAAAAAACGCGCGATTATTTGAACGGACGAGTGAGGGAGTGCCAACATCGTCCCTGTCCTCCAAATCCTGCAATTTTTACCTGCGGATTTTTATCCGCAGCTAAAGTCGTAGCTTCATCCTAAAATCTTCCTCAGGCCATATAAACGAGTTCTAGGACCATGGTTGAACTCGTCATCCTCTTCTGATCATAGCCATGGCCATTAATAAAGCTAATTTTTCCTGAAACGAAAAGCCCTAAAAATGAACAGAAAACCCTAGCAATGGTTATCTGTGATATAGGTTAGACAAATGAAATTGGTTAATGTAAAAAGCTTGCAAATGGCATGGTGATCACAAATATGCAATTATTTCATGTTAACAATGCCTAATTTCTGAAATACGAAATCAAGAACAGGACTGCCTCGTGAGCGACTTACAATGCTTGGAGGGGTCTGAAAATGCGTGATTTTGATTGGTCTCGCTTGGGGAGATGGCCAGGAAACGATTGAGATACTTGCCAAGCCCCAAGGATGCCTCTATGACTGATTTCGATCTCAAGCTTTTTCTTGTTTTTTGCAAACTTTGTTCTGCCTCAAGAACTGATCTCTAACCCTTATTTCTGTCTGCATCTCTTCCTTATGTAATGCACAATGTATTAGTTCTGAATTCTTTGTCCAAATCTTTCTCTATCAATGCTCTTGATGTGGATTTGATTCGCTTTGAACAACCTTCCAAAATTGGCTTGATTTCAATCTTTTTTGCACACAATTGATTTGATACGAGTTTGATGATGGCAAGCTGTATAATGGAACCTGAAATCACCACAAAATCTTTGTTATCAATGCCTTTGGTTTTTTATTTGATTTATTTTGATTTAAATTAAATTAATTCAAATAAAATCAAAATAATTAATAAAAAAAATGATATAGACACATGGCCAAGGATGGAGCACGTGGGCTACAATGCAAACTCAAAACAAGTGAAAAAGAATGGGCCCATTTGGCAAAATTTGAAGTTTTGGGGATAATTGACTTTTGGCAATTTTGCAAAAAAGTCCAACTTCAACAATGCATAACTTCCTCAATTTTGAACTTTTAGAGGTGTTCTTGGACTTTTTAGAAAGCTTGAGATGTCCTCTAACCAACCCTTTTGGTATCATAACATTTTGATATTCCATGCTCAAGTTAGAAGCTTTGACAAAAAAGGTGTTTTTGTTGACTTTTTAAAATGACCTATAATGTCCAAATTCATAACTTCTTGTGAGTGCATATTTTGAACTTGGGGTATGAATATGGGTTGTAGGGAATTGCATCCTCTTAAAAATGAGCTTTGGATGGGTCATTTCTCATAAAGTATGACAAAGTTATGCTTGGTCAAATTTGAGTTGACTTTTCCTACAAAACCCTAATTTAGCAACTTTTGAATCTTGATGAATTGTGAGCAATCCTTGATGAATCATGATAAACCCTTGATCAAATGATGAAATATCCTTCAAAATGAGAATGTTGACAAAAAATCTTGAAGTTTGACTGTATTTGGGTCACAGTTGACTTTTGCCCTAGCATAGTCGATTTTTTGACCTTTGGGCAATTGACTGAACAAAATTCCTCTACAATGCTTGAAACTTGACATGGATGATATTGACAACATATTAGGACATTAGGGAGCACTTGAGGTCATTTGGACTCAAGGATCTTGATGCAACACAAAACCCTAATTTGGGGTAGACTGCCTTAAGAGAGAGCTTATCTGACCAACTCTTGAGCAACCTTGAGCAACTTGGAGATATTTCTTGCAATGTTTTGAGAAATATGGGAGGGCAAATCTTGGGGTACAACACCATCCAAGACTATTTGTTGAAAATCAGGAGAATGAATATCAGAACGGTATCCGTGTCTAGAACGTATATGAGTTGTATCTGTAGATTGGATCTGAATCTGAAATCTGAATAGGCGACAGAATAGCATCCGTGTCTGGAGCATCTCTGAGCTGGGGAAAAAGTCAAAATAAGTGACAGCATGGCTACCGTGTCTGGAGCGTATCTGGAGCGTATCTGGACTGTATCTGAATCTTGTATTTGAATAAGCGACAAAATAGCATCCGTGTCTGGAGCGTCTCTGAGCTGTATCTGAATAAGCAATTGAATAACATCTGCGTCTGGAGCATCTCTAAGATGTTTTATGAGCTTTGAATTTGAATAAGCAATAGAATAGCATCCGTGTTTGGAGCATCTCTAAGATGTTTTCTGAGCTTTGAATTTGAATAAGCAATAGAATAGCATCCGTGTCTGGAGCATCTCTAAGCTATTTTCTGAGCTTTTAATTTGAATAAGCAATAAAATAGCATCCGTATCTGGAGCACTTCTAAGCTGTTTTCTGAATTCTGTATATGAATAAGCAATAGAATAACATCCGTGTTTGGAGCATCTCTGAGCTGCTTTCATGGTTTTATATTGGTAGCTTGTTAATCTCATCCTGAAAAGGGTAAAATGTTAGCTGAAACACAAAGTTATGTCACATGAAATGTATGATGCAATATATGTGTTTTATCAATGTTTATGACATATGAATGTAATGTATGCGTATGTAAGCTGATTTTCTATCTTGCTGAGGAAAATAAATCCTTGATAGCCAGAGATAATAAAATTTTAAACTGCTGCCGGGGAAAATAAATCCTTGACCGCTGTTGGGGACTCAAAATCTTTGGCAACTCGCGGGAATTATCAAAAACTTTAACAACTTCTATGGGGATATGAGAATCCTTCACGACTTTCCTGGGGATATAGGGATCCTTCAAGTCTTTGGAGGATGATAAATATTCTTCTTGGGGAATCCAGAGAACTTTGATGACTATGGCTGTAGATTACACAATGGGAACCCTTACTCGAATAGGGAATAAGGAAAACTCTGGCGATCTCTACCAGAGATTAGACAAAGGAAAACCTTGATCTGCTGGAGAATAAAGAAGGCTCTAATGGCTTCTGAGAATCTTCAATCTCCTGAGGAATTTGGATCCTTGGGGACTTCATGCTGGGAAGTCAAGAATGAGAAGCTTCGATCTATAGGGGATTAAAATTTTTGACAAATTCATGTTGGGGAGTAAAGAAGGCTCTGGCAACTTTACTGGGGAATCAAGAATGAGAATCTTCATTCTGTTGGGGAGTAAAAACTCTGTGGGGAATAGCTATACTACTGGGGAATAACTATCCTGCTGGGAAGTAAGTTCAAGATTCTGGGGGAAAAGCTTATTCCTGTTTGGAAGAAGTTCAGGAGTTTGGGTTGTATGCCAATCTACTGGGGATTCATCCTAGTTGGGGATAAAACAAAAGTTAACTATTATGTGGTTGATTCTCAGATTTTAAGATAACTTGCTGGGGAATCTGGAGAAACTGGATGGTTTCTACTGCGGATTGGTAGTTGGAAATTTGACTCCGTTGGGGAAGAAGGTTTCATCTTCGTTGAGGGTCTGTAGTTCAAAGTTTTGCTCCGCTGGGGATTGGGAGTTTTGAAGTTTTAACTCTGATGGGGATTTTGAAATTTAACTCCGTTGGGGGTATGTTATTTCAAGATTTTAGCTCCGCTGGGGACCTAGATGATATACTGCAAGGGATTTCTCCTGGAATAGCCTAAAGACGTTTTCCTATACCTTTAACCTGTCAGTAATTATTCTTTCCCATTTCGCTCATTTGTAAACATGTGATTATATTCAAATGCATATGCTCATTTAATAAATCATTGGACGTTTTCAAATAAAACACAAGTGTAAAAGGAAGAAAAGACAAATAGTTTTTTGCACTTTGAAGTATCTTTGTATTAACTTTGTGTAAGTATTTTATACCAAGGGGACAGAAATCATAGTAAGAGAATGTTGTTATAAAAATGAGAAAAATTTAAACAAAGAAACATGGCTATGTGTAAAAATTCCATGGGGTTCCCATTTTGCTATAGCCATCGTAACTCTGGATATCTTGTCCATTCGTTGCTTCGTCCGAAGATGATTGAGTTGATCAGAAGCCCGTAGCTTGTCTGTGAAGAGATTGTCCTTAAAGTGATCCGACGAGACATAGTCATACGCTTTAATTCCCTAACTTTTGCCTGGACCTCCCTTTCGGGTTTTCGATCCACCGGGAAACCCTTTTTTGCCCAAGTCGCCCTTTCGAGTTTTCAACTTGCCGGGTGTACATATTTTTTTTTGTTTATCCCTAATTTTTGCCTGAACCGCCCTTTTGGGTTTTCGATTCACCGGGATGCCCTTTTTTGCCTAAGTCGCCCTTTCGGGTTTTCAACTTGCCGGGTCATTTATGCGTAGTATCTTTTGACTATGTCTGCGTTCGCAAGGTGCGGCAGGTCGTCGCCGTCCATGGTGGTTAATATCATTGCCCCACCAGAAAAGATGTTCTTGATCACAAATGGTCCTTCATAAGTAGGAGTCCATTTGCCCCTGGGATCACTTTGTGGTAAGATGATCCGCTTGATTACAAGATCCCCGACTTGATATACCTGGCGCATGACTTTCTTGTTGAATGCCTTGATCATCCATTTTTGATACGTCTGACCATGACAAACAGCAGTAAGTCGCTTTTCATCAATCAAGTTAATTTGATCAAGCTGGGTTTGAATCCAATCGTCTTCACTCAAACCAGCATCCTTCATGATTCTCAAGGATGGAATCTGAACCTCGATAGGCAAAACAGCTTCCATGCCGTATACCAAAGAATATGGTGTTGCCCCAGTTGATGTACGCGCCGTGGTACGATACCCGTGAAGAGTAAACGGTAACATTTCATGCCATTCCTTGTAGATGACTGTCATCTTTTGAATGATCTTCTTGATATTTTTGTTCGCAGCTTCGACAACACCGTTCATCTTTGGCCGATAGGGAGATGAATTGTGATGTTGAATCTGGAACTGTTCGCACAAGGCTGTGATCATAGTATTGTTAAGGTTTGTACCGTTGTTAGTGATGATCCTTTCGGGGATACCGTACCAACAAATGAGTTTCTGCTTGATGAAGCGGGCAACAACATTCTTTTTAACGGATGCGAAGGAAGCTGCTTCGACCCACTTGGTAAAGTAATCAATGGCCACCAGAACGAAACGGTGTCCATTGGATGTTGTAGGCTTGATCTCTCCAATCATGTCGATTCCCCACATAGAGAATGGTCAAGGAGCTGTTAAGACATTGAGAGGAACTGGAGGTATATGTACCTTGTCCGCATAGATTTGACATTTGTGACAAGTACGGGAATGTTGATGGCAGTCAGCTTCCATGGTAGACCAGTAATAGCCTGCCCGTAGAATCTTCTTAGCCATCGTATGTCCGCTAGAGTGAGTGCCAAAGGTACCATTGTGCAGTTCAGCCATGATCTGTTCAGCTTCAATCTTGTCCACACAACGGAGTAGAATGCAATCATGATTGCGCTTGTATAGGATACCATTTCTCAGGAAGAACTTGGCTGAGAATCTCCTTAAGAACTTTTTATCGTTGACTGAAGCTCCTTCAGGGTATTCTTGAGCCTCGAGATACCTTTTGACTTCGTGAAACCAAGGTCGGTCCACTATTTTTTCGTTATTAATCTCGTGACAATGTGCAGGTTCGTCCATCCGTTCAATGTGATTTGGGGAGCCTCATCATCCCAGTTAAGTTTAAACATGGATGACATTGTAGCTAGAGCATCTGCTAGCTGATTTTCTTCTCGCGGGAAGTGCTCGAAGGTAATCTGCTCGAAATGAGGGAGCAATGTCAAGACATGTTCTTTGTAAGGGATGAGGTTTGGATGTTTAGTATCCCAGTCTCCTTTGATTTGACTGATGACCAAAGCTGAGTCCCCAAACACAATCAAGGATTTGATTCCCAAGTCTATTGCATCCTTGAGACCAAAGATACAAGCTTCATACTCGGCCATGTTGTTGGTGCAGCTAAAGCAAAGTCTGGCTGTGAAAGGTGTATGGCAACCTTCTGGATAGATGAGCACAACACTGATACCATTGCCAAATGCATTGGACGCACCATCAAAGTACAGGGTCCATCGGGATCCTTGTTTAGGTCTGTCATATGGTTTGTTCTCTTCGATGTTGTCCACTGTCATGATATCCTCGTCGGGGAAGTCAAACCTCATGGATTGGTAATCTTCGACAGCTTGATGAGCTAGATGGTCAGCTAGTACACTCCCCTTGATAGCTTTTTGGGTCATGTACTGTATATCGTATTCTGTTAGGATCATCTTCCATCTAGCGATTCTTCCGGACAAAGCAGGTTTCTCAAAGATGTACTTGATCAGATCCATCTTAGATATCAGCAAAGTGGTATGAGTCAACATATACTGCCTTAGCCGGCGAGCAGCCCATACCAAAGTGTAGCAAGTTTTCTCGAGTAGTGAGTATCGGGTCTCATAGTCGGTAAACTTTTTGCTAAGGTAATAAATGGCGTGCTCTTTTCGGCCAGACTCATCATGTTGGCCCAATACGCACCCATTGAATTATCCAGGACAGTCAGATACATGATTAGCGGTCTTCCTTCAACGGGAGGCATCAAGATAGGTGGTTCTAGCAAATACTCCTTGATTTTATCGAAAGCAACTTGACAATCATCATTCCATTTAACCACCTGATCTTTCTTCAACAGCTTGAAGATCGGCTCACAGGTAGATGTTAGGTGAGAAATGAACCTTGCAATGTAGTTTAGGCGTCCCAAGAAACCTATGACCTCCTTCTCAGTGCGAGGGGCATGTATTTCTTGTATAGCTTTGACTTTGGCAGGATCAACCTCGATGCCTTTGTTGCTGACAATGAAACCCAAGAGTTTACCGGACCTGACTCCAAAAGCACTTGTTAGGGTTCAGTCTGAGCTTGTACTCCTTCAACCTGATAAACAACTTTTGCAAATGGTCGGGGTGTTCTTCTTCTGTCTGTGATCGGGCTATCATGTCATCTATGTATACCTCTATCTCATGATGTATCATATCATGAAACAAAGCTACCATGGCGCGTTGATAGGTTGCCTCGACATTCTTCAGTCCGAATGACATCACTTTATAGCAGAACGTACCCCACTGTGTAACAAAGGTAGTTTTCTCCATGTCCTCAGGGGCCATTTTGATCTGGTTATAGCCTGAGAATCCGTCCATGAAAGAGAATACCTTGTGCTGAACTGTATTATCAACCAAGATGTCAATGTGCGGAAGTGGAAAGTCATCTTTGGGGCTGACCCTGTTTAAGTCTCTGTAATCCACGCACATTCTCACTTTGCCGTCCTTCTTAGGCACGGGCACAATGTTAGCGACCCATTGTGGATAGGAAGTAACAACAAGAAATCCAGCATTGAACTGCTTCATAACTTCTGCTTTGATCTTTTCATACATGTCGGGATTCATGCGGCAGACATTCTGTTTAATTGGTGGACAGTCTTCTCTTGTAGGGAGACGGTGAACCACAATATCTGTATCGAGTCCCGGTATGTCTTCGTAGGACCAGGCGAAGATCTCAACATGTTCATTCAACAACTGAATCAAGCGCTCTTTGACACGTGGCTCTAGGTTGGCACCCACTCTGATTTCTTTTCTGTCTTCGTCAGTACCCAAGTTGATTGTCTCTAACAGCTCCTCGTGAGGCAGAATAGCCCTTTCTTCCTGTTGTAGCAGTCTAGCCAATTCTCCAGGCACCTCACAGTCTTTATCACCTTCGTACTCGGCATGGTAGACCAGATCTTCAGAGTCACTGAAGGCCATAGCAGAATTGTTACCCATGGAATCCGGAATGGAAGGGTACCTGCATTTGTGAGTGTGGGTGTGTGTAAGGGATAGCCACCTTTAAACAAATAAAATGTAAAAAGAAATAAAATGAACACAAAAGTTTATATGTGAAAACGTCCATGATTCATTAAAATGGCATATGAAGATGAAAAATCAAACCCTTACAAATGGACCTATGTGCCTCGGGTAAGGCATAAGGTTAAAAGTGTACAAATTGTTCAGGAATTATTACAAACCAACAAAAATGTTTGAAAGATAAATTACTGATTTATGAAAGTAATGGGAACAAAGTCCTTTGCCTCCCAGTTGTTCAGTCCTCCGTCAACAGTAGGGAAAATCCAGTCTTCCAAGTTGCTCTCCTCTTTACTATCCTCCAAAGCATTGACTCCATGATGGGTGATCTTCACTGGTGGCCCTCCGGCACGGGAGCGACGCACAGCCTTTTGACTAGCCGAAGTGAAACCCAAGCCAAATTTATCTGATTTGAAAGGAAAGTCGGGAAGCTGCCCCTAGATTGTGCTTCCTCCTTCTTCAATCACAGCCTTTGCATCTTTGAGAGACGACATCCGAGGCAGAGGTCTGGTAACCATGGGCACAAAAGACACTGTCTTGGTCGCTGCAATCTCTTTAGAAACTTCCTCGAAGTGTTGGAAAGGGGTTTCTATGAATTCACCATCTAATTCCACATAGCGGAAAGAATTAAGATGGCTTATCATATATTCCTCTTCACCGTGAACAGTTACAATTTTCCCTTGGACATGGTACTTGAGTTTTTGATGCAAGGTAGAAGTGACGGCTCCAGCATGGTGAATCTAGGGTCTTCCCAACAAGCAATAATAGGAAGGACGGATGTCCATCACATAGAATATGGAGTTGGAGGTTTCAGTTCCCACTTTAATCGGGATGTCCACCTCCCCGTGGACCATCCTTTTAGAACCATCAAAGGCTCTGACAATGATGTTGCTGGGCTTCAAAGTTAGGCCTTCACAATCCAACCTATCCAATGCCTTCTTTGGCAAGACATTCAGCGAAGAACCAATGTCTACTAGAACGTGTGCTAGAGTAGTCCCTCTGTATTCCACCGAGACATGCAAAGCGTCATTATGTTTTCTCCCTTTTGATGTTAAATCGGCATCGTAGAATCCTAGACCATTGTCAACTGTTCGACTAGCTACACATTCCTGGAACTGATCCGCGGAGGTTTCCTGTGGCACGTGGGCCATCTTCAAAAATCTGATCAAAGCTTTAGCATGAGCTTCTGAACAAAGCAGCAGGGCCAACATAGAGATCTTTGAGGGGGTTTGCCCCAGTTGTTCCATAATATTATAATCGCTTTTCTTGATTATTTTCAAAATCTCTTCCATTTCTTTTTGAGAGGTTTCAGGGATGACCAATGGCCGAGCCCTCGTCCTGACAGGCTCTTCTTGGATCCATTTTCCTCTATCATCAGCAACAGCAGAGGGGACAACCACATGAGTTATAACTTCTTCAATAACTGGAGTTCTTGCAGATATGTTGACCGGTACAGGGGTAACCTTAGGAGTAGCTGAGGGTCCGAAGATTGCCTTTGGAGGGGCAATCTCCAGAGAGAAAATTCTTCCACTGCGGGTGATTTTACTCGTTCCAGCAATGTTTCCAATGTCGGAAGTCTCTTCATCAGAATTCTCTTCAGTTGACTCAATTTGTTTAATACCGTGGTAGAAGATCTCTCCCCCATAGTTCCACGGTATTGATTTGTTAGACTTGTACGGGATGGGCCCCGACATGGTTATATTCAAAGGTGAAATCTTCGGATCGGATGTAATCTTCACAGGTCTTTTGGAGACCTTGGAAAGATTGGTGGATATGGTAATTATTGAAATATCATTGACAGGAGTCGGTGTAACAGGAGTCTTTTCAAAAAGGATTTCTTGGTTATCCATTAGGCGTTGGATGCCTAACTTCAACAATGGACAGTCGGTTGGTAAGGATGAACAAAGGCAGCAATCTTCTTCACAACCTGAGAAAATCCCAGCCTTCAGCAAATTCAACTTGATTATCAGTAGTGGAGTCATCAAATCATCAACAGAAGCAACAAAAAGATCCTCTTCAACAGCATGGGCATTGTGACCATGTTTTGGCATTGGAGCAGAGATTACATTCGGCTTTTCAGGGGGCGTCGAATTCAACTTCTTTAGCATCTATCAAATCCTGAATCTTATTTTTAAGGGCCCAACAATTGTTGGTGTCGTGCCCCAGGATGTCTCAATGATAAGCACACTTGGAATTCACATGGTAGTAAGGAGAAGATGTATTCGGATCCTTCGGGGCCTCTCTCAAACTGGTAAGGTTTAACTTCAGGAGATGGGGTAAAACTTGAGCAGGAGTCATGTTTATCCGGGTGAATTGCCATGTGGGCCTTCCCACCCTTTGTTGGTTGGTTCTGGGTTGATTGTTTCTGGGCTGATCAGCTGCATACTTCTGAATCATTACAGCCTCCACCGCTGGCCGGCGCTCAACTCTTCCTTGACCTCTTTGGGAGTAAACAGCTGATACTTCTTTCTTTGCTAGAAAAGGCTTTTTGATGCCAGCGGAAGTAGATGTATCTTTCTGAATTTTCCCGCTCTTGATTCCGGCTTCAACTCTTTCACCAGCTAGAATCAACTCGGTGAACCCCGCAGATGAACTTCCAATCAGGTGATTGAAAAAGGGGCATGACAGTGTACCCAAGAAAATATCTACAAGCTCTCTCTCAGATGGAGGTGGTTGCACTCGTCCCACCAAGTCTCTCCATTTCTGGGCATACTCCTTGAAACCTTCATTTGAGACCATGCCCATACTCTGTAATTGAGTACGGGTTGGTGCTAAGTCCGTATTATATTGATATTGTCTGTAGAAGGCAGCAGCCAAATCCTCCCAATTGTGCACATCAAACCTCTCTAGCTGGTAGAACCAATCCAACTACGTCCCCGCTAGACTGTCCTGGAAGAAATGGACCCACAGGTCTTTGTCAGAAGAATATGGTTGAATTTTTCTGATGTAAGATCGTAGGTGCATCTTTGGACAAGACACCCCATCGTACTTTGCAAAAAGAGGAACTTTGAATTTGGGGGGAATGACAATCCCAGAAACCAAACCTAACTCTTCGATATCCAGCCCAGACACTCTTTGCACTTCCATGGCAGTCAGACGTTCTTCCAGATTTTTGTACTTGTCATCTACAGGAGGATACTGCTGTTCAGAATAATCCTCATCCTCCTCTTCTTCAACCTCAGATTCAGATTGCACTGCAACCCCTTTACCCTTTCCTTCACCCTCTTCAGATGTTGATGGGAAATCTAGGACTCTTCTGGTTTGACCTTCAAATCTTCTACCTAGGGTAGCCACACCAACCCTCTTCTTTTTCTTTTTCTCCTTTTCCTTTTCCAGTAGAGTTTTGAGTTCCTCTTGACCCTTAGCCAAGGTCATGAGTAGCTGTTGGAACTGTGAATTTTACGCATGTAAGTCTTTGACCGTCTGCTCAATATCCATCTTGCTGAAATAAAAAACAGAGAGATAAGGAAACCTGGTGTGAAGACCTGTTTATGCATATGATGAATGATATGTATTCATGTAATGCATTCAAGGATTCAGAAATTCAAACTTGTTGTAAACAAAAAGAAACACACGTCATATTTATAAGATAGAATTTGTTAGTACATAAATGCCCCATGGGCAAAATAATACAAAATTCTAAGATAAAAAGACGTTGTGCATCCTCTTTGGTGCAATGTAGGTGTTGAGAGTCTGCTCTTCGTGAAGTTGACGAGTAAGTTCCAAAACCTTCTTCTCACTGGCGTAGAATTGGGCTTCAAAAGTATCACGCTCTCCCTTGAGCTGTATCCAACTCCTTTGTAAATCTTCTAGTGATGTTGGCATGTTAGGATGTAGGAGGGTGTATGGAACCTCTCCTTCCATAACAGGCTCTTTGATCACATGGAGAATGTAGGGGTAAGGCATCATAAGAATTTGGGCGCGGGTTCGTACCCACTTGAGGTAAGGCTCAAGGGGGATGGAAATCTTGTGTCTCAAGGTCTTACTGTCCACCTTGTTGGGCATCCTCCAAGCTCGGATGAAACTTTGTCATAGTCCTTGATCGTTGTTGTCGAAGTCAAAAACCAAGTCTGGAATCAGCATGTCATGAGGGCCATCCCTTTGGGCATACCCAAATTGTCTCAGAGCCAAGCAGGGGTTGTAGGTGATGCCTCCCTTAATGCCAAGTAAAGGGACATTAGGGAACTCGCCACAACGGTCAATGATGATAACATTTTCTCTGGATCAAGAACACCAATGAACATCTGAATGTGTAAGAGTCATCAATCGTTGTGACCACCTCAAACCTTGCTCATTCTTCAAGACTGACTGGGGAAGATGAGAAATAAACCATCTTGCCAGTAGAGGAGTACAACACATGAGAACACCTCTTTTCCTCATTGTTCATGTGTTAAATGAGTGGAGGATATCCCCAAGCAATGTAGGCATCGAGTTCTTAGATATGAAGATCTTGACAGCATTCACATCTATAAGCTGGCCAGGGTTTGGGAACAAGACCAACCCATAGATGAGAAGAGCTACAATTTCCTCAAAAGCTTGTAGGTCCAATGAATTCCAGCAGTTTTGGGCCTTCTCAAATAGGAACTTTGCCAAGAAACCATTGACACCACTTCTGGTTTCCCAAAGACCTATGACATCAGATGGTTGTAAGTGTAGGGCTTGAGCAACATCTTCAGGCTTTGGATCTCTTTCCGTACCGTTGTAGGGTAGTTGATGGAGAATAGGGATCCTTAAGAGTTGAGAAAATTCCTCCAAAGTAGGCACTAGCTGGTAATCAGGAAATGTGAAGCAGTGGTGTAGGGGGTCAAAGTAATGGAAGATAACTTTCACCATGTCTTCCTCTATGTTGGAGTTGACCAAGTTGAGAAGTCGACCATGTCTTTCAGTGAATGGAGAATACTCTGGAATCTTGGAAGCAAGCTCCTTGAGTTGAGGAGGGATTCTCACAAGGTTGACCTGAATAGTTTTCCGGCGGAGTGAATCCATTACCTACAAAATAGGAACAAAGATGAAGATCCAAATCCTTGAAATGGTTATTGGATGCATATGATGCTTCATGATGCTCATGATGTATGCACAAGTATATGTACAAGCAAATCACACAAGTTCCTAGTTTCAGGCATTCATGGGTTTCATAGGTAAGTACCCTCTTGAAGTTTAGTTGGCTCAACCTGTCCTATAAATAGTAACCGGGTTCTAAGGAGCTCAATATCACTGGATTATTTTCTGTGTTCATTGTTTCAGTTTAGCCACTTTACTGGAGACCGAAATATTCCAAGAAAACAACCCTCAATGATTGTAGTATCGCGTATGTACCAACTTCGGACTGCACCAAAGCCGGTCATCTCACTACCCCTAAAAAGGCCAAGATGGTCAAGTAAAGGTTCTAAAAGTCCATTAGTGCTTCATGACATTACTTAGTGGCCCCGTATTCTCTTTGATTGACTCAAAGGCTACCAGTACCCACAAATATGTCGCACTAATATAGCTATTGATTCAACCATGTCGGTATACCCCGCACAGTTTCCACAACATATTGCTATTTACCTATGAATGTTTCCCAAATCCGGGTAGAGGATTCAAACCCAAATAATAGAACCAAATGTAAAGCAATCAAAGCAAGCAATATAAGCATGTAAAGGTGATCTAAACCCTAAGGTAACCCTACTTTTAGATTTCTCTCCAACAGAGTCGTCAGTTCTGTGATACGATGGGAGAACTGACTTGAGGTTTTGCGTTTGTGTTCGCAAATGTTTCAGTTTAGCAAGAGTCGCCACCGAATTTTTATTTTATCCAAAGGAAAGGTCAAAAAGCACAGGAAAGACCGTTGAGATGTTTTCTTGGTTTCGGGGGGTAGATTATGAAAAGGGAAGGTGCTAGCACCCTTTTCATCCATGGTTTTCCACGGGCTCTTAGTTACTTGTTTAGATCACTTGCTTTTGCTTTTCAATTGTTTGAAATGGTGCTTTGTGTGTGGTTTTGAAAATATTTTGAAAAGAGGCCTATGTTTAGGCAACCTTTGTAATGATTCTTGTTTGAATATATACAAAGGTGTTTGTCTTTGAAAAATGTTTCAATGTTTGAAAGTTTGTTAGGAAATGTTTTGAAATTGTGTGTGTGTTTGTTTGAAAATAGCAAGGATGGTTTGCAAATTTGATCAAGTAACTAGGAGTTGTCTACCCTACTCAAAGATCTTTCCTACACATTTTTAACCCTTTGACATTGTTATTTTACCATTGCATTTGGTAAATAACCTTGTATTTGGATGTTAAACTGGACGGGCGTGAGTCATCGTATGACCATGATAACAATATTGCCAAGTATCTTAACAAGTTTTATGGGACTAGATCATTTTTGTTTAGGCAACCAAGATAGCGTCATCGAGGGACTATGATCTTTTTTTGTTTTGATTTTGATTTTCCAAGATACCTAGCATGCATACCATGGCCATTTTTAAGGCAACAAGTGGATGAAACCCTAGGGGTGCTTGTGTGCATTGTGTTGTCATTTTTCATGCATTTTTGTCTTGTGTTTAGTGATACTATTTATTTTGATTTTTGGTTATCATACAAACCCTAATTTACTAAGCATGCATATAAATGCAATAAATGCGTAAAAGTAAATCTAAGACTATTACAACATTATTATGGGGAGGGGGATATAAGTTTGAATAGGGGGATATTGCATAAAATAAAACCCTAAAACTATTATTACAACCAAATTGAAATATTGCACAAATAAATAAATAGACAAATATTTAAATGGCACAAATAAATATAAATATGCAAAATGTTTTTGTATTTATTTTTATGTATGTAAAAATGAAATTATTTAATGTCTCAAAAATAAGAAAATAAAAATGATTATTTTTTTGGAAAGGGTGGAAACCCTAGTTTTTGGTTTTAAAAGAAAATATCTTATATTATTTATTTATTCATTTTTATGTATAAGAAAATAAATAAAAATATATACAACAAGGTTAAAAAAAAAATAAAAAAAAATTGTATGGAAATATTAATTTGAGTGTATAAATAATAAAATAAAAGTATGTAAATATTTGAATATTATTTACAAATTTATTTAAGAAAATAAAAGTATTTAACCTAATAAGCTATTTTTTGTCATAAAAAATAAAAAAAATAATAAAATAAAAATGTAAAAATTAAGAAAATATTTTTGGTGATTTTTAATATTTAGAAAAAAAAAAGTCAGAAAATATAAAAGAAATACAAAAATATACAAAAATAAAACAAATGGGCCAAGGGGTGCAGAAAGCAAGCAGAGGGGTGTCAAAAGCAGAAGAAGCCAGGTCCAGCCCAATGTCACACTTCATCCCTGTCCTTGGAACGAAAACACGTGCGTCATGGTTCAAATCCTGTTCTCTCTTGTTCTTGCATGAGATTAAAAACTCACAACATAAAAGTTATAGTATTTTCAATCACGATTTCAATGATATAAAAAACTTGATCTAACTCTCGAAGACCAGAGAGAGTTTCCTTGGCCCTAAATTCTAACCTAGTTTTTTCAGCAACTTCAACATCTAAATTCTCCTAGCTCAGTTAACATAAATGAATTCTATGCATATGTACAACTCAAGGACAATGAGGACTACATTTTTGCTTCACAAACCTAAGCCTAATGATTCCTAAATAGAGAGATGGAAACTTAGAAAATACCTGTTTCATCCAAGTTTTGATATGGCAATGTAGGAGTTTTGGATGAGGCCTGAAGGTCGTGTTAGCTTGCCTGAAGTTCACTCAACCTTCCCCAATGCTTGGCTTGCTTTGAACTTGCCTGAGTGTGCTTGTAGAACTCAACCTGCAAAGCTTCAAAGTAAAAATGGTGAAATGTGAAAATGGAGTTACAGTGGCTGGACAGGGACTTGGGTAGCTTGGATGGGATGTATGCAATGTGTCTGAAGTGGTTTGTGACAAAACGCACGAGTAGAATTTGTTTTGGAAGTGAATCTGCAGAACTTGCCCTATTTTTGCAAGAACTTGTGATTTTTGTGCTTAAGGGTGTTTTAGAGGCTTGGAGCTCGTGTTTCTGGCCTTAGAAAATATGTAAAAACTTGTTTGAAATGTTACCAAGACTTGCTCTTATCAGATTACAAAGTTATAGACCTTTTGCAAGTTGACTTACTTTTGAAGCAAAAGTTGAAATGACAAAGCTTAAGGGCTGTACTTGCTAGCTTGAGGCCTGCTGATAGTTGGTACACCTTTCCTGATATTAGTGAACTTTGTTTGCAGCAAAAGGCTTGGTCCATGGCTCAAGATAAACAAATTGACATAAAGCAAGCTTTATCAAAGTGGCAATGTTAACTTTTTGCCATTTTTGGATTAAACCTTTGTATAATGCTTCATAGATCAGAGCAATTCCATAATCCAATGTGTTTGCATTTAATTTATGAGTGTATAAAGGATTAGAACCTGTAAACCAATTACAAGCATGCTTTGGACAGATTTGCAAGTTGTAGCAATGTGCAAAATGCCTTGGACAAAAGTGATAATTTTCCATTTTCAAACTTTCGATTCTCCCTACCCATGTATGATCTTGGAGAGTTCTTGGACATTTTGGAAAGCTTGTAACATTCTATACAATCCATATTTGAAATGAATTTTGAGATTACAATTGGAACTAGGTGAAAAATTTCCATGAAGATAGGTCAAAATCCTGCCTAAACTAGGGCAAAATTTCACTAAGTTAAAAGTTTCATGGACCCTTATTCACAAAATCATAACTTGAGATCCAAGCATCTTTTGGGAAAATTTTGTGAATCAAAGTTGTAGATTTTGTGGAGGACTACAACTTTCATGTTGGAAATTTTCTTTGAATCCAATTTCATCATGGAGAAAAAGTTGGGAAAAAATAAGAAATTTTCATAACTTAGAAAATTTCTAAGTTATGAAAATTTTCCATTTTAAACCCTAATCTTCAAAATTAGGTTTCTTGGTCAACAAGTTACATGTTTTGATACATCTTGATGAAAAATGACCCTTGGCACTTGATTTTGACCAAAAAGTCAAAGTTTGTCTTTTCAGTGTACAGTTGATTTTTGATCAGTTGACTGGAAAATTCATCTGTCAATCCAATGCATTTGAGATCTTTTGAACCTTGTGATTAGGTCAAGATGGTGCCATTGAGTCCTTGAAACTATTCTTGAACCCAATTTTCCACTGGTTAGGTGAAAAATCAGAAATTGCCCTTCTACAGTCAAAACCCTAAAAATGACCATTTTGCCCTTTTGATGATCTGATCAAATTTCTTGAGGAGTTATGGTCCAAACTTGATCAAATGGTTCATATGAGTCTATAATGTTGATGTGGATCAAAAATTATGAGGTTTGACTGTAAATTGGCCACAATTGACTTTTTCTCCAATACAGCTGATTTTGGGTCAACTGTCCAATTGACTGGGCAAAAATTTGATTCAAGGCTTGAAACTTGGTATGAGAAATCTTAGAGGTCCAACATGAAGCATGAAAGTCACATTGAGCATTGAAAGTCCAAAAATCCTTGTGCAAACTCAAACCCTAATTTCAGGTCATTAGTGCAAGGAAATGTCTTGAGCTGAGCAAACCCTAATCTGCTCTTGAGTTCAAAGAGTCTTGTAAGGGGAAATCTTGATAAAATGAGAGGGAAAATTTTGGGGTACAACACATGTCATTATAGAACATTATCATTTTTTGTATTTCATCACTTAATTTTTTAATTTTCTTTAACCATTTAGGTACATTCATCGTCTTTGTAGAGAGTTAAATAAAACGATTACTTATGGAATCTTGGATCCATTTTGGATTCGATGGGCATATAATGATCCAAAAGCCTTTGAAGAGTACATGGAAATACGTTTAAATAAGGGAGGAAATGAATGTTACTTAGCACCATTTATCAATAAGTAAGTAATTTTATAATTGAGTTTTATCTATTATATATTTAGTTTTGTTTTAGCAAATACTAATTCTATATATGCTTGTGTTTATTTAGTGAACACTGGAAATTGATCATCATATCATTTAAGATGAATACGGTAACTGCATTGTGTTCCTTACATTATAAACTTGAAAAGAAAATGAAGGATATTATTAATACGTAACTGTATGTTTATACTTTGTAATTAGTTTATTGCATAATATTTATAATTCATTTCAATCTACAGTATTGTGCAGCAAGTGAATATCACGAACAATGTTAGAAGAAAGCCCTCATAGCTCTTGCCTAAGATAAGTGGCCCAATTACCTATTTATTTCATTTACATTCATGTGTGGTTATATTCATGTAATTATTGCTTAAATTTATAGACGAGGAAACAACCAGGGGGTTACGAGTGTGGGTATTACGTCATGAAACACATGTTAAACATTGTCCTTGCCGGTATTGTTGATTCATGGAATAAGGTATATATGTTGCTCAAATGTTTACATATATTATATGTAAGTTGACTATTAAATTATTATCATGCATTATATTCACTTTTTTTCTCTTTTTTGTGTAGATGTTTAATGACAAAACTTCATTCCCCATTGAGGAGTTTGTAGATATTTGTAAATGTTAGGCGTATATCCATAAGGTGATTAAGGGTTCTGCTGTATGATGTATATACATATGTGGTTAAACATATTATTCTATTTAATGTAAATATTAAAGTTGGCTTAAACATAGTTTGTATTGGATGTAAATATTACTGTTGGCTTTTGATGTATTTGAAGTATTTGATTTATAGAATGTTTTTATGATCTTTATGCATTGTTAACTGAAATACATGTTGCTTTTAATTTTTTGATATGGTTAAAACAGATACAGGTTAAAATATGGTAAAGATTTTAAAAGTAGAGAAATTCTTTTTTTAAAAACAGTAGAACTTTTGATAGCGGTTATGATCCCTAATCGTGGTTGTATATTGAACGCTAACCAGAATAATATTAATTACAAAATGTTGATGTTGAGAATCGAACCTGGGACATTTAGGTCTATCACAATGGTTGATATAACTAACCATTGTGATATGACGTGTCGTTTCTAATACACTACAACAATCTTAGTACCGTGATTGTAAGTTACACATTTACAACAACACTCTACACAATAATGCTTGGACCCGCGTGATTATATGGGTTTTCCAACTGTTGTTAAATGGGTTTTCCGTAGTAGTGGCATCAGTTGTATTTTATGGAAGTGCAACCAAAACATAACCATCGTTGACGAGATCGAGAATATCTTGAGCACCAAACAACACACACATATGAATCATCTAGCAATTCTAGTTCTTGCCATCAAACACTAGAAGTTTTGTGCTCACACTACTGTTTCCGTTCATCTTCAACCTTGTGCAAGTCACTCAGATCTCACCAAACACAGTGTTTCTTAATCCTGCAGAATAAAAAATGTGATTCTGTTACGATTCTGTTCAAGATTCAACACGGATTCAAAAACAAAAACAATCATACAACGTCTCACGGTTTCACTCGTGTTTTTTGTGTTTCCCTGGGGATCCGAACCAGAGCTCTAGATACTAATATTTAGTGCACAAGGTAAAGAAAAACAGGAAGAATGAGAGAATATTTTTATTGCTCTACAATGACGGCTACAAAAGCTATAAAATATAAAGATATGATAGCTACCACTAGTCTATTTATATACACATACTTGGGTCACATATGCAACATACTAAAATACTAAATTACCCTTCAATAGTACAGATGTCGCATACGATGTCACGAAACCAGGATCAGGATATTGTCACAATACAGTACAATAATGAACAATTTAAATAACTAGTTGGAAGAAAATAACACATGTCAATTGTTAACCTAGTTAGGTGAAACGTCACCTACATCCGGGGGCATCCAAGCCATGAAGGAAATCCACTATAACACTATTATTTTTGAAGTTATAAACAACCTATGGTTTTACAAACTTCCCACCTAATCACTACCCATGTAATTTCTATCTAAAACACTCCTAGATATGAAACCCTTCTCCCTTCCTTTCAATCACACAACAATGATAAACCATAAAACAATCATGAAGGAGACACACTTCAATAAATAAAATCAACTACTGCTTAAAAGCTTATGAGTGATTGATAAGTACAACTCAAGCATCAAGGTGATACTAGAGTGGCTCACAATAAAGAATGAACAATGAACAAAGAACAAAGAACAAAGAACAAAGAATAAACTAAACCCTAATGGATATTATTACTTCTCCGTCTCTGCTTCCTTAGGTTTAAAGTCTTTCTTTTTATAGCCAGAAATCAGTATGGGCTTCATGAATCAATGGGAGAATCAATCAGATGATTCTGCATAATTACCTAGTGCAAAAGTATAATGTTTCCTTAAATGTTTTAACATCTATTCTTAGGAAACACGCAAAGTTTGAACTGTCCTTTGTAGCTTCTAGAAACATAGGATTCTTGGACTATAGAAAACGTGAAACATATCTTCAGAGAATCTTTAGGATATTATATTGAAAACAAATATTCCAGAAATAGAAACACATGGTAAGTACTAATGTCGTACCAACATGTCAAGACATATTGTCCAACATCTTGCTAGAACACTTGTTTTAACAAAATGCAGCCAACAAAACAAAACTTAACAATCTCCCCCTTTGATAAATTTTGGCTAAAATAACTTTTGCATAAAACATCTTGCAAATACCAAATTATTGCACAAACATCCAAGAATATGAGGGATAAAGCTTCAACATTACCTCAAACGAACATCTTCAGAAATAATGCATAAAATAAATTTGAACTACTTCAGTCCATATCAGAAGCATACACAACAGAAAAGGATAAATACCAGCCTCAGAGAGCATAATATCAGAGAGAAATAAAATCTCATAAATCATAATCAGGAAGTCAAGACATTTGGTATGAATTCATAATAAACGATACATCGGGAACATAAACTAGAACTAAACTATCGTGGCATCATCAAGTTAGCAAAAAAATAAGCTACCCCTGAACAGTAGATCAGAAAAAAGTACTACTCCCCTTTCTAGCCATAATTTTGACAAAAGAACATCCATGCATTCATTAAAAGCAACACAAGAAAAAAAACGATGTAGCGGAGAAAATGGAGATCAAAGTTACATACCATAAGCATATAAAGTGCACAAATATCCTTAGCAAAGCCCCAAACAAAATATTCAAATAAACATCAAAAGATCAGGTTACAACTGATGTCACATCAGATATCAGCAATTTCATCAGTCTCCTCATCATCACCACATGCATCAACATTATCATTATTCACATTTTCATCTTCCATCGAACCAACTAAGTTCTCATTAACAACCTCTTAAGACATGGCTTTGATCAAGCTCTCCAATCTAATCTTCTTCTCAGTGTAACACTTGATGGTCTCGTCCAAGGCTTTGAAGATATCCTTCAGTTTAGCAATAATTCCTTCCTTTGTAGTTGAGTTTCCAGCCTCCTTACTAGATGTCACGATAATGTCAAGAACATGTGTCCTTGTAAACAACCTATAGTGCAATGAAAGAGGAGATTACCTCTTACAAGTAGCATCAGAACTAATAAGGATACTAGGGTGTTGAATGAGAATTATCCCACAGATCAGAGAGGGGAAGGTAATATACATCTTCATAGCAAAAGATGTAGCATGCTTCATGGTATTCTAAAAAACATAGGACCCAAAATCAATGTCAGTCCTAGTCCCAACAACATAAATGAATTTTCCCAAACTTGTAGCAATTGTAAAAGTATGGTTTGTGGGAACCCAGTTTGCACTACCAATTCTGGGAAGCACAACATACTTCACAATCAACATGCTAGCAGACAACTTGCCCTTCCTTGGTCATTGTTTCACTTGTTTAGCAGTGATCTCTTTGCAATTTTCATTTTCAGTCACTTCCACTTCAAATTATTCTTCCTCATTCCTACCCAAAAACTTTTTTATAATTTATGGCGAAAATTCCACGTACTTCCCTCTAACATATACCTTCTTCTACTCATTGCTTCTCTTATTGTCATAGTCCTTAGAGATGTTGACAATAAATTCCTTCACCAGCATCTCATAACATTTTCCAAAACCAACCACACTCTTCAGTAAGCCAACTTCCTCAATAAGATTCATCACATCCTTTCACTCAAGAGTAATGTTGTACCCCAATTTTTACCCCTAAGATTCCTCTACCATCTCATACCATTACAATGCAACAAGATCACATTAGGGTTGGTTCTTCCTCTTTTTCTATCTCCTACCTTTAAGTTTTCTCTTGAGGAATCTCCAAGCATCTTAGTTGTATATTTTGTATATGTATTGTTGATTAACTTCTAATCAAAAAACAAAAAATATTTGTCTTTGTCTTTGTATATTTGTGTTTTGTAGGTACCGAGTCAAAGCATCAGACAAATAAGGTTTTCCGGTATTATTCCCCTAAAATCTCTATTTGCAAAGAAAAATAATTAAAAAAAATCATTCTTTTCACTGTACAATCGATTTCTCTTAGAGTGCAATCGATTGCACACAATGTATTTTGTGCGATTTTTGAAAAAAGAACAGGGTGCAATTGATTGCTCCCATAGTGCAATCGATTGCACAGAGTGAAATTTTGAAAAAAAACAGCAATTTCAAGCTTGTCAAATTTTGGCTCCAATTTTTCTTTAGTTTTTGATAGATATATCATTAATTCAAAGTTTGGCCCCAATTTTTCTTCATTTTTTGAAAGATATATCATTAATTCAAATTTTGGCTCCAAGAATTAATTACCAAGCCTAATTTCATTTCCCAAACCAAACTCCAAACCACCACTAATCCCAAGCCTAAACTCTATAAATAGAGCCCTCATTTCATTTAAAATTTCAAGCTTTTGATAGCCACATTCACTTTGCTAAAAAATCTCTCAATTCCCTCCATCTACCAAATTCACTCAAAGCTCCATTTTCACAAAAAAGTTAGTAAGCTTTGCATTGAATCTTACTAATCTTTGAGCTAAACCTTTATCCAAACACTTTTTCTTTATCAATTCTCCACATCCAAGCTTGGGAAATCGATTCTTGGGGCTGAATTGAAGCAAATTCTTGAAGTTGTTTTGATAATTCTCTAGATATACCTTTGGTAAGTTGGATTTTTCATCTTTCACAATGTGATATCTTGTTAATCTTTGGGCTTGATTCATTTAGCATTATTTTGTGATTCCATTGGTGCTATTTTCTCATAATTTGATGGAATTTGCGTGCTCAATTAAATCTATGATCATAAGGTGTTTAATGGAAAGTTTGAACAAGAATTTGGCCTTTTAAAATGTTGATTTTCTGTTTTTCACAGGGTGCAATCGATTGCACTCACAGCGTAATCGATTTCCATAGAACAAATTTAGTTTTTTTTGAAAAAATGCACTGATGCAATCGATTGCTGCCAGAGTGCAATCGATTGTAACAGAACAAAAATGTATTTTCTGCCTTGTTTTGGGGCTGTTTTGATCCATCTCTCTTTTTCTACTCACTCCTTTTGATTGTTGATTTGGATTGCAATTTTAAATATCCAATTTCTCTTTAAATTTAATGGACCTTGGGTGTAGATGAAGTTGGATAAATGTTCATTAATTCAAATATACCAAAGAGTGAATTATTTAATTCATTTTTGAGGCTTTGGATTAATGATATGTTTAGTACTTTAATCCATTGAGATGAGTGATTGAATTTAAAGATGAAAGAAATTTAAGGTAGTAATCCAAATTAGCTTATCATTCCCCTACCTCTTCATCTTATCCCTTTCTTTTTCCATTTGTGTTATATGTTATGGGATGATGATCTTTATATCATTTATCCAAACATGAAGTACATAAATTGCTATTGACCGGCCTCAAAATAGGTGCGACTTCTACATAAGTCCACTTACATTTGTTTAACATAACGCTAAATTTTGTCCCGTTTGAGAAAATGATCATTCATGGCCCAAACTTACGTTTGCAAGCCCAAGTATGTTAATTTGAACCCTTTGATCCAATAACCTTGAGATTCATTGTTAGAAGGCTTTGATTCTACCAATCCTCCAATGGATCTTCATCAATTTTAGTCAACGCGGATCACCTAAACGTCATTGATCATTAAATATTACCTTGAGGATTCTTAAATGGATAATATACTTGACAAAAATCAAATGAAACTTGTTGTTGAGAGGCTTTGTTTCTACTAATCCTCTAATGAGTTCCAAATGCAAGTTTCAAGATGGTCATCCAACTAACCATTAACTTCTAACAATTGACTTTATTTTATGCTTTTATTTTATGCTCTTTACTTTATGTACCATTTATTTTAACATTTACATTTCATGCTATTTTTCACCTTTGCTCACTTGAGAATTTACTTTTATGCCATTTTTATTTTTCTCACTTGAGCTTTTCTTTTCCTTTTGAAGATACTTAATAATCAACATGGACCATAAAAAACTTTAATGTTACTTGGACTATTTGGTTACTATCCTTGGCATTATGGAGTATTGAACTTCTTGGACTTAGGAATTGAAACCTTTACTTATGTTGGAGACCTTGTAACCTTAATTGATATTTTGTCTGGAGTTCTTGGGGTTTACCCCAAGACATTGGGTTGTTTGTTTATTTGTGTGCAGGTTATTGTGATTACATACTTTTTCTGTAATCTGGAATTCATCTGTATACAACCGTTACTCTGCCCAATTTTTGTGAAGACTTAATGAGATTAAAGCTTGCTTTTCTCAAGAGGTTTAGTATCCTTGCTTGGTTTCAATCCAAATAATGGGAATTCTATCTTGACTCATAATATCAAGTGTTGGCTTCTTGTTGGTTAGACGGTCATCTTCCCTAGATTTTACCTTATGCTTTAAGATAGTCCTTTTATCTCCTTCCATCTTCTTTAATTTCAAAAATCTTCTCCCTTTTTTTGAAAACTCTTCTTGTTTCTAAACTTGAACCACTTTCATAATAAACTTGTACTTAGGTCCATGCATTTTCAAAACATTTTCATAAACAAACTTTAAACAACTTAATAATACCTTGACATTTTTGTGAGAAGACTAAAAGTCAACCAATCTCATTCAAACCATTTTTCCATTTTGGCTCTTATCTTTAAAATTTTCTCAAAAATATTAGACTCTTTTCAATCCTCGTAGTGATGCAAACAACTATACTTCTACAATATGTAGTGAAGTGATATATTTTCCACTTGTGTGTTGAGTGAGGCATTGTTGATTTTAAAATCCAAGCCATATCCTCCACTTTGAGATGATGCAAATTCTCCTTTCTCATGATTGTGGGTAGTAAGTATGTTTTCCACACAGACAATGACGATGATGTCTTATCTCATAAAATCAACTAACACACTTTTGTTTAAATTTTTTTTAAAGGTGAACTACGAGTACCATGATCCCCTATTGCACAAAAGGTGGTACGTAGGCACTAAAGGTTCACAACCGCGGCGGGTGCAAAAATCATAAAAAATTATTTCTTTTCTCACCTCTACCATCTATTTTCATACAACATTTTATAGCCAAAATATACAGATTTTACAAAGAGGTTCCTGTGGAGTACCGTAGATGTTTAGGGTGCTAATACCTTCCCTTTGCATAACCAAACCCCTTACCTTGAATCTACCCCCCCTATTTTAGGTTATTCTCTCTTTTCCCATTCCTTTGGAAACAATAAAGCGCAGTTGAGATTTTTATTTGGATTTATACAAGTCTAGTCAATCCAATGGCTTAGTCTTAAACATTTCTACCGCTACAGAAAAAAATGGCGACTTCACTAAGGAAAGATTGACCTCTTGCTGGTCCATCCATAAGTGGGTTAAACCTATCTCTGTTTATATCTGTATATGTGATATTGTTTATTATATGTTATATGATTGTATATATGCTTGTCTAGATCTTCCTGGTTTTCAGGGTGCTTCGGCATTTCTCATAAGTCCTATACCCAGACTTGGGAAAACTTAAGATAGGACGGGTGGTATAGTTATGTTAACTTTGAGGGAGTAATCCCAAAAAAGGAGACATGAGATCCCCACTCAGCGGGGGCCCCTTTGAGTGTAGTGTCGTTTATCGAGTAATCGGGAAGACATACTGCTTTCTGTCTGGAAGGCTACTGAAACTGAGGAGCGTAGAATACCTAACCCATCTTGGCCTTTTAGGTGTAGTGCGGAAGCTATGACAGAGTAATTCGGAAATAGTTATCATGCGATACTACGCTCGGACGAGTTTTTCTTGAGAATATTACTAATTACTGAGTTAATCGGGAAGTTGGTAATATTCGAAGGAAGGATGTGGACTCTGGGAACCTATAGAACCTTGTTCGGTAGGTGATAACTTTTAGACCAATACCTTATGGGTAGTACCTTCGACCTCATGCTCGTGACATTGAACCTATGAACCCTATGCTTGTGATCTTGTGTGTGATTGTTGCATCATGCATCCATTCACCCATGAGCATTGTTTTAACCAAATTTTAAGGAACTTAAGACTTTTGCTTGCAAACATCACAAGTTTTGTAATTATGGATTTTGGAAAGTGTACTAAGAAGTACAATGTCAATAGTCCTGATTCAGAAGAATTGAGAAAGCCTTAATCCTTGGTATCTAGTCCTTGGGACTTCAAATTCTCCTAGCTATCTTGATGATGGATTTCTCCACGCTCTTGATCTAGTTCCTAAATCCTTTGTATCAACGATTTATTTTCCCGATTATCAGCAAAGTAGAAGAGAAGAGTGCAAGAGGATTTATTTTCCTTTAGCATTCTAAATTCAAGCTCAAGAAGATTTTACAACACGGTGTTGGATCTTAATTGGATGGAGTTCATTTGGACCTGAGGATTTAGCTTTCTCTTTCTTCTGTTTAGGATTAGTGAAGTTGTGTACTTCCAATGTAATCCTCCTAATATTAATGAAATGAGTTTTTCAGTTATCCCAATTATGTCTTTTAATTGATGTTTGCAATTCGTTTATAATGTTCCAAAGTTCTTTGAAAACTTGGTTTTAAAACTTTTAAACAATCATATGCATTACATATCTGTTGTACCCCAAAATCTGCCCTCTCATTTCTCAAGGGATCGCCCTGGATCCCAGGTTTTCTTCTATCAAGTTTCCAAGCCTTGAACTACAAATTTTCCAAGAAAATCACTCACAAGGGAAAAATGGTCATTTGCACGCTGAAAAGTCAAACTTTGACTTTTGGATCAAAATCAAGCTTCAAGAATCATATTTCATCAAGACACGTTGAAATATGAAGTTTTGTTTCATCAAAATCCAAAAAGTCAAAATTCTAAATACTTAGAATTTTTTCTAAGTGTTTAAGAAAATATGACAATTTCAGAACTTCTGACCAGATTATCACCATAACACTCAGCAAATTCTGGACACTCTCAAGGCAGAGTTTGGTCAGAACTTCTGGGCAAGTTTTCACAAAAAGCTTCAGTCAGAGGTTGCAAACATGGTTCAGAACATGATGCTTTAATCAGAACATGTGGAAGCAATGTTCTCCTTCAGAACATGCTGGAGCCAGAAGATACAAAGATCAGAGGATGGATGCTACGCTGAAGCAGAACTTCTAATCCAGAACTAAGCAATGGTGTAGAATCTCACGTTACAGGATTTCTGGTTGTGATAAGTCTCATCATCATTTAATGCTCACAACTACTTTTTGAGTCTTTATCCAAAGGATTTTCACCACGTGTACCCCTACTGCCTTGGGAAGACAAACTTTTGTGCAAAAGTATGCTAAGCCTATGCACTGCTTCTACTTTTCCTTAATTCATGCTGACAAATCCAGCTTAGGCGCTTCTAACCATCCTACTTGATGCATTGAACCATGCTTGTTTAAGCTTACTTCAAGAGTAAGCCAGCTTCTAGCATATGACGTTGGCGCCACTTGACTTCTCCAAAATGCAAAACCTTTGCCTATAAATAGAACACCATTGGCCATTGAGAAAGGGGGGGGGGGGGGGATTTGAGAAAGAAAAGATCTGAACCCGTGATAAAATTCCAAGGGTCCAAAAGAGAGAAGAGGAAACAGGGACAACCTTCGCAAATCCAAAACAAAACCTTTTGCTCCCTCCCCTTTGAATCAAAGAACACAACCACTCTTCTGTCACTCTCGCTGACACCATAACATTAAAAGGCAGCAACTCAAAGCTCCAAGCACGTTCCAGGTTCAAGGTAAGTCTTTCTGACTTTGCTTGTTTTTCATTCTGAACATCATTAACATGTAAATATCCTAGTATTCATGTTGTACATACCATTGCATGAATAGAAAAACTATGGATCAGAACTTCTTGATTAGGGCTAGACTCAGATTTAGGATTAGAACTTCTATAAACTATTGTGCTATTATCCTTCTGACTTTCTGATTGTTGAAAACTGAATAAATTGTTGATGTGCTAATTAAGAGTTGAAATATGGCATAAAACTTCTGATGTTCATTCATAGTTTTAACATACAAAACTTCTATGTTTTTTCTTACTGTTAAACACACACAGAACTTTTGAGTTCTCTTCACTGTTTTAACACACAGAACTTCTATGATTTTCCTCACTGTTAACACACACTAAACTTCTGATTCTTACATGCTGATAACGCACTGAACTGCTGATGTTCACTCACTGGCTTAGCACAATACAGAGCTTCTGATGATTCACTCACTGTTTTAACATAGCACAAAACTTTTGAGTTCTCCTTACATGTTAAATACACTGAACACTCTGAGTTTCTGATTTTTACATGCTGATAACGCACTAAAATGCTGATATCTCCTCACTGTTTTTGTGTAATACAGAACTTATGACTTGTGGCCCACTGTCTGAATACCACCCAGAACTTCTGTGTTTGTCCTCTAACATTTCTTGTAGGACCTCAAAGTTTACCACTCCAGAACTTCTGATTCCACTGACGTCTCCTACTGAGTCACAACGCTCTTGGCTTCATAACTTCTGATCCCAGTTCTTCTTCTTGCAGCAGCACGCTGTTTCTATCTTGCATTTATTTTCCTTTTCATCATTTTTAATATTAACATAAAAAACATAAAAATATTTTCCTTTTAATTTATTTCCTTAAGACAAAAACATTTTCTAAACAAGTCCATTTCTTTCTTATATTATGCATTTCAATATGGTTGTAATACATAATTAGGACTTAAATTCCTTGCAATCCCCATTCGTAAACATGTACCCCCATCCCCAAAATATTGTAATAGCGTAGGACTTTACATTTCTGCAATTTATCGCTTTTGAATGAAAATGCTAGTAATTAGGGTGTGTATGGAAAGACATGAAATTGACAAATAGATCACCCTAATCAAAGATTAAATGCATGCAAATCAAACACACTTGCACACTAGCACCCCTAGGGTGATTCCACTTGTTGCCTTACGGAAATGGCCATGTTATGCATGTGGGATGTCTTAGCACAAATCAAAAATACAAGATCATAGTCCCTCGATGACACTATCAAAGTTTCCGTTCAAAATGATCTTAGTCCCTAAAATAAAAGTGCTAAGTCATCTCACAACATTGCTATCATGGTCATACGATGACCCAATTCCCGTCCCTTCACATCCAACGATGGGGCTTCTTACCAAAACAATGGTAAGATAGCAACGTCTAAAGGAGAAGGAAAAAGAACACCTAAAGACCTTTTGAGTAGGTAGAATGCTCCTAATTACTTGCTCAATTTCAAAACAAACATCCTTGGTATTTTCACAAACAAACACTTTCAAAAACAATTTCAAAACACTTTCTAAACATGGAATATTTTCAAAAGCTCAACACTTTGTATATGTTCTTACAAACGAGGACTATTACAAAGTTTGCCTAAACGATGGCACCTTTTCAAAATACTTTCAAAAACCACACAAAGAACATTTTTTAAACAAAAGCAAGTGATCTAGCAAGTAACTAAGAGCCCATGGAAAACTATGGATGAAAAGCATGCTAATACCTTCCCTTTTCATAATCTACCCCCCGAACTCAAGAAAACATCTCTAAAGGTCTTTCCTATGCTTTTTCACCTTTCCTTATTTGATAAAAGAAAAGTCGGCGGTGACTCTTGCTAAACCGCAACATTTGCAAAGACAAACGCAAAACACCTCAAGTCAGTTCTCCCACCGTATCACAGAACTGACGACTCTGCTGGGGACAATGTTTAAAAGTGGGGTTACCTTAGGGTTAGATCACATTTACTTGCTTACATTGTTTGATTTGTTTGCTTTACATTTTGGTTCCTTGTTTGGGTTTGTTTTAAATCCTACACCCGGACTTGGGGACACCTTTTAGGTAAGTAGCAATAGACTGTGAGGGAACTGTGCGGCGTATACCGACACAGTTGAAGCAGTAGCTACGTTGATGTGGCACTTTGGTTGGTACTGGTAACCCTTGAGTTGAATCAAGGAGAGTAAGGGGCCTCCACATGGTTTCGTGAAACATTTACTAACCTTAGAACCTTACTTGACTAACTTGGCCATTAGGACGTAGTGAGATAACCAGTTTCGGTGTAGAGCTGAAAATTGGTTGATACTCGATGCTACACTCATTGAGACTGGACTTTTGGGATATCTCGGCCGCAAGAAAAGATTGATTGAGCTGAGGCAATGCCTAAAATAAAGGTCAGTTATATTGATATCCCTTAGAACCCGGTTACTATTAACTAGGACAAGTTTAGCCAACTAAACTTCAAGAGGGTACTTACCTACAAACTCCATGCAAGCCTAAACCTAAGGACTTGTCTGCTTTGTGTGAATATGATTATTTGTATATAAACTTGCTTACCTCGCATATTTGTACATAACATCATAACATTATACCATAGATTTTTCAATAACATGAACTATAGCACTTCAAGGATCTCGAGGGTCTTTGATGCAGGGTCACGTTGAATCAGACGTCTACCAAGGGGCAAGGGGATTTATTTTCCTCTAACCAAATGCTGTCAAAAAATCAAGTACAACAAACCAGAGTCAAGGTCTATGACCCACTTGACATGGTGAGCTTAATTCTCGTGTAAATACATCCACCAATACAAAGTTCTCCAACCAAAGTTGTAAGTGACTACTAACATTTGCCCTGCGAGATCCTTGAAAACATGCATCCACATATCATGCATCATATCACGACGGGTTTCTCATACATGTTTCCTTATCTTTCTACTGTTTATTTCAGTAGAGATGGCCCTAGAACAGACCATCAAGAGTATTCAAATTCAAAACGCTCAACTTCAAGAGATGTTCTTAAACCTGTACAAGGGGCAGGAAGAGTTGAAAGCACTCCTCCCTGGGAACCTGACCAAGAAAAATCCTGAAGACAATAAGGACGAACGGTTGGAACAACTGCAAGCTGAGGTTGAAGCAATGAGAACCCAAATGCTAGGGCATATGGCTCTTATCCAAGGCCTAGCCCGGGGACAATAAGAGTTGAGAACCATTATCAACAAACTTTATCAAGATGGATACAACCGTATGAAGCAAGCAGCCGAGGTTGGGGACCAAGTCATTGATCAACCTCCAAGAAGGCAAGAGTTTGGTTTGGTGAAGAGTGGATATTTACAAATTTCTACTACCTCACCGGTCCAACAACAACCTCACCAAAAACAACGGGTTAATCAGAGTAAGCTAGATATACCCAAAAGGCAGTTTACCAAACTCGACATGCCTATATTGTAGGTCTTGCAACACCTGTTGAACTTGAATTTGGTCACATTAAGGGATCCTCCTCGGAATCCTAATACCTCCGCTTCTAACTATCATCCCAATGCATTGTGTGCATACCACTCTAATAATCCTGGGCATGATACGAGTGACTGTTGGCCTTTGAAAAATAAGATCCAAGACTTAATTGACAGAGAAATGCTGGAGTTTACACAAGATGGCCAGACTGAGCTCTTCTGCCGTCCATCAAAGGCTCACCACCTAAAGTGACAAGTTCAAAAAAAGAGGCTTCTGCTCATTTTGAATTTTCAAGTTGTAATTTCTATTTTGCTATTCAAACAATTATCTATTAATGTCAAACTTTGTTTCATTAATGCATTGCATATGTTTGTCTTGATTTGATCCACTCATTTTCATTACATTTAAACTATGCTTTTTACTCTCTTTATGACATTCAACTCTTGCTAAAAGTTACAAGCCTTTAGAGGGAGGATGACGAAAACAATGCCATGATCTCATACAATATGCTTTCGCACAGACCTTGCTGACGGTATACATGCATTCTTTCAAATCCTAAACACTTGAGTTATAAGGAAGATAATCCCTAGTCAACCCCTTCGAGCCAAAGAAGTAGAAGTTTTCTGTTTTAACACAAATTGAAACCTTTAATCGAAACCTGGGGCAGGGTAGTCTCTCAGTTAATTCAAACGTGCGTTAAGCCGCAAACTCTCATCTCGTAATACAATGAATGACATAAAAAAACATTCCTATGGAATCAGAAGACGGTGATGGTTCCCTATCACATAGGTAGTCATTATCTCTCAAAAAGAAAAGCCCACTAAGTCAAAACCTACAAAGGAGACTTAATAAAACTGGGGCATCTTGCTGACTGTAATCTCAAAATAAGAACAATCAGGCAAAAATTAGGGATGACAAATCAAAAGAAAGAGGTCACTACAAATCCTCAACAACATGAAAAATGATGCAAAAAAGTGATTGCCTTCCGACAAACTTAACATGTCTGAACCATCACCAAAACATCATTCCAAACTCAATTGGAGTTCAAACGTACAATTAACTGAGCTTAGGACCGAAGAATATCACGAAGAACAGGTGGGTACAAATACATTTGAGCCTTTATCCTTTGTTTCTTAAACCGTGAAGCAAGCCATGTTACAACCCTTCAAAAGTCCTAATTGAAGCATGGGTTAGTTCGAAAATGTTGTACCCCAAAATTTTCCCTCCCATATTTCTCAAAACATTGCAAGAAAGATCTCCAAGTTGCTCAAAGTAGCCCAAGAGTTGGTCAGACAAGCTCTCTCCTAAGGCAGTCTATCCCAAATTAGAGTTTTATGTTGCATCAAGATTCTTGAGTCCAAATTACCTCAAGTGATCCCCAATTTCCTAATATGTTATCAAGATCATCCATGTCAAGTTTCAAGCCTCGCAGAGGAAGTTTGCTCAGTCAATTGCTCAAAGGTCCAAAAATCGACTGTGCTAGGGCAAAAGTCAATTGTGACCTACATATAGTCAACATTCAAGATTTTTTGTCAACATTATCATTTTGAAGGATATTTCATCATTTGATCAAGGGTTGATCATGATTCATCAAGGATTTCTCACAACTCATCAAGATTCAAAAGTTGCTAAATTAGGGTTTTGTAGGAAAAGTCAACCCAACTTTGACCAAGCATAACTTTCTCACACTTTATGAGAAATGACACATACAAATCTCATTTTGAAGAGGATGCAATTACATACAATCCATCATCATACCCCAAGATCAAAATATGCACTCACAAGAAGTTATGAATTTTGACATTATAGGTCATTTTTGAAAGTCAATAAAAACACCTTTTTTGTCAAAGCTTCTAACTTGAGCATGGAATATCAAAATGAGATGAGACCAAAAGGGTTGATTATAGGACATCTCAATATTTCTAAAAAGTCTAAGAACACCTCCAAAAGTTCAAAATTGAAGAAGTTATGCATTGTTGAAGTTGGACTTTTTTGCAAAATTGCCAAAAGTCAACTATCCCCAAAACTTCAAAATTTGCCAAATGGGCCCATTCTTTTTCACTTGTTTTGAGTTTGCATTATTTCCCACGTGCTCTAGCCTTGTCCATGTGTTCATACTTTATTTTTATGATTTAATTTGATTTTTATTTGAATTAATTCATTTTAAATCAAATAAAATCACATAAAATCAAAAACATTGAAAACTAAAGATCTTGTGATCATTTCAGCTTTCAATAGACAACTTGCATCCTTCCAAACTCGTATCAAGCCATGTGGGTACAAAAAGATTGCAAATGAGCCAATTATGGAAAGCTTTAATGGAGGATAAAATCAAATCTCAAAATCATCAATGGAGGAAGATTTGGACAAAATTGTTTACCCTAATGTATTGTACAATACATAAGGAGGCGAGAGGGATATAAATCAGGGTTGAAAATCAATTGTGGAGGCAGAACAAAGTTTGCAAAAAACAAGAAAAAGCTTGAGATCGAAATCAATCATAGAGGCATTTTCAGGGCTTGGCAAGTGTCTCAATCTCTTCCTAGCAATCACCACAAGCGAAAGCAAGCAGAACCACGCATTTTCTGACCCTCATACGCACTGTAAGTCATTCGTAACATGGCCCTATTCTTGATTTCGTATCTTTGAAATTAGGCATAATTAGCATGAATTGATAGCATATTTTGAATCTACAGGTCATTTGCAAGCTTTTTGTAATAACCAATTGCATTTATCTGACCTATATGGAGATCCACCATTGCTAGGGTTTGGTTCTTGTTTTTGGGTTTTTTCGTTTCAGGAAAAATTGGCCATGACAATGGCTATGGTTATGATCAGCAGGTTGAGATGAACTCAACCATGATACTAGAATGCATTTCCATGGCCTGTACAGGATTTTAGAGATGCCTGGTTTGTAGTGACGGACCTCTGTCCGTAGGTATAGGTCCTGGAACTTTTAGCAACAGTTCAATGAAGGAGATGAAGGCGTGTCACGCCATCATTGGACCATTCAAATAATTGCGCTTTTTTATTTTATTTTCTGACCATTGAATTTTGTTTTATTATATTATTATTTATTTGTGTTATACTAACAATTAAAACAACATGGTGTGGTGGCAAGCATAGTGTGTATTTCCCTTCAGGACCTGGGTTCGAATCCCAGGTCCCCCATTTTCTCAATAATATTTTCTTGCAGATAATCCAGTGCACATGCCAGCCTAAGACACACCATACTCCCTCACCAATCAACACGCCAGATGGCCAGGTGGCCAGATCTGGTGGTCAAATATTGAAGGAGCACCACAAAGCCAGTAAATGCGTGTGCATAGGATCACCAAAAGTCAATTGGATCAGCTGCTATTGGGCCAACAAATTTCTTTCTGCACCTCCAAATAATCAGGCCCATTCTCTTTTTCTCATATTTTATTTATTTTAATTCAATTATTTTATTTTGTTTAAATTAATTACTAACCATTAAATTTTTTTTCTTTTTATCAAAAAATTACAAAAATATCATTTTGTCCAATTAAAATTCAGAATTTTATTTTTTCTTTAATAAATTTTAATTAATTAATTAGGTTTTTAATTCTAGAATAACTTTAATTTATTTTTGTAAATAAATAAAATCAATTGGAATTAATTAGGTTTTAACATAATTTAATTATTTTAATTTCTTTCTTAAATTAACAAAAACTCCAAAAACATGTCATTAATTATTTTTCCATTAATTAATTAATTTAGTATTTAATTTAGGACTTAATTTCTTTTCTTAAAATAAAAACAACAAAAAAAGCATTTTCTTTTATAAGGGTCAAAACCCTAATTCGCATTGGATTTAATTTCGCGTCGCGCTTTATTTTTCTTTATCCAATTATTGATGTATCTGCTCCCGGCTTGTAATAGTTTTAAATAGGACATTTATTATTTTACCGCTTTATTTTATTTTCAAAGGGTTGCTTTTGGCGATGTAAATACCCGACGCCTTGTAATAATTAGTTTTAAATTCCGCCTTTAATTTCTGCTAATTATAATTGCTAGATGTTTGATAATAGGGGTTGCATGACAAGAATGAATGCTTAATCTTAAAATCAAATTAGATCACCCTTAACATGTGCAAAGATAAAAATATCTGAAAACGACACACTCGCACATGCGTACTCTTAGCGTACACCCCCACTTGGTTGCCTTCGTACACGGTCATTGAGTATAGGTCGTTTTAGAGGTCGTTCTCTTGTCTAAAAGATCATAGTCGCCTCGAAATGGTTACCTCGGATATTGTTGCCTCGAACAAATGATCTAAGACATTAGGGTTACCGCTAAGGCGTCCTAACATTGCTTTAGTAACCGCATGTCCCTCATTCGAATTGACCCTCAAAACTCCAACGACGGTGCTACCTACTCACTAATAGTGGGATAGCATTATCTAAAGGAAATTAGCATAGAACGATTCTTTTCTCGAGTAGGTAGATTAGTTCTTAGATACTTGCTCATCCAAAACAAACTTTTTCTCACACTTACACCCCTTTTCAAACAAAGTTTTCAAAAACACTTCATTACACTCTTGAGGACAGAAGCAAGACTTAAATCGAAGTTAAAAACCAAAACTTTTTCAAACCCACAAGCACAAAGAAAACATTTTGAAAATGATGAGCAAGTACCTAAGAGCCCGTAGATAACTACGGATAGAAAGGGTGCTAATACCTTCCCTTTCTATAATCTACCCCCCGTACTCAGAAATATCTCGAAAAAGGAATTTTATGTGCTTTTTTCCTTTCCTTGTTGGATAAAATAAAAGTCGGTGGCGACTCTTGCTTACCACGACATTTTGCAAAAACAAACGCAAAACGCGAACCAGCATACCAAAAACAGTCAGTTCCCTCACCGTATCACAGAACTGGTGACTCTGCTGGGGAACTAATAAGTGGGGTGTACCTTAGGATTAGTTCATCATAATGTTTTCAATTGCTTGATTTGTATGCTTTATCTTTGTGGGCTTGTATCGGAGTTACTATAGTACCTAACCCGGATCTGGGGGATACCTTTTAGGTAAGTAGCAATAAACTGTGAGGGAACTGTACGACGTAGACCGATACGGTTGAAGCAGTAGCTACGTTGGTGTGACACTTTAGTTTGTATCGATATCCCTTGTGGTGGAACAAGGAGAATATGGGTCTTCTAAGGGGTCATTAAGCACCAACTGACCTTAGAACCTATAATTGACCAACTTGGCCATAGAAAAGTAGCAGTATGCTACAATCATTGAGACCAAACTCTCGCGATGATTTCGACCGCAAGAAAAGGTTGCCAAACTGGAATTATGACCGATCGAGGGTGGTCAGTGATATTGAGATCCTCTAGAACCCGGTTACTATTTCTAGGACAGGTTTGAACCAACTAAACTGAAAGAGGGTAATACCTAAACTCCATGCCAGCCTGAAATCTAAGGGCTACTGTGTGACTTGTTTGCCCTTACCATGTTTGCTATCTGTGAATACTTGTGATGTGTTTCTACCATGACATCATGCATCATGACATTGCATGCATCTTGCATCAGACTAACCCATTTCAAAGACATAGGGGATTCATCTTTGTTCTGTTTTGTAGGTCATGGCACCTATGCGTAGAAACACTATTCAGATCAGTTTTGTTCAGATTCCTACTCAGCTTAGAGATTTGGTTGCAAAGGTTACTGACACCTCCTCTTTTGACAGAAGACATGGGCACCTCCTTGGTTTGGTCACTTCCAGATTAGATGAGCAGATGATGAGTGTCTTGTGCCAGTTCTTTGATCCATTATACCATTGTTTCACTTTCCTAGACTATCAGTTAGTCCCTACTCTGGAGGAGTTCTCTGATCTGCTTGGTATTTCTATTCTAGAGCAGACGCCATTTACAGGTTGGGAGAAAGCCCTTAGGCCGGAAGAGATTGCTTCAGCCCTCCATCTGACAAAGGCTGAGGTAATGTCTAATTGGGAGACTCGAAGTGGGACAAAGGGCTTTTTGGCTAAATTCTTGGTTGATCGGGCTGATCGGTTTTGGGACAGTTTGGATTTTCAAGCATTCGAGGATATCCTGGCTCTTCTCATTTATGGTTTGGTGTTGTTTCCTAACTCAGATTCTTTCATCGACGTGAATGCGGTGAAGATTTTCATGTCCCGTAATCATGTGCCCACTCTCTTGGGTGACATTCTGCACTCTCTTTATGCCCGTACTGCTCGGAGACGGGGAACCCTTATGTGTTATGCACCATTGCTGGCGAGGTGGTTTATTTCTCACCTCCCCAAATTTGTTTTGAAGAACAAGGAAGGCATGGGTTGGGCCTACAGAATTATGTCTCTCGCTCACACTGACATTTTCTGGAGTACTAAGGACATGGAAGAAGTAGCCATTATTGATCGCTTTGGGGAATACCCCAATGTTCCACTACTTGGAATTCGAGGAGGGATTACCTATAATCCTTGTTTGGCCTTACGTCAGTTTGGGCGAGCTAGGAGGGACGGACCTCATGAGTTGCTAATGTCGAGCATTGTATTTAACTTCCAAGGGGATAGTGAGGAGCATCGTCGCAGGTTCATACGAGCTTGGAACAGGGTGCACCGGTCTGATCCACATGAGTTAGGGATGAAGACCTCTCTTCCGATGGAACCATATCTCCGATGGGTTCGAATCCGTGCCCAAAAGCTGGGAATGCCGTACGAAGCTGTCTTACCAGTAATTGTTGAGAGTACTGATGAAGAAGGGGTTTCACCTACCATCCTCCACCCACACATGCCTACTGACATTGGGGCATTAAAGAGGTCTTGGATGTAGTTGAGAGAAGAACGGGATACTTACAGAGAAAAGTATCATGAACAAGAGCGGAAGATTCTAAAGCTTACAAGACAGCTGAAGAATGAGAAGGTCCTCAACGACTATGTAAGCACCAACGGAAAGCGACCATGGGAGTGCTGATGTCTTTTTTTATTTCTAGTTTTGATTTACTTTTCAGTATTTCTCTTTGTAACGCCTTAAAGGCATTTGTCAAACATTGTTTCAAGTTTTCAATCTAATAAAAGTGTGTTTCATTTTGGTTTACGAATTTGAATCTCCCTAAGGTCTTTGAAATCATATCATACGCATTTCATTCCCATGCACCTCATAACAGGTACCCTTATAGGTTTCTCATCTTATTCGCTGTTTATTTCAGCACATCATGTCTTCTGAAACATCAACTGATCAAGCTATCAAGGCTCTGCAAGCTCAAAACGCTCAGTTTCAGGAAATGTTCATGAACTTGGCCAAGGGTCAGCAAGATCTAAAGACTCTTATCTTGAAGGATAAGAAGAAGAAGAAGAAGACAGTCTTCCTGAATATGGGTCGTAGGTTCAGGAAAATTTTGCAGGATGTTGACTTATCTCACTCATCTGGAGGGGGAGAAAACCAAGAAGAAAGGAGGGTTCCTAGCCCTGTGGTTTCTGACCATGAGACTAACTTTGACGAAGACCAGTATCCTCCGGCTGAGGATAGATATAAACAGCTTGAAGACCGGTTAAGTGCAATGGAGATCCAGAAGGTACCTGGATTGGACTTTGGTGATTTGGGTTTGTCATCTGGGGTGGTGACCCCCCACAAGTTTAAAGCACCTATCTTTGCTAAATACGACGGGGTCTCCTGCCCAAAGCTACACCTCCGTTCGTATGTTAGAAAGATCCAGCCATATACTGCTGACAAGAACCTCTGGATCCATTTCTTTCAAGATAGTCTCTTAGGGACTCAACTTGAATGGTTTTACCAGCTGGAAGGAGCTAGTATCCGTAATTGGGAAGACCTTGCTGCTGCTTTTTACAAGCAGTACCAATACAATTCCGACCTCTCTCCCACATGTACCCAACTTCAGGGTATGTCTATGGGTGCGAGCGAAGTTTTAAAGACTATGCTCAGAAATGGAGGGACCTTGCTGGAAGAGTACAACCCCCGCTGGATGACAGGGAGTTAGTGGATATGTTTATGAGGACCTAGTCTGGTCCGTATTTCAACCATCTGATTGGAAGTTCATCGTCCGAGTTTACTGAGCTGATAATGATTGGGGAAAGAATTGAAGCCGGTATTAAGAGCGGCAAGATACAGAAGGGTGCTTCGTCAAGTACAGAGAAGAAGCCTTTTAAGAAGGAATCAAGTGCTGTTTACAGTTCAAAAAGCCAGAATCTACCTGAGCGCCTCCAAGCGGTTAATGCGGTTGTTATTTCAAGACCAACTGTTGCCACACAACGCAACAATCAGCCAAGAGCCGAGAGGCCGCAAAGACAATTCACTCATCTCCATATGACACTGTCTCAGATTCTGCCATAGTTGCTAAAGACCAACTTGGTGATTCCGAAGGAAGCCCTGAAGAATCCCAATACAACATCACCGCTATACAACCCGAACGCCCGTTGTGATTTTCACTCCAATAGCCCGGGGCATGATACGAATGACTGTTGGGTCCTGAAGAATAAGGTACAAGATTTGATTGATGCTAAGGAGATTAAGTTCAAAGCGCCCGAAAAGCCTAATGTTATTACTGCTCCAATGCCCAAGCATGGAGTGAATGTTGTAGATGAAGACTCATTTATGAATTCCGTAAAAGACATTGCTACTCCATTGATGACTGTGAAGAAGAACCTTCTATTAGCCGGTTTATTTCCGGGCTGTGGCGAAGGTTGCCGTCTGTGTTTCATCCTACCTACCGGTTGCCATCTATTGAAGTCAGGTGACCAACGCCTGATGGATAATAAAGAAATTATGTTTGAGAAGACTTTTGTTCCTTTGGTTTCTGTTGAAGAAGTTGCTATAATCACCATTTTCGACAATTCTTCCAAGGCTTCCTCGAGAAAGACTGTTAGAATTACATCTGTTCTGAGAATCGCTCCCTTGATCATTATTATTCCTGGACCTATTTCCTATACATCAGATAAAGTTGTCCCATGGCACTACGGGGCTGACGTATATTATCACGGGGTTAAACAAGATTTGTAGGATGAAGAGGCTAATACTGACGTCAGCAATATTGTTGGATCAGTCACCCGCAACAGAAGGCTTTTCTCCCCTGAGATCTCTCCACCTGTTGTTCGGAAGCCTATCGTTATTACACATGCCAGTACATCTGCTACTGTCCCTGTTCTAGTTCCAATTCTTACCCCTGTTGCCGAGTCATCTGACACTCGGGGTAAAGGGATCACCAGTGAGCCTGCCCGGACGGAGGAACCGAAGAAGATTACTGTTGAAGCCTCTAGACAGGAGATAGAGGAAGTTTTAAAAATCATCAAGGAAAGCGACTACAATGTAGTCGAACAGCTGGGGAAAACCCCGTCAAAGATTTCTATGTTGTCTTTATTATTGTGTTCAGAGGCCCATGCTAAGGCTCTGATTGCTTTCCTGAAGACTGTGCATGTGCCGCATGAAACATCTGCTGATCAGTTCAAAGATTGCGTGGCTAGTCTGACAGGAGATAGTGGGTTGGGTTTCTCCGACGCAGACTTGACTGCTAAGGGGAAGAATCACAATTACGCTCTGCATGTCTCCATTGAGTGCATGGGCACTACCTTAGCTCATGTATTGGTGGACACTGGGTCTTCGTTGAACGTTTTACCTAAGAAGGCACTAGACTGGTTAGACTATGAAGGGTTGGAGCTGAAGCCAAGTAACATTGTGGTTATGGCCTTCGATGGGTCCAAGAGAATGGTACATGGAGAAGTGGATATTCCGGTTAAGGTTGGTTCTCAGACCTTCGCATCTACTTTCTATGTGATGGACATTCGACCATCTTATTCTTGTTTGTTGGGTCGCCCGTGGATCCATAAAGCTGGGGCAGTGACTTCTATGCTTCACTAGATGCTGAAATACCCAGTCAAGGGGAAAATTGTTATGGTACGAGGAGAAGAGGAGTACATGGTGAGCCACCTTAACTCTTTCCGATATGTAGAGATGGATGGGGAGTTCATTGAGACCCCGTTTCAACATTTTGAAGAGGTTCCCCAGATGCTGGCATCAACTGAAACTGTTGTTGAAGATCCTCCAATGAAGATGGCTTCCCTAAAGGATGCCCGGGCTGTTGTTGAGAAAGGTGGGTATGCAAATTGGGGCCAACTCCATGATTTTGCACATAAGACTAACAAGTTTGGTTTGGGTTTCACTGCAGAAGCTCAAAAGGCTGTATAGCATGCACGGATCGGAGGACCTCCCCTGTTTATCAGCAATTCAAGAGTGAATGCCATTGAAGACGGTGATGAAGAATCTGAGTTTGACAGTTGGATCTACCCGACTATTGATGGCGGATTAAGCAATTGGACGGCAAATGAATTTATCCCAATTTATTTTATTACCTAGTAATGAGACTTTTGTTTTGAATTTGTAACAAACAATTTTTGAACTTTGCGGCCCGGTGTCTTACCCGAGGCACCGTGGTTTTGTTTGTGAGGGCTTGATATTTGTCATCTCCATATATCATTAATAAAAGCAATGGACGTTTCTTGCATTTCAAATTTTGCGCTCCTTGTTTTTCCTTTTTTTATATATTGCAAAATAGATATTTTACACACACTCACATATACAGGTCTACATCCACTCTGGATCCCACTGATAACGACTCTGCTACTGCCAGTTATGACTTCAAAAGTCCGATCAACTTAGCCGAAGACGAAGGTGAAGATGATTGCGAAGTGCCTGGTGAACTTGCTAGACTGTTACTTCAGGAAGAGAAGGCTATTCAGCCGCATGAGGAGCCAGTGGAAACAGTGAATCTGGGTACAGAGATAGACAAGAGAGAGGTCAAGATCGGTGCAAATCTGGAGTCTAGTGTTAAACAACGGTTGTTTCAGATGCTGCGTGACTATGTTGAGATCTTTGCCTGGTCTTATGAAGATATGCCTGGGTTGGAAACCGATATTGTGGTTCACCGCCTGCCTACCAAGGAAGATTGTCCTTTGGTAAAACAGAAAGTTTGCCGAATGCGCCCGGAGATGTCTGAGAAAATTAAGGCTGAAGTGATGAAACAGTTTGACGCCGGTTTTCTAGCAGTTACTTCTTACCCACAGTGGGTAGCCAACGTGGTTCCTGTGCCAAAGAAGGATGGTAAAGTTCGAATGTGTGTTGACTATAGGGATCTGAACAGGGCAAGTCCCAAGGATGATTTCCCTCTGCCTCATATCGACGTTCTGGTTGACAACACCTCACAACATAAGGTCTTCTCCTTTATGGATGGTTTCTCCGGTTACAATCATATTAAAATGGCTCCCGAGGATATGGAGAAGACAACCTTTGTTACTCAATGGGGTACCTTTTGCTACAAGGTCATGCCTTTCGGATTGATGAATATTGGGGCAACGTATCAGCGTGCCATGGTCGCTTTGTTCCACGACATGATCCACCATGAGATTGAGGTATACATTGATGACATGATTGCAAGATCCCAGACTAAGGAAGAACATCTAGACCATCATTAGAAGCTATTTGACAGGTTGAAGTTGTACAAGCTGAGGTTAAACCCGAACAAGTGCACCTTCGGGGTGAGATCTGGTACGTTGCTGGGTTTCGTCGTAAGTGACAAAGGTATTCAAGTGGATCCTGCAAAGGTGAAGGCTATACAGGAAATGCCAGCTCCTTGAATAGAGAAAGAAGTCAGAGGCTTTCTGGGATGTCTGAACTATATTGCCCGATTCATCTCGCATCTGACTGCTACTTGTGAGCCAATCTTCAAGTTACTGAAGAAAGATCAAGTGGTAAGATGGAACGATGAATTCTAGGCCGCTTTCGAAAGGATCAAAGAGCATCTCCAAGAGCCACCTATTCTGATGCCTCCAGTTAAAGGGAGACCTTTGATCTTATACTTGACAGTACTCGACAACTCAATGGGGTGTGTGCTAGGGCAGCATGACGAGTCTGGCCGAAAAGAGCATGTTATTTATTACCTTAGCAAAAAGTTTACCGACTGCGAGACCCGATACTTGTTGCTTGAGAAAACTTGCTGCGCTTTGGAATGGGCTGCTCGCCGGCTGAGACAGTATATGCTGACTCACACTACTCTATTAATATCAAAGATGGATCCAATCAAGTATATCTTTGAAAAGCCTGCCTTTTCTGGAAGAATAGCAAGATGGCAGATGATTTTGACTGAGTATGACATCTAGTATACGACCCAAAAGGCAATCAAGGGAAGTGTGTTGGTAGATCACCTGGCACATCAGGCAGTGGACGATTACCAGTCTATGAACTTTGAATTCCCAGATGAGAGCATCATGATAGTAACTGACTGTGAGACACCTGGACCGGATGAAGGACCTGAGGAAGGATCCCGATGGTTTATGCACTTTGATTGAGCTTCGAACGCTTTGGGTAATGGCATTGGTGCCGTAATCATATCTCCTAAAGGCTCTCATACTCCGTTCATCACCCGACTATGTTTCAACTGCACCAACAATATGGCGGAGTATGAAGCGTGCATCATGGGTCTTCGAGCAGCAATTGACCTAAGGATTAAGTTCCTGAGTGTATTCGGAGATTCCGCTCTCGTGATCAGTCAGATCAAAGGCGAGTAGGATACGAAACACCCTAATCTTATTCCTTACAAAGAGTATGTGTTGACGTTGCTTCCACATTTCGAGGAGATAACCTTTGAACACTTCCCAAGAGAGGAGAATTAGTTAGCGGACGTGCTAGCTACGATGTCTTCTATGTTCAAAGTCAATTGGGAGAACGAAGCTCCCCGGATTACCATTGAAAGGTTGGACGAACCTGCACATTACTGTGATATTGAGACTGAAGAGGCAACAGATAAACCCTGGTTTCATGAGGTGAAGAGGTATCTTGAGGCTCACGAATACCCCGAGGGTGCATCTGTTAATGATAAAAAGTTTCTGAGGAGGTTTGTCGCGAAGTTCTTCATCAGTAATGGTATCCTTTACAAGCGTAACCATGATTCAACCTTACTGCGATGTGTGGATAAGAACGAAGCAGAAAATATTATGGTAGAGTTACATGAAGGTACTTTCAGAACTCATTCCAGTGGACATACCATGGCAAAGAAAATCCTTCGGGAAGGATATTATTGGTCCACTATGGAAGCCGACTGTTATCAGCATTCTCGGACATGTCATAAGTTCCAAGTCTATGATGATAAGGTGCACATACCTCCAGTTCCTCTGAACGTCTTGACGGCACCTTAGCCTTTTGCAATGTGGGGCATCAACATGATCGGTGAGATCAGACCTACAGCGTCCAACGGGCATCATTTCATCCTGGTAGCTATTGATTACTTTACAAAGTGGGTTGAAGCAGCTTCCTTTGCTACTATAACCAAGAATGTCGTGGCACGTTTCATTCGGCATAATCTGATTTGTTGATACGGTGTACCCGAGAGGATCATTACAGATAATGGTACAAATCTCAACAATAAGATGATCACCAAACTCTGCAAACAGTTCAAGATACAACATCAAAACTCTTCTCCTTACCGGCCAAAGATGAATGGGGCTGTAGAAGCGGCTAATAAGAACATTAAGAAGATTGTGCAGAAGATGATGATGACATACAAAGACTGGCACGAGATGCTACCTTTTGCTCTTCATGGGTACCGTACTTCAGCGCGAACGTCAACAAGGGCAACACCCTATTCCTTGGTTTATGGCATGGAGGCCGTCTTGCACATTGAAGTTCAGATACCCTCTTCGGATTATGAAGGATGCAGGTTTGAGCGAAGATGACTGGATTCAGACCTGGCTTGATCAGTTGAACTTAATCAACGAAAAGAGACTTACTGCTATTTGTCATGGTCAGACTTATCAAAAGCGGGTGATCAAGGCATTTAACAAGAAAGTCAGACGACAAGAGTATCAAGTTGGGGATCTGGTTATCAAGCGCATCATTCAACCACAAGGTGATCCCAGGGGCAAATGGACCCCTACTTACGAAGGGCCATTTGTGGTTAAGAACATTTTCTCAGGAGGAGCTATGATTCTAACCACCATGGATGGTGACGACCTTCCTCACCCCGTCAATGCAGACATAGTGAAAAAATATTACGCATAATAAAAGACCCGCTAGGTTGACTGGCCTAGGCAAAAATAAGGGCTTCCCGGCGAACCAAAAAGGGTTCGGGAAAAAATAAGGGATGAAAATGAAAAAATCTGTACACCCGGCAAGTCGAAAACCTGAAAAGGCGGCTTGGGCAAAAAAGGGTATCCCGGTGGACTGAAAACCCGAAAGGGCGGTCCAGGCAAAAATTAGGGATCAAAGCGTAACACTATGTCTCATTGGATCACCTCGCAACCAGACTTCGGTATCGACTATCAAGCTCGGACGGCACTAATCAATCTGATCTACCTTTAACCAAGTAGCAAAGTGATGAGATGCTCGAGGACATAAGGGCAATAGCAGAGTTGGAACCCAGTGGGATTATTCACATAGCTGTTTTTCTTTGTTTATTACAAATTGTATAAATTCTTTTTGTTCAACGGCATTCTCTTACTAGGACGTCAGCCTCTTATACAAAAACGCCTATTTACAGGCCAAACTTCAAAATCAATACAATTCATTTTCAGAGAAAATTCAAACTAATTTTCCTTTTTCTGTTTTGTTTTGCAAAGAACGTCCAATGTTCATTTTTGATATATGCATTTGACATTAATTGCTGCTCATAAATATTTACATGCGAAACAAAAGACGATTACTTGTAATATCAGAAACAGGGGCAAATGAGAAATGTCCAAACTGTACAGTTGCTCTGTCCACTAGGTACAAGGTAAATTTAGCTGAAGAATATGGCTAAGGTGCATTCACTCCCCGCAGAGTAAGAAAAGACAGTAATGTTAGCTCTGCCCAACCGAGACTCGCAACCGCGAACGAATTGGTAATATTCTCCCCAAGCAGTGTTTATCTACCATCAGCACTGAAAAGTCTTACCGTCCCCGGCGAAGTATAAAATATCCCCAGTGGAGTTTGAAAATTCTCCCCAACGCAGTCTGAAAAATCTTCCCCAGTGGAGTGTGGAGAATCATCCCCAGTAGACTTTGAAAGGTTATCCCCAGTAGAGCCTAAAAGGTTATCCCCAGTGAAGTCACAACTGAAGATCATCCCCAGCAAGGTTCATTCCTTTCACAAACAAGAATTCAATCCCCAATAGGATTCAGTATCACCAGCAATGGTAATTTATCCCCAACAGAATTTATCAACGGAATCCTCAGTAGAGCATCTCTTCCCCACAGAGTAATCTCCTCATCAGTTTATTCCCCAACAGAGTTATCCTCTCCTGTAGGTTTATTCTCACAATCATCTTCATTCGCTATCCCCAGCGGAAACGAAGAATTCAACTCTTTTCTCCAGCAGCTATCCGGGATTTATTTTCCCCAGCTAAAAACATTACATTTCCATACATTATGACACATGCATATACGCATCATACAACACAATCTCATTTATTTTGAGAACACCATTGCCTGATACATATCATGCATCACATACAACTAACCTTTACCTTTCAGGAAGGATGCGTTAAATTCTCACAAAATTCAAAGTTTTGAAGCCTTTACCTCAGTCGAATTACTGACAAGTTATTAAATCTCAGCAGAGATGTTTTCTCAGTTGAATTACAGACAAAGTCCTAAATCTTGACAAAGTATTCCTCCGTTGACTTACAGACAGGTTCCTAAATCTCAACAGAGAGGTTTTCTCGGTTGAATTACGGGCGAGTTCTTAAATCTCGACGAAGATGTTTCCCTAAGTCGAATTACTGACAAGTTCTTAAATCTCAACAGAGATGCTTTTCTCAGTTGAATTATAGACAAGGTCCTAAATCTCGACAAAGTATTCCTCCATTGAATTACAGACAGGTCCCTAAATCTCAGCAGAGAAGTTTTCTCAGTTGAATTACGGGAAAGTTCTTAAATCTTGACGAAGATGTTTCCCTCCAGTCGAATCACGAAGAAGTTCTTAAATCTCAGCAGAGATGTTTTCTCAGTTGAATTACAGACAAAGTCCTAAATCTCGACAAAGTATTCCTCCGTTGAAGTACAGACGAGTTCCTAAATCTCAGCAGAGAAGTTTTCTCGGTTGAATTACAGACAAGTTCTTAAATCTCAGCAGAGATGTTTTCTCAGTTGAATTACAGACAAAGTCCTAAATCTCAACAAAGTATTCCTCCATTGAAGTACATACGAGTTCCTAAATCTCATCATAGAAGTTTTCTCGGTTGAATTACGGACAAGTTCTTAAAACTCAACAGAGATGTTTTCTCAGTTGAAGTATAGGCAGGTTCCTAAATCTCGACACCTCAGTTGAATTACGGGCAAGTTCCTAAATCTCGACACCTCAGTTGAATTACGGGAAAGTTCCTAAATCTCGACACCTCAGTTGAATTACAGGCAAGTTCCTAAATCTCGACACCTCAGTTTAATCACGGGAAAGTTCCTAAATCTCGACACCTCAGTTGAATTACAGACGAGTTCCTTTCCCTCAACAAAGATCAGACTTCCCTAGCGGAATTTTCCACAACAACAGGTATACAAGCTCTCGCTAAGGAATATTTTATGCGATCGACACTCCTTCAGATGGCATCTTTAAGCCCATCCTCCCGTCAGCAATCTCCAAATGGAATTTGTAAGCCCATTCCCGACATCACAAGGTTGATACCACTTCATGCGAGTGCAAATTTCTGGGCACTCTAGTGTTCAATCATCTTCCACCTTCGGATCACGAAAGGCATGAAAGCCAATCTACATCTTCAGGTTTAAGAAGATTTAACAGGGTAAGCTGTTGTACCCCAAAATTTTCCCTCCCATATTTCTCAAAACATTGCAAGAAAGATCTCCAAGTTGCTCAAAGTAGCCCAAGAGTTGGTCAGACAAGCTCTCTCCTAAGGCAGTCTACCCCAAATTAGGGTTTTGTATTGCATCAAGATCCTTGAGTCCAAATGACCTCAAGTGCTCCCCAATGTCCTAATATGTTCTCAAGATCATCCATGTCAAGTTTCAAGCCTTGCAGAGGAAGTTTGCTCAGTCAATTGCTCAAAGGTCCAAAAATCGACTATGCTAGGGCAAAAGTCAACTGTGACCTACATATAGTCAAAATTCAAGATTTTTTGTCAACATTCTCATTTTGAAGGATATTTAATAATTTGATCAAGGGTTGATCATGATTCATCAAAGATTGCTCACAACTCATCAAGATTCAAAAGTTGCTAAATTAGGGTTTTGTAGGAAAAGTCAACCCAACTTTGACCAAGCATAACTTTCTCACACTTTATGATAAATGACCCATCCAAATCTCATTTTTAAGAGGATGAAATTACCTACAATCCATCTTCATACCCCAAGATCAAAATATGCACTCACAAGAAGTTATGAATTTTGACATTATAGGTCATTTTTGAAAGTCAACAAAAACACCTTTTTTGTCAAAGTTTATAACTTGAGAATGGAATATCAAAATGAGATGAGACCAAAATAGTGGATTAGATAACATCTCAAGCTTTCTAAAAAGTCCAAGAACACCTCCAAAAGTTCAAAATTGAAGAAGTTATGCATTGTTGAAATTGGACTTTTTTGCAAAATTGCCAAAAGTCAACTATCCCCAAAACTTCAAATTTTGCCAAATGGACCCATTCTTTTTCACTTGTTTTGAGTTTGCATTATTGTCCACGTGCTCTAGACTTGGCCATGTGTTCATACTATATTTTTATTATTTAATTTGATTTTTATTTGAATTAATTCATTTTAAATCAAATAAAATCACATAAAATCAAAAACATTGAAAACTAAAGATCTTGTGATCATTTCAGGTTTCAATAGACAGCTTGCATCCTTCCAAACTCGTATCAAGCCACGTGGGTACAAAAATATTGCAAATGAGCCAATTTTGGAAAGCTTTAATGGAGGATAAAATCAAATCTCAAAATCATCAATGGAGGAAGATTTGGACAGAATTTTTTACCCTAATGTATTGTACAATACATAAGGAGGCGAGAGGGATAGAAATCAGGGTTGAAAATCAATTGTGGAGGCAGAACAAAGTTTGAAAAAAACAAGAAAAAGCTTGAGATCAAAATCAATCATAGAGGCATTTTCAGGGCTTGGCAAGTGTCTCAATCTCTTCCTAGCAATCACCACAAGCGAAAGCAAGCAGAACCACGCATTTTCAGACCCTCATACGCACTGTAAGTCATTCGTAACATGGCCTTGTTCTTGATTTTGTATCTTTGAAATTAGGCATGGTTAGCATGAATTGATAGCATATTTTGAATCTACAAGTCATTTGCAAGCTTTTTGTAATAACCAATTGCACTTATCTGACCTATATGGAGATCCACCATTGCTAGGGTTTGGTTCTTGTTTTTGGGTTTTTTCGTTTCAGGAAAAATTGGCCATGACAATGGCTATGGTTATGATCAGCAGGTTGAGACGAACTCAACCATGGTACTAGAATGCATTTCCATGGCCTGTACAGGATTTTAGAGATGCCTGGTTTGTAGTGACGGACCTCTGTCCGTAGGTATAGGTCCTGGAACTTTTAGCAACGGTTCAATGAAGGAGATGAAGGCGTGTCACGCCATCATTGGACCATTCAAATAATTGCGCTTTTTTTTATTTTCTGACCATTGAATTTTGTTTTATTATATTATTATTTATTTGTGTTATACTAAAAATTAAAACAACATGGCGTGGTGGCAAGCATATTGTGTATTTCCCTTCAGGACCTGGGTTCGAATCCCAGGTCCCCCATTTTCTCAATAATATTTTCTTGCAGATAATCCAGTGCACATGCCAGCCTAGACACACCATACTCCCTCACCAATCAACACGCCAGATGGCCAGGTGGCCAGATTTGGTGGTCAAATATTGAAGGAGCACCATAAAGCCAGTCAATGCATGTGCACAGGATCACCAAAAGTCAATTGGATCAGCTGCTATTGGGCCAACAAATTGCTTTCTGCACCTCCAAATAATCAGGCCCATTCTCTTTTTCTCATATTTTATTTATTTTAATTCAATTATTTTATTTTGTTTAAATTAATTACTAACCATTAACAAATTTTTCTTTTTATCAAAAAATCACAAAAATATCATTTTGTCCAATTAAAATTCAGAATTTTATTTTTTCTTTAATAAATTTTAATGAATTAATTAGGTTTTTAATTCTAGAATAACTTTAATTTATTTTTGTAAATAAATAAAATCAATTAGAATTAATTAGGTTTTAACATAATTTAATTATTTTAATTTCTTTCTTAAATTAACAAAAACTCCAAAAACATGTCATTAATTATTTTTCCATTAATTAATTGATTTAGTATTTAATTTAGGACTTAATTTCTTTTCTTAAAATAAAAACAACAAAAAAAGAATTTTCTTTTATAAGGGTCAAAACCCTAATTCGCATTGGATTTAATTTCGCGTCGCGCTTTATTTTTCTTTATCCAATTATTGATGTATCTGCTCCCAGCTTGTAATAGTTTTAAATAGGACATTTATTATTTTACCGCTTTATTTTATTTTCAAAGGGTTGCTTTTGGCGATGTAAATACCCGACGCCTTGTAATAATTAGTTTTAAATTCCGCCTTTAATTTCTGCTAATTATAACTGCTAGATGTTTGATAATAGGGGTTGCATGACAAGAATGAATGCTTAATCTTAAAATCAAATTAGATCACCCTTAACATGTGCAAAGATAAAAATATCTGAAAACGACACACTCGCACATGCGCACTCTTAGAGTACACCCCACTTGGTTGCCTTCGTACACGGTCATTGATTATAGGTCGTTTTAGAGGTCGTCCTCTTGTCTAAAAGATCATAGTCGCCTCGAAATAGTTGCCTCGGATATTGTTGCCTCGAACAAATGATCTAAGACATTAGGGTTACCGCTAAGGCGTCCTAACATTGCTTTAGTGACCGTATGTCACTCATTCGGATTGACCCTCAAAATTCCAACGACGATGCTACCTACTCACTAATAGTGGGATAGCATTGCCTAAAGGAAATTAGCATAGAACGATTCCTTTCTCGAGTAGGTAGATTAGTTCTTAGATACTTGCTCATCCAAAACAAACTTTTTCTCACACTCACACCCCTTTTCAAACAAAGTTTTCAAAAACACTTCATTACACTCTTGAGGACAGAAGCAAGAGTTAAATCAAAGTTAAAAACCAAAACTTTTTCAAACCCACAAGCACAAAGAAAGCATTTTGAAAATGATGAGCAAGAACCTAAGAGCCCGTAGATAACTACGGATAGAAAGGGTGCTAATATCTTCCCTTTCTATAATCTACCCCCCGTACTCAGAAATATCTCGAAAAAGGAATTTTTCTGTGCTTTTTTCCTTTCCTTGTTGGATAAAATAAAAGTTGGTGACGACTCTTGCTTACCGCGACATTTTGCAAAAACAAACGCAAAACGCGAACCAGCATACCAAAAACAGTCAGTTCTCTCACCGTATCACAGAAAGCATACTGTTACAAAAGGTATCCTGACTCCTGTAAGGCTTTACTCAAAATCCAAAGTTGAATTACAAACTTATTTACTTGCTAAAAACGCATTTTTCAAAACTTCAAGACAAGCATAAACTTTGCATTACTTGAATATCACTGTTTGCATATGGCTATTTGTTTGACAACGGAGAAATTCACACGAATATCCAGTGAATGAAAACTCTCTCAGTGAACAAAATCAATTCAAGAAGAATGACACTTCCAGTGACTAATCTCCTATCAACAGGGGGACATGACATGTCACTATCTGTCACACCTGGGGAAGTCCAGTCAAGATTCCAAGAAATCTCTCAAGAAGTGCAGAGTGACCAGGGGAAAGTCTCCATCTCCGTCACTTGGGGCATTGAACGTAAATCTCAGCAAAGGGTTACGCACAATCAAACATTTTGTGGCAGTGCCACAAACACTTGCTACTAGGGGCACTGACAAATCTCCCCAAAATACTTCTCATAGGATGATTCCCCAGCAAGAGTTTAATCTCTGAAAACCTTTCCCCAGCTGAGACAACCTCAAGAGTCCTCGAGTACTTTCCCCAAGGAAGTCGTCACCTCTCTAACAGACCGACAACGAGATTTATTTCCCCAACAAACAATAGGATTCCCCAGCTTGAGGTGGCCTCTCCAACTACTACAAATCAAAGGACCACAATTCCCTTTCCCTAGTAGACTACTCTATAATCCTAACAAGTTACTGTGAGACTTGGGCCCGATCAGATATCAGTTCAACTTCGACCCCAGTAGAGCAACGGACAACCGAGACTCCAGAACTCTTTTTCCAAGCAGGGATCAATACTCTCCAACAGAGTTTTCAATATTCCCCAACAGAGTTCTCCTCAAACAACAAAATAGGAACCCCCGGTGGAAATATTCTAAGCAAAGTTTGAAGACACACCAACTCTTCAACAACAGTCTAGGATTTAACGACTCCCCGAAATTTGTCAAGGATTTATTTTCCCAGACAAAAATACATTCATTAACATTTCACATTTCATACATCCTATTTACATACATGATAAGTGCATACAACACAATCTCATTTATTTTTGAGAACATCATGACATCATGCATTTCATACATCATGACATTGCATACAGCTAACATTTTACCTTTTTCATGAAAAGGTCAAACAACAGATGGCTACGATCAAACTTTTCAAGTTCCAGATTAATACCTGTAACAAGCCAGGAAAACTATCCGTGGATGACTCATTATGGATTAATACCTGTAATAAGTCAGGAAAATTATTTACATGAAGAGATTGAAGACTAACACCTGTAACAAGCCAGGAAAACTATCTTTCTTTCTCAGGACAAAGATTAATACCTGAAACCAGACAGGACAAGTATCTACTCAACCAACTGAGGCAACCCTACACTGGTTCCTCCTTTCCAAGATGAAGTTTTACACGGACTCATCATGTAGCAACCCTACACAGGTTCCTTCTTTCCAAGATGAAGTTTTACACTGACTCATCATTGAAGCAACCCTACACAGGTTCCTTCTCACTTCCAGATGCAGTTTTACACGGACTCATCATCAAGTAACCCTACACAGGTTCCTCCTTTCCAGATGCAGTTTTACATGGACTCATCATCAGGAAAACCTACACAGGTTCCTCCTTTCCAGATGAAGTTTTACACTGACTCATCATGAAGCAACCCTACACAGGTTCCTTCTTTCCAAGATGAAGTTTTACACTGACTCATCATTGAAGAAACCCTACACAGGTTCCTTCTCACTTCCAGATGCAGTTTTACACGAACTCATCATCAGGCAACCCTACACAGGTTCCTCCTTTCCAGATGCAGTTTTACACGGACTCATCATCAGGAAACCCTACACAGGTTCCTCCTTTCCAGATGCAATTTTACACGGACTCATCATCAGACAACCTTACACAGGTTCCTCCTTTCCAGATGCAGTTTTCATCAGGAAACCCTACACCGGTTCCCTCTCTTCCCAAGATGAAGTTTTACACTGACTCATCATAAAGCAACCCTACACAGGTTCCTTCTTTCCAAGATAAAGTTTTACACTGACTCATCATGAAGCAACCCTACATAGGTTCCTTCTTTCTAAGATGAAGTTTTACACAGACTCATCATCAAGCAACCCTACACCGGTTCCCTCTCTTCCCAAGATGCAGTTTTACACGGACTCATCATCAAACAACCCAACCTTCCGATACAGTTCAGATGCGCTCTAGACACGGACGCCATGTTGGCAATCATTCAGTTCCAGCTTACAGATACAGTCCAACAATCATTTCTGGATGGCATCTTTAAGACCATCTCCAACAATTATCCATTATCTCTCCAAATGGAATCTTTAAGCCCATTCCCTACACAATCAATCACAACATCATCGAGTGCAAATTTCTAGGCACTCTAGTGTTCAATCATCTTCCACCATTAAATCACGAATGGCAGAATTACCAATCTAATTCTTCAGGTGTAAGAAGATTGAATAGGGGAAGTTGTTGTACCCCAAAATTTTCCCTCTCATTTCTCAAGGGATCTCCCTGGATCCCAGGTTTGCTTCTATCAAGTTTCCAAGCCTTGAACTACAAAATTTCCAAGAAAATCACTCATAAGGGCAAAATGGTCATTTGCATGCTGAAAAGTCAAACTTTGAATTTTTGATCAAAATCAAGCTTCAAGAATCATATTTCATCAAGACACGTTGAAATATGAAGTTTTGTTTCATCAAAATCCAAAAAGTCAAAATTCTAAATACTTAGAATTTTTTCTAAGTGTTTAAGAAAATATGACAATTTCAGAACTTCTGACCAGATTATCACCATAACACTCAGCAAATTCTAGACACTCTCAAGGCAGAGTTTGGTCAGAATTTCTGGGCAAGTTTTCACAAAAAGCTTCAGTCAAAGGTTGCAAACATGACGCTTTAATTAGAACATGTGGAAGCAATGTTCTCCTTCAGAACATGCTGGAGCCAGAAGATACAAAGATCAGAGGATGGATGCTACACTGAAGTAGAACTTCTGATCCAGAACTAAACCATGGTGTAGAATCTCACATTACAGGATTTCTGGTTGTGATAAGTCTCATCATCATTTAATGCTCACAACTACTTTTCGAGTCTTTATCCAAAGGATTTTCACCACGTGTACCCCAACTGCCTTGGGAAGACAAAATTTTGTGCAAAAGTATGCTAAGCCCATGCGCTGCTTTTACTTTTCCTTAATTCATGCTGACAAATCCAGCTTAGGCGCTGCTAACCATCCTACTTGATGCATTGAACCATGCTTGTTTAAGCTTACTTCAAGAGTAAGTCAGCTTCTAGCATATGACGTTGGCGCCACTTGACATCTCCAAACTGCAAAACCTTTGCCTATAAATAGAACACCATTGGCCATTGAGAAAGGGGGGGGGATTTGAGAAAGAAAAGATCTAAACCCCTACTAAAATTCCAAGGGTCCAAAAGAGAGAAGAGGAAACAGGGACAACCTTCGCAAATCCAAAACAAAACCTTTTGCTCCCCCCCTTTGAATCAAATAACACAACCACTCTTCTGTCACTCTCGTTGACACCGGAATATCAAAAGGCAGCAACTCAAAGCTCCAAGCACGTTCCAGGTTCAAGGTAAGTCTTTCTGACTTTGCTTGTTTTTCATTCTGAACATCATTAACATGTAAATATCCTAGTATTAATGTTGTACATACCATTGCATGAATAGCAAAACTATGGATCATAACTTCTTGATTAGGTCTAGACTCAGATTTGGGATTAGAACTTCTATAAACTATTGTGCTGTTATCCTTCTGAATTGCTGATTGTTAAAAACTGAATAAATTGCTGATGTGCTGATTAAGAGTTGAAATATGGCATAAAACTTCTGATGTTCATTCATAGTTTTAACATACAGAACTTCTATGATTTTTCTTACTGTTAAACACACATAGAACTTTTGAGTTCTCTTCACTGTTTTAACACACATAACTTCTATGATTTTCCTCACTGTTAACACACACTGAACTTCTGATTCTTACATGCTGATAACGCACTGAACTGCTGATGTTCACTCACTAGCTCAGCATAATACAAAGCTTCTGATGATTCACTCATTGTTTTAACACAACACAGAACTTCTGAGTTCTCCTTACATGTTAAATACACTGAACACTTAGAGTTTCTGATTTGTACATGCTGATAACGCACTGAACTGCTGATATCTCCTCACTGTTTTTATGTAATACAGAACTTCTGACTGTGGCCCACTGTTTGAATACCACCCAGAACTTCTATGTTTGTCCTCTAACATTTCTTACAGGACCTCAAAGTTTATCAATCCATAACTTCTGATTCCACTGACGTCTCCTGCTGAGTCACAGTGCTCTTGGCTTCAGAACTTCTGAACCCAGTTGTTCTTCTTGTAGCAGCACGTTGTTTCTATCTTGCATTTATTTTCCTTTTAATCATTTTTAATATTAACATAAAAAACATAAAAAGATTTTCCTTTTAATTTATTTCCTTAAGACAAAAACATTTTCTAAACAAGTCCATTTCTTTCTTATATTATGCATTTCAATATGGTTGTAATACATAATTAGGACTTAAATTCCTTGCAATCCCCATTCGTAAATATGTACCCCCATCCCCAAAATATTGTAATAGCGTAGGACTTTAAATTTCTGCAATTTATCGCTTTCGAATGCAAATGCTAGTAATTAGGGTGTGTATGGAAAGACATGAAATTGACAAATAGATCACCCTAATCAAAGATTAAATGCATGCAAATCAAACACACTTGCACATTAGCACCCCTAGGGTGATTCCACTTGTTTCCTTACGAAAATGGCCATGTTATACATGTGGGATGTCTTAGGACAAATAAAAATACAAGATCATAGTCCCTCGATGATGCTATCAAAGTTTCCGTTCAAAATGATCTTAGTCCCTAAAATAAAAGTGCTAAGTCATATCACAACATTTCTATCATGGTCATACGATAACCCAATTCCCGTCCCTTCACATCCAACGATGGGGCTTCTTACCAAAACAATGGTAAGATAGCAACGTCTAAAGGAGAAGGAAAAAGAACACCTAAAGACCTTTTGAGTAGGTAGAATGCTCCTAATTACTTGCTCAATTTCAAAACAAACATCCTTGCTATTTTCACAAACAAACACTTTCAAAAACACTTTCAAAACACTTTCTAAACATGGAATATTTTCAAAAGCTCAACACTTTGTATACGTTCTTACGAACAAGGACTATTACAAAGTTTGCCTAAACGATGGCACCTTTTCAAAATACTTTCAAAAACCACACAAAGCACATTTTTTAAACAAAAGCAAGTGATCTAGCAAGTAACTAAGAGCCCATGGAAAACCATGGATGAAAAGGGTGCTAATACCTTCCCTTTTCACAATCTACCCCCCGAACTCAAGAAAACATCTCTAAAGGAATTTCCTTTGCTTTTTCACCTTTCCTTATTGGATAAAAGAAAAGTCGGTGGCGACTCTTGCAAAACCGCAACATTTGTGAACACAAACGCAAAACACCTCAAGTCAATTCTCCCACCGTATCATAATATCATGCATCATTCTCACTTCTGTCTTGATTTCAAGAGTTTCCCGGAGTCTTATCATCTTCTCTTTGTCTTCAGAATTCAAGTTATCGCGTCAGTGCAACACTCGTGCTAAGAGAAGATGGAAAACATTAAGAAAGATATCTTTGAACTCCGCAAAGAGGTAACTACTCTGAAGGCTGATATGGAGTATCTAACTGCTTTGGTTGAAACTTTGGTTGCTGCCCAAGTGAATCCTTCTGGGAAGGAAGAAGAGATGGAAAAGGTCTTCATAGAGACTCTGAAGTTATTCTTTCATGAGAAGGTGATAGTCAATGCGCATAGTGATTTCCTTGAAAAAGTGAATGTGGGAGTTGTGATACGGTGGGAGAACTGACTTGAGGTTTTGCGTTCGTATTCGCACTTGTGCGGTTGAGCAAGAGTCGCCACCGACTTTTTATTTTATCCTAAAGGAAAGGTTAAAAAAGCACAGCAAAAACCTTTTGAGATATTTCTTGGGTTCGGGGGGTAGATTATGAAAAGGGAAGGTATTAGCACCCTTTTCATCCATGGTTATCCATGGGCTCTTAGTTACTTGGTTTTTTAGATCACTTGCCTTGTTTTTCGATTGCTTGAAAATGGTGTGTGTGTGGGTGCTTTTTTGAAAATGTTTTGGAAAAAGATGCCTTGTCTTAGGAAACTAATGTATTTGACTCGTGATTGATTGTTTTACAAAAGTGTGGATCTTTTCGAAAAGATGTTTCAAAATGTTTTGAGAGTTTTGCTTTGAAATTGTTGTGGATTGCGGTTTTTGAAAAGAAGGCAAGTGTTTTTGCAAGTTTGATCTCAAGTAACTAAGAGTTTTGTCTACCCTATTGTACTCAAAGGTTTTTTGTCATGTTTTAACCCCTTTTAACAATTTTGTTCTACCATTGAAATTGGTGGACAATCTTGCGTTTAGGAAGTTTATTCGGGACGGGCGCGGGTCATCGTATGGACCATGAATGCAATGGTGCCAAGTGTCTTTGGCAATTTGCTTTGAAGGGACTATGATCATTCCGTTTAGACAACACTTTGAGACTTATGATCATTTGATTTTGTTTTGCCAAAGATACTCGACGTGCAAGCATGGCCCATTTTGGAAGGCAACGTGTGGGATTACCCTAGAGGGTGCAAGTGTGATTGTGTATTGATTACATGTATTTGTCTTGTATTAGGTTATCTAGCGTTTGGTTTTATGTACATACAAACCCTAGGTCTAACCATGGTACAATTGGAAAACTGTAAAGTGCGGAAATGTAAAATCTACGCTATTACAAAATAGTATCCGGGAGTGGGGGTATAAATGTACAAAAGGGGATGAGACTTATAGTATCCAATAAGTTACAACCAAATCGAATGTGCGATCAAATGTAAATATCGAATATACAAATATAAGATAAACAGATGTGTATAGGGCAATGTGAATGTATAGGTGTAAGTGTGAGATGTATATGAGTATGTGCAATTATTTACAAGTGCGATAATGTGAGATTGAAGCGTATTAGAGTTTTTGACCTAGATATGCGTTTTAATGAATCTTTGATTTGTATATTTAATTATGTACAAAAAGAAAAATGTTCAAGTTTTAATTAAGAAATGTATCTTTATTTGTTTATATACAAAAGGTATTTAATCAAATGTTTGTGAATTTTAATATTAGAAAAAATGTATTTAAATTGTTATGTACAAAGTTTTAAATTAAAAGAATGGGAAAAGCTTTTTATTTTAACTATATGATAGAAATGTGATATGTACAAATGTATTTTAATTAAAAGAATAAAAAGAAGTATTTTCAATTTTTAATTATATGATAAAAAGGTATTTTATTATTTGTATGATTTTGTAATAAAAAAAAGAGTGTTTATACAATTATAAAGAAAAGAGGTTAGTGTTTTTAAAATTAATTAAATTAAGTATAGAAAAGAAAGTTTTAATTAGATAAAATATGTTTTTCTTTTTTAAGTATTAGTATTAATGTGATTTTTGTAAAGAATAAAAGAAAATGTTGTTTTAAAATAAAAAGAAAAGAAATTTGTGTTAATATGGAATGTTTTTGTTGAAAAGAATTAGGATCATGTTTGTTTTTATAAAAAGGGTTTAAAAATCTAAATGGGCTTAGATGAACATCAGAAACGGGTCAAGCCCACTGAATGCTGGAGCAGCGTTTTAGGGTTAGGCGTTTGTTTGTTCAGTGAGGTAACGCGTTAGGGTTTGAGCGCACCGTTTGCTGAGTTCCGTTCGTCTTCATCCTTGCAAGCTTCTTGCCTCAGCCACCGGCAATCTCCGTTTCCCCTTCCCTCCAGCGATAGTGTTGAGGCGACAGAACTCGGTAATCACCTTTATTCGTTAGGGTTTGTTTTAGTTCTTGCATATTTTGTGATTTTTTGCGTATTATTGATTAACTGTTTTGGTTTGACTTCTCATGTTGTGCGTTACTGATTTTTTATTGGAGGTGCATGAGGAGGGAAAAGAGACGTCTTACCTCTACTGGAGAAGGGAAGGAAGGAGATGAAGATGCCTGGGAGGCTTTGATGGCGAAGAGGGAAGAAACGTGATGCTGATGAACTTGATGTCCCCGGTACTTCTGTATTTAACCCTCTTGCTTAGGTTTTATGATGCTCCTTAGGGTTTTTGATGATGATTTGTGCTGAGAACCCTTTTTAATTCACTTCTTTATCTCTTCTACTGCCACTGTATATTGATTGCCTTTGAGCATTTGTATGCTTTGAATATTTTGTTTTCCTCTGAGCCCCTGATGCCTTGAGTTGTTGTTCTGAACTTGTCTTGACTGGGATGCCTTTGCAATGTTTATTATTGCCCAGTGATGTATGTTTACTGAGGGCCTAGAACTTTCGTATGCTTTGATTTGCTTTTGCTTAAGGGATTTTTGTTTGGACACGCTTGAGGGGTGATGTTGGTTATGCTTGACAGGCCTGTGATGAACACTTTTCTGAGGCCTGATGTTTTGGGTTTGGTTATGGAAGGTTTGGTGGTTCTTTGACAGTATGGTGGTTCAGTTCATGTGTTTGTAGGTTTAGTTTATGTGTTTGGTTTGGATGACAGGCAGGTTCAGGACATTAGCAGGTTTGTGAGGTTAATGCAAGTTGATGAGGTTTGATGGTTTTTTACTGATGCAAGTTTTTAGTTTGAAGCTTAGAGGCTTCAGTTTGTATCTTTATCAGTAGACAGGTTTTGAGGCATCAGCAGGTTTTGTATATTTCTCCCTTCTTGCTGAACTGAGTTCCCTTTTTTTGTGTTATATCTTTTCTTCTTATGTTGCCTCAGGCCTGAAACCTGTATCTGCTTCTTTATTTCTCTTTCTCCCTCTCTGCATAGTACAGTTAATATTATAATATGATTTATGTGTACTATCCTCTGAAGGGGCCCTGGGAAATGATGATTTAAGATTTGCTTGCATAACACATCTTCTGCATCTTTATCTTGCTTTGACAGTTTGTGTGCTGACTTTGCATTGATATCTTTTTCAAATCCTTCTTTGACAGCTTGTGCACTTTTGACAGCAATTGTACTTCTTGCTTTTTCTTTGATATCTTTTGAGTAGATTTTGGCATTTTGACAGTAAATTGCCTTTTTGCTTTGGATAGAAAATGGAATTGGATTTGAACTATGCAGTTTGAACTTTGGATTTTATGCATTTGATATTTGCATTCATGAATAAAAATCTTCCCTCTCTGTGAACCGGGAGAAATCCCGTGATTTGCAGAGAGGGTCAACTGATCCCAGTCAGTGGCCCCTAATGATGAGCAAATTTTATCTGTCCTTTTTATTCAACTGCTTTCTGACTTTTCTTCTTCTTTTTGCAGATAAAAAATGGAGCACCAGAGCGGAGTGAAGAGTGAAGAATATTAGAAATAGGATAGCTTTTTTTTTATTTTATTTAATATTTAAATTAATGTAAATCATTGTTTGTAATTTAAATTATAAACAACAATTTGTACAAATAATTCAAATATCAATAAAATCTAAATTATCCAATTAATTCTAATTTTCTTTCTTTATTGTTTATTTATTTATTTAGAACTCTTTGAATTAAAACAATTGAAAAATAAATTTCAATCATTCAATTTTAGAATAATAAATAACTTAAATAAAAACAATATTGATCAATTAAACCTGTCTCTTCCAATATCCAAAGCAAAGCAGCATTCAACCAAAATAAACTGATCAAGCGCATTCCTTCTTCACTGACTTGCCATAAACACTTTGAATCCAATACTGCATACTGTATTTGACTGACCCAAACAAAACGAACTGAATTCAAACCACTGTCTCTTTTACTGATTAAATCAAGATAACGCGAATTTTAACCCGAATCTCAGAATAAACCGCGAAGTGCTGTGGAATTTAAATTCTTCTGAGAATATGTCCATAAAACCTTAATTCCTGATCAAATGCCAAATAACGCTTGCCTGATCAAAATTGAACCAAAAATCATCCAAACCCTAAGCCAACTGTATGAAACAATCCAGAGTTCTGAAAATCAGTAAAAAACCCTAATTTCGCTTGACTGACAAGAAAAGTCTGTTTGTCCGATTCTTGAGCCAGTTTGAAAAATCAGGAAAGGCTTGAAGCTGAGATTTCTTGGGAAAAATGCGAGGGCAAATTTTGGGGTACAACAGTTGCCCCTGTTCAATCTTCTTGGACCTGAAGAGTTAGATTGGCAAGTTTGCCTTTCGCGACTTGAAGGTAAAAGAAGATTGGACACTAAAGTGCCCAGAAAATTTGCACTCGGCGATATGATGGTGGAGGTGAATGGGCTTAAAGATGCCATTTGGTGATGGGCTTAAAGATGCCACCTGGTGCGAGAGAATTTTGTCGGGGGATGGGCTTGGAGATGCCATCTGAGAATGGGCTTACAGATGCCATTCGGCGACTGCTGGTAGGAGGATGGGCTTATAGATGCCATCTGGAAATGTTGAAATGTATGTCAATGGTGAGTGGACAAGTATCAGAGGGGCCTCCATGTTTTGGAACATCTCTGAATTAGGGGTCTGAGCAAGCAACAGATTAACGTCCATGTCTGGAGAATCTGTAAACTATCTGAGATTGAATAAGCAATAGAGCAGCATTCGTTGTTGGGACATGTCCATAAACTATTTTCAAAAATTGAGAAGAGTCTGAATCAGTCGATAGATTGACATCCATTGTAGGGAAGAATCTGTAAACTATTTTCAGAAGTTGAGAAGAGTCTGAACAAGTCGGTAGATTGGCATCCGTTGTAGGGAAGAATCCGTAAACTATTTTCAGAAGTCTGGAAGTTGAAGAGGAACCGGTGTAGGGTTTCTTGATGATGCGTCTGAATGAATCTGGAATAAGTATCAGAATGTCGCAGTGTCTGGGTCACATCTGAACTATTTCTGGATGAACCTTGGGAGTTGATCTGTGTCTGTCGACTAATCTTCCCCGAAAAGGCAAAGGGTTAGTTGTATGCAATGCTATGATGCATGATGCAATGCATGTGACATTAATGTTTATGATATGAATGTAATGAATGCGCATGTAAGCTGATGAGCTATTCTTGCCGAGGATGTATGAATCCGAGATGGCTGAAGATAAAAGCCTCTTGACTGCTGCCGGGGAAAATAAATCCTTGGCTGTCGCTGGGGAAGAGAATTCCTGATGACCTCTACTGGGGAGTTCCAAACTAGTAGGCTCATGCTGGGGATACTGAAGCTTAAACTCTGAGGGGAATTGAATTCCGGAGGATTCCCTGGCTGGGGGTTTGCAAAGATAAGTTACTACTGGGGAACTTTGATGAACTCCGCTGGAGATAGGAAGAATTTTGGCGAGCGCGATCTTCCGTGGTGGTTAGCTTGAGAAGAATCTGAACAAGCGATAGGTTAACATCCGTTTACTTGGAGAACCCGTGAGCTATTTTCAGAAATCTTGAGATTGAATCAGCAATAGAGCCGCATCCGTTGTTGGGAAGCGTCCGTAAACTAAATTCAGAGGTTGAGAAGAGTCTGAACAAGTTGGTAGATTAACATCCGTTGTTGGGAAGAATCCGTAAACTTGTTTCAGAAGTCTTGAAGAGGAACCGGTGTAGGGCTTCCTGGTGATGAGCTTGTGTAAAACTGCATCGGTTTTGAACACTTTTGACATTTGAATGCCCCAAGTGGTGATGTAGCTAAATTCCTGGCTTATTACAGGTGTTGGTCTATAATCGGTCGTTCACAGATGTTTTCCTGGGTTGTTGCAGGTGTTGATCTGGAATTCTTCAGACATGCCCCGGCTGGATACAGGAGTCGAATCTGGAAAGGTGATAGTTGATAGATATGCCCTGGCTGGATACAGGAATCGAATCTTCAAACTCTTCAGACGTGCCCTGGCTAGATACAGGAATCGAATCTGGAAATGTGGTCAACAGATATGCCTTGGCTGGATACAGGAGTCGAATCTGGAAATAGTCGTCAACAGATATGCCCTGGCTGGATACAGGAATCGAATCTTCGAACTCTTCAGACGTGCCCTGGCTAGATACAGGAATCGAATCTGGAAATGTGATAGTTGATAGATATGCCCTGGCTGGATACAGGAATCGAATCTTCAAACTCTTCAGACATGCCCTGGCTAGATACAGGAGTCGAGTCTGGAAATAAAGTAGTTGATTTGTTGAACACTTTTGACATTCGAATGCCCCAAGTGGTGATGAAGGAATCTTGAATCAGATTACTCTGCATATTGAGAGATTTCTTGAAATCTTGACTGGACTGCCCCAGATTAACTGAACTTTGAAAGATCTGTTGGACCTTGACTGGACTGCCCCAGGTTAATTGAATTTTGAAAGATCTGTTGGACCTTGACTGGACTGCCCCAGGTTAATTGGATTGTGACATGACATGCCCCTTGTTGATAAGGGGATTTTATGGAAGTGTTATCCTCTTGAAGTGATTTTGACTTACTGAGAGGGTTTTCGTTCCTCCGAACATTCGCTGTATGAATTTCTTCGCTGTCAAACAAAAGGGTCAAATGCAGACAGTGATATTCGAATAACGCAAAGTTTATGTTTGTCTTTGAAGTTTTGAAAAATGTGTTTTTAGCAGAAAACTTTTCATAAGACAAGTTAACACAAGATTTAGAGTAAGCCCTACAGGAGTCAGGATACCTTTTGTAAAAGTATGATTTCGAACTAACCCATGCTTCAATTAGGACTTTTGAATGGTTGTAACGTGGCCTGGTTCACGGTTTAAGAAACAAAGGATAAAGGCTCAAAGTATATTTGTACCCACCCGCTCTTCGTGATGTTCTTCAACCTAAGCTCAGTTAATTGTGCGTCGCACTCTGTTTCGAGTTTGGAACGACTTTCGGGCGATGGTTCACCAGTTGAATTTTGGGGAGACAGTCATCATCTCCTTTTTCTTTTTCAACATTTTTCATGTTGCTGAGGATTTTGTAATGACCTCACTATTTTGATTTTGATTTGTTATCCCTAACTTTTGCCTGACTGTTACCGTTTTCGGGGATTACTGTCAGCGGGATGCCCCAGCTTCCTTAAGCCTCCTTTATAGGTTTTGGCTTAGTGGGCTTTTCTCTTTTGAGAGATTGACTGTCTATATGATAGGGAACCACCCTGGTCTTTTGATTCCAAAGGAACGCTTTCTTTTTGACGTCGTTCGTTGTATCACGAATTGAGAGTTTGCGACTTCAATGCGCATTTTCTCTTGAATTAACTGAGATACTAACCCTGCCCCGGGTTTATATCAAGGGTTTTGATCGTATAAGAACAGGAAACTCCTACTTATTTGGCTCGAAGGGGTTGACTAGGGATTAACTTCCTTATAACTCCAGTGTTTTGGAATTGAAAGAAATGCCTGTACATCATCAGCAAGGTCTGTTCAAAAGCATACTGTATAAGATCACGGTATTGTTTCGTCATCCTCCCTCTAAAGGCTTACAGCTTTTTATTAAGAGTCAAATATCATAAAAAAAAGCATAAGAGTAGTGAAACGAATGGATGAATTCAAGACAAACCTATGCAATGCATTAATGAAAACAGAGTTTAACATCAACAGATAATTGTTCGACAGCAAAAGAAATTACAACTTTGAAAATTCAAAAAGAAGCAAAAAGTCTTTCAGTTTGAGCTTCGTCACTTCAAGCGGAGAACCCTTTAACGGAAGATTTTCATTTCGCCGTCTGGCATGAATTCCAGCACCCCAATGTCGATCAGATCTTGAATCTTATTCTTCAAGGCCCAACAGTCGTTGGTGCCGTGTCCCGGGCTGTAGGAGTGGTAAACACAGACTGCGTCGGGATTAAAGTGAGGAGAGGAGATATTGAGCTTCTGAGGAGGGTCCTTTACAGTGAGCAAATTGACCTCCAACAGGCGCTTCAGTATGAAGAATGATGGTATTTCAGTCTCCGTGAACTGTCTTCCCGACCTTTCTTGCTTACGTCGATTGCCCCGTTGACGCTGGCGAGGTTGTTGATGGGTTGGTGACCCTGAAGCTAGCAAAGGAGCTTTCCCCTTGTCCTCTTGAGTGGAGGGAGGCTGAGCGGTGACTTGCTCTTCGACCTCAGATGTTTGCCCCAGTTGGTTGTTTGGAAGCAGTTGGCGGACAAGAACTCTGAGTTCCTCCTGTCTTTGAGATAGGTCTTGGATGAGAGCCATCTGGCCCACCAACTGTCCCATCATTTGAGTCCTCAGTGTTGTCAGATCAAACTGCAGCTCCGCAATCTGATTACTCCTCATCAAAAGTGCACATCTAAGGATACAACAATGGTTATCCCTCGAAAGGTTGAGGAAAGTCAAAACCGCAATGGTTGATTTTCACTTATCAAAAGGGTATGTCAATTGACGATATCTTAATGGCTATCTCCTGTACACCAGGAGATCAACATATGGCGATACAATGGTGGTTATCTTTCATCTACCCAGAAATAGGGCAGTCGTAATTCTTCCGACAAGTCACAAATGACTCGAAGTCACGCGACATGTTCAAAAATAAAAAATAAAAATATGATATGAATAAAAAAATGATGATGAAAAAGAAAGAGACAAAAATCCCCGCTAAGTTAGAACTTAAAAAAAACAAGCCGCTTAGGCAAAAGTCAGGGCATCCAGCTGCACTTCAGAGTCAAAGTGAAAAGGAATTTGTCTAGAAAGCAAGGAAGAAATGGAAAGCCTGAAATGCGATAAAGGATTACAGTGTGAAATCCTCAGCAAAGAACATAGTCGCATGACAAGAAGCCCAAAAGAAGTAGGAATGAGTGACTTGCATGTCCAAAGTAAACCTTGTTTGACTCCTTAACCATCTCGAAATTTCTTTTGAGAGATGAATGTTTGTGTCAAGTTAACTGAACTTAGGACTAAAGAACATCACAAAGGGGATGGGCACCAAATATTTTTGAGCCTTAAATCTTTTCTTCTAAAACCGTGAACCAGGCCACGTTACAAACCATCAAAAGCCCTAATTGAAACAAGGTTTATCTCGAAAGCATACTCCAACGAGATAGCGTTTCCTGACTCCCATTAATTTTTCTAAATTATTGTGATTGGTATCATATTGCTTTTGTTATCTTTCATAAAAAAATCCATGTCGCATCTTGGCTAGTGATTCGTTCACAAGGTTCTGCGACATCTTTTCAAATAAAATCTTCAAGACTTACATAATTGTTGCATTAGAACTTTCATTCTTAGAATAAACATTTTGTGCTTGTAAAACAACTTCTTGGTATCATGGAAGTCTACATTTGAGTATCAGTAAAAATCATGTTGACGAGAAGATTTACAGAGCCAAGAGGATGCAACATTCAGCCAATCTAGGGAAATTACATCGAGATTCAACAAATCTCTAGAATCCATTTGATCAGAAAGGTTATCTTAAAAGCATGTAGCCAAAGGCAAGTTATGAAAGTTACCTTGATCAGCACGGTAAGCTTGGGACACTCGATTGGTTTCCAAGGGCATATCTAGATTTTGTCAAGATAGTTGCTATATCTACCCCAAGCCGAGAATCTTCCTCAAGCAGGATTGTTTCTTGTGATCTGTTTTGTAGATGTGTGTATGGCTTCCTCTAACCGTTGTTGGGTTTCCTATAGTATGTGTTATGGTGTTGGGTTTATAATCCCATTTTCCAGTCTTGTTGCAGACTTTCCAGCTTAGTGTGATTCTTTACCCATTCAGGTGGTGATCAAACAGAGTTTAAAAAGAGGTATGAAGCCTTTGCTCATTTGATGGAGTTCTTTCTCCATTTTGTGTATTTAGAATTGATATGATATCTACTATAGAGTATTTCTCCCTCCAGTTATGACATTATTGTTGTTATATGCTCCCTAAGTAGCTAGACAAGGGCAGTATCTTTTCTAAGAAGTGTTGAGACAGTTGTCAACTTTTCGGGTTTTCTCTCACCAAGTGTCGAGTTTGATTTAAAATCCCCATAATTTTACTTCTTACTGTAATGTTAACTTCTTGATTCCCCAGGAAGGTTCTCCCAGGTCACTTTTACTGATATACGTATGATCTTCTTGTGTTTCTCAGATAGTTAGAGATGATACCAATTGATGTATGGTGCGGTATCGGGTTTGTGATCCCGTTTTCCCCAATCAAGTCTTGGTTCATTTTTTATTTTGGGTTTTCATGGTCTGAAGCCTCTATCCTAGATTCCCCAGTGAGGTATTCACTCATATGACGAAAGTTTCTTCTCCCCTTGCATGCTGAGATGGAACTATTTGCAAAATGTCGCTCTTTTTGGCAGTGTTGGCATTATTGTTGGTATTTATTTCCAGGAAACTAGACCAGGGCAGTATCTTTTCTAAGAAGTGTTGAGACATTTGTCAACTTTTTGGGTTTTCACCTGCCAAGTGCTGGGTTTGATTTAAAATCCCCATAAGTGTGATTTTGTACTGTAATGTTTGACTTCTTAACTCCCCAAGTTGTTATCTCCATGAAGTTTCATACTTTTTTCCCAGAGAAATTTGTGTAATAGTCACTCTCAATATTGAAGAATGTATCTTGGTGTCCCCTCGATGATGTGGCGTTGTCCTCCCCAATAAAGTCAGTGCGAGGTCTCTAGTTGATATCTCGACGATGAGGCACTATCTCCCCTAGTGAAGTTTGTATGATATTTCCCCAATGAAGTCAACACGAGATCCTCAGTTGATGTTTTGACGATATGGTTTTTATCCGCCTTATTGAAATCAGTATTACAATCCTCAATAGAAGTACAGACCGTAAAACATTTTGTTTTCCCCATTTAAGTCTATGTGATATTCCCCGATAAAGCCTGGAGGAGGATGTTATATCCCTGTATCTATATTGATTTATTGCTATGATGTGATTATTTCCGGATTATGTTCCTTCCCATTGAAGTTAAGCCGTGAAATGGGAACTTGTTTCCTCAGTTGGTGCTTATTTTCTTATGGAATTTTCATCTTGGATGTGATTTAGTCGAGTATTGATTGTACCCAAGTTGGTTTTGTCTGGTTATCCCCAGCGTTATATATCTGTTTTATCAATATATACATAATAACACTCATACATTCATACATACATCATGCATAGTTGAATTTAGAAAATCATTGCTCATTTGCATTCATTAATATCTTGTTAGCATATTACCCTATTTTGTAGAGTTGTGTTATCCTCTCTCCAATAGAGTGCCAACCTTAAGCAAAAAGTGTATATTCTTTCAATTTCCCTACTGAGTTATCCCTCGTGGAAGATTTTTGCTTTAGCCTTCCTATACAACTCTTTGTCTGGATAAAATGTGATTCCCCTTTGAGTTTATTTCTCATGAGGTGTTATTTTGGTTGACTGATCCATTCTAGTTTATTTCTGGTTTGAATCTATGACCCCTGACAATATTATTACTTTGGATTTCTGCAAGCTTCGAGCCCTGGTTTGGGAATGTGCATTTATTTTGGCACGAGAATACTTTATATCCTCAACAGGAGTATGTTGGCATTTCCCCATGAAGCCATATTTCTTTCCCCAAAAAGCCATATTTCTTTCCCCGAGAAGCCATATTTCTTTCCCCAGGAAGTCATTTTTATAATCCTTCCTATAACAACAAGTATCATGTCTCTTTATTTGAGCAACTTATACTTCCTTGTAAAAGTCGATATTACTTTTTTTCTATCTTCTCTATGAGTGGATAGTTTGCAGTTCATTGTCAAATTACTCCAATAGATGGCAAGTCCTTTCAATATGGCAGAGACAGTTCGTTGAGAGATATTTACAAGTGGCAGTCTATTTATTTGAGACAGCTTATATATTACCCTTTCAAGGCGGAATGCCTTGGTTAAAGAAGAAGTTTAGACCCGATTTTAGGTGAAACGCCATAATTTTGGGAAACTTATTATTGTTAATACGTTTTTTTTCTACCTTCAGTGGATGTTGGTAGTTCACCTTTAGTGAACGTTGGTGTTATTCTTTTCTCTCTACCTTCAGTGAACATTGGTAGTTCACCTTCAGTGAATGTTGGTGTTATTCTTTTATTTCTACCTTCAACTATTGAGTTGGTAGTGTACCGTCATTTGTGAGTCGGTATCTTTTTGATCTTCTACCTTTAACTATTGAGTTGGTAGTTTACCGTCATCTATGATCCGATATCTTTTTTATCTTCTACCTTCAACTATTGAATTGGTAGCTTACCGTCATCTGTGAGTCGGTATCTTTTTGATCTTCTACCTTCAACTATTGAGTTGGTAATTTACCGTCATCTGTGAGTCGATATATTTTTGATCTTCTACCTTCAGCTATTGAGTTGGTAGTTTACCGTCATCTGTGAGTCAATATATTTTTGATCTTCTACCTTTAACTATTGAGTTGGTAGTCTACCGTCATCTGTGAGTCGGTATCTTATTACTTTTCTACCTTCATCCATTGAGTTGGTAGTTCACAGTTATTTGTCAATCGTTATCATTCTTTACTTTTTCCTCAATATTTTAGTTGATGCTACCTTGTCTCCTCTTTGGGATTTACCCCAATAGAGTCAGGTTTTTTTCTCACCAGCGATTTATTTTCCTGGTCGGGTTTCTCTTTTGATCCTTGTTTCCTTTGCTACATCCCCAGTGGTGTCTTGCGTCCCTTTAGACTTATTCATCCACATTCATATTCATAAGCATTGCATGGTATCTTAGGGCCAAAAATAGGGTTTATTTTATATTTAAGTATCTTCGATCACGTTGACATGAAGATTTTCAACCTTCGTATCTCCAGATAGAAGACACTTAAATAAGGGAAACGGTTATACCCCAATTTCCCCCCCCTAAGATTCCTCTATCATCTCATACCATCACAATGAAACAAGATCACATTAGGGTTGGTTCTTCCTCTTTTTCTATCTCCCACCTTTAAGTTTGCTCTTGAGGAATCTCCAAGCACCTTAGTTGTGTATTTTATATATGTGTTGTTGATTAACTTCTAATCAAAATACAAAAAATATTTGTCTTTGTATATTTGTGTTTTGTAGGTACCGAGTCAAAGCATCTGACAAATAAGGTTTTTTGGTATTATTTCCCTAAAATCTCTATTTGCAAAGAAAAATAATTAAAATAATTTCATTTTTTTCACTCTACAATCGATTTCTCTTAGAGTGCAATCGATTTCACACAGTGCATTTTGTGCAATTTTTGAAAAAATAACAGGGTGCAATCGATTGTACAGAGTGGAATTTTGAAAAAAAAATCAGCAATTTCAAGCAATTCAAATTTTAGCTCCAATTTTTCTTCATTTTTTGAAAGATATATCATTAATTCAAATTTTTGCTCCAATTTTTCTTCATTTTTTGAAAGATATATCATTAATTCAAATTTTGGCTCCAAGAATTAATTACCAAGCCTAATTTCATTTCCCAAACCAAACTCCAAACCACCACTAATCCTAAGCCTAAACTCTATAAATAGAGCCCTTATTTCATTCAAAATTTCAAGCTTTTGATATCCAAATTCACTTTGCTAAAAAATCTCTCAATTCCCTCCATCTACCAAATTCACTCAAAGCTCCATTTTCACAAAAAAGCTAGTAAGCTTTGCATTGAAACTTACTAATCTTTAAGCTAAACCTTCATCTAAACACTTTTTCTTTATCAATTCTACACATTCAAGCTTGGGAAATTGATTCTTGGGGGGCAGAATTGAAGTAAATTCTTGAAGTTCTTTTGATAATTCTCTAGATCTACCTTTGGTAAGTTGGATTTTTCATCTTTCACAATGTGATCTCTTATTGATCTTTGGGCTTGATTCATTGAGCATTATTTTGTGATTCCATTGGTGCTATTTTCTCATAATTTGATGGAATTTTAGTGCTCAATTAAATCCATGATTATAAGGTGTTTGATGGAAATTTTGAACAAGAATTTGGCCTTTTAAAATGCTGATTTTTCTATTTTTCACAGGGTGCAATCGATTGCACTCACAACACAATTGATTGTCACAGAACGAATTCGCTTTTTTTTTAAAAAAATGCACTGATGAAATCGATTGCTGCTAGAGTGCAATCAATTATAATAGAACAAAAACGTATTTCCTGCCTTGTTTTGGGGCTGTTATGATCCATCTCTCTTTTTCTACTCACTCCTTTTGATTGTTGATTTGGATTGCAATTTTAAATATCCAATTTCTCTTTAAACTCAATGGACTTTGGGTGTAGATGAAGTTGGATAAATGTTAATTAATTAAAATCTACCAATGAGTGAATTATTTAATTAATTTTTGGTGCTTTGGATTAATGATATGTTTAGTACTTTAATCTATTGAGATGAGTGATTTAACTTAAAGATGAAAGAAATTTGAGGTAGTAATCCAAATTAGCTTACCATTCCCCTCCCTCTTCATCTTATCCCTTTCTTTTTTTCTTTTTTCTACATGTTATGGGATGATGATCTCTATATCATTTATCCAAATATGAAGTACATAGATTGCTATTGACCGGCCTCAAAATAGTTGAGACTTCTACATAAGTCCACTTACAATTGCTTAACATAACACTAAATTTTGTCCCGATTTGAGAAAATGATCATTCGTGGCCCAAACTTACATTTGCAAGCCCAAGTATATTATTTTGAACCCTTTGATCCAATAACCTTGAGATTTATTGTTAGGAGGCTTTGGCTCTACCAATCCTCCAATGGATCTTCATCAATTTTGGTCAACGCGGATCACTTAAATGTCATTGATCATTAAATATTACCTTGAGGATTCTTAAATAGATGATATAATTGACAAAAAGCAAATTCAACTTGTTGTTGAGAGGCTTTGGTTCTACCAATCCTCTAATGAGTTCCAAATGCAAGTTTCTAGATGGTTATCCAACTAACCATTAACTTCTAACAATTGACTTTATTTTATGCTTTTATTTTATTCTCTTTACTTTATGTACCATTTATTTTAGCATTTACATTTCATGTTATTTTTCACCTTTGATCACTTAAGCATTTACTTTTATTCCATTTTTATTTTGCTCACTTGAGCATTTCTTTTCCTTTTGAAGATACTTAATAATCAACATAAACCATAAAAAAATTTAATGTTACTTGGACTATTTTGTTACTATCCTTGGCATTATGGATTATTGGACTTCTTGGACTTAGGAATAGAAAACTTGACTTATTTTGGAGATCTTGTAACCTTAATTGATATTTTGTCTGGAGTTCTTAGGGTTTACCCCAAGACATTGGATTTTTTGTTTGTTTGTGTGCAGGTTATTGTGATTACATACTTTGTCTGTAATCTGGAATTCATCTGTAAACAACTGTTACTCTGCCCAATTTTTCTGAAGACTTAATGCAATTAAAGCTTGGTTTTCTCAAGAGGTTTAATATCCTTGCTAGGTTTAAATCCAAAGAATGAGAATTCTATCTTGACTCATAATGTCAAGTGTTGGCTTCTTGTTGGTTAGACGATTCTCTTCCCTAGTTTTTACCTTATGCTTTAGGATAGTCCCTTCATCTCCTCCCATCTTCTTTAATTTCAAAAATCTTCTCCCTCTTTTTGAAAACTCTTCTTGTTTCTAAACTTGAACCACTTTCATAATAAACTTGGACTTAGGTCCATGCATTTTCAAAACATTTTCTTAAACAAACTTTAAACAACTTAATAATACCTTGATATTTTTGTGAGAAGACTAAAAGTCAACCAATCTCATTCAAGCCATTTTGGCTCTTATCTTTAAAATTTTCTCAAAAATATTAGACTCTTTTCAATCCTTGTAGTGATGCAAACAACTATACTTCTACAATATGTAGTGAAGTGATATATTTTCCACTTAGGTGTTGAGTGAGGCATTATTGATTTTAAAATCCAAGCCATATCCTCCACTTTGAGATGATGTAAATTCTCCTTTCTCATGATTGTGGATAGTAAGTATGTTTTCCACACGGACAATGACGATGATGTCTTATCTCATAAAATTAACCAACACACTCTTGTTTAATTTTTTTTAAAGGTGAACTACGAGTACCCTGATCCTCTATTGCATAGAAGATGGTATGTAGGCACTAAAGGTTCGCAACCGTGGTGGGTGCAAAAATCATAAAAAAATATTTCTTTTCTCACCTCCACCATCTATTTTCATACAACATTTTATAGCCAAAATATACAGATTTGACAAAGAGGTTCCTGCAGAGTACCGTAGATGTTTACGGTGCTAATACCTTCCCTTTGCATAACCAACCCCCTTACCTTGAATCTTTCCCCATCTTTTGGGTTATTTTCTCTTTTCCCATTCCTTTGGAAATAATAAAGCGCGGCGACGATTTTTATTTTGATCTGTACAAGTCTAGTCAATCCAATGACTTAGTCTTAAACATTTCTACCGCTACAAGTAACCTTTCCAAGCTCTCTTTCTAGAGCTAGTCTTCTGTGATACCCATATTTCCATCTTTCGACATTTTCAACAGAGTGAAAGGAAATGTTGTCAATGGGTACATCAGTCACATTAGCAGTTTTCGTCTTGGCTGAGGGTACAATCTCTAGAAAATCTTGTTCGACATCATACTCAGAGTCACTAGAGGGCACCTCCTTCTTCCCCAGGGACCTTTTCATGGTAGTAGGAGTCTCAACTTTACTCCACATCTTATAAGGTCCATCAATGGGACTTTTCTTAGCAATCTTAGAAGGCTTAATGTTATACACAATATCATTCCCTTTCCTTTTATTTAATCTTTTGGAAATACCTGTTAAGTGTCAACTTTTGAGTAATTTTCATATCATTTGTTGACACTTTCAAAACCTTTATTAAATTTTTAATTAGGATAAGCACTTATTTCAACTCATTTTGCATAAATGCAAATGATTTTGAATGTTTTAATTTGTTTGTTAGTTTTTCAGCAATTTTTGTTCGGATACTACAGCCTGAAGCCGACTCTTTGTTGATGTTGCAAGAAAAAAGAAATGGCCTTACAAAGATGGATCGCCCGACGAAAGGATATGTCGCCCGATGACAGCTTAGAAGAAAGGCTGAATTTTGGGTTAGCTTCTGGCGTGTCTCGCCCCTGGATCACCCGACGAAAGAAGAGTCTCCCGGCGAAGCATCCTTGTCACCGACGATGGTGGATATTTTTTTCTTGTTCCTTACATCTAGTTTGTCACGTGGTACATCTAGCTAGCATCTCCTGGTGATTCTTTATGGTCGCCCGAAGATGGTAGGCGGACTGCCCATGCTTATATGCCACTTTTGTGATATTTTATACCATTCTTCCTCATAATCTTGTACTTTTGATCCTAGAAAAACATCATGTTGGAGAAAAAAACCCATTTTCCCTCAATTTCTACAAAAATCAAAGCTTTGCATCCCCAATCTTTGAAACTTCAAGGTTGATGTCCATAAAGCTTTGTTTCTTATTTGTTGATCAAGGTATCCTGGCTATGAGTAGCTAAGTATCTCTTGTGTCAATATTAGAGGTAGTTAACCTAGCCCTTATGTATTTCTTTTGATCATTGTGTATATGAACTTGGTTGATGATTAATATATGTTGAATATGTTTTCTTTCTTTGTTCTTTTTTTGGTTTGGATCATTATTGAGAAGTAAGTTTCGAACTTGACCTAAGATATTCATCTATTAATGAGCAAACTCTAGACATAGATTTGTGAGTTAGTATTCACTTGTATCAAGCTTTAAATATTATCTTGTTAATAGTTAGGTTGATAGATCATTTAAGGATTAACATGATAATACTCACAATATTGCTTAGACATGAGTAGTGTTGAGAGGATACATGAATATATTGATCATCAATTAGTTCACATGCTTGATTAATCGAATATGTATGAAATAGGTTAATGAAAACTAATCTTGACATGTTTTTATCAAAACAAACCTTTCTAACAAAAATCTCTCTTTTATCCAAATCATAACATCTTGCATGAAACCTAATCTTTTTGTTACTAAAACCCAACACCAAAACTTTATCTATGAATCAAACACTTAAGTTCACTAAAACTATAGAACGACAGTAATATCACACTAATCCCTAAGGAAAACGATAATATAAATACTTGTGTTGAAAATACGTATAACAAAATGGCACCGTTACCGAGGATTGGCGTTTGATTTTACAAGCATTACAATAGTTTAAGTGTTTTAAGTTATTTTATCTTGTTAATATCTCTTGTTTTTTCACTTGTTTTGTTAGTGTTTTCAGATTTTAGTTTATGCGAGGAAGTATTTCTGAAGATCAACTCCTTTTTTACCCTGAAATCGAAAGGACTTGCAGGAAACCTAATAGCAAGAATGGACGAAGGAGAAAGATAGCGAAAGAAAGAAGGGAAAGAGGAGAGGTGTATACCTATGATATACCTTTCAACCAAGATATAGAAGAAGTTATGGCAGCAATTCCACCAAGAGGTCCTTGTGCAAATAGTCTGAGGTTGAATGCTCAGTTTACTCGAAATGCATACCAAAAGCATTCTGAAATGAAGACTAGAATTCTATAAATATTGTATTATAACCCTTTCACTGGGTTAGATCATAAAGACCCTTACACCCATCTAACAAAATTCTATGAGATAACGGGTGATATAGGAGCTCTGAAGGAGGATGAAGAAAAAATGTTTAAAAGATTATTTCCATATTCGTTGATTGGTAAAGCTAAGGATTGGTATCTTGACCAACCTAATCAAATCATGACAGATTGGAATTTGCTTGAAGAAAAATTTCTTGAAAGGTTCTTCCCACAATCATGTTTCTTGGAAGCCAAGACGTCTATTTCAGTGTTCTCTCAAGGCGGAGTCGAATCGTTAAATGAAGCTTGGGAGAGGTACAAATCTATGTTGAGAAAATGTCCGAGTCATGGTTTTGATGTCATTACTCAAATGCATATTTTTCAAAATGGACTTCAACCACAACCAAAGCTTTTGTTAGATGCTACTGCAGGAGGATTGCTTATGGTAAAGACAACACAAGAGGCGATTGAAATTATTGAAAGAATGACAATGAACGACCACCAAGTTCAACATGATTGAGGTATTTTTCAAAATAAAGAGGAACCAAATGATTCAAATCAAATGATACTCTTTTGGCCCAAAACAAATTATTTGCTCAACAAGTGGAAGAATTAACCAAGAAAGTGGCAAAGCTTCCTCAACAATTAAGAGAAGTGCAAGAATGGCCTAGCAATCAAATATAACAAGTTACTTGTTGTGAGCTATGCAAGGGTGATCATAAAACCAGATTTTGTCCTTCGGTTGAAGAGGAAATTAATTACATGGGGAATCAAGATCAAGGATACCAACAGTGGCAATCATCTCAAAAAAACCAAGGTTACCAACAAAGAGGTAACAAAGGTTATCAAAAAGGGTGGAGACAAGATTCCAACAATCAAGATAGACAAAGTCCTTTTCAAAACACAAATCAAAATTCTCAACCTCAAGCTAGAAGTTCAAACTTACAAGACACTCTTTCTCAAAGTCAGGTACTTTGAACTTTGGTGGAATCACCACATCAGGAACTAGGCCCATTTCGAGAGCGTCTACTTTGAAAGCATCGAAACCCTCCACAAACTTTAGTCTTTCCTCCAGAGCTTTATACTGATTCATCGCCAGTGGATTATCAACAACATGAGTATAAGTCGTCTTTAATGACGCTTGGTTGGCATCCTCTGGATCATAGTCTCTGTATTACATGTCCCAGTAGTTGTCTGTATTATTGGTTGGAATCTGTAGGGTACGAGATGCCCCTGCTTTTGGCGGCGGTAGGACAAACCCTTTAGTTTAAGCTTCTTGTTGGGCCATGACGGAGTTCTAGAGTCCTGCCTCCGACTCTTTCCTTAGTTGGTGACCGCTTGATGCACCAATAGTCTGGGCTACTTCTTCGAAAGCTGCCCTGGGAATCTAGTCTTCTCGGTCGATGATTGTGATACGGTGGCAGAACCGACTGTTAATACTAGTTTGCATTTTGTATTTGCAAATATCGTGGTAAGCAAGAGTCGCCACCGACTTTTATTTCATCCAACAAAGGAAAGGAAAAAAGAACAGAAAAAACCTTTTTTCGAGAGTTTCTGAGTACGGGGGTAGATTATAGAAAGGGAAGGTGTTAGCACCCTTTCTATCTGTGACTTTCCACGGGCTCTTAGGTACTTGCTCATTTTGAAATTGCTTGTGCGTGTTTTGAAAAGTTTTTGTTTAACTTTGTGATAACCCTTGTATCTGTCCTCAAGAGTGTGACGAAGTTGTTTTTGAAAACTGTTTTGAAAGTGTTCGTGTAAAAGAGTTTGTTTTGAGCAAGTACTTAAGATTTTCTACCTACTCGAAAAAAGACTGTTCATTCAGGTACTCATTCAAAAAATCACCCTTGACATTTATATGATACAATTTGAACCTTAATTGACAATCCACTCCAAGTAACAACCCGATAGATTCCAAGAGAGCCACAAGAGAAAATATTTCGTTAAAGTCTACTCCCTCAATTTAAGTGTACCCTTGAGAAACCAGTCTAGCTTTATTTCTGATGACACCTCCTTGTTCACCCGTCTTGTTCTTATATACCTATTTTGTACCAATTATATTTGTCCCTTCAGGTCTTTGTACCAAATGCCAAACTTTATTTCTCTTAAACTGACCCAGCTTATCTTGCATAGCATTGATCAAGAATTCACCAGTCAACACTTCCTTCACGTTCTTTGGCTCAATCTTTGACACATAACAAGCATTTGATACAACTTCCCCTGATCTGGCGACTACTCCTTGTCTAAGTTTTCCTATTATAAGCTCCTTAATATGATCCTTTTTAATTCTTAGAGAAGGTATTTTGTCAGCTACATGAGGTTCTTCAACTTCAGAATCAACACTTAAGCTTGCAACATCTGTGGTGGATGTTGTAACATTTTCTTCAAGAACCACATCTTCTATAGGAATAGTTGTCTTAACATATTCTGGGATATCATATTCTTTATTTGATTCATAAATAATCACATTTGATGACTTCATCATCACCTTGGTTCTACAGTTGAATACTCTATATGCTTTACTGTTTGTAGAGTATCTGTTGTACCCCAAAATTTGCCCTCCCATATCCTCAAGATTTGACAAGAATAATTCTCAAATTGCTCAAGATTGCTCAAGGGTTGTACAGTCAAACTACTTCCTAAGACAACTGAAATTAGGGTTTTGGTTCTTTCAAGGAATCTGAGGTTTTCAATGGTTCAATCAAGTCTCAAGGGCCCATATACATTCTCAAGCACCTACATGCCAAGCCTCAAGACTCACAGTGCCAATTTGCACAGTCAAAAGCTCCATTTGACCTACAGTCAACTGCAGGGGCAAAATGGTCATTTTACAGTCAAAAGTCAGAATTTTTGGTCAACATCTTATTTTGAGCTCACAATCATCATTTGATCAAGTCTTGATCATTATTCCACAAGGATAGCTCAAAAATCATCTAGATGCAAAAAGTTACTATTTTTGGACAGTAGAAAAGTCAACTGTATCTTGACCAGGGCACAACTTTTTCATGGTTTGTCAGAAAAATTCCATCCAATGCTCATTTTGAAGGAGATGACATTTACTACAATCCATCTTCATATTCCAAGTCCAAGAAATGCTCTCACAAAAAGTTATCAGTTTCTACATTATAGGTCAATTTCAAAAGTCAACAAAAGTACACTTTGAGTCAAAGGCCATAACTTGAGATTGGTAAATACAAATGACATGGGGCCGAAGGCATTGGTTAGAGGACTTCAAGACCTTTCCAAAATGTCAAAGAACATGTTCATATGATCAAAATTGAGCAAGATATGCATTGGAGAAGTTGGGAAATTTTCATGAATTTGCAAAAGTCAACTTTGCTCAAAACACCTTATTTTTGCTAATGGGCCTCAAATCTCTTCTTGAAACTTCATCCATGACTTATGCACGACCCATCAAGCTTAATGGAATTTATTTTCTTATTTTTATTGATTAATTGGATTTTTTATTGATATTAATTCATTTAATCAATTTAAATTGTAGGAAAATACAAGATTTGGTTTTTTCAATCTTTTTGTGAAGCAAATATGGTTAAGATATGCTGGCAATTTCGTGTACAAATCAAAGATGCAAAAATCTCCAAATTTGGCAACTTTGTTCAATCATGAAAATGCAAAAAGATTTGATTTTCAATCAAAGATCAAATCATCAATTCAATGGATTCTTGTTCAAGTTTTGACCTAATTCCATTCCTCTATATATATGCAGGAAAATCCTAATCCCAGACACGTGCAAGAAAGCTGCAGAAAAGCCATAGCATATTGAAAAATTTCCAAGAAAACTCAAAACTGACTTTGGCATTCTAGAACGATTCAAAGGTTTTTATTGATTCTAACACATTGCAGGAGGTCCCAGGGATAATTTGCAATTGAATTCACGTGCTAAATCTCAAGGAATCATCACGCACAGAACCACGGTTTGCCACTTTTTTTTCAGAATCGTAACTCCTAATTCATGCACATATAACATATTTTCTTGATTGTTTTGTGTTAATAGGGACCATACGAAGCTAATGGTATAGCTTAATTGAACTGAAACGCCATAAATCCAAAGATGCCATGAACAAGTTTTAGGGTTCATAAGCTTCGAAATTGGGGATTCCTAAACCAGGAAAAATTGAGACGTGTGAGACCCATGACTGAATTCGTCAGAACAAGACGAATAAGACTGAACCCTCGCGAAATATTTATATGAACCACATCGCTAATCGTTATTTTTCCTCATGGCATATTGTGGGGGTTAAAAACCCCCGCTATCTAATGTTGTTTTTACAGGTACAATGAGGAAGACGATGATGTGTTAACGCTCCATTGGCTGGTGTCAAAAATACGCGCGTTTTCTGTGTTTTTCAGCATATGGGTTATTTTTCATATATAATATTCTCTCTCTATCCTAATAACAATTAAAGCAGGTGGTTGGAGTGGTTAAGGCATTGGCTTGGAAACGTTGGGACCTGGGTTCGAATCCCAGGTCCCCCAAAATATTTGTTTCTCTTTTTCTTTGCATAATTACATACAGGTTTCCAAAAGGGTATCCACCATATACCTCAATCATCAACGTGCCATGTGGCTTCAGGCACAGATCCAAGGGTCATGGGTGAATGATCACCATGCTCCCTGGTCAATGCACGCGTGGGCGATCCAAAAAGTCAAAGAGGCTTGCAGTTTGTTGGGCATGAGAATTTCCAAACATACCTCCATATTGGGCCAGTACCCCCCCTGGTTTATTCTTCTTATTTTTTTTCTTTTATATTTTCCATTTAACTATCTTACTAATTATTATTATTATTATTATTATTTAATTAACCAAATTAACTTTATTTTCATAATAAATTCAGAAAACTAAAATATTTTTATTATTATTATTATTATTTATTAATTTCACCTTTAATTTATTATTTTTGTAAATAAATACTAACAAATTAATTTAGTCTTTTTTTAATTAGGTTAATTTCAATTTTTTTTGCAATAAATAAAATAAATTAGAATTAGGGTTTTTTACTAACTTTTGACTATTTTTTATTTATTTTCCTTAACACGTAAAAACCAAAAAAAAAATATTTCTTTTCTTCCAATTAATTAATTAGTTTTAGGTCTAATTTAATTTAATTCAATTTCTTTCTTTCTCAAAAAGGGTCAAAACCCTAAAAACTTTTCCGATTCAATTTTCTCTCGCGCGTATGTTTATTTAATTAATTTTTAATCATTATTATGTATTTGCTCCGAGGATGTAATAGCTTTAATTAGGACCCTTTTTATCGCTTTCATTTAATTTTCCGCAATTTACTTTTCAAGGGTTTGTTTTTGGCGATGTAAATACCCGACGCCTTGTAATAGCGTAGATTTATTTTCCGCAACTATTAACTGTTAGATGTATGTTAACTAGGCTATGCATGACAAGACTTATCTCTGAAATTAAAATCAACCCGTAGCTCACCATAACATGTTCAAAGATAACTTAATTGAAACCTAACACACTCGCACATGCCACTCCTAGGGTACGCCTCACTTGGTTGCCTCGACGTGGTCATTGAGTATAAGGTGTTTTAGAGGTCGCCCTTCTGTCTAAAGATCAAGTTGCCTCGAAACGGTTGTCTCGGATAAAAATGATCTAAGACACTAGGGTTACCGCTAAGGCGTCCTACTATTGCTTTAGTGACCACATGTCCCTATAATCGAATTGACCCGAAAACTCCAATGACGGTGCTACCTACTTCTCAATAGTGGGATAGTACTGTCTAAAGGACATTTACACAGCTTAATTTCTTTTGAGTAGGTAGAGGTTCTCAGGTACTTTCTCTTTCAAAACGAAACAACTTTTCGCACTTACACTTTTCTGACAAAAGTTTTCAAACAACACTTCATACACTCTTGAGGACAGATACAAGAGGTAAATCGAAGTTTTCAAACAAAACTCTTTTCAAAACCCACAAACACAAGAAAAGCAAAACATTTTGAAAACATAGTGAGCAAGTACCTAAGAGCCCGTGGATAACCACAGATAGAAAGGGTGCTAACACCTTCCCTTTCTATAATCTACCTCCCGAACCGAGAAACATCTCGAAAAGGAATTTTGCTGTGCTTTTGTCCTTTCCTTGTTGGAGAAAATAAAAGACGGCGGCGACTCTTGCTTACCGCGACATTTCGCGAACCAGCATTCCAAAACAGTCAGTTCTATTTCCACCGGTCACAGAACTGGCGACTCTGCTGGGGATAATAAGTGAGGTGTACCTTGGGATTAGATCATTCATGTTTTCAATTGTATGCTTTGTATGCTTTAACTTTGTGGGCTTGTATTGGAGTTCTATAGATCCTAACCCGGATCTGGGGTACCCCTTTTTAGGTAAGTAGCAATAAACTATGAGGGACCTGTCCGGCGTAGACCGACACGGGTGAAGCAGTAGCTACGTTGGTGTGACACCTTGGTCTGTACCGATATCCCTTGTGTTGGAACGAGGAGAATATGGGTCTTCTGAGGAGTCGTTAAGCACCAACTGACCTTAGAACCTTAAATTGACCAACTTGGCCATAGAACAGTAGCAGTATGCTACACTCATTGAGGCTAAACTCTCGCGATGGTTTCGGCCGCAAGAAAAGGTTGCTAAGCTGGAGTTATGACCGATTGAGGGTAGTCAGTGATATTGAGATCCTCTAGAACCCGGTTACTATTTATAGGACAGGTCTTAACCAACTGAAACTGAAAGAGGGTAGTACCTAAACTTCATGCCAGCCTGAACTCTAAGGGCTGTCTGGTGTGACTTGTGTGCCTTTGCCATGTGTGCCTTTTGTGAATAATTGTGGTGTGCCTTTATCATAACATCATACCATCATACCATTGCATGCATCCTGCATAAGGACTAACCCATTTCAAAGACAAGAGGGTTTCATCTTTGCTCTGTTTTGTAGGACATCATGATGCCCATGCGAAGGAATACTATCCGGCTCAACTTTGTTCAACCACCTGCTTTGCTTACAGAATTGATTGATAGGATTCCAAATACTACTTCCTTCATCAAGAGGCATGGTTCTCTTCTCGGTTTAGTCACTTCAAAGTGGGACCAACAATTAATGAGTGTCCTGGTCCAGTTTTATGATCCGCTATACCATTGCTTCACCTTTCAAGACTTCCAGCTGGTCCCTACCCTGGAAGAATTATCTGACTTGCTTGGTATCCCCGTTTTGGAACAGACTCCATTCACTGGTTGGGAAAAGACTCTTAGGCCTGAAGAGATTGCTGCAGCCCTTCCCTTGACCAAAGAAGAGGTAATGGCTAACTGGGAGACTAGAAGTGGAGTTAAGGGCTTTTTGGCTAAGTTCCTGATTGGCAAAGCTAATAGTTTCTGAAATGACTTAGACTTCAGGGCGTACAAAGACATTCTGGCTCTCTTAATTTATGGTCTAGTATTGTTTCCAAATCCTGATACCTTTATTAATGTCAACGCCATAAGGATCTTCATCTCTCGGAACCCTGTACCCACTCTCTTGGGTGACATCCTGCAACAGCCCTATGCTCGTACTGCCCGAAGATGGGGAACTTTATGGTGTTGTGCTCCTTTATTGGTGAGGTGGTTTATTTCGCACCTCCCTAAGTTCGTACTAAAGAACAAAGAAGGAAGGGGATGAGCTCATAGGATAATGTCTCTCACTGATAATGACATCATTTGGACTCTCAGAGGTTTAGATGAGGTGGTCGTTATTGATCGTTGCGGAGAGTACCCTAATGTTCCATTGATCGGTACCCAGGGAGGAATCTCTTATAACCCATGTTTAGCTCTCCGTCAGTTTGGAAGAGCCAGAAGAGCAGGGCCTCATGAGATGTTGATACCTCACATCAGTTTTGAGTTTCAGGTAGATAATGACGAGCTGTGTTGTAGATTCATCCGGGCTTGGAATAGAATTCACAAAGCTGACCCACATGAGTTGGGACCAAAGACTTCTCTACCAATGGAATCCTATTTCAGATGGGTCCGCATCCGTGCTCAGAAGTTAGGTATGCCATACGAAGCTGTCAGGCCTATGACTCTTGAAGTTACTGATAAAGACGGGGTTCCTCCAACTATTCTCCGTCCTCATATGCCCACTGATATTGGTACACTAAAGAGGTCTTGGGCGCAACTACAGGAAGAACGGGATTCTTATCGGGAAAGGTTCAACAAACAGGAACAAAAGATCCAGAAGCTGACGAAGCAATTGGAGAGCGAGCGAATCCTGAATGACTATATCCGTACCGAGAAGAAGAGGCCATGGGAGCATTGATGGGCCTTGGATGTTTCTTTTACAGCTCTTTTGTTTACTTTTCAGTATTTTCATTCATGTAACGCCTAAGGGCAATTTGTTGAACAATTAAAATTCCAAAGTTGAATCTAATGAAGTGTGTTTCCTTTTTTGTCTTAAAAGTTGAATCCCGATTGTCTTTGAAAACATAAATCATACGCATTTCATTTCATCATATGCATAACAGGTACTCTTTTTACAGGTCACTTATCTTCTTCGCTGTTTATTTCAGCAATCATCATGACTTCTGAACCTACTACTGAACAAGCTATCAAGGCCCTCCAGGCCCAGAATGCCCAGTTCCAAGAGTTGGTTATGAGCCTAGCCCAGGGTCAACAGGAGTTGAAGACTCTGATTCTGAAGAAGAAGAAGAAGAGGACCGTCTTGTTCAACACTGGACGCAGATTTGGGAATGGACTACAAAATGAGGTTGATCTGACTACTTCCTCTGTAGGGAAAGACAGTCCCCAAGAGAGAAGGGTTCCTAGTCCCGTGGTCTCCGACAACGAGACGGATTATAATGATGAACAGTACCCTCCTGCTGAGGATAGGTACAAACAGCTGGAGGACCGCTTAAGTGCTATGGAGATTCAGAATGTGCCCGGGTTGGACTTTGGAGACCTAGGTTTATCCTCTGGGGTGGTGATTCCCCACAAGTTCAAGGCACCTGCTTTTGCCAAATACGACGGAGCTTCCTGTCCTAAGTTGCACCTCCGGTCGTATGTAAGGAAGATCCAACCTTATACAGCTGACAAGAATTTGTGGATCCATTTCTTCCAGGATAGTCTTTCAGGGACTCAACTCAAATGGTTCTATCAGCTGGATGGAGCCAGCATTCGTAACTGGGAGGATTTGGCTACTGCGTTCTATAAGCAGTATCAGTATAATTCCGACCTCGCTCCTACGCGTACCCAACTCTAGGGTATGTCACTAGGGACGGGTGAAGGATTTAAGGAGTATGCTCAAAAGTTGAGAGACCTTGCTGGAAGGGTACAACCACCTCTAACTGACCGTGAGCTTGTTGATATGTTCTTGGGGACCCTGTCTGGTCCGTTCTTCAACCATTTGATTGGAAATTCTTCTGCCGGGTTTACCGACCTTATCTTGACTGATGAGAGAATAGAAGCTGGTATCAAGTCTGGGAAGATACAGAATGGTGCCTCCTCGAGCACTGAAAAGAAACCCTTCAAGAAAGAATCTAGTGCCGTCTATGGTTCAAGGAGACAGAATAGACCGGAACGCCGCCAAGCTGTCAACGCGGTGGTTATTTCAAAGCCTGCTGCTGCTCCTCAGCATCACAACCAGCAAAGGGGTGAGAGACCCAGAAGGCAGTTCACTCGGCTCAGCATGACCTTGTCCCAGATATTTCCGCAGTTACTGACAACCAATCTGGTGACTATAAAAGAAGCTCCGAAGGTTGTAAACACCACATCCCCAAAGTACAATCCTAACGCCCGCTGCGCTTATCACTCTGATAGCCCAGGACATACTACGGATGATTGTTGGGCTCTGAAGAATAAGGTTCAGGACCTAATTGATGATAAAGAGATAGAGTTCTAGGCGCCCGAAAGGCCCAATGTCGTGACTGCTCCAATGCCCAAGCATGAAGTGAATGCTGTTGAGGACGACCTGTATGTAGCCTCTGTGGATGACATTGTTAATCCGCTGTTGACTGTCAAAAGGAACCTGTTGCTAGCCGGTTTATTTCCGGGATGTAGTAAAGGTTGCCATCTATGTTCTGTTTCACCTGCTGGTTGTCCATCTTTGAAGTCAGGTATCCAAAACCTGATGGATAACAAAGAAATCCTATTTGAGAAGATTGTTGTTCCTGCTACCCCTACTGAAGAAGTATCCATTGTCACTATTTTCAACAATTCTCCCAAGGCTCCCTCAAGGAAGCCTGTCAAAATTATGCCTGCTCAGAAGATTGCGCCTATAATTATCACTGTTCTGGGGCCCATCCCCTATACATCTGACAAAGCTGTCCCTTGGCACTATGGGGAAGATGTTTATGTGCTTGGAGTTAAACAAGAGTTTGATACTAATTTCGGCGTCAGCAACATCACCGGGCCTGCCAAAGTCACCCGCAGCGGTAAACTTTTCTCGCCAGATATTGCGCCACCAGCTATCCAGAGACCTATTGTCATCACACCTGCAAGTGTTCCTATTTCTCTTCCTGATCAAGTTCCTATGTCTACCCCTGCTGCCGAGTTATCTGACGCTCGGGGCAAAGGGATCGCTACTGATATGCCTGCCCAGACGGAGGCACCGAAGACAACCACTGTTGAAGCTTCCAAACAGGAGATTGAAGAGATTCTGAAGATCATTAAGAAGAGTGATTTTAACGTAGTTGAGCAGCTGGGGCACACCCCATCTAAAATTTCTATGCTATCATTGTTATTGTGTTCAGAGGCCCATGCCAAGGCTTTGGTTACCTTCCTGAAGATGGCCCACGTGCCACAAGAGACATCAGCTGATCAATTTACCGATTGTGTGGCCAACTTAACTGCTGATAATGGTTTGGGTTTCTCCGACGCTGATCTGACTGCTAAAGGGAAGATTCATAATGATGCCCTGCATGTCTCCATTGAATGCAGGGGCACTACTCTTGCCCATGTGCTGGTTGACACCAGGTCCTCATTGAATGTCTTGCCCAAGAAAGCTCTAGACAGGTTGGATTGCGAAGGGTTGGAGCTGAAGCCAAGTAACATTGTTGTTCGGGACTTTGATGGGTCTAAAAGGATGGTACATGGTGAAGTTGATATCCCAATCAGAGTTGGTTCTCAGGTCTTTGATTCAAAATTCTATGTGATGGACATCCGACCATCCTATTCTTGTTTGCTGGGTCGTCCATGGATCCACAAGGCTGGAGCTGTGACCTCTACACTACATCAGAAGCTGAAATACCCGGTCAAAGGGAAGATTGTGACAGTTCAGGGGGAGGAGGAATATATGGTCAGCCACCTCAACTCGTTCCGGTACATAGAGATGGATGGGGAGTTCATTGAGACTCCATTCCAGCACTTTGAAGAGGTTCCTCAGACACTGGCATCAGCAGAGACTGTGATCGAAGATTCTCCTTTGAAGATGGCTTCCTTAAAGGATGCTCGGGCTGTTATTGAGAAGGGTGAGTATGCAAACTGGGGCCGACTTCCTGATTTCACTCAGAAGACTGACAAGTTTGGTTTGGGTTTCACTGCAGAAGCTCAAAGGGCTGTTCGTCGTGCAAGGATTAGAAGACCTCCTGTGTTCATCAGCAACCCGAGAGTAAACGCTATTGAAGATGGCGTGGAGGAATCTGAATTCGACAGCTGGATCTACCCTACGACCAACGGTGGACCAAGAAACTGGACAGCGAAAGACTTCGTCCCTATTACTTTTATTCCTCAGTAATGAACTCCTTTGTTTTGAATTTGTAACAGACAATATTGTGAAACTTTATGGCCCGGTGTCTTACCCGGGGCACCGTGGCTTCATTTGTGAGGGCTTTTGTGTGTCATTTTCATATATCATTAATAAAAGCATTGGACGTTTTTTGCATTTCAAATCTTGCGCTCCTTGTCTTTCTTTATCATATATTGCAAAAACAGCTATTTACATACACTCACATATACAGGTCCCAACCCACTCTGGATCTCACTGGTAACGACTCTGCTACTCCCAGTTATGACTTCGAAAATCCGATCAAATTAGCCGAAGACGAAGGTGAAGATGATTGCGAAGTGCCTGGTGAGCTTGCAAGACTGCTACTCCAGGAAGAGAGGGCCATTCAGCCACATGAAGAGCTAGTGGAAACGGTAAATCTGGGTACTGAGACAGACAGAAAGGAAGTCAAGATTGGTGCCAATCTGGAGTCCAGTGTGAAACAACGGTTGATTCAGATGCTGCATGACTACATGGAAATCTTTGCCTGGTCTTACGAAGATATGCCTGGGTTGGATACCGACATTGTGGTTCATCACCTTCCTACCAAGGAAGAATGTCCTCCGGTAAAATAGAAGGTTCGCCGTATGCGTCCAGAGATGTCCGAGAAAATCAAAGCTGAGGTTATGAAACAATTTGACGCCGGATTTCTAGCAGTAACTTCATACCCTCAGTGGGTTGCCAATGTGGTTCCAGTGCCGAAGAAGGATGGTAAGGTCCGAATGTGTGTTGACTACAGGGGTTTGAACAGGGCGAGCCCTAAGGATGATTTCCCTCTGCCTCACATCGACGTTCTGGTTGGCAACACTGCTCAGCATAAGGTATTCTCCTTCATGGACGGATTCTCCGGTTATAATCAGATAAAGATGGCTCCTGAAGACATGGAGAAGACCACCTTTGTCACTCAGTGGGGCACCTTTTGCTACAAGGTCATGCCCTTTGGGTTAAAAAATGTTGGGGCAACTTACCAACGTGCCATGGTTGCTCTGTTTCATGACATGATCCATCATGAGATTGAAGTATACGTCGATGATATGATTGCAAGGTCCCAAACGGAGGAGGAACACCTTGACCATCTACAGAAGCTGTTTGACCGTCTAAAGTTGTACAAGCTGAGGTTGAACCCGAACAAGTGCACCTTCGGGGTGAGATCTGGAAAACTGCTAGGCTTCGTCGTGAGCGACAAAGGTATTCAAGTGGACCCTGCCAAAGTGAAAGCCATACAAGATATGCCAGTTCCCAAGATAGAGAAAGAAGTCAGAGGCTTTCTAGGACGGATGAACTACATTGCCCGATTCATCTCACACCTAACTGCTACTTGTGAACCAATCTTCAAGTTACTGAAGAAAGATCAAGTAGTACGTTGGAACGATGAATGTCAGGCTTCTTTCAAAAGAATTAAAGAGTATCTCCAAGAGCCACCCATTCTTATGCCACTAGTTGAAGGGAGACCTATAATCTTATACTTGACAGTACTTGACAACTCAATGGGGTGTGTGCTGGGGCAGCATGACGAGTCTGGCCGAAAAGAGCACGCCATTTATTACCTTAGCAAAAAGTTTACCGACTGTGAGACCCGATACTCACTGCTCGAGAAAACTTGCTGCGCTTTGGCATGGGCTGCTCGCCGGCTAAGACAGTATATGTTGACTCACACTACTCTGTTGATTTCAAAGATGGATCCCATCAAGTATATCTTCGAAAAGCCTGCCTTGTCCGGAAGAATAGCAAGATGGCAGATGATCTTGACCGAATATGACATCCAGTACACGACTCAAAAAGCAATCAAGGGAAGTGTATTGGCAGACCATTTGGCACACCAGGCAGTAGATGACTACCAATCTATGAACTTTGAATTTCCAGACGAGAATATCATGGTAGTAACTGATTGTGAAGTACCTGGACCGGATGAAGGACCTGAGGAAGGATCCCGATGGTCTATGCACTTTGACGGAGCCTCAAATGCTTTGGGTAACGGTATTGGCGTTGTGATCATATCTCCAAAAGGCTCTCATACTCCACTTACCGCCAGGCTATGTTCAACTGCACCAACAACTTGGCGGAGTATGAAGCGTGCATCATGGGTCTTCGAGCTGCAATTGACCTAAGGATCAAGTTTCTGAGTGTCTTCGGAGATTCCGCTCTCGTGATCAGTCAGATCAAAGGCGAGTGGGATACGAAACACCCAAATCTTATTCCTTACAAGGAGTATGTATTGATGTTGATTCCCCATTTCGAGGAGATAACCTTTGAACACTTCCCAAGAGAGGAGAATCAGTTGGCGGACGTGCTGGCTACGATGTCTTCTATGTTCAAAGTCAAATGGGACAACGAGGCTCCCCGGATCATTATTTGGAAATTGGATGAACCTGCACATTGCTGTGATCTTGAGACCGAAGAGGTAACAGAAAAGCCTTGGTATCATGAAGTAAAGAGGTACTTGGAAGCTCAAGAATACCCCGAGGGTGCATCCATTAATGACAAGAAGTTTCTGAGAAGATTCGCGGCAAAGTTCTTCCTCAACAATGACATCCTTTACAAACGAAACCATGATTCAACCTTACTGCGTTGTATGGATAAGACTGAAGCAGAAAAGATCATGGCAGAGTTGCATGAAGGTACCTTCGGAACTCATTCCAGTGGATATACCATGGAAAAGAAAATCCTTCGGGAAGGATATTACTGGTCCATAATGGAAGCCGACTGTTATCAACATTCTCGGACGTGTCACAAGTTCCAGATCTATGCTGATAAGGTGCACATTCCTCCGGTTCCTTTGAACGTCTTGACAGCACCTTGGCCTTTTGCAATGTGGGGCATTGATATGATCGGCGAGATCAGACCTACAGCATCTAACGGGAATCGCTTCATCCTGGTGGCGATTGATTATTTTACGAAGTGGGTTGAAGCAGCTTCCTTTGCTACCGTAACCAAGAACGTAGTGGCACGGTTCATTCGGCATAACCTGATCTGTCGATACGGTGTACCAGAGAGGATCATTACGGACAATGGTACCAATCTTAATAACAAGATGATCACTGAGCTCTGCGAGCAATTCAAGATACAGCACCACAACTCTTCTCCTTACCGGCCGAAGATGAATGGGGTTGTAGAAGCAGCTAATAAGAACATCAAGAAGATTGTGCAGAAGATGACAGTGACCTACAAAGATTGGCACGAGATGTTACTGTTTGCTCTTCATGGGTACCGTACCTCAGCACGGACGTCAACAGGGGCAACACCCTACTCCTTAGTATATGGCATAGAGGCAGTCCTACCCATTGAAGTTCAGATACCCTCTCTCCGGATCATGAAGGATGCAGGTCTAAGCGAAGACGACTGGATCCAGACCCGGCTTGATCAGCTAAACCTAATTGACGAAAAAAGACTCACTGCTATTTGTCATGGTCAGACGTACCAAAAACGGATGATCAAGGCATTTAACAAAAAGGTCAGACGACAAGAGTATCAAGTCGAGGACCTGGTAATCAAGCGCATCATTCTACCTCAAGGTGATCCCAGGGGCAAATGGACCCCTACGTATGAAGGGCCATTTGTGGTTAAGAATATCTTCTCAAGAAGAGCGATGATTCTAACCACCATGGATGGTGACGACCTTCCTCACCCCGCCAATGCAGACATAGTAAAAAGATACTACGCATGACAAAAGACCCGCTAGGTCGACTGGCCTAGGCAAAAATAAGGGCTTCCCGGAGAACCAAAAGGATTCGGGCAAAAATAAGGGATGAAAATAAAAAAAAATCTGTACACCCGGCAAGTCGAAAACCTGAAAAGGTGGCTTGGGCAAAAATGGGTATCCCGGTGGACTGAAAACCCGAAAGGGCGGTCCAGGCAAAAGTTAGGGATTAAAGCATAATACTATGTCTCATTGGATCACCTCGCATTCAGACTTCGGTATTGACCATCAGGCTCGGACGACACCAATCAATCAGATTCCTCTTCAACTAAGCAGCAAAGTGATGAGACGCTTGAAGACATAAAGGCGATATCAGAGTTGGAACCCAGTGGGATTTTTCACATAGCTGTTTTATTTTCTTTTCACAAATTGTATAAACTCTATTTTGTTCGGCGGCGTTCTCTTACTAGGACATCAGCCTCTTGTATACAAAACGCCTATTTACAGGCAAATTTCAAAATCAATACAAGCTTACTTTTCCAGACAAATTGCAAATTGTTTTTCCTTTATCTGTTTTGTTTTGCAAAGAACGTCCAATGTTCATTTTTGATATATGCATTTGACATTAATTGCTGATCACAAATATTTGCATGCGAAAGTAAGGACTAATTACGGGTGACATCGGAAGTAGGAGCAATAAGAATTGTCTAAGCGATCTAGTTGCTCTATCCACCGAGATACCAAGGTAAGTTCAGCTGAAGGATTTGACCAAGATACCTTCACTCCCCGCAGGGTAAGACAAATCAGCAATACTCTCCCCAAGCAGAGTTGGCCTCCCATCAGCCCTAAAAAAGGCACAGTATCCCCAGCAAGTCAGCAATACTCTCCCCCAAGCAGAATTGGTCTACCATCAGTCTTGAGAAAGTTGGGTATCCCCAGTAGATCTTAATATTCCCCAACGGAGTATACAAATATTCCTCAGCAAGCATCCCCGGCAGTCTTAATATTCCTCGACAGAAATATAAGATTGTTCCCCGACAGAATACAAGATACACCCAGTGGAGCCATTTCCCAGCGCAGCCTGAAAAGCTTCCCCGCCAGAGTTGAATCATCTCCCCAGTAGATTCTGGAAGCTGGTCCCCTGCAGAGTACAAATGTCTCTCCTCACCCAAATTCAGAAGGTTATCCCCACAAGAGTCTAACTGGGTTATCCTTAGCAAGTTGCAACGGAAAGATCATCCCCAGTGAAGTTCTTTCTATCCCCAGTGGAGTTATCGTTAAAATCTCAACGAAGTATCTCTTCCCCACAGAGTTAATTCCCCGCAGAGTAATCTCTTCGCCATGTTTATTCCCCAACGGAGTCGTCCTCTCCTACGGGTTTATTCGGGAAATCATCTTCGTTCATCGTCCCCAGCGGAAACGAAGAATTCAACATCATTCTCTAGCAGCTCCGGGATTTATTTTCCCCAGCTAAAACATCACAGTTTCATACATCATGATACATGCATATACGCATCATATCATACGATCTCATTTATTTTTGAGAACATCATGACATCATGCATTTCATACATCATGACATTGCATACCACTAATGTTTTGCCTTTTCAGGAAGAGGTCAATCCAAATATGATTACCATCAACCCTTCTTAAGTTCTAGATCAACACCTGTAACTAGCTGGGAAATATCTGTGGACGACTGATTGTAGATATATACCTGAAACCAGACAGGAAAGTTATCTACATTGAGGAGATTGAAGATTAATACCTGAAACCAGACAGGAAAACTATCTTTCTTTCTCGGGTCAGAGATTAATACCTGAAACCAGACAGGAAAACTATCTCATCGGCCAGCCTTCTTAAGTTCCGGATCAACACTTGTAACTAGCCAGGAAATATCTGTGGACGACTGATTGTAGATCTATACCTGAAACTAGCCAGGAAAGTTATCTACATGAAGAGATTGAAGATCAATACCTGTAGCAAGCCAGGAAGACAATCTTTCTTTCTTAAGTCAGAGATTAATACCTGTAACCAGCCAGGACAACTATCTCATCTTCCAACCTTTTTCAAATTCCAGATCGACACCTGTAACTAGCCAGGAAATATCTGCGGACGATTGATTGTAGATTAATACCTGAAACCAGACAGGACAACTATCTACTTGACCATCATGAAGCAACCCTACACCGGTTCCTTCTCTTCCAAGATGCAGTTTTACACGGACTCATCATCAGGCAACCCTACACAGGTTCCTTCTTTTAATCTACCAAGTTACAATGCAACAAACAATCTCCAGATGGCATCTATAAACCCATCCCCGACAAGATTCTATCACAGCTCCAGATGGCATCTATAATCCCATCTTACTATCCATCATCTTTCCAAATGGCATCTGTAAGCCCATTCCCGACATCACATTGCTGATACTACACCATGCGAGTGCAAATTTCTGGGCACTTTAGTGTTCAATCATCTTCCACCTTCGGATCACGAAAGGCACGCCAGCCAATCTACATCCTCAGGTTTAAGAAGATTGAACAGGGGCAACTGTTGTACCCCAAAATTTTCCCTCCCATATTCCTCAAGATTTGACAAGAATAATTCTCAAATTGCTCAAGATTGCTCAAGGGTTGTACAGTCAAACTACTTCCTAAGACAGCTGAAATTAGGGTTTTGGTTCTTTCAAGGAATCTGAGGTTTTCAATGGTTCAATCAAGTCTCAAGGGCCTATATACATTCTCAAGCACCTACATGCCAAGCCTCAAGACTCACAGTGCCAATTTGCACAGTCAAAAGCTCCATTTGACCTACAGTCAACTGTAGGGGCAAAATGGTCATTTTACAGTCAAAAGTCAGAATTTTTGGTCAACATCTTATTTTGAGCTCACAATAATCATTTGATCAAGTCTTGATCATGATTCCACAAGGATAGCTCAAAAATCATCAAGATGCAAAAAGTTACTATTTTTGGACAGAAGAAAAGTCAACTGTATCTTGACCAGGGCACAACTTTTTCATGGTTTGTCAGAAAAATTCCATCCAATGCTCATTTTGAAGGGGATGACATTTCCTACAATCCATCTTCACATTCCAAGTCCAAGAAATGCTCTCACAAAAAGTTATCAATTTCTACATTATAGGTCAATTTTAAAAGTCAACAAAAGTACACTTTGAGTCAAAGGCCATAACTTGAGATTGGTAAATCCAAATGACATGGGACCAAAGGCATTGGTTATAGGACTTCAGTACCTTTCCAAAATGTCCAAGAACATGTTAATATGATCAAAATTGAACAAGATATGCATTGGAGAAGTTGAGAAATTTTCATGAATTTGCAAAAGTCAACTTTGCTCAAAACACCTTATTTTTGCTAATGGGCCTCAAATCTCTTCTTGAAACTTCATCCATGACTTATGCACGACACATCAAGCTTAATGGAATTTATTTTCTTATTTTTATTGATTAATTGGATTTTTTATTGATATTAATTCATTTAATCAATTTAAATTGTAGGAAAATACAAGATTTGGTTTTTTCAATCTTTTTGTGAAGCAAATATGGTCAAGATATGCTGGCAATTTTGTGTACAAATCAAAGATGCAAAAATCTCCAAATTTGGCAACTTTGTTCAATCATGAAAATGCAAAAAGATTTGATTTTCAATCAAAGATCAAATCATCAATTCAATGGATTCTTGTTCAAGTTTTGACCTAATTCCATTCCTCTCTATATATGCAGGCAAATCCTAATCCCAGACACGTGCAAGAAAGCTGCAGAAAAGCCATAGCATATTGAAAAATATCCAAGAAAACTCAAAACTGACTTTGGCATTCTAGAACGGTTCAAAGGTTTTTATTGATTCTAACACATTGCAGGAGGTCCCAGGGATAATTTGCAATTGAATTCACGTGCTAAAACTCAAGGAATCATCACGCACAGAACCACGGTTTGCCACTTTTTTTTCAGAATCGTAACTCCTAATTCATGCACATATAACTTATTTTCTTGATTGTTTTGTGTTAATAGGGACCATACGAAGCTAATGGTATAGCTTAATTGAACTGAAATGCCATAAATACAAAGATGCCATGAACAATTTTTAGGGTTCATAAGCTTCGAAATTGGGGATTCCTAAACCAGGAAAAATTGAGACGTGTGAGACCCATGACTGAATTCGTCAGAACAAGACAAATAAGACTGAACCCTCGCGAAATATTTATATGAACCACATCGCTAATCGTTATTTTTCCTCATGGCATATTGTGGGGGTTAAAAACCCCCGCTATCTAATGTTGTTTTTACAGGTACAATGAGGAAGACGATGATGTGTTAACGCTCCATTGGCTGGTTTCAAAAATACGCGCGTTTTCTGTGTTTTTCAGCATATGGGTTATTTTTCATATATAATATTCTCTCTCTATCCTAATAACAATTAAAGCAGGTGGTTGGAGTGGTTAAGGCATTGGCTTGGAAACGTTGGGATCTGGGTTCGAATCCCAGGTCCCCCAAAATATTTGTTTATATTTTTCTTTGCATAATTACATACAGGTTTCCAAAAGGGTATCCACCATATACCTCAATCATCAACGTGCCACGTGGCTTCAGGCACAGATCCAAGGGTCATGGGTGAATGATCACCATGCTCCCTGGTCAATGCACGTGTGGGTGATCCAAAAAGTCAAAGAGGCTTGCAGTTTGTTGGGCCTGAGAATTTCCAAACATACCTCCATATTGGGTCAGTACCCCCCCTGGTTTATTCTTCTTTTTTTTTCTTTTATATTTTCCATTTAACTATTTTACTAATTATTATTATTATTATTATTATTATTATTATTATTATTATTATTATTTAATTAACCAAATTAACTTTATTTTCATAATAAATTCAGAAAACTAAAATATTTTTATTATTATTATTATTTATTAATTTCACCTTTAATTTATTATTTTTGTAAATAAATACTAACAAATTAATTTAGTCTTTTTTTAATTAGGTTAATTTCAATATTTTTTGCAATAAATAAAATAAATTAGAATTAGGTTTTTTTTACTAACTTTTGACTATTTTTTATTTATTTTCCTTAACACATAAAAACCAAAAAAAAAATATTTCTTTTCTTCCAATTAGTTAATTAGTTTTAGGTCTAATTTAATTTAATTCAATTTCTTTCTTTCTCAAAAAGGGTCAAAACCCTAAAAACTTTTTCGATTCAATTTTCTCTCGCGCGTATGTTTATTTTATTAATTTTTTATCATTATTATGTATTTGCTCCGAGGATGTAATAGCTTTAATTAGGACCCTTTTTATCGCTTTCATTTAATTTTCCGCAATTTACTTTTCAAGGGTTTGTTTTTGGCGATGTAAATACCAGACGCCTTGTAATAGCGTAGATTTATTTTCCGCAACTATTAACTGTTAGATGTATGTTAACTAGGCTATGCATGACAAGACTTATCTCTGAAATTAAAATCAACCCGTAGCTCACCATAACATGTTCAAAGATAACTTAATTGAAACCTGACACACTCGCACATGCCACTCCTAGGGTACGCCTCACTTGGTTGCCTCGACGTGGTCATTGAGTATAGGGTGTTTTAGAGGTCGCCCTCCTGTCTAAAGATCAAGTTGCCTCGAAATGGTTGCCTCAGATAAAAATGATCTAAGACACTAGGGTTACCGCTAAGGCGTCCTACTATTGCTTTAGTGACCACATGTCCCTATAATCGAATTGACCCGAAAACTCTAATGACGGTGCTACCTACTTCTCAATAGTGGGATAGTACTGTCTAAAGGACATTTACACAGCTTAATTTCTTTTGAGTAGGTAGAGGTTCTCAGGTACTTGCTCTTTCAAAACGAAACAACTTTTCGCACTTACACTTTTCTGACAAAAGTTTTCAAACAACACTTCATACACTCTTGAGGACAGATACAAGAGGTAAATCGAAGTTTTCAAACAAAACTCTTTTCAAAACCCACAAACACAAGAAAAGCAAAACATTTTGAAAACATAGTGAGCAAGTACCTAAGAGCCTGTGGATAACCACAGATAGAAAGGGTGCTAACACCTTCCCTTTCTATAATCTACCTCCCGAACCGAGAAACATCTCGAAAAGGAATTTTGCTGTGCTTTTGTCCTTTCCTTGTTGGAGAAAATAAAAGACGGTGGCGACTCTTGCTTACTGCGATATTTCGCGAACCAGCATTCCAAAACAGTCAGTTCTATTTCCACCGGTCAAAGTATCCTAGAAAAATTCCTTCATCACTTTTAGCATCCAACTTCCTTCTTGGCTCACAGTCAGCCAGAATATAACACTTACTTCTAAAGACATGAAAATATTTGACATTTGGCTTTCTTCCTCTCCATAATTCATACGAGTAACAGAGGTTCCAATTTTGATTGTCACTCTATAGTGAATATAGCAAGCAATGTTCATGGCTTCAGCCCAAAAGTAAAGGGGTAATTTCTTGGCATGAAGCATAACTGTGGCACATTCTTAAATAGTCATGTTCTTATGTTCAACCACACTAGTTTGTTGAGGAGTGATGGGTGAAGAAAACTCATAACTAATCCCTTCAGATGAACAAAATTCCGCAAACTTATTATTCTCAAATTCCTTACCATGGTCACTTCTGATTTTGACAAGACCACAATCCTTTTCCCTTTGAATCTTTTGGCATAATTATTTGAAGACTTCAAACACTTAAAATTTCTCTTTGATGAACTTAACCAAGGGAATATTGAATAGTCATCAACAATAACATAGACATACCTCTTTCCCCCCAAGACTTTCAACCTGCATTGGTCCCATAAAGTCCATGTAAGTAGCTCTAGAAATGTTAAGGTGGCAAGATGTTGGATCATCTTATGGGACGTATTTGTCTGCTTCCCAATTTAACATTCATCACAAATTCTCCCTTCTCAATCTTCAGCTTGGGAATATCTCTAATAGCTTCTTTTGACATGATCTTCTTTATACCTTTCAGATGTAGATGACCAAGCTTTTGATGCCATAGGTTGACTTCATTATTGTTGTACCCCAAAATTTTCCCTTTCATTTCTCAAAGAATCACCCTGGATCCTCAAGTTTGCTTCCATTCAATTCCAAGCCTTGAACTATAAATTTTCCAAGAAAATCACTCACAAGGGCAAAATGGTCATTTGCATACTGAAAAGTCAAACTTTGACTTTTGGACCAAAACCAAGTTTCAAGAATCATATTTCATCAAGACATGTTGAAATATGAAGTTTGTTTCATCAAGAAAATCAAAAGTCAATTTACTTTGGGAAAGGTCAAAATTCTAAAATACTTAGAATTTTTTCTAAGTGTTTAAGAAACATGACAAGCTCAGAACTTCTGATCAGATTATCACCATGATGCAAGCTGATTCTGGATTAACTTCTAACACAAGAGTTATGGACTCAAACAAGATCTGAAATATTGCAGAACAAAACTTCCCTTAGAAATGTTAGGATTTCAAGTTATGACTCCTCAAAGACACGTCCATGAAACTTAAGCACTCAGCAAATTCTGGACAGTTCCAAGACAGAGTTTGGTTACAACTTCTGGGCCAGTTTTCACAAAGATTCAGTCAGAGTTTGCAAGGGTAATTTAAAGAAGGTTTACAAAGCGTGTTGAAAGCTTCCTGGAAAGTCTGAGAGCTCTTTTAGAACATGCTGGAGCAAAGAGATTCAAAGATCAGAAGTTGGATGTCTATTCTAAATTACGCTGAAGCTGAACTTCTGATCCAAAATTAAGCAATGATGCAGAATCTCACATTGCAGGATTTCTGGCTTGATAAATCTCATCATCATTTAATGCTCATAACCACTTTTGAGTCTTTATCCAAGGGATTTCCCCACGTATGAGAAGGAAGTACCATTGTTGTCCTTGAAAGATAAACTTTTGTACAAGGTTATGCTAGTCTCATGCTTTGCTTTTGCCTTTGAGGGTACTTTTCCTTAATTCATGCTTACAAATCCAGCTTATGCACGGATAAAAGCTGCTAACCACCATACTTTCTTCAAGAACAAGGCAACACCCTAGTATATCAAGGCCATATCCAATGTGTGATCGGTGGATCTGGAACTGACTGTTTAACGCTGGTTCGCGAAATGTCGCGGAAGCAAGAGTCGCCACCGTCTTTTATTTTCTCCAAATGGAAAGGACAAAAGCACAGAAAAATTCCTTAAAGAGATTGCTCTCGGTTCGGGAGGTAGATTATAGAAAGGGAAGGTGTTAGCACCCTTTCTATCCATGGTTATCCATGGGCTCTTAGATACTTGCTCATTGTGTTTTCAAAAATGGTTTGTTTGCTTTTCAACTGTGGGTTTAAAAGTTTCTTTGAAAATTCCAGTTCGACTCTTGTATCAGTCCTCAAGAGTGTTTGAAAAATTGCTTTCGAAAGCTTTTTGAAAAGTGTTCGTGTGAAAAGTATTTTTGGATTTTGTTTTTGAAATTAGAGCAAGTATCTAGAGTTGTTTACCTACCCTAAGGAATTCGTCTGTGTAAATGTCCTTTAAAGTAGTGGCATCCCACCATTGAGAGGTAGGTAGCACCACCGTTGGAGGTGTTCGGGTCAATTCGAGGGTTCGGGACATGGTGATCACCAGAGCAATGGGAAGACACCTTAGAAGCTACCCTCATGCCAGGTTCCCGGATCATGAGGACTTACTAAGACATCCTCTACTCGACGATCACCTTTCGAGGCAAGGCAACAGTGAGGCGTACCCTAGGGGTGGTGTGTGATTTGTGTGTCGTTTCAGATATTTTTGTCTTTTCATGTTATGGGTGATCTATGCGTTTGTTTTTATTTTTTTGTCATTCATTCTTGCATGCATTTATTTAATAGTTTAAAAAGATGCGGAAATTAAAAGTTCTAAAGCTATTACAAAAGGCGCGGGTCCACATCGCCAAAATTTCCAGAACCCGATTTGACAGAAAAATAAAGAATTAAAAGTGCGACAAATAAAAGATGTTACATGGCCTTGGGAGAGATACATAAATATTATAAAGAATAAAAAATAAATATGCGAATTGGAATTAAAGTTGAAACGAGGGCGTTGGACCCTTTTTAACGATTATTAAATTAATAAAATTAAAAGGAAAAGAAATTTGTTTTTGGTATTTTTGTATTTTATGATTTTTAATGAAAAAAGAATTAATTGAAATAAAATGCTAACCCTAATTCTAGTTGTTTTTAGTTTATTAAGAAAAGATTAAATTTTAACCTAATATTTAACCTAATTATTTACATGCCATTTAATTATAAAAATAAATAATAGGAAATATTTAATTATTATGAAAGAAAAAGAAAAAAGGACAAAAATGATTATAAACCCTAATTCTACCAATTTTAGGTTTTTATTAAAAAAAATATTAAGATTAAACCCTAAATTAATAACTAACATTAATTAATGCAATTTATTTACAAAAATACTAAAATAAAAATATTTATTATTTTTTTGTCTTTTCTGATTTTTTTGGTGTTTTTTATATATTATGAAAATATTAAATTAATTAAAAAAAACAATAATTAAAAGAAAGTAAAAATAATGAAAAAAAATAAAGAATGCAAAAGAGTTTGCAAACCTAAGGGGGTCTGCCCCTAATTTGGAGGGTGAAGTCCAGCAATTTGAGCCCAATAAGCCTTAGGCCTGGCTGTCTTTTCCACTCACGTACCCAAGCGTTGACTCACGTGTACCATGCTCTCCAAATCTGTGCCCTTGAATTGATGAAGTTGAACGCGTGGACGGCTTGATGGAGGGACGTATGATGGTCTTCAGCGTTGAAACTGCATAGAAACATTGATTGAAAAATAGCATGGAAAGAGTGAGGGACCTGGGGCTCGAACCCAGGTCTTGTGGTTTACCAATGCTTGTGCCTGCCAGTTGATCCAAGCGCTCACTTTGTTCATAATACAACAATCAATTAATATCAAATAAAACAAAAACGTCAGTGGATTTTAGCGCGAATTTTTAAACGAGCCAACTATCGCCTGCCACATAACCATCTTCTTCGTGGTTGTGTTTTTTTTCTGAAACATGAAAGAGATTGGCAACGGTTTTACGTCGTTCCCTTAGGCAGCTTTCTGAAAAATAACGAATAGGAATCCTCGCATTAGAAATTAGGCGCGACATATGGATGTGATTGTCGTGAAGCTTCTGAACCTGATGGTGCCATTATCATGCCCCAATTGTTCCTTGAATGAAAAGCCCTAAATTTCCAAGTCTGAAACCCTAAAATATGACAATGGTGGTTTTGCATACAGGTGATAAAAACACAATTAAGCAATTGGGTTAGCTTCAGAATCAGTTAATTAATAAGAATTCATGAACAAAATGCAACGAATATGCTTAAATTGTAAAATACGATTATGAAAAAAAGTGAAAAAAGTTTGACTTCTGTACAATGATTCAAAGGGTTAGGGACGGTGTTCTTGATCCAGGTACGTTGCTTGATGTCCCAGGGATGCAATGGAATCAATGTTGTGGCTTGAAACGACCTCTAACCTTGTTTTCAGTCTTGCAATTTTTAGGCCAAAAGTGTGAGTTTGATAATGGAGTTTATGCGCAGCTTCTTTGGTCAGGAGCATTAGGTCTTGCTTGTGTATGTATAGGAGAGTGATTTAGGTTAGAAACTTGATCAAAATCCATGCATTGATGTGAAAAAGATTTGATTTGCAAACCATAATTTTTCAATCTTTTTTCATGCTTTTTAGCTCTCAATCATATCCAATCAACTTCAATTCTTCCCTAATTTGCTTTGCACGAAATATTAGAGATATTATGTGCACAAAAAGATTTGGAACATTAGGATTTATATTTTTCATGTATTTTAATTAATTTAAATGAATTATTAATAATAAAAATCCAAATAAATAAATAAAAAATGAAGAAAAACTTCCCTTTGGGCCAAGTGGTCGTGCACATGCCTTGGATAATGAATTGTGGAAGAAAAAGAGGCCCATTAGCAATTTTAGGTCATTTGAAGCAATGTTGACTTTTCAAAATATCCAAAAATTTCCCAACTTCCACAAGGCATAACTTGCTCAATTTTTAAGCTTTGCTCATGTTCTTGGACATTTTGGAAAGGTCTTTGAGTCCTCTAACCAATGCCTTTGGTCCCATGTCATTTTGATTTACCAATCTCAAGTTATGGCCTTTGACGTAAAGTCCCTTTTTATTGACTTTTGAAAATGACCTATAATGTTGAAATTGATAACTTTTTGTGAGAGCATTTCTTGGACTTGAAGTGTGAAGAGGAGTTGTAGGAAATGTCTTTCTCTTCAAAATGATCTTTGGATGGAATTTTTCTGATAATCCATGTGAAAGTTATGCCCTGGTCAATTTACAGTTGACTTTTTCAACTGTCCAAATAAGGAAACTTTTGCATCTTGATGATTTTTGAGCCAAGCTTTGAGAATCATGATCAAGCATTGATCAAATGATGTTTGTGGCTTCAAAATGAGATGTTGACCAAAAATTTGAACTTTTGACTGTCAAATGACCATTTTGCCCCTACAGTTGACTGTAGTGCAATTAGGGTTTTGACTGTGCAATTTTGTGCTGAAAGTATTGAAACTTTGTATGAGGATGCTTGACCATATTTATAGGCATGTGGGACTTGATTGGACCCTTGAAAACTTCATTTTCTTGATCAGAACCAAAACCCTAATTTTGTCTGTTTAGGATACCCTTGCACTGTGCAACCCTTGGGGAATTTTGAAGCTTTGACTTGGCAAACTTTGAAGAATATGGGAGGGCAAATTTTGGGGTACAACACAATGCTTTGGTCAGAACATCACCAAATCCCAAAACCTCATTTATACAACCTGCTACACTGCTACATCACAGTCCTATAACCAACAGCTAATTCAGTCCATGCCTTCATCCCATAATTGCACCAAACTAGCATACGAAGACTGTGATAAAAAAGCAATGGAACAGGATGCCAAACAGGGTTCAAATCCCATTTGTTTCCCCCCAAAATCACAACAAATTCACCTATAAATAAGTTGCTCCATGACACTTTCAAGGGGCTGGCTTTTGGAGAGGGAGAATTGTCAAAAGAGATAAAAGAAAGCCGTGAAACCTTCATAAAAAATCCAGAATTCCCAAACAGAAAACCAAAACCTTTGTTCTTCCCTTTGAGTCAAAGAACTTGGCATTTTCTCTCCCGTTACTCTCGCTGACTCCAGAATATCTGAAGGCAGCAGTTCAAGTTCCAAACACACACTTTAGGATTCAAGGTAAGTCTTTCTGACTTTGCATCTTTTCATTCAGAACATCATTAAATATGTAAATATCATAGTATTAATGTTGTCCATATCATTGCATAAATAGAAAAAAATGTGGATCAGAACTTCTTGATTAAGGACAGGCTTAGGATTAGGATTAGAACTTCTATAAACTGTTGTGCTCTTATCCCTCTGATTTGTTGTTTGATTAAGAACTGAATAAGTTGCTGATGGTTGATTAATATGAGAAAAGAGTTGAAATATAACATAGAACTTCTGATGTTTCCACTCACTGTTTTAACACATAGAAATTCTGATTTTCACTCACTATCTTAGCACACTACAGAACTTCTGAGTTCTTCCCACTGTTTTAACACGCACAGAGCTTCTAAGGTTTTCTCACTGCTCTCACATTCAGAATTTCAGCACGTAATAACCCAGGACTTTAGTGTTTTCCCTCTAACGTTTCTTGCAGGATCTCAGAATGTATCAACCCAGAACTTCTGATGCCCACAGGCATTTCTTTCTGAGTCACAACACTCCTAGCACCAGAGCTTCTGATCCCTTTTGTTTTGCTTGCAGCAGCACGCTGATTCTATATCTCATTATTTTCCCCTTTTTATCATTTTCAATGTTAATACCCTTTTTATTAATATAAAAAAGACATAAAAATATTTTCTTTTTACTAATTAACTTATTTCCTTTTTTTAATTCGTTAAGACAAAAAAAACCATTTTCTAAACAAATCTTTTTTCTTTCTTGCATTGTACATTTCGATATGATTGTAATAGTTAATTAGGATTTAAATTCTTGCAACCCCCTATTTGTAAATTTGTACCCCCATCCCTAAAATATTGTAATAGCGTAGGACTTTTATATTTCCGCAATTTATCACTTTTCAAATATAATCATTAGTAATTAGTTTTTGTACGGAAAGACTAAAACCAAACAAGTAGAGAACCCTAATCAAAGACAAAATCAAGCATGAAAACAATACATTTGCACACAAGCACCCCTAGGGTTATTCCATTTGGTTGCCTTACAAAATGGCCATATTACGCATGTGAGATATCTTAGCAAAAACAAACGAATACAAGATCATAGTCCCTCGATGACGCTATCTAAGTTGCCTTTCAAATGATCTTAGTCCCTAAAAGAGAATCCTAAGATACCTTGCAACATTTCTAATCATGGTTATACGATGACCCACGCCCGTCCCGTTCACATCCAAAGATAGGGTTATTTACCAAATCAATGGTGAGATAACAATGTCAAAGGAAGAGAAAATAAACAAGAAAGACTTTTTGAGAAGGTAGAATGCTCCTAATTACTTGCTCAATTTCAAACAAACATCCTTGCTATTTTCAAAACCAACATCTACACATTTCAAAACATCTTACAAAACTTGAAAACATTTTCAAAAGACCAACACTTTGTATACATTCTTACGAACGAAAATCATTACAAAGTTTGCCTAAACAATGGCCTCTTTACAAAATACTTTCAAAAACCACACAAAGCATAATTTCAAACAAAAGCAAGTGATCTAGCAAATAACTAAGAGCCCATGGAAAACCATGGATGAAAAGGGTGCTAACACCTTCCCTTTTTCATAATCTACCCCCCGAACTCAAGAAAACATCTCTAAAGGTCTTTCCTGTGCTTTTTCACCTTTCCTTTTGGATAAAAGAAAAGTCGGTGGTGACTCTTGCTAAACCGCAACATTTTGCAAATACAAATGCAAAATAAAAGTCAGTTCTCCCATCGTATCACAATTATCTTTTGACATTAAGCATGTTGAGGGATATTCTACTTTTGGAGAGCTCCATAGGTAGAAGTTGTCTTTTGATCTGGTTCCCTTCATTACCACTTCATTCTTATCATTTGGAATTAGGCACTCAGATTGAGTAAATTTAACTTTGAGACCTTGATCACAAAGTTGACTGATACTTATCAGATTTACAGTTAGCCCTTTTACAAATAACACATTATTAAGACTATGTTTTCCTGCATAGTCCACCTTTCCAACACCTTTGATTTCACTTTTTGACCCATCTCTAAAAGTGACAAAGCTAGTGGCGCGTGGTTTAATGTCCACAAGGAATTTCTTAACCCTAGTCATGTGTCTAAAACAACCACTATCAAATACCAATCCTATCTAGTTAAGGCTTTGAGAGAAGTGTAAGCTATGAGACCATACAAATTATGGTGAGGAGCTCCTCTTGACTCTACTTCAGTATTACCATATTTTCTTCTGTAAGGAGTTATATGGTTGGGATAGCCATACAATTTGTAACAAGAGGACTTCAAATGACCAACCAATCCACAATAATGACATCTCCAAGGCTGGTACATGGGACTATAATACCTTCTTTGATGTCTCAGCTGATGTTGGGACATGTGACTTGACATCTTCTATTCTTGTTTCATCTTTTGAGGAATAAACTCCACTACTTGCTTGTTATTCTTCACAGCTTGGTTAAAATAACCAAAACCCTTCATGTTTCCAACATTTTCCCCAGTTTGAAGAATCTCATCCAACACAATAGAGCCATTGTTTAACATTATTACAAATTTGGTCATATCGTCAAGTTTTGATTTTTACAATATTAACTCCTCTTTAAGATTAGCAATGACAGATAGATACTCTTCTTTCTCAGCCTCCAGCTGAGCAATAAGTACCTTTTGCTCCATTACTCTCTGACGGATTTTTTCATTCTTGAGGCACATTTTTGTAAACCCAACATCCAGTTCACTAACAATGAGTTCTCCAACATATGATTCTTTATCAGACTCACACAAATTTCTTTATCATACTCACAGATTCCAGTTAAGGCAGTCACTTGCTTGGTTGATTCTTCTTCATGATCACTTTCTGACTCTCCCTATAACCATGATACAAATAAGCTCTTCCCTTTCTTTTTGAGATTGGTGGAACATTCAGTTCTTATGTGTCCATATCCCTCACATTCATGGCACTTGATACCTTTCCCTTGGCTCAGCTTCTCTTCAAATCTTGACTTCCTTCCCAGGTCATGGTTTTTGTTGATTTGTCGAATGACATGTTCTTAGCATTTAACCTGAACTTCCTCAACACCCTGTTGAATTGTTTTCCCAGAAGCACAAGATATTCAGATACTTCTTCTGAATCAACATTTCCTCTATCCTATGAGTCTTCAATATTGGAGGCAAAAGCTATACTCTTCTTCTTTTTATACCTTTCATTGATAGCATATTCAAAGGTCTCAAGAGAGCTTACAAGTTCATACACAGTCATAGTGCTTACATCATGGGATTCTTCAATGGGAATCACCTTCATGTCAAACCTCTTTGGAAGAGATCTGAGCATCTTCCTGATCAGCTTATCCTATGATATCTTCTCTCCTAGGTCTTCCGAGTCATTAGCAATGTCTAGATCAGTCATGTAAAAGTCCTGAATACTTTCGTCCTCCTTAATTTTAAGTTCTCAAATTTTGTCGAGAGAAGTTAAAGTTTCGCCATCTTCACCTTAGGATTTCCTTCATGAACCTTCCTTAAGGTCTCCCAAGCAACTTTATCCTACTTACAGTTCTTTATCAGCTTGAACACATTCTTATCAACTCCATTAAATATAACATTCAACGCTTTGGAGTTTCCTTTAGATGATAACTCATCATCATCATTTCAATCTTCTTCAGGCTTCGGCACATCAGTAACTTTCCCATCTTCACCTACAACCTTTGGTGGATCCCATCATTTGACAACATTTTTCCAGACCTTGTTTCCTAGAGATTTTATGCACATTTCCATACGAGGTTTCTAACTGTCATAGTTGGTACTATCCATAATAGGTATTTTAACCACAAATCCATTATCCTTGTCCATTGCACCAGAAAGTAACTTCCCTAAATCTCACCCAGAGTCAGAGCATGATGCCATCTCTGATACCAATTGAAATTCTAGTTGTCATATCTCGGATGTCCTAAGAGATTTTGAGACATTGGGTCCAACTTCAACACACAACAACAGGATACATAAACAAATAAACAATGATGAAGGTAAATAACACACATATATGTTTACCCAATTCGATGACAACAACACCTACTCTGGGAGATACCAAGCAAGGGACTAAATTAACTAGATAGTATCAATTTGTAGACCACACAACAAACACACCCGTTTTCAATCTACGCACTTAATCACTACCCATTGCTTAACTTCTACCTAAGACACACCTAGGTATGAGGCCCTCCTGAAATCCCTCTTTAATAAAACTCAATGATTGGAGCAACTCTAAACACAATAGAGAACAAAAACAGGAAATTAATCTTCCAAGACACACAATCCTCAATGCTTAAAAGCTTATGAGAACTGACACACAAATACTCAATGCTTAACAACTTATGAGCATCTGACATACAAATGTTCAATACTTAAAAGCTTATGAACATCTGACAGAACTTACAACCCAATAATAAGGATTCTAAAAACCCTAAAAAAACACACATGTAAGTTCCACTTAAAACTAGGTATACATCAGTCTATTTATAACATTATTTTGGACTGGTTTGGGCTTCAAAAACACAGTAGTGAGGCTCCACAAAGTCTTCAAATTCTTCTCTAAGAAAATAGGTCTTCAATCATTAGTTTCCTAAAATGTCTCCATATTTAGAAACTTTTTCATTTCTTCGAAAACTAACATAGAATCTCTTATTTGTCAATCTTGGATGCCATATAAGCTAACTAAATATTCTCTGAATATTCATTAACTAACATATTAGCTAAAACATAACGGTTAGCTCCTGTAGACGCGATGTCATATCCTCCTGGTTGGGACATCTTATTCAACATGTTGAAAACTACAAGTTGGTACATCTTGTTCAACATGTTGTTGCCAAGTTAGTTTTACCAAAATGTATGTCAATCATAATTTCAGAGAAATAACATAATAGATGGACCTTTGTTGGCTTGAGAGTTTTCTGGTTCAGTATCTGATGGTTCATTATTGAACTCAATGTCTTCCACATTTTTTAAATTATCAGTTTGCTGTGATGATATTCCAACATCTTCATCAACATTATTTCCTTTCATAATGATTGAATCATCACCCACTACATTAATGACTTTGGTTCTGGAGTTAAAAGCTCCATAAGCTTTGTTATTTGTAGAATAACCCAGAAATATCCCTTCATTACTTTTGAGATTCAGATGTCCAAGCTTCTTGTGCCACATCTTGACTTCATCTTCCTTGGACATTAAACATATGGATGGGCAAGTAATTTTTCCTTGATTGGGCTTCTCCTCTGCTCTAGCTTTTCTCTGAAGGTTACTATTCCTACTGATGTCGAATGACATGTTCTTGACATTAGGTATTGGCTTCCAATCCATTCTCTTCAACACCTTGTTAATTTTTTTCTCAAGAATCACAATAGCATTAGAAATTCCTTCATCAATCTCCAAGTCACATTGAGCTTCTTCATCATTTGTGTTGGAGATAAAATCTATGCTTTTGTTCTTCTTTTCAGATCTATCACTAATAGACAATTCAAAGTTTGAAGTGACCTAATTAGCTCCCCTACTTTCATGTTGCAGATATCTTGTTCTTCTTCAATAGGTGTGACCTTCATGTCAAACTTTTTAGGCAAGGACTTGAGGATTTTTCTAACTAGCTTCTCCTCTGACATCTTCTCTCCTAAGGCATTGGATGAATTTGCAATATCAAGAATATTCATGTGGAAATCATGAATACATTCATCATCTTTCATCCTAAGATTCTCAAATTTGGTGACGAGAGTTGAAGTCTTGACATTTTTACTTTTGATGTGCCTTCATGAGTGGTTATGAGGATTTCCCATGCATTTTTGGCCATAATAAAAGTATCTATTAATCTGAATATATTTTTGTCAACTCCATTGAACAAGGAATTCAAGGCTTTAGAGTTTCTAAGAGCAAGTTCATCTTCTTCCTTAGACCATTCCTCTTCTGGCTTAAGTGTTTCCTTCCCATCTTTGTCCTTTACAACAAGGTGTTCCAAGCCTTGGATAACACTTTCTAGGTTTTTCTATCCATAGATTTTAGAAAAGCCACCATACGCGCCTTCCAGTACTCGTAGTTGGTGTCCTCTATTATAGGTGTTATGTTAACCAGTCATCCTTGCTTGTCCATAGTACAAAAAAATATCTTCCTTGAAGCTCACCCAAAAATAAAGCAGAGTCTCTGCTCTGATACTAATTGAAATTCTGGAACTGACAGTACAAATGTCGTATACGATGTCATGACACTAGGATTAGGAGATTGTCACAACACATTACAACAATGAACAATTTAAACAACTAATTGGAAGAAAATAACACAGGTCAATTGTTGACACAGTTTAGTGCCACGTCACCTACATCTGGGGGCATCCAAGTTAGGAAGGAAATCCACTATAGCAATATTAGTTTGAAGTTCTAAATAACCTCTGGTTTTACAAACTTCTCACTTAATCGCTACCCATGTAATTTATATCTAAGACACTTCTAGATATGAAAACCTTCTCACTCTCCTTAAATCCTACAACAATGATAAACCACAAAACAACCAAGAAGGAGATAAACTCCAATAAAAAAAATCAACTACTGCTTAAAAGCTTATGAGTCATTCACAATTATAACTCAACTAACAGTTCAATTCAAGCATCAAAGTGATACTAGAGTGGCTCACAATGAACAATGAATAAAGAACAAAGAATAAAATAAACCCTAATGGATATTCTCACTCTTGTGCATGTGCTTCCTTAGGTTTATAGTCTTTCTTTTTATAGCCAGACATCAGTATAGGATTCGTGAATCAATTGGCGAATCAATCAACTGATTATACATAATTGTTGGGTACAAAAATACAATGTTTCCTTAAATGTTTTAATATCCACTCTTAGGAAACACACAAAGTCTGAACTGTCCTTTGTAGATTCTAGAAACTCAAGATTCTTGGACCATAGAAAACGTGAAACATATCTTCAGAGAATCTTCAGGATCTTATGCTGAAAACAAATCTTCCAAAAATAGAAACACATGGTATGTTCTGATGGCGTACCAACATGTTAAGACGTCATGTCCAACATCTTGCTAGAACACTTGTTTTAACAAAATGCAACCAGCAAAACAAAACCTAATATATATATAACTAAAATTTTTTTATTATAATAAAAAATTATTTTCATTAAAGAACTAATATATTTAGCCAATTTGATAAATTTGACACACATTGGTTATATTCAATGAATCGTATATATTTTTATAATAAGGATCTTAGAGAATATTAAATTAAATTAAAATTAAAATCTATTAATGTAAAAAAATTATAACACTTAAATTCAAATAGAAACAAAATAGAGTTTTTTTCATCTTAGAAGAATTTATCAAAATAAAATTGAATTTAACCAAAACTCTTTTATTTTAATAATTTTACCATTCAAATAACTATATGATTAAAACATTATAAGTAAAGAAATTTTATAACCTTTTACATCATACCTTTTCATCATTAGTTCATAGAAACTTTCTCTTGTTTCCCTCAAGGCAACACATCCATCTGTATTTGATATCTTTTGTTGAAATTCAGTGATGTTACCTTTATCAGGGTGACTTGCAGTTACATCCTTGAATTGTTTTATCTATCCCTCAATAAACTGACTTGTGTTGGATTGAGAAATCACTGCCTTAGTGTTTGTGAATTCACAAGTCCCCTCTCCTAGTGCTACATCAGTTTGCACATAGGATGTTTCAACAATGTCTCTGACATACTTCTTCTCTTCAGCAACTAAATCTTCAATTTTCACATTGATAGATTCCATAGCCATACTAGTTCTGGAGTTATAGATCCTATATGTTCTCCTGCTTGAAGAGTAACCCAGAAATATCCCTTCATCCACTATGGGATTCTTCTCGTCCACTTGATCTTTGTTAGCATAGATCTGACATTTACTTCCAAATGTGTGAAAGTATTTTACTTTAGGGTTCTTCCTTTCCATAGCTCATAGGGAGTAGTAGAAGTACCTCCCCTCAAGGTGACCCTATTATGAATATAACAAGCCGTATTCATAGCTTTAGCCCAAAACTCAAATGGCAGTTCCTTAGCACTAAGTATCACTCTAGCTGATTCTTGTATTGCTCTAGTATTTTGCTCAACAACTTCATCTGCCTGAGTTTTTCAAGAATGAGAGAACTCATGACTTATTCCTTCAGAATCACAAAATTCAGAAAATTTTGCATCCATAAACTCCTTGTCATTGTCATTTATGATTTTGACAATCATACTCATCTTCTCTTCTTGAATGCTTTGACATTGATCTTTGAAGACTTCAAAGATATCTGATTTTTCTCTAAGAAAATTCATCCAAGTATAGAAAAATAATCATCTACAACCACAAAGACATACATTTTACCTCCTAGGCTTTCTATCTATAATTGTCCCATTACATCCATGCAGAGAAGTTCCAAAAACTTTGGAAGTAGTCTGATGATGTAACATTGTGTGTGATATCATGATTTTCTTTTTACTTTCACACTTATCACAAACTTCTCCTTCTTCAATCTTGAGCTCTGGCATATCTCTAATGGCTCATTCATATGTGACTTCCTTCATTCTTTCTAAATGAATATGTCTAAGTTTTTGGTGCCATAACTTTACTTCACCCTCCTTGTTTGTTGAACATGTGGAAGAGTAAACAACTATTTGGGATTTCCATAAGTAGTAGTTGTCTTTGGACCTGATACCTTTCATTAGAGAAACTTCTTTCTCATCTTTGACCAGATATTATGATTTTGAGAAGTTGACTAACAAACCTTGGTCACACAATTGACTAATGCTAATAATATTAGAAGTCAATCCTTTGACATAAAACACATTTTCTAATCTAGGACAACCATCACACATCAACTTTCCAACTCCTTTGATCTCTCCATTAAAACCATCACCAAATCTAACAGAACCTATAGGATGAGGCTTGACATCTATCAATATCTCCTGGACCCCTTTCATATGTCCAGAGCATTCACTATCAAAGTATCAGTCTTCACTAGTTGAGTCTCTCAAAGAAGTGTGAGCTATGAGATTAACATCCCTATTTTCAACAATTATTTTCTTTCTCACTTTCTTATCCTTGGAATGAACTGAAGATTTTTTATCTCAATATAATTTGAAGCAAAAAGATTTTATATGACCAGACTTACCATAGTAGTGACATATCCAAGTAGATTGAGATTGATTTGACAGTTCACTTTTTTGTTGGTATGTTGTAACATGTGCTTGGAAATGTTGATCTCTTTCTTCTTCTCAAAAGGAAAGACCTCCTCTTCTAACATTTTCCTCGGTTTATTATCAGATTGATAATTGGAACCCTGGTATTTTCATCTTATTTCACCATATTTATGGAATCAGTCAAGTTATCAAGCTTGGAATTTAAATGTGTTACCTCATTTTGAAGATGAGAAATAGTACTAAGGAGTTGCCTCCTTTCATTCTCAAAATCAATAATGATTTTTCTCTGCCCTTCCTCTTTCTTGAAGCTTTCTTCACACCTGTCACATGTATCCTTGTAGGAAACATCCAGGTCTTCATAAAGATCATCCTCATCACAAGCTTCAACTTCATCTTCCTATCTTCCAGATAGAGCCAACACAAGTTTGGCAGTCTCAAAATTGTCTTCATCTTCTGACTTATCATCATCAGACCAAGATGCAGTGAGAACCTTCTGTTGTTTCTTTAAGAATTTTGGACATTCAGGTCTAATATGAACATATCCTTCACATTCAAAACATTGCATATCTCTACTTTTACTTGACTTCTCTTTTGATCTTGTTTTATTCAGAGAATCAAGATTGTTACTGATGTAATATGAGATGTTCTTGACATCTGGTCTCCCTCTTCTATCCAACCTTTTCAATAACCTATTAAATTGCTTCCTAAGTAGAACAATGATATTAGACATATCCTCGTCAGTGTCCAGCTCAGCTTAACCTTTATCATCTTCAATATTAGATACAAAAGTTATGCCTTTGTTCTTTTTGTCAGTCTTGCCACCAATATCTAATTCAAATGTTTGAAGTGGCCCAATAAATTCATCAACTCTCATGTTATTGATGTCTTGAGCTTTTTCAATGGCTGTGACCTTCATGTAAAATCTCCTAGATAAGGACCTAAGAATATTTCTGACCAGTTTGGCTTTAGACATGTTCTCTCCCAATGCACTTGATGCGCTAGAAATTTCAAGAATCTTCATTTGATATTCTTGAATTATCTCATCATCATTCATATTTAATTCTCAAATTTGGAAGTGATAAGATAAAGTCTTGAGATATTCACCTTAGAGGTACCTTCATAAGTTGTCTCGAGAATCTTCCAATCCTCCTTTGCCACGATACACATATTAATCATCATGGAAACATTTTTGTCTACTCCGTTGAATAAAGCATTTAAAGCCTTGGAATTTCCAATGGATTATTTATCATCATCTTCATTCTACTCTTCTTCAAGTTTTCTTGTTTCAATTTCAATCTCTTTCCCATCTTTGTCAATGATCTTCATAACAAGATGCTTCCATCCTTTCAAAACAGCTTTCCAAGCTTTACTGTCCATAGCTTTCAAAAAAGCTATCATACAAACTTTCCACCAGTCATAATTAGAACCATCCAACATGGGTGGTCTATAGTTATATCCTCCTTATTTTTCCATAATGCCATAAATTATATCTCTTAATCTCACACAGTAACCAAAATAGGGTGCCAGCTCTTGATGCCAATTGAAATTCTGGCACACACAATATAGAAGTCAAAACTGATGTCTCAATGCACAAGCACAATGTCATGACATGTGTTATGACATCTGTTGAGAGAACAACAAAAAATATAACAACACAACATAATTATAACTTGAAGAAAGTAAAATAACACAGTGATATGTTAACCCAGTTTGGTGCAAACTCACCTACTCTGGGGGGTACCAAGCTTGGAAGGAAATCCAATATCAGCTGTATTAATTCGAATCTAACCTACCTTGTTTACAACCTCTCACTTAATACCTACACAATGCAACTTCTACCTAGACACCTCCTAGATATGAGAACCCAATCACTTCCAATCACCGCAGTGATATCAAACTCCCAATCATAGGGAAAGACAATTCCAATCCCAGGAACTGCAAGGAAGAACACACTTCCAAATTACAAAAATACTTAGTATTGCTTAAAAGCATCGACCAAGAGCAATACTTAACTCGTGCCTACGAGCTTTGAGTGAGAATAGTAACTTGACAAACTGTCAAGCACAATCAGTCAACTCAAATGTATCAGAGATGCACGAGGACATACAATAAAAAATACATGGAGAACCTAAGGACTATCAAACCCTAAATCCTTATTTATCACAAGGTTTTACAATAAGAACTATGCTTAAAAAACTAGGTCTTGGACGACTCCTTAAATAGACTTTTGCAGTGGGCTTGGACTCTTCAATCAAATCCAATCAGCAGCTCCCAAAACCTACAAAATCTTATCCACAAAAATTAAAACAATCTTCATAAAATTTTCCTAAAAAGTCTCAACTGATCCTTTTTAGTAACCAATCAAATATGCATTTGTTTCTAACAAAATCCTTTATTGTTCTGCACCTATAATAAGTACAAAATATTCCAGATACTCATATCTTCAAATTAAATTTTCAAGGGTAAAAATCCAGCGCACTATCAATATGTTCTGTTGTAACATATTACAACATCTACTGGAACATCTATCAAATAAGGCACTTGCATACTCTACTGTACCTGCTGGTCCATATGTTATGACATCGTCTTCAATATATGGTAGAAAACTTATAACAGCTGGAACTTCTATGACAGTTGATAAAGATGTTGCACCATCTTACTCAACATGAACATAGAACCATGTTTAGAACCATGCTTAGCCAAAATTTTGCCAACCGTGGAAACATAGAACTAAAATGAAAGAACTCAGATCTTCACTATGAAATTTCATGACATCCTTATTGACATCATGTCTCTTCAACCCCAATTTAGAGAAACTTTCTCTTGTTTCCCTCAAGGCAACACATCCATCTGTATTTAACATCTTCTGTTTAAATTCAATGATGTTACCTTTTTTAGGGTGACTTGTAGTTAGATCCTTAAATTGACCTATTTGTCCTTCAGTAAATAGACCTTTGCTGGATTGAGAATTCACTAATTCTATATTTGTGAATTCATAAATTTCCTTCCTTAGTGCTCCATCAGTTTGCACACGGGATGTTCCAACATCGTCTCTAAAATAGAAATAAACAAATAAAAAGAAAATTGCAAAAACAGGGAAATGTGGGATTCGAAATCAAGACCTCTCGCTTGTATTCCTTACACACGCTCTCTTACCAATTGTGCCATTTCATTTATTCAAAATAAATTAGTACTAGAAAGCATATGAAGGATGGGAAAATTTGGGGTATGACAATGACCAGGAACAAGTCTCTAAATATCTGGGTAATTTTTATTTGGATTTCATTATATTAAGAATGACTCCTTTATGCTTATTTTACAAATTTCTTTTCATCTTCTTGTTCATCTAAAATGACGAGCATCAAGCTGAGGGAGCAGAAAAAGTTGATGGTTGAAGTGAGGGCTAGGCGGGGAGAACAATTTGTCTTGAAGTTCAATCTGGATGATATTCAAACCTAGGCCCTTAAGAAGAGGAAAGTAGACGCGAGAAAGGAAGACCCAAGCATTTCGAAGCTTCAATACTCCTCCTTACCTTCTCCTAAAAACTCGAAACTGAGTTCCCCTAAAAAATGGGTGATCTTGTGAGTCATGTTGACTTGGAAATCACGTCTCTAATAAAAGAAGCTGGAGCTATCCAGCAGTCCAAACCGTCAACTGAGTTCAATTTTTGGTCTAACAACTTTGATGGTATGAAGTTCCTTTATGATCATCTGAACGCAATAAGAGATGTAAATAAGGTGAAAACTATAAGTTCCTAACAACTAAACCAAAACTTTCAAGACTACCTGATGCAATATGTTGTTATGACCCAAGAGCTATTTGAAATTGGTGATGCCTACGAGCAGAATGAGATCCCTCTGACCAAGGAGGTAAACCTGTAGAAGGACTCCTTAAAGGCTCAATCCGACAAGGTGGAGGAATTGAACAAATAATTGTCTGAGGCGATAAAACCGAAGGAGGAATCAGAATTCAAGTGCTAGGATCTTGAGGCAACCGTAATTGGCTTGATTTATGATATTGAAAAGATCCGTGAATAAAATGATAAGCTATCAAATTCTTTACAAGAGGCTCGGGTGGACATTCTATCAGCTAGTGACAAAGCTTTTTAGAGAGCAAAAGCTCAAGTGTTGTGCCTTCAACCCGACCTTAACGTATCTGAGATGGACTTTTTCAAGACCGTGGTGGATGGATGGCTAATGGATATGGAAGAGACTTTTCTAGAGGATGAGACTTCTAAGGACGATAAGGTCGACAATCAAGCCAATGTAGTTCAGGAGGAGGAGCAGCCTGTCATATAAATTTGTTTATTTTGATCGTTGGTCATCCATGGTGACGCACTTTTGTAATGTTTGGATAATTTCTTGTTTTTCTTGTTTAAGCAAAATGTTTTGAGCCCTTATGAGTCTACACACAATACTTTGAGCCCCGCTGAGGCTCAACACCATGTTTTGAGCCTAATTGATTCCTTTATAATATGTTTTTTTATAGATATGATTTTATTATTAATCTTTGATAGTACATATACGTCTGGATATGCTTTAGATACTTTAAAATATCAATAGGCATCGATGTAATACTGGCCAAAGGCTTTTACTTACCTGACCGACATTTAGAGTGCCGCTAGGCATTGACGTCAAATGGAGGTCAGAGGTTTTATTGGACATGATCGATGTTTAGAGCATCACTTGGTGTTGACGTCAAATGCAGGTCAGAGGTTTTTTTGAACATGATCGGAGTTCAGAGAGCCACTTGGTGTTGACATTAAATGGAGGTCATAAGTTTTATTGAAAACGGTCGGCGTTTAAAGTACCACTTGGCGTCAACGTAAAATGGAGGTCAGAGGATTTATTAAACATGATCGACATTTAGAGTGCCATTTTTCATTGACGTCAAATAAAGGTTAAAGGTTTTATTGAACATGATTGATGTTCATAGCACTACTTGGCGTTGAGTTCAAATAGAGGTCAGAGGTTTTATTGAACATAATCGACGTTCAGAGTGCCACTTGGAGTTGAGGTAAAATAGAGGTAAGAGGTTTTATCGAACATGATCGATGTTCAGAGCGCCACTTGGCTTGGATGTTAAATAGAGGTCAGAGGTTTTATTGAACATGACAGATCTTTAGAGCACCACTTAGTGTTAATGTCAAATGGAGATAAGAGGTTTTATTGAACATGACTAATGTTCAGAGCGCCACTTGGTGGTTTTATTGAACATGATCGATGTTCAGAGTGCCACTTGGCGTTGACGTAAAATGGAGGTTAGAGGTTTTATTGAACATGACCAAAGTTTCGAGCGTCACTGGGCATTGACGTAAAATGGAGGTTAGAGGTTTTAATTGACATATGTTTAAAGTGCCATTTATTGTTGACGTCAAATTAAGGTTAGAGATTTTATTGAACATGACTGATATTTAGAGCACCACTTGGAATTGACTTCAAGTGGTGGTCAGAGGTTTTATTGAACATGATCGGCATTCAGCGCAACACTTGGCGTTGACGTAAAATAGAGGTAAGAGGTTTGTAATACGGTGGAAGAACTGACTTGGGTATTTTGCATTTTATCGCAATTTTTGTGGATAGCAAGAGTCGCCATCGACTTTTCTTTTATCCAATAAAGGAAAGGGTGAAAAGAACAGGAAATACCTTTTGAGAATTTTCTTGAGTTCGGGGGATAGGTTATGAAAAGGGAAGGTGTTAGCACCCTTATCATCTATAGTTATCTACAAGCTCTTAGTTTCTAGCTCACTTTGAAAATGCTTTGTGAAATGTGGTTGTGTTTGTTTAATAGTATTTTTGAAAAGTGTCTTTGTTTAGGCGAACTTTGTAATGATTCTCATCTCTATAGGAATGTATACAAAGTATTGACTTTTGAAAATATTTCATTGAAAGTGTTGGTGTTTGAAAGATGTTTGTTTTGAAATGTTTGTGAGCAAGCAACTACGAGCATTCTACCTACTAAAAAGAAGTTTTTGTTCTTTTCCTCCTCCCCTAGACAATGTTATCTTACCATTAGTTAGTAAGAAACCTTATCATTGGATGTGAAGGGACATGTGTGGGTCATCATACAATCATAGAAGGCAACATTGTAGGATACCTTACCAATTTGTTGTAAGGGACTAAGATCGTACACCGAAGGCAACATCGAAGGGTCATCGAGGGACTATGATCTTGTAATCGAGGGTCTTTGCTAAAGTATCCCACGTTTGAGGGAAATGATTGTTTTAATCTAAGGTAACAAGTATGGTTTAACCCTAGATATGAAAGTGTGCAAAGTGTATTGTTTTCATTCATTTTGTCTTGAATTAGTATTGTATATTTGTTTGATTTTAAGTCTTGCTATACAAACCCTAATTACTAGCAATAATATGGAAAGCGATAAATTGCGGAAATTAAAAGTTCTATGCTATTACAATATTTTGGGATGGGGGATACAAATTTATAAATGGGGATGACAAATAAAATAAACTCTAATTACTATTACAAGGCTTTTGACAACTACATAAATCATAATGTAAATAATAGAATGTACAAAAATGTAAAGAGAAGAGAAATTATTTTTATGGCTTTTGTTGTATGAAAAGATTTGAAAGTTAACCTAATTAAACTAACTAATTAAAAAAGAGTTAATTAAATCCTAAAGTCTAAGTTAATTTAATTAAAAGTGAAAATTAGAATAAAAACCTAAATCTAACTTAGTTTAATTAAGAAAAGAAATTAAATAGTTTTAAGAAAATATTTTTTACTATTTTTGCCTAATAAAATAAAATGGGAAAATATAATTATTTTAGAAAAATATATTTTTGGGATTTTGATTAAAAATAAATAATATAAGAAAAGAAACAAAATAAAATAAAAATATAAAAAATTGGTTCAGGGAGTTTGAAAATAAAACAGGGAGGTTTGAGAGAAGAAATGTTTTGGTTTAGGCCCAATGTTTGTTTTTGTTTATATTAGAAAAAACAAAATAAATAAAATGTTGGGCCAGTGTTGTTGAGCAAACAGGGGGTGATAGTGAGTAAAAACACTAGGCCCAACAATGGAAGGCCCAAGCGCACTGAAAGTGAGAAGAGAAAACAAGGAAAATATTGAAAAAAAGGAACAAAAGGTGTCGCTGGGTCTCGAACCCAGGACCCTTAACAATAATGCCTTACGCGCGCGCTTTCTGCCACTGGGGTGACTGTTTCAGTCGTTTATAAAACAACTTGTGATAAATATAAAATATACTAAGTTCTAAAGGAAACTTCATCTTCTTCCTCGCGCCAACCTTCTGGGTCAGATTTTTGAATTTCACATCTTGCTCATTTCTCAACCATTTCAGAAAATGTAAAACTCAAACTTGTTATAAATTTCACCACGATTTCGAATATGTAAATAACTTAAACAATGGATCAAAGATAAGCATGAATTTCTGTTGGTACCAAATCAGACCTACTTTTTTCTAGAAAGTTTAAACTTAAAATTCTCCATGCTCAGGCAATATAAATGAATTCTAAGGACATGGTTAGTTTCAGGGCTATGATGTCTACATTTTATCTTCACAAGTCAAAGTCAAATGATGCTTGTATAAGGATTTAAAAGTTCAGAAAACTCACCTTGCAAATGGAGATCGTGTTTTAAGTTTGAGCACTCTTCAAGGTGTTGTAATGATCTGGTTAGCTTCACCGAACCTCCGGGAAGCTGTTGCAATGCTTACTTTGGATTGAGAGTGCCTGAGATATTCTGGAGAAGTCAACCTGCAAGCAACTATTTTTGAAAAATGGAAGATGAGGAAAATGGTGTTACAGTTGTGTTACAGGTGTTTGGGTTGTCTCTATATGTGTATTAGAAGCTTGGTGATTGATGAAAATGGAAAATGCACGAGGGGATTGTGAGATGGATGTTCAATGTCAGAAATGACACAACAATGGTGTTTTTAGAGCAATTTCTGGTTTGAGGGAGTTTAAGGGAGTTTCAAGGCTTCTCAATCCATGTCCTTGGCTTGTAAACAATGTCTCAATTTATAGGAAAAGTTTTGAGAACTTGAGATAATCAGAATCACCTGATCACATGTTGTGGATTTTTGACTTATCTTTGAAGCAAACTTGACAAATATGGTTTCAAGGCAAGGTACAAAGCTTGTAGGGTGGCTAGAAGCTTTAAACATGTTTGCTCTGAACTTGTAGATGAAGCTTGTGCAGAAGGAACAAGTGCAAAGCTTAAGACAAGTTGACTTTGTGATTAAAGTAACTTTTCAAGAATGGCAATGGTGCCTTTGTGCCATAAATGGAAATGTAGCTTGGATAAAGGTTCTAATTCTTGGATCATAGATCTAACAATTTTGTAAACCATTAATTATGGAGTGAATTGCAAGTTAGAAGCCTGCAAAGCAAGATTATGCAGAATTGCTATGAGATTTGGTCAAGGGTTCATCATCAAAATGACTTGTAATTCAAGAATGGGTGCCCAACTTCTTTCCTTCGATTCTCTTAGCTCAAAAATGATTGCTTCAAGTTCTTTGACATTTTGGAAGCTTGAAACATTTTCTACAACTTTAATGTTGTACATTTTGGCTAAATCAAATTGGATCTATGTGAAAATTGGCCAAGAAGTTAAGTCAAAAATCTGCCTAAACTTGTCAAAATTTCACTAAGTGTTTCATGAAAAATGTCATGACTTCATGGGCTTATATCTTCAAATCTAAGCATTTTTTGGACATCAAACTTCTAACACAAAGTTGTAGAATTCATCAAGATCTAAAAATTTCATTTTGAAAGTTTTCTTTGAGTCATCTTGCATCTTGGTGAAAAAAGGTCATGAAGTAATAAAATTATCAAGTTTAAAACACTTAGAAAAATTTCTAAGTATTGAAAAGTTTGGCTTTTTGATGGGTTTTTGAATTTCTTGGTTCTTGATGATCAAGCTTCATATTTTTGAATGTCTTGATGAATCTTGATCTTTGAAACTTAATGTTGACCAAAAAGTCAAAGTTTGACTTTTGGTGTATCAGTTGACTTTTCATCAGTTGATCAAATTTCAACTATCAATCCAATGATCTTGAGAAGTGATTTGAGCTATGAAATTAGGTCAATATGTTGTGTTTGAGTCCTTGAGATTATGATTAAATCCATTAAGTCATGTACTAGGTCAAAAGTCAATGATCAGTCATTCTCAGTCAAAACCCTAATTTTGACCATTTTGCCCTTTTGATGATTTGAATGTTTTTCTTGAGGCATTGTGATAAACACTTGATCAATTGATAAATATGATTTCAAAATGTTGATGGGGACCAAAAGTCATGAAGTTTAACTTTAATTTGACTGCAATTGACTTTTTACCCAATACAACTGATATTCAATCATCTGATCAATTGAGTGAGCAAAATTGTGATCCAAGACTTGAAACTTGGCATGAGTATTCTTGGAGGTATATAATGAACCATGAAAGTCATTTGAGGCATTAGAAGTGAAATTGTCCTTGTGAAAATCAAAACTCTAATTTGGGGTCCCAGTGCTTAGGAGATGATTTGACTAGTAAACACTTGTGCAAACTTGAGTCATTGGGGATCCTTTGTGAGAAATGTCTTGAAAAAAGAGAGGGCAAATTTTGGGGTACAAAAGCTGCCCCTGTTTAATCTTTTTAAACCTGAAGAGTTAGATTGGTATGTTCGCCATTCGTAGCTTGAAGGTGGAAGATGATTGAACACTAAAGTGCCCAGAAATTTGCACTCGTTGGTGCACGAAGTAATACTGTTGGTCGATTGTGTCAGGAATTGGCTTAAAGATTCCATCCAAAGGTGACAGAGAATCATCGGAGATGGGCTTATAGATGCCATCCAGAGTGATTGTTGGTAAGTCTAGTGCTTGACTTGATCTTTAAGAGATATCTCCGAAAAAGAGTCTACATGAAACTACTATTTCAATGGATAACGAAGGAATTTGTGGCGACTACTACTTCAACAGGTAATGAAGGAATCTGTGACGACTACTACTTCAACAGGTAATGAAGGAATCTATGACGACTACTACTTCAACATGTAATTAATGACTACTACTTCAACAGGTAATTAAGGAATCTATGACGACTACTACTTCAACGGGGAATGAAGGAATCTATGACGACTACTACTTTAGCAGGTAATGAAGGAATCTATGACGACTACTACTTCAACGGGTAATGAAGGAATATGTGAATACTACTACTACTACTTCAACGGGTAATAAAGGAATTTATGACGACTACTACTTAAGCAGGTAATGAAGGAATATATGACAACTACTACTTCAACGGGTAATTAAGGAATATGTGATGACTACTACTTCAATGGGTAATGAAGGACTCTATGACGACTACTACTTCAACGGGTAATGAAGGAATCTATGACGACTACTACTTTAGCAGGTAATGAAGGAATCTATGTCGATTACTACTTCAACGGGTAATGAAGGAATATGTGACGCCTACTACTTCAACGGGTAATGAAGGAATCTATAACGACTACTACTTCAACGGGTAATAAAGGAATCTGTGACGACTACTAATTCAATAGGTAATGAAGGAATCTATGACAACTACTACTTCAGTAAGTACCAGAAGGAATCCAAGCTTGATTTCGTCTCGGAGAGATATTTTTCAGAATGACTCCCTGGGGTAAGTTTTTGATGGAAATACTTGTCAGATCTTAGTCTCTGGAGAAATTTGTCTGATTATGTAGATAGTTGATGATATTCATCTATTGATTGATCTTTACTGAAAAGGTTAAGAGTTAGTTGTATGCAATGTCGTGATATATGAAATGCATTATTTTATGAAGTTCTCAAAATAAATGAGATTATGCTATATGTTTCGTATGCATATGTCATGATGTATGAATGTTGTTGAAATGTATATTTGTTTGGGAAAATAAATTCATGACTATTGCTATGGATTAAGAGTATGTGTATCTTCAATTTTGTCTTGAATACTTCCGCTGGGGATTCCTGTCTGCTGTTTGAGGAAATTCTGCAGGGGATGTTGATTTCTGCTTGGGGAGTAGAGTTCAGGAACATTAGTCGTTCGTTTCTCTACTAGGGAATTTAATTCTTATATGTCCTGACTGGGGATAAAAGAGATGGATAATCTTCTGACTTGTTTGGGGAGGATGAAGTTAACTGGTATCTGGTCAAATTCCAGGCTTTATAGTAACTTTCTGGGGGATAGTGGCAACTCTACTGGAGAAGAGGAGTTATGTCAGTGATGTGTAATAGTCTGAAGAATAGAATCAAGCTGGGGAGATTGTAGTCTGTTGGGGAAATAAACCATGTTGAGGAAAGTATTATGGCGACCGTACTGGTGAAATGAATTCTTCTGGGGAAGAACTTTTTCAAGGTTTCTTTTCCAGTTTTTTTGGAAGACCAAACTCGGTTGGGGAATGTCAGAATAAATCCAAGCCTTGATTGTATCTGAGGATGTGTTGAATGAGTATCAGAATGACATCAATATCTGGATCATATCTAAACTGTATCGGGAAGAGAATGAGTTCCAGAATGAATCTATATCTGGATTGTATCTGTACTGTATCAGAAAGAGAATCTAGAATGAGTGTCAGAATGAATCTGTATTTAGATTGTATCTGAACTATATCTGAAAGAGATATTTGAATGAGTATCAGAATGACATCCATGTCTGGATTGTATCTGAACTGTATCTGCAAGAGAATCTGGAATGAGTGTCAGAATGAATCTATATTTAGATTGTATCTGAATTATATCTAGAAAGAATCTAGAATGAATGCCAAAATGAATCTATATTTATATTGTATCTGCACTGTATCTAGAAAGAATCTAGAATGACTTCTAGAATGAATCTATATTTATATTGTATCTGCATTGTATCTAGAAGATGATCTAGAATGAGTTCCAGAATGAATCTATATTTAGATTGTATCTGCACTATATCTAGAAGATGATAAACTACCGGCAATCTCCATCTGTTTGAGAACTGGCATGATATGTGCGTCTTTTGGGAGAAGATCAAGCTCCTCTATTCACTGGTAAGTTTGACTATGTCATCGACTGGAGGATGCCCCACTTTTTGTTTGAAGGTGCTTCTAGACTTGTCGGGGATAGCCTTGTGGGGATGTATCTTGTGGGGATAATCCATGGAAATGGCCCTGTGGGGATTTGTGGACAGCTTGAGCTTTGTATTATCTCCTAGAGTTCTTGGTAAATGTTGATCTGAGTAACAAATCTCTTATTAATAGACAAGTGGTGAGATAATGGGACATAGTCGTATGCTTTAATCCCTAACTTTTGTCAGGACCATCTTTTCAGATTTTTAGTTCACCTGGATACCCTTTTTTGCCCAAGCCTCCTTTTTTAGGTTTTCGACTTGCCGGGTGTACAATATTTTGTATGTATATCCCTAATTTTTTCCCGAACCTTTTTGGTTCGCTGGGATGCCCTTACTTTTTCCTAGGCATGTCAACCTAGTGGGTCTCTTTTATGCGTAGTATTTTTCGACTATTTCTGTGTTCATAGGGTGTGAAGAATCGTCACTGTCTATGGTAGTAGGTGTTGTAGAAATTCGAGAAGATATTTGCTTGATCGCACGTGACCTTTCATATGTGGGAGCCCATTTACCCCTGAGGATAGTCTGGTGCACCTGATGCTTGAAGTTTTTGATCAAATTTCTGATAGTCTTGAACTTCCTCGATATTTTTTTTAAGAACTGTCATGATACTGACACCATCAGATACTACTGGCACAAACAAGCAATTTGGTGGTACCAAAGATCTGTTTGATCATGTTTCTGATAGTCTTCCTCAGTATTTTCTAAGAATTGTCATGGAAGGATCCAAAGACATGATACTGACACCATTTGACACTACTGGCACAAACAAGAAATTTGGTGGTACCGAAGGTTTAATTTTCATAGTGGCTTTTGCTGAAACCCATGATCAATGTAACATTGCTCCCAAGTGATTCAGATGGAGATCTGCCCCTGGCTATTCAACACTTTTTTGAGAGATTCTTTGAATCTCGACCTGACTGCCCCAGATGTGTTGGACAATAATCATGTCATGCCCCTTGATTATGGGAAATTTGTCATTGGAAGCGTCTTTCCATTTGAAGTGATTCTGTTCATTGAGAGAATTTCTGTTCATTGGATATTCATCGTGCAAATTTCTCTATTGTCGAACAATTGGCCATATACAAATAATGGTATTCAAACAATGCAAAGTTTATGTCTGTCTTGAATATTTCTTTTTGAAAAATTCATTTTTTAACAAGCAGCAAAATTTTGTAAGAATATGAATTCAACTCAGGATTTACAGTAAGCCTTACAGGAGTCAGGATACCTTTTGTAATAGTATGCTTTCAAACTAACCTATGCTTCAATTAGGACTTTTAAAGGGTTATACCGTGGCTTAGTTAACGATTTAATAAAAAAAGGATAAGACTCAAAGTTTATTTGTACCCACCTATTCTTCATGATGTTCTTCAGCCCTATACTCAGTTAATTATGTGTTTATCTCCCAATAGAACCTGGAATGATATTTTGGTGGTGGTTCAGATACTAGAAGTTTATTTGAGAAGGCAGTCATTTTTGTAACTTCTTCTTTTTGTTGAGTATTTGTAACGACCTCTTTTTTTTATTTATTATCCCTAAATTTTTCCTAACTATTTTTGTTTTGAGACTACAGTCAGCGGGATGCCTTAGTTTTTCTTAAGTCTCATTCATAGGTTTTGACTCAGTGGGCTTTTCTTTTGAGATATAATGACTGCATATTTTACGGTGAGTCATCTCCGTATTTCTTTGATTCAGAAGGATGTTTTTGATGTCATTCGTTGTGTATGAAGTGAAAGCTTGCGACTGAATGCACATTTGAATTAACTGAGAAACTACCCTACCCCGGGTTATGATTAGATGTTTTAATTTGTGTGAAAGGAAAACTTCTACTTCTTAGGATCAATAGGGTAGGCTAGGGATTATCTTCTTTATAACTCCACTATTTAGGGTTTGAAACAATGCTTGTACATCATCAGCAAGGTCGGTTCAAAAGCATGTTGTAGAGATTATGGTATTATTTTTGTCATCCTCTCTCTAAAAGCTTATAGCTTGTAACCGAGAGTTGAATATCATATGAAAAAGGAGTAAAAGCATAATTTCGGTATAGTGAAAACAAATTGATTAATTCAAGACAAACATATGCAATGCATTAATGGAAACAAAGTTTGACATAAAGATGAGTGTTCGAATCAAACAAAAGAAAATACAACTGAAAATTCGAATGAACAAAAGCTTCTTTATTCTAAAAACTTGTCACTTCAGATGGCGTGCCTTTGGGGGATGACAGAAAAACTCAAGTTGACCATCTTGCGTAAATTCCAACACTCCTTCATCAATCAGGTCTTGAATCTTATTCTTCAACGCCCAACAGATGTTAGTGTCGTGTCCACAACTGTTGGTGTGGTATGCACATCTTTCTTTATGATTGTAATAGGGAGGAGAAGTATTGGGATTTTGAGGAGGATCCTTCAATGTAACCAACTTGGCCTCTAACATATGATGCAATGCTTGATCCAAGGACATGTTGATCTCAGTAAATTGTCTTTTGGGCGTATCTTGCTTATGTTGACTACCTTGTCATTGTTGGCGAGGTCGTTGTTGGGCTCGTGATATAGTAGAAATTTTGAAAGGTCTTCTCTCGACCAAGCCAACTTCTTGTCTTATCGGGGGCTGATTTTTGACTTGATCCCCAATTCTAGCCGTTTGTTCCATACAGTTGTATTTGTCTTGATGAAGCCTGTTGATGAGGATTCTCAACTCTTATTGTCCCTGAGCTAAGTTTTGGATAAGAGCTACTTGTCCCAACATCTGGATTCTCATCGTTGCTATCTCAGCTTGTAATTGTTTCAACTGGCCATCCTCGTTGTCTTCAGGATTCTTATTGGTCATGCTCTTAATGAGGAGTGCTTTCACTTCTTCTTGCCCCTTAGATAGATTCAAGAACAATTCTTGAAGCTTATCATTTTGGGTCTGAAGATCTTGGACAGTCTGTTCGAGAGCCATTTTTACTGAAATAAAAAGTAAGCGGATGAGAAAACCTGTATAGGGAAAACCTGTTATGACATGATGCATGATATGTGAATGCGATGTTTTCAAGGATCTAGTGGGGTAAAAAGAAGAAAATGTAAGAAGTTGCACTTCGTATCGTTTAATATCCTTCTATAGAATCAAGATCACCATGTTAAGTGGGTCATAGCCCTTGACTCAGGTTATCATGCTTTGGTCTTTGACATCATTTGGTTAGAGGAAAATAAATCCTCTTGCCTCTTGATAGATGTTTGGTTCAATATAACCTTGCATCACAGGCCCTTGAGACCCTTGAAATGGTTATTTAAAATGATATGGTATGATGTTATGATGTATATGCTATGCACCAAGCAAAAGTGTAAGGTAGTGACTACAAACAAGCCCTGCAAGGAATTCAAGTTTGGTTAGACATTGAATACAAAAAAACCCAGCAAGGAGTTCAAGTTTTCAGATCATAAATTCAAACAAGCCATACAAGCAACCTTAGGTTTAGGCTTGCACGGGGTTTATAGGTAAGTACCCTCTTGACGTTTAGTTGGTTCATCCTATCCTAAAAAGTAACCAGGTTATAGGGAATCTCAATATCAACGATCTTTCTTCATCGGGCATTGTTTCAGTGCAAGCCTCTTTTTTGGCGACTGAAATATCCCAAAAGTCCGATCTCAATGAGCGTAATATCGAGTATCAACCAATCTTCAGCTCTACACCAAATTCGGCTATCTCACTACTTCCTAATGGCCAAATTGTTCAACTAAAGGTTCTATGATCAGTTAGTGCTTCATGACACCACACAACAGCCCCGTGTTCTCCTTGATCCACCACAAGGGATACCGGTACCAACAAATATGTCACACTAACATAGCCATTACTCAACCATGCCGGTATATGCTGCATAGTCCCAACGATCTATTGCTACTTACCTAAATTCCCCCAAATCCGAGTATAGGATTTTTTTACAAGAATAAACCCAAGCATAACCCACAAATATAAAGCAAACAAATCAAGCAAGTAAAGCAATAAAGGTGATCTAGCTCTTAAGGTAACCCCACTTTTAGGCTTCATCCCCAGCAGAGTCTCCAGTTCTGTAATACGGTGGGAGAACTGACTTGGATGTTTTGTGTTTTATCGTAATTGTTGCTAATATCAAGATTCACCACCGACTTTTCTTTTATGCAATAAAGGAAAGGGTGAAAAGAACAGGAAGGACCTTTTGAGAATTTTCTTGAGTTCGGGGGGTAGGTTATGAAAAGGGAAGGTGTTAGAACCCTTTTCATCTGTAGTTATCTACAGGCTCTTAGTTGCTATCTCACTTTGAAAATTCTTTGTGAAATGTGTTTATGTTTATTTGAAAGTATTTTTGAAGAGTTCCTTCGTTTAGGTGAACTTTGTAATGACTCTCGTCTCTATAAGAATGTATACAAAGTGTTGACTTTTGAAAATATTTCATTGAAAGCGTTGGTGTTTGAAAGATGTTTGTTTTGAAAGGTTTGTGAGCAAGCAACTACGAGCGTTCTACCTACTCAAAAGAAGTTTTTGTTCTTTTCCTCCTACCCTAGACAATGTTATCTTACCATTAGTTAGTAAGAAACCTTATCATTGAATGTGAAGGGACATGCATAGATCATCGTACAATCATAGAAGACAACATTGTAGGATACCTTAGCAATTTGTTGTAAGGGACTAAGATCGTTCACCAAAGGCAACATCTAAGGGTCATCGAGGAACTACGATCTTGAAATCGAGAGTCTTTGCTAAAGTATCCCACGTTCGAGGGACATGACTGTTTTAATCTAAGGCAACGAGTGTGGGTTAACCCTAGAGGTGTAAGTATGAAAAGTGTATTATTTTCATTCATTTTGTCTTGAATTAGGGTTGTCTATTTATTTGATTTTAAGTCTTGCCATACAAACCCTAATTACTAGCAATAATATGGAAAGCGATAAATTGCCGAAATTAAAAGTCCTACGCTATTATAATATTTTGGGATGGGGGATACAAGTTTACAAATGGGGATGACAAGTAAAATAAACCCTAATTACTATTATAAGGCTTTTGACAATTTCATAAATCATAATGTAAATAATAGAATGTACAAAAATGAAAAGAGAGGAGAAATTTTTTTTATGGCTTTTGTTGTATGAAAAGATTTTAAAGTTAACTTAATTAAACTAATTAATTAAAAAAGAGTTAATTAAATCCTAAATTCTAAGTTAATTTAATTAAAAGTGAAAATTAGAATAAAAACCTAAATGTAACTTAGTTTAATTAAGAAAAGAAATTAAATAGTTTTAAGAAAATATTTTTTTACTATTTTTGCCTAATAAGAATAAAATGGGAAAATATAATTATTTAAGAAAAATATATTTTTGGTATTTTGATTAAAAAATAAATAATAAAAGAAAAGAAACAAAATAAAATAAACAAATAAATAATTGGGTCACGGAGTTTGAAAAGAAAACCGGGAGGTTTGAGAGAAGAAATGTTTTGGTTTAGGCCCAATGTTTGTTTTTGTTTATATCAGGAAAAAAATGTTGGGTTAGTGTTGTTGAGCAAACAGGGGGTGATAGTGATTAAAACAACTAGGCCCAACAATGGATGACCCAGGCACACTGAAAGTGAGAAGAGAAAACAAGGAAAATATTGAAGAAAAAAAAGGAACAAAAGGTGTCGTTGGGGCTCAAACCCAAGACCCTTAACAATAATGCCTTACGCGCGTGCTTTCTGCCACTGGGGTGGCTGTTTCATCCGCTTATAAAACAACTTGTAATAAATATAAAATAAACAAAGTTCTAAAGGCAACTTTATCTTCTTCCTCGCGCCAACCTTCTGGGTCAGATTTTTGAATTTCATATCTTGCTCATTTCTCAACCATTTCAGAAATTGTAAACATAAAACTTGGAAATCTCACCACGATTTCAAGTATGTAAATAACTTAAACAATGGATCAAAGATAAGCACAAATTTCTGTTGGTACCAAATCTGACCTAATTTTTTCCAGAAATTTTAAACTTAAAATTCTCCATGCTCAGGTAATATAAATGAATTCTAAGGACATGGTTAGTTTCATGGCTATGATGTCTACATTTTATCTTCATAAATAAAAGTCAAGTGATGCTTGTATAAGGATTTGAAAGTTCAGAAAATTCACCTTGCAAATGGAGATCGTGTTTTGAGTTTGAGCACTCTTCAAGGTGTTGTAATGATCTAGTTAGCTTCACTGAACCTCCAGGAAGCTATTGCAATGCTTACTTTGGATTGAAAGTGCCTGAGATGTTCTGGAGAAGTCAACCTGCAAACAACTGTTTTTGAAAATGGAAGATGAGTAAAATGGTTTTACAATTGTCTTGTAGGTGTTTGGATTGTCTCTATATGTGTATTAAAAGTTGGGTGATTGATGAAAATGAAAAACGCATGAAGGGATTGTGAGATGGATGTTCAAAGTCAGAAATGACACAACAATGGTGTTTTTAGAGAAATTTCTGGTTTGAGGGAGTTTGAAGGAGTTTCAAGGCTTCTTAATCCGTGTCCTTGGCTTGTAAACAATGTCTCAATATATAGGAAAAGGTTTGAGGACTTGAGATGATCAAAATCACAAGATCACATGTTGTGGATTTTTGACTTGTTTTTTAAGCAAACTTGACAAATATGGTTTCAAGGAAAGGTACAAAGCTCGTAGGGTGGCTAGAAGCTTTAAACATGTTTGCTCTGAACTTGTAGATGAAGCTTGTGCAGAAGGAACAAGTGCAAAGCTCAAGACAAGTTGACTTTGTGATTAAAGTAACTTTTCAAGAATGGCAATGGTGCCTTTGTGCCATAAATAGAAATGTAGCTTGGATAAAGGTTCCAATTCTTGGATAATAGATCTAGAAATTGTGTAAACCATTAATTATAGAGTGAATTTCAAGTTAGAAGCCCACAAATCAAGATTATGCAGCATTGCTATAAGATTTGGTCAAGTGTTCATCATCAAAATGACTTGTAATTCAAGAATGAATGCCCAACTTCTTGCCTTCGATTATCTTAGCTAAAAAATGATCTCTTAAAGTTCTTGGACATTTTGGAAAGCTTTAAACATTGTCTACAACTTTCATGTTTTACATTTTGGCTAAATCAAATTGGAACTATGTGAAAATTGGCCAAGAAATTAGGTCAAAAATCTGCCTAAACTTGTCAAAATTTCACTAAGTGTTTCATGAAAAATGTCATGACTTCATGGGCTTATATCTTAAAATCTAAGCATTTTTTGGAAATCAACCCACTAATACAAAGTTTTATAATTCATAAATATCTATAACTTTCATGTTGAAAGTTTTCTTTGAATCATCTTGCATCTTGATGAAAAAAGGTCATGAAGTAATGAAATTATCAAGTTCAAAACACTTAGAAATATTTCTAAGTATTGAAAAGTTTGACTTTTTGATGGCTTTTTGAATTTATTGATTCTTTATAATCAAGCTTAATATTTTTGAATATCTTGATGAATCTTTATCTTTGTAACTTAATGTTGACCAAAAAGTCAAAGTTTGACTTTTGGTGTATCAGTTGACTTTTCATCAGTTGATCAAATTTCAACTTTCAATCCAATGATCTTGAGAAGTGATTTGAGCTCTGAAATTAGGTCAATATGTTGTGTTTGATTCCTTGAGATTATTCTTCAAGCCATTAAGTCATGTACTAGGTCAAAAGTCAATAATCAGTCATTCTCAGTCAAAACCCAAATTTTGACTATTTTGCCCTTTTGATGATTTGAATGTTTTTCTTAAGGCATTGTGATAAACACTTGATCAATTGATAAACATGGTTTCAAAATGTTAATGGGGATTATAAGTCATGAAGTTTGACTGTAATTTGACCAGAGTTGACTTTTTACCGAATATAGCTGATTTTCAGTCATCTGGTCATTTGACTGAGCAAAATTGTGATCCAAGACTTGAAACTTGGAATGAGTATTCTTGGATGTCTATAATGAACCTTGAAAGTAATTTGATGCATTATAAGTCCAATTATCCTTGTGAACTTAAAAACCCTAATTTGGGGTCCCAATGCTTAAGAGATGATTTGATCTAGTCAACACTTGTGCAAATTTGAGTCATCGGGGATCCTTTGTGAGAAATGTCTTGGGAAAAGAGAGGGAAAATTTTGGGGTACAACAAGGTTTTATCAAACATGACTGATGTTCAGAGCATACTTGGCATTGACATTAAATGGAAGTTAGAGGTTTTATTGAACATGACAGACGTTTAAAGCTCCACTTAGCGTTGACGCCAATTAGAGGTCAGTGGTTTTATTGAACATGATTAACATTCAAAGTGCCACTTGACGTTGACGTAAAATAGAGGTCAAGAGATTTATTAAACATGACTAATGTTTAGAGCGCCACTTGGCGTTGATGTCAAATGAAGGTCAAAAGTTTTATTGAACATGACTGGCATTCAGAGCGCCACTTGGCATTGACGTAAAATGGAGGTCAAGAGGTTTTATTGAACATGACCGACATCCAGAGCACCACTTGGTGTTATTGTAAAATGGAGGTCAGAGGTTTTATTGAACATGACCCATTTTGGTCAACCACGATAATTCTGGGATTGCTTCTTTCTCCTGGAGTGAACCCGACTCCTTCCCAGTAAAACTTAACAAGAAATACACACATGAATATTAATTAAATGTGACTCATTAAAAACCCTTGCCCTTATATGGGAAAAAGTTCTACCCACAAGATTTATTTAACAAGATCATTACATAGTTTAACTATAATAAAATTTTAGTCTGGCGACATTCCAAGCCCTAAGTATTTCAAATCCTAAAATTTCAAGCTTGTAAGCCCCATTGTTCAGGTTCTCCTGGATTCTATAGGGTTCCTTTTAGTTTGGGGAAAGCTTCCCATTATTCTTAGTCTTTGTAACTTTCTTTAAGACCAAGTCGCCTTCTTGAAAGCTTCTTGTAAGAACTCTGATGTTGAACCTTCTGGCCATCATCTATTTTTCCGCGAACTCTATGACATGAATCATTGCTCTGATCTCCTATATGAGATCAGGCGAGTTTTCTAACTCTTCTTGGTTGAGACTATCATCAAAATTTTCTCGTGCCAAGTCGGCGAGTTAAACTCCACTAGCCAACCCTCCCGAGATGGTGTTGAGGGTGTGGTGTGCCACCATAGTTTCACACACGTCATTGACGTCTTTTCCCTTATTAACAGAGAGATTATCCGAGTTTGACTCTCTCTGAGAATGAATTCTTTTTCATGTTGATCCTTTGATATCCTTTATGTATGATAATAACCTACCCCTATGGATAAGTATCTTAATTTCTTTTTTCAATTGGTGACAATCCTCGGTATGGTGGCCTTTCACGCGGTAATATGCACACCAAGAACAATCGTCTTTTCCCATTACCGCACCTATCATCATAGGTCGAGTTGGTTCTGGAAACAATTTAAGGTGATACACTTTGCAAAGTATATTTTCTCGCTTTGTATTGAGTGGAGTATATACCTCAGGGATGTTATCATAAGGCCTCCGAGAAGGTCTTATTGTTGCTTTATCTCTAGACATGTGTTAATGATGATCCTTCCTTGGCCCGGGTCCCTCCTTCTTGGTTTGCGACCTTTCCTTAGAATCTCAAGACCTCTTCTCCATATTTATTTCCTCGCCCTTGATATAACATTATGCTCTTTTCATTGCTTCGTCTATACTGGAGGCCAACTTCTGCACTAGAGACTCATTGAAGTGGACAACCTTCAATCCATTCTTGAAGGCTCCCACGAACATTTCCTGATTCGGGTGTGAAACCTTTATGGTTTCTTTGTTGAATCGTGCAACGTATTCATAGAAAGACTTAGAAGGGCCCTGGCATACATTAAACAGGCTGGTGGTAGACACATTTCTATGCTTACTGGCCACAAAATGCTGCACCATCTTCATGGTTAAGTCTTGGTAACTGGTAATTGAGAATCTCGGTAGGCTCATGTGCCAATGCAAGGCCACATTTTTAATCGTTCCTGCCATGAGTTTGCATTTTAAGGATTCGGAAGTGCTAATGATCTCCATTTGTTTGTTAATTGAGATGATATGCTCTTGCAGATCACTCTTATCATCGAAGGATGCCAAGGGTGATGGTTTGAAGTTTTCTAAAACCTGGTTATCTCATATTTATTCTGCTAGAGGTTGGGGATCCAGTAAGTCTTCTTCTGTATCCTCGACTGGATGGCTCTGAGCCTGGAGCATTTGGAAACTATCATGTAGAGATTCATCATGTTGTCGCAACCTCCATAATTTCCAACAAGTGTGTCATGTCTGATGGAGGAGGCAGGTCGCTTCTCTAGGTAATGAAGAAGGAAAATCGCGACATAAGGTGCAACGGAAAATAAAAATTTTCCTTTAGTGATCCTTACGAATGAGCATGGTCAATGATTGAAACTATTACCTCTTGTGACGATTTATATCTTCGATTCATAATCAAAGGAGTGATCACGAGCATTGATGAAGAACAACACCTCTACTCAGTTCACATGAACTTATCGCTTCCAATATCAGTGCTAACTGTTACGAATGAAAGCTTTGAGTGAGAAAGTAAGAGAAAATACGGCCAGGGTTTCACATACTGAATTTTCATCAAGTCAAATGCTTCTGCTCAAGGGTTCTATTTACAAAACCACTTGTGTGGGCTGCAAGCTAAAATCCCACATAAGTCCACGTGCATCATACATTATGATATACCGTATATCACTTAAGCGCGTGATATCTTACCATATTATGTATTCCACTTAAGTGTATCATACCTTATAATGTTCTATAATTCACTTAAGTGTAATGTATCTTACGATGTTCCTTATTTACTTTATCTCTCATCATTTTATCCTTATGTGTGTGACCCTATAGGTTTTCGCGACGTTGGCAGTTATATTAAATCACATATTTTACATAATAAACAGTGAGAAGTATCTAGAAACACATCACTGCTACCCAAGTCACGAAAATATCATGTGATCTGACAAAACCTTTCCATGATAATACTTGTGTGTAGAATTACCCTTTTGCCCTTATGTCTATATTGAACACATGACATAACCGTGTCACCCTTATCCATTTCAATATTGGGACCTTAGACATCTATTCTATTATGCAGGATGGGCAAATTCCATCTAGGTCACTCATGTCCCTCAACATGCTTTGTGAAGTACCCATCAATTGTCTTTATGGTCATCCAGTTATAAATAACGTTTCATAAGCAATAAAACACTTAACTCTACATCTAGGGTCCATAGTGGTTTCAAGTCGAAGGGTGGTATACACCATTATCACCATGAGAATAACTTATGACACTTTGCATAACATTCTATGTATTATTCTTATAGCGGATTAATCCAGTATAAATATTACTCCTAATATTCATACATATGTCAAGACTTGATAACTCCTTATCCATGATCCATGAGATGTGATCATAAGTCTATCTACATAATAGCCTCAATGCTTTAATGTTATCCCACTTCATAACAAAGCTCGATTATGGATACTTTAAGAATAGTATCCTTATGTTTAATGTGATCTCATGATTAAGTCACACATAACATTTCATTAAATATACTTACTATTCCAGAGACTTTATTATTTTGGAAAAATAAACATAATAAAGAAATTCCTTTTATTATTAATAAATAATTCAATACAAGTACCAAAAGCATTGTCCTCTATGGCATACACCAACAATCTCCCACTAGCACTATAGCCAATCAGGCACACCCCTAACACCCATAAATCTAGTATAGCCATCATGCTTCTGCTGTGCAAGAGGATTTATTAGTCAGTCAACAACATTGTCAAGTGTAGGTACTCTGCATATCTTTACATATCCCCAATCTATTATCTCTCGAATAAGGTGATAACACCTAAGTATGTGTTTGGGTAGTTGATGAGATCTAGGCTCCTTAGCTTGTGCGATAGCACCATTGTTATCACAATAGAGATCAATCATATCCACAATGCTAGGGACTATACCAAGTTCACTAATGAACTTATTGATCCAAACAACTTCCT